>OZ014520.1:533962732-536362732 GCA_963966055.1 Lathyrus aphaca | reverse complement strand
ATGAATTTCCTAAGATTTCTAGGGTTTTAGGGTACCTTGTCAAGAAAAATGTCAAACAAATTGAAAATGCAAGATCAAAACATGCCAATTTAATCCTACAAACTGCATGATATGCAAGACACAATGCAAAAAGAATCAAAGTCCAACTCTTAAAGACTAGGCAGAAATGAATTTTTGAACATTGGATCAAAATAATGCCTTGAAATGAAATTAATTCCATGAAAAATTGTCAAAAGACATCAAGATCAAAAAAGAAATTTGGTTTGAGGGTTGGACAATGTTTCTAAATGATTTTAAAGGTCTCATGAATTTTTTGGTGATTTTTAAATACCTAAAAGTATTTTTAATTAATTAATTCTCATTAATTAATTAAAAATAAACTTTTAAATGATTTAAAAATATTTTTTAATGCAAAAAATAAAAATAAAAATGTTTTTGGTTTCTGAAAATTAATAAAAGCTTGTATAAAAATTTTCAGAATTTTTAAAGATGTTTTACTATTTTTAATAAAATGAAGAAAACAAATGCAATTAAATGAAAAATAAAATGAATTAAACTGAAGAAAAAAAAGAAAAGTCAGCACAATCAATGACTGACATTCAAACATACACGCGCGGGAGTGGACTTGGCGCGCATCTGGACGGCCAAGATTCAAAATTCACTAATTATGATTAGTGCCCTAATCTGAACCCTAAACAAAATCAGGTGACCGGAACAGTGTTCCGGTCATCTTCTCCGATCAACCAAAAACTCAATCTCCCTCTCCAGGCCATTTCAAAGGCTCTAACTCTCCAGAATTCATCCTCTACCCACCCCAAACACGAATCAAGCACAAAATCATGTTTAACTTCCAACACAAACACGAATCGAATCAAAGAAGTTTTTAGGTCAAACTTTCAGAACATCATAACATGCTTGTTTCTGGCTCATTTTCAAAAATAAATAGATCCCCATGATCAGGGCAACATACAGAACAATATTCTAACAAGAAATTAAAGTTCTGGAAAAATTGTTCATCATGCTACCTGAGATGGAGCTTTCGATTCAGGAGCTTTCTGGCTGTTTCTTTGGCTCAAACAAGTCCCAATGATCCTCCTTAGAAGCTTTTGACACTTAGCTGGAGTTTATGTGTCCTCTAGAGAAAGTTGGCAGAAACTCAGGTCAAGGGTGTGTTGAAATCGTGTTTTTGATTCAGGGAGTTTCTGGCTATGGTGATGGGTGGTTTGTGATCAGTGGAGTGAGTTGAGATTGTCTGTGAAGTTTGTTTTTGTGTTTGAGGCTTGTGGAGAGTGTTTCGAAGGAAAATGCAAGTTGGAGAGATTTTGGTAACTATGGCTTGTGGGCAAGATCAGAGTGAGTTGTCTTATGAAAATGAAGCCTTGGAGTATGTTTGTAAGATCTGGATTGGGCAGATAGTTGTTGTGTCACTGTGGGATTGGTATGGGTGTTCTTGCCAAAAAGTCAAAAGTTGTGTACTTGAGGTATGGGCAATGGTGTAGCTAGCTCATTGGCTTGTCCTTTCTCAGCTGAGTTTAAGGAGGTCCATGGATTTGTTTATGAGGTGATTCAGGAAGTGGTTTATGGTTTGTGTAGTGTTTTGCAAATTTCCTAAGGTTTGGCCCCTTTGTGATTTCTTGAAGTTCAAGGCATGAAATGAGATGATTCTTGGGCCAATTCTCATGTTTAGATGTCATATGATCATGTTGTGAAGAAATGACACACATTTGAGGCCTTTAGAACACTTGAACAAACCATTTTGCAAAATGTCTCTTTGGTAGAAAACTTCAAATTTTGTGATTTTAGCCAACTTTGACAAACCATAACTTTTGATCCAAAATGAATTAGGTCATGTTCTTGTACTTTTTGAAAAGGGAATGATCCATTCTACAACTTTCAAGACCAAAGTTTTTTCATTTGAAGCATTTTTGAATCAAAAAGTAAGGGTTGAAAAAGTTTCCTAAAATGGCAATTTCATTAAAAGTCAAACCTTCCCAAAAAGTCAACTTTGCAAATGACTTGAAATTCTTCAATTTTGTGATCTTCTAACATCTTTAATGATCAATTAAAGATCATAAACAATCAAAATGATGAAGAACACCCTTTGGTTGGGTCATTGAGGGCCTCAGATGCCCTGATTTTGCACTGACTTGCTTAGAAAGTCAACCCTTGATCAGATGACTTCCCCATTGAATTTCTTCATGAAAATTGATATGCATGCTCCCTATACCATATAGAGACCAATAGAAACAAGAATGACCAAAAAATTTGGAGTTATGGCCTTTGAAACCAAAACCCTAATTCTAGGTCATCTGTGCAGTCAAACCTGGCTCTGCTTCCATGCCATTTTCAGTTCTTGTGATTCTTTGACATTCTTGACTTTGAGAGGATATAATATGATGTTTGAACATACATGGACCCCTTTTAAGTGATTGATGACCTTTGGAGTGGCTCAAGAAGCTCTTGGATTGCTCAGATCACAAACCCTAGATGCAGATGACTTAGAACCAGTGCAATGAAGCAAAAATGTGATATGAGATGATATGATTGAGCTCATGCACATGAAATGATCACAAGCCATGGTGTGAATGGGTGAGGGAAAATTTGGGGTGTTTACAGCTGCCCCTATTCAAACATGAGTTAGCTGTGCAGGATGTAAGCAACGGCTTAACAGGCAAACAAGATAACTTGTGGTTGAATACCAAAGACAGTCCAAAATTTGCACTCACAGAATGAAGAAGAAAAGGGATATAGATTGTAAAGGAAAATAAAGTATACTATAAAGTGTGGGCGACGGAGGACGACCGTCGAGCAGAGGACGACTGCTGGGGAAAGAGCAATGACGGGGACGGCCGACATGCTGGGGATAAAAGGGATTATGATGGGGACGGCCATCAAGTAAAGCTATAAGATTCTCTGGGGATTAATGAAAAAAATGATGGGGACGGCCATCAAGTTCATAAAGTAATGTAAGCAAACGATGGGGACGACCATCGGGCTAAACTGATGAAGGACGATCACCAGGAAAAGAAAAAGGGACCACGACGGGGACGGCCATCGGGTTAAAGAATAAATGAAATAATGATGAGGGACGGTCATCAAAGGTGAAGGACGATCACCTGGCAGGGTACGGCTGCCGAAAATATCGCGACATAGGACGAATTCCGGATAAAAGGTCAACGATGGGGACGGCCATCGGATGAGCATGATGAAGGACGATCATCATGAGGTGAAGGACGATCACCTAGCAGGGGACGGCTGCTCTCAAGGTTTATCATGACATATGACGGATGTCAGATAACAATATCAACGATGGGGACGGCCATCGGCTAAAAAGGTTATGATGGGGATGGCCATCAAAAGGTGAAGGACGATCACCTGGCAGGGGACGGCTGCCAAATATCTCGACATAGGATGAATGCCGGATTGAAAAGGTCAACGATGGGGACGGCCATCGGATGAGCATGATGAAGGACGATCATCAAGAGGTGAAGGACGATCACCTAGCAGGGTACAGCTGCTCTCAGGGTTTATCATGACATAGGACGAAGGTCAGATAACGAAAGAAATTTTGCTTTGCTGGCGATCTACTGAGGAATAGTAAACACGGATGAGTGTTTACATCCAGGAAATAAAAGGTATAAGTGTTTTGACATTGTGTATAGGTTAAAGATGCGGACGAGCATCCTTAAGACTACGATACGGACGAGTATCGAGTAGAAACAAATACTGACACGTGTTCAGAGATGATGATACGGACGAGTATCAACTGGTTAACAGAGAACACGGATGAGCGTTGAATCTGAGGGGACTCTTCTGGGGAATAGTAGACACAGACGAGTGTCTATATTCAAGAAGACAAGAGTGTTTGACACAGTATATGGATTAAAGATGCGGACGAGCATCCTTATGACTATGATACGAACGAGTATCAGGTAGAAACAAACGCTTGACGCATGTTCTGAGATGTTGGTACGGACGAGTACCAACTGGTTAACAAAGAACAAGGACTAGTGTCGAATCTGAGACGATATAAGTGGCGTATACAAGATACAGACGAGTATTTGTATGAGTGAAATATGACTAATAATTATGTGTAGTGTATAGACGGGTATTTAACCTGCTGGGGGGGGGTGACACGGACGGGTGCCAAAAGGAGAAAAGTATAGTATAAACAAATATCTGATATACAAAGTGTATGTATCTGTGAGTGCAAAGAGGATGCTTTGTCTTTCTGCTGGGGACATGACACGGACAAGTGTCAAGAAGTATCTGTTACTGATAATGATTCGGGCGGAACCCTTTTTTTTGGGGTATTTTCGGGGCGCAATGACACGTGCATGGAATTCTGTAACAATGTCTTGGTGAATTTTGCAAAGGCGTAGTCTTTGTTCAGCCCCGTTCAAAAATCTATCGGTAAGTAGACAAAATCAAAGAAGAAAGTGTTTTCTACTCCATTTTCTCGATCTCTTGCGTTTTCAACCACGCAATGGTTCTTCAAGAACTTCACTATCATGTCTCGATTTTTTTTTTTTTTTTTTTTTTTGGTAACCCCAAGTTTCCGATTCAGAACATGGCTCATGATTATGCAATATGTTTGATTTTTGCCGTAATGCTCCGTATTAGACGGAATGCTACGCTCTGTGAGGAATATGATGCAAATGCTATGATTATGCAAAGACATCGATCCAGGATTCGGATCCCGATGTCACGAAGATCCCTGGTTGATTTGTTTGAAGTGGACGTCCCAGCTGGGGATGAGATCATTGGTAGATCTGATGAGATGTATCTGCTTGGGGAAATAGGTCACTGATAGACCCATCCTGGTAATAAGGGACCCAACTGGGGTTTGTAGAAGCTTTCGTCACTCTGTTGTGATTCCTTCATGCGTTGCTCTTCTGGATAGAGGCTGAAGCTCTGTGGGGAAGTGTTTACCTGGCTTTTGTACTTGGCTAAGAAGGAGGAATGATTGGCACCTCGGCTGGGGAGAAATAACAAGTGGCAACTCAGCTGGGGAGAAAACACTTTGGGTGCTAAGACTGAGTGTTGATTTGCCAGCTTGCTGGGATGAAGCTTACATGCCCCATGTTGCTCTTTTGAATACCTGCAATCCTGCAAAGATAGAAACATACAAGTAATCCCGAGGTATATCTTACCGGATTCCAGACACTCCCGGGAGTAAACATATTTCCTGCAAGCACGTATTTTCAGAGAGACGCATCTGTATTTATGCAATCGATATATTAGTGACATCAGACATTTTTGCAAATAAAAGAGTACAAGACAAAACATGACTGAAAATCTGATTTTATTAATTCATGTGCCCTAAATTGGCAAGATACAGTCAAAGAAACATATCCCCTGAAAGGAGGAGATTGTTACAAATTGAGGAACAAAATGCTTGCAATGTTGACGACGCTTCCAGGAGCTTCCCTTTTGCCGTGACTCGTATGACATTTGACGTTCTTCTCGTCTTGCTTTCTGAAGAAGATTGATTCTGATAGAAGCTTGATCCTTTCGAGGTTTACCAGGTTGTAGGTGACACAGACGAATTCAGAATGCAGCTGTTCGCTTATTCCCTTATTTTGCATGGATCGCCCTTTCGGGTTTTCAATCCATCGGGATACCCCTTTTTGCCTGAGTTGTCCAATGCGGCTTTTCAGCTCAGCGGGTGTACATTTTTTGTTTATTTTACCTTATTTTTTCCCGAGTCTTTTTATTCTGTTTTTGACTCGCCGGGATGCCTATTTTTGCCTGGACTTACATTCTGTTTTTATGTCCAGCGGGTCATTTTTATGCGAAGTATTTTTTAACAACATCTGAATTCACAGGGGACGGGAAGTCTTCGCCATCCATAGTGCTGAGCATCAGAGCTCCACCCGAGAAAAATTTCTTTACTACGAATGGTCCTTCATAGTTCGGGGTCCATTTGCCCCTGTGGTCTGTATGAGGAGGGAGGATTCTTTTCAGCACAAGATCCCCTACTTGGTACTCTCGGTGCCTGACTTTCTGATCGAAGGCTTTCTTCATTCTTTTCTGATACAACTGCCCATGACAGATTACGGCCAATCTCTTTTCTTCGATCAGGCTCAGTTGTTCGTATCGGGACCGGACCCATTCTGCTTCGTTCAGCTTAACATCCATCAGTACCCGTAGGGAGGGTAATTCAACTTCAACAGGTAGGACTGCTTCCATACCATACACAAGCTGATACGGTGTTGCCCCAGTGGATGTTCTGATTGACGTGCGGTACCCATGCAAGGCAAACGGTAGCATCTCATGCCAGTCTTTGTATGTGACGTCCATCTTCTGCACAATCTTCTTGATATTCTTATTAGCTGCCTCAACAGCGCCATTCATCTTTGGCCTGTAAGGAGAAGAATTGTGGTGTTGAATCTTGAAGTCCCGGCATAGCTCTGCCATCATTTTATTGTTCAAGTTGGAACCATTATCAGTAATGATTCGCTCGGGCACTCCATACCGACAGATGATATCTCTTTTCAGAAATCGGGCTACCACTTGCCTTGTAACGTTTGCATATGAAGCTGCTTCGACCCACTTGGTGAAATAGTCAATGGCAACCAGGATGAATCTATGGCCATTCGAAGCAGTTGGCTCAATCTTGCCAATCATGTCAATGCCCCACATAGCAAAGGGCCAGGGTGACGACATCACATTCAAAGGATTGGGAGGCACATGCACCTTATCCGCATAAATCTGGCATTTATGGCATTTTCTGGCGTAAGCACAACAGTCGGCATCCATTGTGATCCAATAATAACCTGATCTTAGTAATTTCTTGGCCATTGCATGTCCTCCTGCATGGGTACCAAAGGATCCTTCATGTACCTCGTGCATCAGCAAGTCTGCTTCTGTTCTATCAACGCATCTGAGGAGTACCATATCAAAGTTTCTCTTGTACAGGGAACCATCAGTGTTCAGAAAGAAACTACCAGCAAGCCTTCTTAAAGTCTTCTTATCATTGGAAGATGCCCCAGGTGGGTATGTTTGATCCTCCAAGAAGCACTTAATGTCATGGAACCAAGGCTTATCATCTTTGACAACATCTGCTGCGAACACATATGCTGGTCTGTCAAGTCTGGATACTGAAATTTGAGGTATAAAGTTGGCAGCTTGAACTTTGATCATAGATGAAATGGTAGCCAGAGCATCTGCAAACTGATTCTCGTCCCGAGGGATATACTCAAGCTTGACTGTTGTGAAGAAAGTCAATAACCTCCTTGTATAATCCCTGTAAGGTATCAGATGATCCTGATGTGTGTACCATTTTCCGTTGGTTTGATTAACTACCAGAGCTGAATCTATGAATACAGTCAATGTCTTGATCCTGAGGTCAATGGCTTCTTCAAGACCCATAATGCAAGCTTCGTATTCAGCTTCGTTGTTAGTGCAGTTGAAAGTGAATTTCGCCGAGAAAGGCATGTGAACTCCCTTAGGTGTAATGAGTACTGCACCAACACCATGACCATTCATATTAACAGCCCCATCAAAAATCATAGTCCATTCTTCTTCCGGGTCAGGTCCTTCAGTGTGAATAGGCTCTTCATGATCTTTTACCTTTATGAACATGATGTCTTCATCAGGGAAGTCAAATCTCATAGGCTGGTAATCATCAATAGGTTGCTCAGCAAGATATTCAGACAATACACTGCACTTGATGGCTTTCTGAGAGGTGTATTGGATGTCATATTCTGTGAGGATCATTTGCCATCTTGCAACCCGTCCGGTAAGTGCTGGCTTCTCAAAAATATACTTGATTGGGTCCATTTTTGAGATCAATAAGGTAGTGTGGGTCAACATATACTGTCTCAGTCGGCGAGCAGCCCACGCTAAAGCACAACAAGTTTTCTCGAGCAGTGAATAACATTGTTCACAGTCGGTAAACTTTTTGCTTAGGTAGTATATTGCATACTCTTTTCGACCAGACTCGTCATGCTGGCCCAACACACACCCCATCGACTCTTCTAATACTGTCAAGTACATTATCAGAGGTCTTCCTTCAACTGGAGGCATAAGGATTGGAGGCTCTTGTAAGTACTCCTTGATCTTGTCAAAAGCCTTCTGGCAGTCTTTGTTCCACCTGACCGTTTGTTCTTTTCTTAGCAGTTTGAACAAAGGTTCACAGGTTGCTGTGAGGTGAGATATGAACCGTGAAATGTAGTTCAATCGTCCCAAGAACCCTCGAACTTCTTTTTCTGACTCCGGTGCAGGCATTTCTTGAATGGCTTTGACTTTATCTGGGTCAACTTCAATCCCTTTTTCACTCACAATAAATCCCAGCAGCTTACCGGATCGCACCCCGAATGTGCATTTGTTGGGATTCAGCTTCAGTTGGTACTTCCTCAGACGCTTGAATAGCTTCCGCAGATTTACCAGGTGGTCTTCTTCAGTGAGGGACTTGGCAATCATGTCATCCACATAACATTCGATTTCTTTATGGATCATATCGTGGAATAATGTCACCATAGCCCGTTGATACATTGCACCAGCATTCTTTAGTCCGAATGGCATCACCTTGTAACAGAACGTGCCCCAAGGTGTGATGAAGGTTGTCTTCTCCATGTCTTCAGGTGACATTTTGATCTGATTGTATCCTGAAAATCCGTCCATGAAGGAGAATACCGAGAACTGGGTCGTGTTATCCACCAATACATCGATGTGAGGTAATGGGAAGTCATCTTTCGGGCTGGCTCTGTTCAGATCTCGGTAATCAACACACATTCTTACTTTTCCGTCCTTCTTAGGCACAGGTACTATATTAGCAACCCACGGCGGATAGCTAGTCACAGCAAGGAACCCGGCGTCCCACTGCTTTTGTACCTCTTCTTTGATTTTCATTACCATGTCTGGGCGAGTACGGCGCAGTTTCTGTTTAACTGGCGGGAAATCTTCTCTTAAAGGCAGCTTGTGCATAACAATGTCGGTGTCCAACCCTGGCATATCTTGATAAGACCAAGCAAACACATCCACATATTCACGAAGCAGGTCAATCAGTTGCTCTTTCACTGAGTCTTGTAAGCAGGCCCCGATCTTAACCTCTTTCACATCTTCATCAATACCAAGATTAATCGTTTCGATCTCCTCCTGATGAGGAGTGATAACCTTCTCTTCTTGTCTCAACAACCTGGCTAGCTCTTCAGGAAGCTCATACTCTTCTTCAACCCCTTCATCAGCTTGATTGATTGGATTGTCAAAGTCATACGAAGTCGTAGCCGTGCTGTTGTCGGTGCGGTCTGAAAGGCACTCTCTGCAAGGGTTCAGATTTGTTCATTTTAGTGATTGATTTTAATCTTGTTTAGAAAGAGTGAAATGAAGTTGTCATTTTGAAAACATTTCCATTTATTTTTTGTACAAAAAGAAAAATGGAAAAATAGTGAGCGGAAAAGAAAAAGACTCATTTGCAAAAGATGTCTGATTATCATTGATTGATCTATTTGCACAAAATTACAGATGGCCCGATTACAAAATGAGTCTTGTCATCTTGGGCAAGATGCAAGACTTGATGCATGCTTAAAAATACAGGAAATAATAATTACTCTGCAGGAGTAACTCTTATAATTTCCTGGGAAGACCAGTTTGAGATACTGCTCCCCGGGATCCTTGGACGTATCCAACTCTCCAAGTTGCGGTCGCTTTCATCCTCGTCTTCCAAGTTGTTCACGGCATCTGGGGTGAGCATCCCCCCACTGACAAAATTGGGCTTCTTAGCAGCCTCTGCTTGATCTTGTTGAGTTGGTTTGTAACCCAACCCAAATCTGTCCTCCTTCTTCTCTACAGGCAGCAACTTGCCCTAGCCTTGGGCAGTCCCCTCTTCAACAACCTTCCGGGCTTGCTGATAAGATGTCATTGAGGTTCCAGGCACAGCGGATGCTTCATTTATGTTCAAGGCCTCAAACCCTTGACTCATAGTTTCGTGGATCTCCCCATCCATCTCAATGTATTTGTATGTAGCCAGATGGCTAACAAAGATATCTTCCTCTCCACAAATAGTAACGACTTGTCCCTCCCACTCGAATTTTAACTTCTGGTGAAGGGTTGACGTCACGGCGCCAGCGGCGTGTATCCACGGTCTACCCAATAGACAGTTGTAGGCAGGCTGTATATCCATCACGAAGAAGGTCGTTTTGAAAGTCTGTGGGCCAATCGTTATAGGCAACTCAATTTCTCCCAGAACTGATCTCTTAGAACCGTCAAAGGCTCTCACTACCAAGTTGCTGGGACGTAATGCCAGTCCTTCATACTCCAGCTTCACAAGGGCTTTTTTAGGTAATACATTGAGGGATGACCCTGTGTCTACCAGTACATGGGAAAGAACTGCACCCTTACACTCCAAGGTAATGTGCAAAGCCTTGTTGTGATTGCGGCCTTCCGAAGTCAAATCAGTGTTGGTAAATCCTAGTCCATTACTAGCGTTAACATTTCCAACCATAGCCTCTAACTGAGTGACGGTAATCTCCTCTGGCACATAAGCTGCGTGTAAGACTTTTAATAATGCGTTCCGGTGAGCCTCGGAGCACATTAGCAATGATAAAATGGAGATTTTGGAAGGTGTTTGGTGAAGCTGGTCCACTATCCTGTAATCACTTTTCTTGATGATTCTCATGAATTCATCAACCTCTTGATCAAAAGGGGTTTTCAAAGCTTCTTTAGCAACCTGTTCTTCTTGCACCAGGCTCTTCCCTTTTGCTTTGGCAGCAGCTTCTGCTTCAGCAATGGGTCTCGGAATCTGCGGGGCGAAGAGACGTCCGCTTCGAGTGAAGCCGCCGCCTCCCCCCACATTGTCTATTTGTGGTGAAGAAGTTGATGATTCCAAAGTGATTTTCTGTCCTTCGCAGTATAGATCGGAGCCGTAATGCCAAGGATGGCATTACTGCTTTCATAAGGAACTGGACCAGGCACTGTGATAGTGACTGGACTGATAGCAGCTGCCGAAGGGACCATGATAGTATGTGGATCATAGTATATTGTAACTGGTGTTCTGTTAGGAGTGGCATTTTGTGAGTTGTAGGCAGAATCATTTGCAGGATCATAATATATTGTAACCGTTGAGACACTTTCATTATTTGTTGTTGATGTTGTAGGAGGTTCTGAATGAAGGGGTGCTGAAGTTGTAGAAGGGATGTTTGTTGACATTTGGTCTGTTGAAGTGACAGACGAAGCATTTGTTGACAAGATTGAAGAGTTGTTTGGAACAATTGTTGTTGCAGTTGTAGAAGACTCGGGAATTAAGGAGATTGCTGGATTTGGAGGTGTTGATGTTGTGATTTGAAGCAGGCCACTCTGGATGAGACCATCTATGCCACTTCTCAAGTTATCACACCCATTTACTGAAATGTTGCAATAAGCACATCCTAGCTCACATCCGGGGAACATTTGACATTCAAGGAGTTGAGCTTTAATCTCTACCAGGGGTGTCCGAATCTGCCCCACACTGGTTATCAAGTAAGACGGCTTACCTTCTTCAATAACATTGATTCTGGGTCCTCCGTGGTTGGGAATAGGGTTCTTACTGACATTTGGTGGGGGTGCAAAGTTCAGAGCCTTGGAATCCACTAGATCCTGTACTTTCATGTGCAAAGCTCTGCACTTCTCTGTACTGTGGCCAGGTGCATTGGAATGAAAAGCACATCTGGCGCTGGCGTCATAATTTCTGGGCAGACTGGCGGGATCTGGAGGTGCCAATGTCCTTAGCTTAACCAGGTTGAGTTTCAGGAGTTGTGGCAATAATGTGGCATAAGGCATAGGGATCGGATATTCAAACCCATTCTTTCATTTAATTCCATTGTTTTTTTTTCTAACAAAGTTGTCATTTATTTTGATTTTTACTTCTTAATATCCATTTAATTCAAAAAAAGAGGGTCCAAGCAAACTTCATTTGTTCAACCTAATTTCAAATTCATTACCAAATTGCAACTCCAAACACAAGATGTAAAACACCCACTTCCCCGCGGCAAAACTTGAATTGGATGAGATGTTCTAACAAGAATCTCAACAACACCATTATACAAAGAAACCGAAAACCCCTTTACTTTCTCATGATGTCTCGGATTAGTCGAATCAACAAACACCTCATCATAGATGTTAACATCTTTTGTTTATCGAAAAAAACGGCAACAATAGTACTCACCAAAGTCTGCACACAATCCCTTATTAGCTTCCCCCACTTTTCATCACAAAGCACTCACCTATCCCGGAACAATAACATCTGATTCTCGATAACCCGAATCCACTCTCTCATTAGAGTAAAAAATCAAAAGAAGAAACAGGTTCCTAGCAAAACTCCCATCTACAGCCGACAATCCAGCGGACACAATTCTCAGTGCTATCAAGTCTGTCATTAAAGGTTTAGAAGAAAGGCATACCAGAAAAGTTGGAAGGGTGAATCTTGAATCCATAGAGCAACACCTTAATGGAAATATCATTTCCGTTGGGTTATGTTTATAGTGATCCTCATGGCAAAAAAAAGGGAAAGGAGAAACTAGTTGCAGAATTCAGTTACAACACTCAATGACAGAAATTAACAAAAACCAGTTCTCAAAATTTTTTTATATCAATTGGAGTAAATTACAAAAAAAAATATAACAGAATAATAGAAGGAGATGAAAACCAGTTACAATCAACTAATATACCATGAGGGTACCATTGGAAATATAAAAAAATTCATAATAGTTACAGAAGGTTCTGAAATGATAACTTAAGGGAATGAGAATTTCAGTCACAGAAGAGACCCCTAACAGAAAAATTAGCAGCTCCTAATTGAATAACAGAATTCCTAACTGAATTCAATCTATGGAATCTCTAATTTACCCTCATCCTTCATCCATATAAGAACCAGATTGTTGTTGTTCTTGGGCTCCCTCTCTCTCTCTCTATCTCTCTCTCCATTTTTTGATCCCTCAGAGTTTATCCTGTAACTGTTGCGTCCAAAATCCTCATCTTCATCTTCCTCACTTAAATCTTCTTCTTCTTCACAACTTCATCCCTTCACTATTCTTCTTCTTCTTCTTCTTCTGCTCTGGATTTTCGTTTAGTTCTCTTTTTCCATTTTGCTCTAATCAATTTTTGTTTCCTCTTCATCTCTCAATCCGAATCTTCACACCTGCAATCTCTTTCAATCACCTTCAATCAGAAACTTCATCAATCTTAGACATGAATCCGTCTCAATCTTCATCATAATCTTCATCATCAACCTCGCTCTTTCGCTTGCAGAGACATCCCTATCTTGCTGCAACTTCAAAAACCTTCGAACCTGCAATCACCAAGAAACCTTCATCATTCTTCAATAATCTGCAAAATCAAGAACACGTAACAATCTACATCAATCCATAATAGCAACAAGCGTAATCGTAGAAGTTGAAGAACGAAATAGAATCGTACACGAGAAAAGGTCATTGAAGCCGAACTTACCAAGGTTATCACGATTTCATCAGCGACCTACAATTTCGTTACCGACATCGCACCAGCCTTCAACTCTTCATCATCGTCATCAAATGATTTCCGTCATCACCTAGCGGTTACTTCAAGCTTCGTCCTCGCATCACCCTCCATCATCTTCACAGGACTTTCGAAGGAGCCGAGTGGAAGCATCGCTTCGGCCTTCTTCGCCACAAGTCGCTCGATTAACGTCTCCGTTGCGACTTTGGTGTTCTTCGATTAACAAGGTGTGAATCCATATTTGCTTTCAGGCTTGATCGTGTGATTGATTTGTTGAGTTTTTGGTTTCAGTTCTGTAATAAGTAGAGGCTAGGTTTATAAAAGGGGATTTATGGTTCAGATTGAAGAATAGAGTTGTTGTTTATTTTAGGCTTACTGGTTAGAGGAGTGAGACGGATGATGATGGTGTTAGGGGCGGCATCGCAAAGAAGAAGGGACGACGGGAGGTGTTGGCAGCTGTAACACGGTGGGAGAACTGACTTTAGTTAAATGTTGCGGATAGCAAGAGTCGCCACCGACTTTTATTTTATCCAAAAGGAAAGGGCATAAAAGAACAGGAAAGACCTTAAAAAGATTTTGAGTTCGGGGGGTAGGTTATGTAAAGGGAAGGTGTTAGCACCCTTTACATCCATGGTTATCCATGGGCTCTTAGTTACTTAGCTCACTTTAAATTGTTTTGAGAAGTGTAGTGTGTGATTAAAAATTTTCTTAAGTACTTTATAATGATCCTTGTACGGATATATATAAAAACTTTGTTTTGAAAATTGTTTAAAATGTAAAGTGTAATGAAGTAATTTGATGAAAAAAAAGTGAGCAAGTACTTAAGAGGAACCTACCCTAAGTTAAATCTTTACTGTTCTTAAATGTTCTTTCAATGGTAAGACTATCCCTATTATTAAGGAATAGGTAGTCATTACCTTGGATGTAAGGGACGAGTGAAGGGACAACTGTTATTTAGGCAACTGTAAGGTGTATAAGCAATTCGAAGGGACTTATCATCTTTATTCGAAAGGGGCAAGATCATTACGAAGGCAACCACAAAGGGACTTGATCTTTTTATCTGTTAAGGGACTAGATGATATAAGATGAGGGACTTTGCTTTATACATCCTACTTGACCTTTTGTTTAGGCAACTGGAGAGGTAACCCTTAAGAAGTGAGATGGCGATCCAGGATCGACTTACGTGTGTGAGTGTACCAATTCAAATATTTATCTTTAAGATTAATGATCTAAATTCAATTTTAAACATACAAACATGTTTTACACTCCCTATTTTACTAACCATAGCATTTAAAAATAAATAATAAGAATTACTACAACTATTACATAAGGGATACAATTACATTATAATAATTAAAATAATTAAAATAAATAAATAAATAAATAATTAAATGGGTTAGTAATAATAATAATAAAATAAATAATCACATAATAGATAAATAAATAAAGGGGGTTAGTAGTAATAAAATAAATAAGAATAAGATGAAAGAATTAGCATAATGATAAATAATAAATTAAAAGTTCAATTTTTAATGAATAATTATTTTTAAGGTTTTAATTAATAATAGAAATAAATATTATATATTAACAAAATATGACTAATAGTCTAACTATTTTAATTTTATATACATATTATAAAAATATTTAATTATAATTAAAAAAAATAAATTATATTCATAAGATAAAATTAGGATTTTTAATTGTTTTAGAAAAATAATCTAGGGTTTACTATTTTATTAAATTACTTACATATGAAAGCTATATTCAATAATAATTATAAACAAATTATAAAATAATGTACATAATTAAAATTTACAAATAAATAAATTAAGAATTATAATGTAATTAAGGTTTATAAAAAATTATTAGGGTTTGGAAAATATTAGGTTTTATAGAATTAGGGTTTTACTTATTTATTTACAAATTAAATCAATTTATTTACAAATTATATATATACATATTATGAAATAAATATAAATAAAAGATTTTTTAGAAAAGAAATCATGATATTTTAAGAATATGAATAAAAGTATTTTAATAGTATTTATAAATTATATTTACTAATTTAAATAAAATAGAAATAATATAATAACATAAATTAAAATAAGGAAAACATGGAAAATTGATCAAAAAGAAAGGACCTGGGATTTGAACCCAGGTCCCCTACCTCATATGCAAAGCACAAAACCATCCAGGCCAGCGCGCGCTGGTGACATGTATGTGACTTCCAATCATCAAATATCAAACCTGCAAAATAAATCATAAAACACAAAAAAATGTCCTTCAGCCAGAATCGAACCTGGGTCTTGAAGGTTTCTAACGCACACGCTTACCACCAGGCCAAGCAGCCTTAACTGAAATAAGATAGAAACAATTACAAAAAATATTAAATCAATTTTTGAATTTTCTGATGGCGCCAAGAGGTCATCTTCAACCTTGGTTCCTGCAAATTTACTTGCGGAATTTCCTACAAGTTTTCCTGCGAATTTATTTTCGTAGCAAAACCTGTAATTTTCAAACGTTATTCAAACAGTGAAATTTCGCAAAATTAAAGGTATCATTGAGTTCCATGTGACATTTGCAATCACTCCATGTTCTTATAATTCATTTATCTTGACTTAATAACAAAACCCTAAAAGAAGCCGCAAACCCTAATAATGGTGGATGACTTATCCTGCATAAAAAATGAAATCAAAGATACCAGAAACGATCTACATTCAATTACAAACAAGAATCAATAATCAAATTCATGTTAGAATGCTTATATGAATGAAATCGAAAACTTCAAATTCAAGATGAACATAGATTCGGTTTATGATGTTTGGCATGCTTTTGATGCTTTTAAGGATTGGAATAGGTTCAGTGATGTCCCAAGAACATGTAGCAACCTTCAAATTGTCTTGAAAGTGTCTTTAAGGAAGAATCCGAATTGGGAGTTTTTGATGAATTTTTGAAAACTTGAAACTTACTCTTGAGGCAGCCAATCCGTGTCCAATGCTTGTGTTCATGTTGTATATATACCACTTGATGAAATTAGGTCAAAACATGTGATTATTCTTTGGACTTTTTGGATCAAGGAGATTGAAAAAGATCATGATTTAAAATTAAAATATTCTTGAATACAACCTTGCTATTTCAAGACAATCACCATAATGTTCATATCAATCTGATCCAATTAACTTTCATGACCTTCTAGAATCAAAATATTTTTTAAATCTTCGTATTTTATATTTTATTTGAATTTAAAATGATTTTTAATATAAAAAATCATAATAAATAAAATAAAATGAATAAAATTATGAAAATATTAAATAAATTTCGTGCATGATGTCATGGAACATATTGGGTCACAAAAAGTTCAGCCCATTTGAAGAATTATGGTTTTAAGACCCCATTTACTTCATAAACCACCCAAAAATTTCCCAACTTTGCTAGGGCACAAATCCTTCAATTTTAATGCTATAAGGTGTCGCTCCCGATAAATGAAACTGGGTCAAATAAAGGTACAGACGCGAACGGTCGGCGAAAGGGACAATGAGAACACACAGCCGTGAACTCACTGGAGAATGAATAGAGTCGCCAGCTAGGCATTTTTATCCCGGAGGAAAGGCAATGCTGCATAGACCTAGAAAAAGATGGATAAGACGGTCGCGAACCAGAGAGACTGAGAAAGGGGGTTGGTTACAACCTGGGAAGGTATTAGCACCCAGATTGTCCGTCGTACTCGACGGGATCCACGCTTAAAAGATTTGTGTTTTAAAGGGGCAGTGTCAGTGCAATCTGTGTATAAAAGAGCTGGGAAAAAAATGTACAGGTGTCAGTGTAAAAGAGAGTGAAGTGTATAAATGAAGTGTCAGTGTAAGAAGTGAATGGAATGCTCAAGATCATGAGGCTTAAAAGAATAAGGCTAGAAAGAGGGGGAATATACAGAGACTTTTGTTCGATAACTGTTAAGTTATGCCTACGTATCCTCTCGTGCAATGAGGAAGTCAGAACACCGTAGTTCGACCCAAAGAGACTGAAAGATGAATTGACTTGTGAACTGCTTACTTGTCTATGCTCAAGTGTATGACCTGTCTGGCTCAAGTGCAAACTTTCTTGCATTAGACGGAAGAAGCGAGTTCTCGTTTGTGAGTGAAGGTGATGAGAAAAGAATCCCGAAGGAGACGGTTATTGTTTGTTTTTTTGTGTTTTCAGTCTTTTATTGCTTTTGAAAGTTTGTCATGGGTTAATGAGCTTAAGCCTAAACCAATGGATTTAGTAAACTCATCACATCATCCCTCTGATTAGGGGTAATGAGAATACCTTAAATGTGAAGTCAGATTCTCACACTTAATCACCTTTGATGTAGGATTAAGACCATTAACCTACTTGTGATTACTTAGATGTTTTTGGTGTTTTTGTTTAGTGTTGAGTAATGAGGTTAAGCCATAATCAAGGATTAAACAGACTCATTACACCATCCTAATAGAAGGATAATAGATGAGGATGTTTAAGCTGAGGAAAGCTCCTCAACTTAATCCATGATTAGGGATTAAACTCATGACAAAACAAGCCTTTGATTAAGTGGATTTTGTTTAGTGATATGATGATGAAGTGAGTTTTATGATTTGTAAGACAACTTGAGGGGGACTTGTCCATTAACACTAGGGTTAGTCCTTCTTAACCAGTTAAGGAAGAATTAGAACCCTAATGCAAGGCCCAAGTTACAAGTGTAATGTCTTGATGGTTATTAAGTGAATTGATTAAGAGATTTAAACACATGAAGGGTTTAACACTTAGGATTAAAGTTATACACTCCATCCTAATAGAAGGATGCAGGCATAAGCTTAATCACAAAGCCTTAAAGCCTTTAGGGTTTAATCCCTGATTATGAGGTGAGAAAGAGAAGACTCAAAAGAGACACAAAGGTAAAACTATGAGGGGAGACTAATCAAAACCCTAATCATTGTCATGCTTGGTTGTTCCTAGGGTTTGTGAAGTTTTCAAGAGAAGTCTTCAATGGAACCACCAGGAAGCAGATGAAAGGATCAAGAGAAGCAAAGCAACTTGCTTCATTCAAGAAGTCAAGTCACTTGAAGAAAGAAAGTGGGAGGAAGAAGAATGAGAAAGCTCAATCTCAAACACAAACAAAAATGCAGCAATGGATGCAAGAGAGATGAAAAGAAAAGTTATGAGAAGTGAAGGCAAATTCACTTCTCAAAGTTACTTACCACCTGAAAGGTTAGGAAAGAAATGCAATGCAATGCAAGATGGGATGAGATGACATGATGAGAAACAAAACCAGAAGCATATACATGATGCTAATGATGCTATGAAGTGCTACAAACATGAGACAAGGCATGGAAATGATCATACAAGCTCATGAATGCAAATGAAGCAAGTTAAGAAGCAAGGACATACATGAAAAGTTATGAAGTGCTCATGACATACAACATGGCCAATACATGATGCAATGATCAAACATGCTTTCAATATGTCTTATGATGTCAAATGAATCAAATGGATGCTTGAAATGTCATGGCAAGTCATGTTATGCAAGAGAATGCAAGATGAATGCATATGGAAGCCCAAATTAGGGTTTATGAACAATGCATCAAACAAAAATCAAAATCAGAAGCAAACAACATTATAAAAATTGAAAATGCCACACAAAGGACCCCTAATCCTATACTAAACCAATGCCCAAAGGAGAGGTTTCAACTCCTAACCAAGCTCAAGATATGATTTTTCTAAGTTATTAGGGTTTTTAGGGTTCCTAAACAAAAGAAATACCAAACAAATTGAAAATGAGGAAACAAATCATGGCCATTTTACCCTAGAAACTACATGCCAAACACAAAACAAAGCAAAAAGAATCAATGTCCAACTCTTCTCAAATAGGCAGAAATGATTTTTTGAACTTATGATCAAAATAATGCACAAAATATGATTTGATTCAATGAAAAATTCTTAAAATGCATCAAGATCAAAAAAAGAAATTTGGTTTGAAGGTTGGACAATGTTTCTAAATGTCTTAGAACATTTCATGAATTTTTTGGTGATTTTTAAATACCTAAAAGTATTTTTAATAAATTAATTCCCATTAATCAATTAAAAATAATCCTTTAAATATTTAAAAATACTTTTTTAATGATAAAAAATAAAATAAAAATATTTTTGGGTCATAAAAATTAATAAAACTCAGAAGAAAAAGTTTCATAATTTTTATGCATTTTTTACTATTTTTAAATAATTATGCAAAACAGATGAAATAAATATGAAAATAAATGAATTTTAAATGAATTAAGTGAAAGTATGCTGATCCAACGCGTGAGATTTAAAGTGGCCAGGGCGGGAATTGACTTGGCGCCAGATCTCACGGTCCAAATTCAAATTTGCTAATTAATGCTTAAAACCCTAACCCTGCCGTTAATCACTCTCAGGTGACCGGAACAGTGTTCCGGTCATCTTCTCCGTTCACCTCAAAATGCCATCTCCCTCCCCAGGCCAAATCAGAAGCTCTAAACCTCCAGAAACCATCTACCAACTACCCTAAGCACGAATCCAGCATCAAATCATGTTTAAACTCACACACAAACAAGAATCGAAGCAATGAAATTTCTAGGTCAAACTTTCAGAACACCATAACATACTCATTCCTGGCTTATTCTCAAAAGTAAATAGATCCCAATGATCAGTGCAACATGCTAAACAAGATTCTAACAAGAAAATGGAGTTCTGGAAAAAAAGTTCATGGTGTCACCTGAGATGGAGCTTTTGATTTAGGAGCTTTCTGGATGATTCTTTGGCTCAATCAGGTCCCAATGATCCACCTTTGAAGCTTTGGATGCTTAGTTGGAGTTTAAACAACCTCTGGAGTGAGTTTGCAGAAGCTCTGACCAAGGGCATGTGAAAATCGTATTTGAGACATGGGGTGTTTCAGGCCAAAACAATGGTTGGTTTCTGGTCAGTGAGGTGAGTAGAGATTGTTGGTGGAGTTTGTTCTTGTGTTTGAGGTTTGTGGAGAGAGATTCGAAGGAAAATGCAGGCTGAGGTGAAGAATGGCAATGGGGTGTTCTTGCTCAAATCAAGCATGGCTCTTGGTGCTTTGAGGTCTATGAAGTATGGTGAGTTGAAGTGTGGAAATGGTTTGAGTGTTCTGAGCTTGTGGAGGCAGATTCGAAGGCTTATGCCAAAAAGGAGTGTTTTTGTGAATGTGTTTTATGAGTGAGTTTCAGCCTTGCTTCTTGATATCTTTGGCTTGCCAAATGATAATGTATTTTAATCCCATAGGTCAGATGATGTGACCTGGCCTATAGTGATTGGTAAGTTTGCTTTTGCAAAAAGTCAAGTTTTGTGTAAGGCAAGTATGGCTCATGATCTAGGCAAGTACATGGCATGGGCTATGCGCAGCACAATGAGGGGAAAGGGCTAGCTTGGTTCAAGGGCCAATGCAGCAAGTTGGTGAAGAGAAATGAGTGGTTTTGCAACTTGTTACTTTATGGTTCACATGAAAGAAAGTCTTGTTACATGAACAAAAACATGAGAAACCTTGGTCCAATTCTGATTTGTAAGACCTATAGAATGTTTGTATGCTGGTTTGAAATGAACTAGAGGTCACAAAAGGCATTGGTTCATGATTTTGCAAAATTCCCATTTGAAGCATGCCTTGAAAATCAATGATTTTTGCCAACTTTGTCACACCATAACTTTTGATCCAAGAAGAGTTTGATCATGCTCTTGTACTTTTTGAAAAGGGAAAAATGAGATCTACAACTTTCATGACCAAAGTTTTTCCATTTGAAGCATTTTTGGATCAAGAATCAAGGCTTGAAAAATGACCTAAAATGAAGCATTCTTGAAAAGTCAACTATGCCCAAAAAGTCAACATTTGCAAAAACCCTAAATTCTTGATTTTTATGAACTTCAACCTTCTTCCATGATCAAATAAAGATCATATACATTCAAAATGATGAAGATCACCCCTTGGTTGGGTCATTGGGGGCCTCAGATGCCCTGATTTTACACTGACTTGCCCAGAAAGTCAACTCTTGATCAGATGACTTCCCCATGGAATTTCTTCATGAAAATTGATATGCATACTCCCTATACCATATAGAGACCAATGGAAACAAGAATGACCAAAAAATTTGGAGTTATGGCCTCTGAAACCAAAACCCTAATTTTAGGTCAACTGTGCAGTCAAACTTGGCTCTGCATCCATACCAATCCCAGTTCTTGTGATTCTTTGAAAATCTTGACTTTGAGAGGATATAATATGATACTTGAACACATGTAGACCCCTTTGAAGTGATTGATGGCCTTTGGAGTGGCTCAGGAGGCTCTTGGATTGCTCAGATCATAAACCCTCGGTGCAGATGACTTAGAATCTATGCAGTGAATCAAAAATGAGATGTGAGATGATATGATTGTGTTTATGCATATGAGATGATCACAAGCCATGGTGTGAATGGGTGAGGGCAAATTTGGGGTGTTTACAGCTGCCCCTATTCAAACATGAGTTAGCTGTGCAGGATGTAAGCGACGACTTAACAGGCAAACAAGATAACTTGTGGATGAATATCAAAGACAGTCCAAAATTTGCACTCACAGAATGAAGAAGAAAAGGGATATAGATTGTAAAAGAAAATAAAGTATATTGTAAAGTGTGGGCGACGGAGGACGACCGTCGGGCAGAGGACGACTGCTGGGTAAAGAGCAATGACGGGGACGGCCGACATGCTGGGAAAAGTGCGGGAAATAAAGCAATGACGGGGACGGCCGACATGTTGGGGATAAAAGGTAAAGCCAAGACGGGGACGGCCGACTAGCTGGGAAAAAATAAGATTATGATGGGGACGGCCATCAAGATAAAGTTATAAGATTCTCTGGGGATTGATGAAGCATGACGGGGATGGCCATCAAGTTCATAAAGCAAGGTAACCGACGATGGGGACGGCCATCGGGCTAAAGGAAGAGGAAAAGGGACCACGACGGGGACGGCCATCGGGTTAAAGAATAAATGAAATAAACAGATGATGGGGTACGGCCATCAAAGGCGAAGGACGATCACCTAGCAGGGGACGGCTGCTCTGTTGGGGAATAAAGGAATTATGATGGGGACGGCCATCAAAGGTGGAGGACGACCACCTGGCAGGGTACGGCTGCCGAAAATATCAACGATGGGGACGGCCATCGGATGAGCACGATGGAGGACGACCATCAAGAGGTGGAGGACGACCACCTAGCAGGGGACGGCTGCTCTCGGGGTTTCATAACACAAGACGAGTGTTAGATAAAGGAAAAAAAGCTTTGTTGGTGATCTACTGGGGATGTAGTGAACACGGACGAGTGTTCACAACCAAGAAAGGAAAGCATAAGTGTTTGGTATTGTGTATAGATTAAAGATGCGGACGAGCATCCTTAGACTATGATACGGACGAGTATCATGTAGAAACAAATACTGACACGTGTTCAGAGATGATGATACGGACGAGTACCATCTGGTTAACAAAGAACACGGACGAGTGTCGAATCTGTGGGGAGATAAGTGATGGTGTATACAAGATACGGACGAGTATCTGTATAAGTGTATCGTGAGTAGCGAGTATATATAGATGAGTGTTTTAACTGCTGGGGAGAATGACACGGACGGGTGCCAAGAGAAAAAAGTGTAATATGAACAAGTATCGGCTATACAAAGTCTAGGCGACTGCGCTGGGGATATGACACGGACGGGTGTCAGGAAAGTGTATATATAGGTATGTGTGGGTGCAAAGAGGATGTCTTTGGCTTTCTGCTGGTAATATGACACGGACGGGTGTCATGAAGTATCTGTAGTACGGGTGAAAAGAGTGTTCAGACGACTTTACTGGGGAGTGATGATACGGACGGGTATCAAAAGGAAATATGCTGGTATTTGTGAATATGAGGCAACTGTTTTTGCTGGGACTCTGGTGAGGATTTCTGTACAATGATGATGAATGGTTATTATTCACAAGTGTTAATTCAGAACATGGCTTATGATTATGCTATGCGTTTGATTTTTTTTTTTTTTTTTTTTTTGCCGTAATGCCCCGTATTAGACGGAATGCTACGCTCTGAGGGGACAGTATGATGCAAATGCCATGATCATGCAAAGATATCAAACCGGGCTTCGGATCCCGTTGCTGATCTGCTTGAAATGGACATCCCAACTGAGGATGAGGTCATTGATAGACCTGGAGAGATGTATCCACTTGGGGATATAGGTCACTGACTGGCATATCCTTGTAATACGGGACCCAGCTGGGGTTTGCAGAAGCCTTCTGTACTCTGTTGTGACTTCTTCGTGCGTTGTTCTTCTGGATAGAGGCTGAGGACCTCGTGAGGAGATGATTCCCTGATTCCTGCATTTAGCTGAGGAAGAATAACTGGTACAACAGCTGGGGACAGTAATGAGAGGCAACTCAGCTGGGGACAGAGCATTTCGGATGCTGAGATCTTTTGGTGATTTGCCAGCTTGCTGAGATGAAGCTTGCATGCCCCAAGTTACGTTCTGGATACCTGCAATCCTGCAAAGATAAGGAAACGCACAAAAGGTCCCGAGGTATCCTTTACTGGATCCCGTCATAGGAGTTAAGTACCTTCGAGAGTAAGTATATTCCCTGTAAGCACGTGTTTTATATATTTTTTGGAGAAAAACATTTGTACTTATGCAATTGATTTTTTAGAGACATCAGACATCCTTTGCAAATAAAAATATACAAAACGAAACATGACTGAAAAATCTGATTTTATTAATTCATGTGCCCTGAATTGGCAAGATACAGTCAAAGAAACATGTCTCCTGAAATGAGGAGATTGTTACAAATTGAGAAGCAAAGTGCTGGCAGTGTTGATGACGCTTTAAGGAGCTTCCTCTCCTGCTATGACTCGTATGACTTTTGACTTTCTTCTCGTCTTGATTTCTGAAGAAGTTTGATTCTGATTGGAGCTTGGTTCCGTTGGAGTTTTAACCAAGTTGCTTGACAATACAGACGAATTCAGAACTCAGTTGTTCGCTTATTCCCTTATTTTGCATGGATCGCCCTTTCGGGTTTTCAATCCATCGGGATACCCATTTTTGCCTGAGTTGTCCCATGCGGCTTTTCAACTCAGCGGGTGTACATTTTTTCATTTATTTCCCTTATTTTTGCCCGAGTCTTTTTATTCTGTTTTTGACTCGCCGGGATGCCCTATTTTTGCCTGGACTTACATTCTGTTTTTATGTCCAGCGGGTCATTTTATGCGAAGTATTTTTTAACTGCATCTGAATTCACAGGGGATGGAAAATCTTCACCATCCATGGTGCTGAGCATCAGTGTTCCACCAGAGAAAACTTTCTTTACCACGAATGGCCCTTCATAGTTTGGAGTCCATTTGCCCCTGTGGTCTGTATGAGGAGGGAGGATTCTTTTCAGCACAAGATCTCCCACTTGGTACTCTCGGTGCCTGACTTTCTGATCGAAGGCTTTCTTCATTCTCTTCTGATACAATTGTCCATGACAGATTGCAGCCAATCTCTTCTCTTCAATTAGACTCAGTTGCTCGTATCGGGACCTAACCCATTCTGTTTCACTCAGTTTGACATCCATCAAGACTCGCAAGGAGGGTAATTCAACTTCAACTGGTAGGACTGCTTCCATACCATACACGAGTTGGTACGGTGTTGCCCCAGTAGATGTCCTGATTGATGTGCGATACCCATGCAAGGCAAATGGTAGCATTTCATGCCAGTCTTTGTAGGTGACTACCATCTTCTGCACAATCTTCTTGATATTCTTATTTGCCGCCTCAACAGCACCATTCATCTTTGGTCTGTAAGAAGAAGAATTGTGATGTTGGATCTTGAAGTCCCGACACAGTTCAGCCATCATCTTGTTGTTGAGATTGGAACCATTATCAGTAATGATTCGCTCGGGAACTCCGTACCGACAGATGATATCTTTCTTTAGGAATCGGGCTACCACTTGCCTTGTAACATTTGCATATGAGGCTGCTTCAACCCACTTAGTGAAATAGTCGATGGCGACCAGGATGAATCTGTGACCATTTGAAGCAGTTGGCTCGATCTTGCCAATCATATCAATGCCCCACATGGCGAAGGGCCATGGTGAAGACATGATGTTCAAAGGATTCGGAGGTACATGCACTTTATCTGCGTAGATCTGGCATTTGTGGCATTTCCTGGCATAGGCACAACAGTCTGCATCCATTGTGATCCAATAATAGCCTGATCTTAACAACTTCTTAGCCATTGCATGTCCTCCAGCATGGGTACCAAAAGAGCCTTCATGCACTTCATGCATCAACAAATCTACTTCCGTCTTGTCAACACATCTGAGGAGTACCATATCAAAGTTCCTCTTGTATAAAGACCCATCAGTGTTCAGAAAGAAACTTCCAGCAAGCCTTCTCAAGGTCTTCTTATCATTGGAAGATGCCCCAGGTGGGTATGTTTGATCCTCCAAGAAGCACTTAATATCATGGAACCAAGGCTTATCATCTTTGACAACATCTGCTGCGAATACATATGCTGGTCTATCAAGTCTCGATACTGAAATCTGAGGTACAAAGTTAGCAGCTTGAACTTTGATCATGGACGAAATGGTAGCCAAGGAATCTGCAAACTGATTCTCGTCCCGAGGGATATACTCAAGCTTGACTGTTGTGAAGAAAGTCAATAACCTCCTTGTATAATCCCTGTAAGGTATCAGATGATCCTGGTGTGTATACCATTTCCCGTTGGTCTGATTGACTACCAAAGCTGAATCTCCGAATACGGTCAATGTCTTGATCCTGAGGTCAATGGCTTCCTCAAGGCCCATAATGCAAGCTTCGTATTCAGCTTCGTTGTTAGTGCAGTTGAAAGTGAGTTTTGCCGAGAAAGGCATGTGAACTCCTTTAGGTGTAATGAGTACTGCACCAACACCACGGCCATTCATGTTAACAACCCCATCGAACATCATAATCCATTCTTCCTCCGGGTCGGGCCCTTCAGTGTGAATAGGCTCTTCATGATCTTTTGTTTTAATGAACATGATGTCTTCATCAGGGAAGTCAAACCTCATAGGCTGGTAATCATCAATGGGTTGCTCAGCAAGATATTCAGACAATACACTGCCTTTGATGGCTTTCTGAGATGTGTATTGGATGTCATACTCTGTAAGGATCATTTGCCATCTTGCAACCCGTCCGGTAAGCGCTGGCTTCTCAAATATGTACTTGACTGGGTCCATCTTCGAGATTAACAAGGTAGTGTGGGTCAACATATACTGTCTCAGTCGGCGAGCAGCCCACACTAAAGCACAGCAAGTTTTCTCGAGCAGTGAATAACGTTGTTCACAGTCGGTAAACTTTTTGCTTAGGTAGTATATTGCATACTCTTTTCGACCAGACTCATCATGCTGGCCCAACACACAACCCATTGACTCTTCTAATACTGTCAAGTACATGATTAGAGGTCTTCCTTCAACTGGAGGCATGAGGATTGGAGGTTCTTGTAAGTATTCTTTGATCTTGTCAAAAGCCTTCTGGCAGTCTTCGTTCCACCTGACCGTCTGTTCTTTTCTTAACAGCTTGAACAAAGGTTCACAGGTTGCTGTAAGGTGAGATATGAACCGTGAAATGTAGTTCAATCGTCCTAAGAACCCTCGAACTTCTTTCTCTATTTTCGGTGCAGGCATCTCTTGAATGGCTTTGACTTTATCAGGGTCAACTTCGATCCCTTTCTCGCTCACAATAAAACCCAGCAGCTTACCAGATCGCACCCCGAATGTGCATTTGTTGGGGTTTAACTTCAGTTGATACTTTCTCAGACGCTTGAACAACTTGAGCAGATTCACCAGATGATCTTCTTCAGTAAGGGACTTGGCAATCATATCATCCACATAACATTCTATTTCTTTGTGGATCATATCGTGGAATAATGTTACCATAGCCCGTTGATACGTTGCACCGGCATTCTTGAGCCCAAATGGCATTACCTTGTAGCAGAACGTGCCCCAGGGTGTGATGAATGTTGTCTTCTCCATGTCTTCAGGTGACATTTTAATCTGGTTGTATCCTGAAAATCCATCCATGAAGGAGAATACCGAGAACTGAGCCGTGTTATCAACCAATACATCAATGTGAGGTAATGGGAAATCATCTTTCGGGCTGGCTCTGTTCAGATCCCGGTAGTCAACACACATCCTTACTTTGCCATCCTTCTTAGGCACAGGTACTATATTAGCGACCCACGGTGGATAGCTAGTCACAGCAAGGAACCCGGCGTCCCATTGCTTCTGTACCTCTTCTTTGATTTTCATTGCCATGTCCGGGCGAGTACGGCGCAATTTCTGTTTAACCGGTGGGCACTCTTCTCTCAAAGGCAGCTTGTGCACGAAAATATCGGTATCCAACCCTGGCATGTCTTGGTAAGACCAAGCAAACACGTCTACATACTCTTGAAGCAGGTCGACCAGTTGTTTTTTCACTGAGTCTTGTAAGCAGGCCCCGATCTTAACCTCTTTCACGTCTTCCTCTGTACCAAGATTAATCACTTCAACCTCCTCCTGGTGAGGGGTAATAACCTTTTCCTCTTGTCTTAACAACCTGGCTAGCTCTTCAGGAAGCTCATATTCTTCTTCAACCCCTTCATCAGCTTGATTGATTGGATTGTCAAAGTCATACGAAGTCATAGCCGTGCTGTTGTCAGTGCTGTCTGGAAGGCACTCTCTGCAAGGGTTTAATTGTTCATTTTAGTGATCTGATTTTAGTCTTATTTAGAAAAGTGAAATGAAGTTGTCATTTTGAAAACACTGCCATTTATTTTTTGTACAAAAAAGAAAAATGGAAAAACAGTGAACGAAAAGAAAAAGACGCGTTTGCCAAAAGATGTCTGATATTTCATTAATTGATCTTGTTTGCACAAAAAAGTACAGATGGCCCGATTACAAAATGAGTCTTGTCATCTTGGGCAAGATGCAAGACTTTGATGCATGCTTATAAAATACAGGAAATAATAATTACTCTGATCGAGTAACTCTTATAATTTCCTGGGAAGACCAGTTCGAGACACTGCTCCCCGGGATCTTTGGACGAATCCAGCTTTCCAGGTTGCGTTCTTCTTCCAGCTCGTCTTCCAGACAGTTGATAGCATCGGGGGTAAGCATCCCCCCACTGACAAAACCAGGCTCTCCAGCAGCCTTTGCTTGATGTTGAGTTGGTCTGTAACCCAACCCAAATTTGTCCTTCTTCTCCTCCACAGCTAAAACCTTGCCCCAGCCCAGGGCAGTTCCTTCCTCAACAACCTTCCGGGCTTGTTGGTATGATGACATGGAGATCCCAGATACAGCAGATGCTTCATTCACATTCAAGGCTTCAAACCCCTGGCTCATTGTTTCATGGATCTCTCCATCCATCTCAATGTATTTGTAGGTAGCCAGATGGCTAACAAAAATATCTTCCTCTCCACAGATTGTGACAACTTGGCCTTCCCACTCATATTTTAACTTTTGGTGAAGGGTAGACGTTATTGCGCCGGCGGCGTGAATCCAGGGTCTACCCAACAAACAGCTGTAGGCGGGCTGAATGTCCATCACATAAAAGATAGTTTTAAAGGTCTGTGGGCCAATTGTCACAGGTAGTTCAATCTCTCCCAGAACCGATCTCTTAGAACCATCAAAGGCTCTTACCACCAGGTTGCTGGGTCTCAATGCCAGTCCATCATATTCTAGCTTCACCAGGGCCTTCTTTGGTAAGACATTCAGGGATGAACCTGTGTCTACCAGCACATGAGAAAGAACAGCTCCTTTGCATTCCATGGTTATGTGCAAGGCTTTGTTGTGGTTGCGGCCATCCGCTGTCAAGTCAGTATTGGTGAACCCTAGCCCATTGCTAGCAGTAACATTTCCAACCACGGTCTCCAATTGGTTGACAGTAATCTCTTCAGGCACGTAAGCTGCGTGCAGTACTTTGAGTAGTGCATTCCGATGGGCTTCGGAGCACATAAGCAGTGAGAGGATAGAGATTTTGGATGGCGTTTGGTGAAGCTGATCCACAATTTTGTAATCACTCTTTTTGATGATTCGCATGAACTCATCAACTTCCTGATCGAATGGTGTCTTCAAGGCTTCTTTAACAGCTTGATCTTCCTGCACAGGGCTCTTCCCTTTTGCCTTAGCAGCAGCTTCTGCTTCGGCGGTAGGTCTTTGAATTTGTGGGGCGAAGAGACGTCCGCTTCGAGTGAAGCCTCCGCCTCCTCCCACATTGTCTACTTGTGGTGCAGGGGTTGATGATTCAAAAGTGATTCTTTTTCCTTCGCAGTACACGTCAGAGCCATAGTGCCAAGGGATGGCCCTATTGCTTTCATATGGTACTGGTCCAGGCACCGTGACAGTGACTGGACTGATTGCTGCTGCTGAAGGGACTGTAATTGTTTGTGGATCATAAAAGATTGTAACTGGTGCTCTGGTGGGAGCAGCACCTTCTGAATGGTAGGCAGAGTTGTTCTCAGGATCATAAAATATTGTGACAGTAGAGACATCTTCATGATTTGTTGCTGGTGTTGTAGGAGGTAATGGTGGAAGCATGGATGTTGTGGTTGTAGAAGTCTCAAAATGGAGTGAAGCTGAAGTTGTAGCAGGAAAATTTGTTGAAAACTGATCAGTTGAGATGATAGATGAAGTACTTGTTGATGAAGCCGAAGAATTGTCAGGAACAATAGTCGCTGCAGTTGTAGGAGGTTCTGAAACCGTTGCTGAGGATATTGCTGGATTTGTTGGAAATGATGTGGTGATCTGAAGCTGGCCACTCTGAATAAGGCCATCTATGCCATTCCTCAAATTATCGCACCCATTTACAGAGATATTGCAGTAAGCACAACCCAATTCACACCCTGGGAACATCTGACATTCCAAGAGCTGAGCCTTGATTTCTACCAATGGTGTCCTGATCTGTCCCACACTGGTTATTAAATAAGACGGCTTGTCTTCTTCAATAGCGTTAATCCTAGGGACACCGTGATTCGGCATGGGGTTCTTATTGACATTGGGTGGTGGTGCGAAATTCAGAGCCTTTGAGTCCACCAGGTCTTGTACTTTCATATGCAGGGCCCTGCATTTTTCTGTGCTGTGGCCAGGTGCGTTTGAATGGAAGGCACACCTAGCGTTGGAGTCATAGTTCCTTGGTAGACTGTTGGGATCCGGAGGTGCCAGCGTCCTTAGCTCAACTAGGTTGAGTTTCAGGAGTTGTGGCAGCAATGTAGCATATGGCATAGGGATCGGATCGATTACCCTACTAGCTTGAGATGGCCTCTGTTGGAATGGCCTTTGCTGGTTATTGTTGTTGGTGTTGCTGTTGTTGTAGTTCCTTGGATGATACTGATTTTGCTGGTGGTACTGAGGTTGCGGCTGATAGTTTTGCTGAGGAGGTTGATAGACTGGCTGAGGATGTGCTGGAGCAGGAATGGTGACTGCTGCTATTGACCTTTGAACATATGGGGGCCTGCCCCTGTTTGAATGGATGGCATTGGTCTCTCCAGTTCTTCTCGGGCCTGCAAAAGGCTTTCTTGTACTACTGGACGAGCTTGCACCGTTGTCTGAGATCTTTCCCATTTTTAACAAGCTTTCAATTCTCTCCCCGGCTATGACAACATCTGCAAAGCTAGTGGAAGAGAAAGCAGCCAACCTGTCAATATAGGTTCCCTGAAGGGTGTTCATGAACATATCTGCCATTTCCCGTTCAGACATAGGTGGTTGAACAGCAGCAGCCAATTGCCTCCATCTCTGGGCATATTCTCGGAAACTCTCCCTTGAAGACTGTGACATTCCCATTAGGAGGGTCCTGTTGGGTGCCATGTCGAGATTATACTGATACTGTCTGATGAAGGCCTCTGCCAGGTCCTTCCAGCATCTAATAGTTGCCCTTGTCAAGTGAGAGTACCATTCTCTCGACGCTCCAGTCAAGCTATCTTCAAAATAGAACATCCACAATTTCTCATCCATTGTATAGGCCTTCAGCCTTCCCAGAAATGACTGTAAGTGAGTCTGGGGGCATGAAGTCCCGTTGTATTTTTCAAAGCAAGGAGGCTTGAACTTATGGGGGATCCTGACCCCGTCTACCAAGCCCATATCCATGACATCGAAGCCCAAAGAGTTTTGAGATTCTAAGGACCTCAACTTTTCAGCTATCTCATCCAATCTTCTATCATAAGCCTCTTCCCCAGCACCCATTACTGTGAACTGGTCTTCTTGAGGGTCTTCCTGTAGTACCCTCCCTGCTGTGGCAGTCCCTTGTATATTGACAGGGATGTTGGCCTCTGGATGGAGATGGGGTCCAAAAACTGGGGGATTGACATGAGGTTGGACCCTCTCGTTGTTACTTGTGCCGGCAGTCCCCACATGGGGCTCCTCTTGATTCCTCCCTTCTACCAAAGCTCTGAGCCTCTCCTGGCTTTGAGCTAAGTTGTTCATTACTTCCATGAACTGTGTTATCTGAGTTCTCATCTCCAACCTTTCGTTGGCCATCTGGTTTCTGACCTCCGTAAGGTCCTGCTGCATCTGATCCATTTGAATGCCCGGAAGGTTATTTCGGGTTGGATAACGGTGCGGACGGTTGAGGGGAAAAACTCGGCGCCTAGCAATAGTTCCTGAACATCACAACAGAGGTTAGCAACAATAAAACAAAACCTACAAAACAAACAAAGGGTTAGCATGCAATGCAGTTATGCTTATTTGCTCTCAAGGTATCTGGTTTGGTATTCAGTTTTGACCCTTCCAGACCCTTGAAGATATTGTTGTTGTTGCTTGAAGAAAACTCAGATGAAGCACACTAACATAAATATACAACTTGTTCATTTTACAACACAAGCCCTCTAAGGGGTCAAAATACAGTACAAAATAAAAGTACATGGAAAGAAAGCAACAACAAACAAATGGTCAAACACCAAGACCAAACTCATTCTCACGAACTTCCTTGAGAAGCGCTTCGGTCACAGGATCAGCCGGACGCTCCGTGAGATTCCTGATGAGGAGATTTCGGGTCGTAACAGCTGCTGTTAGCTTCTTGTGCTGAGTTTGGTCCTTGGACCTCTTCACCCCTGCTTTGATCTTTAGCTCTGATATCTCCCTCTGGGCTGCTGCCAGGGCTTCTTGTTGTTCTTTTGCACTAGCTTCCAGTTGCTCCATCTTGTCTTGAACTCTCTTGTCTTCCAGGGTACGAGCCTCGGTGATCCTGACCCACCGGGCTTGACTCTCCTTCAAATACAAGTCTGTCCTTGCTCTCTGGAACTGGGCTTCTTTGCAAGCATTCTTCAGAATTTGTTCACCAGCCTTAGACTTTTTGATATAATCCCCAGACTTCTCAATCTTAGTCAGGTGCTCCACTCTCATCTTCTCCAACCTCTCAATCTCCCTCATACCCTCACTCCTTTCCCGGAGGGTCTTCTGCAAAGCCTGGGTTAGCTTCTCATTTCTTTCCTTCAAGCTCTCAAACTCTTCCAAACTGATAGTGGCAGGGGGTGGTGCTGAAGATGACTCAGGCATGTCTTCTATGGTAAAGGGCATCCCAGAGAATTGGGCCCTGGCACGGGACCAATCGTAATATTGTGCCGATGCCACATTGTTGCACTTCCCCAGAATGGTTACTCCCTTGGTTTGAACATTATCCCAGGCCCAAGCAGCCTGCCTAACAATAGTCAAACTAATCTTGTTCTCACAATAGAGGGTCTCAACCAAGTCCTGTGCCCTAGGAGTGTGGACCAGTGCATAGCCCAATTGTCGTCTAAACAGCAGAGGGTTGTAATTGATGCTACCCTTAACTCCTATCAAAGGCACATTAGGAAAATGCCCACAGCTGGTGATGATATCTCTGCCCTTGGTGCTCTGAGTGCACCATCTGATGTCTGCTGAAGTTAGAACAGTGAGTCTCTTAGCCCAGTTGTTCTGCTGATGAGGGTTTAGAAATGCATCTGTCCTGGGTAGATGCCTGAGAAGCCAAGTGTGGAACAATGGAGCACAACACCTCACTAATCTCCCCCTCTGCTTTTCATTCCTCTGATGCACTGAATAGTAAAGATCCCCCAATAAAGTGGGTGTTGGGTTCTTCAGGATGAAAAGATGGATTGCATTCTTACTAATGAATCGAGGCTCATCTGCAAACAATACAATTCCATATATGCTCAAGGCCAGTAGAGCACAAACAGATTTCCACTCTCCTAAAGAAGCTTTCAGGGTAGCTTGAGAGATCAAGAAATCCAGATGAAAGCCAGGGATCCCAGCTTTAGAAGTCATATGCTGCTCAATCAGGACAGGTTCCAGATGCAAAGCTTTGGCTACTTCTCCATTGCTGGGAAAGACCATCTCAGGGTTGAAAGGGATTCCAACCCTGATAGGCACACCAACCAAAGATGAGTATTCTTCTAAAAGAGGGCCCAATTGAAAGTCTTGAAAGGTGAAACACCTCAATGGGGGATCATAGAACTGAATGCAGGTGTGGATCAGGCTTCTCTGTGATGGGTCCAGATCCATAACCATATCAAGTATATCTCCATAACTTTCCCTGAACAATGGTATGTGATCTGGAGTGATCAGGGTTTGAATCCTCCTGATGTCTGATAGCTCTGGCTGGAAAAAGTGATAGGTGATGTTGCTCTTTTTAGGAGCCATGATGCTGAAGACTGAGTAGAGACAGGTGCTGATGATAATACTGAAGAAGTGGGCCACTGACTGGCTGGTGCAGGTGATAACTAAAGCAGATGCTGGTAAAGATAGGTCAATACTGAAGATGGGGTCAAAACCAAAACCAAATGAAGATGGATACCCTGAAACACAAATAAGCAAATGTCAATATGATGCAATGATTATGTATGCAAATGATATGCAAAGGGTTTGTGACCGAGCTGGATCTGATCAAACTGTTCTGACATAGGTCCAAGTGTGCTCAAGAATTCCAGATGGAGGTCTATGAATCCAGTAACCAAGGTGGGGGACTCAAATAAAGAGCCACATGTCCAAGGTTTTAGAATCACAAGAACTGTCCAACATGGAGTACTCTTAACAAACAAAGTAACAGGGTATTGTGAGGTCAGGGTACCTGCAAACCTGTAAACAGCCCAACCCCCTCACAGGTGGTGTTCTAGAACAAGGATCCTCAGACTTGGATCAGTTATGAGAAGTGTAAACACTTCTAACCCGGAGGTACAGTGTTTACAATAACCATAAAAGTTCCTCCTCTAATTCACCTCAGTTTCTGAAGGTCAATACTAAAAGGTCATCCAGACTTAGCAGGCTTCCCAGATAGCCCCAGCATTGCAGGAAATCTGCAACACGGAGTTCTCAAGAAGAAACCCATATCTGAACCGTGTTTCATATTCCCGCACCAGACCGAAATGGAATGGGAAAGAATATGATTCACTCTAGCCTAGGTGTCACTCAGGTCCCAGGTGTAGGTACTTAGCTCTCAATAGAACCCATCCACCAAAGAAAAACCAGATCCAGCCAGCAGTACAGTATAACAGTATGATAATATGCAAAGCTATAAAGAAAGCAGTAAGCAACTGTATATAAAGCAAAATAAATACAAGCACAAATAAGCACGTAACACCCCAGTAAACACAAATCAAACAAGCGCTAGGAGGAACCCACAAAAAGAACCAGAAGCCCTGGTTGCAATATAAGGGTCCCCAGCAGAGTCGCCAAGCTGTCGCTCCCGATAAATGAAACTGGGTCAAATAAAGGTACAGACGCGAACGGTCGGCGAAAGGGACAATGAGAACACACAGCCGTGAACTCACTGGAGAATGAATAGAGTCGCCAGCTAGGCATTTTTATCCCGGAGGAAAGGCAATGCTGCATAGACCTAGAAAAAGATGGATAAGACGGTCGCGAACCAGAGAGACTGAGAAAGGGGGTTGGTTACAACCTGGGAAGGTATTAGCACCCAGATTGTCCGTCGTACTCGACGGGATCCACGCTTAAAAGATTTGTGTTTTAAAGGGGTAGTGTCAGTGCAATCTGTGTATAAAAGAGCTGGAAAAAAAATGTACAGGTGTCAGTGTAAAAGAGAGTGAAGTGTATAAATGAAGTGTCAGTGTAAGAAGTGAATGGAATGCTCAAGATCATGAGGCTTAAAAGAATAAGGCTAGAAAGAGGGGGAATATACAGAGACTTTTGTTCGATAACTGTTAAGTTATGCCTACGTATCCTCTCGTGCAATGAGGAAGTCAGAACACCGTAGTTCGACCCAAAGAGACTGAAAGATGAATTGACTTGTGAACTGCTTACTTGTCTATGCTCAAGTGTATGACCTGTCTGGCTCAAGTGCAAACTGTCTTGCATTAGACGGAAGAAGCGAGTTCTCATTTGTGAGTGAAGGTGATGAGAAAAGAATCCCGAAGGAGACGATTATTGTTTGTTTTTTTGTGTTTTCAGTCTTTTATTGCTTTTGAAAGTTTTTCATGGGTTAATGAGCTTAAGCCTAAACCAATGGATTTAGTAAACTCATCACATCATCCCTCTGATTAGGGGTAATGAGAATACCTTAAATGTGAAGTCATATTCTCACACTTAATCACCTTTGATGTAGGATTAAGACCATTAACCTACTTGTGATTACTTAGATGTTTTTGGTGTTTTTGTTTAGTGTTGAGTAATGAGGTTAAGCCATAATCAAGGATTAAACAGACTCATTACACCATCCTAATAGAAGGATAATAGATGAGGATGTTTAAGCTGAGGAAAGCTCCTCAACTTAATCCATGATTAGGGATTAAACTCATGACAAAACAAGCCTTTGATTAAGTGGCTTTTGTTTAGTGATATGATGATGAAGTGAGTTTTATGATTTGTAAGACAACTTGAGGGGGACTTGTCCATTAACACTAGGGTTAGTCCTTCTTAACCAGTTAAGGAAGAATTAGAACCCTAATGCAAGGCCCAAGTTACAAGTGTAATGTCTTGATGGTTATTAAGTGAATTGATTAAGAGATTTAAACACATGAAGGGTTTAACACTTAGGATTAAAGTTATACACTCCATCCTAATAGAAGGATGCAGGCATAAGCTTAATCACAAAGCCTTAAAGCCTTTAGGGTTTAATCCCTGATTATGAGGTGAGAAAGAGAAGACTCAAAAGAGACACAAAGGTAAAACTATGAGGGGAGACTAATCAAAACCCTAATCATTGTCATGCTTGGTTGTTCCTAGGGTTTGTGAAGTTTTCAAGAGAAGTCTTCAATGGAACCACCAGGAAGCAGATGAAAGGATCAAGAGAAGCAAAGCAACTTGCTTCATTCAAGAAGTCAAGTCACTTGAAGAAAGAAAGTGGGAGGAAGAAGAATGAGCAAGCTCAATCTCAAACACAAACAAAAATGCAGCAATGGATGCAAGAGAGATGAAAAGAAAATTTATGAGAAGTGAAGGCGAATTCACTTCTCAAAGTTACTTACCACCTGAAAGGTTAGGAAAGAAATGCAATGCAATGCAAGATGGGATGAGATGACATGATGAGAAACAAAACCAGAAGCATATACATGATGCTAATGATGCTATGAAGTGCTACAAACATGAGACAAGGCATGGAAATGATCATACAAGCTCATGAATGCAAATGAAGCAAGTTAAGAAGCAAGGACATACATGAAAAGTTATGAAGTGCTCATGACATACAACATGGCCAATACATGATGCAATGATCAAACATGCTTTCAATATGTCTTATGATGTCAAATGAATCAAATGGATGCTTGAAATGTCATGGCAAGTCATGTTATGCAAGAGAATGCAAGATGAATGCATATGGAAGCCCAAATTAGGGTTTATGAACAATGCATCAAACAAAAATCAAAATCAGAAGCAAACAACATTATAAAAATTGAAAATGCCACACAAAGGACCCCTAATCCTATACTAAACCAATGCCCAAAGGAGAGGTTTCAACTCCTAACCAAGCTCAAGATATGATTTTTCTAAGTTATTAGGGTTTTTAGGGTTCCTAAACAAAAGAAATACCAAACAAATTGAAAATGAGGAAACAAATCATGGCCATTTTACCCTAGAAACTACATGCCAAACACAAAACAAAGCAAAAAGAATCAATGTCCAACTCTTCTCAAATAGGCAGAAATGATTTTTTGAACTTATGATCAAAATAATGCACAAAATATGATTTGATTCAATGAAAAATTCTTAAAATGCATCAAGATCAAAAAAAGAAATTTGGTTTGAAGGTTGGACAATGTTTCTAAATGTCTTAGAACATTTCATGAATTTTTTGGTGATTTTTAAATACCTAAAAGTATTTTTAATAAATTAATTCCCATTAATCAATTAAAAATAATCCTTTAAATATTTAAAAATACTTTTTTAATGATAAAAAATAAAATAAAAATATTTTTGGGTCATAAAAATTAATAAAACTCAGAAGAAAAAGTTTCATAATTTTTATGCATTTTTTACTATTTTTAAATAATTATGCAAAACAGATGAAATAAATATGAAAATAAATGAATTTTAAATGAATTAAGTGAAAGTATGCTGATCCAACGCGTGAGATTTAAAGTGGCCAGGGCGGGAATTGACTTGGCGCCAGATCTCACGGTCCAAATTCAAATTTGCTAATTAATGCTTAAAACCCTAACCCTGCCGTTAATCACTCTCAGGTGACCGGAACAGTGTTCCGGTCATCTTCTCCGTTCACCTCAAAATGCCATCTCCCTCCCCAGGCCAAATCAGAAGCTCTAAACCTCCAGAAACCATCTACCAACTACCCTAAGCACGAATCCAGCATCAAATCATGTTTAAACTCACACACAAACAAGAATCGAAGCAATGAAATTTCTAGGTCAAACTTTCAGAACACCATAACATACTCATTCCTGGCTTATTCTCAAAAGTAAATAGATCCCAATGATCAGTGCAACATGCTAAACAAGATTCTAACAAGAAAATGGAGTTCTGGAAAAAAAGTTCATGGTGTCACCTGAGATGGAGCTTTTGATTTAGGAGCTTTCTGGATGATTCTTTGGCTCAATCAGGTCCCAATGATCCACCTTTGAAGCTTTGGATGCTTAGTTGGAGTTTAAACAACCTCTGGAGTGAGTTTGCAGAAGCTCTGACCAAGGGCATGTGAAAATCGTATTTGAGACATGGGGTGTTTCAGGCCAAAACAATGGTTGGTTTCTGGTCAGTGAGGTGAGTAGAGATTGTTGGTGGAGTTTGTTCTTGTGTTTGAGGTTTGTGGAGAGAGATTCGAAGGAAAATGCAGGCTGAGGTGAAGAATGGCAATGGGGTGTTCTTGCTCAAATCAAGCCTGGCTCTTGGTGCTTTGAGGTCTATGAAGTATGGTGAGTTGAAGTGTGGAAATGGTTTGAGTGTTCTGAGCTTGTGGAGGCAGATTCGAAGGCTTATGCCAAAAAGGAGTGTTTTTGTGAATGTGTTTTATGAGTGAGTTTCAGCCTTGCTTCTTGATATCTTTGGCTTGCCAAATGATAATGTATTTTAATCCCATAGGTCAGATGATGTGACCTGGCCTATAGTGATTGGTAAGTTTGCTTTTGCAAAAAGTCAAGTTTTGTGTAAGGCAAGTATGGCTCATGATCTAGGCAAGTACATGGCATGGGCTATGCGCAGCACAATGAGGGGAAAGGGCTAGCTTGGTTCAAGGGCCAATGCAGCAAGTTGGTGAAGAGAAATGAGTGGTTTTGCAACTTGTTACTTTATGGTTCACATGAAAGAAAGTCTTGTTACATGAACCAAAACATGAGAAACCTTGGTCCAATTCTGATTTGTAAGACCTATAGAATGTTTGTATGCTGGTTTGAAATGAACTAGAGGTCACAAAAGGCATTGGTTCATGATTTTGCAAAATTCCCATTTGAAGCATGCCTTGAAAATCAATGATTTTTGCCAACTTTGTCACACCATAACTTTTGATCCAAGAAGAGTTTGATCATGCTCTTGTACTTTTTGAAAAGGGAAAAATGAGATCTACAACTTTCATGACCAAAGTTTTTCCATTTGAAGCATTTTTGGATCAAGAATCAAGGCTTGAAAAATGACCTAAAATGAAGCATTCTTGAAAAGTCAACTATGCCCAAAAAGTCAACATTTGCAAAAACCCTAAATTCTTGATTTTTATGAACTTCAACCTTCTTCCATGATCAAATAAAGATCATATACATTCAAAATGATGAATATCACCCCTTGGTTGGGTCATTGGGGGCCTCAGATGCCCTGATTTTACATTGACTTGTCCAGAAAGTCAACTCTTGATCAGATGACTTCCCCATGGAATTTCTTCATGAAAATTGATATGCATACTCCCTATACCATATAGAGACCAATGGAAACAAGAATGACCAAAAAATTTGGAGTTATGGCCTCTGAAACCAAAACCCTAATTTTAGGTCAACTGTGCAATCAAACTTGGCTCTGCATCCATACCAATCCCAGTTCTTGTGATTCTTTGACAATCTTGACTTTGAGAGGATATAATATGATACTTGAACACATGTAGACCCCTTTGAAGTGATTGATGGCCTTTGGAGTGGCTCAGGAGGCTCTTGGATTGCTCAGATCATAAACCCTAGGTGCAGATGACTTAGAATCTATGCAGTGAATCAAAAATGAGATGTGAGATGATATGATTGTGTTTATGCATATGAGATGATCATAAGCCATGGTGTGAATGGGTGAGGGCAAATTTGGGGTGTTTACATAAGGGTGTTCTTGGACATTTTGAAAAACTTAAAGAGTCCTCTAACCAACCCCATTGGTTTCATGTCCATATCTTTTACCATTCTCAAGTTATGCTCTTTGGAAGATGTTGACTTTTTGTTGACTTTTAAAAGGACCTATAATGTCTTAGCTCATACCTTCCAAATGAAGCATTTTTGGGCTTGGCTTGTGAGACACAAAGTTGTAGAGAATTCAATTTCCTTCAAAATGAGCTTTGGATGGGAAAAATTTGATGAAGCATGTGAAAGTTATGGCTGGTCAAAGTTCAGTTGACTTTTCCTGAGGAAACCCTAATTTAGAAACCTCTGATTCTTGATAATCTGAAATATCCTTGATGAATCATGATCAACCCTTGATCAAATGATGAATTTTACTTCATATACTTGATGTTGACAAAAAATCATGAAGTTTGGCTTTGGTTTGACCACAATTGACCTCAGTTTGACTTTTTAACTGCTTTGACTGATTTTGACTTATCTGATTATCTGACTGAGCAAACCTTTGAGAAAAGTCTTGAAATTTGTCATGTGGATTATTAAACACATATAAGATGTTATAAAGCTCACTTGAAGTCTTGGAAGTCCATTTAGCCTGATTAAAGTCAAAACCCTAGTTTAGGATGCACTGCTTAGGAGGATGCATTGTCTGAGGGAATTGTCAAATCTTCTGACCAATTGTGAACTTTGTGAACCTTGTGAACCTCATAAGATGTCTTGTGAACCTTGTGAACCTCATAAGATGTCTTGTTAATCTTGTGAACCTCATAAGATGTCTTGTGAACCTTGTGAACCTCATAAGATGTCTTGTGAATCTTATGAACCTCATAAGATGTCTTGTGAATCTTATGAACCTCATAGTACACAAAGTCTTATTTTGTGAGGGCAAATTTTGGGATGCAACAGCTGCCCCTGTTCAATTTTCTGAAACCTGAGGGGTTAGATTGGTATCTGTACCATTCGTGACCTGGAAGGTTGAAGGGGATTGAACACCAAAGCCCAAAAATTTGCACTCACCGGTGCGTAGAGTGATACTGATGACTAGCTGTATATGCTTGAGTGGGCTTAAAGATGCCACTTGGAGAAAAGTTCTTCAAATATACCTCTTGGAGAATAAAGTAGTCCAAAGTATGAAGATATAGCTTTTGGGAAGATAAACAACGTCCCACAATGGTGATATTATTCTTGGGAAGATAAACAACGGCCCAAGGTTTGATAATACTTTTGGGAAGATAAACAACGGCCCAAAGTAATGATATGGCTCTTGAGAAGATAAACAACGTCTCAAGATAGCCCTCGGGAGGATAAACAACGTCCCAAGATAATGAAATAACCTTTGGGAAGATAAACAACGGCCCAAGGTCATGATAGCTTTCAGGAGGATAAACAACGTCCTGAGGTATAAGTATAACTTTTGGGAAGATAAACAACGGCCCAAAGTCATGATAGCTTTCAGGAGGATAAACAACGTCCCGAGGTATAAGTTGTTGATATTGTTTTACCTGCATATAACTATCCTGCAAGGAAAATATTAGTTTATGCATTATGTATGCATGCATAGTATGATGCACTTAAATAATGTATTATGTAATTATGGATATGTATATTATGGTATGATGTAAATGATGTATGTATGAACCATGCAGCCTAAAGCGTCCGGATATCTTTGTATAACAACTGCTGGCCAGGGAAAATAAATCCCGATTTGTTGCTGAAGAATATGAGGAACTTGTTCCCGTCTCTTTTGATAATATAGTATTCATAACTTCCCGTCTTCGTTTGATAGTAAGGTATCCATAACCTCCCGTTTTCGTTCGATAGTAAGGTATCCATAACCTCCCGCCTTCGTTCGTCGTACTCCTATTGGAGGAATAAATTCCCGATTATCCTTCTGAGGATAAAAGAGATGGATATAAATTCCAGGGGAGATGTGACTCGAAGTATTTATGAAGATGGATCTGTCCTACTGGGGGACTTGTAGCTGTCTCGTGGGGATGAACCGGCGAAGCTTCGTTGAATTCCTTCCCTCGTTCGTCCTTAGTAAATACTATTACTACATTTTCATGCATTTCTGGTAAACATCAATCATATTAAGCATTTTATGCATTTCTTGTAAACATCAATCATATTCAAAAGCATACATACATTCAAACATAACCAATGGACGTTTCGCTTATGTAAATAGGGTAAAAGTCAATCTGGATTCAAAGATGAAATTTTATTTATATCAAAAAGTGACCTATACATAGGCAAGTTTGTACAAGGAGACAGAAATCCTAGTAAGAGGAATTTGTCGTAAATTTTTTTACAAAACAAAGAAAATCAGCTATGTGGGAAATAATCCTATTGAGTTTCAATTCTACTATTGCCATTATCTTCAAGTATCTCATCTTCTGCTGTTGAGACTGAAACGATTGGATTGAGCTTTATCTGTTCAAACTTGAGTAAGTAGCACAACTGGTTGTAGTTTCATAGGTGATCCAAACGAGACATAGTCATACGCTTTAATCCCTAACTTTTGCCTGGATTGCCTTTTCAGGTTTTCAATCCACCGGGATACCCTTTTTTTGCCCAAGCCACCTTTTCAGGTTTTCGACTTGCCGGGTGTACATTTTTTATATATTTTCCCTAATTTTTGCCCGAACCCTTTTGGTTCGCCGGGATGCCCTTATTTTTGCCTAGGCCAGTCAACCTAGCGGGTCTCTTTTTATGCGTAGTATTTTTTAACTATGTCTGCGTTTACAGGCTGTGGGAAGTCTCCACCATCCATAGTAGTAAGTATCATGGCATCTCTTGAGAATATTGTTTTGACTACAAATGGTCCTTCATATGTAGGAGTCCATTTGCCCCTAGGATCACCTTGTGGTAATATGATACGCTTGATTACCAAGTCACCTGCCTGATATTCCTTTGGCTTAACCTTCTTATTAAAAGCTTTGATCATTCGTTTCTGGTACATCTGGCCATGACAAACTGCTGCTAGCCTCTTCTCGTCAATCAAATTTATCTGGTCAAGTCGGGTCTGAATCCACTCATCTTCATCCAAGCCTGCATCCTTCATAATTCTTAAGGAGGGTATATGAACTTCAATGGGCAGAACTGCTTCCATACCATATACTAAGGAGAATGGGGTTGCCCCTGTTGAAGTACGTATTGTAGTACGATAACCATGAAGAGAAAATGGTAACATCTCGTGCCAATCCTTATAAGTGATAGTCATCTTATGTAGAATCTTCTTAATACTCTTGTTAGCAGCTTCTACTGCCCCATTCATCTTCGGACGATACGGAGAAGAGTTGTGATGCTTAATCTTGAACTGCGTGCAAAGATTAGTAATCATAGTATTGTTCAGATTAGAGCCATGGTCAGTGATAATCCTTTCAGGAATGCCATACCTACATATGAGATTATTTTTAATGAATCGAGCCACCACATTCTTGGTAATAGATGCAAATGAAGCTGCCTCTACCCACTTTGTAAAGTAATCAATAGCAACCAGGATGAAACGATGCCCATTAGAAGCAGTAGGCTTGATCTCACCAATCATATCAATGCCCCACATGGAAAAAGGCCAAGGAGCAGTCAACACATTCAATGGTGATGGAGGTATATGTACTTTATCAGCATAGATTTGACACTTGTGACACGTTCTGGAATGTTGATAGCAGTCAGCTTCCATGGTAGACCAATTGTAACCTGCTCTCAATATCTTCTTTGCCATAGTATGACCACTAGAATGAATGCCAAAGATCCCATCATGCATGTCTTCCATAATCTCTGTTGCTTCCTTCTTATCCATACAACGAAGCAAAGTTGAGTCATGATTGCGCTTGTAAAAAATGCCATTACTCAAAAAGAACTTAGCAGAAAACCTTCTCAGAAACTTTCTATCTTTGACAGATGCCCCTTCAGGGAATTCCTGGGCTTCAAGATATCTTTTTACTTCATAGAACCAAGGCTTCTCCTCTGCTTCTTCAGTGTCAATCTCATTGCAGTATGCAGGCTTTTCAAATCTATCAATAGTAATCTTGGGAGCTTCATCATCCCAGCTGATCTCAAACATGGATGCCATGGTGGCTAAGGCATCTGCCAACTGATTCTCTCTTCGTGGAATATGTCCAAAGGTAATCTCTTTAAAATGTGGGATCAAAGACAACACATGCTCTCTATAAGGAATGAGGTTATCATGCTTGGTATCCCAATCTCCTTTGATCTGACTTACTACTAGGGCTGAATCTCCATATACGTCTAGGAACTGAATCTTCATATCAATGGCAACTTTAATACCCATGATACATGCCTCATACTCAGCCATGTTATTGGTACAATAGAAACAAAGTCTGGCAGTAATCGGGGTATGACAACCTTCAGGGGAACTGATCACAACACCAACACCATTACCAAGTGCATTAGAAGCTCCATCAAAAACCATAGTCCATCGGGATCCTTGTTCAGGTCCGTCATATTGTCCAGGTTCTTTAGTAATAATCATAATATCTTCATCAGGGAACTAAAAACTCATTGACTGATAATCATCCACTGCTTGATGAGCCAAATGATCAGCCACAACACTTCCTTTAATGGCCTTCTGAGTAGTATATTGTATATCATATTCTGTTAAGATCATTTGCCATCTTGCAATTCTTCCAGAGAGAGCAGGTTTCTCAAATATGTACTTGATTGGATCCATCTTCGAAATCAATAAGGTAGTATGAGTCAACATATACTGTCTTAGTCGGCGAGCAGCCCATGCCAAAGTGCAACAAGTTTTCTCGAGCAGTGAGTATCTTGTTTCACAGTCGGTAAACTTTTTGCTAAGGTAGTATATTGCCTGCTCTTTTCGACCAGACTCGTCATGTTGCCCAAACACACACCCCATTGAGTTGTCTAACACTGTTAAGTACATAATCAAGGGTCTTCCATCAACTGGTGGAATCAAAATTGGAGGTTCTAGAATATATCTCTTGATTTCATCAAAGGCTGTCTGGCACTCGTCATTCCATTCCATTACCTGATCTTTCTTCAACAACTTGAAGATTGGCTCACAGGTGGTTGTTAATTGGGAAATAAATCTTGCAATGTAATTCAATCGTCCCAAGAAACCTCTAACTTCCTTCTCAGTACGGGGAGCTGGAATCTCTTGTATAGCTTTCACTTTAGCAGGATCCACTTCGATACCTTTTCCACTGACAATGAAACCCAGGAGTTTACCAGACCTAACTCCAAAAGTACACTTGTTTGGGTTCAATCTCAACTTGTATTTTTTCAACCTCTCAAACAACTTATGCAGATGATCAAGATGTTGTTCTTCATTCTGGGACCTGGATATCATATCATCCACATATACTTCTATCTCATGATGAATCATATCATGAAACAAAGCCACCATAGCACGCTGATATGTTGCCCCTGCATTCTTCAAACCAAATGGCATCACTTTATAACAAAAAGTGCCCCACTGTGTAACAAATGTCGTCTTCTCCATATCTTCAGATACCATCTTGATCTGATTATAACCAGAGAAACCATCCATAAAACAGAATACCTTATGCTGAGCAGTGTTGTCTACCAGAACATCAATATGAGGAAGTGGAAAGTCATCTTTGGGTCTGGCCTTGTTCAAATCTCTGTAGTCCACACACATATGTACCTTACCATCTTTCTTAGGTACCGGTACCACATTTGCAACCCACTGAGGATAAGAAGTCACAGCTAAGAACCCTGCATCAAACTGTTTCATCACCTCTGCCATAATCTTCTCTGACATTTCAGGACGCATGCGACGAACTTTATGCTTCTTTGGACGACAATCTTCTTTTACTAGTAAACGGTGAACCACAATGTCTGTATCCAAACCTGGCATATCTTCATAGGACCAAGCAAAGATCTCCACATAGTCATGTAGCATCTGAATCAATCTGCTCTTGACACTATCCTTTAATTCAGCCCCTATCTTGACCTCTTTCCTGTTTTCTTCAGTTCCCAGATTCACAACTTCGACTAGCTCTTCATGTGGCTGTATAGCTTTCTCTTCTTGTTGTAACAACCTAGCAAGCTCTACAGGTACTTCACAATCGTCCTCATTTCCGTCTTCAGCTTGATACATCGGATTCTCGAAATTATAATTGGCAATAGTAGAACTGTTATCAACAGGATCCAGAGTGGATAAGGATCTGCATTTTAGTGATGTGGGTGTGTGTAAGAACACATGGCTGATAAAATAAAAAGAAAAGAAAAGAAAGACAAGGAACACAATATTTACGAAAACGAAACGTCCACTGATTTTTATTGAATGAAGTATGCACATGAAATGACATCCCGTAAAAAGCACACCATTGTGCCCCGGGTAAGGCACAAGGCTTAAGAGTTTAATTGTTCAAAAATTACAAACTTTAAAAGTAACAACACATTAATAGTATTTACTCCTGACTAAAGGAGATAGGAACAACATCTTCAGCTTTCCAATTATTGAGCCCAGCACCCACAGTAGGAAAAATCCAAGCATCCAGATTATAATCTTCCTCATAGTCACCCACAGCATTGATCTGATTCTTCATAATCCCCTGATTGGTGATACGAACAGCACGAGCACGACGAACAGCCTTCTGGGACTCTACAGTGAAACCCAAACCAAATTTGTCAGACTTGTAAGGAATATCAGGAAGCTGACCCCAAATAGTACAACCACCTTCATCCATCATAGCTCTAGCATCTTTGAGGGAGGCCATTTTAGGAGGTACTCTGGTGACCACATGAACTTTCTTGACAACAGGAAGAGCTTCATAATTATTAACAATCCAAGGAACCACTTCAAATGTCTGACACGGAGTTTCAACATATTCACCTTCCACTTCAAGATATTTAAAGGTGTTCACATGGCTAACTATATATCCTTCCTCTCCGTAAACAGTGACAACTTTTCCTTCTACTGGATACCTCAGCTTCTGATGTAAAGTGGAGGTTACAGCACCTGCCCCATGGATCCAGGGACGCCCAAGCAAACAAGAGTACGACGGACGAATATCCATGACATAAAAGGTAGCATTGAAGACCTGAGAACCTACTTTGATTGGGAGATCAATTTCTCCATGCACCACTCTTCTCGAGCCATCAAAAGCTTTCACCACTATATTACTGGGCTTCAACACAACATCTTCAGGACTAAGCTTATTCAGGACTTCTTTGGGCAACACATTCAGCGAGGAACCATTGTCTATTAACACATGTGACAGGGTAGTGCCCCTACATTCAATAGAGATATGTAGAGCCCTGTTATGATCCCTCTTGGCCGGAGTCAAATCAGCATCGGAGAAACCTAACCCATTATCATAGGTCAAGTGTGCAACACAATTTTCAAACTGGTCTACAAAAATCTCATTTGGTACGTGAGCAGTCTTCAAGAATTTAATCAAGGCTTTGGCATGAGCCTCAGAACACAACAGCAAAGACAACATAGAAATCTTGGAGGGAGTATGCCCCAATTGGTCAGTAATGTCATAATCACTCTTGCGAATGATCTTCAGTACTTCTTCCATCTGCTTAGAGAGATCATCAGCAGTTGGCACATCAGTTGGTATAGGTTCAATAACAAGACCTTTGCCCCGAGCATCAGTAGTTGTAGTAATTGTATTTTAGGAGGTAACTGGAGGAGAGAAAACTCTTCCACTTCGTGTGATCTTACTAGATCCAGCAATATTATCAACATCAATGTTTTCATCAGCAACAGGCGTATCAGCTAAGGGTTCCTGCTTAACACCATGGATATAAACATCGGAACCATAATGCCAAGGCACAGCTTTATCGGAAGTGTACGGAATAGGACCAGGAGTGGTGATGATCATAGGAGCCACTCTAGCTTCAGCAACAATCTTCACAGGGCCTTCAGCAGTAATCTTAATTGGACCCTTATGAGTGATTTTTACAGGTCCCTTAGAAGTAATCCTTACCGGCACTTTATCAACCATATCCACCTCTTCAACCTTCGCACCTTTAGTTATATGATCAACCATACTTTCCACAGAAGGTGGAGTCCTCTCAAACACTATGGTGTAATTGTTCATGAGGCGTTGAATTCCGTCCTTCAACCTCCAGCAGCTATCCGGCTTATAAGCACAATATAAACAATCTTCACGACAACCTGGAAAGAACCCAGCTTGTACCAACTTCTTCTTAATAACATACAATGGTGTGGTTAAATCTGCAACTGAGGAAATATGTGAAACTTCATCAATGGCATTGACAGTCTTCTCATGATTTGGCATAGGAGCAGTAATCACATTTGGAGTACCCGGAGGGTCAAAATCAATCTCTCCAGCATCAATCATATCTTGAATTTTATTCTTCAATACCCAGCAACTATTGGTATCATGTCCCTGACAATTTGAATGATATGCACATCGTGCATTAGGATTGTACCTGGGAGAGGTAACATTGGGATTCTGAGGAGGGTCCCTCAAAGTGATAAGTTCACCCTTTAACAAGTGTTGCAAGGCTTGGGCCAGTGACATGTTGATCTTAGTGAACTGCCTTCTAGGCCTCTGTTGATTTCCCTGTGGTGGCTCTGGTGTTGCAGGAGTTGGATTGGAGATGTGAACTGCACTCACAGATTGATGCCTCCTACTACGATCAGATTGACCATAAACAGCATTCGACTCTTTCTTCCCACTAGGGAGCTTCTTTGTAGTACTGGATGAAGAAGCACCTACTTGGATCTTGCCACTCCTTATACCACTTTCTACACGCTCTCCTGTCATTATAAACTCAGTGAAGCCAGATGATGAGCTTCCAATGAGATGACTGTAAAAAGGACCATTCAACGTACACATGAACATATCAACCAACTCCCTGTCAGTTAGAGGGGGTTGCACTCTTCCAGCCAAGTCTCTCCACTTCTAGGCATACTCCTTGAAATTTTCTTTAGCACCCATAGACATGCTTTGTAGTTGCATGCGAGTAGGGGCTAGATCAGCATTGTATTGATATTGCTTATAAAAGGCTTCAGCAAGATCATTCCAATCGCGGATGTTGACACTCTCCAGCTGATAGTACCATTCCAATTGAGCTCCAGACAAGCTCTCTTGAAAGAAATGGATCCACAACTTCTTATCAGCAGTATGGGGTTGGATTCTCTGGACATAAGACCTAAGATGCAGCTTGGGACAAGAGACACCATCATAAACTACGAAAGTAGGAACCTTGAAACCAATGGGTATGACCACCCCAGATATCAAACTTAGGTCTTCAAAATCCAGCCCAGAAGACTTTTGCAGTTCCATAGCATCCATTCTATCCACCAGCATCTTGAACTTATCTTCATTAGGCTCATGATAGTAGTTAGCTTCAGAATCAGAGTCCCCCATTGTATTATGGAGACTGCCTCCCTCTTTATCAGACTCTTCAGACCCATAATCTTCAACCTGTTCCTTGGTCTTGACAGGACCTCTGAACCTTCTTCCCATGTTGATCAGGCCTCCTGACCTTCTAGTCTTCTTAGTCTTCTTGGCCAGCAGTGTCTTCAATTCATCCTGCCCCTTGGACAAGTTCAGGATCAGCTCTTGGAACTGTGCATTTTGTGCCTGGAGATCTTTGATTGTTTGTTCAAGAGCCATTGCTGAAATAAACAGCGAGAAGATAAGAAACCTGTACACAATAAACCTGTGATGCAATGATATGGTGTATAAATGCGTATGCAATGTTTTCAAGGACCGCAGGATTTAAATTTGCTTAAACAATCAAGAAGGTAAACTTTTATTAGTAATCAATTTGTTTGCCCCTTGGGCTTACAATAAGAATGAAATGAAATAAATACAAAAGATGGGGTTTTAAGTCTCCCATGGACGTTTCCTCTTTGTGTTGAGGTATGAGTTGAGATTCCGCTCCTCGTGAAGTTGCTTTGTTAGTTCCAGGATTCTTTCTTGACTTGCTTTGTAATGAGCCTCGAAAGTATCCCTTTGCTCCTTCAACTGGATCCAGGACCTCTGTAAGTCTTCCATGTCAGTGGGCATGTCTGGGTGAAGAATGGTATAAGAAGTATCTCCCTCAGCAACAGGCTCCATAGTAACTGGCAGGATGGCAGGGTATGGCATCATGAGAGTATGAGCACGAGATCGCACCCATATGAGGTAAGCTTCCATAGGAATAGTGTACTTGGGCTGCAGAGTCTTGCTGTCAACCTTGTTCACTTTTCCCCATGCTCGTATGAACCTTTGACGGTAACCTTGCAGATTGTTGTCGTAGTCAAACACAATACCCTGAATCAACATGTCATGTGGACCATCACTTCGAGCGTAACCAAACTGTCGGAAAGCTAAGGAAGGGTTGTAAGTAATGCCTCCTCTTATGCCTAGAAGTGGCACATTAGGAAACTCCCCACAACGGTCAATGATAGTGACATTCTCCATAGATCTGGAGCACCAATGGATATCTGAATGAGAGAGTGACATGATCCTTTTAGACCACCTGAACCCTTGTTCATTCTTCATCATTGATCGAGGAAGGTGAGAAATAAACCACCTAGATAGCAAAGGTATGCAACACATCAGAGTTCCTCGTGCCTTTGTAGTACGAGTATGAAGAGAGTGTAGAATGTCTCCAAGCAATGTAGGCACCGGGTTGTGACTCAGGAATATATTGATGGCATGAACGTCTATGAACTGATCAGGATTGGGGAAAAACACTAAGCCATAAATCAACAAGGCTAAGATCTCCTCAAAAGCATCATAGCTCATAGCTTTCAAGAACACTTGAGCCTTCTCTATCAACACCTTAGCAAGAATACCCATAACTCCGCTTCTCGTTTCTAGAACAATGTCAGACTTCTTCAGATGTAGAGCTGCAGCAATAACCTCTGGTTTAAGCTCTTTTTCCAAGCCTGTGAAGGGTCTTTGATCAAGAACAGGTATACCCAGAAGTTTAGAGAACCCTTCCATTGTAGGAACCAGCTGATAGTCGGGGAATGTAAAGCAATGGTGCTTAGGGTCAAAGAACTGAAACAGAACACTCATCATGTCTTCATTGAATCCTGAGGTGACTAGATCCAATAGGTGACCATGTCTCTTGATGAACTGGGAGCTTTCAGAAACTTGAGAAACCAATTCCTTAAGCTTAGGAGGTATGCCTACAAAGTTGATCCTGATAGTGTTTCTACGAGCAGAAGCCATGACCTGCAACAAAGAACAAAGATAAATCCTTTGGTCCTTGAAATGGTTAGTGAAAATGATATGCTTATAATGCATGATGATGTCATGATGTTATGCTCAATCACAAACATGTGGCACACACAAACAAGTCACACAATTGCCCTAGGTTTAATGGCTTGCATGAGGTTTAAAGGTAAGTACCCTCCCCTAAAGTTTAGTTGGTTCATCCTGTCCTATAAAGTAACCAAGTTCTAAGGGATCTCAATATCATTGATCCTTCACAAGGGTGATTGTTCAGTAGGCAACTTACTTTCCAACCAAAACCCTCTGAGTTTAGAATCTCAATGAGCATAGTATCGAGTATCAACCAACTTCAGTCTTCACCAAAGCCGGTTATCTCACTACTTTCTAAAGGCCAAGATGGGATAACTAGGGTTCTAAAAGTTAGTTAGTGCATTGACAACATATGGCAGCGTCATATTATCCTCAACTTGACTTAAGGAACATAAGCACCAAACAAGAAGTCACACTAACTATGGCCACCAGATCAATCATATCGGTATACATCGTACAGTTTCCTTGGTCTATTGCCATTTACCTAAGGTACACTAGATCCGGGTTAGGATCTTTCACACATAAGAGCACCCAACAAGTAAAGTAAAGCAAACAAAGCAAACAAGTTTAAAGTGATCTAATTCCTAAGGGTACCCCTCTTTTATTAAATCCCCAGCAGAGTCGCCAGTTCTGTAACACGGTGGGAGAACTGACTTTAGTTAAATGTTGCGGATAGCAAGAATCGCCACCGACTTTTATTTTATCCAAAAGGAAAGGGCATAAAAGAACAGGAAAGACCTTAAAAAGATTTTGAGTTCGGGGGGTAGGTTATGTAAAGGGAAGGTGTTAGCACCCTTTACATCCATGGTTATCCATGGGCTCTTAGTTACTTAGCTCACTTTAAATTGTTTTGAGAAGTGTAGTGTGTGATTAAAAATTTTCTTAAGTACTTTATAATGATCCTTGTACGGATATATATAAAAACTTTGTTTTGAAAATTGTTTAAAATGTAAAGTGTAATGAAGTAATTTGATGAAAAAAAAGTGAGCAAGTACTTAAGAGGAACCTACCCTAAGTTAAATCTTTAATGTTCTTAAATGTTCTTTCAATGGTAAGACTATCCCTATTATTAAGGAATAGGTAGTCATTACCTTGGATGTAAGGGACGAGTGAAGGGACAACTGTTATTTAGGCAACTGTAAGGTGTATAAGCAATTCGAAGGGACTTATCATCTTTATTCGAAAGGGGCAAGATCATTACGAAGGCAACCACAAAGGGACTTGATCTTTTTATCTGTTAAGGGACTAGATGATATAAGATGAGGGACTTTGCTTTATACATCCTACTTGACCTTTTGTTTAGGCAACTGGAGAGGTAACCCTTAAGAAGTGAGATGACGATCCAGGATCGACTTACGTGTGTGAGTGTACCAATTCAAATATTTATCTTTAAGATTAATGATCTAAATTCAATTTTAAACATACAAACATGTTTTACACTCCCTATTTTACTAACCATAGCATTTAAAAATAAATAATAAGAATTACTACAACTATTACATAAGGGATACAATTACATTATAATAATTAAAATAATTAAAATAAATAAATAAATAAATAATTAAATGGGTTAGTAATAATAATAATAATAAAATAAATAATCACATAATAGATAAATAAATAAAGGGGGTTAGTAGTAATAAAATAAATAAGAATAAGATGAAAGAATTAGCATAATGATAAATAATAAATTAAAAGTTGAATTTTTAATGAATAATTATTTTTAAGGTTTTAATTAATAATAGAAATAAATATTATATATTAACAAAATATGACTAATAGTCTAACTATTTTAATTTTATATACATATTATAAAAATATTTAATTATAATTAAAAAATTAATTATATTCATAAGATAAAATTAGGATTTTTAATTGTTTTAGAAAAATAATCTAGGGTTTACTATTTTATTAAATTACTTACATATGAAAGCTATATTCAATAATAATTATAAACAAATTATAAAATAATGTACAGAATTAAAATTTACAAATAAATAAATTAAGAATTATAATGTAATTAAGGTTTATAAAAAATTATTAGGGTTTGGAAAATATTAGGTTTTATAGAATTAGGGTTTTACTTATTTATTTACAAATTAAATCAATTTATTTACAAATTATATATATACATATTATGAAATAAATATAAATAAAAGATTTTTTAGAAAAGAAATCATGATATTTTAAGAATATGAATAAAAGTATTTTAATAGTATTTATAAATTATATTTACTAATTTAAATAAAATAGAAATAATATAATAACATAAATTAAAATAAGGAAAACATGGAAAATTGATCAAAAAGAAAGGACCTGGGATTTGAACCCAGATCCCCTACCTCATATGCAAAGCACAAAACCATCCAGGCCAGCGCGCGCTGGTGTAACACGGTGGGAGAACTGACTTTAGTTATGTTGCGGATAGCAAGAGTCGCCACCGACTTTTATTTTATCCAAAAAGAAAGGCATAAAAGAACAGGAAAGACCTTTTAAAAGATTTTTGGGTCCGGGGGGTAGGTTATGTAAAGGGAAGGTGTTAGCACCCTTTACATCCATGGTTATCCATGGGCTCTTAGTTACTTAGCTCACTTTAAACTGTTTTTGAAATGTGAAGTGTGTGAATAGAAATTTTCTTAAGTATTTTATAATGATCCATGTACGGATATATATAAAACCTTTGTTTTGAAAATTGTTTGAAGTATATGAAGTGTTTGAAATGTTTTGAAGAGTGAGCAAGCATCTAAGAGGAACCTACCCTAAGTTAAGTCTTTCCTATTCTTGAATCCTTTAAATGGTAAGACTATCCCTATTATTAACGAATAGGTAGTCATTACCTTGGATGTGTGGGACAAATGAAGGGACATCTGTTATTTAGGCAACTGTGGGGTGTATAAGCAATTCGAAGGGACTTATCATCTTTATTCGAAAGGGACAAGATCATTACGAAGGCAACTTTCGAAGGGACTTGATCTTTTTATCTGTTTAAGGGACTAGATGATATAAAATAAGGGACTTTGCTTTATACACCCTACTTGACCTTTTGTTTAGGCAACTTGAGAGGTATCCTTAAGGAAGTGAGATGGCGATCCAGGATCGACTTACGTGTGTGAGTGTACAAGTTTAAATATTCATCTTTAAATTAATGATCTAAAATTCAATTTTTAAATACAAACATGTTTCACTCCCTATTTTACTAACCATAGCATTTAAAATAAATAATAAAAATTAATACTACAAATATTACATGAGGGATACAATTACATAATAATAATAATTAAATAAATAAATAAGCAAAATAAATAATAATAATATAATTGGGTTAGTAAAAATAATAATAAAAATAATACAAAGATAAATGGGGTTAGTAATAATAAAAATTAATAAGAACAAAATCAAGAAATTAACATAATAATTTAAAAGTGCAACTTTTAATGGATAATTATTTTTTTAGATTTTTAAGAAGAAAAATAAACAATTCAAATTATATACTAATTATTATAAAGTTTTAAATTATATATACATGTTATGAAAATAAGGTTAATTATAATTAAATAAACATATTATGAAAATAAATTATATTTACAAAATTAGATTAAGAGTTTTAATTATTTTAAGCATGATCTAGAATTATTTACATACAAGAATTATATTAAATAATAACTATAAACAAATTATAAAAATATACACATAATTAAAGTTTATAAATAAATAAATTAAAAGTTATAATTAACAAGTAAATTAATATTTACAATTAGGGTTTATAAAAATAATTAGGTTTTAAAAAATATTTTAGGGTTTTAGAAAATTAGGGTTTATATGTTTTTTAGAAAAATAAATTAGGATTAATTAATAACTATACAAAAGTATACAATATTAATAATATACAAAAATAAATATTAAATAACTTTTTTAATAAGATTTAATTTAAAAAAAAAAGATGGGTTCTAAATTGTAGAAAAGAAAATAATAATATAAAGATTCTATTTTTATTATTGAAATTTATTTAAATATAATATAAACTAATTAAATAAGAAAACAAAAAAAAAATGAAAAACTTACCTGGGCTGGGATTCGAACCTAGTCCCTAAGCTTTCAACCCTCAAGACCAACACACCAACCACTGGACCATGCATGCGCAGGTGAGAAGGAGAGAACCTCATATTGTTTTATTCTAAGTCCTGTTGAAAATCATAACAAAACAAATGAAATCACAAAAAGGGCCTGGGGGGATTCGAACCCAGGACCCTCACACAACGCACAAGCACTCTTACCATCCAGCCGGGAGGGCGCAACTGATTATATAATCATTACATGTTATAATATATTAAGTCCTGTGATTAAATGGAAAAATAAGAAAAAGGTTGCCGCATCCAGGAATCGAACCAAGGCCTTCAAGCATAACACGCATTCTTTACCACTGGGCTAACCTGCATCAGTTGAAACAAAACAACAAACAATTCTAAAAATATTAAACTCAATTTTGAATCTTCCATATGGCGCCAATAACTTCATCTTCCTCCTCTAGCCTTGCGTTTTTTGCTGCGAATTTCCCTATGAAATTTCCTACGATTTCAAACACCTACAGGACCTGCGAAATTCAACAAGCAAGCAAACAGTACAATTTTCTTCAATTAATTAGGGCATTGTGATCCCCAGAGCTTACACAATCATCCTATGTTTTCCAAATTCATTTATATTAGGTTTAGTGTGAAATCCTAATTGCTTGGCCGAAACCCTAGCCATGGCAATTCCTTAAACCTGTAGTGAAACTCCAATTAAACCATCCAGAAACAATCAACAACTCAATACAAACATGAAACAATGATCAAATCTTATTTATAATACATAAATATGAGAAAACGAAAAAATCATCAAGACATGAAAAGTTTGATTCGGGTTAGGCACTATGTCATGTTTTTTATGCTTTTAATGATTGGAATAGGTTCAATGATGTCCATAGAACATGTATCAACCTTCAAATTATCTTGAAAGAGCCTGAATGATGGAATCCGAATTTGAGTTTTGGTGAGTTTTTTTGAATGTTCAAACTTACTCTTGAGGCTGTGAATTCGTCCCCTATGCATTGAGATAGTTTGTATACTTATAGTAGAGTGAAGCTAGGTCAAAAGATTGGATCATTGTTTGGACTTTTTGATTTTTGTAGATTGAAAAAGATTAGAACTTAAATTTCATATATTTTTGAATGAGACCTTTCTATTTCAATACAATCATCATCAATTGTATATCAATTTAATCCAATTCATGTTAATGACCTTCTAGAACCAAAATATATTTTAAATTTTCATATTTGATATTTTATTTAATTTAAAATGATTTTTAACATAAAAAATCATAATAAATAAAATAAATAAAATAAAATTATGAAAATATCAAATAAATTTCGTGCATGATGTCATGAAACACTTTGGGTCACAAAAAGTTCAGCCCATTTAGAAGAATTTGGTTTTAAGACCCTATTTTCTTCATACACCACCCAAAAATTTCCCAACTTTGCAAGGGCACACATCCTTCAATTTTAATGCTATGGGGGTGTTTTTGGACATTTTGGAAAGCTTGAAGAGTCCTCTAACCAACACCATTTGTTTCATGTCCATATCATTTACCATTCTCAAGTTATGCCCTTTTGAAGTTGTTGACCTTTTGTTGACTTTCAAAAGGACCCATAATGTCTTAGCTCATACCTTCCAAATGAAGCATTTTTGGGCTTAGCTTGTGAGATACAAAGTTGTAGAGAATTCAATTTCCTTCAAAATGAGCTTTGGATGGGAAAAATGTGATGAAGCATGTGAAAGTTATGGCTGGTCAAAGTTCAGTTGACTTTTCCTAAGGAAACCCTAATTTAGAAACCTCTGATTCTTGATGATCTGAAATATCCTTGATGAATCATGATCAACCCTTGATCAAATGATGAATTTTAATTCATATACTTGATGTTGACAAAAAATCATGAATTTTGACTTTTGTTTGACCACAGTTGACCTCAGTTTGACATTTTAACTGTTTTGACTGATTTTGACTTATCTGATCATCTGACTGAGCAAACCTTTGAGAAAAGTTCTGAAATTGGTCATGGGGATTCTTAAACACATATAAGATGTTATGAAGCTCACTTGAAGTCTTGGAAGTCCATTTAGCCTGATTAAAGTCAAAACCCTAGTTTTGGATGCACTGCTTAGGAGGATGCATTGTCTGAGGGAATTGTCAAATCTTCTGACTAATTGCGAACTTTGTGAACCTTGTGAACCTCATAAGATGTCTTGTGAACCTTGTGAACCTCATAAGATGTCTTGTAAACTTCATGAACCTCATGAAAGGTCTTGTGATCCTTGTGAACCTCATAAGGTGTCTTGTGAACCTTGTGAACCTTTTAGCACACAAAGTCTTGTATTGTGAGGGCAAATATTGGGGTGCAACAGCTGCCCCTGTTCAATTTTCTGAAACCTGAGGGGTTAGATTGGTATATGTGTTAGTCGTAACCTGGAAGGTTGAAGGGGATTGAACACAAAAGCCCAAAAATTTGCACTCACCGGTGCGTAGAGTGATACTGATGACTTGTTGTATATGCTTTGAGTGGGCTTGAAGATGCCACTTGGAGAAAAGTTCTTCAAATATGTCTCTTGGAGGATAAAGCAGTCCAAAATATGAAGATATAGCTTTTTGGGAAGATAACCAACGTTCCATCATAGTGAGATAACCTTTCGGAAGATAAACAACGGCCCAAGGTAAAGGGATAACCTTCAGGAGGATAAACAACGTCCTGAGGTATAAGTATAACTTTTGGGAGGATAAACAACGGCCCAAAGAAATGATAGCTTTCAGGAGGATAAACAACGTCCTGAGGTATAAGTATAACTTTTGGGAGGATAAACAACGGCCCAATAGTCATGATATGGCTTTTGAGAGGATAAACGATGTCTCAAAATAGCCTTTGGGAAGATAAACGACGTCCCTTGATAATGAGGTAACCTTTGGGAAGATAAACAACGGCCCAAGGTCATGATAGCTTTCAGGAGGATAAACAACGTCCTGAGGTATAAGTATAACTTTTGGGAGGATAAACAACGGCCCAAAGAAATGATAGCTTTCAGGAGGATAAACAACGTCCTGAGGTATAAGGTAACCTTTGGGAAGATAAACAACGGCCCAAGGTCACAAGTTGTTGATGAAGTTTGTCTGCTGGAGAATTAATCTGAAAAACAAGATTACAACATTCTGCACAATTAGTTTATGCATTATGTATGCATGTATAATATGACGCACTTAAGTAATGTATTATGTATTTATGTATATGTATGATATGATGTAAATGATGTATGTATGCATCATGCAGCTTGAAGCGCCTGAATATCTTCGTATAACAACTTCTGGCCAGGGAAAATAAATCCCGATTCGTTGTTGAAGAATATAAGGAACTTATTCCTGTCTCCTTTGATAATATAGTACTCATAGCCTCCCTTCTTCGTCCGATAGTAAGGTATACATAACCTCCCGTCTTCGTTTGATAGGTGGGTATACATAACCTCCCGTCTTCGTCCGATAGTAAGGTATACATAACCTCCCGTCTTCGTTTGATAGTAGGGTATACATAACCTCCCGTCTTCGTTTCGTCGTACTCCTATTGGAAAAATAAATTCCCGACTATCTGTATAAGGATAAAAGAATTGGATATAAATTCCAGGGGAGATGTGACTCGAAGTATTTATGAAGATGGATTTGTCCTACTAGGGATTTGCAGCTGTCTTGTAGGGATGAACCGGTGAAGCTTCGTTGAAATCCTTCCCTCGTTCGTCCTTAGTAAATACTATTACTGCATTTTCATGCATTTCTGGTAAACATCAATCATATTAAACATTTATGCATTTCTGATAAACATCAATCATATTCAAAAGCATACATACATTCAAACACAACCAATGGACGTTTCGCTTATGTAAATAGGGTAAAAGTAAATCTGGATTCAAAGATGGAATTTTATTTATATCAAAGAGTGACCCGTACATGGGTAAGTTTGTACAAGGAGACAGAAATCCTAGTAAGAGGAATTTGTCATAAAGTTTTTTTTACAAAACAAAGAAAATCAGCTATGTGGGAAATAATCCTATTGAGTTTCAATTCTACTATTGCCATTATTTTCAAATATCTCATCTTCTGCTGTTGAGACGGAAACGATTGGATTGAGATTTATCTGTTCGAACTTGAGTAATTAGTACAACTTATTGTAGTTTCATGGGTGATCTAAACGAGACATAGTCATACGCTTTAATCCCTAACTTTTGCCTGGATTGCCCTTTCAGGTTTTCAATCCACCGGGATACCCTTTTTTGCCCAAGCCGCCTTTTCAGGTTTTCGACTTGCCGGGTGTACATTTTTTATATATATATCCCTAATTTTTGCCCGAACCCTTTTGGTTCGTTGAGATGCCCTTATTTTTGCCTAGGCCAGTCAACCTAGCGGGTCTCTCTTTATGCGTAGTATTTTTTAACTATGTCTGCATTTACAGGCTGTGGGAAGTCTTCACCGTCCATAGTAGTAAGTATCATGGCACCTCCTGAGAATACTGTTTTGACTACAAATGGTCCTTCATATGTAGGAGTCCACTTGCCCCTAGGATCACCCTGTGGTAATATGATACGCTTGATTACCAAGTCACCAGCCTGATATATCTTTGGCTTAACCTTCTTGTTGAAAGCCTTGATCATTCGTTTCTGGTACATCTGGCCATGACAAACTGCTGCTAACCTCTTTTCATCAATCAAATTTATCTGGTCAAGTCGGGTCTGAATCCACTCATCTTCATCCAAGCCTGCATCCTTCGTGATTCTTAAAGAAGGGATCTGAACTTCAATGGGCAGAACTGCTTCCATACCATAAACTAAGGAGAATGGGGTTGCCCCTGTTGAAGTGCGTATTGTAGTACGATAACCATGAAGAGCAAATGGTAACATCTCATGCCAATCCTTGTAAGTAACAATCATCTTCTGTATAATCTTCTTGATATTCTTGTTAGCAGCTTCAACTGCCCCATTCATCTTCGGACGATACGGAGAAGAGTTGTGATGCTTAATCTTGAACTGCGTGCAGAGATCAGTAATCATAGTGTTGTTCAGATTAGAGCCATTGTCAGTAATAATCCTTTCAGGGATGCCATACCTACATATGAGATTATTCTTGATGAATCGAGCCACCACATTCTTAGTAACAGATGCAAATGAAGCTGCCTCTACCCACTTCGTGAAGTAATCAATAGCAACCAGGATGAAACGATGCCCATTAGAAGCAGTAGGTTTGATCTCACCAATCATATCAATGCCCCACATAGAAAAAGGCCAAGGAGCAGTCAACACATTCAATGGTAATGGAGGTATATGCACTTTATCAGCATAGATTTGACACTTGTGACATGTTCTGGAGTGTTGATAACAATCAGCTTCCATGGTAGACCAATATTAACCTGCTCTCAATATCTTCTTTGCCATAGTATGACCACTAGAATGAGTGCCAAAGATCCCATCATGCATGTCTTCCATAATCTCTGTTGCTTCCTTCTTATCCACACAACGAAGCATAGTTGAATCATGATTGCGCTTGTACAAAATCCCATTACTCAAAAAGAACTTAGCAGAAAACCTCCTCAGAAACTTCCTATCTTTGACAGATGCCCCTTCAGGGAACTCCTGAGTTTCAAGATATCTTTTCACTTCTTAGAACCAAGGCTTCTCTTCTGCTTCTTCAGTGCCAATTTCATTGCAGTATGCAGGCTTCTCAAATCTATCAATGGTAATCTTGGGAGCTTCATCATCCCAGCTGATCTCAAACATGGATGCCATGGTGGCTAATGCATCTGCCAACTGATTCTCTCTCCGTGGAATATGTCCAAAAGTAATTTCTTTGAAATGTGGGATCAAAGACAACACATGCTCTCTGTAAGGAATGAGATTATCATGTTTGGTATCCCAATCTCCTTTGATCTGACTTATTACCAGGGCTGAATCTCCATACACGTCTAGGAACTGAATCTTCATATCAATGGCCGCTTTAATACCCAGGATACATGCCTCATACTCAGCCATGTTATTGTTACAATAGAAACAAAGTCTGGCAGTAATAGGGGTATGACATCCTTCAGGGGAACGGATCACAACACCATTACCAAGTGCATTAGAAGCTCCATCAAAAACCATAGTCCATCGGGATCCTTGTTCAGGTCCGTCATATTATCCAGGTTCTTTGGTAATAAACATAATGTCTTCATCAGGGAACTCAAAACTCATTGACTGGTAATCATCCACTGCTTGATGAGCCAAATGATCAGCTACAACACTTCCTTTAATGGCCTTCTGAGTAGTATATTGTATATCATATTCTGTTAAGATCATTTGCCATCTTGCAATTCTTCCGGAGAGAGCAGGTTTCTCGAATATATACTTGATTGGATCCATCTTCGAAATCAATAAGGTAGTATGAGTCAACATATACTGTCTTAGTCGGCGAGCAGCCCATGCCAAAGCGCAGCAAGTTTTCTCCAGCACTGAGTATCTTGTTTCACAGTCGGTAAACTTTTTGCTAAGGTAGTATATTGCCTGCTCTTTTCGACCAGACTCGTCATGTTGCCCCAACACACACCCCATTGAGTTGTCTAACAATGTTAAGTACATAATCAAGGGTCTTCCATCAACTGGTGGCATCAATATTGGAGGTTCTAGAAGATACTTCTTGATTTCATCAAAGGCAGTCTGGCATTCATCATTCCATTCCATCACCTGATCTTTCTTCAACAACTTAAAGATTGGCTCACAGGTGGCAGTTAATTGGGAAATAAATCTTGCAATGTAATTCAATCGTCCCAAGAAACCTCTAACTTCCTTCTCAGTACGAGGAGCTGGCATTTCTCGTATAGCTTTCACTTTTGCAGGATCCACTTCAATACCTTTTCCACTGACAATGAAACCCAGGAGCTTACCAGATCTAACTCCAAAAGTACACTTGTTTGGGTTCAATCTCAACTTGTATTTCTTCAACCTCTCAAACAACTTATGCAGATGATCAAGGTGTTTCTCTTCATTCTGGGACCTGGCTATCATATCATCCACATACACCTCTATCTCATGATGAATCATATCATGAAACAAAGCCACCATAGCACGCTGATATGTTGCCCCTGCATTCTTCAAACCAAATGGCATCACCTTATAACAAAAAGTGCCCCACTGTGTAACAAATGTTGTCTTCTCCATATCTTCAGGTGCCATCTTGATCTGATTGTAACCAGAGAAACCATCCATAAAAGAGAATACCTTATGTTGAGCAGTGTTGTTTACCAGAACATCAATATGAAGAAGTGGAAAGTCATCTTTGGGGCTGGCCTTGTTCAAATCTCTGTAGTCTACACACATACGTACCTTACCATCCTTCTTAGGTACCGGCACCACATTTGCAACCCACTGAGGATAAGAAGTCACAGCTAAGAACCCTGCATCAAACTGTTTCATTACCTCTGCTTTAATCTTCTCTGACATTTCAGGACGCATGCGACAAACCTTCTGCTTCTTTGGACGACAATCTTCCTTTACCGGTAGACGGTGAACCACAATGTATGTATCCAACCCTGGCATATCTTCATAGGACCAAGCAAAAATCTCCACATAGTCATGTAACATCTGAATCAATCTGCTCTTGACACTATCCTCTAATTCAGCCCCTATCTTGACCTCTTTCCTGTTTTCTTCAGTTCCCAGATTCACAACTTCGACTGGCTCTTCATGTGGCTGTATAGCTTTCTCTTCTTGTTGTAACAACCTAGCAAGCTCTACAGGTACTTCACAATCGTCCTCCTTTCCATCTTCAGCTTGATAGATCGGATTCTCGAAATTATAATTGGCAATAGTAGAACTGTTATCAACAGGATCCAGAGTGGATGAGGATCTGCATTTTAGTGATGTGGGTGTGTGTAAGAACACATAGCTGATAAAAAATAAAATAAAAGAAAGACAAGGAACACAATATTTACGAAAACGAAACGTCCACTGATTTTTATTGAATGAAGTATGCAAATGAAATGACATCCCGTAACAAGCACACCATTGTGCCCCGGGTAAGGCACAAAGCTTAAGAGTTCAATTGTTCAAGAAATTACAAACTTAAAAGTAACAACACAGTAATAGTATTTACTCCTGACTAAAGGAGATAGGAATAACATCTTCAGCCTTCCAGTTATTGAGCCCAACACCCACAGTAGGAAACATCCAAGCATCCAAATTGTAGTCTTCATCATAGTCACCCACATCATTGATCTGATTCTTCATAATCCCCTGATTGGTGATACGAACAGCACGAGCACGACGAACAGCCTTCTGGGACTCTGTAGTGAATCCCAAACCAAATTTGTCAGACTTGTATGGAATATCAGGAAGCTGACCCCAAATAGTACAACCACCTTCATCCACTACAACTCTAGCATCTTTAAGGGAGGCCAGTGTAGGAGGTACTCTGGTGACCACAGGAACTTTCTTGACAACAAGAGGAGCTTCATAATCATTAACAATCCAAGGAACCACTTCAAATGTCTGACACGGAGTTTCAACATATTCACCTTCCACTTCAAGATATTTAAAGGTGTTCACATGGCTAATCATATACCCTTCCTCTCCGTAAACAGTAACAACCTTCCCTTCTATTGGATACCTCAGCTTTTGATGTAATGTAGAGGTTACAGCACCTGCCCCATGGATCCAGGGACGCCCAAGCAAACAAGAATACGACGGACGAATATCCATTACATAAAAGGTAGCATTAAAAACCTGAGAACCAACTTTGATTGGGAGATCAATTTCTCCATGCACCACTCTTCTCGAGCCATCAAAAGCCTTCACCACTATATTACTGGGCTTCAACACAGCATCTTCAGGACTAAGCTTATTTAGGACTTCTTTGGGCAACACATTCAGAGAGGAACCATTGTCTATTAGTACATGTGACGGGGTAGTGCCCCTGCATTCAATAGAGATATGTAGAGCCCTGTTATGATCCCTCTTAGCAGGAGTCAAATCAGCATCGGAGAAACCTAACCCATTATCATAGGTCAAGTGTGCAACACAATTCTCAAACTGGTCAACAGAAATCTCATTTGGTACATGAGCAGTCTTCAGAAATTTAATCAGGGATTTGGCATGAGCCTCAGAACTCAACAACAAAGACAACATAGAAATCTTGGAGGGAGTATGCCCCAATTGATCAACAATGTCATAATCACTCTTGCGAATGATTTTCAATACTTCTTCCATCTGCTTAGAAAGATCATCAGCAACTGGCACATCAGTTTGTATAGGTTCAATAACAGGACCTTTGCCCCGAGCATCAGCAGTGGAGGTAGTAGCTGGAGTAACTGTATTCTTGGAGGTAATTGGAGGAGAGAAAACTCTTCCACTTCGTGTGATCTTACTAGATCCAGCAATATTATCAACATCAATGTTTTCATCAGCAACAGGCATATCGGCTAAGGGTTCCTGCTTAACACCATGGATATAAACATCAGACCCATAATGCCAAGGCACAACTTTATCAGAAGTATACAGAATAGGACCAGGAGTAGTAATGATCATAGGAGCCACTCTAGCTTCAGCAACAATCTTCACAGGGCCTTCAGCAGTAATCTTAATTGGACCCTTATGAGTGATTTTGACAGGTCCCTTGGAAGTGATCCTTACCGGCACTTTATCAATCATATCTACCTCTTCAATCTTCGCACCTTTAGTTATATGATCAACCATACTTTCCACAGAAGGTGGTGTCCTCTCAAACACTATGGTGTAATTATTCATGAGGCGTTGAATTCCGTCCTTCAACCTCCAGCAACTATCTGGCTTATAGGCACAATAGACACAATCTTCGCGACAACCTGGAAAGAACCCAGCTTGTACTAACTTTTTCTTAATAACAGACAATGGTGTAGTCAACTCTGCAACTAAAGAAATATGTGAATCTTCATCAATGGCATTGACAGTCTTCTCATGATTTGGCATGGGAGCAGTAATCACATTTGGAGTACCCGGAGGGTCAAACTCAATCTCTCCAGCATCAATCATATCTTGAATTTTGTTCTTCAATACCCAACAACTATTGGTATCATGTCCCTGACAATTCGAATGATATGCACATCGTGCATTAGGATTGTACCTGGGAGAGGTAACATTAGGATTCTGAGGAGGATCTTTCAGAGTGATAAGTTCAGCCTTCAACAAGTGTTGCAAGGCTTGGGCCATTGACATGTTGATATTAGTGAACTGCCTTCTAGCCCTCTGTTGATTTCCCTGTGGTGGCTCTGTTGTTGCAGGAGTTGGATTTGAAATATGAACTGCACTCACAGACTGATGCCTCCTGTTACGATCAGGTTGACCATAAACAGCATTTGACTCTTTCTTCCCACTGGGAGGCTTCTTTGCAGCACCTGATGAAGAAACACCCACTTGAATTTTGCCACTCCTTATACCACTTTCTACGCGCTCTCCTGTCATTATCAACTCAGTGAAGCCAGATGATGAGCTTCCAATGAGATGACTGTAAAAAGGACCATTCAATGTACACATGAACATATCAACTAACTCCCTGTCAGTTAGAGGTGGTTGCACTCTTCCAGCCAAGTCTCTCCATTTCTGAGCATACTCCTTGAAGCTCTCTTTAGCACCCATAGACATGCTCTGAAGCTGCATGCGAGTAGGGGCTAAATCAGCATTGTATTGATATTGCTTATAGAAGGCTTCAGCAAGATCATTCCAATCACGGATGTTGACACTCTCCAATTGATAGTACCATTCCAATTGAGCTCCGGACAAGCTCTCTTGGAAGAAATGGATCCATAACTTCTTATCAGCAGTATGGGGTTGGATTCTCCGGACATAAGACCTCAGATGCAGTTTGGGACAAGAGACACCATCATAAACAACGAAAGTAGGAACCTTGAAACCAATGGGTATAACCACCCCAGATATCAAACTCAGGTCTTCAAAATCCAGCCCAGAAGACTTTTGCAATTCCATATCATCCATTCTATCCACCAGCATCTTAAACTTATCTTCATTAGGCTCGTGATAGTAGTTAGCTTCAGAATCAAGGTCCCCCATTGTATTATGGAGACTGCCTCCCTCTTTCTCAAACTCTTCAGACTCATAATCTTCAACCTGTTCTTTGGTCTTGACAGGACCTCTGAACCTTCTTCCCATGTTGATCAGGCCACCTGACCTCCTAGTCTTCTTAGTCTTCTTGGCCAGCAGTGTCTTCAACTCATCCTGCCCCTTGGACAAGTTCAGGATCAGCTCTTGGAACTGTGCATTTTGTGCCTGAAGATCCTTAACTGTTTGTTCAAGAGCCATTGCTGAAATAAACAGCGAGAAGATAAGAAACATGTGCACAATAAACCTGTGATGCAATGATATGATATGTGAATGTATATTCAATGTTTTCAAGGACCGCAAGATTTAAATTTGCTTAAACAAACAAGAAGGTAAACTTTTATTAGTAATAAATTTGTTTTGCCTCTTGGGCTTACAGAAAATGAAATGAAATAAATACAAGAGATGGGGTTTTAAGTCTCCCATGGACATTTCCTCTTTGTGTTGAGGTATGAGTTGAGATTCCGCTCCTCGTGAAGTTGCTTTGTTAGCTCCAGGATTCTTTCTTGGCTTGCTTTGTAATGAGCCTCGAAAGTATCCCTTTGCTCCTTCAACTGGACCCAAGATCTCCGTAAGTCTTCCATGTCAGTGGGCATGTCTGGGTGAAGGATGGTATAAGAAGTATCTCCTTCAGCAACAGGTTCCATGGTAACTGGCAGGATAGCAGGATATGGCATCATGAGAGTCTGAGCACGAGATCGCACCCATCTGAGATAAGCCTCCATAGGAGTAGTGTACTTAGGCTCCAGAGTCTTGCTGTCAACCTGGTTCACTTTTCCCCATGCTCGTATGAACCTTTGACGGTAACCTTGAAGATCGTTGTCGTAGTCAAACACAATACCCTGAATCAACATGTCATGTGGACCATCACTCCGAGCGTAACCAAACTGTCGTAAAGCTAAGGATGGGTTGTAAGTAATGCCTCCTCTTATTCCTAGAAGTGGCACATTAGGAAACTCCCCACAACGGTCAATGATAGTAACGTTCTCCATAGATCTGGAGCACCAATGAATATCTGAATGCGAGAGTGACATAATCCTTTTGGACCACCTGAACCCTTGTTCATTCTTCATCACTGAGCGAGGAAGGTGAGAAATAAACCACCTAGATAGCAAAGGTATGCAACACATCAGAGTTCCTCGTGCCTTTGTAGTACGAGTATGAAGAGAATGTAGAATGTCTCCAAGCAATATAGGCACTGGGTTGTGACTCATGAATATATTGATGGCATGAACGTCTATGAACTGATCAGGATTGGGGAACAATACTAAGCCATAAATCAACAAGGCTAAGATCTCCTCAAAAGCATCATAGCTCATAGCTTTCAAGAATAATTGAGCCTTCTCTACCAACACCTTAGCAAGAATACCCTTAACTCCGCTTCTCGTTTCTAGAACTATGTCTGACTTCTTCAGATGTAGAGCTGCAGCAATAACCTCTGGTTTAAGCTCTTTCTCTAAGCCTGTGAAGGGTCTTTGATCAAGAACAGGTATACCCAGAAGTTTAGAGAACTCTTCCATTGTAGGAACCAGCTGATAGTCGGGGAATGTGAAGCAATGGTGCTTAGGATCAAAGAACTGAAACAGAACACTCATCATGTCTTCATTGAACCCTGAGGTGACTAGATCCAATAGGTGACCATGTCTCTTGATGAACTGGGAGTGTTTAGACACTTGAGAAACCAACTCTTTAAGCTTAGCAGGTATCCTTACAAAGTTGATCCTGATAGTGTTTCTACGAACAGAAGCCATGACCTGCAACAAAGAACAAAGATAAATCCTTTGGTCCTTGAAATGGTTAGTGAAAATGCTATGCTTATGATGCATGATGATGTCATGATGTTATGCTCAATCACAAACATGTGGCACACACAAACAAGTCACACAATAGCCCTTAGGTTTGAAGGCTTGCATGAGGTTTAAAGGTAAGTACCCTCCCCTGAAGTTTAGTTGGTTCATCCTATCCTATAAAGTAACCAGGTTCTAAGGGATCTCAATATCATTGATCTTTCACAAGGGTGGTTGTTCAGTAGGCAACTTACTTGCCAACCAAAACCCTCCAAGTTTAGAATCTCAATGAGCGTAGTATCGAGTATCAACCAACTTCAGTCTTCACCAAAGCCGGTTATCTCACTACTTTTCTAAAGGCCAAGATGGGATAACTAGGGTTCTAAAAGTTAGTTAGTGCATTGACAACATATGGCAGCCTCATATTATCCTCAACTTGACTTAAGGAACATAAGCACCAACCAAGAAGTCACACTAACTATGGCCACCAGATCAACCATATCGGTATACGCCGTACAGTTTCCTTGGTCTATTGCCATTTACCTAAGGTACACTAGATCCGGGTTAGGATCTTTCACACATAAGAGCCCAACAGATAAGTATAAAGCAAACAAAGCAAACAATTTTTAAAGTGATCTAATTCCTAAGGGTACCCCTCTTTTATTAAATCCCCAGCAGAGTCACCAGTTCTGTAACACGGTGGGAGAACTGACTTTAGTTATGTTGCGGATAGCAAGAGTCGCCACCGACTTTTATTTTATCCAAAAAGAAAGGCATAAAAGAACAGGAAAGACCTTTTAAAAGATTTTTGGGTCCGGGGGGTAGGTTATGTAAAGGGAAGGTGTTAGCACCCTTTACATCCATGGTTATCCATGGGCTCTTAGTTACTTAGCTCACTTTAAACTGTTTTTGAAATGTGAAGTGTGTGAATAGAAATTTTCTTAAGTATTTTATAATGATCCATGTACGGATATATATAAAACCTTTGTTTTGAAAAATTGTTTGAAGTATATGAAGTGTTTGAAATGTTTTGAAGAGTGAGCAAGCATCTAAGAGGAACCTACCCTAAGTTAAGTCTTTCCTATTCTTGAATCCTTTAAATGGTAAGACTATCCCTATTATTAAGGAATAGGTAGTCATTACCTTGGATGTGTGGGACAAATGAAGGGACATCTGTTATTTAGGCAACTGTGGGGTGTATAAGCAATTCGAAGGGACTTATCATCTTTATTCGAAAGGGACAAGATCATTACGAAGGCAACTTTCGAAGGGACTTGATCTTTTTATCTGTTTAAGGGACTAGATGATATAAAATAAGGGACTTTGCTTTATACACCCTACTTGACCTTTTGTTTAGGCAACTTGAGAGGTATCCTTAAGGAAGTGAGATGGCGATCCAGGATCGACTTAAGTGTGTGAGTGTACAAGTTTAAATATTCATCCTTAAATTAATGATCTAAAATTCAATTTTTAAATACAAACATGTTTCACTCCCTATTTTACTAACCATAGCATTTAAAATAAATAATAAAAATTAATACTACAAATATTACATGAGGGATACAATTACATAATAATAATAATTAAATAAATAAATAAGCAAAATAAATAATAATAATATAATTGGGTTAGTAAAAATAATAATAAAAATAATACAAAGATAAATGGGGTTAGTAATAATAAAAATTAATAAGAACAAAATCAAGAAATTAACATAATAATTTAAAAGTGCAACTTTTAATGGATAATTATTTTTTTAGATTTTTAAGAAGAAAAATAAACAATTCAAATTATATACTAATTATTATAAAGTTTTAAATTATATATACATGTTATGAAAATAAGGTTAATTATAATTAAATAAACATATTATGAAAATTAATTATATTTACAAAATTAGATTAAGAGTTTTAATTATTTTAAGCATGATCTAGAATTATTTACATACAAGAATTATATTAAATAATAACTATAAACAAATTAGAAAAATATACACATAATTAAAGTTTATAAATAAATAAATTAAAAGTTATAATTAACAAGTAAATTAATATTTACAATTAGGGTTTATAAAAATAATTAGGTTTTAAAAAATATTTTAGGGTTTTAGAAAATTAGGGTTTATATGTTTTTTAGAAAAATAAATTAGGATTAATTAATAACTATACAAAAGTATACAATATTAATAATATACAAAAATAAATATTAAATAACTTTTTTAATAAGATTTAATTTTAAAAAAAAAAGATGGGTTCTAAATTGTAGAAAAGAAAATAATAATATAAAGATTCTATTTTTATTATTGAAATTTATTTAAATATAATATAAACTAATTAAATAAGAAAACAAAAAAAAGAATGAAAAACCTACCTGGGCTGGGATTCGAACCCAGTCCCTAAGCTTTCAACCCTCAAGACCAACACACCAACCACTGGACCATGCATGCGCAGGTGAGAAGGAGAGAACCTCATATTGTTTTATTCTAAGTCCTGTTGAAAATCATAACAAAACAAATGAAATCACAAAAAGGGCCTGGGGGGGATTCGAACCCAGGACCCTCACACAACGCACAAGCACTCTTACCATCCAGCCGGGAGGGCGCAACTGATTATATAATCATTACATGTTATAATATATTAAGTCCTGTGATTAAATGGAAAAATAAGAAAAAGGTTGCCGCATCCAGGAATCGAACCAAGGCCTTCAAGCATAACACATGCATTCTTTACCACTAGGCTAACCTGCATCAGTTGAAACAAAACAACAAACAATTCTAAAAATATTAAACTCAATTTTGAATCTTCCAGATGGCGCCAAGAACTTCGTCTTCCTCCTCTAGCCTTGCGTTTTTTGCTGCGAATTTCCCTATGAAATTTCCTGCGATTTCAAACACCTACAGGACCTGCGAAATTTAACAAGCAAGCAAACAGTACAATTTTCTTCAATTAATTAGGGCATTGTGATCCCCAGAGCTTACAAAATCATCCTATGTTTTCCAAATTCATTTATATTAGGTTTAGTGTGAAACCCTAATTGCTTGGCCGAAACCCTAGCCATGGCAATTCCTTAAACCTGTAGTGAAACTCCAATTAAACCATCCAGAAACAATCAACAACTCAATACAAACATGAAACAATGATCAAATCTTATTTATAATACATAAATATGAGAAAACGAAAAAATCATCAAGACATGAAAAGTTTGATTCGGGTTAGGCACTATGTCATGTTTTTGATGCTTTTAATGATTGAAATAGGTTCAATGATGTCCATAGAACATGTATCAACCTTCAAATTGTCTTGAAAGAGCCTGAATGATGGAATCCGAATTTGAGTTTTGGTGAGTTTTTTTGAATGTGCAAACTTACTCTTGAGGCTGTGAATTCGTCCCCTATGCATTGAGATAGTTTGTATACTTATAGTAGAGTGAAGCTAGGTCAAAAGATTGGATCATTGTTTGGACTTTTTGATTTTTGTAGATTGAAAAAGATTAGAACTTAAATTTCATATATTTTTGAATGAGACCTTTCTATTTCAAGACAATCATCATCAATTGTATATCAATTTAATCCAATTCATGTTAATGACCTTCTAGAACCAAAATATATTTTAAATTTTCATATTTGATATTTTATTTAAATTTAAAATGATTTTTAACATAAAAAATCATAATAAATAAAATAAATAAAATAAAATTATGAAAATATCAAATAAATTTCGTGCATGATGTCATGGAACACTTTGGGTCACAAAAAGTTCAGCCCATTTAGAAGAATTTGGTTTTAAGACCCTATTTTCTTCATACACCACCCAAAAATTTCCCAACTTTGCAAGGGCACACATCCTTCAATTTTAATGCTATGAGGGTGTTTTTGGACATTTTGGAAATCTTGAAGAGTCCTCTAACCAACACCATTGGTTTCATGCCCTTTTGAAGTTGTTGACTTTTTGTTGACTTTCAAAAGGACCCATAATGTCTTAGCTCATACCTTCCAAATGAAGCATTTTTGGGCTTAGCTTGTGAGACACAAAGTTGTAGAGAATTCAATTTCCTTCAAAATGAGCTTTGGATGGAAAAAATGTGATGAAGCATGTGAAAGTTATGGCTGGTCAAAGTTCAGTTGACTTTTCCTGAGGAAACCCTAATTTAGAAACCTCTGATTCTTGATGATCTGAAATATCCTTGATGAATCATGATCAACCCTTGATCAAATGATGGATTTTACTTCATATACTTGATGTTGACAAAAAATCATGAAGTTTGACTTTGGTTTGACCACAGTTGACCTCAGTTTGACTTTTTAACTGTTTTGACTGATTTTGACTTATCTGATCATCTGACTGAGCAAACCTTTGAGAAAAATTCTGAAATTGGTCATGGGGATTCTTAAACACATATAAGATGTTATGAAGCTCACTTGAAGTCTTGGAAGTCCATTTAGCCTGATTAAAGTCAAAACCCTAGTTTTGGATGCACTGCTTAGGAGGATGCATTGTCTGAGGGAATTGTCAAATCTTCTGACTAATTGCGAACTTTGTGAACCTCATAAGATGTCTTGTGAACCTTTTGAACCTCATAAGATGTCTTGTAAACTTCATGAACCTCATGAAAGGTCTTGTGAACCTTGTGAACCTCATAAGGTGTCTTGTGAACCTTGTGAACCTTTTAGCACACAAAGTCTTGTATTGTGAGGGCAAATTTTAGGGTGCAACAGCTGGTGACATGTATGTGACTTCCAATCATCAAATATTAAACCTGCAAAATAAATGATAAAACACAAAAAATGTCCTTCAGCCAGAATCGAACCTGGGTCTTGAAGGTTTCTAACGCACACGTTTACCACCAGGCCAAGCAGCCTTAACTGAAATAAGATAGAAACAATTACAAAAAATATTAAATCAATTTTTGAATTTTCTGATGGCGCCAAGAGGTCATCTTCAACCTTGGTTCCTGCAACTTTACTTGCGAAATTTCCTACAAGTTTTCCTGCGAATTTATTTTCGTAGCAAAACCTGTAATTTTCAAACGTTATTCAAACAATGAAATTTCGCAAAATTAAAGGTATCATTGAGTTCCATGTGACATTTGCAATCACTCCATGTTCTTATAATTCATTTATCTTGACTTAATAACAAAAACCTAAAAGAAGCCGCAAACCCTAATAATGGTGGATGACTTATCCTGCATCAAAAATGAAATCAAAGATACCAGAAACGATCTACATTCAATTACAAACAAGAATCAATAATCAAATTCATGTTAGAATGCTTATATGAATTAAATCGAAAACTTCAAATTCAAGATGAACATAGATTCGGTTTATGATGTTTGGCATGCTTTTGATGCTTTTAAGGATTGGAATAGGTTCAGTGATGTCCCAAGAACATGTAGCAACCTTCAAATTGTCTTGAAAGTGTCTTTAAGGAAGAATCCGAATTGGGAGTTTTTGATGAATTTTTGAAAACTTGAAACTTACTCTTGAGGCAGCCAATCCGTGTCCAATGCTTGTGTTCATGTTGTATATATACCACTTGATGAAATTAGGTCAAAACATGTGATTATTCTTTGGACTTTTTGGATCAAGGAGATTGAAAAAGATCATGCTTTAAAATTCAAATATTCTTGAATACAACCTTGCTATTTTAAGACAATCACCATAATGTTCATATCAATCTGATCCAATTAACTTTCATGACCTTCTAGAATCAAAATATTTTTTAAATTTTCATATTTTATATTTTATTTGAATTTAAAATGATTTTTAATATAAAAAATCATAATAAATAAAATAAAATGAATAAAATTATGAAAATATTAAATAAATTTCGTGCATGATGTCATGGAACATATTGGGTCACAAAAAGTTCAGCCCATTTGAAGAATTATGGTTTTAAGACCCCATTTACTTCATAAACCACCCAAAAATTTCCCAACTTTGCTAGGGCACAAATCCTTCAATTTTAATGCTATGAGGGTGTTCTTGGACATTTTGGAAAGCTTAAAGAGTCCTCTAACCAACCCCATTGGTTTCATGTCCATATCTTTTACCATTCTCAAGTTATGCTCTTTGGAAGATGTTGACTTTTTGTTGACTTTTAAAAGGACCTATAATGTCTTAGCTCATACCTTCCAAATGAAGCATTTTTGGGCTTGGCTTGTGAGACACAAAGTTGTATAGAATTAAATTTCCTTCAAAATGAGTTTTGGATGGGAAAAATTTGATGAAGCATGTGAAAGTTATGGCTGGTCAAAGTTCAGTTGACTTTTCCTAAGGAAACCCTAATTTAGAAACCTCTGATTCTTGATAATCTGAAATATCCTTGATGAATCATGGTCAACCCTTGATCAAATGATGAATTTTACTTCATATACTTGATGTTGACAAAAAATCATGAAGTTTGGCTTTGGTTTGACCACAGTTGACCTCAGTTTGACTTTTTAACTGCTTTGACTGATTTTGACTTATCTGATTATCTGACTGAGCAAACCTTTGAGAAAAGTCTTGAAATTTGTCATGGGGATTCTTAAACACATATAAAATGTTATGAAGCTCACTTGAAGTCTTGGAAGTCCATTTAGCCTGATTAAAGTCAAAACCCTAGTTTAGGATGCACTGCTTAGGAGGATGCATTGTCTGAGGGAATTGTCAAATCTTCTGACCAATTGTGAACTTTGTGAACCTTGTGAACCTCATAAGATGTCTTGTGAACCTTGTGAACCTCATAAGATGTCTTGTTAATCTTGTGAACCTCATAAGATGTCTTGTGAACCTTGTGAACCTCATAAGATGTCTTGTGAATCTTATGAACCTCATAAGATGTCTTGTGAATCTTATGAACCTCATAGTACACAAAGTCTTATTTTGTGAGGGAAAATTTTGGGGTGCAACAGCGGCGGCGAAGGGAGAGATGAGCGATTTAGGGTTTGCTTTTGGGGTTTGAATATTCAGTTTAAGGTTCTTGTTGTTTTATATTTTCAACTGTAAGAGGTTTTTATTTAATAAAAATCAAAGGAATATCATGGTTTACTTGATTTAATCCACCCATAAAGGTAATTAATCCATCAAATAATGACCAATAATCCTCAATTAAGATCCATAAACTCCCACTTAATTTGCGTTTTGAATTCCAAAGAGAGAGAGAGAGATAAGATTGTGGATTACCAGCCACACCGGTGGTGACACGTGTCACCGTCCGATTGGCCCTTCTGGCGGTGGTTTGTGTGTGCGTTGTCCACCTTAGGTTCCCATGTTCATGCGCCTGTAGCCTCATGATGAGAATACCATAGGTAGACCCACGATCCAATGGCCATTATTAAAGTCAAACAATTGACCGAATTCCACCATATGCTCCTTTTATTATCCTACGTTTTGGGCCTAGCTTCTTGCTTTTCAAACCCCCAGCTTAAGCCCACTTAGCATAATAACTATAAAAAGATACTAAATGCACCCTTTCCTCTATTTCTTTTTTTTTTTAATTTTTAGTTTTAATATAGGTTAGAATAAAATCCATAAAAAATAGTAAAATTCACCATAAAATTCTACAAAAATTCTAGTAGGTTAATAATTCAATTTAGAAATTTGTGACAATTTTATTTTCTGAATTTTGGCTATTTTTGGTTTAATTTCGATTTTTCATGTAATTAGCATTTTATTGAATTTCTTTAATTGCACATGATTTTGTTCATTTTATTTTTTCCACTTCCTATAGGAATTTTAGCCCATTCTTTTCTCTATGATTAGAGGACTGATAATAGGACTTAGGATATTTTTTGGTAGATTTTTAGGCCATTTTATCCACTGTTTTGGTAGCTTAATTCATGTAAAATTGTAGTTAATCCTTAGGTAGATTTAAATGACTTTTAAGCATAGTTAACTTCTGAATATTTAGGATATTTTTTAGCACAATACTATAGTCAGTTTTAGGACCCCTAGAGTATTAATTTCATATTTTTCCATGATTTTACTATTTTTAGTGTATTAATGTTTAGTCCATTTTTATATGATAAATCCATTTAGTTTAGCTTAGGATATTATGGTTCATTAAGGACTAGTTTAATTAGGCTTAGTCTTAGGATTTTAAAATGACTTAGTATAGTTTAATTACTGATTTTAGAATGATAATATTAGATGATTTCCCTTAGTTTTAGGACTTAGGCTTAGAATTTCTAATAAATAAATTTAGGTGAAGTTTAGGCTTGCTTGTAGTTTTAGGCCTTAATATGCATTTTTTAGAATTTATTTCTTATTCTAATTTTAATGCTTTGCCTTGTTATTTGAATTTTCTCACTTGTATAGGCTTCCCCATTGTTCTTAGAATCAACTTAACTTTGTATAGGCTTCCCCATTGTTCTTAGAATCAACTTAACTTCCTTAGGAAGTAAGTTGAATTCTAGTAGTTTCTAGTTCCTTTTTTTTTAATTAGGTTTTGAAAACCACATAAACCATTAGGACCACTTTTGAATAAATAACTAAAATTAGGATTGAGTCTTAGTCCCTTAGTTTTTACCTTTTGCAACTTGAGTCCTTCTTTTTCATCTCATAAAGAAAAACAATAAAACACTTAATAAAAACCGAACGTTCTTGTACGACACGAGACTTTGTTGCGGAGTTCTTATACACGTCCTGTTTCGGGGCGAGGTGTAAGTACTTACCACGATGGATATGTCTTAGTATGAGGATGTTCACAAACAAATTCAAAACATTTCTCATAAAAGACAAAAATAAATAATAAGTGACTATCCTGCAGGAACTTCTCTTTCTCATCTCACTCACTCTAAACACGAACTCGCGACGACTTGTCTCGCATGCAAGACGCTAAACGCAATCGTACCAGACGAGCCTGCAACACTTGAGCATATACATATGCCGTTCCAGCGCATAAAAAACACAAACAAATAGTTCCTGTCTTAGTTAGGCGAACTACGTCGACTCTGATCCTCATTGTCCCGATGAGGTACGTAGGCAGCGGGGTAGGGCCCGTTCGAGCACATTCTTTATTTTCCCTGCATTTCCCTCTTTCTTTCCATTCTAATTTCCTTTATCATTTCTCATTCCAGTTCCAGTAGCAGTTTTATTCAACAACAACTTTATTTCCTCACCCTTTGAAACAAACAAGCAAGCGTGGATCCCGTCGGGTACCGCAGACGGTCTGGGGTGCTAATACCTTCTCAGGTCGTAATCGACTCTCGAACCCAGATCTTTGGTTTGCAGGACCTTGTCCTTTCCTTCTTCCTTAGGTTTGTGCAGCATTACCTTTCCAGTTCCTTCGGGATAAAAATGCCTGGCTGGCGACTCTACCTCTTCCGCGCCACTTTCGCGTTTGTACTAGGATGAAAATCCCGGGAGCGACAACACCTCCTGCCCTCGTACCCATCTTCAATATTTTATGGGGAGATTGAAAGCTTATACCATGGATGAAAAATTGTGGATATTCTACTTTGAAGATAGCTTGACCGGGGCATCCAGGGAGTGGTATTTTCACCTATCAAGGGCTATAGTCAGAAACTGGAAGGACTTAGCCGAGGCCTTTATACGCCAATATTAGTACAACCTGTATATGGCTCCCAACAGGACTCTCCTAATAGGAATGTCTCAGTCGTCAAGGGAAAGTTTCCGTGAATATGCCCAAAGGTGGAGACAACTTGTTGCTGCTGTCCAGCCACTTATGTCTGAAAGAGAAACGACTGATATGTTTATGAACACCTTACAGGGTACCTACATTGACCGACTTGCTGCTTTCGCTTCCACCAATTTAGTACATATGGGCAGAGGTAGACCCCAGTACATGCAAAGATCAGTAGCTGCAGTCACCATTCCTGCTCCAGCACCTCAGCAACAACAGTATCCTCAGCAACAACACTTTCCACAGCAACAATAGTTTCCTCAACAACAGAGATCTTATGGCAACAACAACAACAATCAACAACAACGTCCGTTCCAGCAAAGAACTTTACAAATCAACAGGGTTATCGATCCCATCCCGATGCCCTATGTAACTCTACTTCCACAACTACTGAAGCTCAATCTGATTGAATTAAGAACCTTGACTCCACCAGATCCTCATAACCTTCCAAGGAACTATGATGTCAATGCCAGATGTGCCTTCCACTCCAATGCACCTAGCCATACAACAGACAAATGCAGGGCCTTGCATATGAAAGTTCAAGACTTAGTTGATTCCAAAGCTTTGAATTTTGCACCTCCTCTGAATGTCACAAAGAATCTAATACCGAATCACTGTGGACTGAGGATTAATGCTATTGAGAAAGACCAACCATCTATTCTGATTGATGACGTTGCAAACATTCAAACACCACTGGACGAAGTTAAAGCTCAGTTATTGAAGTGCCAAGTGTTTCTAGGTTGTGAGGCCTGTTGTGAAGCTTGCAATATTTCTGCCAACGGTTGTGCAAATCTGAAGAATGGTATCAATAGTCTTATCAGAGAAGGCATCCTACAAATCACTTCAACAGTTCCCACTCCTACAACTCCAACAAACATCTCTCCTACAACACCAGCAAAAACCATTTCAAAAGAATCTCCTACAAGTTCAGCAAACATCTTTTCAACGGAGTCTACTACAACAACAACAACCATCAATGAAGACATTTCCACAGTCACCATTTACTATGATCCGGCAACAGTTCATATCCCAGATTCTTTCAACAACTTTCAGCAACATCAACAACTTCCTGCACCTGTGTCATCTCGAATCAGACCTCCAGTCACAATTTATTATGATCCACAAACTGTTGCAACTCCTTCCGCAGCAATCAGTCTGGTTACCATCACGGTACCTGGACCAGCTCCATATGACAACAGTAGTGTCGTGCCTTGGCACTATGGCTTAAATTTATATTGCAACGGAAAGAAAGTCACTCTTGATTCTTCAACTACTACACCATAAATTGATAATGTCGGGGGAGGCGGAGGTTTCACTCGAAGCGGACGTCTCTTTGCCTCACAGGTTCCGAGAGTTAGTGCTGAAGCAGAAGCTGCTGCCAAAGCAAAAGGCAAGAGTGTGGTGCATGAAGATCCAATTCCCAAGGAAACTCAGAAGACGTCCTTTGATCAGAATGTAGACGAGTTCATGAGGATTATCAAGAAGAGTGATTACAAGGTTGTGGACCAGCTTCACCAGACACCCTCCAAGATCTCCATTATATCTCTGCTTATGTGTTCCGAAGCTCACAGGAATGCATTACTCAAAGTCCTGCACGCAGCTTACGTGCCTGAGGAGATTATAGTTAATCAGCTAGAAACGGTGGTTTCAAATGTCAATACTAGTCATGGACTAGGTTTCACTGATACTGATATAACTACGGAGGGCCGTAATCACAATAAGGCTTTACATATCACCTTGGAATGTAAAGGTGTTGTACTTTATCATGTTTTGGTTGACACTGGGTCATCTCTCAATGTACTTCCAAAGAAAGCCTTAGTCAAGCTGGAGTATGATGGTCTTGCACTCCACCCGAGTAACCTAGTTGTGAGAGCCTTCGATGGTTCTAAGAGATCGGTTCTTAGAGAAATTGAGCTGCCTGTGGTAATTGGCCCACAGATTTTCAAAACTACCTTCTATGTGATGGACATTCAGCCTACCTACAGTTGTTTGTTGGGTTGACCCTGGATTCATGCCGCTGGTGTAGTAACATCGACCTTTAACCAGAAGTTAAAATATGAGTGGGAAGGCCAAATTATCACCATTTGTGGAGAGGAGGACATCTTTGTCAGTTATATGGCCACCTATAAGTACATAGAGATGGATGGGGAGATCCATGAGACAATGAGTCAGGGTTTTGAAGCTCTCAATGTCAATGAAGCAACAACTGAAGTGACTGGTACTTCAATTTCTTCTTACAATCAAGCTCGGAAGGTTGTTGAATATGGGAATGCCCAAGGCTGGGGCTAGCTACTACAAGTTCAGATCAAGGAAGACAAGTTCGGTTTGGATTACAGACCATCCCGATAAGTCCAAGAGGAGGCTGTTGAATCTCCCAAGTTCATAAGTGGGGGAATGCTGACCCCGAATACAATCAACAATGTGGAAGACGAGGCTGAAAGCGATTACAACCTGGAAAGTTGGATTTGTCCAAGAGTCCCAGGCCAATAAGTCCTCAACTGGTCTTCCCAGGAAATTATAAGGATTACTGCTGTAGAGTAATTATTATTTCCTGTTTAAGCATGCATCAAGTACTGCATCTTGCCCAAGGTGTCAGAACTCATTTTGTAATAGGGCCATATATGTATTTTGTGCAAATGGAATATTAATGAACAATGGACATCTTTTGCAAAAAATCTTTTCGCTCACTGTCTTTCATTTTTGTTATTTTCACACAAAACAATAAATGGCAATGTTTTTCTTAATAAACTTCATTCAATTTTTCTAAATAAGATAAAATCAATCACTAAAATGAACAAATCTCAACCCTTGCAGAGATAGTCCTCTAGATTGCACCGACAACAACACTACTATGACCTCGTATGACTTCGACAATCCGATTAATCAAGCAGATGAATGGGTTGATGAAGACTATGATTTGCCTGAAGAGTTGGCCAGGTTATTGAGACAAGAGGAAAAGGTGATTTCTCCTCATCAGGAGGAGGTTGAGACTATCAATCTTGGTACCCAGGAAGATGTGAAAGAGGTGAAGATCGGGGCTAGTCTGCAAGCTCTAGTGAAAGAAATACTCATCAGTATGCTCCGAGAATATGTCGACGTGTTCGCTTGGTCTTATCAAGATATGTCGGGTCTAGATACAGATGTTGTCATGCACAGGTTGCCGCTGAAAGAAGATTGTCCGCCAGTCAAATAGAAGTTGCGTCGTACTCACCCAGACATGGTGTCGCTCCCGGGATTTTCATCCTAGTACAAACGCGAAAGTGGCGCGGAAAAGTTATAGTCGTCAGCCAGACATTTTTATCCCGAAGGAATGGGAAAGGTAATGTTGCACAAACCTAAGGAAGAAGGAAAAGGACGAGGCCTTGCGAACCAAAGATCTGGGTCCGGAAGTTGGTTATGGATTGGGAAGGTATTAACACCCCAATCTATCCGCCGTACCCGACGGGATCTACGCTTATAAGTCTGTTTCAAAGGGTGAGAAATAATATGTTGTTTGACTGAAAGAATGGCTATCTGGAATGAAATGGAAATGAAGAAAGAAACGGAATTAACAAAAAATGGAATTAACAAAAAATGGAAAGAAAGGGGAAAATGTAGGGAAAATAAAGATTGTGCTCGAATGGGCCCTACCCCACTGCCTACGTACCTCATCGGGATAAATGTGGATCAGATACGCCGTAGTTCGTCTAACTAAGGCTGAAACTTGTTTATGATTTTTAGGATGACGTTGCCATAGCTCTAGCTCAGGTGTTACCGGCTCTGACTCGAGGGTGTTTACTGTGTCGTTATTTGAACTGCCGAGACAAGTCATGTTCGTCTACAAAGAGTATAAGATGAGATGAGAAGACGTGACTTCTTGGTTTGTTTTCTTTTAGAATAAGTGTTTTGAACTTGTGTTTATGGTATGTACTACACTAAAGACTATGACACAGGAGCGAATACTTTCCAAGATCGCCCCTAATGGAACGTTTGTAAAGCATCCTAGAAGAGTGAAGGAGACCTCCACTAATCATTTCCCGTATAGCTTAAGGCTCGTGGCGCATTGTACACATTTTCCTTTATTAAGTGTTTTGATTTTTCTTAAATATGAGAAGTGAGACTCAAGTTGGCAAAGGAAAAAATTCTAAGGGAAACTAGACTTACCCTAAATCAGTTGTGTTTAATGATGACCTATGGTTAATGAGGTTTGAAAGATTAAATCTACCTAAAGATATTAAACTAGAAATGAAAGCATAAAAGGCAATAATGAACAATATGGTCCTCCTAAGTCATGGTGGGTAGAAACGTGTATGAAATATAAATGGGATGAACGATGGATCGGGTGGGTCGATTGCGTGGTGCTGAGACGCACGACTTATGGTGTGCAACACACAAGGCTTGCTTTTGGTGTAATGGAATGGAACGATGGTAATCGAGGAATCCTAAAGTCACATGAAACTTTATTTATTTATTTGAAAATTCTACTCGACGTTGGATCGAGTCTTTATTTATTTTTGAGATTTTGGTTTTCTAGCGATTCGTTTTATCTTTTCTATCCTAGTTATAGAAACTATACAAGCATACAAGTTCTAAGCTATTACATCAAAAAGTACACAAACATAATCGAGGCATAACAAAACACAATCCAAGTCCATAAGCAAATCCTCGGAAAATACCTTGCACAAAAACGAAATGTTAGTAAGTGAAATGAACATGAATATGCATAATATGATGGAAATGAATTAAAATGACAAAAATATCAAAAGTCATGAAAAAAAAATGAAATTAATTACCTAGGGTCTCTAACCTGATTATAACATTGTGTTAAAAAATCTCCTAAAAATTCAAAGTCTAACCATGTCAAATGGTCACCTAAATCTACCTAAGGTTCAATCCTAAATTTACACAAATCACACTACCAAAACAGTGGATAAAATGGCCTAAAAAATTAACCAAAAATATTCTAGGTACCTTTATTTGTCCTCTAATCATATCAAAAAGAATGGACCAAAAATGTTATAGGAAGTGGCAGAAATAAAATGTACAAATTTATGTGTTTATGTAGGAATTCAATATAAATCAATTAAAATGAAAAATCGAGTTTAAATTGAAAAATGCAAAAATTCAGAAAGTAAAAATTGGGAAAAGTTCTAAATTGAATTAATATCCTACTATAATTTTTGGGGATTTTTCTTATGCTTTTTAATATTTCTTGTGAATTAATTTTGAAACTACATAACATAGAAATTAAAATATAAATAGAAATATAGAAGGGGGGTGAGGAAAGAAATGTTTTCAAGTAAAACACATATGGGCTTGAAGATGGGGGTGCTAATAGCGAGATGCACTAGGCCCAATTCGTGCCAAGCCTGGGTGACCAAACTATGGGTCAACAGTCAACTTTTTTACTTCACTGGGGGCCTTTGGATGGATAACACAATTTCTGATGATCACATGGATGACTAATATGCTAGGGTACATGTTTACTATGGTGGGGAAGCACATGTGGAATGAAAAGCCGGTGGTTCTACCGGACAATGACAAGTGTCACCACCGGATTGGACCACCCCAAGGAATCCTATCCTCACCGAATTCAAAAGTGGCGGTGGAAGATCCAGGAAGTTTCTATGGCACTTAATTTCATTTTAATGGCGAAATTAATTTATTAATTATGAATCATTATAAGGAATCAACATTAATTCATGATTTAGAAACAAATCAAAAAAACTAAAACCAGCCTCCTTCAAAATGCGCCTCTCTCTCACTCAAAATGCATCTCCTCCTTTCTCACCCTCTCATCTTCTTCACCAAACAAAACCCTATTTCCTCAACGTTGCTGCCGCCGCCACCGCATCAACCTTCATAAAATACAAACCCTTAACCATACTAACTCTACACTAACCTTCCTCTACACACAACAATCACAAACCCTAAATCCCTTTTCTCAACCTGATTTGTTCTTCATCCCGAATCCGAAGATGATGCAATCCGTGCTCAGCATTTCCATAACTACGAAAGAAGGAGAAGATTTCGTACCTTGACGAAGGAACGAAGGTGTTTGGCGGCGTTGAAGGTGACCGATCGAAGGTTTTTGTTCGCAGCTGGAACGATTCACCATAGTGTCTTACCATCACCTCTATGGCTACTCTTCTTCGTCTTTCAACTTACGCCATACGTTGCCGGAAACCTCCGAAGTTTTCTCTGCCATCTCGTCTGAGCCACCGACAAAGGCTTGAAGCCTTTACTCAGGTAAACCGTTATTTTCGTTCTCCTCTTGTATGTGAGAGTTGTTGTTGATTTTTGCTGAAGCCGAATCTTATGTGTGTTCTTGCAATGGTTTGTTCTCTTAAGATTGTTTATTGATTTCGCATCTTTTTTGATGATCTTGCGGTGAAGGTTATGGAGGGTGCGGCTTGATGAAGTTGATGATACATAGTTTGGAAAGGTGCGATGAAGGTAAAGTCTTCAAGATGGAAGGTCGATTATTGTTGAAAATTTCCCTGTACCTTTTTGCAGATTCTTTGGATGTTTTCTGTGAATGAAGATGGAGCTGAAGTTGTGTGGTTGCGGAATGTTCATGAGTATCGAAGATGATGAAGGTTTTGATCTTTGATAATGGAGTTTGCTGAGTGAGTTTGCTGCGAAAACTGAACATAAGAGTTGGGAAGGTGAAGATTCAGGGATTTGATGTTGCGAGTTTTGCCGTGATAATGATTGATCCCGCTAATAAAGAATCGAAGAATTGATGAAGAGGATGCAACATTTCAAGGTAATAATGTCGACACCGATTTCTCCTCCTTCTTAATTCTGCAATCTCTCTCTTATTGAGCTTCTCGCGATTCTCATTGATGTCGTTGTTCAATTCGCAGTAAATCACATCCTATTGATTCTTGCTGATATGTGATGTTGTCGCTGAATATTGTTCTTAATTATGGATCTACAATTTACTTCTTGTAGGATAGTTGATGTCTATCGAAACTTTGGATTGACAACGATGATGATGCGACCCGTGTGATGAAGAGTAGACAAAGGTTCATTGACGATTTCTTGAAGGAGATTGATTAAGATCCTTCTGTTGAAGTTTCTTGAAGGTTATTTGAAATGTGATGAAGAAAAATAAGGAATCGTGCAGAAGATTGATGGAGAATGAGGATGCCGGAATGAAGGAGTGAAAGAGGTTATGGTGTGAAGATGAATGAAGAACAAGCTGAATCAATCTGAGACCTCAAGAAGAGTGAGTGAATCCAAATATATACTTCTAAAAATTTTGTGTTAGAACTTGTAAGAGTTTGTAACCGATTCAATTAGAGACTTTGTAACTGAATTTCCAACTTGTTTCTTCTTCTTGAATTTTCAGGATTTTGCAATTTCTCCTTTTAGGATTTTCTGTTGTATTTCTTTTGTATTGAGGTGTTATTGATGAACTTGTTCTCACAAATTTATGTAACAAGAAAGACTTTGTAAAATTCCATTTGTTTTGAACTTTTGAGGCTATGTATGAAATAATCATTGCAATAAAACTTCCTGCCAAATGACCTCTTTATTCTCTTATAGTTTCTTTTGTTCTTTTGCCATTATTGGTTTCTTTATTGAGTGAAGGCCAAAAAGAAAAATTGCCTTGTTTTTGTTCCTTCATTTTTCTATGGCATATATTATGAGAACTGCATTACTAAACTCTAATCAACAAAATGTTCCTAAGAATATCAAATAACACATATCCTTTCCATTCGCTCTTTTGTCCCTTCGTGAGAAGTTCAGTAGTGATAGAGCTATATTTTCCGTTCATGGTCATAGTCAACTAGTGATAGGAAAACAGAAACAACGGTCAACTGGGCTTGAATCTGAACATAGGCAAATGGGCTTGGATCTGAACCTAGGCAAATAGGCTTGAATTTTAATTCACAATTTGGTCCAGTCTTTTATCCGCATCTCGTATGAATGATATGTATTTACCAAAACTTGGGCCATAATCTTTGCTTCAAACAATGAGCCACTTGAACCCCAAATTGAAATCAATTAACCTTGAGAGCTGTAACTGAAATTGGCCCTTGACTTGAAACACGAACTTTTTCATAACACCATAATTTGGATCTTGGCACACAAAGTATCTTTTAAGCACACTCTTATCTTCCGTATGACTCATGACGCCGATGACTTGAGAATGATGAGAATACCCTCGTAACTCTGCTTAAAATAAAAAAAGAAAAGATCCTTTAAGACAAGAAACCTGAATATACATTTCACCCATGAACAGGCCAAAAAGACCAGTCTTAATGATATGCACTTCAAACCACTATGAAACTTCTATTCCCAAGCAAATATGAATTGAAAACCGATGGCGGACCAGATGTATTAGTGAATAGTATTTGCAAGTGAAATCCTCGAAGATCACTTAATTTAGAGAAATAAACTCTAATCAAGCGACAAGAAAATATGAAGATGTTGTTGATGGCCATGTAACTAGACCATCAAGCTCATTTGATACTTACATATAAGGTGTGAGACTCTGACTTCATATGGAATGGATCCCATGTTTTAGTACCCCCACGCTAACAAGTGATTTGTTAGTTACGACCTAATGGGAAACGTAAATGAATATGAAACAAAAAAGCCACTTAGATGGTCATAAATTAAGAGGGCAAATTTTGGGGTGTTACACATGGCCATGAAAATAAAAGAGGAAGTACAAAAGCAGTGGGACGCTGGTTTTCTTGCTATAACTAGTTACCCGCCGTGGGTTGCTAACATTGTACCTGTACCTAAGAAGGATGGAAAGGTGTGTATGTGTGTGGATTACCGGGTTTTGAACAGAGCAACCCCGAAGGAGGATTTCCCATTACCTCACATTGATGTATTGGTGGATAACACGGCTCAGCTCTCGATATTTTCTTTCATGGACGGATTTTCTGGATACAATCAGATTAAGATGTCACCTGAAGACATGGAGAAGAAAAATTTCATCACACCTTGGGGCACGTTCTACTACAAGGTCATGTCGTTCGGTATAAAGAACGCCGGTGCTACATATCAACGGGCTATGGTAACATTGTTCCACGATATGATCCCTAAAGAAATCGAGTGCTATGTGGATGATATGTTTGCCAAGTCCCAAACTGAGGAAGAGAATTTGGTAAACCTATTGAAGCTATTCAAGCATCTAAGGAAGTATCAACTGAGATTGAACCCCAACAAATGCACATTCGGGGTACGTTCTGGTAAGCTGCTGGGTTTTATTATAAGTGGAAAAGGAATTGAGGTTGATCCCGACAAAGTCAAAGCTATTCAGGAAATGCCTGCACCTAAGACTGAGAAAGAAGTTCGAGGGTTCTTAGGTAGATTGAACTACATCTCAATGTTCATATCTCATCTCACTACAACCTGCGAACCCTTGTTCAAGTTGCTAAGAAAGGAACAAACAGTCAGGTGGAACGATGACTGTCAGAGAGGTTTTGACAAGATCAAAGAATATCTGCAAGAACCTCCAATTCTCATGCCTCCAGTTCAAGGAAAACCTCTAATCATGTACCTGACAGTATTAGAAGAGTCAATGGGGTGTGTGTTGGGCCAGCATGACAAGTCTGGTTGAAAAGAGTATGCAATATACTACCTAAGCAAAACGTTTACTGACTGTGAACAATGTTATTCACTACTCGAGAAAACTTGTTGTGCCTTAGCGTAGGCTGCTCGCTAACTAAGACAGTATATGTTGACTCATACTACCTTATTGATATCAAAGATGGATCCAGTCAAGTACATATTTGAGAATCCAGCACTTACCGGGAGGGTTGCAAAATGGCAAATGATTATGACAGAATATGATATTCAGTACACCTCTCAAAAGGCCATCAAAGGCAGTGTATTGTCTGACTATCTGGCTGAGCAACCCATTGATGATTACCAGCCTATGAGATTTGACTTCCCTGATGAAAACATCATGTTCTTAAAAGCAAAAGATTGTGAAGAACCTATTCACACTGAAGGGCCTGACCCAGAAGAAGCATGGACTATGATGTTTGATGGGGAAGTTAATTGCAACGGTCGTGGGGTTGGTATAGTGCTTATTACACCTAAAGGGGTTCATATGCCTTTCTCAGCAAGGCTCACCTTTGCCTGCACAAACAACAAAGCAGAATACAAAGCTTGTATCATGGGTCTTGAGGAAGCCATTGACCTTAGGATCAAAACCTTGAATGTATTCGGAGATTCAGCTTTGGTAATCAACCAGACCAACGACAAGTGGTACACTCATCAGGCGCATCTGATTCCATACGGTGACTATACGAGGAAATTGTTGACCTTCTTCACAACAGTTAAGCTTGAATACATCCCTTGAGATGAGAATCAGTTTGCAGACGCTTTGGCTACCATTTCATCCATGATCAAAGTACAATCTGCCAATTATGTACCTTGGATTTTGGTATCCAGACTGGACAGACCAGTATATGTATTCTCTGTGGACACTGTCACTGATAACAAGCCTTGGTACCATGACATCAAATGCTTCTTGGAAACTCAGACATACCCACCTGGAGCATCGTCAAATGATAAGAAGACACTAAGAAGGCTAGCCGGCAGCTTCTTCCTCATTACTGATGGTTCTTTGTACAAGCGAAACTTCGACATGGTCTTGCTCAGATGTGTTGACAAGAAGGAAGCAGACCTACTGATGCACGAACTACATGAAGGTTCTTTCGGTACCCATGCCAGAGGACATACAATGGCAAAGAAGTTATTAAGATCAGGTTACTATTGGATCACAATGGATGCAGACTGTTGGGCCTATGCCAGAAAATGCCACAAATGCCAGATCTACGCAGATAAAGTGCATGTGCCTCTGAATCCTTTGAATGTAATGTCTTCACCTTGGCCTTTCGCCATGTGGGGCATTGATATGATTGTAAAGATCGAACCGACTCCTTCAAATGGTCACAGATTCATCTTGGTAGCCATTGATTACTTGACTAAATGGGTTGAAGCAGCTTCGTATGCAAATGTCACCAGGCAAGTGGTAGCTCGATTTTTGAAAAGGGATATCATCTGTCGATATGGAGTTCCTGAGCGAATCATTACTAATAATGGTTCCAATTTGAACAACAATATGATGGCAGAACTTTGTCGTGACTACAAAATTCAACATCACAACTCTTCTCCTTACAGGCCAAAGATGAATGGCATTGTGGAGGCCGCTAACAAGAATATTAAGAAGATTGTGCAAAAGATGGTAGTCACCTACAAAATGCTACCATTTGCCTTGCATGGGTACCGAACCTCTATCAGAACATCTACTGGGGAAACACCTTATCAGCTTGCATATGGTATGGAAGTTGTCCTACCTTTTGAAGTTGAATTACCCTCCTTACGGGTAATGATGGATGTGAAACTGGATGAAGCAGAATGGGTCCGATCTCGATATAATCAACTGAGTCTGATTGAAGAAAAGAGATTAGCAGCCATCTGTCATGGGCAGTTATATCAAAAGCGAATGAAGAAAGCCTTTGATCAGAAAGTCAGACCTCGGGAATACCAAGTGGGAGATATTGTTCTGAAAAGACTTCTTCCTCCTCATACAGACCACAAGGGCAAATGGACGCCAAACTACGAAGGCCCGTTCATAGTAAAGAAAGTTTTCTCTGGTAGGGCACTGATGCTCACTACTATGGATGGCGAGGATTTCAAATCTCCTGTGAATTCAGATGTAGTTAAAAAATACTTCGCATAAAAGACCCGCTGGACATAAAAACAGAATGTAAATATTGGTAAAAATAGGGCATCCCGGCGAGTCAAAAACAGAATAAAAGACTCGGGAAAAAATAAGGAAAAAATTAAAATAAATAAAAAATGTGTACACCCGTTGAGTTGAAAAGCCATATTGGACAGCTCAGCCAAAAATGGGTATCCCGGTGGATTGAAAACCCGAAAGGGAGATCCACATAAATCTGGGAATAAGTGAACAACTGCATTCTGAATTCGTCTGTATCACTCACAACATGGAAAGCTTCAAAAGGATAAAGCGTCAGTCAGAATCAACCTTCTTCAGAAAGCAAGATAAGAAGAACGTCAAGGTCATACAGGTCATAGAAAAGGAAGCTCACTAGAGCTTCAACTTCACATTGCCAACACTTTTATTTTCTCAATTTTACAGCAATCTCCTCCTTTCAGGGATTCGCTTCTTCACTGTACTTGCCCATTCAGGGCACACAAATCAATAAAATCAGAATTTTCAGTCACACTTTGTTTTGTACATTTTTGTTTCGTTTTGCAAAATGTCCAAAGTTCATAATATAACACTTGCATGAAACATATAAGCCATTTTCAATATATGCTTGCAGGAAATATGCACTCTTGAGCAAATCTAACTCCTATGACGGAATCCGATTGAGGATACCTCGGGTCATTTGTGCGTTTATTTTTAACAGGTTGCAGGTACTCAAGGCAGACAATCTCACAACATGGGGAATATCAATCATTATATCCCAAGCCAAGTCAGCAATCACCTCATCAGCAGGACTACTTGACGGAAGTATCCCCCGCGAAGCTGTCATCCCCTCAGAGGATTCTTCGAGAAACTCATTAAATCCCCAACGTGTCGCTTGGAAGAAGGAGTTACAACAAATTATTTCCCAGAAGTTCCCTCCTCCCCAAGCAGGATCTCCCGAGCAATGCCTGAACTGCTCTTCCCCAACGAAGTTTCCAGGAACTCATCCTCCCTTGCAAAGTCGCCAGGAACTTCTTTTTCCCCAAAGAGTTACCAGAGTCTTCTTTTCCCTAGTGAGGTCACCAGATTTTTCCTCAGCTAAGTTGCCAAGATCCTCTCATCTCTAGCAAGCTACCGAAGTGTTCCCCAAAAGATTTTCCAGGATCTTCTTTTCCTCAACGGAGTCGCCAAGATTTTCTCATCCTCAGCAGAGTGGGAAGAGTCACCTTCTTCACCCAGTCACCAGGACTTTCTGTTCCCTATCAGAATTTCCAGGATTTTCTCATCCTCAGTAGAGTCGGCAAAATCGCTTTCCTGCAGAGTTGTCGGTTTCTCCCTAGTAGAGTTTCCAGGGTTTTCTGTTCCCCAATAGAATTGCCGGGATTTTCTCATCCTCAACAGAGTTGGAAGAATCGCTTTCCCGCAGAGTTGTCGGTTTCTCCCCAGTAGAGTTATCAAGGTTTTTTGTTCCCCAACGGATTTGCCGAAGCATCCTCATCCCCAGCATGAGTCTCTTCAACAGAAGTTCCCCAGCTGAGATCCCCATAGAGTTTCCTAGGAAGATCATTTAGTGATCCTCTCTCCCTGTAGATCGGCCAAAGATCTCTTTCCCCAGCGAAGTTCTCCCTCCAGACAGATCGCCCAGAGATCTTTCTCCCTATAGGATCCAGATATCGGATCGGTTCTCTCATTTTGCATAATCATAACATTCACATAATTTTTCCCCAAACTAAGCGTATCATTCCGTCTAATCACCTGCAAATACCATCATCACTTCACCAGCAATATACAAAACTTATCCCCCTTAGACAAAGCCAAAATACTTTTTGCACTCTCAATACAGATACTTGTTCATACTTGTACATATTCTTTTTAACACTCTCCCGTGTCATACTTCCCCAACAAGTCAAACACTCGTCCGTGTCCCTTGCTCAACCTTTTTAACACTCGTCTGTGTCTTGCAGATATTTCCTCCAGCAGGTCAAACTCTTCTACATACCTATACACAATTCTTTGATACTCGTCTATATCTTGTAAATATTACCTCCCTGGCAGATCAAACACTAGTCAATGTTCCTTGCTTAGCCGATTGATACTCGTCTGTATCATAATCCTTAAACACGTGTCAGCATTTGTTTCAATCGATACTCGTCTGTATCGTGGTCCTAAGGATGCTCGTCCGCATCTTTAGTCTATACACACCGTCAAACACTTATAACTTTTAATTCAAGGTGTAAACACTCGTCCATGTTTACCATTCCCCAGTAAGTCACCAACAAAACAACTTATCTATCCGAAAATTCGTCCTATGTCGTGATATTTTCGGAAGCCGTCCCCTTCCAGGTGATCATCCTTCACCTTTTGATGACCGTCCCTCATCATTTTATCTGATGGTCGTCCCCGTCGTTGATCCTCTTATCCGACATTCGTCCTATGTCGTGATATTTTCGGCAACCGTCCCCTGCCAGGTGATTGTCCTTCACCTTTGGATGACCGTCCTTCATCCTTTCCCCAGTGGAATCCCCATTGTTGGAACTTTTTATCCGGCATTCCTCCTATGTCGCGATATCTTCGGCAGCCGTACCCTGCCAGGTGATCGTCCTTCACCCTTTGATGACCGTCCCTCATCATATTATCCGATGGCCGTCCCCATCGTTGATCCTGTTATCTGGAATTCATCCTATGTCGAGATAATCCCCAAGAGCAGTTATCCCCTGCTAGGTGATCATCCTCCACCTCTTGATGATCATCCTTCATCATGCTTATCCGATGGTCGTCCAGATCGTTGATCTTTTCTATTCGGCATTTGTCATATGCCGCGATATTTTCAGCAGCCGTCCCCTGCTGGGTGATCTTCCTTCACCTTTTGATGACCGTCTATAACACCCCAAAATTTTCCCTCTTATTTTTATTATTATCAACCTCGAGCAGTGTACGCTTCATTCTTGCATCATTCCGCATATCATTGCATCGCATTTGAAAAATAAATAAATCATCATCCTTTGCATACGCATGAGGTGTGTGGTCGATCGAGGCTTGCCAAACATTGGAGTTCAAGAGAAAAATAATATCCCAAAAATAATCCAAACCACTTCCAAGTTAACCAACCAAAAAAAGGAAGATTTCACCTTTCCCTCCACTTTTCCTTCCACATTTCCTTTCATTTCTTCCCCTCTTATTTTTCCACTTCAATTCCACTCCTTTTCCCTTGGATGCTTCTACCATGTTCTACAACCTTCTAGAGTATTCCATGGAATATTCCAAGGAATATTTCAAGGAATATTCCCTCTCCAACCCTAACCCTAACTAACAACAAACCTAACTCCATTCCTAAACCTAATTCCATTCCCAAACCTAGCTCCAAGCCTAGCCTCTATATAATCATTAATCACTTCAATGCAAAAGGTTACCAAGTTTTTCACAATTTTTCACTCTCTCACAATTTCTAGAATCACTTTTTCTCTCTCACTTTTCCTCCATTTCCCTTTTTGTCGCTCCCCGGATTTCCATCCTGGTACAAACGCGAAAGTGGCGCGGAAAGAGGATAGAGCCGCCAGCCAGGCATTTTTATCCCGAAGGAATGGGAATGGTAATGTTGCACAAACCAAAGGAAAGAAAAGGAAGGACAAAGGTCCTGCGAACCAAAGAGACTGAGTTCGGGAGTCGGTTACAACCTAGGAAGGTATTAGCACCCCAGATCGTCTGTCGTACCCGACGGGATCCACGCTTGCAAAGAAAACGGTTTCAAAAGGTGAGGGGATGAAAGCTGCTGCAAAACTGAAACTGAAATTGGATAAAAAGAAAATGAAAGGGAACTGAAAAAGAAACGAAAAGGAAAAATGTAGGGAAAATAAAGATTGCGTTCGAATGGGCCCTACCCCGCTACCTACGTTACTAATCGGGAAAATGAGGATCAGAGACGCCGTAGTCCCCTAACCAGGGGTAGAAAAGATTGCTTGTGAATTAAGGCTTGAACGGCCTATGTCAATGCTTAGGTGTTGCAGGCTCGGACGACGAGTGCATCACTGTCTTGCATAATGACAAGAAGAAGCAAGTTCGCGGACGGAGCGAAGGAGATGAGAAAATAATTCCCGAAGGAAAGACGATTATTGTTTGTTTGTGTTTTTTAGAGCTTTTTATTCGTGTGGCACAAGAGAATGAACTCAAGCTCTTTTCTATGGAATGTGGACTTGTACTACATTCCAAGATGGAATAATAGAATAAACACACCAAGCAAGGAGAACGTATCCAAGAATTGTCTTCAAAGGCAAGGGCCTAATTTCATTGACTTGTTGAATTTATTAAATGTTTTAGTGATTAAAGATGAAGAAGTGTTTTTTTAGGGTTTTTCTTGATGAAGATGACTTCATGATCCGACTTGTGCATCATGCTAGACAAATGCACTATTCCAAGATGGAATGAATACATATGCCTCATGGAATAAGGTTATTACATAAGAAGTCACTTCTTTTTATTAATGTTTTTTAGATTTTGTTTTGAGATGAGAAGAGAAAGAAACCAAAGGAGCAAAAAGGTAAAAGTCTAAAATGGGGAAAGACTAATCCTAATGTTGTCATGCAAAAGAAGTCCTAAGGTTAGTGAGGTTTCAACTATCCTAATGAAGAAGAACCAAAGAGGAGCAAGAAGAAGAGGAAGCAAGATCTAGCAAGCAACTTACTCCTTTAAAGGAGATAAGTTGCTCCTAAAGGGGGAAGAAGAAAATTGTAACACATGATGGCATAAGGCACATCAAAAATCACAAAGAGAAAGAACTTAAAAAGAGAGGACGATGAAGAATTGAAATGTGGATGAACATCCACACTTCTCTTACCATGAGCCCCTGCAAGTGTTAGCAAAATCCAGCACATGTTCATCAATAAAATCATGGCAATGACATGCTCAAAGTTCACATCAATCAAGATCAAACAATCATATCAAACATGGAACGAACAAGCATTTACGTGTCGAGAACACGGAAGCAAGCATCAATCAGCAAGAAAATCACCCAAACAATCATATTCAATGATCATATAATGATCCATGGCAATTAGAACAAGTAAGGGGATCAAACATGCTTGAAATAAGGCAAAAATGGCCTACTGCTTCAGTGTTAACCGGTTAACCAAAGTGTTAACCGGTTAACCATGTCAAAACCTGCATAAACACAACACAATTCAGGTGCGTTAACCGGTTAACCAATCCGTTTACCGGTTAACGCTGTTAAAACAACATCAAATCCTGCATAAAAATAGCTCACAACCAGCTTATTCAAATAATCTTACACCAGACCAGCAAGCATTTGAACATGAAAACAATGCATCAATTCACATTAAATGGCATCATGAAGCTTATGAACATTATACATGGATCCGGTTACCAATCAATCAATCAAATCAGTCAACACAAGCAAATATGCAAGCACATGGCAGATCTAAAGCACAAGCATGTAAATAAGCTAAAAATAGAGCTAGATCTGAAATTAACCAACCTACAAAGCCGAGGTATGCTTTGGTAATTATTGATCGAGCTGAAAATGATAGATCTCACGACAAACTTTGAAGATCCGATGCTAACCTTCACACTTCGTGCAAAATAAATGCAAGAACAAGATTTTGATGCAGAATTTTGGATCCAAAAGCACTTCTAGATTCAAAACCAGATCTGAATCACCAATTAAACCAGCAAAAAAAGAAGCAAGGAAGCTATGGATGGAGGTCTAGTTCCAAGATCTACACACCTCAAGGCAAGGTTATGTGATCTTCAAAGAGGAACTTTGAGTGATTTGGAAAATTGGGAGAGAAAAGTGAGAGAATTGTGAGTGAGAAGAGTGAAAATTGAGAAATGAGAATAAAAAAATGAGGGAGAGGTCCTTTTGGTTTGAAGAGAAATGTTTAAATATGGCTTAGGTTTGGGGCCCAAAAATTAGGCTTGGGATCCAAAATTATGGTTTGGTAGTGAGATTAAGACTTTGCAATGGGATTAGGCTTGGACAAGTGCTCTAGATCCTTCCTTTTAATTTCCAATTAATTCAAAATGAATAAAAATCAGAAAATTAGAAATTGGAACAAAAATCACACATGCTGAATTTGCTGCTGGAAATTCAAAATTCATGGTCGTTAACCGGTTAACCAATTCGTTAACCGGTTAACACCAGTGAATTTTGAATTTCCCTCCTTTAGGTGGGAACCTTCAAAAATAAGTCGGTGCCAACCGTTTTGATCTGATTTTGATCCTCAATCCTTTCTTTAGGCTTTGACCCTAATGTCAACCCTGTAACCTTCCTTGTGAGCTTTGAATTTCCCTGATAATTGATCACATGCCTTATGATGGAACATGCAAATGCTATGCTTCATTTTTCTATGCAATATGCTAAGGATATGATATGCTGATGATGATTATAATATGATGATGATGCTAAACAGGAGAGGGAAAATTTGGGGTGTTACAGATGCCCCTATTCAAGCAACTGTTAATCTGAAAAGGACGGTAGCACGGGCTATCGACCGTTCAAGATGAACTATGGTTGAATACCAAGAAGACCTGAAATTTGAACTCTGCTGGAGAACACAAGCAATGGTAAATAAACCCAACCAAATGACACTTTGGAAACTCAAGCGGGGAGAAAGCAGACGAGCTCCTTCCAACCCGAATTGTTACTTTGGATAGAGAAAACCAGACAGACGAGTCTTCCTCGAACACACCTGTTACACCAGGGTCTGGACATACGAGCCCTCTTCAAACAAAATCCGTTACGCCAGGTACGGGACATACGAGCCCTCTTCATACATTTTGCAACATACGATCTGAGACAGACGAACCTCCGTCGGATAAACTGTTATGCCAGGAACGGTAACCATTTTGACGTTTAATTCCACCATCAGGACTTCAAAACTCTTCAACACAGCCGAGTGTTGGATAAGATCAAGCGATCTGCTAAGGAAATGGCATCGAGCGATCCATAACCAAGAAGAAGAGAATGTAACAAACAACAAGGAGTAATATCAAGCGATTTACAACTTGGACAAGATCAAGCGATCTTCTAAGGAAATGGTATCGAGCGATCCATAACCAGGAAGAAGAGAACGTAATATCAAGCGATTTATGACTCAAACAACGAGGAGTAATATCAAGCGATTTACAACTCAGACAAGATCAAGCGATCTGCTAAGGAAATGGTATCGAGCGATCCATAACCAGGAATAAGAGAACGTAATATCAAGCGATTTACGACTCAAACAAACGAGGAGTAATATCAAGCAATTTACAACTCAGACAAGATCAAGTGATTTTCTAAGGAAATGGTATCGAGCGATCCATAACCAGGAAGAAGAGAACGTAATATCAAGCGATTTACGAATCAAACAAACAAGGAGTAATATCAAGAGATTTACAACTCGGACAAAATCAAGTGATCTGCTAAGGAAATGGTATTGAGCGATCCATAACCAGGAAGAAGAGAACGTAATATCAAGCGATTTACGACTCAAACAAACGAGGAGTAATATCAAGCGATTTACAACTCGGACAAGATCAAGCGATTTCCTAAGGAAATGGTATTGAGCGATCCATAACCCGGAAGAAGAGAACGTAATATCAAGCGATTTACAACTCAAACAAACAAGGAGTAATATCAAGCGATTTACAACTCTGACAAGATCAAGTGATCTGCTAAGGAAATGGTATCGAGCGATCCATAACCAGGAAGAAGAGAACGTAATATCAAGCGATTTACGACTCAAACATGTCTTTTGGTACGACACCAGACGACTACTGGCTTGCCATAACGACGGTGGACTTTAACTACGTCGCAATATCGAGCGATCTGCAAACCAAACAAGATCGATCGATCTGATAAGAGAATGGTATCAAGCGATCCATCCACAATAGGTCCGTTGACACGGGACAATGCGATCAATACAATATTAGTATATTTGAGAAGAGAGTAACAACTCTGCAAGGGAGAATACCATTTGTACTTCACTGGGTATGAGAACATTCTGACCAACATTCTGTTGAGGAAATGACCAAGATATCCTTGCAATACTTGGATGAGTAATGAAATGTGAAAAACTTCTGTATTAGTTTGTCACACTGGCCAAAAATAAATTGGCGACCTCCCTGGGGATATTTCAATGGTGATTGCGTACCAATCATGAAACTCTGTGGGGGTGTTGCACCCCAAAATTTGCCCTCTATTTTTTCACTCTAATCAATTTTTTTGTTTCACATTCATTTGCATCATCATCATAGCATAAAATATTTTTTTCTGTCTTAATATTAGCCGGAATAATTTCTCGGAATTTACAAACAGATTGGTCAAATTAACTTTTTAACTATGCCTAAAATTAGTCGACGAAAAAATGTCAAGTTTAAGTTTGCAAATGTCGGTAACATTAATCTGCGGTTCACGTGGTTTAATTTGACATGCTAAAAATATTTTTACGACTATTTTTGGTCATATGTTGATCAGTCTGAGCAGTTTAAACGGTCATAATTTTTATTTCAAAATCCGACCAAACGCTGTATTTTTCCGAGTCATTTATTTCGCGCTGATTATTTTGACGTATTCATTTTATTTTTTCGAGCATTTTGGTGCCCGAATTTTATTTTTTTGAGTCTATTTATTTTTATATTGGGTCTAGAATAAATAAATAGGATTATTAGTTTTTTATTTTATTTTAACTAATTTAATTATTAAAACTTTATTTGTTTTTTAAATTAATATTTTATTGGGTCTAGAATAAATAAATAGGATTATTAGTTTTTTATTTTATTTTAACTAATTTAATTATTAAAACTTTATTTGTTTTTTAAATTAATATTTTATTGGGTCTAGAATAAATAAATAGGTTAATTAGTTTTTATTTTAGTTTTAACTATTTTTATTAAACTTTATTTAATTATTTATATTAATATTTTATTGGATTCCAAAATAAATATTTAGGCCCATTTACATTAACCCTAATTGGTCCCTATATATACCTAACATGTTATTGCTGTTAAGAGGAGACCGAAGAAAGACAGAAAAGAGAGAAGAAAAACATTCCTGCAACAGCTTTACTTTCCAATTGCACTTTGATTGGTACGTAATATATATATAAATTCCTATAACATTCATATGTTTTATATATACATATATATTTGTTAATATATATATATTTGTTGTTTTTGTTACACTTTGTTAATATCCTAACTAACGTTGCTTTTGTTAATATATATATTTGTTGCTCTTATTATATTTTATTTTGTTAATACATCACAAGTAACAAAGAATGTAAAATGTTGTTTTTATGTATACATATATAGAATTGGCTGCATATTCGTTATATATATATATATATATATATATATATATATATATATATATATATATATATATATATATATATATATATATATATATATATATATATATATATATATATATATATATATATATATATAAATTTTTTATTTATTTTGTTTTTACAATTTTGTTTTAATATTGTTAATTCTAATTTTTTTTTTAAATAATTATTTGATTATGTTCAGATCGGATCGTGTCGATACGCTGTTCGCACATTTTATGTGTATGAGGCGTGACACTTATGTTGATCCGATCCAATTGCGATGATCGCATTTTTTGCGTTAGCAACGTCGTTTTTATTTTTTCCATTTTCTTTTATGTTATATATTTAGATCTGTACAGATAACTAACTACCTTGATTTTTTTCCTAAACCTTGACAATTCCGCCACAAACTCTAAATTTCAAACCTAAAACTTTAACCGTGTTATTTCCTTTAAACCATAAACATTTCCACAAACCTTAACAACCCTGTTATTATTTCTTATTTTTGCTCATGTTTATGTTATAATTGCTTTGCCCTTGTAATATTTTAAGTTTTAACTTGTAATATTTTCAGTTTTACTTTTCGCCATATAATTATGTAACTGCCTCAGCCATGTAATAGTGTAGGAATTTTTATTTTCTGCCTTTAAATTTCTGCCTTTATTTATTTTTATTATTCCCTGCGTGGTTAGTAATTTAGGGCGTGCCAAGAACTGAATGAAAATCAATATGGACTTAGATCATTAATTAAAAAAAAAGAGACTAATTAATCAATAAAATTTTTCTTATAATAATAATAGTATTTTGTATATAATTTTTATCATAATTATATTTTGTAAGTAAATAATCAAATAATCAAATTTTCTAATTCTTCTTTTAACTTCTAAAATTTTTGTCATTCTTTTATACAATTGTAAATAAAATCTAATTGACTTTTTTTTTTATAATTAAATAATTATGATTCTAAAATATTGTATATAATTTATAAATAACCTACTAACTTAATAATTTAATAGTTTTCTATAATATTTATTTAATTTGTAAATATTATTTTAATTTTAATAATTTTTTTACTTTTTGTTTTGTATATTAATAATATTATTTTTTTAATTGTACTATAATAGTAATAATCATATAATGTAAATAATTAAAAGTTTTCTTAATAATCTTTAATTGTTTTTCTCTAAACTTAACTTCTTTTTTTTTTATACTAATTCTAATAACTTCTAAAAAATCTAACTTGTCTAACTTAAACTTTTTCTTTTTAAATTAAATGTTTAATTGTTATTCCTTTAATTTATTTTAACTTTATTATTATTATAATTATTTTATTATTATTATTGCTTTATTGTTAATATTGCTTTATTATTTTTGCTTCAATATTATTATTATTGCTTATTTATTATGTTATTACATATATTATTCTTGCTTTATAATTTATTTTTATCCTACTATTATGTATCTGCCAAAGCCTTGTAATAGCTTATAGATCTATTTTTCCGTCTTTATTTTCTTTGTAAATATTTTACTATATGGTTAGTAACCTTAGGGTGTGTATAACTTATATGTAATTAAATTGAACTTAGATAATTAAAATAAGATAAATACCTGAATATAAACACTCACACATGTAAGTCGATCTTTGATCGCCATCTTGCACTTCCAAAGTTACCCCTCTCAGTTGCCTTAAACATGGTCAAGTCCGTCGAATATAGGGGTGTCTTAAGCAAAGTCCCTTCATAAAAATCATCAAGTCCCTACAGTTTAAAAGATCAAGTCCCTTCGAGGTTGCTTACGGAATAATGATTTTTCCTTTCGAATAAAGGATGATAGTCCCTACGAATTGCTAAAGACACCCCTCAAAGTTGCTTTCTATGACCATACGATGACCCTACGTTTGTCCCTTAACATCCAAGGTAATGACTACCTATTCCTTAATAATAGGGATAGTCTTACCATTGAAAGAACATTTAAGAACAATAAAGATTCAAATTAGGGTAGGTTCCTCTTAAGTACTTGCTCACTCCTTCAAAAACACTTCATTACACATTACATTTTTTAAACAATTTTCAAAACAAAGTCTTTATATATATCCGTACAAGGATCATTATAAAGTACTTAAGAAAATTTTTGATCACACACTACACTTCTCAAAACAGTTTAAAGTGAGCTAAGTAACTAAGAGCCCATGGATAACCATGGATGTAAAGGGTGCTAACACCTTCCCTTTACATAACCTACCCCCCGAACCCAAAAATCTTTTAAGGTCTTTCCTGTTCTTTTATGCCCTTTCCTTTGGATAAAATAAAAGTCGGTGGCGACTCTTGCTATCCACAACATTTAACTAAAGTCAGTTCTCCCACCGTGTTACAGAACTGGCGACTCTGCTGGGGATTTGTATAAAAGAGGGGTACCCTTAGGAATTAGATCACTTTAAACTTGTTTGCTTTATTTGCTTTACTTTACTTGTTGGGTGCTCTTATGTGTGAAAGATCCTAACCCGGATCTAGTGTACCTTAGGTAAATGGTAATAGACCAAGGAAACTGTACGGCGTATACCGATATGGTTGATCTGGTGGCCATAGTTAGTGTGACTTCTTGGTTGGTGCTTATGTTCCTTAAGTCAAGTTGAGGATAATATGAGGCTGCCATATGTTGTCAATACACTAACTAACTTTTAGAACCCTAGTTATCCCATCTTGGCCTTTAGAAAAGTAGTGAGATAACCGGCTTTGGTGCAGACTGAAGTTGGTTGATACTCGATACGACGCTCATTGAGATTCTAAACTTGGAGGGTTTTGGTTGGCAAGTAAGTTGCCTACTGACTAACCACCCTTGTGAAGGATCAATGATATTGAGATCCCTTAGAACCTGGTTACTTTTGTAGGACAGGATGAACCAACTAAACTTCAGGGGAGGGTACTTACCTTTAAACCTCATGCAAGCCTTCAAACCTAAGGGCTATTGTGTGACTTGTTTGTGTGTGCCACATGTTTGTGATTGAGCATATCATCATAGCATCATCAGGTATCATAAGCATAACATTTTCACTAACCATTTCAAGGACCAAAGGATTTATCTTTGTTCTTTATTGCAGGTCCTGGCTTCTGCTCGTAGGAATACTATCCGGATCAACTTTGTAGGCATACCTCCTAAGCTTAAGGAATTGGTTTCTCAAGTTTCTGAAAACTCTCAGTTCATCAAGAGACATGGTCACCTGCTGGATCTAGTCACTTCAGGGTTCAATGAAGACATGATGAGTGTTCTGTTTCAGTTCTTTGATCCTAAGCACCATTGCTTCACATTCTCTGACTATCAACTGGTTCCTACAATGGAAGAGTTCTCCAAACTTCTTAGTATACCTGTACTTGATCAGAAACCATTCACAGGCTTGGAGAAAGAGCCTAAACCTGAGATCATTGTTGCAGCTCTACATCTGAAGAAGTCAGACATTGTTCTAGAAACAAGAAGCGGAGTTAAGGGTATTCTTGCTAAGGCATTAATAGAGAAGGCTCAAGTGTTCTTGAAGGCTATGAGTTACGATACTTTTGAGGATATCTTAGCCTTGTTGATTTATGGCTTAGTGTTGTTCCCCAATCCAGATCAGTTCATAGACGTTCACGCCATCAACATATTTCTGAGTCACAATCCAGTGCCTACATTGCTTGGAGACATCCTGCACTCTCTTCATACTCGTACTACGAAAGCCCGAGGAACTCTGATGTGCTGCATACCTTTGCTATCTAGGTGGTTTATTTCTCACCTTCCTCGATCAGTGATGAAGAATGAACAAGGGCTCAGGTGGTCTAAGAGGATTATGTCACTCTCTCATTCAGATATCCATTGGTGCTCTAGATCTATGGAGAATATCACTATCATTGACCGTTGTGGGGAGTTTCCTAATGTGCCACTTCTAGGCATAAGAGGAGGCATTACTTACAACCCTTCTTTAGCTTTACGACAGTTTGGTTACGCTCGGAGTGATGGTCCTCATGACATGTTGATTCAGGGTATTGTGTTTGACTACGACAATGATCTACAAGGTTATCATCAAAGGTTCATACGAGCATGGGGAAAAGTGAACAAGGTTGACAGCAAGACTCTGGAGCCCAAGTACACTATTCCTATGGAAGCTTACCTCAGATGGGTGCAATCTCGTGCTCAGACTCTCATGATGCCATATCCTGCCATCCTGCCAGTTACTATGGAGCCTGTTGCTGAAGGAGATACCTCTTATACCATCCTTCACCCAGACATGCCAACTGACATGGAAGACTTACAGAGATCCTGGATCCAGTTGAAGGAGCAAAGGGATACTTTCGAGGCTCATTACAAAGCAAGTCAAGAAAGAATCCTGGAACTAACAAAGCAACTTCACGAGGAGCGGAATCTCAACTCATACCTCAACACAAAGAGGAAACGTCCATGGGAGACTTAAAACCCCATCTTTTGTATTTATTTCATTTCATTCTTATTGTAAGCCCAAGGGGCAAACAAATTTATTACTAATAAAAGTTTACTTTCTTGATTGTTTAAGCAAATTTAGATCCTGCGGTCCTTGAAAACATTGCATATACATTCACATACCATGTCATTGCATCACAGGTTTCTTATGTATAGGTTTCTTATCTTCTCGCTGTTTATTTCAGCAATGGCTCTTGAATAAATAGTTAAAAATCTCCAGGCTCAGAATGCACAATTCCAAGAGTTGATTCTAAACTTGTCCAAGGGACAAGATGAGTTGAAGAGACTGCTAGCTAAGAAGAAGAATCCTGAGGACAACAAGGATGATCAACTGAAACAACTACAAGCTGAGATGATAGGAATGATGATCCAGATGAATGACCAGGTGGCTCTTATTCAAAGTTTAGCTCAGGGGCAAGAAAAGTTAAGCACCTTTGTCCATAAACTTCAAAGTAATGGAGCCAAGAATCTAATCGTTAGTCAACCTCCGTTAAAACAAGCTGACTTGGTTGAAAGAAAGAGGAGGATAAAAGAAGGTAAGAGACAGGTTGACACTGATTGTTCTTTAGTTGAAGAAAAAAGACCTGATAAGGTTAATCCACCTCAACGCAAGGAATGTAGAAGGCATTTTATCAAATTCAGCACTTCAATGTCACAAGTTCTGCAATGCTTGTTGGAGATGAAGCTAATTTCTTTGAAAAGGCCTCCTCAAAATCCTAATACTTCCTCTCCTCACTATAATCCCAAGGCAAGGTGCGAGTATCACTCCGACAGTCCCGGACACGACACTAATAACTGTTGGGCACTGAAGAAAAAGATTCAAGACCTAACTGACGAAAGAATCCTCGAGGTTACACCAGAAGGTCAAATTGAATTCTACTATCGTCCATCAAACATCGAAGCCGCAAGACAAGTTGCCCAAGGCAGCAAGAAAGAAAGTTTACATATTCCTATTGAGATATGGGGAACCTTGGGACATCCAAGTGGCAATTTTGATTTCATGGTGAAATATACTGCTCCTGAAAGTTCACAAATTGCAATTGAAGACATTCAACCAACTGGATGGGACAACATTTGAACTTTCATTTGTAATTTCTATTGTTTTGTTTAAACACTTATTATTATGTTAAACTTTTGTTTTCATTAATGCATTGCATATGTTTGTCTTGAATTAATCCATTTGTTTCACTATATTTTGAATTATGCTTCATATTTCTATTTTGTGATATTTAACTCTTGATAAAGCTATAAGCCTGTAGAGGGAGGATGACGAAAACAATACCATAATATTAGGCAGTATGCTTTTGAACAGACTATGCTGACGATGTACAGGCATTGTTTCAATTCCTAAACAGTGGAGATATAAGGAAGTTAATCCCTAGTCAACCCTTTTGAGCCTATGAAGTAGGAGTTTTTATTCTCGCACAAATTAAAACCCTTATTCATAACCCGGGGCAGGGTAGTTACTCGGTTAACTCAAAGATGCCAATTATCTGTGCTGTACACAACTAATGATGGTTCTCTGTAATCATTAAACCTGACAGTCAATATCCAGCAAAAGAAAAAACCCACTAAGTCAAAACCTATGAAGGAGACTTAGTAAAAAAATTGAGAAATTCCGCTGACTGTAATTTTGAAACAAACAGTTCAGGCAAAAAGAAGATATAACAAAGTCAAAAGAAAAAAGAGGTCACTATGAATCCTCAACAAAGAAAGATGACTGAATGTTCAAATAAATTTTTGGTTTCTGAACAATCATAAATGTCAGTGTTACAATTCCAAACCCCTTTGAGCCTTAATGCATAAGTTAACTGAGCATAGAACTGAAGAACATCACGAAGAATGGGTTGGGTGCAAATAAATTTGAGCCTTTATCCTTTGTTTCTTAAACCATGAACCAAGTCACGTTACAACCCTTTAAAAGTCCTAACTGAAGCATGGTTAGTTCGAAAGCGTACTACTACAAAAAGGTATCCTGACTCCTTTAGGGCTTATTATAAAACTTGAGTTAATATCACAGTTTTCACAAAAACTGTTTTTCTAAAATAACTCTTTTTCAAAACTTCAAGTCAGACATAAGCATTGAATTTTTGAATATATTTGTTTGCATATACCTGAATGTTTGATAAACAGAGAAACTTACAGGATGAATGTTCAATAAACCAAAGTCCTTCCGATAAACAAAGTTTCTTCCTGGATCAAAGTCCATGTATACAAAGGGGCATAGTCATTATCTCCCAATCAAGGGGGCAGGCCATGATACTGCCTAACTCATTTGGGGCAATCAGGACAGGATTCAACTATATTTAAGTAGCCAGGGGAAGATCTCCTCATCTATCTAAATTACCAAGGGTAACATTACAGAGTTCATAATTCTAGGGGCATAGTCACTGTTTCCCAATCAAGGGGGCATACCAAGTTACTGTTCAAATCATTCGGGGCAATCAGGTCCAGATTCAACAGTGCTTAATAGCCAGGGGCAGCTTTCCTCATGTATTTGAATTACCAAGGGTAACATTACGAAGTTCATGATGTCAGGGGCATATTATTGTGGGGCGTTCTGCTTATTTCTCTTGAGGTAACTACCGTCAGATACTTCCATTATAGGATAATTCATCCTCAACCAAAGAGCAATGATTTCTTTTCAAATCTAATATCCGGAGCGTATATGGTCCATCACAATTTGAAGACACGTTCCTCTCATTGTATTACCTTGATATTGGATTCTCAGCAGAAGCCATTGTGGAAATTAATTGTCTACGCCAGTAGTATCAGATGGTGTCAATATCATGTCTTTAGATCCAGCTATGAGGATTTCTGGGAAGGTATTCAGGAAAGTTAAGAATCTCAGGAGTTCTAAATCCAATTGGTTATACACTCTCAAAGTTGAAACGATTCTGTTTTCGAGTTCAGCTTTACTTTGCCCTCTTTATTCAGGATTACTTTTCCTCTTTTACTAAAGCGAAAAACGTCTAGTGGTTGTGTTTGAATGTATGTATGCTTTTGAATATGATTGATGTTTACCAGAAATGCATGAAAATGCAGTAATAGTATTTACTAAGGACGAACGAGGGAAGGAATTCAACGAAGCTTCGCCGGTTCATCCCCACCAGACAGCTACAAGTCCCCCAGTAGGACAAATCCATCTTCATAAATACTTCGAGTCACATCTCCCCTGGAATTTATATCCATCTCTTTTATCCTCAGACGGATACTCAGGAACTTATTCCTTCAATAAAAGTACGACGAACGAAGACGGGAGGTTATGAATACTATGTTATCAAACGAGACGGGATCGAGTTCCTCATATTCTTCACTATATTATCAAACAAGACGAATTCCTCATATTCTTCAGCAACAAATCGGGATTTATTGTCCCTAGCCAGCAGTTGTTATACGAAGATATCCAGACGCTTCAAGCTGCATGATGCATACATACATCATTTACATCATACCATAACATATATATCCATAAGTACATAATACATTACTTAAGTGCATCATACTATGCATGCATACATAATGCATAAACTAATATTATCTTGCAGAATGTTATATACATCATGATATTTGCATCGAACTAATCCTGTTTTTCAGATTAATTCTCAAACAGACAAACTTCATCAACAACTTGTTACCTTGGGTCGTTGTTTATCCACCCAAAGGTTATCTCATTATCTTGGGACGTCGTTTATCTTCCCGAAGGCTATCTTGAGACGTTGTTTATCTTCTCAAAAGCCATATTGGTACCTTGGGCCGTTGTTTATCCACCCAAAGGTTATCTCATTATCTTGGGACGTCGTTTATCTTCCCAAAGGATATCTTGAGACGTCGTTTATCTTCTCAAAAGCCATATTGTTACCTTGGGCCGTTGTTTATCTTCCCAAAGGTTATCTCATTATCTTGGGACGTCGTTTATCTTCCCAAAGGCTATCTTGAGACGTCACTTATCTTCTCAAAAGCCATATTGTTACCTTGGGCCGTTGTTTATCTACCCAAAGGTTATCTCATTATCTTGGGACGTCGTTTATCTTCCCGAGGGCTATCTTGAGACGTCGTTTATCTTCTCAAAAGCAGTATTGTTACCTGGGGCCGTTGTTTATCCACCCAAAGGCTAGATCTTCATATTTGGCATTGCTTTCCTCTCAAAGAAATATATCTGAAGAACTTTTCTCCGAATGGCATCTCTAAGCCCATCTCCTAGTTCTTCCAAGTGGCATCTTCAAGCCCACTCGAGCATATACAACTAATCATCAGTGTTACTCTACGCACCGGCGAGTGCAAATTTTTGGGCTTTTGTGTTCAATCCCCTTCAACCTTCCAGGTCAAGATTGGCACACATACCAATCTAACCCCTCAGGTTTCAGAAAATTGAACAGGGGCAGCTGTTGCACCCCAAAATTTGCCCTCTATTTTTTCACTCTAACCAATTTTTTTGTTTCACATTCATTTGCATCATCATCATAGCATAACCTTTTTTTTCTGTCTTAATATTAGCCGGAATAATTTCTCGGAATTTACAAACAGATTGGTCAAATTAACTTTTTAACTATGCCTAAAATTAGTCGACGAAAAAATGTCAAGTTTAAGTTTGCAAATGTCGGTAACATTAATCTGCGGTTCACGTGGTTTAATTTGACATGCTAAAAATATTTTTACGACTATTTTTGGTCATATGTTGATCAGTCTGAGCAGTTTAAACGGTCATAATTTTTATTTCAAAATCCGACCAAACGCTGTATTTTCCGAGTCATTTATTTCGCGCTGATTATTTTGACGTATTCATTTTATTTTTTCGAGCATTTTGGTGCCCGAATTTTATTTTTTTGAGTCTATTTATTTTTATATTGGGTCTAGAATAAATAAATAGGATTATTAGTTTTTTATTTTATTTTAACTAATTTAATTATTAAAACTTTATTTGTTTTTTAAATTAATATTTTATTGGGTCTAGAATAAATAAATAGGATTATTAGTTTTTTATTTTATTTTAACTAATTTAATTATTAAAACTTTATTTGTTTTTTAAATTAATATTTTATTGGGTCTAGAATAAATAAATAGGTTAATTAGTTTTTATTTTAGTTTTAACTATTTTTATTAAACTTTATTTAATTATTTATATTAATATTTTATTGGATTCCAAAATAAATATTTAGGCCCATTTACATTAACCCTAATTGGTCCCTATATATACCTAACGTGTTATTGCTGTTAAGAGGAGACCGAAGAAAGACAGAAAAGAGAGAAGAAAAACATTCCTGCAACAGCTTTACTTTCCAATTGCACTTTGATTGGTACGTAATATATATATAAATTCCTATAACATTCATATGTTTTATATATACATATATATTTGTTAATATATATATTTGTTGCTTTTGTTACACTTTGTTAATATCCTAACTAACGTTGCTTTTGTTAATATATATATTTGTTGCTCTTATTATATTTTATTTTGTTAATACATCACAAGTAACAAAGAATGTAAAATGTTGTTTTTATGTATACATATATAGAATTGGCTGCATATTCGTTATATATATATATATATATATATATATATATATATATATATATATATATATATATATATATATATATATATATATATAAGTTTTTATTTATTTTGTTTTTACAATTTTGTTTTAATATTGTTAATTCTAATTTTTTTTTTAAATAATTATTTGATTATGTTCAGATCGGATCGTGTCGATTCGCTGTTCGCACATTTTATGTGTATGAGGCGTGACACTTATGTTGATCCGATCCAATTGCGATGATCGCATTTTTTGCGTTAGCAACGTCGTTTTTATTTTTTCCATTTTCTTTTATGTTATATATTTAGATCTGTACAGATAACTAACTACCTTGATTTTTTTCCTAAACCTTGACAATTCCGCCACAAACTCTAAATTTCAAACCTAAAACTTTAACCGTGTTATTTCCTTTAAACCATAAACATTTCCACAAACCTTAACAACCCTGTTATTATTTCTTATTTTTGCTCATGTTTATGTTATAATTGCTTTGCCCTTGTAATATTTTAAGTTTTAACTTGTAATATTTTCAGTTTTACTTTTCGCCATATAATTATGTAACTGCCTCAGCCATGTAATCGTGTAGGAATTTTTATTTTCTGCCTTTAAATTTCTGCCTTTATTTATTTTTATTATTCCCTGCGTGGTTAGTAATTTAGGGCGTGCCAAGAACTGAATGAAAATCAATATGGACTTAGATCATTAATTAAAAAAAAAGAGACTAATTAATCAATAAACTTTTTCTTATAATAATAATAGTATTTTGTATATAATTTTTTATCATAATTATATTTTGTAAGTAAATAATCAAATAATCAAATTTTCTAATTCTTCTTTTAACTTCTAAAATTTTTGTCATTCTTTTATACAATTGTAAATAAAATCTAATTGACTTTTTTTTTATAATTAAATAATTATGATTCTAAAATATTGTATATAATTTATAAATAACCTACTAACTTAATAATTTAATAGTTTTCTATAATATTTATTTAATTTGTAAATATTATTTTAATTTTAATAATTCTTTTACTTTATGTTTTGTATATTAATAATATTATTTTCTTAATTGTACCATAATAGTAATAATCATATAATGTAAATAATTAAAAGTTTTCTTAATAATCTTTAATTGTTTTTCTCTAAACTTAACTTCTTTTTTTTTTATACTAATTCTAATAACTTCTAAAAAATCTAACTTGTCTAACTTAAACTTTTTCTTTTTAAATTAAATGTTTAATTGTTATTCCTTTAATTTATTTTAACTTTATTATTATTATAATTATTTTATTATTATTATTGCTTTATTGTTAATATTGCTTTATTATTTTTGCTTCAATATTATTATTATTGCTTATTTATTATTTTATTACATCTATTATTCTTGCTTTATAATTTATTTTTATCCTACTATTATGTATCTGCCAAAGCCTTGTAATAGCTTATAGATCTATTTTTCCGTCTTTATTTTCTTTGTAAATATTTTACTATATGGTTAGTAACCTTAGGGTGTGTATAACTTATATGTAATTAAATTGAACTTAGATAATTAAAATAAGATAAATACCTGAATATAAACACTCACACATGTAAGTCGATCTTTGATCGCCATCTTGCACTTCCAAAGTTACCCCTCTCAGTTGCCTTAAACATGGTCAAGTCCGTCGAATATAGGGGTGTCTTAAGCAAAGTCCCTTCATAAAAATCATCAAGTCCCTACAGTTTAAAAGATCAAGTCCCTTCGAGGTTGCCTACGGAATAATGATCTTGTCCCTTCGAATAAAGGATGATAGTCCCTACGAATTGCTAAAGACACCCCTCAAAGTTGCTTTCTATGACCATACGATGACCCTACGTTTGTCCCTTAACATCCAAGGTAATGACTACCTATTCCTTAATAATAGGGATAGTCTTACCATTGAAAGAACATTTAAGAACAATAAAGATTCAAATTAGGGTAGGTTCCTCTTAAGTACTTGCTCACTCCTTCAAAAACACTTCATTACACATTACATTTTTTAAACAATTTTCAAAACAAAGTCTTTATATATATCCGTACAAGGATCATTATAAAGTACTTAAGAAAATTTTTGATCACACACTACACTTCTCAAAACAGTTTAAAGTGAGCTAAGTAACTAAGAGCCCATGGATAACCATGGATGTAAAGGGTGCTAACACCTTCCCTTTACATAACCTACCCCCCGAACCCAAAAATCTTTTAAGGTCTTTCCTGTTCTTTTATGCCCTTTCCTTTGGATAAAATAAAAGTCGGTGGCGACTCTTGCTATCCACAACATTTAACTAAAATCAGTTCTCCCACCGTGTTACAGGGGGAAATGACGATCTTCCAACACGGCTGGGGAGATGCTTGGTCAAATAACCTTTGCTAGGGAAAGAGTTTTGACAACTACAACTCTGTGGGGAATTAGGCATTCAACTGGTTGCTAGGAATGGCCCACTCTGACATAATGTCCGTTCAGAGATGAGAACTGTTCGACTAGATTTGAAGTTTTGTTGGGGATACCACCCGACTCTGACTCAGCTGGGGAAGATTCTATCTTAGACTTTTCTGGGGATGCTGGGGATCGCCCTATGCTGAGTGTCCCTTGTTGGGGAGACTAAGCTACTTGGGGAATATGTTCTTGTGGCATCTCTTACTGTACTAGTTGACTGTTCAGACATCAACTTAAGAGGATTTTACAGAAGACATGTCATCTTCAAACTCTTGGAGAGATTCGTTGAATCTTGAAATGATTGCCTTAGACCTCCTGGTCTACAAAGGGATTTGATTGGAGAAGGCTCACGCACAATCCTTCATCATCGTGAGTTATTCTTCCCCAGTGTCCTGCATCAAGGATAAGTTGGATAAGGGCTTGCATAGACCAACTTCATCTGTCTTGAGAACGATCCGCTCCAGTATGAGCCTTAAAAATAACTTCCTTTGATTAACTGCACTCTCTGTGGGAATGCTCAAACTAAATTCTTTTTGAGAGACTTAAATCTCGAAATCATTGCCCCAGACTGGCTGAACTGTGAGATATTTGCTCAATATGATTGCCCTAGATTGGCTGCATCTGATCCAACTAATTAGAAGAATCTTTATCTCATAGGAGTTTCTCGGAAAAAGTGCATTTTGCCATGATTGTCCTTCAGAAGTTTCAGACTCCTCCACCTGGCAATATTTAAGTTTCTGGACTGAAATTCCTCATGTGAACTTCTGTGATTGCCGGACTAATGTATGCAAGCAAAAATGTTTTATTCAGAGAATGAAGGTTCTAATGCAACACACATGTTAATCTTGAAGTTTTTATTGAAAAGATGTCGTTTGTGAACGAACCAACTATTTAAGATATGACATGAGCTTTTCTAAAATAAAACATGCATATGCAATACCAACAAAGGTCTTTTAGCACAACTCGTAGGAGTCAGGAACGTTATCTCATGGTGGAACGCTCTCGAATTAACCCTGTTTCAATTAGGACTTTTGTGGGTTGTATCGTGGCCTGATTCACGGTTATAGAAACAAATATATAGGCTCAAAGTTTATTTGTTCCCACCCCTCTTCGTGATGTTCTTCAATCCTATGTTCAGCTATCTTTCACAAGCGCACACCTCTCAAAAGGGTTTCATGTTGGTTGCGGAACCATTACTACTAACGGTCTAAGCACCACTGAGGTTGTTGTTGGTATAACAGTCACCACCCCTATTGTCTTTTGTGTCAATGTCACACAACTTGTTTTTGTTTGAGGATCATTCTTGTGTAATCCTTTTCGTCTTTTCGCTTTCATTCATTTTTTCCTAACTTTTGCCTGGACTGATCCTTTTGAATATTTTGCAATTGGAGTCCAGCGGGATGCCCTAATTTTTGCCTAAGTCGCTTGTTTTCAAGTTTCAACTTAGCGGGCTTTCTATTTCTTTTTTTTCTCAAACAAATCGTGCGACACTGTTTGTCTTGATTGCTTTGACAGGGCTGTGACTGTCTCACTTTCAGTTGATGAGGGATAACCATCATGGTTTCCGGTCTTTGGACCTCTTGATTGGTATAACCATTGTGGTTTCTGGTCTTTGGACCTCTTGATGTGCTGTAAGGAAAGGTAATGGATCCTCAAATACACTCCTTTGTGAAAGTCTGAACGCTCAGTCCAACTAGCTGACACCTACCCTGCCCCGGGTTAAATGTTATGGTTTTTTTGATGTGGAAAGAAAACTCCTACTTCAAGGCTCAAAGGGGTTAACGAAGGTTTATCTCCCTTATATCTCCGGTGTTTGGGAATTTGACACAAAGCATGTACATCGTCAACAGGGTCTTATTCAAGAGCACACAATCATATTTTTGCATTTTCATTTCGTCATCCTCCATCACAGAGTTTAAGAACAATAGTTGGTATTGTAATGCACACTATAAGTAAAATACGAATGAATCACTTCAAGAAAAACATACGCGTTTCATTAATTAACATTCAAGAACAAACAAACTTCATGCATGCATAAAAATGTTCGAACAAACATATAAAAGCTACACATGAAAATGTAGTAAAGAAACTGAGCAATGCCATCGTTGAGGAGACTCGGCTCCGTCTAGACCTGTTGATCTTGAATACTTTCAGTAGTCAGCAGCCTTTTCCTGATGAGATTTGCAATCTTTAATGAGATGACCATGCGCCCGGAATCATACTTCATTCTCAATTATTCTGACCTGAAGCTTTCGACGTTCAAACATTGCCACGAGACGTCTGAAGAAAAGAGTGACACAAAAATGAAATTGTCACATAAGGTTGCTCGGAAAGACCTGACGATCTTCTGCCTACGTATCTCCATTGACCAAAGACCAATGAAGAATCAGAGCGACGTAGTTCCCCTTAATAGGGGTAAATTCACTGAAGAAAACAATTGACTTCCATTATTGATGCTTCTGGCTATATTACTTTAATTCTTCTCTGACACACTCTGACCAAGACAAAATCCTCTGCTTCATCTGTACGGAGCGAAATTAACAGCTTTCGAATCAATCAAATCTTGTACCTTGCGGTGAAAAGCTTTACATCCATCAATATGGTGTCCTGGTGCCCCAGAGTGGAAGTCACAGTGGGAATTGGCATCCCAACCCTCTGGTAATGGATAAGGAGGTGGGGACAGCTTGCGAAGCTCAATCAGTTTCAACTGAAGCAAATGCTGAAGTACATCAGTATAAGACATTGTTATAGGGTCAAGAACTAATTCTCTCCTTTGCTGAAGTTGACCCTTTTGAGGGTTCCTTTGTCTTATCTGACGCCTCAGATGACTATTCGGGGTCGTAGCCACAGAAGCTACTTGCTGATGACGTGGATGATATCCTCTACCTTTTCCACATTGATGAGATGTTGCCCAAACTTCCCTTTCATTCTTGCTCTGACCATTGGCGAAGGGCTTCTTGGTGTCTGAACCTAACGCACTGTAGTCTTGAATCTTCCCGAGTTTTAGCAAACTCTCAACCCGCTTGCCGGCGATCACAATATCAGCAAATCCAGTAGATGGACTAGCAGCTAGACGATCCAAAAATACACCCTGTAAAGTGCTCATGAATATGTCAGCCATCTCCCTCTCCAGCAGTGGAGGTTGCACTCGGGCGGCCATTTCTCGCCATCTCTGAGCATACTCTTTGAAACTTTCAGACTTCTTCTGAGAAAGACTCTGGAGTTGAATGCGGTTAGGTGCCATGTCAAGATTAAACTGGTATTGTTTCACAAAAGCTTCAGCCAAGTCCTTCCAGCTTCGGATAACATTCTTGTTCAGACCCATATACCAGTCCAAAGATGCCCCAGATAGGCTATCTTGGAAGTAAAACATCCATAACTTCTCATCATCCGTGTGAGCAGAGATCTTTCTGAAGTAAGACTGGATGTGAATTTTCGGACAAGAGTTTTCGTTGTACTTTTAAAAAGTAGGGGGCTTGAATTTGTGAGGGACTTTCACTCTAGGAACTAATCCCAAATCCGTAACATCAAAACCTAGAGAGTTCTGAGACTTAATGGCCTCTATCTTCTCAGCAAGCTCATCGAAACGACGATCCACATCAGCATTAGGTCGATCCATCTCATCATCAATCAAAGTAAACTGATCTTCCTGACCGTCCATGTAACCAACATTACGGTCATTGTCTCCGCCCAGAGCTCCATTATGATTTTTCTGATTGCCATCTTCAGGAATCTCATTCTCTGGCCGCTCGACCATCAACCTTAGTTGTTCTTGCCTCTGGGCCATGCCCATCATCAGGGTCATGAACTGCTCCATACGAGCCTTCAATTCTACGAGCTCAGCTTGTACCTGATCTGCCATTCCGGTTATGCTTTACTAACACTGTTGCCTGAAATGGAATAAAGATAAGAAACTGCCAGGGTACCTGAAAAACAAAGATAGAATGATATGATATGCAAAATGTTATGCTATGCACATGCTCAGAAACACAGCAACTGAGAGAACACTCTCAAAAGAAACTCTGCAAGCAAGATCCAGTATAAGAACCATCCTGCGACCAAGTGTCATTGCATGAATAGGAAAGCCACTGCTTCAAAAATCCAAACACATAACATAGAAAAGACCGCAAGAGAAAAGTCATACAAGGTACTGAAAACCAACACGAATAAGTACAACAACAAGGATTCCCTCAACAAGCCTGAGGGTAACCAAATACATGAAAGAGCTAAAGCCTACGAACATCAATTCTAGTCCAGAAGTCTTTGCCTCCCTAGCTGACAATCTGGTGTGATGACTTTCAAGTCGATCAGATCTTGAACATTCCATTGTAAAGCCCTGCATTCTTCAGTTGCATGCCCCGGGGAACTTGAGTGAAACTCGCAACACGCTTTTTCATCATAACCGTTGGAAGATTTCCTTCTGGTGGTGCTAAAGTCCGCAACTTGATCAGATCAAACCTTAGTAGTTGATGCAACCTGGAAGTGTAGGATATGGAGATGGTATCAAGAATACGATCAGTTTGTAAAACTCTCTGTGGATAAGGCCTTCGTTGTGGTTGAGCAGTTTGTTACTGATGCTGCTTCAAACGCCTAGCATGCCACTGCACTTTCTTACCCATATTTGGACGAGGAACCAAAGAAGATCGTTGTTGTAGCCTTTTAGAAGATTCACTCTGAGTGATAACTTCGGAATAATGAAACTCGACCACCTTTGTAGTGCTTACTTGTGACACTTTCAAATCAGTTGGCTTGAAGTTAATTACCTTGTCATCAACCAAGTCTTGCACCTGGTGCATGAATGCCCTGCAATCATTGACATTATATCCTTTAGCCCCAGAGTGAAAAACATAGTAGGCATAAGGATTCCATCCTTGGGGAAGTTCTCTAGTAGGAGGAGATAATTCACGACATTCAATCAATCCCATTTCGAGCAACTATGGGCACAACTCAGCATAAGACATGGGCACATGATCAATAACCCTCTCTTGCTTCTGACGAGAACGGGTTGTTGCCATTGGAAGAGATACACCTGGCATTTGTTGCAATCCTTCTTTGGGAAACCAAGGTGTAGGAGCTGAGGAAGGTCCTTGATATGGAAAGAAAATGCTCACTTCTTTGGCCGCAACTGGCATAGGACCATTCATCTCATCTGGATCAGGCAAGGAAAGATTGATCTCTGTTCTGGGCTCTTCTGGACGACCAAGTGGTGACTCTTGGCGAGGAAGCTCAAACTGTGGAGAAAATCCACCAGACAACTCTTGGTTCACTGGAAATGCCAAAGAGATGGGAGAAATAATACCTTTTGGTAGAGAAGTGGACGCCTGACCATTTTCTTTCTTCAACAAGGCATTCATGATTCCTGTCAACAGCTTCATTTGAGTTTTCATCATGTCAAACTCTTCCTTCAAGAATCTTTGGCCCTGTGACAAAGCATGTACCTCTGCCCTGAATTGCTCCATTTGGGACTTCATCTCAGCTACCTCCACCCGGAGTTGTTCATGTTCTGGGAATTCTGACTCAAGTTGGCCATTTTGTCAAGAAATATGATTAAGATAATAACCCGTCCTTGAAATCTTGTTGCAACGAAAGTGCCTGAAACAGAAAGGACATTAGGAACCTGTGGCTATACCTGCAAAATAAGAAGAAATGTGATATGTATGCAATGCAATTATTCTTGTTTCCATGTCCAGGCATTAGTATTTCCTGGCTCTGGTATTCTTTGACGGAAAATACTCCAGATGTCCTTTCGGAAACTAGCTTTTCAAACTCTTTTGAGGAGTATTTCTTTTCCTGGGTATCCCTTGGACTTCTGTCATCTGGAGGAACAATGAATACCAGAACTGGGTATAAAGCCTAAATGCTAACCTGAAATGGAAACACAAACAATTAATGCGAGTATGATGCGATGCAAAATGCAATGCAGACATATGATCAACAACCGGGACTGTCTGGATACAGAACACTAGACCCAAGTGACCAAGAACCAAGATCCTCTGAATAAAGCCTCATGAACAAGAATTTAGTCTTAAATAAGTCCCAAAACCAAAGATCCAAATCCATGTAGCCTTATCAAATCATAGAACTGTACTATCAATGAGGTATGATGAGGTCGAGGGTTCCTGCATACCTGTAAACCCCTCCCAATCTCACGGGTGTGCTCCGGGTCAAACATCACGGACTCTCAAAGCCGAATAAAAATAATACGTTCACCATTTCCGAGAAATGACTCATGAACAAATCAGGGAATCGGTTTGGCATTATGTACTACTCAGGGAGGCCTCAGCGCGAGTCCGGGAAAACAAGCATCCTTTATAAGTTCCCAGCTTCAAGCGCTGGAATCGAGAAACAATAGTACATTCATCCCGAAGGGTACAATACTATCGTCATACAACCAGATGCTTTGACTGAGTTCATGTAAAAGAACCAGGCCATCCTATGCGAGTTCCCAAGTGGGCCCTCGGGTGCGAATAGGTTTTCCACAAAATGTGGTTTGCCACTGTCACCACTGGAGAAGGATATTTCCACAAAGGTTCTCAATGATCGGTCCCCAGATGCACTTAACTATCAAGGTTGTGTACTACCCCAGAAAAATTTCGGCATAATACATTTCCAAGAAGGTCGCAAGTCTGGGTGTGGAACTCACTACTACCAACATAGCAAAATGCCATGAATCCAAAGTGACTGTCCACTCTAAGTCCTAAGGTGCACTCGAGCCCCAGTTACGAGCTCATCTCTCAGTAACAATTCCCAATCCCATAGAAAAAAGGAAACCAGCACAGCCAAACAGTCCAATATAATATATATGATGCATGAAAATAAATACTGAAAGCAGTAAATAAAGCTGTAAATAAACAACAGTAAAATAAACACGCAACAACAAACAATCAACACCCAAAGAAACAAAAACATGCAAGCGCTATGAGAGACTCTCAAGGGAACCAGAGATAACTCTGGCTAGAAAATTATCCCCAGCAGAGTTGCCATATGTCGCTCCCCGGATTTCCATCCTGGTACAAACGCGAAAGTGGCGCGGAAAGAGGATAGAGCCGCCAGCCAGGCATTTTTATCCCAAAGGAATATGAATGGTAATGCTGCACAAACCAAAGGAAAGAAAAGGAAGGACAAAGGTCCTGCGAACCAAAGAGACTGAGCTCGGGAGTCGGTTATGACCTGGGAAGGTATTAGCACCCTAGATCGTCCGCCGTACCCGACGGGATCTACGCTTGCAAAGAAAACTGTTTCAAAGGGTGAGGGGATGAAAGCTGCTGCAAAACTGAAACTGAAATTGGATAAAAAGAAAATCAAAGGGAACTGAAAAAGAAACGAAAAGGAAAAATGTAGGGAAAATAAAGATTGTGCTCGAACGGGCCATACCCCGCTGCCTACGTACCTCATCGGGAAAATGAGGATCAGAGACGCCGTAGTTCCCCCAACTAGGGGTAGAAACGATTGCTTATGAATTAAGGCTTGAACTGCCTATGTCAATGCTCAGGTGTTGCAGGCTCGGACGACGAGTGCGTAACCGTCTTGCATAATGACAAGAAGAAGCAAGTTCGCGGACGGAAAGAAGGAGATGAGAAAAGAATTCCCGAAGGAAAGACGATTATTGTTTGTTTGTGTTTTTTAGAGCTTTTTATTGGTATGTCACAAGAGAATGAACTCAAGCTCTTTTCTATGGAATGTGGACTTGTACTACATTCCAAGATGGAATAATAGAATAAACACACCAAGCAAGGAGAACGTATCCAAGAATTGTCTTCAAAGGCAAGGGCCTAATTTCATTGACTTGTTGAATTTATTAAGTGTATTAGTGATTAAAGATGAAGAAGTGTTTTTTTAGGGTTTTTCTTGATGAAGATGACTTCATGATCCGACTTGTGCATCATGCTAGACAAATGCACTATTCCAAGATGGAATGAATACATATGCCTCATGGAATAAGGCTATTACACAAGAAGTCACTTCTTTTTATTAATGTTTTTTAGATTTTGTTTTGAGATGAGAAGAGAAAGAAACCAAAGGAGCAAAAAGGTAAAAGTCTAAAATGGGGAAAGACTAATCCTAATGTTGTCATGCAAAAGAAGTCCTAAGGTTAGTGAGGTTTCAACTATCCTAATGAAGAAGAACCAAAGAGGAGCAAGAAGAAGAGGAAGCAGGAGCTAGCAAGCAACTTACTCCTCTAAAGGAGATAAGTTGCTTCTAAAGGGGGAAGAAGAAAGTTGTAACACATGATGGCATAAGGCACATCAAAAAGCACAAAGAGAAAGCACTTAAAAAGAGAGGAGGATGAAGAATTGAAATGTGGATGAACATCCACACTTCTCTTACAATGAGCTCCTGCAAGTGTTAGCAAAATCCAGCACATGTTCATCAATAAAATCATGGCAATGACATGCTCAAAGTTCACATCAATCAAGATCAAACAATCATATCAAACATGGCACGAACAAGCATTTACGTGTCAAGAACACAGAAGCAAGCATCAATTAGCAAGAAAATCACCCAAATAATCATATTCAATGAACATATAATGATCCATGGCAATTAGAACAAGTAAGGGGATCAAACATGCTTGAAATAAGGCAAAAATGGCCTACTGCTTCAGTGTTAACCGGTTAACCAAAGCATTAACCATTTAACCATGTCAAAACCTGCATAAACACATCACAATTTAGGTGCGTTAACCGGTTAACCAATTCGTTAACCGGTTAACGCTGTTAAAACAACAGCAAATCCTGCATAAAAACAGCTCACAACCAGCTTATTCAAATAATCTTACACCAGACAAGCACGCATTTGAACATGAAAACAATGCATAAATTCACATTAAATGGCATTATGAAGCTTATGAACATTAATACATGGATCCGGTTACCAATCAATCGATCAAATAAATCAACACAAGCAAATACGCAAGCACATGGCGGATCTAAAGCACAAGCATGCAAATAAGCTAAAAATAGAGCTAGATATGAAATAACCAACCTATAAAGCCGAGGTATGATTTGCTAATTATTTATCGAGCTGAAAACGATAGATCTCGCGACAAACTTTGAAGATCCGATGCTAAGCTTCACACTCCGTGCAAAATAAATGCAAGAACAAGATTTTGATGCAGAATTTTGGATTAAAAAGCACTTCTAGATTCCAAACCAGATCCGAATCACCAATTAAACCAGCAAAAAAAGAAGCAAGGAAGTTATGGATGGAGGTCTAGTTCCAAGATCTACACACCTCAAGGCAAGGTTATGTGATCTTCAAAGAGGAACTTTGACTGATTTGGAAAATTGGGAGAGAAAAGTGAGAGAATTGTGAGTGAGAAGAGTGAAAATTCAGAAATGAGAATAAAAAAATGAGGGAGAGGTCCTTTTGATTTGGAGAGAAATGTTTAAATATGGCTTAGGTTTAGGGCCCAAAAATTAGGCTTGGGATCCAAAATTATGGTTTGGTAGTGAGATTAAGACTTTGCAATGGGATTAGGCTTGGACAAGTGCTCTAGATCCTTCCTTTTAATTTCCAATTAATTCAAAATGAATAAAAATCAGAAATTTAGAAATTGGAACAAAAATCACACATCCTGAATTTGCTGCTGGAAATTCTAAATTAGTGGCCGTTAACCGGTTAACCAATCCATTAACCGGTTAACGCCAGTGAATTTTGAATTTCCCTCCTTTTGTTGGGAACCTTAAAAAATAAGCCGGTGCCAACCGTTTTGATCTGATTTTGATCCTCAATCCTTTCTTTAGGCTTTGACCCAGATGTCAACCTTGTAACCTGCCTTGTGAGCTTTGAATTTCCCTGATAATTGATCACATGCCTTATGATGAAACATGCAAATGCTATGCTTCATTTTTCTATGCAATATGCTAAGGATATGATATGCTGATGATGATTATGATATGATGATGATGCTAAATAGGAGAGGGCTAATTTGGGGTGTTACACTTTTCACCAATGCTTTTTTGAAGAAGCTCTTCAAGTTTCACATTGAAACTTGAAGATCTTAAAGCTTAGCCTTCAACCTCCATTGAATTGTTGATTGTAGAAGTAGAAGCTACTGATTTTTGTAAAGATTTCGACTTATCGGAAGTGCAAGAAGGCTCAAGCATCAAAAACACATTTATTTTACGGATTCACGATTTTCTTGGTTTTCTCTTTGATCAAGCTCCGATTCTTGCAACATTTACCGAAGCAATTCTCCGCTTCATACGTTGGTAATCTAAAACCATGCTTGCTTTAAGTTATTCTCTCCATCTCACCATTTTCGCATTCTTTAAGTGCTTTTCGTATTGCTTGTGATCGATTACGTTTTCATTATGTTTTGCTTGCGATTTCTGGTTTTTAATGGATTAGAAGTTAGGTTGTAGCTTGTTATAGGTTCTAGAATGTGTTAATAAGCCCTAATTAAGTAGAAATTCGTGTTAACATGATTAGGTTGGGTTTAGGGTTGTTTAGAAGTAAGATTGTGGCAGAAAGCACTTATTTCAAAAGCATTTTTCACTTTCTGTTCAGCGTTAACTGGTTAACGGTTTGGTTAACCGGTTAACGCATGCGTTTTTGGCTGAATTTATTGTTGTCCAGGGTCCGTTAACGGGTTAACCGTTTGTCCCATGTTTTCATAGCGGTTTGTCAATATAGGTGCTGTAAAATACATGTGGTTTGTTATGTTTGCATGCTGTATGTGAAATTTTGCACCTACTTTTATGCTGTTTGATAGCTGTAGTATGTTGTTTGCTTTGTGTGCTGCATTTCATAGTTGTTTGTGCATTAGAGGCTGCAGTAGGTGCTGAATTTTTGTTTTAGCATTTTTTTAGTTCTTCTAGAATTAAGATAGAGCTTAGATTGAGTCTGTCGTACCCCGAAAAATACGACCTTACGCGATCCGAAAGGACGGAGCCGCACGCCGGACGGACTGAAGAGTCGCCACCTAATTCTATTTATTCCCGAAGAGGGAAAGGGAAGATATAGATACAACCCGGGAAGAGAAGGATGAGGACAAAGGTCAAAGGAACCATTGCCTGGGTTTGGGAGTCGGTTATGCAGGGGGAAGGTATTAGAACCCCCTACATCCATCGTACTCGATGGGAACCATCTAAGTTAACGCGTGCGAAAGGATGTCTATGCTTAAACGAATTGCTTGCTAGAGGGAAATGAGTTGAATTATAAGTTAGATTGAACCTAGGTGCTTGGCAAGGATTGAGATCCTCGTGCCTACGTACTCCCGTGTGCAATGGGAAAGTCAGAGCCTCGTAGTTCGGCCTACTAAGGGTAATGGATGTTGATTTTATTACCTTTCGTCAATGAAAGGGTTTAGGAGTTGAAATGCACTAAAGACTATGGATAGTTTATCTCGCCCAACAAGACAAGCGTCCTGCGTCGAAATAATCGGAGCGAGTAACGAGAGCTCGTTATCCTCCTTTCTACCGCTTAAGGCTCGTGGCGTACAGTTCTTCTCGTATTATTAAAGTGTTTTATTTCCTAAGACCGCTTGACGTTGGATCAAGGGTTTGGATCTAATCGAAACGTTTTGGTTTTTTGAGGTTAAAAGGGTAAATGCAAATGGAGGTTATTTTTGTGGTTTTGTTAGCGAGGCATGAAGCGCTCGGCTCGCAAAGAGAGGATCCTAATAAACGAAATGAAATAAAAAGGTGCGAGTGTGCAAGTGCAATCGCTTGGCGTTGGACCAAGGATTCAGAATTAAATAAAATGCGGAAAATAAAATACGTACAAAGTAATGGGAGAGGGGTACAAAATAAATACAGGGGATTGCGAGAAATAAAGAGGTCTCGTTGTAGTTAGCCCAAGAGGAAGCGTGTGTGCAGTGTTTTTGAACTATTCGAAGGCGTTCAGCCTTTTAATCGGGACACAACTATTCGAAGGCGTTGGACCTTTTTATCGAGCACAACTATTCGAAGGCGTTGGACCTTTTTGGGACGCGTCGAAATTTACTTCGTGAACTACCTTAGAATTGATTCAAAATTGGAATCATTCTATAAGGAGTCGAAACGTAATTTTTTTTTAAATGCGATAATAAATGAATAAATTAAATTGAATTGCTAGAATTAAAAATAAAATAATGAATATAAATAATAAATAAATCAAATAATATCAAGAATAATAAAATGAATTAATTTAATGTTTGTTTATCGAAATAATAAAATAATAAAAAATTAATTACAAGGAGGGCCTCATATTGACCAAATATCACCGATTTAATGAAATCGGGCGAAAATTGGCCTTTTATAATATCATTGGCCCAAATAAGATTACCAAATGGAATAAATATTAATTAATTCATTACAACCTCTTTATATAACAATATTTTCTTACAAAAACTGAAATAAATAAAATAAAAAAAAGTCATCAATAAATATAGAAAGCTTAATAAATAATATAAAGGTGGAATAATAATTTAAAAGAACGGTGCAGCGCTGAATTTATGATTTGTGCAAATAATAAACAAGTAGAATCTAGCCCAAAATAACCAACAAAATTTAAATAATAATAAAAAAGAAAAAAATAAACCAGAGGTGTGCTATTTGAGGAATTTGGTGTGAAAATCAAGCTTGTGGGCTTAGCCCAGACCCAAAGATCATATATATAGAAAATAAAATAAAAGAAACATAAAATAAATAGTATTAATAAAAACATGAATGTTAATAAAAACAAATAGTATGATAATGCCTCTCCTATTCCACAAGATAGAGAAAAGAAAGACGAAAAAAGAACAGAGGCCTACGCTCTTAATTTGCGTGTGATGTTATAGCCCAACAATCCACACAATCCCCCTTTTTTTTAAAATAATAATAAAAATACAGGCTTTTTAATAACAAGATAAGGGTTTGCCTTTTATATAAAAAATGCATAATAAAAAACAAATGAGTAATAACAAACAGAGGACCACGCTTTAAAGTTAGAAAACAAAACTCACCCTCAAATCTACCACCCGTACTCTTCTTCTCTCAACAGTGACGATGTCGCTCTCTCAAGCCATCACGATCTTGCTCCGTTGGCCCGCGGATTTCACGCTCGGGATCTCTCGGTTCTGCTTCGATTTTCACTCTCGATCTGCGGCGGCTCAAATGGTGGAAGGCCGGCGGCTTCACGATTTTGGTTTCAAGCGGTTTCGTTCGGTCTCTCTCTCTCTCAGCTCTCTTCATAGAAGTCTCTCTGTGTTTTCTCGCTCACGGAGGCGCAAGAGTTCATTTGGCGTTTGGATTTCGGTAGATTTGAGGTTGAACGGTGGTGGTGAGGTGGCTCGGATTTGAGCGGAAGTTTCGGATTGGTTTGTGGTGGCCGCAGGTTAGTGAATGGTGGCGGTGAAGGGTTGTGTTTCTGTTGAGTTTTCGGATTTGGGATTGAAACAGGTTTGTGATGTTCGGTTGTGTGTTTTTGTTCTGTTGTGTTTTGATGAAAATCTGGGTCTAAAGGTTTGGCTGTTTTGGTGTTGAGGGTGGCTTTTGGATGTTAATGGCGTGGTGGTGGTGAGCGGATTTCACTCGGTTGTTTCTCACTCTCTGTTCATCTCCCTCACCGTGTTTTTTTTAGTTTTGGTGTCCTGCTAATGGTTTGTGTTGGTGTTTGGGATGGAGATGTGAAGGTGGAAGGTTGTGTTCGGTTTTCGGAGGGTTTTGCTGTGTTGGCCGGGTGCTCAACAAAATGAACAAGTGATGACAGGTTTATTGATGATATGAGGATGATGATGAATTTTGGGTCATGTTCAAGAAAACTTATGAACAGATGTTTGAAGAATGTTTATGAAGGAATTTTTTTATTTCTTTTGTTTTGGAACTTGGCTATGATTTTTGCAGGGTGATTCTAAGGTTTCCAAGTTTTTTTTGAGTGAGAAATGATGCTGGTTTTATACAGGACTGATGAGGGTAGATGGGACTTTTATGAAAATTTGTTATGAGTTTTTTTTCTGTTATAATACTGCTGGAAATTGGTGGAAATCGGTTGCTGTACTATATGAGTGGAATGAAGGAGGATTTTGTGGAAAAGATTTGTACTAATTGTGTGTGAGTTGTTGCTGTGTTGAAAAGATGCGGGACCCAAGCGCTGATATTGGAATTGGAAATTTGAAAAAGAAAATTGTGGCTGCAACTTGTATTATATAAAAGAAATGTATGTGAGATAGTATGTGACTCTAATAATAAGTATACTAATAACACTAACTATAATAACAATAGTAATAATAATAAAAAAAATAATAATAGAAATAATGTTAATAATAATAATAATATTAATAACAAAATAATAATAAAAAGATAATAAAAAGCTAATAATAAACTATAATAATAATGATAATAAAGATTAATACTAATACTAACAAATGGTGATAATAATGAAATGATGATGATAATAAAGTTAAATTAAAATTAAAATGGATAGAATTTTTTATATTTTTTGGATGATAGGTCTTATATATTTTGTAAAGATAACGGATAGTAAAAAAAAATTTTTAGAACAAAGAGAAAAAATTTAATAAATACTAAATGGTAATAAAAATGAAAATTAAAAAGAAACTTTGGATAGTAAGAAAATTTAAAAGATGTATATTTTTCTTAAAGATGAAAAAAGAGAAGATATACACTTTTTGTAGAATTTTTGTAATAAGATGATTAATGAAGAACAAAAATGATAATCGAACGACAAACATTTACACAACACGTAACACCGCACACGCAAACACTGACAAACTCAAACTGACTCGATTTACGCATAAAACACGATCTTTAAAAAGAAAAGACGTACTTTGGATTTTTCCGAATAATATCTAAATGAAAATAAAAAGTAAACAGGTAGGACAAATTTGGGGTATGACAGTTTCCCCTATCGAATTAGCTTAGACCGAGTAAGATGAACTGGCTCATGTTCAAACTTTCAAGGTATAAGATAATTAGATACTAACAGACTCCAAATTTGTCCGATAGAAGAAAATGTGTAATGATTAAAGCTAAATGACTGAAAACTGGAAAAACAGGTGACACAGCGAAAAAATAAGTTGACAAAATAAATCATTTATCACCGACGGATGATAAAGCGAGTGACTGAAAATAAAATCACTTATCACCAGAGGATGATAAGGCAATAGACTGAAAATAAAATCCCTTATCACCAGAGGATGATAAGGCAATAGACTGAAATTAAAATCACTTATCAACAGAGGATGATAAGGCAAATAACTGAAAAATAAAATCACTTATCAACAGAGGATGATAAGGCAAATAACTGAAAAATAAAATCACTTTTCAACAGAGGATGATAAGGCAAATAACTGAAATTAAAATCACTTATCAACAGAGGATGATAAGGCAACAGACAGAAAATAAAATCACTTATCAACAGAGGATGATAAGGCAACAGACAGAAAATAAAATCACTTATCAACAGAGGATGATAAGGAAAATGACTGAAAAATAAAATCACTTATCAACAGAGGATGATAAGGCAACAGACAGAAAATAAAATCACTTATCAACAGAGGATGATAAGGCAAATGAAATTTAAACACGGCCATTGAATCCGCCAGGAGGATGCCTGGAATCTGATTGATATGATCCTGACTTCCACTGGGGAAAGGACTGGAAACTTATGCTGATCCTGAATCCTGAACTATGCAACTATGTTTGACTATTTTGAAATGGTATTCCATAAAGATGGAGATACGATGCAAATGCTTATGCACTGAGATGTAAGTTGAAAATGTTGGGGAAAATAAAAGGGTTTGATTTTGTTTGGGCATGCATATGATGCACATGTTGTAAATGATTGATGCAAACGATGCTTATGCCGTTGATGATGCATAATGATGCATATGAGCGATTGAAAGGTGCCAGCTTGGTGGACTTTTGGTCTGGTAGTTGCCAATAACGATTGGACTTTGGGTGGGTGGAGGGCTTGATTCCCTGACACTCGATCTTCGACGATGTATGGTCAGAAGATGGATCTGAAACTCCAAGTTTGGTCACTTGCTGATGAGCGAAGCGACCTAATTGACACATGAAGAGTGATTTTGCTTTGAATGATTGCAAAGATCCCGCAAAGTCTGCTTGTTTAGTTGGGGAGAAGAGAGAGGAAGATTTTCTCCTGGTTTGCCTGCCCCTGTTTGTAGGGTATTTGAAATAAATCTGGTGGGGAAGCTTTGATAATGACCATGGCATGATCTGCCTCAGAGTCTGGATTTGATAAGCGTCTGCCCCTGATTGAGCTGTTGGAAGATAATTTGCCCCTGATTGGGCTGTTGAAGTAGTCTTGATTCATGTTGGCGATGAAGTTCAAGTTTCTCTTTTGATTGCCCCTTGTTGGGATTGTATTGATGTCAAGTACTAAATTGCAATTAAATTATTCATACGCACATGGTAGTGTTAATGTGAAGTTCATGTAAGTTTTGAAAAAGTCAATTTATTTGAATGCTGTGAAAATGTGACGAATGGGCCGTTAGTCCAAACGAAGTGCTGATTTAGAAAGTGCATAAAATATGCAGCAAGAATAATGTGCAATCGAGATTGAAGATTAGCAAATATATGGGAGTCAATTTACGCAACCTTGTTGGTAGCATGCTTTCAAAATAAACCGCGCCTCAATTAGGACTTTCGAGGGTTGTAACGTAATCTGGTTAAGGTTTGAGAAACAAAGGTATAAGGCTCAAAGTTTGATTTGTACCCACACCTTCTTCGTGATGTTCTCATGTCCTATGTTCAATTAACTCTACATGCGTATTTGTTTTGACTTTGCAAGAATGAAGATGAAGCTTTAAAGTTTGCTTGAAAGTGGCAGTCATCTTATTTTGCTGTTGGTGACCCTTTGATTTTTGATTTGGTGGTCACTGATATTTGTTTTGCTTTTGCTTGAGGATTCGAGTTCCTCTTTTGATTTCTTCTTTTTCGACTAAATCTCCCTTCGGGTGCTCAACTTAGTGGTTTTTTTCTTTTTTTTTTATTTTTTTTGAATGTTGTGACTGCCAAATCATTTGTTGATGGTCCTCCGACGGGATGTCTCATCTTGCAATTCGAAGGTGTAGTCAGGTTAACTGAACGACTACCCTGCCCCGGGTTAAATGTTAGGGTTGTATCCGAAAGAAACTCCTACTTCTAGGCTCGAAGTGGTTGACTAGGGATTAACTCCTTATATCTTCAGTGTTTGGGGGTTTGAACAAATGCCTGTACATCATTGACGAGGTTTTATCTGAAAGCATACCGCAACAGTTATGGGTATTTCGTTTTCATCATCCTCCCTCAAATATTTGCTAAAGTGACGTGAGGGAATATTTTTGTTATTTTTGTGATAAATGATAAATAATGAGCGAATGCGAATAAATTGATCCAAAACATGCATAAACATAACACTAACATAACCAAGTACAAACGATAACAATGTTCAGAGAAAATAGTACTTAAACAAACATTACAAAACAACGAGAATGCGGAAATGATAAATGGCTATGGCTGCCTTGATTTGAGGAATGAACTTCTCTTGATTGAATGCTTCAAAGTTGGAGACTACTCAGCTTGGTCTTCAACAACCCCTTCAAATGTCTTCACTTGTTGGCACCGTGTGACGGCATTGGATCGCTCTGGACATTTGGATTTCTCGGAGTGAGAGTGAGGTCCTTAGAGTTGATCATATCCTGAATCAAGTGTTTGAAGGCATGGCAATTCTCGATGGTGTGACCTGGAGCGCCTTTGTGATACTCACAGTGAGCATTGGCATCATAGTTCCGGGTATTGCCAGTCTGAGGTGGCATATCTCTCAACACAAGAGTTCCTTTTGCCATTAGCCCCTTAAAGATTTTGGTATACGTCATAGGTAGGGGATCAATGTGCCTATCATATCCTCTTTGCTGATATGGGGGACGTTGTTGAGGAGCGCGTTGTTGTTGCTGACCAGGCCGTGGTGGATAAGCCGGTTGCTGGTATGGATTGGGCGCATACTGTGCAACTACAACCATAGGACGTGGTTGATAAACCATCTGAGGCGGAAATAGAGCTTGAAAGGCCTGCTGATAAGGCATTGGAGGAGCTGACTGATATGGCATAGGAGCATATTGTGCAGCAGCAACATAATGGTACTGATAGTAGGGAACTGGAGCAGGTGCATTCTGTTGAAAGTTTCCATTTGCAGCAGAAACGACATTTGTTTCACCCTTCTTGTACCCGTTGAAAGGTTTCTTGGCATTGTTTTGGCTGCTAGAACTTCCTTGGATTTTTCCGCTTTTCAAACCTTCTTCAATTCTTTCTCCTACCATCACCATATCCGAAAATCCAGAAGATACGCTGCTGATCAGCTTCTCGTAGTATTGCCCCTGTAGGGTACCCATGAAGATGTCGATCAATTCACGGTCAACCAATGGAGGATGAACTCTGGCAGCTAACTCCCTCCAGCGTTGGGCATACTCCTTAAAGGATTCGCTCTCCTTTTGAGACATACTCTGAAGTTGAGTACGGTTAGGAGCAAGGTCAGTGTTGTACTTGTACTGCTTTTTGAATGCATCAGATAGATCAAACCAAGTACGAACATTGTTGCGTTCGAGCTGCATGTACCATTCTAGAGACGCTTCAGAAAGGCTGTCTTGGAAGCAATGGATCATGAGCTTGTCATCTTTAGCATGAGCGGCCATTTTTCTGCAGTACATTCTCAAAAGAAGCTCAGGGAAGCTAAGGCCTTTGTATTTCTCGAATTCTGGCAGTTTGAATTTAACAGGGATCACAACATCTGGAACTAAGCACATGTCTGAGGCACTCATAGAAGTTGAGTTGTGTCCTTCCATGATTCAGAGTTTTTCGGCTAACTCGCGACACATCTTCATAGCTTCTGACTCTTGAGCAGCCTGAGGATTGGTGATTGGAACAACAGTATGCATCTCATACTCAACTTGATGATTCTTTTCAGTTTGAGGAAACTAGACTTGAGTCGGAAAAGGTTGAGCTTGAGGGATAGCACCAACAGTAACACCAGAAGCAGGCATTGGTTGGGAAATGACCTCTTCGACAGCAGGAGTGAAACCTGGAGGCAAACCGTAGACCAAAGGATTTGGAACGGGAACTGAAGGCATTGCTCGTGAGGTAGATCCTTGCACTTGAGCATTGTTCATTGCGGCAGCAGCTTCGTGATGTTCTTCCATTTTTGCCAAAGCTTGCAAAGTCTCATAAATCTGGTCAATCTTGCTCTTGACCGAGTCAATCTCTTCCCTCATAGCAGCTTGTTCTTCTTGAATCACGTCCATCAGTCTTCTAGTGTTGGCTCTGGTTAGATACAGTCGTCTAGCTCGATACGGGCGTCGGGAAACCAGCTTGATTTACTGAAGATGGGGGAACATGAAATAAGTTTTCGGTTTTTGGAATGAAATGCAAGATGAATAAATGATGCAAATGAGATGATATGCAATGCCAGAATCCAGGATCACAAGATCAAGGTCTCGCGAGTCCAAGGTACAAATGGAGGACACTCTGATCAGGAACTCACTGGGTAGACTCTAAGGTTTTAGGGATCCCAAAGTTGTCAATTCATATGGCTGTTCATCACACGCGCCATAAGCATGACGGTTGATTGACTCCACCATATGAATCTATTTTGGGTGAGATCTTCGTATCGACAACCCACGAGAGAAAATTTTCTCGGGAGTCCATACTACGTGATCACCGACACAAGATTTAAAACAAAGTCCTAGAGTTATGGAACTTTCTCAACTGTTTGATTCACGTGTCAATTTCATACATTCTTGACAGTCAATCAACTCCATTGAGTAAGTCTATTCCAAGTGAGGTTTTCGTATCGAGCCACGCAAGGTCGAACCCTGGTGCCCAATACTACGCAACCATCAACCGATGTTTTAACCAAAAGGTTCTAAAAGGTCCTCAGAGTTAATGACCCTAATGAAAGCAACTGAGCACACACGTCAAGGACTTGACGGTTGTCAGTATTCTCAATGGAATCTACTCCAAGTGAGGTTTTCGTATCGACAACCCACGAGAGTGGTTCTCTCGGGAGCCCATACTACACAACCTCTCTAACTTATGTTTATACTCGCAAGCCCGGGTATAGAGCTTTTCCCTCAAGTTTCTTTTGCAAAGTATCGATCCAAATTATAGTACCAAGGAGCCACAAGGTATATAACATGGAAGGCGATAAAGAAAGCGATGAAAATAAACATGCAAGGCATAAAAGCAAACATCCAAACAAGCATGGGAACCTAGACTAGGCTCGACTCGCATAGGGGTGAACCTTTCCCCAGCAGAGTCGCCAGCTATCGTACCCCGAAAAATACGACCTTACGCGATCCGAAAGGACGGAGTCGCGTGCTGGACGGACTGAAGAGTCGCCACCTAATTCTATTTATTCCCGAAGAGGGAAAGGGAAGATATAGATACAACCCGGGAAGAGAAGGATGAGGACAAAGGTCAACGGAACCATTGCCTGGGTTCGGGAGTCGGTTATGCAGGGGGAAGGTATTAGCACCCCCTACATCCATCGTACTCGATGGGAACCATCTAAGTTAACGCGCGCGAAAGGATGTCTATGCTTAAACAAATTGCTTGCTAGAGGGAAATGAGTTGAATTATAAGTTAGATTGAACCTAGGTGCTCGGCAAGGATTGAGATCCTCGTGCCTACGTACTCCCGTGTGCAATGGGAAAGTCAGAGCCTCGTAGTTCGGCCTACTAAGGGTAATGGATGTTGATTTTATTACCTTTCGTCAATGAAAGGGTTTAGGAGTTGAAATGCACTAAAGACTATGGATAGTTTATCTCGCCCAACAAGACGAGCGTCCTGCGTCGAAACAATAGGAGCGAGTAACGAGAGCTCGTTATCCTCCTTTCTACCGCTTAAGGCTCGTGGCGTACAGTTCTTCTCGTATTATTAAAGTGTTTTATTTCCTAAGACCGCTTGACGTTGGATCAAGGGTTTGGATCTAATCAAAACATTTTGGTTTTTTGAGGTTAAAAGGGTAAATGCAAATGGAGGTTATTTTTGTGGTTTTGTTAGCGAGGCACGAAGCGCTCGACTCGCAAAGAGAGGACCCTAATAAACGAAATGAAATAAAAAGGTGCGAGTGTGCAAGTGCAATCGCTTGGCGTTGGACCAAGGATTCAGAATTAAATAAAATGAGGAAAATAAAATACGTACAAAGTAATGGGAGAGGGGTACAAAATAAATACAGGGGATTGCGAGAAATAAAGAGGTCTCGTTGTAGTTAGCCCAAGAGGAAGCGTGTGTGCAGTGTTTTTGAACTATTCGAAGGCGTTCAGCCTTTTAATCAGGACACAACTATTCGAAGGCGTTGGACCTTTTTATCGAGCACAACTATTCGAAGGCGTTGGACCTTTTTGGGACGCGTTGAAATTTACTTCGTGAACTACCTTAGAATTGATTCAAAATTGGAATCATTCTATAAGGAGTCGAAACATAATTTTTTTTTAAATGCGATAATAAATGAATAAATTAAATTGAATTGCTAGAATTAAAAATAAAATAATGAATATAAATAATAAATAAATCAAATAATATCAAGAATAATAAAATGAATTAATTTAATGTTTGTTTATCGAAATAATAAAATAATAAAAAATTAATTACAAGGAGGGTCTCATATTGACCAAATATCACCGATTTAATGAAATCGGGCGAAAATTGGCCTTTTATTATATCATTGGCCCAAATAAGATTACCAAATGGAATAAATATTAATTTATTCATTACAACCTCTTTATATAACAATATTTTCTTACAAAAACTGAAATAAATAAAATAAAAAAAAAGTCATCAATAAATATAGAAAGCTTAATAAATAATATAAAGGTGGAATAATAATTTAAAAGAACGGTGTAGCGCTGAATTTATGATTTGTGCAAATAATAAACAAGTAGACTCTAGCCCAAAATAACCAACAAAATTTAAATAATAATAAAAAAGAAAAAAATAAACCAGAGGTGTGCTATTTGAGGAATTTGGTGTGAAAATCAAGCTTGTGGGCTTTGCCCAGACCCAAAGATCATATATATAGAAAATAAAATAAAAGAAACATAAAATAAATAGTATTAATAAAAACATGAATGTTAATAAAAACAAATAGTATGATAATGCCTCTCCTATTCCACAAGATAGAGAAAAGAAAGACGAAAAAAGAACAGAGGCCTACGCTCTTAATTTGCGTGTGATGTTATAGCCCAAAAATCCACACAATCCCCCCTTTTTTTTTAAATAATAATAAAAATACAGGCTTTTTAATAACAAGATAAGGGTTTGCCTTTTATATAAAAAATGCAGAATCAAAAACAAATGAGTAATAACAAATAGAGGACCACGCTTTAAAGTTAGAAAACAAAACTCACCCTCAAATCTACCACCCGTACTCTTCTTCTCTCAACAGTGACGATGTCGCTCTCTCAAGCCATCACGATCTTGCTCCGTTGGCCCGCGGATTTCACGCTCGGGATCTCTCGGTTCTGCTTCGATTTTCACTCTCGATCTGCGGCGACTCAAATGGTGGAAGGCCGGCGGCTTCACGGTTTTGGTTTCAAGCGGTTTCGTTCGGTCTCTCTCTCAGCTCTCTTCACAGAAGTCTCTCTGTGTTTTCTCGCTCACGGCGGCGCAAGAGTTCATTTGGCGTTTGGATTTCGGTAGATTTGAGGTTGAACGGTGGTGGTGAGGTTGCTCGGATTTGAGCGGAAGTTTCGGATTGGTTTGTGGTGGCCGCAGGTTAGTGAATGGTGGCGGTGAAGGGTTGTGTTTCTGTTGAGTTTTCGGATTTGGGATTGAAACAGGTTTGTGATGTTCGGTTGTGTGTTTTTGTTCTGTTGTGTTTTGATGAAAATCTGGGTCTAAAGGTTTGGCTGTTTTGGTGTTGAGGGTGGCTTTTGGATGTTAATGGCGTGGTGGTGGTGAGCGGATTTCACTCGGTTGTTTCTCACTCTCTGTTCATCTCCCTCACCGTGTTTTTTTTAGTTTTGGTGTCCTGCTAATGGTTTGTGTTGGTGTTTGGGATGGAGATGTGAAGGTGGAAGGTTGTGTTCGGTTTTCGGAGGGTTTTGCTGTGTTGGCCGGGTGCTCAACAAAATGAACAAGTGATGACAGGTTTATTGATGATATGAGGATGATGATGAATTTTGGGTCATGTTCAAGAAAACTTATGAACAGATGTTTGAAGAATGTTTATGAAGGAATTTTTTTATTTCTTTTGTTTTGGAACTTGGCTATGATTTTTGCAGGGTGATTCTAAGGTTTCCAAGTTTTTTTTGAGTGAGAAATGATGCTGGTTTTATACAGGACTGATGAGGGTAGATGGGACTTTTATGAAAATTTGTTATGAGTTTTTTTCCTGTTATAATACTCCTGGAAATTGGTGGAAATCGGTTGTTGTACTATATGAGTGGAATGAAGGAGGATTTTGTGGAAAAGATTTGTACTAATTGTGTGTGAGTTGTTGCTGTGTTGAAAAGATGCGGGACCCAAGCGCTGATATTGGAATCGGAAATTTGAAAAAGAAAATTGTGGCTGCAACTTGTATTATATAAAAGAAATGTATGTGAGATAGTATGTGACTCTAATAATAAGTATACTAATAACACTAACTATAATAACAATAGTAATAATAATAAAAACAATAATAATAGAAATAATGTTAATAATAATAATAATAATATTAATAACAAAATAATAATAAAAAGATAATAAAAAGCTAATAATAAACTATAATAATAATGATAATAAAGATTAATACTAATACTAACAAATGGTGATAATAATGAAATGATGATGATAATAAAGTTAAATTAAAATTAAAATGGATAGAATTTTTTATATTTTTTGGATGATAGGTCTTATATATTTTGTAAAGATAACGGATAGTAAAAAAAAAGTTTTTAGAACAAAGAGAAAAAATTTAATAAATACTAAATGGTAATAAAAATGAAAATTAAAAAGAAACTTTGGATAGTAAGAAAATTTAAAAGATGTATATTTTTCTTAAAGATGAAAAAAGAGAAGATATACACTTTTTGTAGAATTTTTGTAATAAGATGATTAATGAAGAACAAAAATGATAATCGAACGACAAACATTTACACAACACGTAACATCGCACACGCAAACACTGACAAACTCAAACTGACTCGATTTACGCACAAAACACGATCTTTAAAAAGAAAAGACGTACTTTGGATTTTTCCGAATAATATCTAAATGAAAATAAAAAGTAAACAGGTAGGACAAATTTGGGGTATGACAGAGTCCTAGAGTCATTAGGATTTAATTGGTGTATGAGTCATACCCCAAATTTGTCCTACTGTTATTCACATAAAATAAAAGAAATTTGTCCTACTGTTATTTAACATTTTTTACTTTCAGAACCATTACATCGATTTCATTTTATGCACATCATTCTCATATCACCCTTTATTTTAAAATATTTTTTTATATTGTTTCTCCATTTATGTTTTATCAAATATTTCATCATCCTTTTAATCTTATCTTTATTTTGATAATTTTCACATTTTAATTTTCTTATTATTTATTTAAATAATTACTTTTATCTCACCACAATTTCTTTTTATTAATCACTTTTATTTTATTTCCATTTGTAACAATCTTTTTATTCCATTTTATTATTATTATTATTATTATTATTATTATTATTATTATTATTATTATTAATACTGTTTTATTATTTTCTATTACTATTATTATTAGTTTTATTATTTAGGTTACTATAATTATTACAATTTCTATATTTTATGTGTGTTCCATTCGTATTAACAAAATTCACAAAGAAAGTGATTCAACCAGCTTTTCACAGGATACTATCAGTGTTCCCCAACTTTTTCCAGCCAACATTTCGTATCTTTTCCACCACAACAAAAAAAAGCATTCGCTAGTCCCACAAACAACTCCAGCCACTCTCGTACGGCTCCCCCTTTTCACAATGCCAAAACAAATTTCACAGTAAATCGTACAAAACGCAACGCACAATCCAGCTTGCACAAAAGAAATCTGCAACCGTTACAAATACACACCCAAAACCAATTACATTTCTCATTGATCATCACAAAACACAACTCGAAAATTCTGCATAACTTCATAATATAAACCTTCCATTCTAACCTTCAAACAAATCACAACTCACCTTCATTGATACCTCAACACAAATCTGTGAATCAAAACCATAACCTTCATCACCTTAAATCTATCCACCAATAGCCAAGATCGAAAAAATTTAAAGAAAGAGATGAAGGATTGAGAAACCGGATTTGCATACAAACCTTATACAACTTTTCTTCTTCAATTTGTTCACATAACATTATCACTTTTCAATACAAAACCATCAGCAATCACAAAGCCGTGAGATACAAATCAGTGACGAACTGAAACAGAAGGAGAGTCTGAGACCGCAAGAGTTTGTGGATTCCGTCGTAGCTGAGAGCGAATCGCGAGCATACTGTGCGAATCCGAGAGAAAGGCGTTCCGAGAACCGCACCGGTGAGAGAGCTGACACTGAAAGTCCGTAGAGAGAGAGGTTCAAATCGTGTTTTTGGCTGAAAAAGGGTGAGGACCGCCGCTGGTTTTTCTGTTTCTTTTTGGAAACACGCTTGGGTTATTCGTAAACCCTGTTTTCTTTTAAAGTGAAATATTGTTTAATTTTTGTTATAACTCTTTTTTTATATATATTTATTTATTTAAGAGATATCTTGTTTGTTGCTGTTGATAATAGGCTTGGTCCGATGGGGCTTCCTGCACACTCTAAGATCCAGCGAGACATCCCTCTCTTATTTTTTTTTATTATCTTGTTTTATTATTTGGATTTTCTTTATATGAAATGTTTCTTTGATAATCTTGCTTTTATTATTTTCATTTCAAAAGTCTTAAAGAATATTATAATGTTCATTTGATTTTCATTTATTTTATTTGGGCCAATGATATAATTGCAACTTTTCGATATTCGATTTTAAATCGAGGTTATCAAGGTTATTATGAGGCCACTTTTATTTTTCGTTATTATTTAATCGATTTATTCGGTTAATGATAAAATGAGATATTCGATTTTTTTATCGACGTTATCCATTAAATTGAGACCGATTTCATTATTTTTATCCGTTATTTTAATTTTGTTATTCAGTTAATGATAAAATGAGATATTCGATTATTTAATCGACGTTATCCATTAAATTGAGACCGATTTCATTATTTTCTCATTATTTTATATTTATTATTTTGGGCCTATAATAAAAATATGGTTTATTGACATTCCACTATGCGACGTTGTCTAAACCAATTTTAGGCCGACTTTTTCTTCATTTCTTATTTTATCGATTTATTGGTTTATTTATATTTATTATTTGGTCTATAATATTATTATCCGATTTGTGACATTCGATATACCGACGTTTTCCAAATTGATATGAGACCACTTTTTTTTTTATGGTTTCTAATTAATTTTAGATCCATTGTCATTTATCGACTTTATTCTTATTTCGGCCAATGATAAATGGTGATATTCGATTTCTAATAAATCGACGTTATTCCCTAATTTGAGGCCACACATTTATTTTCCTTATTATTTCTCATTATCTCAATTTATTTTATTTTGGCCGATGAATAAATATCTAAATATTCGATTTCAAATAAATCGACGTTATTTAAATTAAATATGAGGCCAAACTCTTATTTTATTATTATTTCGACTTTATTTTATTTTTATGGTCGATGATATAACAAACGATCTAAATGTTCGATTTCGACAAATTAGTGTCATTTAGATCAATATGAAACCAATTCTATTCTTTTTATCGCATTTTTTCTATTTAAATAATCGTTTGACTATAAAGTGACGCTCGACTTCTCATAGAATGATTCTAACTTTGAATCGATTATAAGATAGTTAAAGAGCTATATTTTGACGCTTTCAGTTTAATTCGAGCTCCAACGGCTCCGCTTTAGCTTAAGACTAGGAATCGATCTCGCGTAACCATTTAACCCTTAACCTCCATTTTGCACTCTTCGTGGTTGCTTTATGTCTCACAATCGACCTACCAAGATGGTTCTTTTAAATCCAAACCCTTGATCCAACGTCAAGTGGTCTTAGGTAATAAAATACTTTAATAATATGAGAAAAATTGTACGCCACGAGCCTTAAGTGGTAGAAAGGAGGATTACGAGCTCTCGTTATTCGCTCTGATTATTCCGTCGCAAGACGCTTGTCTTGTTGGTTCGGAATAAACTACCCATAGTCTTTAGTACAATTCGACTCCTAAATCCTTTCGTTAAAGAAAGATAATAAAATTTGAATCCTTTTCCCCTTTTAGCAAGTAATTCATTAGGCATAGAACTCCTTTCGCGCGTGACAACTTAGAAGGTTCCCATCGAGTACGATGGATGTAAGGGGTGCTAATACCTTCCCCCCTGCATAACCGACTTCTGAATCCAGGCAATGGTTTCAACGACCTTGTCTTTATCCTTTCTTCCCGGGTTTTATCTATATTTTCCCTTTCCCTCTTTGGGAATAAATCAAAATTAGGTGGCGACTCTCAAGTCAGCCCAGCCGCGACCGCATTCGCGAGGATCGTATTTTCTGAGTTACGACAGCTGGCTACTCTGCTGGGGACTTGTTCACTCCTATGCAAGTCAAGCCTAATCTAGTTGCTTCAGGCTTGTTTGTATGTTTGTCATTATGTCTTACTTGATTATTTTTATCGCTTTCCATATTATACCTTGTGATTCTTGGATCGATACTTTGATTGTAAGAGAAAATTGAGTGAAAGGATCTATACCTGGGTCTATGAGTATAAACATAAGCTAGGAGAGGTTGCGTAGTATGGGCTCCCGAGGGAACCGCTCTTGTGGGTTGTCGATACAAAACCTCGTTTGGAGTAGATTCTAATGAGAATACTGACAACCGTCAAGCTCTTGGCGTGTGTGCTCAGTCATTTTCATTAGGGTCATCGACTCTGAGGACCTTTAGAACCTTAAACCGTGTGGCTTAAAACATAGGTTGATGGTCGCGTAGTATGGGGCACCGGGGTTCGCCCTTGTGTGGCTCGATATGAAGACTTCACTCAGAATAGATTTTCTCAATGGAGTTGATTGACTGTCAAAGATATATATAAAAAAATTGACACGTGCATCAAACAATTGAGGAAGGTCCATACCTCTGGGACTTGGTTTTAAACCCCGTGTCGGTGATCATGTAGTATGGGGCACTGAGAGACTTCCCTCTCGCGTGGCTCGATATGAAGATCTCACCCAAAAGAGATTCATATGGTGGAGTCAATCAACCATCATGCTTCTGGCGTGTGTGATGAACAATCATATGGATTGTTAACTTTGGGGTTCCTTTAAACTTTATAGCCTACCCGGCAAAATCCTTGTGAGGAGAGAAATCCGAGTATCCTCCATCCGCACCTTGGACTTTTGATACCATGACTTTATGTTTAGCATCTTTTCGCATTTTATTTGCATATCATTGCATTCATATTTGCATTCATTTTGCATTCATAGTCGCTCATGTTCATTCATTCTCGTCTTCAGAGTTGTTGAGTACCCGTCAAGCTGATTCCTCCACGCAGATACAGAACTAGGGCTCACGAAAGAAGAAGAATGGATAAACAAGAAGAACACAACAAGCGAGTCAGGGAAGACATTGATGACCTAAAGAGCAGTGTGAGAAAGATCATGGAAATGCTTCAAGTCTTTGCTACTAAAGACGATAAACCTCAAAGGACTGTCACCTCTGAAGTCAATAGCTTTGTAATTAATGCAGAGTCTTCAAGACCCGCTAGCACTTGGCCAGAATTTGGATTGCCACCAGGTTACACTCCGCCATTTGTAACTACTCAGATGACTGGTACATCCATTTTTTTCGAACCTAAAATGTTCACGGACTCCCAACCTAATGTGCATATTGTTGCCCAAACTGCTTATGTGAATCCTCCCTTCGTGCATAATCCACCATCTTCGGTACAAGGAGAGGCTGGAAATTTTGAGGATGTTAGGGAACAATGTATGAATCTGTAGAAAAGGATAAGAGCTGTGGAAGGATTTGATGTCTTCAACGCTGCTGCATCAGACATGTGTTTGGTTTCGAACTTGGTTATGACAGACAAGTTCAAAATGCCAGTATTTGAAAAATACAAGGGAGACACTTGCCCAAAAAGCCACATGATCATGTATTTCCGCAAAATGGCCGCCCATGCTGACAAAGACAAATTTCTCATCCATTGCTTCCAAGATATCTTGAGTGGAGCATCTTTGAAATGGTATATGGGACTCGAGAAAAGTCGTATCCAATGCTGGAAGGATTTGCTTGATGCATTCCTGAGACAATACAAATGCAATATGGACATGGCACCTGACCGCCATCAGCTTCAAAACATGTCTCAGAAAGAAAGGGAATCATTCAAAGAGTATGCTCAGCGCTGGAGAGAGCTAGCTGCACAGGTTGAGCCTCCCTTAGCGGAGAAAGAACTTACTGGTCTATTCATGGACACTCTTCAACGTCTTTACTGGGAAAGGATGATAGGTAGTGTATCATCTAGTTTTGCTGACCTAGTCACTATTGGAGAAAGGCTAGAGGAAGGAATCAGAAAGGGCAAGTTTGGAAGTGCTGAAGCTTCTAATGTTGCGAGAAAGTCCTCTGGGAACTTTCAAAAGAAGAAAGAGGGTGATACTCATGCTGTCAACACTGAAAGAAGCACTACTACAGGAAACAACAATATGGTGAAGCCCAAGTAGCCGCAATTGATCCTATGGTTAATGCTCCACCAGCTCGAGTCATCTACAAAGGAATGTTTGTCAGAATCAGACTCGCAATCCCAGGCCCAGGGCTCCTATTGATCCTGTTCCCATGAAGTATGCTGAGATTTTCCCCGCCTTGTGCCAAAAAGGTCTTGTTACCACTAGACCTCTCAACCCTCGAAATCCTCTTCCACCTGGATTTAGGACTGATCTTCATTTCCCATTCCATGAAGGAGCTGCAGGTCATGATATTGAGAACTGTTATGCTTTCCAAGATCGAGTTCAGGACTTGGTCAGGGGAGACTTTCTCACCTTCACACCGATAAAGGCTCCCAAGGTTGAAATGGATCCCATGCCAAAACATAGTGGTTGAAGATTTGGTCGAAGAATCACAAGTTACTACCTAAAGCCAGTGGGTCAGATGGGAAAGCTCATCCTTGCTAACTAATTAGACACTAGGCCTTGTTTCTTTTCAGTTTTAATTTCCTTGTTTGTATTATGTGTACTTGTTTAAAAACTTTGTTTGTTCTCTAATGTTAATATTAATGAAATGAGCATCGCATGTTTTTGAATCAATTCATTCACCTTCATATTTGTGCGTATTTATGCTTTTCATTTTCAAAAATTCCAAAAATATATATACCATTGTTTCTCTTATTCATCTATTGTATAAGCAATGATTGGAGGGAGGATGACGAAAACAAAATGCCCAAATTGTTGAATGATATGATTTCAAAGTAAAACCTTGTTGATGATATGCAGGCATTGTTTCAACTCCCAAACACTGGAGAAATAAGGAAGATAATCCATCGTCAACCCCTTTGAGCCTTGAAGTTGGAGTTTCTTTCTACACGAAAAAACCATAATCTTAACCCGGGGCAGGGTAGTTCTTAATTAATTCGAGTATGCATTCAATTTCAGGAGGATCATTCCTTACACCTTTCAATAAGGGTTACAAGTCCAAGTTTTCCTTCGCACAATTGTCGAGGAAGTTAATGGCAGTCATTGTCCAAATAAAAAATGATGGAAAAAGCCGCTAAGTCAAAACCTAAAAGGCGACTTAAGAAAAAATAAAAGCACCCCGATGGACTGAAAATGTAAAAGATACAGTCCAGGCAAAAGTTAGGGATAATAAAAGAATTCAAATCAAGAGAGGTCACCAAAATTCCTCAACAAAGACAAAGATGAGTTGACCCAAAGTCCTCAACAAAGACAACAAAATGTTATGAAGAAGTAATGACTGCTATCCAATAATCCTTTGGCTCCTGAGCCATTCTCATCAGTACAACTTCAAGTAATCTGAATGCTTAGTTTGAGTTAATTGAGCATATGACTGGGGATTATCATGGAGAATGGGTTGGATAAAAATTAAATTTTGAGCCTTATATCCTTTGTTTCATAAACCGTGAACTAGACCACGTTACAATCCTTTAAAGACCTAATTGAAGCTAAGTTTGTTTTGAAAGCATACGTGGCAAGGTTGCGTAAGCTGACCCCCAAGGGATTTGCCAATCATTTGCTTTGGTATCATACCTTTTGCATTATCTTTCAATTTGCATTATCTTTCACTTTGTGTGCCTGAATAAACATTGCATTCTTACTAGTGATTTCATTTTCTATACACCAATATCATTCCAATATTGATTTTGATTTCAAAAATGCTTGAGCACTGCATTAAAATTAACATTTTTGAATAAATATTTTATTTGCAAGTAAGCACTCATCATCAAGGAACTTTTTAAATAGTTGAGAAACTTGACCCGTGATCCTATCAGGGGCATGTCACAGTCAAAGGTCATGTTATTCAGAGAAACTCTCTTCAAGACTCATGCTGGACCAAGCATTCAAGCAACTAGTCAAGCATTCATTTCAATGATCAGTCAATCAGGGGCAGTCTACTTCAAGCAATCCCCAAGTAAAGCTTATAACTCCTTCCCAAAAGGATCAGCATCTTGATACTTCATACAAGAATGTTTGAAGTTGTGTTCAAGACATCTCGTAAAAATATAGTTGGCAAAAGCTCACTGTGTTGTGGAATCAGCTGCTTCAGTCGCACCTCTCCAAAAGAGTCTTATCCAGTGGTTTTAGCATTTGCATTACAAACATTGACCATTTACATCATACAAAATTTCATACCAAGCATAGCTCGAATTACTTCGTGCTCATTTGCATTTCCTGAGGTCTTGTCATCTTACCTTGTGGTCAGAGTCTAATTTTGTTTGACACCTTTAGAGTCTAATTTCCATTGGAAACCACCAAAAATCAAAGTCCAACTCACTTGGTACCTACCAAAGTAGACGTGTTTGTTACCCTATCTTTCATTCACTGTTTTTCTTGGATCCAAGTTTCTCACTCCGGTTTTTTCCCATTGAGAAAATTCTTGTGTTTCTTTCAAATTCATTTCTCCGGGTTTTTTCCCATTTGAGTAATTCTTTCAACTTTCTCACTCCGGCTATTCCCATTGAGAAATTCATTATTTCCTTTAACTTTCTCACTTCGGTTAATCCCATTGAGAAGTTCTTATTTCCTTCAACTTTCTCACTCCGGTTGTTCCCATTGAGAAGTTCTTATTTCCTTCAACTTTCTCACTCCGGTTGTTCCCATTGAGAAGTTCTTATTTCCTTCAACATTCTCACTCCGGTTGCTCCCATTGGGAAGTTCTTATTTCCTTCAACTTTCTCACTCTAGTTGTTCCCATTGAGAAGTTCTTCAACAGTCTCACTCCGGTTGCTCCCATTAGGAAGTTCTTATTTCCTTCAATTGCCTCTCCCTCCGGTTAATCCCATTGAGAAGTTCAAAGTGTGTTCTTCTAACAATCTCATTAAGAGTTTCATTATATTTCTCTCTCCGGTTGATCCCATTGAGAAACTTGACATATGTATACAATTTCTTCAAAATTCTCTCTCCGGTTAATCCCATTGAGAAATTCAATACATTTCTTTGAACTGCCTCTCTCTGGTTTATCCCATTGAGAAATTTTGCACGAATCTCTATTTCTAGTTGAAAAGATTTATGTTTCCCCTGGTGTACCTTCATAATTTGGTCTCATTCCACATCTAGTACTCTTCTAGATGTTTCGGGCGTTGATTTCCAAATTTGGTACTTGTGCATCTATAGATTTTTCTTGATGTCTTTAATACTTCTTCCAGGGTTAATCCCTTTCAGTCCGAGTGTTCCTGATTATTCTCCATCGTCCAGACAGATTTTCAGAAGTACCTTCAACCAATTTTCTTACCTTACTGTTTACAATCATTTCATCATTCCCACTGACTTTATATCTCGTATCATATCGCATTCATATCTAAAATTCCCAGCAATTGCATTCATACATGAATCTCATGTTTCAACATTGCATTAGACAAATTTTTGGGTTTTCTTTTATCTAATTAACTTTTACCCTAGAATTTCGTTTCTTTGGTTCAAGACAATTAGATAGGGGCATCTGTCATACCCCAAATTTGTCCTACTGTTATTCACATAAAATAAAAGAAATTTGTCCTACTGTTATTCAACATTTTTTACTTTCAGAACCATTACATCGATTTCATTTTATGCACATCATTCTCATATCACCCTTTATTTTAAAATATTTTTTATATAGTTTCTACATTTATGTTTTATCAAATATTTCATCATCCTTTTAATCTTATTTTATTTTGATATTTTTCACATTTTAATCTTCTTATTATTTATTTAAATAATTACTTTTATCTCACCACAATTTCTTTTTATTAATCACTTTTATTTTATTTCCATTTGTAACAACCTTTTTATTCCATTTTATTATTATTATTATTATTATTATTATTAATACTATTTTATTATTTTCTATTACTATTATTATTAGTTTTATTATTTATGTTACTATAATTATTACAATTTCTATATTTTATGTGTGTTCCATTCATATTAACAAAATTCAAAAAGAAAATGATTCAACCAGCTTTTCACATGATACTATCAGTGTTCCCCAACTTTTTCCAGCCAGCATTTCGTATCTTTTCCACCGCAACAAAAAAAGTCATTCGCTGGTCCCACAAACAACTCCAGCCACTCCCGTACGGCTCCCCCTTTTCACAATGCCAAAACAAATTTCACAGTAAATCGTACAAAACGCAACGCACTATCCGGCTTTCACAAAAGGAATCTGCAACCATTACAAATACACACCCAAAACCAATTACATTTCTCATTGATCATCACAAAACACAACTTGAAAATTCTGCATAACTTCATAATATAAACCTTCCATTCTAACCTTCAAACAAATCACAGCTCACCTTCATTGATACCTCAACACAAATCTGTGAATCAAAACCATAACCTTCATCACCTTAAATCTATCCACCAATAGCCAAGATCGAAATAATTTAAGGAAAGAGATGAAGGATTGAGAAACCGGATTTGCATACAAACCTTATACAACTTTTCTTCTTCAATCTGTTCACATAACATTATCACTTTTCAATACAAAACCATCAGCAGTCAAAAGTCGTGAGATACAAATCAGTGACGAACCGAAGCCATCACCAAGTAAGAGTGAAATCGTGCAAGGCCGTGAGGAATCACAGACGAACCGATATAGAGTGAGAGGGATTCGAAAACCGACGAGCTTGAAGTCGGCGGCGATATATGCGAGCGGTTCAAAATCGGAGAATCGGAGGTTGTTCATGAGAAAGAAACAGAATGAGAGTCTGAGACCGCGAGAGTTTGTGGATTCCGCCGCAGCTGAGAGCGAATCGTGAGCATACTGTGCGAATCCGAGAGAAATACGTTTCGAGAACCGCACCGGTGAGAGAGCTGACACTGAAAGTCCGTAGAGAGAGAGAGGTTCGAATCGTGTTTCCGGCTGAAAAGGGTTAGGACCGCCGCTGATTTTTCTATTTCTTTTTGGAAACACGCTTGGGTTATTTGTAAACCCTGTTTTCTTTCAAAGTGAAATATTGTTTAATTTTTGTTATAACTCTTTTTTTATATATATTTATTTATTTAAGAGATATATTGTTGGTTGTTGTAGATAATAGGCTTGGTCCGATGGTGCTTCCTGCACACTCTAAGATCCAGCGAGACATCCCTCTCTTATTTTTTTTTATTATCTGTTTTTATTATTTGGATTTTCTTTATATGAAATGTTTCTTTGATAATCTTGCTTTTATTATTTTCATTTGAAAAGTCTTAAAGAATATTATAATGTTCATTTGATTTTCATTTATTTTATTTGGGCCAATGATATAATTGCAACTTTTCGATATTCGATTTTAAATCGACGTTATCAAGGTTGTTACGAGGCCACTTTTATTTTTCGTTATTATTTAATCGATTATTCGATTTATTCGGTTAATGATAAAATGAGATATTCAATTTTTTAATCGATGTTATCCATTAAATTGAGATCGATTTCATTATTTTTATCCGTTATTTTAATTTTATTATTCGGTTAATGATAAAATGAGATATTCGATTATTTAATCGACGTTATCCATTAAATTGAGACCGATTTCATTATTTTCTCATTATTTTATATTTATTATTTTGGGCCTATGATAAAAATATGGTTTATTGACATTCCACTTTGAGACGTTGTCTAAACCAATTTGAGGCCGACTTTTTCTTCATTTCTTATTTTATCGATTTATTGGTTTATTTATATTTATTATTTGGTCTATGATATTACTATCCGATTTGTGACATTCGATATACCGACGTTGTCCAAATTAATATGAGACCGTTTTTTTTTGTTTTTTTTATGGTTTCTAATTAATTTTAGATCCATTGTCATTTATCGACTTTATTTTTATTTCGGCCAATGATAAATGGTGATATTCGATTTCTAATAAATCGACGTTATTCCCTAATTTGAGGCCACACGTTTATTTTCCTTATTATTTCTCATTATCTCAATTTATTTTATTTTGGCCGATGAATAAATATCTCAATATTCGATTTCGAATAAGTCGACGTTATTTAAATTAAATATGAGGCCAAACTCTTATTTTATTATTATTTCGACTTTATTTTATTTTTATGGTCGATGATATAACAAACAATCTAAATGTTCGATTTCGACAAATCAGTATCATTTAGATCAATATGAGACCAATTCTATTCTTTTTATCGCATTTTTTCTATTTAAATAATCGTTTGACTAAAAGTGACGCTCGACTTCTCATAGAATGATTCTAACTTTGAATCGATTCTAAGATAGTTAAAGAGCTATATTTTGATGCTTTCGGTTTAATTCGAGCTCCAACGGCTCCGCTTTAGCTTAGGACTAGGAATCGATCTCGCGTAACCATTTAACCATTAACCTCCATTTTGCACTCTTCGTGATCGCTTTATGTCTCGCAATCGACCTACCAAGATGGTTCTTTTAAATCCAAACCCTTGATCCAACGTCAAGTGGTCTTAGGTAATAAAATACTTTAATAATATGAGAAAAATTGTACCCCACGAGCCTTAAGTGGTAGAAAGGAGGATTACGAGCTCTCGTTATTCGCTCCAATTATCCCGTCGCAAGACGCTTGGCTTGTTGGTTCGGAATAAACTACTCATAGTCTTTAGTACAATTCGACTCCTAAATCCTTTCGTTAAAGAAAGATAATAAAATTTGAATCCTTTTCCCCTTTTAGTAAGTAATTCATTAGGCATAGACATCCTTTCGCGTGTGACAACTTAGAAGGTTCCCATCGAGTACAATGGATGTAGGGGGTGCTAATACCTTCCCCCTGCATAACCGACTTCCGAACCCAGGCAATGGTTCCAACGACCTTGTCTTTATCCTTTCTTCTCGGGTTTTATCTATATTTTCCCTTTCCCTCTTTGGGAATAAATAAAATTAGGTGGCGACTCTCAAGTCAGCCCAGCCACGACCGCATTAGCGAGGATCGTATTTTTCGAGGTACGATAGTATGTTCGCTTTATTATTTTTAATAAAATGCACACTAATCTTTGTTTTGTAGGGAGGGAAAGGTATGTTTCCTTACACCTTATCCTTTTATTTTTTATGCATTTTATTTCACTTTTTCCTTCCATATTTTGTGGTTGGTAGGATTCCCCTTTTGTCAGGACCAACTTATCTTCCTTAGGAAGTAAGTTGCATCCTTTTTCTTCTTTCTTTTCCTTTTCTTCCTTAGGAATAGAAAAACCTCATAAACCATTAGGATATTCCTTTTGTATATAATAAATAACTTAGGGTTGGTCTTAGTCCCCCTTAGTTTTTTGTCCTTTTCCGGTTTGAGTCTTCTTCTCTCATCTTCAAACAAAATCCAAAAGACATTTAATAAAGGATTGAAATAGTCTCTTGTGCATAGCCTTATTCCATGGGGCACTCATATTCATTCCATCTTGTAATAGTGTGGGCTTTTCTAGCATGATGTACAAGTCTAATCATGAGACTATATTCACAAACAATAAACTCCAAAACACTTCTCATAAAAGACAACCAACAAAGACATCGCGTCTTCTCTTCTCATCTCCTAATCTTTGCGGACGAATGCGACTTGCCTCGATAGTTCAAACAGCGATACGGTAAACACCCTCGAGTCAGAGCCTGTAACACCTGAGCTAGAGCTATGGCAACGTCGTCCTAAAAAACACAAACAAAGTTCCCGCCTTAGTTAGCCGAACTACGTCGAATCTGATCCTCATTATCCCGATGAGGTATGTAGGCAGCGGGGTAGGGCCCATTCGAGCACATTCTTTATTTTCCCTATATTTTCCCCCTTCTGTTCTTTCTCATTTCCATTCCCATTCCAGTTAGCAGTTTGTTTGTTCAACAGTACTTTATTTTCTCACCCTTTGGAGCAAGCAAGCAAGTGTGGATCCCGTCGGGTACGGCGGACGGTCTCGGGTGCTAATACCTTCCCAATTCGTAACCGACTCCCGAACCCATATCTTTGGTTCGCAGGACCTTGTCCTTTCCTTCTTCCTCAGGTTTGAGCAGCATTACCTTTCCCATTCATTCGGGATAAAAATGCCTGGCTGGCAACTTTACTTTTTCCGCGCCACTTTTGCGTTTGTACTAGAATGAAAATCCCGGGAGCGACAGCTGGTGACTCTGCTAGGGATAATCTCTGGTTTCCCTCGTAGAGTCAATCCTAGCGCCTGTTTGGTTTTGTTTCTTTGGGTGTTTATCTATTTGCGGCTATGTGCTTTAGTTTAGCTTTACTGTTTTCGTTTACAGTTTTACTTTACAGCTTTACTTTACAGCTTTATTTACTGCTTTCAGCATTTATTTTCCATGCATCATATACTGGACTGTGTTGGTTTCATTTTTTCTGTGAGATGGGGTTACTGTGAGATGAGCTCGTAACCGGAGCTCGAGTGCACCCTAGGACTTAGAGTGGTTCCACTTTGGCTTCATGGCATCTTGCTATGTTGGTAGTAGTGAGTTCCACACATTGACTTGCGACCTTCTCGGAAATGTATTGACGCCGAAATCTTTCTGGGGAAATACATTACCTTGATAGTTATGTGCAGTCAAGGGACCGATCATTGAGAACCTTTGTTGAAACATCCCTCTCCAGTGATGACAGTGGCATACCACATTTGTTTGCAAAGCCACTCGCATCCGAGGGCCCACTGGGAACTCGCATAGGATGGCCTTGTTCTCTCATAGGAATCCAGTTAAGGCAAACTGTTCGTATGACGATAGTATTGTACCATTCGGGATGAATGTACTATTGTTTCTCGATTCAGTGCTTGAAACTGGGGACTTATGAGGGATGCTTGTTTTCCCCGTACTCAGCTGAGACCTCCCTGGTTAGTACATAATGCCAAACTGATTCCCTGATTTGGTCTTGAGCCATTTCTCGGAAATGGTGAACGTATTATTGTTATCCATCTTTGAGAGTCTGTGATGTTGAATCGGAGTAGCATACCCGTGATGGGAAGGGTTTACAGGTTTGCAGGAACCCTGAAACTTCCAACATACCCACTTTGCCAGCATTGTTCAGTATTATGATCAAGTTCTACAGGGTCCTTTGGTTTTGAAATCCGAGATTTCGGTGGTATTGTTATTACGATTCTTCAATAGCACATGACTATCTTCTCAACACCAACGTTAGACCAGTGATCGCCAGACCTTTGATCACATGCCAGTGCATTGCATAACATCCTCTGCATGCTTGCATCACTAACACATGCTTACTCATTTGCAGGGTCGCATGTCGCATCCTCATGAACATATCATACACATTTACTGCATGATTTGCATATTTTGCATTTTTACAGGTTATTTGGACTTCCTAACTTATTCAACTTCAGGCAATATAGTTGGTCAACGTGTTCATCGATATCCAACAAAAAGAAACTGAGTGAGAATGGCTGAACGAATGCAGACTGGTCTCAATGAGCTCCGACAGTGGATGGATCAGTTCATGGAAATGATGACCGGCATTGCTCAGAATCAAGAGCGTCTCAGGCTGATGGTTGAGCAACCCCATGGGAATGCTAATACTGGAACACCGACTGAGAATGTGGATCCTAACGATGCCCGTAACGGAGGGCCAAATCTAAATGAGACTGCGGCCCGTAATGAAGACACTTAGGAAGACCAGTTCACTCTACTGGATGCTGATATGGGTAATATGAATGAGGTCAACAATCGAAGGTATGAAGAGCTGGCAGAGAAGATTAAGGCCATGGAATGTCCAAATTCCCTGGGCATCGATGTAACCAGTCTTGGGTTAGTTCCAGGAGTCAAAATCCCTCCTAAGTTCAAGGTGCAATCATTTGACAAGTACAACAGCAGCACGTGCCCTAGAACTCACATTCATGCATACTTTGGAAGAATCTCGGCTCACACTGATGACGAGAAACTTTGGATGCATTTCTTCCAAGATAGTCTATCTGGAGCTTCATTGAGCTGGTACATGAAGCTGAGCAGGGTCTCTATCCGATGCTGGAAAGATTTAGCTGAAGCTTTTCTTAAGCATGATCAATACAATATTGATATAGCTCCAAACCGCACTCAGTTGCAGAATTTGTCTCAAGGACCCAAGGAAAGTTTTAAGCAGTATGCTCAGAGGTGGCGTGAGCTGGCCGCACAGGTTCAACCTCCATTGGTCGATCGGGAAATGGAAAAGATGTTTATGGGCACCTTGCAAGTTGCATTCTTGGATCATCTGGCCGCTTGCCCGTCCATCAGTTTTGATGATATTGTCATCGCTGGAGAAAGGATAGAAAAAATCCTGAAATTAGGAAAGATCCAGGATGCAAGCAGTGTTGGTTCTTCTGGTGTGAAAAAGCCTTTTGGCAATGGCCAAAGACGAAGAGAAGGCGAGACCAATGATGTGTATAGAGGCCGAGACAAAGGTCGGTCTCAAGGTTACTACCAAATAGCTGCAGTGACTATTACACCACAGGTTCAACCACAACCTCAAGGTCAGCAATATCAGGCACAAAGACCAAATCAGGAAAGAACAAGAGCGAGAAACCGCAAACTTGATCCCATCCCATACCCATATGATGTATTGCTTCCAGAGCTGCTAAAGTTTAACATGGTCGAGCTTCATACCATGAGAGCTCCTTCTCCTGATAATCTACCTCCAAACTTTGATGCAAATGCCAGATGCGAATTCCATTCGGGTACCCAGGGGCACAGTATTGAGAAATGTTGGGCTTTTCAGAACAAGGTGCAAGACATAATTGACTCCAAGGCGATCAATTTTGCGCCTCACCCAAATGTACTCCAGAATCCAATGCCTAATCACAATGGAGCCGGTGTCACGGTTGTTTTACCAGATGGTCCTCATTAAGCTGGAATCTTCAAAGAAGTAAATAAAGCCATCAGTATTCAGATACTCTCAGCAATGGAAACTATTTATTTGTTTTTCTTCAATGCATTTTCATCCCTATTGAGGGGAACTACGTTGCTCTAATTCTTTATTGGTCACTGGTCAATAGAGATACGTAGGCAAAAGATCATCAGGTCTTTCCGAGCAACCTCATGGGGCAACTTTACTCCCTAGCTTTACTCTTTCCTTCAGACATCTTGTGTCAGAGTCAAAACAACTAGAAGAAGAGGTATGATTGCCAAGGTTGGGTATACGGCTGCAACTTGAAGATTACAAGTCTGTGAAAGAGCTATTGATCACTAAAAGTATCCAAGACTGACAAGTCCAGACGGAGTCAAGCCTCCTCAACAACGACAATATTCAGCTTCTTTGCTGCATTTCCATTTGTAGTTCCTTTTATTTGCAAAACATTTGTATACATGTATGAAAGTTGTTTGCTTTTGAATGTTATCAATAATAAAACTCAAATGTTTTTCTTGAAGTAATTCATTCGCAATTACTTATAATTCTGTATATGTGCATCGCAATACCAATTGTCATGCTTAAACTCTATGAAGGAGAATGACGAAACAAAAACGCAAAAATCTCTAATTGTGTGCTCTCAAATAAGACCCTGTTGACGATGTACAGACTTTGTTTCAAATCCCTAAACACTAGAGATATAAGGGAGATAGACCCTCACTAACCCCCTTGATCCTTGAAGTAGGTGTTTCTTCTCGCATGAAAACCCCTCACATGTAACCCAGGGGCATGGTAGATGTCAGCTAGTCAGACCAAGCGTTCAGGCTTTCATAAAAGAGTGTATTTGAAGACCCATTACATTCCGCTATGCTAATCAAGAGGTCTAAAGACCAGAAACCCCAATGGATATCCAAGTCAAAAGGTCCAAAGATTGAAAACCACAATGGTTATCCTTCGTCGACCAAAGAATGAAGCAGTCACAACCCTCGTAAAGCAATCAATACAAATAGTGTCACACTTTTTGTTCAACAAAAAAAAGGGAAAGAAATGAAAAGCCCGCTAAGTCGAAACTTGAAAACAAGCAACTTAGGAAAAAGTTAGGGCATCCCGCTGGACTTCACAATCAAAGATTACACAAAGAAAGATCCTCAAACAAGAACAAAATCGTGTGACACAAACACGAAAGACAAAGGGGTGACTGACTCCCAACAACAACCTGATTGGTGCTTGAACCGATAGTAGCAATGGTTCCTCAACCAACACGAGACCCTTATGAAAGGTGAGCATTTGCGAAAATTAGCTGAACATAGGAATGGAGAACATCATGAAGAGGGGTGGGCACAAATAATTTTGAGCCTATATCCTTTGTTTCTACAAACTGTTAACCAGGCCATGATACAACCCTCAAAAGTCCTAACTGAAGAAGGGTTATTTTGAGAGCGTACTACCGCGAGGCCGCGTTCCTGACTCCTATGAGTTGTGCTAAAAGACCTTGTTGGTATTGCATATACATACTTTCATTTATTCAAAAACGAGGTTGTATCTTAACCAGTGATTTGTTCACAAAGGTTTGCGACCCCTTTTCAAAACTTCAAGATTAACATGTGTGTTGCATTAGAATTTCCATTCTCAGAATAAACATTTTTCTGCTTGCATACATCTGTTTGGCATCATAAATGGTTCACATGCAGAAATTCAGTCCAGAAGCTTAAGCTTGCCAATTTGAGAGGTCTAAAACTCCTGAAAGGAAGTCACGTCGAGGTGCACTTTTCCGAGAAAACTCCATTGAGTAAGGACTTTCCCAACCATTCATGGTAAGAGCCAACCAATCTGGGGAAGTTCTGTTGAGCGATCTCTTTAAAATTCAGCCAAAATGGGACAATCAACTCAATATTCAAATCTCTCTCAGCGCAATTGGTCAAAGACTCATACTGGGGCAAGCCACCCCAATCGCACGAGGATTCATTCTTTCCCGAAGACAGATAATCGGAAGTTCAGAATACCTGGGAAATTATACTCCTGAAGAGTTTAAAGACACCAAGTCTTTTGTAAAATCCTCTTAAGGTAAAGCCCGAATCAAAGCAAATTATCCCTAGCACGAGACTACTTGAAATATTTCCTCCTCAGTAGGACACAATTCAGTTTCATTATCCCCAACAGACGCATGGAAGTTATCCCCAGTAAATTCGTCAAACTTTTCTTCAGCAGGTTTCCTTGATCTTATTTCCCAGCAGATCTCAAACCAAATCCTTCTCTTCCCCTGCAGAGCAATAAGGATCATCCATTGCAAGAGTCGTCTTCCCGTAGTGAAGCACTTCTTACTAGAATCCAGAAATTCATGGCAGTTAGCTGAACATTTCCCTTCCCCACAGAGGTTTGGAAAATTCAAGTAGACAAGAGAGTTCTCCTCAACAGAGCCTTGACAGGTCTTCCCCCAGCTAAGTCGAAAAGTTGTCGATTCCCCAGCGAAATCTGTGGGGTGAGATTCAATCCCCAACAGTTGAGACATCCCCTAGCAGGGTCTTCAAATCTAAAGTCCAATTTATTTTTGACAAAGGTAATAAGTCGAGACAGACTAGTCAAACCCTTCTCCAGCATAAATACCGGCAACCATCTGTATTCCCCACAGAGTCAGCAAAGATTTGTTATTTCCGCGTCAGGAATTCCCTTTGTATCTATGCCCTAGTGTCAGGGGGCATTATGTCATGAAGTTCAACGTAGATTGGCCAAAGTCCATCCTCTGGGTGGAAAATTCTTAAAGTCCAGCCACAGACTGGCCGAAGTCCATCCTCTGGATGGCAAATTCCAAAGTCCAACCGCAGATTGGCCAAAGTCCATCCTCTGGGTGGAAAATTCCAAAGTCCAACCGTAGATTGGCCAAAGTTCATCCTCTGGGTGGCAATTTCTTATAGTCCAGTCGCAGACTGGCCAAAGTTCATCCTCCGGGTGGCGAATTCTTAAAGTCTCCCGTAGCGAGCAGCAACCCCCGTAGTGTTGCAAAACATTGAAGTCTCCCGTAGTGGGCCAAAGTCTCCCGTAGTGAGCAATCTGCCCCCATAGTGTGGTGAATTTCCAAAGTCTCCCATAGTGAGCAAAAGTCTCCTGTAGTGAGCCAAAGTCTCCCGTAGCGAGCAGCAACCCCCGTAGTGTGGCAAAACATTGAAGTCTCCCGTAGTGAGCAAAAGTCTCTTGTAGTGAGCCAAAGTCTCCCGTAGCGAGCAGCAACCCCCGTATTGTGGCAAAACATTGAAGCCTCCTGCAGTGAGCAAAAGTCTCCTGTAGTGAGCCAAATTCTCCCATAGCGAGCAGCAACCCCTGTAGTGTGGCAAAACATTGAAGTCTCCCGTAGTGAGAAGAAGTCTCAAGTAGCTGAGCAATGTGCCCTCGTAGTGTGGCGAATTTTCAAAGTCTCCCGTAGCTGAACAATGTAGCCCCGTAGAGTGGTAAGATTTCCAAAGTCTCACGTAGCTGAGCAATGTATCCCCGTAGAGTGGCAAAGTATTGAAATCCCCCGCAGTATGGTGAAGCATTCGGAAAACCACCCGTTGTGTGGCATGTCATTAATAGCCCATCGAAAATTCCACCCGTAGCGTGGCAAATCAGCAATCTCCCAGTGTTATTCCAAAGCATTCATCAGATTACTACTTTTCACATTAGAGTTCTCCCCAAGCAGAGTTCAAATGGTTGGGTTTATTTCCCTTTTCTTCTTCCACCGAGTGAAAATTTTCCGGTTGTTGTTAGTATTCAATCCATGCATACTTCAAACGTCTGAGAGCAACTACTATCATCCATTCAAGTCTACAGTGATTGAATAGGGGCAGCTGTAACACCCCAAAATTTTCCCTCTTGTTTTTATTATTATCAACCTCGAGTAGTGTACGCTTCATTCTTGCATCATTCCGCATATCATTGCATCGCATTTGAAAATTAAATAAATCATCATCCTTTGCATACGCATGAGGTGTGTGGTCGATCGAGGCTTGCCAAACATTGGAGTTCAAGAGAAAAATAATATCCCAAAAATAATCCAAACCACTTCCAAGTTAACCAACCAAAAAAAGGAATATTTCACCTTTCCCTCCACTTTTCCTTCCACTTTCCTTCCACATTTCCTTTCGTTTCTTCCCCTCTTATTTTTCCACTTCAATTCCACTCCTTTTCCCTTGGATGCTTCTACCATGTTCTACAACCTTCTAGAGTATTCCATAGAATATTCCAAGGAATATTCCCTCTCCAACCCTAACCCTAACTAACTATAAACCTAACTCCATTCCTAAACCTAATTCCATTCCCAAACCTAGCTCCAAGCCTAGCCTCTATATAATCATTAATCACTTCAATGCAAAAGGTTCCCATGTTTTTCACAATTTTTCACTCTCTCACAATTTCTAGAATCACTTTTTCTCTCTCACTTTTCCTCCATTTCCCTTTTCACCAAAGCTTTTTTGAAGAAGCTCTTCAAGTTTCACATTGAAACTTGAAGATCTTAAAGCTTAGCCTCCAACCTCCATTGATTTGTGGATTGTAGAAGAAGAAGCTACTATTTTTTGTGAAGATTTCGACTTATCGGAAGTGCAAGAAGGCTCAAGCATCAAGAACGCATTTATTTTGCGGATTCGCGGTTTTCTTGGTTTTCTCTTTGATCAAGCTCCGATTCTTGCAACATTTACCGAAGCACTTCTCCGCTTCGTAGGTTGGTAATCTAAAACCATGCTTGCTTTAAGTTATTCTCTCCATCTCGCCATTTTGGCATTCTTTAAGTGCTTTTCGTATTGCTTGTGATCGACTACGTTTTCGTTATGTGTTGCTTGCGATTTGTGGTTTTTAATGGATTAGAAGTTAGGTTGTAGCTTGTTATAGGTTCTAGCATGTGTTAATAAGCCCTAATTAAGTAGAAATTCGTGTTAGCATGATTAGGTGGGGTTTAGGGTTGTTTAGAAGTAATATTGTGGCCAAAAGCACTTATTTCAAAAGCATTTTTCACTTTCTGTTCAGCGTTAACGGTTAACGGTTTGGTTAACCGGTTAATGCATGCGTTTTTGGCCAAATTTAGTGTTGTCCAGGGTCCGTTAACGGGTTAACCGTTTGGTTAACCGGTTAACGCTGTTAGCTTTTGGTGTTTTATCTTATTTTCTTGCCCAATCTTGCTTCCTAGTTCTTCTAAGGTTCATGTATATTTAGGTATTGATTTTAGGGAATTTTTGGGTCTATTTCCAGTAGCCGATTCCATTGTTTCGAGTCGTTTTGACATGATTCTGTTCACTTTTTCATGTTTTGTGTAAAATGTGTAAATGTGATATAATTGATTCTTGATGTGTTTTGCTACACTTTAATCATTTGTTTCACATGTTAAGTGCTTGCTTAAATTCAATATGTGCTTCATGATTATTGTCATTGCTTGTTGGATTGATTAAATGATTAAATGCCATGTGTTGATTTTTGCTTAAAAGTGATTAAATACATCACATGTTCATGCAAGTTTCTTGTGCTTAATTGATCATATCTTAACATGAGTTCAATTCTGATTTTTATGCAATACATGTGAAATAATTGATGCTTGTAGTGATACTTGGTCAAAGTCATGATAAATGCTTATTTTGTTCAATGTGGAAAAGTATGGTTATTCTTGTTGATCATTGTTCCTTTTAATCAAATAAATGATGTAAATAAATTCACATGTTTGAATTCATTTTGTGATGTGTGTAAATCCATGTTAATTGATGTTGATGTGTTGTTTATCACTCACTTTGTGCACATAAATAAAAAGGATCAAATTTGTCCCATATTTTCATAGCTGTTTGTCAATATAGATGCTGTAAAATACATGTGGTTTGTTATGTTTGCATGTTGTATGTGACTTTTTACACCTACTTTTATGTTGTTTGATAGCTGTAGTATGATGTTTGCTTTGTGTGCTGCATTTCATAGTTGTTTGTGCATTAGAGGCTGCAGTAGGTGCTGAATTTTTGTTTTAGCATTTTTTAGTTCTTGTAGAATTAAGATAGAGTTTAGATTGAGTCCTAGAGTCATTAGGATTTAATTGGTGTATGTTCGCTTTATTATTTTTAATAAAATGCACACTAATCTTTGTTTTGTAGGGAGGGAAAGGTATGTTTCCTTACACCTTATCCTTTTATTTTTTATGCATTTTATTTCACTTTTTCCTTCCATATTTTATGGTTGGTAGGATTCCCCTTTTTTCAGGACCAACTTATCTTCCTTAGAAAGTAAGTTGCATCCTTTTTCTTTTTTCTTTTCCTTTTCTTCCTTAGGAATAGAAAAACCTCATAAGGATTGGTCTTAGTCCCCCTTAGTTTTTTGTCCTTTTCCGATTTGAGTCTTCTTCTCTCATCTTCAAACAAAATCCAAAAGACATTTAATAAGGATTGAAATAGTCTCTTGTGCATAGTCTTATTCCATGGGGTACTCATATTCATTCCATCTTGGAATAGTGTGGGCTTTTCTAGCATGATGTACAAGTCTAATCATGAGACTATCTTCACAAACAATAAACTCCAAAACAATTCTCATAAAAGACAACCAACAAATACATCGTGTCTTATCTTCTCATCTCCTAATCTTTGCGGACAAATGCGACTTGCCTCGACAGTTCAAACAGCGATACGGTAAACACCCTCGAATCAGAGCCTGTAACACCTAAGCTAGAGCTATGGCAATGTCATCCTAAAAAACACAAACAAAGTTCCCGCCTTAGTTAGCCGAACTACGTCGACTCTGAGCCTCATTATCCCGATGAGGTACGTAGGCAGCGGGGTAGGGCCCATTCGAGCACATTCTTTATTTTCCCTACATTTCCCCCCTTCTGTTCTTTCTCATTTCCATTCCCATTCCAGTTAGCAGTTCGTTTGTTCAGCAGTACTTTATTTTCTCACCCTTTGAAGCAAGCAAGCAAGCGTGGATCCCGTCGGGTATGGCGAACGGTCTGGGGTGCTAATACCTTCCTAGGTCGTAATCGACTCCTGAACCCAGATCTTTGGTTCACAGGACCTTATCCTTTCCTTCTTCCTCAGGTTTGTGCAGCATTACCTTTCCCATTCATTCGGGATAAAAATGTCTGGCTGACGACTCTACTTTTTCCGTGCCACTTTTGCGTTTGTACTAGGATGAAAATCTCGGGAGCGACATTGTCCCTCATCGTTATTTCATTTATTCTCTTACCCGATGATCGTCCCCGTCGCGGTTTATTTACCCTTCAAACTGATGGGCGTCCCCGTCAGTGCTTTCATCATTTCTTTAATCCCCAAAGAGTTTTATTTCTTTTACCCGATGGTCGTCCCCGTCACGGTCTCTTTTTCCCAACATGATGACCGTCCCCGTCATTGCTTTACTTACCGTTTTTTTATCCCCATCAGTCGCCCTCCATCGCCTTCACTTGATACACATACTATACTGCCTGTTACAATTTATATCCCTTTTCTTCTTCTCCCCAGGGAGTGCAAATTTTGGACTGTCTTTGGTATTCAACAACAAGTTATCATGTTTGTCTGTTAAGCCAGGAACTTACATCCTGCACAACTAACTCATGCTTGAATAGGGGCAGTTGTAAACACCCCAAATTTTCCCTCACTTTTTCTCACACCATGGCTTGTGATCTTTCATATTGCATTGCATAATCATACCATCTCACATTGCATAGTTTATTTCACTACATAAGTTTCATAGCTAGGGTTTGTGATCAGATGAATCCAAGAATTTATATGAGCCATCTCAAAGGCCTTGAAGCATGCCAAGAGGGTCCATGTGTGTTTCATGATCATAATATGCTCCCCAAAGTTCATAAAAGCCAAAAATCACAAAGCATTGCAAAGGCATAGAGGCAGACAAAGATTTCCTGCACAAATGACCTAAAATTAGGGTTTTGGGTTTGAGGCCCTTAACCTCAAATTTTTTTTGTCATTCTTGATTCTAATGGTCTCAATATGTTATAAGGAGCATGTGTACCAAATTTGATGAAGAAATTCATTGTGGAAGTCATTTGATCAATTGGTAACTTATTGTGCAAGAAAAGTCAGAATCAGGGCATCTGTGGCCACCGCCAATGGTACCAAAGGGTCACAATCATCATTTTGAGGTTCTATGATCTTTATTTGATCTTATAAGTGGTTAGAAGTTCACAATATTGAAGAATTTCAAGCCATTTGCAAACTTTCCATTTTTGGACATGACTTGTAATGAAAACTTTCCATTTTGGGAAAGATTTTAAACCTCCTCTTTCTTGATCAAAAAGGCTTCAAATGAAAAATTTTCAAACATGAAAGTTGTAGATTTGATCTTCCCATTTTTAAAAAGTACAAGAACTCCTCTTGATTCATCCTAGAACTCAAGATATGATGTTTCAAAGTTGGCAAAAATCTTGTAATTTTCAAGTATGTGCCAAAGAGGATTTTTTGCAAAACCAAGTTTTAAGCATTCTTGTGACCTCTAATTGACCTCTAAGCATCATAACAACATAACACAACTTGCCTTGATCAGAATTGTGCCAAGAATCACAAGTTTTCATGCCTTGCACTTCAAGAAATTTCAAAGAGGGAAATTTGCAAAATCCATGCTATCACATGAATCAAGCCATCCAGCTCACAAAATTTGATCCAAGGGCCATCCTTGAATGAAGCTGAGGCAGGACAACCCTTCAAGCCAGCTCTGACCCGTGCCATACTCTTAGTTGCCAAACATTGACTTTTTTTGCAAATGAGGCCATACCAATCAAACTGAGCCACAACAACTCTCTGGACCAATCAACATTGCTTATGTGAACCTCATGGACCTCAAACATAATATCACACAAGCCTGAAACCTCACCAGAATCAGATTGCCCAAAAATCCCCAAAACTTTCATTCCTTCGATTCTCACTGCACAGCCACTAAAACTCAAAACTTCTTCCACCAATCATCTCAAAATCAATCATAGAACACAAACCAACCATTACAATGGCCTGAAACACTCCACAACACAAACACGATTTATGCCTTAGCAGAACTGAATCACACAAACCAGCCATCATAAACTTGTTCTAAGCCTTCCAGAAGCATCAAGGTGGTCATTGGAGTGGTTTTGCACAAAGAAGAGGTCCAGAAAGCTCAAACATAGAAAGCTTCATCTCAGGTATCATCCAATAACAAATTTTCCAGAACTTGTTTTTTAAGTTACAATATCAATCTACATGTTTCACTGATCATTGTGATGTGTTTGGTTTTGAAAATGAGTGGAAAATAAGCATGTATGAAGTTTCTGAATGTTTGACCTAAAATATGTTCTTGTTCGATTCTTGTTGTTGATGCATGATAAATTGTTTTTGGGGCATGATTCGTGCTTAGGATTGTTCAATGATCCATTCTGGAGCTTTAGAGGGCTTGGGGTGGTGTTTTGAGAGAACTCAGGTGAGGGGGTGCCGAAGAAGACGACTGTAACACTGTTCTGGTAGCCTGAAAAAGATTAGGGCTAATCCTATATTAATTAGGCTAGTTTGAATTTAGGCCATAAGATTTTGTTTCCCGCGCGTACGAATGGTTCAGATTAATCTACTTAACCCTAATTCTTAATTAATTAAATTAATTAGGTTAATTAGCCAGATTCAATCCTAGCCTCACATTCACGCGCGCAGTCACCCCCAATTTGAATCTGGACCATCAGATTTGATTACTTTGCATTTTATTTTATTTTATTTGCATTTCTTTTGTTCTATTTATTTAAAATATCAAAACATTTTCTAAAATCATGAAACTTTGTATTTTCATTTCAAATATTTTTCTAAACTCAAAAACATTTTTTATTTTAATTTTTGCATTAAAAAAGTATTTTTAAATCATTTAAATGTTTTATTTAATTAATTAATTGATTTTAATTAATTAAAAATTCATTCAGGTATCTAAAAATCACAAAACAATTTATGAAGCATTCTCATACATTTAGAAATATTTACAAACTCACCATACAAATTTCTTTTTAGGTTTGATCATACTTTCACAATTTTCTTTGAATTAGGGTTCATAAATATCACATTTTCTAACCCTAACTTGAAAAAATCATTTATGATCAACCATGATGAGTTTGAACTTGGTTCTTTTTACATTCTTTCACAAATTGCATCTAGTATCTAGGTTATTTATCTCATAATTTTGCATTGCATTTTCAAATTGATTTGCATTTTTCCCTTAGAATCACCTAAAACCATAGCTAACTTAGGAAATTCATAACTCCCTTTAGGTTTAGTTTCTGACCTTCACCTATGGGGAATGATCTTGTATATGTTTAGGGTTTGTTTGAGTTCAGTTTCAAATTTTTATCATGATGTATGCTTCTGTTTTGGCCATTTGCATCCCATACTTTCATAAAACCCTAATTTCTCATGTTCATTTGCATTCATCTTTGCATATCATCATCATATGAACTTGCCATGACATTCCATGCTTTTGTATGCCATCTTAGACATCTTAAGACATGTTAGAACATTTCTTGATCATTTCTTCATTCATTTGATATGTTTTGCATTCATTGCATTTCATGAACATCCATGTGTTTTCAAGCTTCTAACATGCCATCTTTGTATCTCATCCCTTGTATGATCATACATAAGCATTGTAAATGACTTTGCATCATCTCATAACACTTTTGTATCATGTTTTCACTTCTGGTTTTGGTCTTTGCACCTTCATTTGTTTTATTTCTTTTTGCTTTGCATCTTATGCATCCACACTAACTTTTCAGGGGCTTATGGTAAGTTATCTCGGATGTGGATTTGCCTTCACATCCCACCTCTTCTCATCTCTTCATATGCATTTTTTACTTGTCTTTAAAGTGAACTTGTTTCACTTGTGCTCTCTTTCTCCTACCTCTTCCTTTTAGGTTACTTAACTTCTTCAGGAAGTAATTGACCTATTCTTTCTCTCTTCTTTTTTTCATCTGCTTCTCTTCCTTGGTGGCCTTATGAAGATCCTTTTCTTTAAGCCTCACAAACCATAGGATATCCAAGCATGATAATTTTTAGGGTTATATATAGTCTCCCCTTAGTCTTTTACCTTTGAGTCTCCTTGAGTCTCTCTTCTCATCTCATAATCAGAGGCTAAACACTTAAAGCTTTAGGACTTTGAATTTGGGTTATGCCTACATCCTTCTCTTAGGATGGAGTGTATAACTTTAATCCTTAGTATTAAACCTTTAATTTGTTTACACCTCTTAATCAAAACACCTAATAACTATTAAGACTTAAGCTTGTAACTTGGGCCTTATATAAGGGTTACATCTTTTCCTTTTGGTTAAGAGGGACTAACCCTAGTGTTTAATGGACAAGTCCCCCTCAAGCTAGTCTTACAAACTTAAAACTCATTTCTTAATCTCACCCTTTAATTAAAATCCACTTAATAAAGGTTTGTTATCTAATGAATTTAGTCCCTGACCATGGATTAAGTTGAGGAGTCTTCCTCAGCTTAAGTGTTCTCATCTATCATCCTTCTCTTAGGATGGTGTAATGAGTTCACTAATCCATGATTAGATATTAAACTCATTACTTAACACTAAACAAAAAACCCAAAAACATCTTAATAATCACAAGTAGGTTAATGATCGTAATCCTACATCATCATGGTAATTAAGTTGAGATGCTTATCTCATGCTTAAGTAGGCTCATTATCCCTAATCAGGGATGATATAATGAGTTTACAACCCTTGATTTAGGCTTAAGCTCATTATCCTATGCAAAACACCAAAAACAATAAAAAACTGAAAACACAAAAACAAATAATAATCGTCTCCTCCGGGATTCTTTTCTCATCACATTCACTCTGAAAACGAGAACTCGCTTCTCCCGTCTAATACAAGACAGTTAGCACTCGAGCCAGACGAGTCATACACTTGAGCATAGACAAGCAAGCAGTTCACAGCAAAATCATCCAATCTCTTTGAGTCGAACTACGGTGTTCTGACTTTCTCATTGCACGAGAGGATACGTAGGCATAACTTAACAGTTATCGAACAAAAGTCTCTTTGTCATCCCCTCTCTTTCAACTTTCTTTCTAAGCCTCAGTCTTGAGCACTTCATCCTTTCTTTTTGCACTGACACACTGTATTTTCCCCCTAGATTTTTATACACAGTCAGCACATATACTTTCCCCTTTTAAATACAATCTTGTAAGCATGGATCCCGTCGAGTACGACGAACGATCTGGGTGCTAATACCTTCCCAGGTCGTAACCAACCCTCTTTCTCAGTTTCTCTGGTTCGCAACCGTCTTATCCATACCCTTCCAGGTTTATGCAGCATTACCTTTCCTTCGGGGAAAAAATGCCTAGCTGGAGACTCTATTCAATCTCAACCTCCAACATCACCGACCGTTTGCGTCTGCACTGGGACGTAAAGTCCGGGGAGCGACAGTTAGTACAATAACTTGTTTATTCATTACATTAATAAAAACTTGATAAATAATAGATTCCCTAAAGCATTATAATAATAACTACAATGAGGCACAAGCACAAAATCAAATTCCACAATTTGTTTCCACTTCAGTAGGTTCTTCAATTCACTTTCCACATTGCTTATTTGTTTCCCATATTCTTTGATAATCTCATGACATTCTGCAACTGGTTTTGAAAGATTTTCTATACTATCCATCAACATATGCTACTTCTCATCTCCAACATCTTCATAATACCATCCAAAGTACCCACAACCAGCAAGCATTGATCCCTGCAAAATTCATCTCTATACATCAAGTTTTTGTAGCAAAAACTGTTTTAATAAGAACAAACATGACATTCACATTAAACATACCTTAAAATTTGGACAACCCCATAAATGTTTTCCATAGTTCTTAACTGTTGTTTCCATTCGAAGAACAACTAAATGCCCACAGTTACAAAATAGTTTCCAACCTATGCTTGTGTTGACATTTGACCCTTCATTCGAAAAAGACATACCATAAGTACTTTTTTGCTTCATTGCTGGAGACAAACAATTTGATTTCATGGCTGAAGATGGATTGGCGAAGAAACCCTAGTCTATGTCGTGAATCAATTTGGGGAAGAAGCTCTAACAACACAAACCCTAATCCAGTAGGCAAGAATTAAAAAAGAAGATGATGAAATATGCCATGTCAGCTGCCACATACGCAAAAATAAACGTCCATTTGGGGGCACTTGACGGACAATACCAATTTGGAACCATTTAAACAATTAAGGGACCTTTTGGGCACTTTATAAACTTAAGGGACCAAATTGGACCTAGTGGTAGAGTTAAGGGACCAATTTGGGTATTTTTCCTAATTATTAAAATTTTTAAAATTTAAACCTATTTTTTAAAATTATATTGGGTTTCATTGGGTCAGTCCAGATTTACAAGGAATCTACCTGCCACCCCTACTCATTCCTGGCACGCCCTAAATTTACATAATGGCAAAAATTCCCCTAAATTTTTTACAAACAAATTCCTGGGAGGCATAAAAGACTTTCCTATATGAAACCATATTCCTAGTAGTTCATTTGAAATTACCGGTTGTAAACACCCCAAATTTGCCCTCACTAAGTTCACACGATGGCCTATGATCTTTTCATTTGCATAAGTTCAATCATATCATCTCATATTGCATTTTTGCTTCACTGCATTGGTTCAAAGTCATCTGCATCTAGGGTTTGTGATCTGAGCAATCCCTGAGCTATCTGAACCACTCCAAAGGTCTTCAATCATCTCAAGAGGGTCCATGTATGTTCAAGCATCATATTATATCCTCCCAAGATCAAGGAAGTCAAAAAATCACAAGAACTGAGAAAGGCATGGAAGCAGAGCCAAGCTTAACTGCACAGATGACCTGAAATTAGGGTTTTGGTTTCAGAGGCCATAACTACAAATTTTTTGGTCATTCTTGTTTCTATTGGTCTCTATATGTTATAAGGATCCTACATACCAATTTTCATGAAGAAATTCAAGGGGGAAGGCATCTGATCAATATATGACTTCTTGAACAAGTCAATGCAAAATCAGGGCATCTGAGGCCCTCAATCATCCAACCAAAGGGTCTTCTCCATCATTTTGGGTGTATATGATATTTATTTGATCTTAGAATAAGTTAGAAGTTCACAAAATTGAAGAATTTCAAGCCATTTGCAAAGTTGCCATTTTGGGAAAGTGACTTGTAATGCAAACTTGCCATTTTGGGAAAGTTTTTCAACCTCCTCTTTTTGATTCAAAAATTCTTCAAATGAAAAATTCCTGGTCATGAAAGTTGTAGATTGGATCATTCCCTTTTCAAAAAGTTCAAGAACTTGATCTAATTCATCATAGAACTCAAGTTATGGCTTTGCAAAGTTGGGAAAAATCACTAAATTTCACTTATGTACCAAAGAGGGAAACTTGCAAAAACTCATACCAAGGCAATTTGTGACCTCAAAGTGACTTCTAACCATTACAAAAACATCATACATGACCTATAATTCAGAATTGCCCAAAGAATTCTCAAGTTTCATGCCTTGATCATCAAGTATTTCAAAAGGGGCCAAAACCTCCACAAATTGCAAAATGCCCCAAATCTTGACATCCACTTGTGCTAGCTACAAAATCTGAATTCCATGGACCTACCTAAAGCCAGCTGCGCAGGACATGCCCTTGTCCTTGACCTGCCATGAGCCCATACCTCCAAGGACAACTTTGTTAACTTTATGCAAATTGAGCCATACCAATCAAACTGCTCCACAACAACTCTCTGCCCAATCAGAACATGTTATGTGGACCAAAAGCAACTCAACACACACAAGAACACAAGCTGAATCCTTCCACAACTCAGCATTCACAAAAAATCCCCTCTTTGCATTTTTCTTCGAAACTGATCACACAAGCCACAAACATCAAAACAAATTCCATAGAATAGCTCACCATGATCCACTGGTCATTTCCCACCCCTTGAAACAACCTGAAACACTCCAAATCAAAAACACGATTCTAGCCCCTCCTTGACCTGAGCTTCAGCCAAGTTCACATAGAGGCCATATAAACTCCAACCAAGCATTGCAAACTCTTCAGGGGGGTCATTGGAGGTGATTTGATGAAAATAACTGGTCAGAAAGCTCCAAAGGTGAAAGCTCCAGTTCAGGTATCACCAAGAACATTTTTTCCAGAAATTGTTTTTTATGCCATAGAAATGTTGCTTATGCTTCACTGATCATGTTGTGCTTGTTGGTTTTGAAAATGATTGAGTTTTGAGCCTGAACCGTGTCTCTGAAAGTTTGACCTAAAAACTTGTTTGATTTGATTCTTGTTTATGTTGAAATATAAATGATTTTTTGTGCTTGATTCTTGCTTAGGGTGTTTAGAAGATGTGATCTTGAGTTTTAGAGGGTTTAAAATTTCCTAGGGAAAAAGTTAGTTTTTTGAACTCGCCGGAGAAGATGACCGAAACACTGTTCCGGTCACCTGAAAGTCATTAGGATTCAGATTAGGGTTTAATTGTGTAATTAGTGAGATTTGAATGTGAGCCGTCCAGATGCGCGCGTGGTCTTTCCTTCCCTTTCCAGATTCAAATCTCAGCCTTTAGATCAGCATACTTTCTATTTAATTAGTTTTTATTTCATTTTTTCCCATTTAATTTGTACGAATTTTTAAAAATAGTAAAAAACATCAAAAACTTCTGAAATTTTTTATTAAATCTTTTATTAATTTTCAGAACCCAAAAATATTTTTATTTTTATTTTTTTGCATTAAAAGTTATTTTTAAATCATTTAAATGTTTATTTTTAATTAGTTAATGGGAATTAATTAATTAAAAATACATTTAGGTATTTAAAAATCCCAAAAAAATTCAGAGAGCATTTTAAAACATTTACAAACATTTACAAACTCACAAAACAAATTTCTTTTTGGTTTTGATCATACTTTGACAATTTTCATTTGAATCAGGGTTCTTTAATTTGAATATTTTTAACCCTAACTTCAAAAATTCATAACTTTTGATCCAAGTTGAGTTTGTGAATGGTTCTTTTTGCATTGTGTTAAGTATACTTTCAAGCATCTAAAAACATTTTTGTTTCATTTTTATAATGCATTTTCAATTTGTTTGGCATTTTCCCTTTAGGATCAACCTTAAAACCTTAGAAACTTAGAAAAAATCATAAGTTCTTTAGGGTTTAGCTTCTGACCTTCCCCTTTGGGCAGTGAACTTGTATGGGTTTAGGGTACCTTTGAATTTTGCATTGCATATTGTATGTAAACCCTAATCTTTGCCTTCATTTGCATTCATTCTTCATAAGCTTGCACACATGAACTTGCCATGACATTTTGTGCATCCACATGACATATAAGACATCTTAGGACATATTAAAATCATGTTTGATCATTGCATCATTCATTTTCCATGTTTTTGCTTTCATTTGATGTCATATGCATTCATGAACTTTCATGCCTCTTACATGTCTCATTTGCATTCTCATCCTTTGCATGATCATCCACATCTTTTGGTATGCTCTTGCATCGTCTCATAGCATCATTTGCATCATGAATATGCTTCTGACTCTGACTTTTATCTTGGCATCTCATCTCATTTTTCATTTCATTTCATTTCCTTTTGCTAACTTTTCAGGTGGTAAGTGTTTGAGAAGTGAATTTGCCTTCACTTCCCATCATCTCTTCTCATCCCTTTTATGCATCCATTGCTGCATTTTACCTTTGTACTAGAGTGAGCTTGCTCATTCATGTTCCCTTCTCACCTTCTTTCTTCAAGCAACTTATCTTCTTAAGTGAAGTAAGTTGTCTTGCTTCTTCTGCTTCTCCTCCTTTCATCTGCTTCTTCCTTGGTGGCTCTTCTTGAAGATCTCTTGCAAGCCTCATAAACCATAGGAACACCCAAGCATGATAACATTAGGGTTTAATTAGTTCCCCATTAGTTTTACCTTTGTGTCATCTTTGAGTCTTCTCTTCCCATCTAATAATCAAGGACTAAACCCTAAAGGTTTTAAGGCTTTGTGATTAAGCTTATGCCTGCATCCTTCTATTAGGATGGAGTGTATAAGTTTAATCTTAAGTGTTAAACCTTTAATGTGTTTAAATCCTTCAATCAATCCATCTAATAATCACTAAGACATCAAGCTTGTAACTTGGGCCTTGCATTAGGGTTCTAATTCTTCCTTAATTGGTTAAGAAGGACTAACCCTAGTGTTAATGGACAAGTCCCCCTCAATTTGTCTTACAAACCCTAAAATTCATTTCTTAATCTTACCATTAAAATCCAGTAAATAAAGGTTTTGTTTTGTCATGAGCTTAATCCCTAATCATGGGTTAAGTTAAGGAGCATTCCTCAGCTTAAATGTTCTCATCTATTATCCTTCTATTAGGATGGTGTAATGAGTCCATTAAATCTTTGATTATGGCTTAAACTCATTACTTAACACTAAACTAAAACTCCAAAAACATCTAAATAATCACAAGTAGGTTAAAGATCTTAATCCAACATCATGGTAATTAAGTTTGAGGTGTTTACTTCATACTTAAGGTATTCTCATTACCCCTAATCAGAGGGAGGATGTGATGAGTTTACTAACCCTTGGTTTAGGCTTAAGCTCATTATCTTATGACAAACACCAAAAGCAATAAAAGATTGAAAACACAAAAACAAACAATAATCGTCTCCTCCGGGATTCTTTTCTCACCTCATTCACTCACAAACGAGAACTCGCTTCTTTCGTCTAATGCAAGACAGTTTGCACCTGAGCCAGACAGGTCATACACTTGAGCATAGACAAGTAAGAAGTTCACAAGTCAATTTATCTTTCGGTCTCTTTGAGTCGAACTACGGTGTTCTGACTTCTTCATTGCACGAGAGGATACGTAGGCATAACTTACCAGTTATCGAACAAAAGTCTCTGTATATTCCCCCTCTTCCAGCATTATTCTTTGAGCCTCATAGTCTTGAGCTTCATACTCTTTTCTTACACTGACACTCTTTTATCTCACTTCACACTTCTTTTGCACTGACACTTGCATTCTTTTCCAGCTTTTACACACAAAATAGCACTGACACTACCCCTTTAAACACAAATCTTTCAAGCTTGGATCCCGTCGAGTATGATGGACAATCTGGGTGCTAATACCTTCCCAGGTTGTAACCAACCCCCTTTCTCAGTTTCTCTGGTTCGCAACCGTCTTATCCATATCTTTCTAGGTTTATGCAGCATTACCTTTCCTTCGGGATAAAAATGCCTAGCTGGCGACTCTTTTCAGTTCACCCTCGTGTTCTCTCATCTCGCCGACCGTTCGCGTCTGTACCCTATTTGGCCTAGCCTCATTTAGCGGGAGCGACAGCTTGGCGACTCTGCTGGGGTTACCTTATACTGCAACCAAGGCTTCTGGTTCTTTTTGTGGGTTCCTCCTAGCGCTTGTTTGATTTGTGTTTGCTGGGGTGTTATGTGCTATGTGTGTTTATTTATTTTGCTTTATTTATTGCTTTATGTAGAACTTTATTTATTGCTTTCTTTACAGTCTTATGTATATTTCATACTGTCATTGTCAATATGCTGGATCTGGTTTACTGTTTTGGTGGGTGGGTTCTGTCGCTCCCGATAAATGGGGATAAGGCCCAGATAAAGGTACAGACGCGAACGGTCGGCGAGAGGGACAATGAGAACACACAGCCGTGAACTCACTGGAGAATGAATAGAGTCGCCAGCTAGGCATTTTTATCCCGGAGGAAAGGCAATGCTGCATAGACCTGGAAAGATATGGATAAGACGGTTGCGAACCAGAGAGACTGAGAAAGGGGGTTGGTTACAACCTGGGAAGGTATTAGCACCCAGATTGTCCGTCATACTCGACGGGATCCACGCTTAAAAGATTTGTGTTTTAAAGGGGTAGTGTCAGTGCAATTTGTGTGTAAAAGAGCTGGAAAACAAAATGTACAGGTGTCAGTGTAAAGGAAGTGAAAGTGTATAAATGATATGTCAGTGTAGGAATGAGAATGAATTGCTCAAGATCATGAGGCTAAAAGAAAGATGCTGGAAAGAGGGGGAATATATAGAGACTTTTGTTCGATAACTGTTAAGTTATGCCTACGTATCCTCTCGTGCAATGAGGATGTCAGAACACCGTAGTTCGACCCAAAGAGACTGAAAGATGAATTGACTTGTGAACTGCTTACTTGTCTATGCTCAAGTGTATGACCTGTCTGGCTCAGGTGCAAACTGTCTTGCATTAGACGGAAGAAGCAAGCTCTCGTTTGTGAGTGAATGAGATGAGAAAAGAATCCCGGAGGAGACGGTTATTGCTTGTTTTTGAGTTTTCAGTCTTTTATTGCTTTTTGAAGTTTGTCATAAGTTGATGAGCTTAAACCTAAACCAATGGATTTAGTAAACTCATCACATCCTCCCTCTGATTAGGGGTAATGAGAATACCTTAAGTGTGAAGTCAGATTCTCACACTTAATCACCTTTGGTGTAGGGTTAAGATCATTAACCTACTTGTGATTATTTAGATGTTTTTGGTGTTTTTGTTTAGTGTTGAGTAATGAGATTAAGCCATAATCAGGGATTAAACAGACTCATTACACCATCCTAATAGAAGGATAATAGATGAGAATGTTTAAGCTGAGGAAAGCTCCTCAACTTAATCCATGATTAGGGATTAAACTCATGACAAAACAAGCCTTTGATTAAGTGGATTTTATTTAATGGTATGATGATGAAGTGTTTTTTAGGGTTTATAAGACAACTTGAGGGGGACTTGTCCATTAACACTAGGGTTAGTCCTTCTTAACCAATTAAGGAAGAATTAGAACCCTAATGCAAGGCCCAAGTTACAAGTGTGATGTCTTGATGGTTATTAAGTGAATTGATTAAGAGATTTAAACACATTAAGGGTTTAACACTTAGGATTAAAGTTATACACTCCATCCTAATAGAAGGATGCAGGCATAAGCTTAATCACAAAGCCTTAAAGCCTTTAGGGTTTAGTCTCTGATTATGAGGTGAGAAGAGAAGACTCAAAGAGAGACACAAAGGTAAAACTAAGAGGGGAGACTAATCAAAACCCTAATCATTGTCATGCTTGGTTGTTCCTAAGGTTTGTGAGGTTTTCAAGAGAAGTCTTCAATGGAACCACCAGGAAGCAGATGAAAGGATCAAGAGAAGCAAAGTAACTTGCTTCATTCAAGAAGTCAAGTCACTTGAAGAAAGAAGGTGGGAAGAAGAAGAATGAGCAAGCTCAAACTCAAACACATATAAAAATGCAGCAATGGATGCAAGAGAGATGAAAAGAAAAGCTATGAGAAGTGAAGGCAAATTCACTTCTCAAGTCACTTACCACCTGAAAAGGTTAGAAAAGAAATGCAATGCAATGCAAGATGAGATGAGATGACATGATGAGAAACAAAACCAGAAGCATACACATGATGCAAATGATGTTGTGAGATGCTACAAACATGAGGCAGCACATGGAGATGATCATACAAGTTCATGAATGCCAATGAAGCAAGTTAGGAACCATGAACATACATGAAAAGTTATGAAGTGCACATGGCATACAACATGGCAAATACATGATGCAATGATCAATCATGCTTTCAATATGTCTTATGATGTCAAATGAATCAAATGGAAGCATGGAATGTCATGGAAAGTCATGCTATGCAAGAGAATGCAAGATGGATGCATATGGAAGCCCAAATTAGGGTTTATGAACCAAACATCAAACAAAAACCAAAAACAGAAGCAAACCCTAAGATAAAAAATGGAAAATGCCACACAAAGGATCCCTAACCCTATACTAAACCAATGTCCAAAGGAGAGGTTTCAACTCTTAACCTAGCTCAAGTTATGATTTTTCTAAGTTTTCTAGGGTTTTAGGGTTCCTTAACAAGAAAATTATCAAACAAATGGAAAATGAAAGATCAAATCATGGCCATTTAATCTCACAAACTACATGCTAAACACAATGCAATGCAAAAAGAATCAATGTCCAACTCCTCATGAATAGGCAAAAATGATTTTTTGAACTTTGGATCAAATTAATGCATAAAAATGATTTTTATTCAATGAGAAATTCTTAAAATGCATCAAGATCAAAAAAGAAATTTGGTTTGAAGGTTGGACAATGTTTCTAAATGTCTTAGAAGATTTCATGAATTTTTTGGTGATTTTTAAATTCCTAAAAGTATTTTTAAGAAATTAATTCTCATTAATCAATTAAAAATAATCTTTTAAATATTTAAAAATGCTTTTTTAATGATAAAAATAAAAACAAAAATATTTTTGTGTCATAAAAATTATTAAAACTCATGAGAAAAAGTTTCATAATTTTTAGACATTTTAAACTATTTTTAATAATTTAAACAAAACAAATGAGAAAAAAGTGAAAATAAAATGAAAATAAATGAATTAAAGAGAAGTCAGCTGATCCAAGGGCTTGAATTCAAAGTCACACGCGCGGGAGTTGACTGCGCGCCACATCTCACGGCCAGAATTCAAATTTCACTAATCAATGCTTATGCCCTAATCTTGCCGTTAAACACATTCAGATGACCGGAACAGTGTTCCGGTCATCTTCTCCGTTCACCCCAAAATGCTAACTCTCTACACACGTATCTAAAATGAAATCTAAGAACACAGGAATGATCCCCACTCACTCACGAATCAAAACCCCAACTCAAAACAAATTTATCATTCCTACAATGGCTGAATCGAAGCAATCTATTTCTAGGGCAAAAAGTTTCAGAAGCATGGTAAACTCTCATCTCTCCACCATTTTCAAAACCAAAGGCATATTCATGATCAGGAAGACATATAGAACAGATTAAGAACTTAAAAAATGATTTCTGGAAAAATATTTCTTGAGCTACCTGAGATTCGAAGCTTTCACTCCAGCAACTTTCAGGCCTGCCCTCCTTGTGAAATCCACTCCACTTGGCCTCTTGATGATGCTTGAATGCTTTGGAGAAGTTTATGTTGGCTGGATGAAGAGTTTGAACAGCTTATGCTCAAGCTCAGTTGAACATGTCAATGGTGGTTCAGGCTGTTTCTGGCATGGGTGAAGGGTTGTTTGTGGTCCAGATGATGAGTAGAGAAGGTTTGTGGAGTTGGTTTTGATGTTTGTGTGCTGTGGAGAGAGATTCGAATGAAACTGCAGCTTGAGGTGAGGAATGGCAATGGGGTGTTCTTGCTCAAACCAGGCCTGACTCTTGGTGGTTTCTACTCAATGGGGTATGGTGAGATGATTAGAGGAATTTGTTTGAGTGTTTGTGTGTTGTGCAGGCAGATTCGAAGAGAGATGCAAAATGGAGTGAGTTTGTGAAAGATGAGTTCTGGTGTGTTTCAGCCTTGCTTCTTGTTATGTTTTGCTAGCAAATGAAAAGTATAAACAATTGCAAGTTGCCAGAGGATGTGACATGGCCTGTGGTGATTGGGATGTTTGCTTTTGCCAAAAGTCAACTTTTTGTGTAAGAGAAGTATGGCTTGGTTCTAGGCTAGTACAAGGCATGGGGCTGTGCAGCAAGGGTGAGGGGAAAGGCTAGCCAAAGTCAGCATCCAATGTTGCAAGTTGTAGGAAGTGTGATGAGTGGTTTTGCAAGTTGTTACCTTTTGGCATTTCATGGAAAAAAGTCTTGTTACACAAACTACAAACATGTAATCTTTGGTCCAATTCTGATTTTTAGGGCCTATAGAATGTTTGTGTAATGGTTTGAAGTGAATTAGAAATTACAAATGGCATTGGTTCATGGTTTTGCAAAATTCTCATTTGAAGCATGCCTTGAAAATCAATGATTTTTGCCAACTTTGTCACACCATAACTTTTGATCCAAGAAGAGTTTGATCATGTTCTTGTACTTTTTTGAAAAGGGAAAGATGTATTCTACAACTTTCATGACCAAAGTTTTTCCATTTGAAGCATTTTTGGATCAAGAATTAAGGCTTGAAAAATGACCTAAAATGAAGCATTCTTGAAAAGTCAACTATGCCCAAAAAGTCAACATTTGCAAAAACTCCAAATTCTTGATTTTTGTGAACTTCAACCTTCTTCCATGATCAAATAAAGATCATATACACTCAAAATGATGAAGATCACCCATTGGTTGGGTCATTGGGGGCCTCAGATGCCCTGATTTTGCACTGACTTGTCCAGAAAGTCAACCCTTGATCAGATGACTTCCCCATGGAATTTCTTCATGAAACTTGATATGCATACTCCCTATACCATATAGAGACAAATAGAAACAAAAATGACCAAAAAAATTGGAGTTATGGCCTCTGAAACCAAAACCCTAATTTTAGGTCAACTGTGCAGTCAAACTTGGCTCTGCTTCCACACCATTCCCAGTTCTTGTGATTTTTTTGAAACCTTGACTTTGGGAGGATATAATATGATGCCTGAACACATGTGGATCCCTCTGAAGTGATTGGTGGACTTTGGAGTGGCTCAAGAAGCTCTTGGATTGCTCAGATCACAAATCCTAGATGCAGATGACTTAGAATTTATGCAGTGAATCAAAAATGGGATATGAGGTGATATGATTGTGTTTATGCATATGAAATGATCACAAGCCATGGTGTGAATGAGTGAGGGCAAATTTGGGGTGTTTACAGCTGCCCCTATTCAAACATGAGTTAGCTGTGCAGGATGTAAGCAACGGCTTAACAGGCAAACAAGATAACTTGTGGTTGAATACCAAAGACAGTCCAAAATTTGCACTCACAGAATGAAGAAGAAAAGGGATATAGATTGTAAAGGAAAATAAAGTATATTGTAAAGTGTGGGCGACGGAGGACGACCGTCGAGCAGAGGACGACTGCTGGGTAAAGAGCAATGACGGGGACGACCGGCATGCTGGGAAAAGTACGGAAAATAAAGCGATGACGGGGACGGCCGACACGCTGGGGATAAAAGGTAAAGCCAAGACGGGGACGGCCGACTAGCTGGGGAAAATAAGATTATGATGGGGACGGCCATCGAGATAAAGTAAGATTCTCTGGGAATTAATGAAACATGACGGGGACGACCATCAAGTTCACAAAGGTAAAGTAACCAACGATGGGGACGGCCATCGAGCTAAAAAGGAAAGGGACCACGACGGGGACGGCCATCGGGTTAAAGAATGAATGAAATAAACAGATGATGAGGTACGGTCATCAAAGGTGAAGGACGATCACCTAGCAGGGGACGGCTGCTCTGTTGGGAAAGAAATATGATGGGGACGGCCATCAAAGGTGGAGGACGACCACCTGGCAGGGTACGGCTGCGGAAAATATCGCGACATAGGACGAATGCCGGATAGAAAAGGTCAACGATGGGGAAGGCAATCGGACGAGCATGATGGAGGACGACCATCAAGAAGTGGAGGACGACCACTCAGCAGGGTACGGCTGCTCTCGAGGTTAGTCATGACATAGGACGAATGTCAGATAACCAAAATCAACAATGGGGACGGCCATTGGATAAAATGATGAAGGACGATCATCAGAAGGTGGAGGACGACCACCTAGCAGGGGACGGCTGCTAAAAATCAACGATGGGGACGGCCATCGGACGAGCACGATGGAGGACGACCATCAAGAAGTGGAGGACGACCACTCAGCAGGGTACGGCTGCTCTCAGGGTTTATCATAACACAGGACGAGTGTCAGATAAAAAAGAAAATGCTTGTTGGTAATCTACTGGGGGAATGTAAACACGGACGAGTGCTTATATCCAAGAAACAAAGGTATAAGTGTTTGGGTATTCGTGTATAGATTAAAGATGCGGACGAGCATCCTTAAGACTATGATACGGACGAGTATCATGTAGAAACAAATACCGACGCGTGTTCCAAGATGATGATACGGGCGAGTATCATCTGGTTAACAGAGAACACGGGCGAGTGTTGAATCTGAAGAGACTCTTCTGGGGAAAAGTAGACACAAACGAGTGTCTAAATTCAAGAAGGCAAAAGTGTATGGATTAAAGATACGGACAAGCATCCTTAAGACTATGATACGGACGGGTATCATGTAGAAACAAACGCTTGACACATATTCTGAGATGATGAATACGGGTGAGTACCATCTGGTTAACAGAGAACATGGACCAATGTTGAATCTGCGGGGATATAAACTGTGTATACAAGATACGGACGAGTATCTGTGTGAGTATTGTAAAGATGAGTGTTTATCTGCTGGGGAAGGTGACACGGACGAGTGTCAAGAGAGAAAGGTATAATAATATCGACAAGTATATGGGTTGTAAAAGTGTAGGCGACTGCGCTGGGGATATGACACGGACGGGTGTCAAGAAAGTATATATAGGTATATGTGAGTGCAAAGAGGATGTCTTTGGCTTTCTGCTGGGGTATGACACGGACGGGTGTCAAAAAGAGTATATACTGGTGTTTGAGGCAGCTGCTTTTGCTGGGAACTCTGGCGGGGATTTTTCTGTATGTTGATGAACTGTAATTATTCACAAGTGTTGATTCATAACATGGCTCATGATTATGCTATGCATTTGATTTTTGCCGTAATGCTCCGTGTTAAAACGGAATGCTACGCTTTGTGGATGAATATGATGCGAATGCTATGGCTGTGCAAAGATACCAAACCGGGATCCGGGTCCCGTTGCCGCGAAGATCTTCGATCGATCTGTTTGAATTAGACATCCCAGCTGGGGATGAGATCTTTGGTAGATCTGATGAGATGATGGGGATACAAGTCATTGGTAGACCTATCCTTGTAAATGAGGAACCCAGCTGGGGCTTGCAGAAGCTCTCTTCACTCTGTTGTGACCTTCATGCATTGTTCTTCTGGATAAAGGCTGGAACTCTGTGGGGAGTTGGTTCCCTGACCCTTGTATTTTGCTGAGGAAGAAAGATTGGTACTACGGCTGGGGAGAATTGTTGGCAACTCAGCTGGGAAGAGTAACGAGAGGCAACTCAGCTGGGGAGAAAGCACCTTGAGTGCTAAGGCTGTTTGTTGATCCCTGCAATCCTGCAAAGATAAGGAAACGCACAAAAGGTCCCGAGGTACCCTTTACTGGATCCCGTCATAGGAGTTAAGCACTCTCGAGAGTAAGTATATTCCCCGCAGGCATGTGTTTTTTTTTTATTATTTTTAGAGAAAAGCATCTGTACTTATGCAATTGTATTTTTAGAGATATCAGACAATTCTTTGCAAAATGAAAATGTACAAAACAAAACATGACTGAGAAATCTGATCTTATTGATTCACGTGCCCTGAATTGGCAGGATACAGTCAAAGAAACAGATCCCCTGAAATGAGGAGATTGTTACAAATTAAGAAATAAAGTGCTGGCAATGTTGATGACGCTTTAAAGAGCTTCCTCTTCTGCTATGACTCGTATGACAATGACGTTCTTCTCATCTTGCTTTCTGAAGAATGTTGATTCTGATTGAAGCTTGATCTTTTCGAAGCTTACCAAGTAGTAAGTGATACAGACGAATTCAAAATGCAGTTGTTCGCTCATTCCTTTACTTTGCATGGATCGCCCTTTCGGGTTTTCAATCCATCGGGATACCCATTTTTGCCTAAGCTGTCCAATGCGGCTTTTCAGCTCAGCGGGTGTACATTTTTTTGTTTATTTTCCCTTATTTTTGCCCAAGTCTTTTATTCTGTTTTTGACTCGCCGGGATGCCCTATTTTTGCCTGGACTTACATTCTGTTTTTGTGTCCAGCGGGTCCTTTTTATGCGAAGTATTTTTTAACTGCATCTGAATTCACAGGGGACGGGAAGTCTTCACCATCCATGGTACTGAGCATCAGTGCTCCACCAGAGAAAACCTTCTTTACCACGAATGGTCCTTCATAATTTGGAGTCCATTTGCCCTTGTGGTCTGTATGAGGAGGGAGGATTCTTTTCAGCACAAGATCTCCCACTTGGTACTCTCGGTGCCTGACTTTCTGGTCGAAGGCTTTCTTCATTCTTTTCTGATACAACTGCCCATGACAAATTGCAGCCAATCTTTTCTCTTCGATCAGGCTCAGTTGCTCGTATCGGGCCCGAACCCATTCTGCTTCCTTCAGTTTAACATCCATCAATACTCGTAAAGAGGGTAATTCAACTTCAACCGGTAGGACTGCCTCCATACCATACACAAGTTGATACGGTGTTGCCCCAGTGGATGTTCTGATTGACGTGCGATACCCATGCAAGGCAAACGGTAGCATCTCGTGCCAGTCTTTGTAAGTGACTACCATCTTCTGCACAATCTTCTTGATGTTCTTATTTGCTGCCTCAACAGCGCCATTCATCTTTGGCCTGTAAGGAGAAGAATTGTGATGTTGGATCTTGAAGTCCCGGCACAGTTCTGCCATCATTTTGTTGTTTAGATTGGAACCATTATCAGTAATGATTCGCTCGGGAACTCCATATCGACAGATGATATCTCTTTTCAGAAATCTGGCTACCACTTGCCTGGTAACGTTGGCATAGGAAGCTGCTTCGACCCACTTGGTGAAATAGTCAATGGCGACCAGGATGAATCTGTGGCCATTTGAAGCAGTTGGCTCAATCTTGCCGATCATATCAATGCCCCACATGGCAAAGGGCCATGGTGAAGACATAATGTTCAAAGGATTGGGAGGTACATGCACTTTATCTGCATAGATCTGGCATTTGTGGCATCTTCTGGCATAGGCACAACAGTCTGCATCCATCGTGATCCAATAATAACCTGATCTTAGCAACTTCTTGGCCATGGCATGCCCTCCAGCATGGGTACCAAAGGAGCCCTCGTGCACTTCATGCATCAGCAAATCTGCCTCCGTCTTATCAACGCATCTGAGGAGTACCATATCAAAGTTCCTTTTGTATAAAGACCCATCAGTGTTCAGAAAGAAACTACCAGCAAGCCTTCTCAAAGTCTTCTTATCATTGGAAGATGCCCCAGGTGGGTATATCTGATCCTCCAAGAAGCACTTAATGTCATGGAACCAAGGCTTATCATCTTTAACAATATCTGCTGCGAACACATATGCCGGTCTGTCAAGTCTGGACACTGAAATCTGAGGTACAAAGTTGGCAGTCTGAACTTTGATCATGGATGAAATGGTAGCAAGAGCATCCGCAAACTGATTCTCGTCCCGAGGGATATACTCAGGCTTGACCGTTGTGAAGAAAGTCAATAACCTCCTTGTATAATCCCTGTAAGGTATCAGATGATCCTGGTGAGTGTACCATTTGCCGTTGGTTTGATTGATTACCAGAGCTGAATCTCCAAATACGGTCAATGTCTTGATCCTGAGGTCAATGGCTTCCTCAAGACCCATAATGCAAGCTTCGTATTCAGCTTCGTTGTTAGTGCAGTTAAAAGCGAGTTTTGCCGAGAAAGGCATGTGAACTCCTTTAGGTGTAATGAGCACTGCACCAACACCACGGCCATTCATGTTAACAGCCCCATCAAACATCATAGTCCATTCTTCTTCCGGGCCAGGCCCTTCAGTGTGAACAGGCTCTTCATGATCTTTTGCTTTTATGAACATGATGTCTTCATCAGGGAAGTCAAATCTCATAGGCTGGTAATCATCAATAGGTTGCTCAGCAAGATATTCAGACAATACACTGCCCTTGATGGCTTTCTGAGATGTGTATTGGATGTCATATTCTGTGAGGATCATTTTCCATCTTGCAACCCGTCCGGTAAGTGCTGGCTTCTCGAATATGTACTTGACTGGGTCCATCTTTGAGATCAACAAAGTAGTGTGGGTCAACATATACTGCCTCAGTCGGCGAGCAGCCCACGCTAAAGCACAACAAGTTTTCTCGAGCAGTGAATAACGTTGTTCACAGTCGGTAAACTTTTTGCTTAGGTAGTATATTGCATACTCTTTTCGACCAGACTCGTCATGCTGGCCCAACACACACCCCATTGACTCTTCTAATACTGTCAAGTACATTATCAGAGGTCTTCCTTCAACTGGAGGCATGAGGATTGGAGGTTCTTGTAAGTACTCCTTGATCTTGTCAAATGCCTTCTGACAATCTTCATTCCACCTGACCTTCTGTTCCTTTCTCAACAACTTGAACAAGGGTTCACAGGTTGTTGTAAGGTGAGATATGAATCTTGAAATGTAGTTCAATCGACCTAAGAACCCTCGAACTTCCTTTTCAGTTTTCGGTGCAGGCATCTCTTGAATAGCTTTGACTTTATCAGGGTCAACTTCAATCCCTTTCTCGCTTACAATAAATCCCAGCAGCTTACCAGATCGCACCCCGAATGTGCATTTGTTGGGGTTCAACTTCAGTTGGTACTTCCTCAGACGCTTGAACAATTTAAGCAGATTTACCAGATGGTCTTCTTCAGTGAGGGACTTGGCAATCATATCATCCACATAGCATTCTATTTCTTTATGAATCATATCGTGGAATAATGTTACCATAGCCCGTTGATATGTTGCGCCGGCATTCTTGAGCCCAAATGGCATTACCTTGTAACAGAACGTGCCCCAGGGTGTGATGAATGTTGTCTTCTCCATGTCTTCAGGTGACATCTTAATCTGATTATATCCTGAAAATCCGTCCATGAAGGAGAATACCGAGAACTGAGCCGTGTTATCCACCAATACATCAATGTGAGGTAATGGGAAGTCATCTTTCGGGCTGGCTCTGTTCAGATCCCGGTAGTCAACACACATCCTAACTTTTCCGTCTTTCTTAGGCACAGGCACAATATTAGCAACCCACGGTGGATAGCTAGTCATAGCAAGGAACCCGGCGTCCCATTGCTTTTGTACCTCTTCTTTGATTTTCATTGCCATGTCCGGACGAGTACGGCGCAACTTCTGTTTAACTGGCGGGCATTCTTCTCTCAAAAGCAGCTTGTGCACGACAATATCGGTATCCAACCCTGGCATATCTTGGTAAGACCAAGCGAACACATCTACATACTCTTGAAGCAGGTCAACCAGTTGTCTCTTCACTGAGTCTTGCAGGCAAGCCCCGATTTTAACTTCTTTCACGTCTTCATCCGTACCAAGATTGATCACTTCAACCTCCTCCTGGTGAGGAGTAATAACCTTTTCCTCCTGTCTTAACAACCTGGCTAGCTCTTCAGGAAGCTCATATTCTTCTTCAACCCCTTCATCAGCTTGATTGATCGGATTGTCAAAGTCATACGAAGTCATAGCCGTGCTGTTGTCGGTGCTGTCTGGAAGGCACACTCTGCAAGGGTTCAGTTTGTTCATTTTAGTGATTTGATTTTAATCTTGCTTTAGAAAAGTGAAATAAAGTTGTCATTTTGAAAACACTGCCATTTATTTTTTGTACAAAAAGAAAAATAGAAAAACAGTGAACGGAAAAGACTCGTTTGCAAAAAGATGTCTGATATTTCATTAATTGATCTTGTTTGCACAAAAAGTACAGATGGCCCGATTACAAAATGAGTCTTATCATCTTGGGCAAGATGCAAGACTTTGATGCATGCTTATAAAAATACAGGAAATAATAATTACTCTGCATGAGTAACTCTTATAATTTCCTGGGAAGACCAGTTCGAGACACTGCTCCCCGGGATCTTTGGACGAATCCATCTTTCCAGGTTGCGTTCTTCTTCCAGCTCGTCTTCCAGACAGTTAATAACATCAGGGGTAAGCATCCCCCCACTCACAAAATTGGGCTCTTTCGCAGCCGCTGCTTGACCTTGTTGAGTTGGTTTGTAACCCAACCCAAATCTGTCTTCTTTCTTCTCCACCTGTAGTAGCTTGCCCCAGCCTTGGGCAGTTCCTTTCTCAACAACCCTCCAGGCTTGTTGGTATGATGATATTGAAGTTCCAGGTACAGCAGATGTCTCATTGACGTTCAAGGCTTCGAACCCCTGGCTCATTGTTTCGTGGATCTCCCCGTCCATTTCAATGTACTTATAGGTTGCCAGGTGGCTGACAAAAATGTCCTCCTCTCCGCAGATTGTAACGATTTGACCCTCCCACTCATATTTTAACTTCTGGTGAAGGGTAGAGGTCACGGCGCCAGCGGCGTGAATCCATGGCCTACCCAATAAACAGCTGTAGGCGGGCTGTATATCCATCACGTAGAAGATAGTTTTAAAGGTCTGCGGGCCAATCGTTATGGGCAACTCGATCTCTCCCAGAACCGATCTCTTTGAACCATCAAAGGCTCTCACCACTAGGTTGCTGGGTCTCAACGCCAATCCGTCATATTCTAGCTTCACCAGGGCCTTCTTAGGTAAGACATTGAGGGATGACCCCGTGTCTACCAGCACATGGGAAAGGACAGCACCTTTGCATTCCATGGTTATGTGCAAGGCTTTGTTATGGTTGCGGCCTTCCGTTGTCAAATCAGTATTGGTGAACCCTAGTCCATGGCTAGCATTAACATTTCCCACTACTGCTTCCAGCTGATTGACAGTGATCTCTTCCGGCACGTAAGCTGCGTGCAGGACTTTGAGTAGTGCATTCCGATGGGCTTCGGAGCACATAAGCAATGATAGGATTGAGATCTTGGAAGGCGTCTGATGAAGCTGATCCACTATTTTATAATCACTTTTTTTGATGATTCGCATGAACTCATCAACCTCTTGATCGAATGGTGTCTTCAAAGCTTCCTTAACAGCTTGATCTTCCTGCGCAGGGCTCTTCCCTTTTGCCTTGGCAGCAGCTTCTGCTTCGGCTGTGGGTCTCTGAATTTGTGGAGCGAAAAGACGTCCACTTCGAGTGAAGCCTCCGCCTCCGCCCACATTGTCTACTTGTAGTGCAGGGGTTGATGATTCAAAAGTGATTCTTTGTCCTTCACAGTACAAGTCAGAGCCGTAATGCCAGGGGATGGCATTACTGCTTTCATAAGGTACGGGTCCAGGCACCATGACGGTGACTGGACTGACTGCAGCTGTTGAAGGAACTGTGATAGTCTGCGGATCATAATAAATTGTAACTGGTGCTCTAATGGGAGCAGCACCTTCTGAATTGTAGGCAGAGTTGCTTTCAGGATCATAGAATATGGTGACAGTTGAGACATCTTCATGATTTGTTGCTGGTGTTGTAGGAGATATTGTCGGAAGAAAGGATGTGGTTGTTGTAGGAGTTTCAAAATGGAGTGAAGCTGAAGTTGTAGAAGAAAAATTTGCTGATAACTGATCAGTTGAGACGATAGATGGAGTACTTGTTGATGAAACCGAAGAATTGTCAGGAACAATGGTTGATGCAGTTGTAGGAGGTTCTGAAACCGTTGCTGATGAGACTGCTGGATTTGTTGGAAATGATGTGGTGATCTGAAGTTGGCCACTCTGAATAAGACCATCTATGCCATTCCTTAAATTATCGCACCCATTTACTGAGATGTTGCAGTAAGCACAGCCTAACTCACACCCCGGGAACATTTGACATTCCAAGAGCTGAGCTTTGATTTCCACCAACGGTGTCCTGATCTGGCCCACACTGGTTATTAAATAAGACGGCTTGTCTTCTTCAATAGCGTTAATCCTGGGACCACCGTGGTTTGGCATCGGGTTCTTATTGACATTGGGCGGTGGTGCGAAATTCAGAGCTTTTGAGTCTACCAGGTCTTGTACCTTCATATGCAGGGCTCTGCACTTTTCTGTACTGTGGCCAAGTGCATTTGAATGGAAGGCACATCTGGCGTTGGAGTCATAATTCCTGGGTAGACTGTTGGGATCTGGAGGTGCCAATGTCCTTAGCTCAACTAGGTTGAGTTTCAGGAGTTGTGGCAGCAATGTAGCATATGGCATAGGGATCGGATCGATTACCCTGTTGGCTTGAGAAGGCCTCTGTTGGAATGGCCTTTGCTGGCTGTTGTTGCTGGTATTGCTGTTGTTGTAGCTTCTTGGAGGATACTGATTTTGTTGATGATACTGAGGTTGTTGTTGATAGTTTTGTTGTGGAGGTTGATAAACTGGCTGAGGATGTGCTGGAGCAGGAATGGTAACTGCTGCTATTGACCTGTGAACATATTGGGGCCTGCCCCTGTTGGTGTGGATGGCATTGGTCTCACCAGTTCTTCTCGGGCCTGCAAAAGGCTTTCTTGTACTACTGGACGAGCTTGCACCGTTGTCTGAGATCTTACCCATCTTCAATAGGCTTTCAATTCTCTCCCCAGCTATGACAACATCCGCAAAGCTAGTGGAAGAGAAAGCAGCCAGCCTGTCAATATAAGTTCCCTGAAGGGTGTTCATGAACATATCTGCCATTTCCCTTTCAGACATAGGTGGTTGAACAGCAGCAGCCAGTTGCCTCCATCTCTGGGCATATTCTCGGAAACTTTCCCTTGACGACTGTGACATTCCCATCAGGAGGGTCCTGTTGGGTGCCATGTCTAAGTTATACTGATACTGTCTGATGAAGGCCTCTGCCAGGTCCTTCCAGCACCTAATAGCTGCCCTTGTCAAGTGAGAGTACCATTCTCTTGACGCTCCAGTTAAGCTGTCTTCGAAATAGAACATCCAGAGCTTCTCATCCATAGTATAGGCCTTCAGCCTCCCCAGAAATGATTGCAAATGAGTCCGGGGGCATGAAGTCCCGTTGTATTTTTCAAAACAAGGAGGCTTAAACTTATGGGGGATCCTGACCCCGTCTACCAAGCCCATGTCCATGACGTCGAAACCTAGAGAGTTTTGAGACTCTAAGGATCTCAATTTCTCAGCTATCTCATCCAACCTTCTATCATAAGCTTCTTCCCCAACACCCATTACTGTAAACTGGTCCTCTTGGGGGTCTTCTTGAAGTACCCTGGCTGCAGTGGCAGTCCCTTGAACATTTGCAGGAATATTGACCTCAGGATGGAGGTGTGGTCCAAATACAGGGGGATTTACATGAGGTTGGACCCTTTCATTGTTGCTGGTGCCGGCAGTCCCTATATGTGGATCTTCTTGATTCTGCCTTTCCACCATGGCCCTTAATCTTTCCTGGCTCTGAGCCATGTTGTTCATCACTTCCATAAACTGAGTCATTTGATTCCTCATTTCTAGCCTTTCGTTTGCCATTTGATTTCTGACCTCAGTAAGGTCTTGCTGCATCTGATCCATTTGAATGCCCGGAAGATTGTTACGGGTCGGATAACGGTGCGGACGGTTGAGGGGAAATACCCGGCGCCGAGCAATAGTTCCTGAACATCACAACAGAGTTAGTGGCAATAAAACAAAAACCTACAAAACAAACAAAAGGGTTAGCATGCAATGCAGTTATGCTTATTTGTTCTCAAGGTATCCGGTTTGGCATTCAGTTTTGACCCTTCCAGACCCTTGAAGATGCTGTTGATGTTGCTTTTGAAGTGAAACTCGGATGGAACAAACCAATACATATATTACAAAAGACAAAATAGTACATAGTTTGTTTACAAATACAAGCCCTCTGAGGGGTCAAAACACATTACAGGAAAATAAAAGTACATGGAATGAAAGCAACAACAAACAAATGGTCAAACACCAAGACCAAACTCATCCTCACGAACTTCCTTGAGAAGTGCTTCGGTCACAGGATCAGCCGGGCGCTCCGTGAGATTCCTGATGAGGAGATTCCGGGTTGTAACAGCTGCTGTTAGCTTCTTGTGCTGAGTTTGTTCTTTGGACCTCTTCACCCCTGCTTTGATCTTCAGCTCTGATATCTCCCTCTGGGATGCTGCCAGGGCTTCTTGCTGCACTTTTGCACTAGCTTCCAGTTGCTCCATCTTGTCTTGAACTCTCTTGTCCTCCAGAGTACGAGCCTCGGTGATCCTGACCCACCGGGCTTGACTCTCCTTCAAATACAAGTCTGCCCTTGCTCTCTGGAACTGGGCTTCCTTGCAAGCATTCTTCAGAATTTGTTCTCCAGCTTTAGACTTTTTGATATAATCCCCAGACTTCTCAATCTTAACCAGATGCTCCACTCTCAACTTCTCCAATCTCTCAATCTCCCTCATACCCTCACTCCTCTCCCGGAGGGTCTTCTGCAAAGCCTGGGTTAACTTCTCATTTCTTTCCTTCAAACCCTCAAACTCCTCCAAACTGATAGTGGCAGGGGGTGGTGCTGAAGATGACTCAGGCATGTTTTCTATGGTAAAGGGCATCCCAGAGAATTGAGCCCTGGCACGGGACCACTCATAATATTGTGCTGATGCCACATTATTGCACTTCCCCAGAATGGTCACTCCCTTGGTTTGAACATTATCCCAGGCCCAAGCAACCTGCCTACCAACAGTCAAATTAATCTTGTTCTCGCAATAAAGAGTCTCAACCAAGTCCTGTGCCTTAGGAGCATGGACCAGTGCATAGCCCAGTTGTCGTCTAAACAGCAGAGGGTTGTAATTGATACTACCCTTAACTCCTATCAAAGGCACATTGGGAAAATGCCCACAGCTGGTGATGATATCCCTGCCCTTGGTGCTTTGAGTGCACCATCTGATATCTGCTGAAGTTAGAGCAGTGAGTCTCTTAGCCTAGTTGCTCTGCTGATGAGGGTTCAGAAATGCATCTGTCCTGGGCAAATGCCTGAGAAGCCAAGTGTGGAACAATGGAGCACAACACCTCACTAATCTTCCCCTCTGCTTTTCATTCCTCTGATGCACTGAATAGTAGAGATCCCCCAATAAAGTGGGCACTGGGTTCTTCAGGATGAACAGATGGATTGCATTCTTGCTAATGAATCGAGGCTCGTCTGCAAACAACACAATTCCATATATGCTCAAAGCCAACAAGGCACAGACAGCCTTCCACTCTCCTAAAGAAGCTTTCAGGGTAGCTTGAGAGATCAAGAAATCCAAATGAAAACCAGGGATTCCAGCTTTAGAGGTCATATGCTGCTCAATCAAAACAGGTTCCAGATGCAAAGCTTTTGCTACCTCTCCATTAGCAGGAAAGACCATCTTAGGGTTGAAAGGGATTCCACCCCTGATAGGCATACCAACTAATGAAGAGTACTCTTCCAATAAGGGGCCCAACTGAAAGTCTTGAAAGGTGAAACATCTCAGTGGGGGATCATAGAACTGAATGCAAGTGTGAATGAGGCTCCTCTGTGATGGGTCCAGATCCATAACCATGTCAAGTATATCTCCATAATGTTCCCTGAACAAAGGTATGTGATCTGGAGTGATCAGGGTCTGAATCCTCCTGATATCTGATAGCTCTGGCTGGAAGAAGTGATAGGTGATGTTGCTCTTTTTAGGAGCCATGATGCTGAAGACTGAGTAGAGACAGGTGTTGATGATAATGCTGAAGTAATGAGCCACTGATTAGCTGATGCTGGTGACAGCTGAAGCAGATGTTGGTGAAGATAGGTCAGTACTGAAGATGGGGTCAAAACCAAAACCAAATGAAGATGGATACCCTGAAACAAATAAGCAAATGTCAATATAATGCAATGATTATGTATGCAAATGAAATGCAAGGGTCTGTGACTGAGCTGGATCTGATCAAAATGCTCTGATATAGGTCCAAGTATGTTCAAGAATTCCAGATGGAGGTCTACAAATCCAGTAACCAAGGTAGGGGGACTCAAATAAAGAGTCACATGTCCAGGGTTTTAGAATCACAAGAACTGTCCCAACATGGAGTATTCTTAATCAAGTCAAAGTAACAGGGTATTCTGAGGTCAAGGTACCTGCAATCCTGTAAACAGCCCAACCCCCTCACAGGTGGTGTTCTAGAACAAGGATCCTCAGACTCGGATCAGTTATGAGAAGTGTAAACACTTCTAACCTGGAGGTACAGTGTTTACAATAACCATAAAAGTTCCTCCTCTAACTCACCTCAGCTTCTGAAGGTCAATACTAAAGGTCATCCAGACTTAGCAGGCTTCCCAGATAGCCCTAGCATTGCAGGAAATCTGCAACACATAGTTCTCAAGAAGAAACCCATATCTGAACCGTGTTTCATATTCCCGCACCAGACCGAAATGGAATGGGAAAGAATATGATTCACTCTAGCCTAGGTGTCACTCAGGTCCCAGGTATAGGACCTTAACTCTCAATGAATCACCCACCCACCAAAACAAAGACCAGATCCAGCCAGACAGCATGACAGTATGATATATACAAAAGCAATAAAGAAAGCAGTAAAGCAACTGTACATAAAGCAAAAATAAATACAAAAATACAAACACAAATAAGCACATAACACCCCAGTAAACACAAATCAATCAAGCGCTAGGAGGAACCCACAAAAAGAACCAGAAGCCCTGGTTGCAGTATAAGGTTCCCCAGCAGAGTCGCCAAGTTGTCGCTCCCGATAAATGGGGATAAGGCCCAGATAAAGGTACAGACGCGAACGGTCGGCGAGAGGGACAGTGAGAACACATAGCCGTGAACTCACTGGAGAATGAATAGAGTCGCCAGCTAGGCATTTTTATCCCGGAGGAAAGGCAATGCTGCATAGACCTGGAAAGATATGGATAAGACGGTTGCGAACCAGAGAGACTGAGAAAGGGGGTTGGTTACAACCTGGGAAGGTATTAGCACCCAGATTGTCCGTCGTACTCGACGGGATCCACGCTTAAAAGATTTGTGTTTTAAAGGGGTAGTGTCAGTGCAATTTGTGTGTAAAAGAGCTGGAAAACAAAATGTACAGGTGTCAGTGTAAAGGAAGTGAAAGTGTATAAATGATGTGTCAGTGTAGGAATGAGAATGAATTGCTCAAGATCATGAGGCTAAAAGAAAGATGCTGGAAAGAGGGGGAATATACAGAGACTTTTGTTCGATAACTGTTAAGTTATGCCTACGTATCCTCTCGTGCAATGAGGAAGTCAGAACACCGTAGTTCGACCCAAAGAGACTGAAAGATGAATTGACTTGTGAACTGCTTACTTGTCTATGCTCAAGTGTATGACCTGTCTGGCTCAGGTGCAAACTGTCTTGCATTAGACGGAAGAAGCGAGCCCTCGTTTGTGAGTGAATGAGATGAGAAAAGAATCCCGGAGGAGACGGTTATTGCTTGTTTTTGAGTTTTCAGTCTTTTATTGCTTTTTGAAGTTTGTCATAAGTTGATGAGCTTAAACCTAAACCAATGGATTTAGTAAACTCATCACATCCTCCCTCTGATTAGGGGTAATGAGAATACCTTAAGTGTGAAGTCAGATTCTCACACTTAATCACCTTTGGTGTAGGGTTAAGATCATTAACCTACTTGTGATTATTTAGATGTTTTTGGTGTTTTTGTTTAGTGTTGAGTAATGAGATTAAGCCATAATCAGGGATTAAACAGACTCATTACACCATCCTAATAGAAGGATAATAGATGAGAATGTTTAAGCTGAGGAAAGCTCCTCAACTTAATCCATGATTAGGGATTAAACTCATGACAAAACAAGCCTTTGATTAAGTGGATTTTATTTAATGGTATGATGATGAAGTGTTTTTTAGGGTTTATAAGACAACTTGAGGGGGACTTGTCCATTAACACTAGGGTTAGTCCTTCTTAACCAATTAAGGAAGAATTAGAACCCTAATGCAAGGCCCAAGTTACAAGTGTGATGTCTTGATGGTTATTAAGTGAATTGATTAAGAGATTTAAACACATTAAGGGTTTAACACTTAGGATTAAAGTTATACACTCCATCCTAATAGAAGGATGCAGGCATAAGCTTAATCACAAAGCCTTAAAGCCTTTAGGGTTTAGTCTCTGATTATGAGGTGAGAAGAGAAGACTCAAAGAGAGACACAAAGGTAAAACTAAGAGGGGAGACTAATCAAAACCCTAATCATTGTCATGCTTGGTTGTTCCTAAGGTTTGTGAGGTTTTCAAGAGAAGTCTTCAATGGAACAACCAGGAAGCAGATGAAAGGATCAAGAGAAGCAAAGTAACTTGCTTCATTCAAGAAGTCAAGTCACTTGAAGAAAGAAGGTGGGAAGAAGAAGAATGAGCAAGCTCAAACTCAAACACATATAAAAATGCAACAATGGATGCAAGAGAGATGAAAAGAAAAGCTATGAGAAGTGAAGGCAAATTCACTTCTCAAGTCACTTACCACCTGAAAAGGTTAGAAAAGAAATGCAATGCAATGCAAGATGAGATGAGATGACATGATGAGAAACAAAACCAGAAGCATACACATGATGCAAATGATGTTGTGAGATGCTACAAACATGAGGCAGCACATGGAGATGATCATACAAGTTCATGAATGCCAATGAAGCAAGTTAGGAACCATGAACATACATGAAAAGTTATGAAGTGCACATGGCATACAACATGGCAAATACATGATGCAATGATCAATCATGCTTTCAATATGTCTTATGATGTCAAATGAATCAAATGGAAGCATGGAATGTCATGGAAAGTCATGCTATGCAAGAGAATGCAAGATGGATGCATATGGAAGCCCAAATTAGGGTTTATGAACCAAACATCAAACAAAAACCAAAAACAGAAGCAAACCCTAAGATAAAAAATGGAAAATGCCACACAAAGGATCCCTAACCCTATACTAAACCAATGTCCAAAGGAGAGGTTTCAACTCTTAACCTAGCTCAAGTTATGATTTTTCTAAGTTTTCTAGGGTTTTAGGGTTCCTTAACAAGAAAATTATCAAACAAATGGAAAATGAAAGATCAAATCATGGCAATTTAATCTCACAAACTACATGTTAAACACAATGCAATGCAAAAAGAATCAATGTCCAACTCCTCATGAATAGGCAGAAATGATTTTTTGAACTTTGGATCAAATTAATGCATAAAAATGATTTTTATTCAATGAGAAATTCTTAAAATGCATCAAGATCAAAAAAGAAATTTGGTTTGAAGGTTGGACAATGTTTCTAAATGTCTTAGAACATTTCATGAATTTTTTGGTGATTTTTAAATTCCTAAAAGTATTTTTAAGAAATTAATTCTCATTAATCAATTAAAAATAATCTTTTAAATATTTAAAAATGCTTTTTTAATGATAAAAATAAAAACAAAAATATTTTTGTGTCATAAAAATTATTAAAACTCATGAGAAAAAGTTTCATAATTTTTAGACATTTTTAACTATTTTTAATAATTTAAACAAAACAAATGAGAAAAAAGTGAAAATAAAATGAAAATAAATGAATTAAAGAGAAGTCAGCTGATCCAAGGGCCTGAATTCAAAGTCACACGCGCGGGAGTTGACTGCGCGCCACATCTCAAGGCCAGAATTCAAATTTCACTAATCAATGCTTATGCCCTAATCTTGCCGTTAAACACATTCAGATGACTGGAACAGTGTTCCGGTCATCTTCTCCGTTCACCCCAAAATGCTAACTCTCTACACACGTATCTAAAATGAAATCTAAGAACACAGGAATGATCCCCACTCACTCACGAATCAAAACCCCAACTCAAAACAAATTTATCATTCCTACAATGGCTGAATCGAAGCAATCTATTTCTAGGGCAAAAAGTTTCAGAAGCATGGTAAACTCTCATCTCTCCACCATTTTCAAAACCAAAGGCATATTCATGATCAGGAAGACATATAGAACAGATTAAGAACTTAAAAAATGATTTCTGGAAAAATATTTCTTGAGCTACCTGAGATTCGAAGCTTTCACTCCAGCAACTTTCAGGCCTGCCCTCCTTGTGAAATCCACTCCACTTGGCCTCTTGATGATGCTTGAATGCTTTGGAGAAGTTTATGTTGGATGGATGAAGAGTTTGAACAGCTTCTGCTCAAGCTCAGTTGAACATGGCAATGGTGGTTCAGGCTGTTTCTGGCAAGGGTGAAGGGTTGTTTGTGGTCCAGATGATGAGTAGAGAAGGTTTGTGGAGTTGGTTTTGATGTTTGTGTGCTGTGGAGAGAGATTCGAATGAAACTGCAGCTTGAGGTGAGGAATGGCAATGGGGTGTTCTTGCTCAAACCAGGCCTGACTCTTGGTGGTTTCTACTCAATGGGGTATGGTGAGATGATTAGAGGAATTTGTTTGAGTGTTTGTGTGTTGTGCAGGCAGATTCGAAGAGAGATGCAAAATGGAGTGAGTTTGTGAAAGATGAGTTCTGGTGTGTTTCAGCCTTGCTTCTTGTTATGTTTTGCTAGCAAATGAAAAGTATAAACAATTGCAAGTGGCCAGAGGATGTGACATGGCCTGTGGTGATTGGGATGTTTGCTTTTGCCAAAAGTCAACTTTTTGTGTAAGAGAAGTATGGCTTGGTTCTAGGCTAGTACAAGGCATGGGGCTGCGCAGCAAGGGTGAGGGGAAAGGCTAGCCAAAGTCAGCATCCAATGTTGCAAGTTGTAGGAAGTGTGATGAGTGGTTTTGCAAGTTGTTACCTTTTGGCATTTCATGGAAAAAAGTCTTGTTACACAAACTACAAACATGTAATCTTTGGTCCAATTCTGATTTTTAGGGCCTATAGAATGTTTGTAATGGTTTGAAGTGAATTAGAAATTACAAATGGCATTGGTTCATGGTTTTGCAAAATTCTCATTTGAAGCATGCCTTGAAAATCAATGATTTTTGCCAACTTTGTCACACCATAACTTTTGATCCAAGAAGAGTTTGATCATGTTCTTGTACTTTTTTGAAAAGGGAAATATGTATTCTACAACTTTCATGACCAAAGTTTTTCCATTGGAAGCATTTTTGGATCAAGAATTAAGGCTTGAAAAATGACCTAAAATGAAGCATTCTTGAAAAGTCAACTATGCCCAAAAAGTCAACATTTGCAAAAACTCCAAATTCTTGATTTTTGTGAACTTCAACCTTCTTCCATGATCAAATAAAGATCATATACACTCAAAATGATGAAGATCACCCATTGGTTGGGTCATTGGGGGCCTCAGATGCCCTGATTTTGCACTGACTTGTCCAGAAAGTCAACCCTTGATCAGATGACTTCCCCATGGAATTTCTTCATGAAACTTGATATGCATACTCCCTATACCATATAGAGACAAATAGAAACAAAAATGACCAAAAAAATTGGAGTTATGGCCTCTGAAACCAAAACCCTAATTTTAGGTCAACTGTGCAGTCAAACTTGGCTCTGCTTCCACACCATTCCCAGTTCTTGTGATTTTTTTGAAACCTTGACTTTGGGAGGATATAATATGATGCCTGAACACATGTGGATCCCTCTGAAGTGATTGGTGGCCTTTGGAGTGGCTCAAGAAGCTCTTGGATTGCTCAGATCACAAATCCTAGATGCAGATGACTTAGAATTTATGCAGTGAATCAAAAATGGGATATGAGGTGATATGATTGTGTTTATGCATATGAAATGATCACAAGCCATGGTGTGAATGAGTGAGGGCAAATTTGGGGTGTTTACAGGTTCCATTGAGAGTTTAAGGTCCTATACCTGGGACCTGAGTGACACCTAAGCTAGAGTGGTTCATGTTCTTTCCCATTCCATTTCGGTCTGGTGCGGGAATATGAAACACGGTTCATATATGGGTTTCTTCTTGAGAACTCTGTTCTACAGATTTCCTATAGTGCTAGGGCTATCTGGGAAGCCTGCTAAGTCTGGATGACCATTATTATGACCTTCAAAAGCTGAGGTGAATTAGAGGAGGATATTTTATGGTTATTGTAAACACTGTACAGGGTTGGAAGTGCTTACACTTCTCATAACTGATCCAAGTCTGAGGATCCTTGTTCTAGAACACTACCTGTGAGAGGGTTTGATTGTTTACAGGTTTGCAGGAACCCTTGGCCACATCATACCCTGTTACTGTTTTGATTAAGAGTACTCCACTTTGGACAGTTCTTGTGATTAACCATGGACATGTGACTCTTTATTTGAGTCCCCCACCCTGGTTACTGGATTTCTGAGCCTCCATCTGGACTTTTGAACATACATGGGCCTTATATCAGGACAGATAATCAGATCCAGCTTGATCACAAACCCTTGCATATCATTTGCATATATCATCATTGCATCATTTAACATTTTTTTATTTGCTTTTCAGGATATCCACTTCATTGTATCTTGGTTTGGTTTTGACCCCTTCTTCTGCATAGACCTCTGCTTCAGCTGTCTTCATCATTTATCTGCTTCAGTCATCTCCATCACCACTGTAATACCTCAAAATTTGCCCTCTCATTTTCATGCCATTTAGCATATCCTTTCATACATTGCATTGCATTTAAATCACAATTGCATCATAAACATACATCAACATACATCTCCATTTGAGCTTTCACAGGTTGCGACTGGCCTTTATTTCTTCATGCGGCACGTGCATAATAATCTCAGAAGAAGCCAAAAGTTCTCGGTTGATTCAGAGGAGTTTAAGCTGAATATCAATTTTATGCTGCAGTTTGCAAAAGTTGTAACTTATGCTCGGAAACTCATTTTGGCTTGAAACTCAATAGTTTAGACCGTTTCATTATGCTCTACAACTTTTGTGTTCGGCTCGGAGGCCAATTCATCAAGGAAAATGGCGGGATTTATTTGTTTCTGAAATTTCGGTTTCGCCGATTAACTGTGCTAACGGTATTCAAGAGTTTGTAAATTCTTATTGGGTCAACATGTCTGAGAGATTCATATGCCAAAAGTTCCATCTTGATATCCTTTCCAACTTTTGGGTTTTGGCCGAGAACTAATTCTTTGAAGAAGATCTCAAAATGTGCGAGTCTTTAGAGTCGACATAGTTAAAAACAGTGCTGAACCAGTGAGTTTTGAACACTAAAAAATTCATAACTCTTGGATCGTTTATCGAATTGATGTCATTTCGGTGCCTAAAATTCCGTTTAGATGTTATCTTCATTATGTGAATTCAGTTTTGGTTCGGTCCAAGCGGAAGGATCTCGAAAATGCAAATTACCAATAAGGTTCTTTGATGCACTGCATTGTCTGTCAGATTTTGTAAAATTCATAACTCGGTCAATTTTCATCGGATTGCACCCGTTCTTGAAGCGTTGGTTCAAAAATTTTATCCTATTCAAGTTCAAAGACAAATGCGAGTTTGAACGGTGCTCCAAAGATTATCGTTTTGGTTTATTTCACAAAACTGAAGTGCTGAACCGAAGAAAAAGGCTGAAAGTGGTTTCACGAGAAAATTCATATCTCCCTCGTTGTTTGTCCAGTTGAGCTTATTTTTTAACACCAGGTCACTGACTCATAGATCTACAACTTTTCTGACAAAGTCGAGTCGAGATTATGCTCCGAAGAGGTTGACCCCGTCACATTTTCGAGTAGCGGACACCAAATAAGCCGAAAAAACAACTTATTCAGTGACGTCTTGCAGCTTAAACGTATCGATCGCACTCGATTTTGATCATATGACGTTCGTTATTTTTGCATTGCAACCGTGATTCAAAGGCGGACGATGTTGTGGAAGGTTCAGAGTCGAAATTTCTTGCCGAAGATATTGTTATTTTCACTTAAGCCGAAATTCTACCTTTTGCCTTTCATTTTACACTCCACTATATATTCTTTTGACCCACAATTTGTCTCATAACTTCAATCATAATTTACAAACACCAAAAAACTCTCACAAACCCTCTCTAAAGGATCAAATTTCATTCTCTCAACTCTTTCTCAAGAACACAACAACAACTTCATCAAGAACTCAAGAACACAACAATTCCGATCAAGCTTCCGGCAGCCGAGCCGCCACGAACCACCACCTCCGGTCAACTTCACCACCGTAAGACCACCATCTTCCGCCACCGGAAGCCGCGCGGCCTCTCCTCCGTTCATGATCGCGTCTCACTTCCTTCGGATTCGCAATTTCTTCGTCGATTCTTCATTCGGTAAGCTTCTTAAACTTTAATTCATGAATAATTGTTGAATTGTTTCTTGAATTGAATTTTGAAGTTGAATTAATCTTGTGGAGATTATGTGCATTGATTCATGATTTGATTATTGATTGATTCTTGATTAATTTATCCTAATAATTGTTGTGATGCATGATTGAAAAGGCTTGGAAAAAGTCGACATAGAATAATCGGTGAATGTTAGGTGTTTGACAAAATTCCTAAGAGAGCTAATTATTATAACTTGATATTGATTGAAGTGCTTGACTTTTAAATTCATGTTTGTTTCAATGTGCAAATTTGAAATAGGATAGGTTGAGGCTTAATTGTTGATGTTGTTAATGTATCGCGTGTCGAGAATATGTTTTGGTCGTAACTTCCTAACCGTAGCGCGTTTTCGCGAATGTGAATAGTGTAAATTGACTTTGTTGATTATTTCGGAGCCATTGGTGAACTTTTTAGTCGATTTCGGACAATTTTGTCCGGCTATTTTGCTACTGCCAGCCGACGAAATCGGCCAAAAAGTATTACTTCCAAGCGGAATTTTCAAAAACCGATTGCATATTTGAATCCGTTGGCACGTTTGCAAGTTACCATGCGATTTTCTTTTAATTCCGAGTCGGTGATTTTTGACGCGTTTTTTCGTTTTAAGGCTTTTTAAGTTCGGTTTGGTGCGATTTTGATGCATTGATCTTGTTTTGACTTGTATATATGTTTGTTGATCATTTTCCATTCATTGCATGTAAATTTGTTCGATTCCGGTTTTAGTTTGCATGTTGTTTATGTTAGAGCATAAGTGCTGCCCCGTTTTGAAACGTAAATTTCAATGCATGTCCATGACTCGTATATTCATATTTCTACTTGATTTGGAGTTGTGAGGCATTGGTGCAACTTCCAGTTGCACCTCTTTTTGGTTTCTAATGCGTTTGTTGAGTTCATGCAAGGTTCTCGCAAAGATCTTAACGAAGGTTGTCTGGTTGGTATTCCACTTTATTTGTGGGATACCTTTGGATTCAAATGATATTTTGTGCCGTTGTTTTTGTTTCGATTATGGGGGATCTTCACAAAGCAATTATGGAAGATGAACATTTATTTTGCTCATGGGAGATTACAAGGCTTGGATTGAAGTTTTTTTGGATTTCTTTTATGTGAAAGAATCGGCACTTCGACCAAGTAAGTAATCTCGATTCTCTACTTTAATGCATCATTCTAGTTGTATGCGACTTAGGATCATATAACTTAAGGTGCATACTGAGCCTTCCCACCTGAGGCATTGGATTTATTTGTGATATATATTGATATGTGTCGATTTCGGAGTTTAGGGATTAGGTTACGGATTAGAGAATTCGATTCCTTTCACTTCCCCTTAAAATCCACTTTTTTGCCCGTTTCGTCGCAATTATTAAAAATATTTTTAAGTGAGACAAAATTCTGGAAAAATTCATGAGTAATCCTTATCCTCTTAATTAATTTTTAATATTTTTTGTTTCCATATTTGGGTGGTTTTAATAATTAATTTGGATTTTAGATCACAAGCTGTCCCAAAAAGGAAGGTTTTGGCATAAGGGACCGAACTCGATTTTTCCCCATAGGTGTGAGACCTATTTTTTGTGTATAATTAATTACTGTAATTTGTGACATTTTGATGCTCCTTGGGCATTTTTTTCATAATTTTAGATGACCTTTTTGATCCACTTTGTGGAGTCATTTTTTGGGTGATCATTCATTGCTACCTTGCTAGTCAAGTAATTGTTTTGGAATTTTGGTGCATAATTTTAAGGAATCCTTTTGGACCATGTGAGATAATGACTTTATTATTCCGGGGATTTAATTTCATAATTTTTTAAGGCTTTTTGCTATTTTTCCATGTCACCTAGATCCTAGGTTGATTCATGTGTTTATATGTCGCATAACCTAAATGTTAAGAAGGCATTCATGCCATTTTCTTGAGGGGATTTTTGGTAGCTTTTAGGAGTTGATTATAGGTCATTTATATGTCTTTAATTCCAGTCATAGGTCATTTTTTGAACCATAATCATTTGGTTTGTTTTGGTGCTTTAAAGTGCATAGTTATTTGGACATACTTTAACTTAAACTAGCTTCTCTTCTCCTCTAAATAATAACATGAATTATATGGAAATCATTAATTCCTATTCATGCATTCTAAGTGCATCTCATACCTTGTATGCTACTGACCCATAATCATTTCATTCATATTCACATGCCATTCTTCCTTAGTTGGCATCATGTGCGATCTTATGTGATTTTTGTTCGTTTCTTCTCATATCTTCTTCTCATTGCTCCATATGCCTAATCCATTGCATCCATGATTGTATATTCATGCATCCTCATTCATAAGTATTCACTACTGACTTTTATGTTCATTTCATGTATTAATTCATGCTTGTAAGCCATACGCATTCATATTTCATCCATAAACCCTAACTTTCATTTAGGTGAACTTATGTGAACTTTTTGTACATAGTTTGACATAGTTTGATCTTGTGAGATATCCTAGCATAAATAGGAACCTATATCATGTAGCTACTGACTTTAGAAGTCATATAACCTTTAGGTACCTTCACCTTTAGACTTAGGTATTATTTCGAACCCTAGTTCCCTTCTAGGACGTTTATGGTACTTAATCGCTTTTGTGCTTTGATTTTACTTTCAATATGCATTGTCATACTAACTTTTGTTTTGTAGGGGGGAAGATTGAGGTAAGCCTCACTCCATGCCTATCTTTTATGCATTCTAATTGTGTTTGTCTTAGCACTTTGTGCTTTGCTTTTAGGTTTTCCCTCTCTTTAGAGACAACTTAACTTCCTTGGGAAGTAAGTTAGTTTCTAATTCTCTTTTTCTTCTTTTCCTTTTCTTTCTTAGGATTAGAATACCTCATTAACCATAGGATCTCCCTCTTGTAAATAAACAAATAAAATTAGGGTTGTGTCTTAGTCCCCTTAGTTTGTCCTTTTTGCAACTTGAGTCATTCTTTCTCTTCTCAAAAAGAAAAGCAATAAAACACTTAATAAAAATCGAACAATCTTGTACGACATGAGACTTTGTTGCGGAGTGTTTATACGCGTCCTGTTTCGGGGCGAGGTGTAAATACTTCCCGCGATGGATAGGTCTTAGTACAAGACAGTTCACAAACAAACTCAAAATATTTCTTTTTAAAAGACAAAAAAACAGATAACAAGCGACTATCCTGCGGGAACTTCTCTTCTCATCTCATTCACTCACAACGCGAACTCGCGGCGACTTGTCTTTCATGCAAGACGGTAAACGCACTCGTACCAGACGAGCCTGCAACACCTGAGCATAGACATACGCAGTTCCAGCATAAAAAATACAAACAAATAGTTCCCGCCTTAGTTAGGCGAACTACGTCGACTCTGATCCTCATTATCCCGATGAGGTACGTAGGCAGCGGGGTAGGGCCCGTTCGAGCACATTCTTTATTTTCCCTACATTTCCCCTTTTTTCCATTCTCTTTTTCCAGTTCCTTTCTCATTTCTCATTCCAGTTCCAATAGCAGTTTTATTCAGCAGCATTCTTTATTTCTCACCCTTTGAAACAAGCAAGCAAGCGTGGATCCCGTCGGGTACGACGGACGGATTGGGGTGCTAATACCTTCTCAATTCGTAACCAACTCCCGAACTCAGATCTTTGGTTCGCAAGTCCTTGTCCTTTCCTTCTTCCTCAGGTTTGTGCAACATTACCTTTCCCATTCATTCGGGATAAAAATGTCTGGCTGGCGACTCTACCTTTTCCGCGCCACTTTCGCCTTTGTACTAGGATGAAAATCCCGGGAGCGACAGCTGGCGACTCTGCTGGGGACTAACCTGATTCTTCCGGTTTCCCTTGTAGAGTCAATCCTAGCGCCTGTTTGGTTTTGTTTCTTTGGGTGTTTATCTGTTTGATGCTGTGTGCTTTAGTTTAGCTTTACTGTTTGTATTTACAGTTCTTTACAGCTTTACTTTACCGCATTTATTTACCGCTTTCAGTATTTTATTTTCCATGCATCATATTATACTGGACTGTCTGGCTGTGCTGGTTTTCATTTTTTCTGTGGGTTGGGAGTTACTGTGAGATAAGCCAAATACCCTTCTTGAGTGCACTATAGGATTAGCATGGACAGACATTGTACTCCCATGGTATCTCACCATGATGGGTGGCGATGTGTTCCACACCCAGATTGCGACCGTCTTGGAACTATTCTGTGTGGGGATTACCTAACTTCAGGGTACAACCTTGATAGTTATGTGCATCTGGTGACCGATCATTGAGAACCTTAGTGGAAACAACCCTCTCCAGTGATGACAGTGGCAGACCACATTTGTTGGCAAACCCACTCTCATCCGAGGGCCCACTGGGAACTCGCATAAGATGGCCTGGTTCTCTCATAGGAATCCAGTCAAGGCAAATTGTTCGTATGACGGTAGTATTGTACCCTTCCGGATGAATGTACTATTGTTTCTCGATTCAGTGTTTGAAGCTTGGAGCCTGCCTTTATTGAGCAAAGTATGACAACAAAAGCTGGGATTCCTGGTTTGCATTTGGACTTCTTGATTTCTCAAGCCATCCTGAAGGCTTCATTGGGAGAGTGGAGGGCAGTCTGTGCACTGTTAGCCCTCAACATATATGGGGCTATACTGTTTGCAGATGAGCCCAAATTTGTCAGCAAGAATGCCATCCATCTGTTTCTTCTGAAGAACCCAGTACCCACATTGCTAGGAGATTTTTACTACTCCGTTCATCAGAGGAATGAGAAACAAAGGGGGGACTTGGTAAGATGTTGTGCTCCTTTGTTTTACACCTGGCTGCTCAGGCACCTGCCTAAATCAGATGCTTTCTTGAATCCCCACCAGCAGAAGAATTGGGACAAGAGGTTCATTGCCTTGACTTCAGATGATATCAGATGGTACACCCAGAGCACCAAGGGCAAGGACATTATCACCAGTTGTGGGCAATACCCAAATGTACCTTTGATAGGATTGAAGGGTTGCATCAACTACAATCCTTTACTGTTTAAGAGACAACTAGGTTATGCCTTAGTCCACCCTCCCAGAGGACAGGATTTAGCTGAGACCCTATATTATGAAGTGCAATCTAATTCAGCTATTGTTAGACAAGCATCCTGGGCTTGGGACAGCATCCAAACAAAAGGGATATCTATTCTTGGAATATGTAATAATGTTACTTCAGCTCAGTATTCAAACTGGTCCCGTACCAGGGCTCAGATTACCAGAATGCCTTTCACCTTGGAAGACATACCTGGACCATCTATAGTACAGCCTGCAGCAACAGTTAGCCTGGAGGAATTTGAAAAGTTGAAGGAAAGGAATGAGCAGCTATCCCAGGCCTTGAAGAAGACTCTTTGGGAAAGGAGTGATGGTCGTCTGGACATTGAGAGATTGGAGAAGCTCAGGATTGAGCAACTTTCCAAAATTGAGAAGACAGAAGACTACATAAGGAAGGCAAGGGCTGGGGAACAGATATTGAAGAATGCCTGTAAAGAGGCCAAGATTCAGAAAGCTAGGGCTGAGCACTATCGGAAAGAGAGCTAGGCTAGATGGGTCAGGATCACTGAAGCCAGTACACAAGAAGACCAGAAGACTCAAGCCAAGATTGAACAACTAGAGGCCAATGAGAAGAAACAGCAGGAAGCTCTGTTGGCTGCACAGAAAGAGATATCAGAGTTGAAGCTCAGAGCAGGATTGAAGAGATCAAAGGACCAGGACAAGTATAAGAAGCTGACCACTGCCATTGCTACCAGAAACCTCCTCATTAGGACCATTACAGAGCACCCAGCTGGCCCAGTGACTGAGGCACTCCTGAAGGAGGTCATAGAAGATGAGTTTGGACTGGATGTCTGATTCTTTGCTTGTTGTTTGTTTCCGTTTGATGTATTTTTCCTTTTGTTGTGTTTTGACCCTCCATGGGCATGTATTGTAAAACAACTATGTATTGTTCATCATTTGTAATATATTTTAGTTTGTTTTCATTTGGGTTTTCTCTCAACAACATCAAGCATCTTCCTCGAGGTCTGGAAAGGTCAAAACCAAGAACCAAACCGGATACCTTGGAAAACAAATAAGCATACTGCATTGCATACTAACTTTGTTTTTGTTTTGTAGGTTTTGTTATAATTATTGTTTCTAACTTTGTTGTGATTTCAGGAAACATTGCTCGTCGCCGAGTGTTCCCTGACTACCGCGCACACCGGTACCCAACTCGTAACAACCTTCCCGGCATTCAAATGGAGCAAGTATAGCAGGACCTAAATGAGGTCAGAAATCAGATGGCCAATAAGAGAGTAGAGATGAGAAATCAGATGCCTCAGTTTATGGCAGTGATGATTTGCTTAGCCAAGAGTCAAGAAAGGTTAAGAGAGCTGGTGGAAAGACAAACTCCTGAAGAGCCTCATCTGGGTACAGGAGGAACTAGCAATAATGAACGGGGCCAGCCTGTCGCTCCCGATAAATGGGAATGGGCCCAGATAAAGGTACAGACGCGAACGGTCGGCGAGAGGGACAATGAGAACACACAGCCGTGAACTCACTGAAGATGAATAGAGTCGCCAGCTAGGCATTTTTATCCCGGAGGAAAGGTAATGCTGCATAAACCTAGAAAGAGATGGATAAGACGGTTGCGAACCAGAGAGACTGAGAAAGGGGGTTGGTTACAACCTGGGAAGGTATTAGCACCCAGATTGTCTGCCTTACTCGACGGGATCCACGCTTAAAAGATTTGTGTTTAAAGGGGTAGTGTCAGTGCAATTTGTGTGTAAAAGGACTGGAAAAGGATGTACAGGTGTCAGTGTAAAGGAAGTGAAGTGTAATATATGCAGTGTCAGTGTAAGGACAAGAGTGAAATGCTCATGACAATGAGGCTTAAAGAATAATGCTGAAAGGAGGGGGAATATACAGAGACTTTTGTTCGATAACTGTTAAGTTATGCCTACGTATCCTCTCGTGCAATGAGGAAGTCAGAACACCGTAGTTCGACCCAAAGAGACTGAAAGATGAATTGACTTGTGAACTGCTTGCTTGTCAATGCTCAAGTGTATGACATTTCTGGCTCAGGTGCAAACTGTCTTGCATTAGACGGAAGAAGCAAGTTCTCGTTTGTGAGTGAAGGTGATGAGAAAAGAATCCCGAAGGAGACGATTATTGTTTGTTTTTGTGTTTTCAGTCTTTTATTGCTTTTGAGAGTTTGTCATAAGGCAATGAGCTTAAGTCTAAACCAATGGATTTAGTAAACTCATCACATCTTCCCTCTGATTAGGGGTAATGAGAATACCTTAAGTGTGAAGTCAGATTCTCACACTTAATCACCTTTGGTGTAGGATTAAGATCATTAACCTACTTGTGATTATTTAGATGTTTTTGGTGTTTTTGTTTAGTGTTGAGTAATGAGGTTAAGCCATAATCAAGGATTAAACAGACTCATTACACCATCCTAATAGAAGGATAATAGATGAGAATGTTTAAGCTGAGGAAAGCTCCTCAACTTAATCCATGATTAGGGATTAAACTCATGACAAAACAAGCCTTTGGTTAAGTGGATTTTATTTAATGATATGGTGAAGAAGTGAATTTTATGGTTTGTAAGACAACTTGAGGGGGACTTGTCCATTAACACTAGGGTTAGTCCTTCTTAACCATTTAAGGAAGAATTAAAACCCTAATGCAAGGCCCAAGTTACAAGTGTGATGTCTTGATACTTATTAAGTGAATTGATTAAGAGATTTAAACACATTAAGGGTTTAACACTTAGGATTAAAGTTATACACTCCATCCTAAGAGAAGGATGCAGGCATAAGCTTAATCACAAAGCCTTAAAGCCTTTAGGGTTTAGCCCCTGATTATGAGATGAGAAGAGGAGACTCAAAGAGACACAAAGATAAAAACTAAAAGGGGAGACTAATCAAAACCCTAATCATTGTCATGCTTGGTTGTTCCTAAGGTTTGTGAGGTTTGCAAGAAAAGCCTTCAATGGAACCACCAGGAAGCAGATGAAAGGATCAAGAGAAGCAAAGCAACTTGCTTCATTCAAGAAGTCAAGTCACTTGAAGAAAGAAAGTGGGAGGAAGAAGAATGAGCAAGCTCAATCTCAAACACAAACAAAAATGCAGCAATGGATGCAAGAGAGTGATGAAGAGAAAGTTATGAGAAGTGAAGGCAAATTCACTTCTCAAAGTCACTTACCACCTGAAAGGTTAGAAAAGAAATGCAATGCAATGCAAAATGGGATGGAATGACATGATGCAAACCAAAACCAGAAGCAAATATGAGATGGTAATGATGCTATGAGATGCTACAAACCAGAAACAAAGCATGTGGATGATCATACAAGCTTATGAATGCAAATGAAGCAAGCTAGGAACCATGAACATACATGAAAAGTTATGAAGTGCACATGGCATACAACATGGCAAATACATGATGAAATGATCAAACATGCTTTCAATATGTCTTATGATGTCAAATGAATCAAATGGATGCTTGAAATGTCATGGCAAGTCATGCTATGAAAGAGAATGCAAGATGGATGCATATGGAAACCCAAATTAGGGTTTATGAATCATACATCAAACACAAACCAAAATCAGAAGCAAACAACATTATAAAAAATTGAAAATGCAACACAAAGGACCCCTAATCCTATACTAAACCAATGCCCAAAGGAGAGGTCTCAACTCCTAACCAAATTCAAGTTATGATTTTTACAAGTTTTTTAGGGTTTTAGGGTTCTTAAACAAGAAAATTACCAAACAAATGGAAAATGAAAGATGAAATCATGGCCATTTAATCTCACAAACTACATGCTAAACACAATGCAATGCAAAAAGAATCAATGTCCAACTCTTCATGAATAGACAGAAATGATTTTTTGAACTTTGGATCAAAATAATGTACAAAAATGATTTTAATTCAATGAGAAATTCTTAAAATGCATCAAGATCAAAAAAGAAATTTGGTTTGAAGGTTGGACAATGTTTCTAAATGTCTTAGAACATTTCATGAATTTTTTGGTGATTTTTAAATACCTAAAAGTATTTTTAATAAATTAATTTTCATTAATCAATTAAAAATAAACTTTTAAATATTTTAAAATACTTTTTAAATGCTAAAAATAAAAATAAAAATATATTTGTGTTATAAAAATTAATGAAACTCTTGAGAAAAAGTTTCATAATTTTTAAAACAATTTTGCTATTTTAAATAAATTATGCAAATAAAATGAAAAAGAAATGAAAATAAATTGAAATAAGAGAAAGTCAAACGAATGGAAGGCTGAGATGAGCTCTGGGTTTAAAAGTGTTGACCAAGCGCCAGATCTAGTGGCCAGGATTGCATCTGAGTTAATTTACTTAATTATGATTAATTAACCTAACTAAAGTGATTAGGGCACAAACAAGTGAATCTGGGCCAACCATCCACGCGGGAAGTCCACAGGGTCAACCAATCCAACGCTCAATATTCAAACGCACTTAATGACCTGAGATTAGGGCTAACCACACTCAGGTGACCGGAGAGAAGCTCCGGTCATCTTCCCCGGCGACCCCAAAACCCTAAAACATGATCCAGGCAACCACTCAACAAATTAAACACATCTAAAGGATCCTCTAACATCCTAGGACACGAATCCACCCTCCAACATCATTTAAACCCCAAGAATCATGCAAATCGAAGAAAACAAAATCCACGGGTGAAATTTCAGAGCATCAGTACAAGCTCATTTCTTGCTCATTTTTGATTCTGAGAACATCCTCATGACCAGCAAGACATGAATAATCAGTTTGTAACTTAAAAATCAAGCTCTGAGAGAAAAGTTTCTATGGTCATACCTGAGATGGAAGATTCTATTTCTGGGCTTTCTGGACTACTTCTTGGTGCCAACTTACTCCATTGATCCTCCTGGTGCTAATGGCAGGCTTGGAATGAGCTTAAGCAAGCTATTTTGAGAGGTTCCAATCTGATATAGCAGAAAATGAGCTCTGTGTATAGGCTGTTTCAGATCAATGTGAAGGGTGGTTTTGATTCCTTTTGATGTGCTTGATTTGTTGGTGAAAAGAGTTTGGATGTTTTGTGGCTGTGGAAGGTGATTCGAATGGAAATGCAGGTTGGAGTGATTTTGTGAATGTTGTGTTCTAGTGTGCTTCTGGCTTGTTTCTTTGTTGTTTTAGGTTCAGTGAGACAAGGTGAGGATGATGGTGAGACTTGCTTGAATGTTTGTAGCTTGTGGAACCAGATTCGAAGGAAGATGCAGATTAGGGTGAGTTGGTGTATGTGTGTTGTGGTGAGTTTTCAGGCTGGCTTTTTGATGTGTTTAGCTTGCAAATGGATAGTATAAACAATTCCAAGTGGCCAGAGGATGTGACTTGGCCTGCTGTGATTGGGATGTTTACTTTTGCAAAAAGTCCACTTTGTTGTAAGGAAGGCATGGGTTGAACCCTAGGCTAGCACAAGTACATGGGCTGGTGCAGCATGGTGTGTAAGTGAAGCTAGAAAGGTCCAATAGCCAATGCAGCAAGTTGGTGAAAGTGTGATGATGGTTTTGCAAGTTGTATACTTTTGGTTCATATGGAAAGATCTTGTCCCACAAGCCATGAAACATGAGAAGTCTTGGTCCAAATCTGATATTTAGGTCACATAGAATGTTTGTGTAATGGTTTGATGTGAACTAGAAGTTACAATTTGCCTTGGTACATGATTTTGCAAATTTCTCATTTGAGGCATATCTTGAAAATTAGTGATTTTTGCCAACTTTGTCACACCATAACTTTTGATCCAAAATGAATTAGGTCATGTTCTTGTACTTTTTGAAAAGGGAAAAATGTAATCTACAACTTTCATGACCAAAGTTTTTCCATTTGAAGCATTTTTGGATCAAAATGTAAGGTTTGAAAAATGACCTAAAATGACATATTCTTTAAAAGTCAACTATGCCCTAAAGTCAACTTTGCAAAAACTTCAAATTCTTGATTTTTGTGAACTTCAACCTTCTTCCATGATCAAATAAAGATCATATACACTCAAAATGATGAAGATCATCCCTTGGTTGGGTCATTGGGGGCCTCAGATGCCCTGATTTTGTACTGACTTGTCCAGAAAGTCAACTCTTGATCAGATGACTTCCCCATGGAATTTCTTCATGAAACTTGATATGCATACTCCCTATACCATATAGAGACCAATGGAAACAAGAATGACCAAAAAAATTGGAGTTATGGCCTCTGAAACCAAAACCCTAATTTTAGGTCAACTGTGCAGTCAAACTTGGCTCTGCATCCACACCAATCCCAGTTCTTGTGATTCTTTGGAATTATTGACTTTCAGAGGATATAATATGATTCTTGAACACACATGGACCCCTTTGAAGTGATTGGTGACCCTTGGAGTGGCTCAAGAAGCTCTTGGATTGCTCAGATCACAAACCCTAGATGCAGATGACTTAGAACCAATGCAGTGAACCAAAAATGTAATATGAGATGGTATGATTGTGTTTATGCATATGAGAAGATCACAAGCCATGGTGTGAATGGGTGAGGGCAAATTTGGGGTGTTTACAGCTGCCCCTATTCAAACATGAGTTAGCTGTGCAGGTTGTAAGCATCGGCTTAACAGGCAAACAAGATAACTTGTGGTTGAATACCAAAGACAGTCCAAAATTTGCACTCACGGAATGAAGAAGAAAAGGGATATAGATTGTAAAGGGAAATAAAGTATATTGTAAAGTGTAGGCGACGGAGGACGACCGTCGAGCAGAGGACGACTGCTGGGTAAAAGCAATGACGGGGATAAAAAGTAAAGCCAAGACGGGGACGGCCGACTAGCTGGGAAAAGTGCGGAAAATAAAGCAATGACGGGGACGGTCGACATGCTGGGGATAAAAGAATTATGATGGGGACGGCCATCAAAATAAAGTTGTAAAATTCTCTGAGGATTTAATGAAACATGACGGGGACGGCCATCAAGTTCATAAAGTAAAGTAACCAACGATGGGGACGGCCATCGGGCTAAAAAGAAAAGGGACCACGACGGGGACGGCCATCGGGTTAAAGAATAAATGAAATAAACAGATGATGAGGTACGGTCATCAAAGGTGAAGGACGATCACCTAGCAGGGGACGGCTGCTCTGTTGGGAATAAAAGGAATATGATGGGGACTGCCATCAAAGGTGGAGGACGACCACCTGGCAGGGTACAGCTGCCGAAAGTATCGCGACATAGAACGAATGCCGGATAAAAAGTCAACGATGGGGACGGCCATCGGACGAGCATGATGGAGGACGACCATCAAGAGGTGGAGGACGACCACCTAGCAGGGGACGGCTGCTCTCAAGGTCTATCATGACATAGGACGAATGTCAGATAACCAAAATCAACAATGGGGACGGCCATTGGATAAAATGATGAAGGACGATCATCAAAAGGTGGAGGACGACCACCTAGCAGGGGACGGCTGCTAAAAATCAACGATGGGGACGGCCATCGGATGAGCATGATGGAGGACGACCATCAAGAGGTGGAGGACGACCACCTAGCAGGGTACGGCTGCTCTCAGGGTTTATCATGACACAGGACGAGTGTCAGATGAAAAGAAAATTTGTTTGTCGGTAACCTACTGGGGAATAGTAAACACGGACGAGTGCTTATATCCAAGAAACAAAAGGTATAAGTGTTTAGGTATTTGTGTATAGATTAAAGATGCGGACGAGCATCCTTAAGGCTGCGATACGGACGAGTATCGGGTAGAAACAAATACTGACGCGCGTTCAAATATGATGATACGGACGAGTACCATCTGTTTAACAGGGAACACGGGCGAGTGTTGAATCTGAAGAGACTTCTCTGGGGGATAGTAGGCACAGACGAATGTCTATATTCAAGAGGACATAAGTGTTTGACCCGGTGTATGGATTAAAGATGCGGACGAGCATCCTTAAGACTATGATACGGACGAGTATCATGTAGAAACAAACGCTTGACGCATGTTCTGAGATGATGGTACGGACGAGTACCAACTGGTTAACAAAGAACAAGGACTAGTGTTGAATCTGTGGGGATATGAATGGTATATACAAGATACGGACGAGTATCTGTATGGGTGTGACACGAGTAGTGAGTATGAGTATTGTATAGATGAGTGTTTAATCTGCTGGGGAGGGCGACACGAACGAGTGTCAAGAGAGAAAAGTATAATAATATCAACAAGTATATGGGTTGTAAAAGTGTAGGCGACCGCGCTGGGGATACGACACGGACGGGTGTCAAGAAAGTGTATATAGGTATATGTGAGTGCAAAGAGGATGTCTTTGGCTTTCTGCTGGGGTATGACACGGACGGGTGTCAGGACGTATCTGTAATACGAGTGATCTTGTTTGCAAAGAGTGTTCAGGCGACTTTACTGGGGAGTGACGGTACGGACGGGTGTCAAAGTGAGTATATATATTGGTGTTTGGGAGGCAACTGTTTTTGCTGGGGACCCTGGTGGGGGTTTTGGGGAAAGTATTCTGCATTCTGATGAGTGGTTATTATTTACAAGTGCTGATTCACGACATGACTTATGATTATGCTATGTGTTTGATTTTTGCCGTAATGCTCCGTGTTGAAACGGAATGCTACGCTTTGTGGGTGAACATGATGTGAATGCTATGATTATGCGAAAAACCAAACCGGGATCCGGGTCCCGTTGCTGCGAAGATCTTTGACCGATCTGCTGAAGTAGGCATCCCAGCTGGGGATGAGATCATTGGTAGATCTGATGAGATGTATCTGCTTGGGGATTCGGGTCATTGAGACCTATTCCGATAAATATAGGACCCAGCTGGGGTTTGTAGAAGCTTTCTTCACTCTGTTGTGATTCTTCATGCGTTGCTTTTCTGGATAGAGGCTGAGGATTCTGTGGGGAGATGATTCCCTGACTTTTGTACTCCGACTGAGGACGAGATGGCAACTCGGCTGGGGAGGAAGAGAGATCATTGAGAGACCTCCCTAGGGATTATGTTGAAGAGGATCCTTGACTCAGCCGGGGATATAGGTGCCTTCTGTGATGCCTGGCAACTCTGATGGGGATAAGCAACAAGTGGCAACTCAGCTGGGGGAAGTCATGGGAGGCAACTCAGTTGGGGAGAGAGCACTTCGGGTGCTAAAATTGAGTGTTGATTTGCCAGCTTGCTGGGATAAAGTTTTCATGCCCCAAGTTGCGTTCTGGATACCTGCAATCCTGAAAAAGATAGAGAAACACACAAGATAATCCCGAGGTATCCTTTACTGGATTCCGTCATAGGAGTTTAGATACTTCTGAGAGTAAGTATATTTCCTGCAAGCATGTTTTTATTTGAAGATAAGCATCTGTATTCTTATGCAATCAGTTTTTTTTTCTTTAAGACATCAGACATTTTTTGCAAATAAAATGTACAAGACGAGACATGACTGAAAATCTGATTTTATTAATTCATATGCCCTGAATTGGCGAGATACAGTCAAAGGAACATATCCCCTGGAATGAGGAGATTGTTACAAATTGAGAAACAAAACGCTGGCAGTGTTGACGACGCTTTAAAAAGCTTCCTCTCCCGCTATGACTCGTATGACTTTTGACGTTCTTCTCATCTTGCTTTCTGAAGAATGTTGATTCTGATTGAAGCTCGATCCTTTCGAAGTTTACCAAGTTGTAGGCGATACAGACGAATTCAGAATGCAGTTGTTCGCTTATTCCCTTATTTTGCATGGATCGCCCTTTCGGGTTTTCAATCCATCGGGATACCCATTTTTGCCTGAGCTGTCCAATGCGGCTTTTCAACTCAGCGGGTGTACATTCTTTTGTTTATTTTCGCTTATTTTTGCCCGAGTCGTTTATTCTGTTTTTGACTCGCCGGGATGCCCTATTTTTGCCTGGACTTACATTCTGTTTTTATGTCCAGCGGGTCATTTTTATGCGAAGTATTTTTTAACTGCATCTGAATTCACAGGGGACGGGAAGTCTTCACCATCCATGGTGCTGAGCATCAGTGCTCCACCAGAGAAAACTTTCTTTACCACTAATGGTCCTTCATAGTTCGGAGTCCATTTGCCCCTGTGGTCTGTATGAGGAGGGAGGATTCTTTTCAGCACAAGATCTCCTACTTGGTACTCTCGGTGCCTGACTTTCTGATCAAAGGCTTTCTTCATTCTTTTCTGATATAACTGCCCATGACAGATTGCAGCCAATCTTTTCTCTTCAATCAGACTCAGTTGCTCGTATCGGGACCTAACCCACTCTGCTTCACTCAGCTTAACATCCATCAGTACCCGTAGAGAGGGTAACTCAACTTCAACAGGTAGGACTGCCTCCATTCCATACACAAGCTGATACGGTGTTGCCCCAGTGGATGTTCTGATTGACGTGCGGTACCCATGCAAAGCAAACGGTAGCATTTCATGCCAGTATTTGTAGGTGACTACCATCTTCTGCACAATCTTCTTGATATTCTTATTTGCTGCCTCAACAGCGCCATTGATCTTTGGCCTGTTGTCGCTCCCGATAAATGGGAATTAAGTCAGATAGGGTACAGACGCGAACGGTCGGCGAGAGGGACAATGAGAACACACAGCCGTGAACTCACTGGAGATGAATAGAGTCGCCAGCTAGGCATTTTTATCCCGGAGGAAAGGCAATGCTGCATAGACCTAGAAAGAGATGGATAAGACGGTTTGCGAACCAGAGAGACTGAGAAAGGGGGTTGGTTACAACCTGGGAAGGTATTAGCACCCAAATCGTCCGTCGTACTCGACGGGATCCACGCTTAGAAGATTTGTGTTTTAAAGGGGTAGTGTCAGTGCAATCTGTGTATAAAATAGCTGGAAAAGAATGTACAGGTGTTAGTGTAAAAGAAGTGTAAAGTGTAATATATACAGTGTCAGTGTAAGGACAAAGAATGAGATGCTCAAGACCATGAGGCTAAAAGAATAATGCTGGAAAGAGGGGGAATATACAGAGACTTTTGTTTGATAACTGTTAAGTTATGCCTACGTATCCTCTCGTGCAATGAGGAAGTCAGAACACCGTAGTTCGACCCAAAGAGACTGAAAGGGATTGACTTGTGAACTGCTTACTTGCCTATGCTCAAGTGTATGATCTGTCTGGAACAGATGCAAACTGTCTTGCATTAGACGGAAGAAGCAAGTTCTCGTTTGTGAGTGAATGAGATGAGAAAAGAATCCCGAAGGAGACGATTATTGTTTGTTTTTGTGTTTTCAGTCTTTTATTGCTTTTGAAAGTTTGTCATAAGTTAATGAGCTTAAGCCTAAACCAAATGGGTTAATAAACTCATCACATCTTCCCTCTGATTAGGGGTAATGAGAGTACCCTAAGTGTGAAGTCAGATTCTCACACTTAATCACCTATGGTGTAGGGTTAAGATCATTAACCTACTTGTGATTATTTAGATGTTTTTGGTGTTTTTTTGTTTAGTGTTGAGTAATGAGGTTAAGCCATAATCAAGGATTAAACAGACTCATTACACCATCCTAAGAGAAGGATAATAGATGAGAATGTTTAAGCTGAGAAAAACTCCTCAACTTAATCCATGATTAGGGATTAAGCTCATGACAAAACAAGCCTTTGATTAAATGGATTTTATTTAATGATGTGATTATGAAGTGAGTTTTATGGTTTGTAAGACAACTTGAGGGGGACTTGTCCATTAACACTAGGGTTAGTCCTTCTTAACCAATTAAGGAAGAATTAGAACCCTAATGCAAGGCCCAAGTCACAAGCTTGATGTCTTGATGATTATTAAGTGAATTGATTAAAGGAGTTAAACACATTAAGGGTTTAACACTTAGGATTAAAGTTATACACTACATCCTAAGAGAAGGATGCAGGCATAAGCTTAATCGCAAAGCCTTAAAGCCTTTAGGGTTTAGTCCCTGATTATGAGATGAGAAGAGAAGACTCAAAAGAGACACAAAGGTAAAACTAAGAGGGGAGACTAATCAAAACCCTAATCATTGTCATACATGGTTGTTCCTAAGGTTTGTGAGGTTTGCAAGAACAATCTTCAATGGAACCACCAGGAAGCAGATGAAAGGATCAAGAGAAGCAAAGCAACTTGCTTCATTCAAGAAGTCAAGTCACTTGAAGAAAGAAAGTGGGAAGAAGAAAAAAATTGAGCAAGCTCAAACTCAAACACAAACAAAAATGCAGCAATGGATGCAAGAGAGATGAAGAGAAAAAATTATGAGAAGTGAAGGCAAATTCACTTCCCAAAATCACTTACCACCTGCAAGGTTAGGAAAGAAATGCAATGCAATGCAAAATGGGATGAGATGACATGATGAGAAACAAAACCAGAAGCATATACATGATGCTAATGATGCTTTGAGATGCTACAAACATGAGGCAGCACATGGAGATGATCATACAAGTTCATGAATGCAAATGAAGCAAGCTAAGAACCATGATCATACATGAAAAGTTATGAAGTGCACATGGCATACAACATGGCAAATACATGATGCAATGATCAAGCATGCTTTCTATATGTCTTATGATGTCAAATGAATCAAATGGATGCTTGAAATGTCATGGCAAGTCATGTTATGCAAGAGAATGCAAGATGGATGCATATGGAAGCCCAGATTAGGGTTTATGAATCATACATCAAACACAAACCAAAATCAGAAGCAAACCACATTACAAAAAATTGAAATTGCACTCAAAGGATCCCTAAACCTATACTAACTCACTGCCCAAAGGAGAGGTCTCAACTCTTAACCTAATTCAAGATATGATTTTTCTAAGTTTTCTAGGGTTTTAGGGTTCCTTAACAAGAAAATTATCAAACAAATTGAAAATGAAAGATCAAATCATGGCCATTTAATCTCACAAACTACATGCTAACCACAATGCAATTCAAAAAGAATCAATGTCCAACTCTTCATGGATAGGCAGAAATGATTTTTTGAACTTTGGATCAAAATAATACATAAAAAAGATTTTAATTCAATGAGAAATTCTTAAAATTCATCAAGATCAAAAAATAAATTTGGTTTGAAGGTTGGACAATGTTTCTAAATGTCTTAGAACATTTCATGAATTTTTTGGTGATTTTTGAATACCTAAAAGTATTTTTAATAAATTAATTTCCATTAATCAATTAAAAATAAACTTTTAAATATTTTAAAATACTTTTTTAATGCTAAAAATGAAAATAAAAATATTTTTGTGTTTTAAAAATTAATGAAACTCTTGAGAAAAAGTTTCATAATTTTTAAAACAATTTTGCTATTTTAAATAAATTATGGAAGTTAAATGAAAAGAAATGAAATAAAAATTGAAATAAAATGAAGTCAAACAAATGGAAGGCTGGGATGAGCTCTGGATTCAAAAGTGTTGACCGCGCGCGTGAATGAAGGGTTTAGATTCACTCTGGATAAATTAATTTAATTATGATTAATTAAAACTAATTAAAAGGATTAGGGCATAATGATCAGATCTGAGCCATTCACACGCGCGGGAGGTCAATGGGGTCAACTGATCCTACGCTCCAAATTCAAATGGCATTTAATTACAGGATTAAGCCCTAATGATTTTCAGGTGGCCGGAGAAGACCTCCAGTCATCTTCTCCGGTGGGAACCCCACCTGAAAATCTCCAAAACTCTCAAAACCTAACCAAAATGAAATCTAAAAACATGGAAATGATCCCCACAACTTGCTGAATCAAAACCCCATCACAAACAACATTTATATTTCCTCAAACTCATGAATCGAAACAAAGAAGATTTTAGGTCAAAACTTTCAGAAACCAATTAAACTCTCATCTCTCCACCATTTTCAAAACTAAAGGTATCAGAACAATCAGTGAAGCATATAGAACAACTTAAGGACTTAAAAAATGATTTCTGGAAAAAAAGTTCTTGAGCTACCTGAGTTTCGAAGCTTTCACTCCAGCAACTTTTTGCCCTCTCCCTTTGATGCAATCCACTCTACTTGGTCCCCTGATGATCCTTGAGTGCTTGAAAGAAATTTATGTTGGCTGGTTAAGGAGTTTGAACAAGTTCTGTCCAAGCTCAGTTGAAAATGGTGATGGTGATTCAAGCTGTTTCAGGCCAATGTGAGTGGTTCTTTGTGACCAGTGTGATGAATGGAGAAGGTTTATGAAGTTTGTTTGAGTGTTAGTGAACTGTGGAGTGAGTTTCGAATGGTTTTGCTTCTGGGGGTGAAAATGGAGGAATGGTGTTCTTGCTTGATTCAGGCCCAAGTCTTGCTGGTTTTGGCTCAGTGAAGCAAGGTGAGTTGGTCTATGGAAATGGTTTTTGTGTTTGTGAACTGTATATAGAGATTCGAAGAGTTTTGCTTGATGGAGTGTTTTTGTGTATGCGATGCTATGGTGTGTTTCAGCTTGGCCTCTTGTTGTGTTTAGCTTGCAAATGGATAGTATAAACAATCCCAATTGGTCAGATGATGTGACCTGGCCTGCTATGATTGGGATGTTTACTTTTGCAAAAAAGTCCACTCTTGTGTAAGGAAAGCATGGGCTTGGTTCTAGGCTAGTACAAGCATGGGGCTGGCGCAGCAAAGGTGAGGGGAAGGGCTAGCAAGGTTCAGCATCCAATGTAGCAAGTGGTAGGAAGTGTGATCATGAATTTTGCAAGTTGATCATCTTTGGTTCACATGTGACTATCTTGCTACACAAGCCATGAACCATGAGAAACTTGGTTCAAATCTGATTTTTAGGAGTTGCATGATGCTTGTGTAATGGTTTGATGACAATTAGAAGTTACAATTTGCCTTGGTTCATGATTTTGCAAATTTTCCTTTTAGTGCATAACTTGAAAATTAGTGATTTTTGCCAACTTTGTCACACCATAACTTTTGATCCAAAATGAATTAGGTCATGTTCTTGTACTTTTTGAAAAGGGAAAAATGTGATCTACAACTTTCATGACCAAAGTTTTTCCATTTGAAGCATTTTTGGATCAAAAAGCAAGGCTTGAAAAATGGCATAAAATGACATATTCTTGAAAGTCAACTATGCCCTAAAAAGTCAACTTTGCAAAAACTTCAAATTCTTGATTTTTGTGAACTTAAACCTTCTTCCATGATCAAATAAAGATCATATACACTCAAAATGATGAAGATCACCCCTTGGTTGGGTCATTGGGGGCCTCAGATGCCCTGATTTTACACTGACTTGTCTGAAAAGTCAACTCTTGATCAGATGACTTCCCCATGGAATTTCTTCATGAAAATTGATATGCATACTCCCTATACCATATATAGACCAATGGAAACAAGAATGACCAAAAAAATTGGAGTTATGGCCTCTGAAACCAAAACCCTAATTTTAGGTCAACTGTGCAGTCAAACTTGGCTCTGCATCCACACTAATCCCAGTTCTTGTGATTCTTTGGAATTCTTGACTTTGAGAGGATATAATATGATGTAAGAACACACATGGATCGCTTTGAAGTGATTGATGACCTTTGGAGTTGCTCAAGAAGCTTTTGGGTTGCTCAGATCACAAACCCTAGGTGCAGATGACTTAAAAACTATGCAGTGAATCAAAAAATGAGATATGAGATGATATGAGTGTGTTTATGCATATGAAATGATCACAAGCCATGGTGTGAATGGGTGAGGGAAAATTTGGGGTGTTTACAGCTGCCCCTATTCAAACATGAGTTAGCTGTGCAGGTTGTAAGCAACGGCTTAACAGGCAAACAAGATAACTTGTGGTTGAATACCAAAGACAGTCCAAAATTTGCACTCAAAGAATGAAGAAGAAAAGGGATATAGATTGTAAAGGGAAATAAAGTATATTGTAAAGTGTGGGAAATAAAGCAATGACGGGGACGACCGACTAGCTGGAAAAAGTGCGGAAAATAAAGCAATGACGGGGACGGTCGACATGCTGGGGATAAAAGAATTATGATGGGGACGGCCATCAAGGTAAAGCTGTAAAATTCTCTGAGGATTTAATGAAACATGACGGGGACGGCCATCAAGTTCATAAAGTAAAGTAACCAACGATGGGGACGGCCATCGGTCTAAAAAGAAAAGGGACCACGACGGGGACGGCCATCGGGTTAAAGAATAAATGAAATAAACAGATGATGAGGTACGGTCATCAAAGGTGAAGGACGATCACCTAGCAGGGGACGGCTGCTCTGTTGGGAATAAAAGGAATATGATGGGGACGGCCATCAAAGGTGGAGGACGACCACCTGGCAGGGTACGGATGCCGAAAGTATCGCGACATAGAACGGATGGCGGATAAAAAGTCAACGATGGGGACGGCCATCGGACGAGCATGATGGAGGACGACCATCAAGAGGTGGAGGACGACCACCTAGCAGGGGACGGCTACTCTCAAGGTTTATCATGACATAGGACGAATGCCAGATAACAAAAATCAACAATGGGGACGACCATTGGATAATGATGAAGGACGATCATCAACGGGTGGAGGACGACCACCTAGCAGGGGACGGCTGCTAAAATCAACGATGGGGACGGCCATCGGATGAGCATGATGGAGGACGGCCATCATGAGGTGGAGGACGACCACCTAGCAGGGTACGGCTGCTCTCAGGGTTTATCATGACACAGGACGAGTGTCGGATAAGAAGGAAAATTTGCTTTGTTGGCGATCTACTGGGGAGTAGTAAACACGGACGAGTGTTTATATCCAAGAAACAAAAGGTATAAGTGTTTGGTATTGTGTATAGATTAAAGATGCGGACGAGCATCCCTAAGACTACGATACGGACGAGTATCGGGTAGAAACAAATACTGACGCGTGTTCAAAGATGATGATACGGACGAGTATCAACTGGTCAACAGAGAACACGGACGAGTGCTGAATCTGAGAGGATTCCTCTGGGGAATAGTAGACGCAGGCGAGTATCTATATTCAAGAGGAAAAAAAGTGTTTGACACGGTGTATGGATTAAAGATGCGGACGAGCATCCTTAAGGCTATGATACGGACGAGTATCATGTAGAAACAAACGCTTGACGCATGTTCTGAGATGATGGTACGGACGAGTACCAACGAGTTAACAAAGAACAAGGACTAGTGTTGAATCTGAGGGGATATGTAAGTGGTATAAGATACGGACGAGTATCAGTATAAGTATGAGGAGTGGTGTACAGATGAGTGTTTAACTGCTGGGGAGATTGACACGGACGGGTGTCAAAAGGAGAAGAGTGTAATATAAACAAGTATCTGATATACAAAGTGTAGGCGACTGCGCTGGGGATATGACACGGACGGGTGTCAAAGGATTGTCATATGTAAGTAGGTGAGTGCAAAGATGATGTCTTTGGCTTTCTGCTGGTGATTTGACACGGACGGGTGTCAGGACGTATCTGTAATACGGGTGATCTTGTTCGTAAAGAGTGTTCAGGTGACTTTACTGGGGAGTGATGACACGGACGGGTGTCAAGGGAGTATATACCGGTGTTTGTTGATTGAGAGGCAACTGCTTTTGTTGGGGAATCTGGTGGGGATTTTTCTGTACATTGATGAGCTGTCATTATTCACAAGTGCTGATTCAAAACATGGCTTATGATTATGCTATGTGTTGATTTTTGCCGTAATGCTCCATATTAGACGGAATGCTACACTTTGTGGGTAAATATGATGCGAATGCTATGATTGTGAAAAGATACCAAACCGGGCTCCGGGTCCCGTTGCTACGAAGATTTTTGATTGATCTGTTTGAAACAGGCATCCCAGCTGGGGATGAGATCACGGGTAGATCTGATGATATGATATCTGCTTGGGGATACGGGTCAATGATAGACCTATCCTAATAAATGAGAGACCCAGCTGGGGTTTGTAGAAGCTTTCTTCACTCTGTTGTGACTCCTTCACGCGTTGTTCTTCTGGATAGAGGCTGGGGCTCTGTGGGGGGATATCTCTCTGACTTTTGTGCTCGGCTGAGGGCGAGATGGCAACTCGGCTGGGGAGGAAGAGAGATCATTGAGAGACCTCCTTAGGGATTCTGTTGAAGAGGATCCTTGACTCGGCCGGGGATATGGGCATCTCCTGCGATACTTGCCCATTCTGATGGGGATAAGTAATAAGTGGCCAACTCAGCTGGGAGGAGTCATGAAAGGCAACTCAGCTGGGGAGAGAGCACTTCGGGTGCTAAAATTGAGTGTTGATTTGCCAGCTTGCTGGGATGAAGCTTACATGCCCCAAGTTGCGCTCTGGATACCTGCAATCCTGAAAAAGATAGAGAAACACGCAAGGTAATCCCGAGGTATCCCTTACTGGATTCCGTCATAGGAGTTTAGATACTTCTGAGAGTAAGCATATTTCCTGCAAGCATGTTTTTTATTTGAAGATAAACATCTGTATTCTTATGCAATCAGTTTTTCTTTTAAGACATCAGACATTTTTTGCAAGTAAAATGTACAAAACGAGACATGACTGAAAATCTGGTTTATTAATTCATATGCCCTGAATTGGCGAGATACAGTCAAAGGAACATATCCCCTGAAATGAGGAGATTGTTACAAATTGAGAAACAAAATGCTGGCAGTGTTGATGACGCTTTAAGGAGCTTCCTCTTCACTATGACTCGTATGCCTTTTGACGTTCTTCTCATCTTGCTTTTTGAAGAATGTTGATTCTGATTGAAGCTTGATCTTTTAGAAACTTGCCAAGTTGCAGATGATACAGACGAATTCAGAATGCAGTTGTTCGCTTATTCCCTTATTTTGCATGGATCGCCCTTTCGGGTTTTCAATCCATCGGGATACCCATTTTTTCCTGAGCTGTCCAATGCGGCTTTTCAACTCAGCGGGTGTACATTTTTGTTTATTTTCCCTTATTTTTGCCCAAGTCTTTTATTCTGTTTTTGACTCGCCGGGATGCCCTATTTTTGCCTGGACTTACATTCTGTTTTTATGTCCAGCGGGTCATTTTTATGCGAAGTATTTTTTAACTGCATCTGAATTCACAGGGGACGGGAAATCTTCACCATCCATGGTGCTGAGCATCAGTGCTCCACCAGAGAAAACTTTCTTTACCACAAATGGTCCTTCATAGTTCGGAGTCCATTTGCCCCTGTGGTCTGTATGAGGAGGGAGGATTCTTTTCAGCACAAGATCCCCCACCTGGTACTCCCGGTGCCTGACTTTCTGATCGAAGGATTTTTTCATCCTCTTCTGATATAACTGCCCATGACAGATTGCAGCCAATCTCTTCTCTTCAACCAGACTCAGTTGTTCGTATCGGGACCTAACCCATTCTGCTTCACTCAGTTTAACATCCATCAGTACCCGGAGGGAGGGTAATTCAACTTCAACTGGTAGGACTGCCTCCATACCATACACAAGTTGATACGGTGTTGCCCCAGTGGATGTTCTGATTGACGTGCGGTACCCATGCAAGGCAAACGGTAGCATTTCATTCCAGTCTTTGTAAGTGACTACCATCTTCTGCACAATCTTCTTGATATTCTTATTTGCTGCCTCAACAGCGCCGTTCATCTTTGGCCTGTAAGGAGAAGAATTGTGATGTTGGATCTTGAAGTCCCGGCATAGCTCTTCCATCATTTTGTTGTTTAAGTTTGAACCATTATCAGTAATGATTCGCTCGGGCACTCCGTATCGACAGATGATATCTCTTTTCAGAAATCTGGCTACCATTTGTCTTGTAACATTTGCATATGAGGCTGCTTCGACCCACTTGGTGAAGTAATCAATGGCGACCAAGATGAATCTGTGGCCATTTGAAGCAGTTGGCTCAATCTTGCCAATCATGTCAATGCCCCACATGGCAAAGGGCCATGGTGAAGTCATTATGTTCAAAGGATTGGGAGGCACATGCACCTTGTCTGCATAAATCTGGCATTTATGGCATTTCCTGGCGTAAGCACAACAGTCTGCATCCATTGTGATCCAGTAATATCCTGATCTTAGCAACTTCTTAGCCATGGCATGCCCTCCTGCATGGGTACCAAAGGATCCTTCGTGCACTTCATGCATCAACGAGTCTGCTTCTGTCTTATCAACACATCTGAGGAGTACCATATCAAAGTTCCTTTTGTATAAAGACCCATCAGTGTTCAGAAAGAAACTACCAGCGAGCCTTCTTAAAGTCTTCTTATCATTGGAAGATGCCCCAGGTGGGTATGTTTGACCCTCCAAGAAGCATTTAATGTCATGGAACCAAGGCTTTTCATCCTTGACAACATCTGCTGCGAACACATATGCTGGTCTGTCGAGTCTGGATACTGAAATCTGAGGTACAAAGTCGGCAGCTTGAACTTTGATCATGGATGAAATGGTAGCCAGAGCATCTGCAAACTGATTCTCGTCCCGAGGGATATACTCAAGCTTGACTGTTGTGAAGAAAGTCAGTAACCTCCTTGTATAATCCCTGTAAGGTATCAGATGATCCTGGTGGGTGTACCATTTGCCGTTGGTTTGATTGACTACCAAAGCTGAATCTCCGAATACGGTCAATGTCTTGATCCTGAGGTCAATGGCTTCCTCAAGACCCATAATGCAAGCTTCGTATTCAGCTTCGTTGTTAGTGCAGTTGAAAGTGAGTTTTGCCGAGAAAGGCATGTGAACTCCTTTAGGTGTAATGAGTACCGCACCAACACCACGACCATTCATGTTAACAGCCCCATCAAACATCATAGTCCATTCTTCTTCCGGGTCAGGCCCTTCAGTGTGAATAGGCTCTTCATGATCTTTTGATTTTATGAACATGATGTCTTCATCAGGGAAGTCAAATCTCATAGGCTGGTAGTCATCAATGGGTTGCTCAGCCAGATATTCAGACAATACACTGCCCTTGATGGCTTTCTGAGATGTGTATTGGATGTCATATTCTGTGAGGATCATTTGCCATCTTGCAACCCGTCCGGTAAGTGCTGGCTTCTCAAATATGTACTTAACTGGGTCCATCTTTGAGATCAACAAAGTAGTGTGGGTCAACATATACTGCCTCAGTCGGCGAGCAGCCCACGCTAAAGCACAACAAGTTTTCTCGAGCAGTGAATAACGTTGTTCACAGTCGGTAAACTTTTTGCTTAGGTAGTATATTGCATACTCTTTTCGACCAGACTCGTCATGCTGGCCCAGCACACACCCCATTGACTCTTCTAATACTGTCAAGTACATTATCAGAGGTCTTCCTTCAACTGGAGGCATAAGGATTGGAGGCTCTTGTAAGTATTCCTTGATCTTGTCAAAAGCCCTTTGGCAGTCTTCGTTCCATCTAACCGTCTGTTCCTTTCTTAATAGCTTGAACAAAGGTTCACAGGTTGCAGTGAGGTGAGATATGAACCGTGAGATGTAGTTCAATCGACCTAAGAACCCTCGAACTTCCTTCTCAGTCTTCGGTGCAGGCATCTCTTGGATGGCTTTGACTTTATCAGGGTCAACTTCAATCCCTTTCTCGCTTACAATAAAACCCAGCAGCTTACCGGATCGCACCCTGAATGTGCATTTGTTGGGGTTCAACTTTAGTTGGTACTTCCTCAGACGCTTGAATAGCTTTAGCAGATTTACCAGGTGGTCTTCTTTAGTGAGGGACTTGGCAATCATGTCATCCACATAACATTCTATTTCTTTATGGATCATATCGTGGAATAATGTTACCATAGCCCGTTGATATGTGGCACCAGCATTCTTCAGCCCAAATGGCATTACCTTGTAGCAGAACGTGCCCCAGGGTGTGATGAAGGTTGTCTTCTCCATGTCTTCAGGTGACATCTTAATCTGGTTGTATCCTGAAAATCCATCCATGAAGGAGAATACCGAGAACTGAGCCGTGTTATCGACCAATACATCAATGTGAGGTAATGGGAAATCATCTTTCGGGCTAGCTCTATTCAGATCCCGGTAGTCAACACACATCCTTACTTTGCCGTCTTTCTTAGGCACAGGTACTATATTAGCAACCCACGGCGGATAGCTAGTTACGGCAAGAAACCCGGCGTCCCATTGCTTTTGTACCTCTTCTTTGATTTTCATAGCCATGTCGGGACGAGTTCGGCGCAGCTTCTGTTTGACCGGCGGGCATTCTTCTCTTAAAGGCAGCTTGTGCACAACAATATCGGTGTCCAACCCTGGCATATCTTGATAAGACCAAGCGAACACGTCCACATACTCTCGAAGCAGGTCAATCAGTTGTCTCTTCACTGAGTCTTGCAGGCAGGCCCCGATTTTAACTTCTTTCACGTCTTCATCTGTACCAAGATTGATCACTTCAACCTCCTCCTGATGAGGGGTGATAACCTTCTCCTCCTGTCTCAACAATCTGGCTAGCCCTTCAGGAAGCTCATACTCTTCTTCAACCCCTTCATCAGCTTGATTGATTGGATTGTCAAAGTCATACGAAGTCATAGCCGTGCTGTTGTCGGTGCAGTCTGGAAGGCACTCTCTGCAAGGGTTCAGTTTGTCCATTTTAGTGATTTGATTTTAATCTTATTTTAGAAAAGTGAAATAAAGTTGTCATTTTGAAAACACTGACATTTATTTTTTTGTACAAAAAGAAAAATGGAAAAACAGTGAACGGAAAAGAAAAAGACTCATTTGCAAAAAGATGTCTGATATTTCATTGATTAATCTTGTTTGCACAAAAAGTACAGATGGTCCGATTACAAAATGAGTCTTGTCATCTTGGGCAAGACGCAAGACTTTGATGCATGCTATAAAAATACAGGAAATAATAATTACTCTGCATGAGTAACTCTTATAATTTCCTGGGAAGACCAGTTTGAGATACTGCTCCCCGGGATCTTTGGACGAATCCAGCTTTCCAGGTTGAGTTCTTCTTCCAGCTCGTCTTCCAGACAGTTGACAGCATCGGGGGTGAGCATCCCCCCACTCACAAAGTTGGGCTCTTTTGCAGCCTCCGTTGGATCTTGTTGAGTTGGTCTGTAACCCAACCCAAATCTGTCCTCTTTCTTCTCCACCAATAACAGTTTGCCCCAGCCTTGGGCGTTTCCTCCCTCAACAACCTTCCGGGCTTGTTGGTATGATGATATTGAAGTACCAAGCACAGCAGATGTTTCATTGACATTCAAAGCTTCGAACCCCTGGCTCATTGTTTCATGGATCTCCCCATCCATCTCAATATACTTATAGGTAGCCAGGTGGCTGACAAAAATATCCTCCTCTCCACAGATTGTAACGATTTGACCCTCCCACTCATATTTTAACTTCTGGTGGAGGGTAGAGGTCACGGCGCCAGCGGCGTGAATCCATGGCCTACCCAATAGACAGCTGTAGGCAGGCTGTATATCCATCACGTAGAAGGTTGGTTTGAAAGTCTGCGGGCCAGTCGTTATGGGCAATTCAATTTCTCCCAGAACCGATCTCTTTGAACCATCAAAGGCTCTCACCACCAGGTTACTGGGTCTCAATGCCAATCCATCGTATTCTAGCTTCACCAGGGCCTTCTTAGGTAAGACATTGAGGGATGACCCCGTGTCTACCAGCACATGGGAAAGGACAGCACCTTTACATTCCATGGTTATGTGCAAGGCTTTGTTATGGTTGCGGCCTTCCGTTGTCAAATCAGTATTGGTAAACCCTAGTCCGTGACTAGCATTAACATTTCCAACTACAGCTTCCAGCTGATTGACAGTGATCTCTTCAGGCACGTAAGCTGCGTGCAAGACTTTGAGTAGTGCATTCCGATGGGCTTCGAAGCACATAAGCAATGATAGGATTGAGATCTTGGAAGGCGTCTGATGAAGCTGATCCACTATTTTATAATCACTCTTCTTGATGATTCGCATGAACTCATCAACCTCTTGATCGAAGGGTGTTTTCAAGGCTTCTTTAACAGTCTGCTCTTCCTGCACCAAGCTTTTTCCTTTTGCTTTAGCAGCAGCTTCTGCTTCGGCAGTGGGTCTCTGAATTTGTGGAGCGAAAAGACGTCCGCTTCGAGTGAAACCTCCGCCTCCTCCCACATTGTCAATTTGTGGTGCAGGGGTTGATGATTCAAAAGTGATTCTTTGTCCTTCACAGTACAGGTCAGAGCCGTAATGCCAGGGGATAGCATTACTGCTTTCATAAGGTACTGGTCCAGGCACCGTGATAGTGACTGGACTGACTGCAGCTGCGGAAGGAATTGTGATAGTCTGCGGATCATAATAAATTGTGACCGGTGCCCTGATGGGAGCAGCACTTTCTGAGTTGTAGGCAGAGTTGTTCTCAGGATCATAGAATATTGTGACAGTTGAGACATCTTCATGATTTGTTGCTGATGTTGTAGGAGACATTGTGCGAAGGATGGGTGTTGTTGTTGTAGGAGATTCAAATTGGAGTGGTGCTGGAGTTGTAGAAGAACAATTTGTTGATAACTGATCAGTTGAGATGATAGATGAAGTGCTTGTTGATGAAGCCGAAGAATTGTCAGGAACAATGGTTGTTGCAGTTGTAGGAGGTTCTGGAGTTGTTGCTGATGAGATTGCTGGATTTGTAGGAGATGATGTGGTGATCTGAAGTTGGCCACTCTGAATGAGACCATCTATGCCATTCCTCAGGTTATCGCACCCATTTACTGAAATATTGCAGTAAGCACACCCCAACTCACACCCCGGGAACATTTGACATTCGAGGAGTTGAGCCTTGATTTCTACCAACGGTGTCCTGATCTGACCCACACTGGTTATTAAATAAGACGGCTTGTCTTCTTCAATAGCGTTAATTCTGGGACCACCGTGGTTTGGCATAGGATTTTTGTTGACATTGGGTGGTGGTGCGAAATTCAGAGCTTTCGAGTCCACCAGGTCTTGTACCTTCATGTGCAAGGCTCTGCACTTTTCTGTACTGTGGCCAGGTGCATTTGAATGGAAGGCACATCTGGCATTGGAGTCATAATTCCTGGGTAAACTGTTGGGATCTGGAGGTGCCAGCGTCCTTAGCTCAACTAGGTTGAGTTTCAGGAGTTGTGGCAGCAATATAGCATATGGCATAGGGATCGGATCGATTACTCGGTTGGCTTGAGAAGGCCTCTGTTGGAATGGCCTTTGCTGGTTATTGTTGTTGGTGTTGCTGTTGTTGTAATTTCTCGGAGGATACTGATTCTGTTGGTGATACTGAGGTTGTTGCTGATAGTTTTGTTGCGGAGGTTGATAAGCTGGCTGAGGATGAGCTGGAGCGGGAATGGTGACTGCTGCCACTGATCTGTGAACATATTGGGGCCTGCCCCTGTTGGCGTGGATGGCATTGGTCTCGCCAGTTCTTCTTGGGCCTGCAAAAGGCTTCCTTGTACTACTGGACAAGCTTGCACCGTTGTCTGAGATCATACCCATCTTCAATAGGCTTTCAATTCTCTCCCCGGCTATGACAACATCTGCAAAGCTAGTGGAAGAGAAAGCAGCCAGCCTGTCAATATATGTTCCCTGGAGGGTGTTCATAAACATATCTGCCATTTCCCTCTCAGACATAGGTGGTTGAACAGCAGCAGCCAATTGCCTCCATCTCTGGGCATATTCTCGGAAACTTTCCCTTGACGAGTGTGACATTCCCATTAGGAGAGTCCTGTTGGGTGCCATGTCTAAGTTGTACTGATACTGTCTGATGAAGGCCTCTGCCAGGTCCTTCCAGCATCTGATAGTTGCCCTTGTCAAGTGAGAGTACCATTCTCTTGAAGCTCCTGTCAAGCTGTCTTCGAAATAGAACATCCAGAGCTTCTCATCCATAGTATAGGCCTTCAGCCTTCCCAGAAATGATTGTAAATGAGTCCGGGGGCATGAAGTCCCGTTGTATTTTTCAAAACAAGGAGGCTTAAACTTATGGGGGATCCTGACCCCGTCTACCAAGCCCATGTCCATGACGTCAAAACCCAAAGAGTTTTGAGACTCTAAGGATCTCAGTTTCTCAGCTATCTCATCCAGCCTTCTATCATAAGCTTCTTCCCCAGCACCCATTACTGTGAATTGATCCTCTTGGGGGTCTTCTTGCAGTACCCTGGCTGCAGTGGCAGTCCCTTGAACATTCGCAGGAATATTGACCTCCGGATGAAGATGGGGGCCAAATACAGGGGGGTTAACATGAGGTTTGACCCTTTCATTATTGCTGGTGCCGGCAGTCCCTATATGTGGATCTTCTTGATTTTGCCTTTCCACCATGGCCCTTAATCTTTCCTGGCTCTGAGCCATGTTGTTCATCACTTCCATAAACTGAGTCATTTGATTCCTCATTTCTAGCCTTTCATTCGCCATTTGGTTTCTGACCTCAGTAAGGTCCTGCTGCATCTGATCCATTTGAATTCCCGGAAGGTTGCTACGAGTCGGATAAGGTGCGGACGATTGAGGGGAAATACCCGGCGCCGAGCAATAGTTCCTGAACATCACAACAGAGTTAGTGGCAATAAAACAAAAACCTACAAAACAAACAAAAGGGTTAGCATGCAATGCAGTATGCTCATTTGTTTTCAAGGTATCCGGCTTGGCATTCAGTTTTGACCCTTCCAGACCCTTGAGGATGCTGTTGATGTTGCTTTCGAAGTGAACTCGGATGGAACAAACTAATACATATATTACAAAAAGCAAAAATGGTACATAGTCTGTTTACGAATACAAGCCCTCTGAGGGGTCAAAATACATTACAGGAAAATAAAAGTACATGGAATGAAAGCAACAACAAACAAATGGTCAAACACCAAGACCGAACTCATCCTCACGAACTTCCTTGAGAAGTGCTTCGGTCACAGGATCAGCCGGGCGCTCCGTGAGATTCCTGATGAGGAGGTTCCGGGTCGTAACAGCTGCTGTTAGCTTCTTGTGCTGACTTTGGTCCTTTGACCTCTTCACTCCAGCTTTGATCTTCAGCTCTGATATCTCCCTCTTGGCTGCTGTCAGGGCTTCTTGCTGCTCTTTTGCACTAGCTTCCAGTTGCTCCATCTTGTCTTGAACTCTCTTGTCCTCCAGAGTACGGGCTTCGGTGATCCTGACCCACCTAGCCTGACTCTCCTTCAGATACAAGTCTATCCTTGCCCTCTGGAACTGGGCTTCCTTGCAAGCATTCTTCAGAATTTGTTCTCCAGCTTTTGACTTTTTGATATAATCCCCAGACTTCTCAATCTTAACCAGATGCTCCATTCTCAACTTCTCTAGCCTCTCAATCTCCATCCTGCCATCATTCCTCTCCCGGAGGGTCTTCTGCAAAGCCTGGGTTAACTTCTCATTTCTTTCCTTCAAGCCCTCAAACTCCTCCAAACTGATAGTGGCAGGGGGTGGTGCTGAAGATGATTCAGGCATATCTTCTATGGTAAAGGGCATCCCAGAGAATTGAGCCCTGGCACGGGACCATTCATAATATTGTGATGATGCCACATTGCTACACTTCCCCAAAATGGTTATTCCCTTGGTTTGAACATTATCCCAGGCCCAAGCAGCCTGCCTAACAGTAGCCAGATTAGGCTTGTTCTCACAATAAAGAGTTTCAACCAAGTCCTGTGCTTTAGGAGTGTGGACCAGTGCATAGCCCAGTTGTCTTTTGAACAGCAGAGGGTTGTAATTGATACTACCCTTAACTCCTATTAGGGGCACATTGGGAAAATGCCCACAGCTGGTGATGATATCCCTGCCCTTGGTGCTTTGAGTGCACCATCTGATATCGGCTGAAGTTAGAGCAGTGAGTCTCTTAGCCCAGTTTCTCTGCTGATGAGGGTTCAAAAATGCATCCGTCCTGGGTAGATGCCTGAGAAGCCAAGTATGGAACAATGGAGCACAACACCTCACTAATCTTCCCCTCTGCTTTTCATTCCTCTGATGCACTGAGTAATAGAGATCCCCCAACAAAGTGGGCACTGGGTTTTGCAAGATGAAAAGATGGATTGCATTCTTGCTAATGAATCGAGGCTCATCTGCAAACAACACAATTCCATATATACTCAAGGCCAATAAAGCACAGACAGCTTTCCACTCTCCTAAAGAGGCTTTCAGGGTAGCTTGAGAGATTAAGAAATCCAGATGGAAACCAGGGATTCCAGCTTTAGAAGTCATATGTTGCTCAATCAGAACAAGTTCCAGATGCAAAGCCTTTGCTACTTCTCCATTACCAGGAAAGACCATCTCAGGGTTGAAAGGGATTCCACCCCTGATAGGCATACCAACCAATGATGAGTATTCTTCTAATAGAGGGCCTAGCTGAAAGTCCTGGAAAGTAAAACATCTCAGTGGGGGATCATAGAACTGAATGCAGGTGTGAATCAGGCTTCTCTGTGAAGGGTCCAGATCCATAACCATATCAAGTATATCTCCGTAATGTTCCCTGAACAATGGTATGTGATCTGGAGTGATCAGGGTTTGAATCCTCCTGATGTCAAATAGCTCTGGCTGGAAGAAATGGTAGGTGATGTTGCTCTTTTTAGGAGCCATGATGGTGAAGATGAGCAGAGACAGGTGTTGATGATAACACTGAAGAAAGGGGCCACTGATTGGCTGGTGCAGGTGGCAGATAGCTGATAGCTAAAGCAAGTGCTGATGAAGATAGGTCAATACTGAAGATGGGGTCAAAACCAAAACCAAAGATGAAAGTGGATACCCTGAAACACAAATAAGCAAATGTCAATATGATGCAATGTTTATGTATGCAAATGATATGCAAGGGTTTGTGACTGAGCTGGATCTGATCAAATGCCCTGATATAGGTCCAAATATGTTCAAGAAATCCAGATGGAGGTCCATAAATCCAGTAACCAAGGTGGGGGGCTCAAATAAAGAGCCACATGTACAGGGTTTAGAATCACAAGAACTGTAACAACATGGAGTATTCTTAATCAAGTCAAAGTAACAGGGTATTCTGAGGTTAAGGTACCTGCAAACCTGTAAACAGCCCAACCCCCTCACAGGTGGTGTTCTAAAACAAGGATCCTCAGACTTGGATCAGTTATGAGAAGTGTAAACACTTCTAACCCGGAGGTACAGTGTTTACAATAACCATAAAAGTTCCTCCTCTAATTCACCTCAGTTTCTGAAGGTCAATACTAAAGGTCATCCAGACTTAGCAGGCTTCCCAGATAGCCCTAGCATTGCAGGAAATCTGCAACACAGAGTTCTCAAGAAGAAACCCATATATGAACCGTGTTTCATATTCCTGCACCAGACCGAGATGGAATGGGAAAGAATATGATTCACTCTAGCCTAGGTGTCACTCAGGTCCCAGGTATAGGACCTTAACTCTCAATGGAACACCCACCCACCAAAGCAAAACCAGATCCAGCCAGACAGCATGACAGTATGATATATGAAAAACTGTAAAGAAAGCAATAAATAAAGCTGTACAGAAAGCAGTAAATAAAGCAAATATACAAACACAAATAAGCACATAACACCCCAGTAAACACAAATCAAACAAGCGCTAGGAGGAACCCACAAAAAGAACCAGAAGCCCTGGTTGCAGTATAAGGGTCCCCAGCAGAGTCGCCAAGCTGTCGCTCCCGATAAATGGGAATTAAGTCAGATAGGGTACAGACGCGAACGGTCGGCGAGAGGGACAATGAGAACACACAGTCGTGAACTCACTGGAGATGAATAGAGTCGCCAGCTAGGCATTTTTATCCCGGAGGAAAGGCAATGCTGCATAGACCTAGAAAGAGATGGATAAGACGGTTTGCGAACCAGAGAGACTGAGAAAGGGCGTTGGTTACAACCTGGGAAGGTATTAGCACCCAAATTGTCCGTCGTACTCGACGGGATCCACGCTTAGAAGATTTGTGTTTTAAAGGGGTAGTGTCAGTGCAATCTATGTATAAAATAGCTGGAAAAGAATGTACAGGTGTCAGTGTAAAAGAAGTGTAAAGTGTAATATATACAGTGTCAGTGTAAGGACAAAGAATGAGATGCTCAAGACCATGAGGCTAAAAGAATAATGCTGGAAAGAGGGGGAATATACAGAGACTTTTGTTCGATAACTGTTAAGTTATGCCTACGTATCCTCTCGTGCAATGAGGAAGTCAGAACACTGTAGTTCAACCCAAAGAGACTGAAAGGGATTGACTTGTGAACTGCTTACTTGCCTATGCTCAAGTGTATGATCTGTCTGGCACAGATGCAAACTGTCTTGCATTAGACGGAAGAAGCAAGTTCTCGTTTGTGAGTGAATGAGATGAGAAAAGAATCCCGAAGGAGACGATTATTGTTTGTTTTTGTGTTTTCAGTCTTTTATTGCTTTTGAAAGTTTGTCATAAGTTAATGAGCTTAAGCCTAAACCAAATGGGTTAGTAAACTCATCACATCTTCCCTCTGATTAGGGGTAATGAGAGTACCCTAAGTGTGAAGTCAGATTCTCACACTTAATCACCTATGGTGTAGGGTTAAGATCATTAACCTACTTGTGATTATTTAGATGTTTTTGGTGTTTTTTTGTTTAGTGTTGAGTAATGAGGTTAAGCCATAATCAAGGATTAAACAGACTCATTACACCATCCTAAGAGAAGGATAATAGATGAGAATGTTTAAGCTGAGGAAAACTCCTCAACTTAATCCATGATTAGGGATTAAACTCATGACAAAACAAGCCTTTGATTAAATGGATTTTATTTAATGATGTGATGATGAAGTGAGTTTTATGGTTTGTAAGACAACTTGAGGGGGACTTGTCCATTAACACTAGGGTTAGTCCTTCTTAACCAATTAAGGAAGAATTAGAACCCTAATGCAAGGCCCAAGTCACAAGCTTGATGTCTTGATGATTATTAAGTGAATTGATTAAAGGAGTTAAACACATTAAGGGTTTAACACTTAGGATTAAAGTTATACACTCCATCCTAAGAGAAGGATGCAGGCATAAGCTTAATCGCAAAGCCTTAAAGCCTTTAGGGTTTAGTCCCTGATTATGAGATGAGAAGAGAAGACTCAAAAGAGACACAAAGGTAAAACTAAGAGGGGAGACTAATAAAAACCCTAATCATTGTCATACATGGTTGTTCCTAAGGTTTGTGAGGTTTGCAAGAACAATCTTCAATGGAACCACCAGGAAGCAGATGAAAGGATCAAGAGAAGCAAAGCAACTTGCTTCATTCAAGAAGTCAAGTCACTTGAAGAAAGAAAGTGGGAAGAAGAAAAAAAATGAGCAAGCTCAAACTCAAACACAAACAAAAATGCAGCAATGGATGCAAGAGAGATGAAGAGAAAAAATTATGAGAAGTGAAGGCAAATTCACTTCCCAAAATCACTTACCACCTGCAAGGTTAGGAAAGAAATGCAATGCAATGCAAAATGGGATGAGATGACATGATGAGAAACAAAACCAGAAGCATATACATGATGCTAATGATGCTATGAGATGCTACAAACATGAGGCAGCACATGGAGATGATCATACAAGTTCATGAATGCAAATGAAGCAAGCTAAGAACCATGATCATACATGAAAAGTTATGAAGTGCACATGGCATACAACATGGCAAATACATGATGCAATGATCAAGCATGCTTTCTATATGTCTTATGATGTCAAATGAATCAAATGGATGCTTGAAATGTCATGGCAAGTCATGTTATGCAAGAGAATGCAAGATGGATGCATATGGAAGCCCAGATTAGGGTTTATGAATCATACATCAAACACAAACCAAAATCAGAAGCAAACCACATTACAAAAAATTGAAAATGCACTCAAAGGATCCTTAAACCTATACTAACTCACTGCCCAAAGGAGAGGTCTCAACTCTTAACCTAATTCAAGATATGATTTTTCTAAGTTTTCTAGGGTTTTAGGGTTCCTTAACAAGAAAATTATCAAACAAATTGAAAATGAAAGATCAAATCATGGCCATTTAATCTCACAAACTACATGCTAAACACAATGCAATGCAAAAAGAATCAATGTCCAACTCTTCATGGATAGGCAGAAATGATTTTTTGAACTTTGGATCAAAATAATACATAAAAAAGATTTTAATTCAATGAGAAATTCTTAAAATGCATCAAGATCAAAAAATAAATTTGGTTTTAAGGTTGGACAATGTTTCTAAATGTCTTAGAACATTTCATGAATTTTTTGGTGATTTTTGAATACCTAAAAGTATTTTTAATAAATTAATTTCCATTAATCAATTAAAAATAAACTTTTAAATATTTTAAAATACTTTTTAAATGCTAAAAATGAAAATAAAAATATTTTTGTGTTTTAAAAATTAATGAAACTCTTGAGAAAATGTTTCATAATTTTTAAAACAATTTTGCTATTTTAAATAAATTATGGAAGTTAAATGAAAAGAAATGAAATAAAAATTGAAATAAAATGAAGTCAAACAAATGGAAGGCTGGGATGAGCTCTGGATTCAAAAGTGTTGACCACGCGCGTGAATGAAGGGTTTAGATTCACTCTGGATAAATTAATTTAATTATGATTAATTAAAACTAATTAAAAGGATTAGGGCATAATGATCAGATCTGAGCCATTCACACGCGCAGGAGGTCAATGGGGTCAACTGATCCTACGCTCCAAATTCAAATGGCATTTAATTACAGGATTAAGCCCTAATGATTTTCAGGTGGCCGGAGAAGACCTCCGGTCATCTTCTCCGGTGGGAACCCCACCTGAAAATCTCCAAAACTCTCAAAACCTAACCAAAATGAAATCTAAAAACATGGAAATGATCCCCACAACTTGCTGAATCAAAACCCCATCACAAACAACATTTATATTTCCTCAAACTCATGAATCGAAACAAAGAAGATTTTAGGTCAAAACTTTCAGAAACCAATTAAACTCTCATCTCTCCACCATTTTCAAAACTAAAGGTATCAGAACAATCAGTGAAGCATATAGAACAACTTAAGGACTTAAAAAATGATTTCTGGAAAAAAAGTTCTTGAGCTACCTGAGTTTCGAAGCTTTCACTCCAGCAACTTTCTGCCCTCTCCCTTTGATGCAATCCACTCTACTTGGTCCCCTGATGATCCTTGAGTGCTTGAAAGAAATTTATGTTGGCTGGTTAAGGAGTTTGAACAAGTTCTGTCCAAGCTCAGTTGAAAATGGTGATGGTGATTCAAGCTGTTTCAGGCCAATGTGAGTGGTTCTTTGTGACCAGTGTGATGAATGGAGAAGGTTTATGAAGTTTGTTTGAGTGTTAGTGAACTGTGGAGTGAGTTTCGAATGGTTTTGCTTCTGGGGGTGAAAATGGAGGAATGGTGTTCTTGCTTGATTCAGGCCCAAGTCTTGCTGGTTTTGGCTCAGTGAAGCAAGGTGAGTTGGTCTATGGAAATGGTTTTTGTGTTTGTGAACTGTATATAGAGATTCGAAGAGTTTTGCTTGATGGAGTGTTTTTGTGTATGCGATGCTATGGTGTGTTTCAGCTTGGCCTCTTGTTGTGTTTAGCTTGCAAATGGATAGTATAAACAATCCCAATTGGACAGATGATGTGACCTGGCCTGCTGTGATTGGGATGTTTACTTTTGCAAAAAAGTCCACTCTTGTGTAAGGAAAGCATGGGCTTGGTTCTAGGCTAGTACAAGCATTGGGCTGGCGCAGCAAAGGTGAGGGGAAGGGCTAGCAAGGTTCAGCATCCAATGTAGCAAGTGGTAGGAAGTGTGATCATGAATTTTGCAAGTTGATCATCTTTGGTTCACATGTGACTATCTTACTACACAAGCCATGAACCATGAGAAACTTGGTTCAAATCTGATTTTTAGGAGTTGCATGATGCTTGTGTAATGGTTTGATGACAATTAGAAGTTACAATTTGCCTTGGTTCATGATTTTGCAAATTTTCCTTTTAGTGCATAACTTGAAAATTAGTGATTTTTGCCAACTTTGTCACACCATAACTTTTGATCCAAAATGAATTAGGTCATGTTCTTGTACTTTTTGAAAAGGGAAAAATGTGATCTACAACTTTCATGACCAAAGTTTTTCCATTTGAAGCATTTTTGGATCAAAAAGCAAGGCTTGAAAAATGGCATAAAATGACATATTCTTGAAAGTCAACTATGCCCTGAAAAGTCAACTTTGCAAAAACTTCAAATTCTTGATTTTTGTGAACTTCAACCTTCTTCCATGATCAAATAAAGATCATATACACTCAAAATGATGAAGATCACCCCTTGGTTGGGTCATTGGGGGCCTCAGATGCCCTGATTTTACACTGACTTGTCTGAAAAGTCAACTCTTGATCAGATGACTTCCCCATGGAATTTCTTCATGAAAATTGATATGCATACTCCCTATACCATATAGAGACCAATGGAAACAAGAATGACCAAAAAAATTGGAGTTATGGCCTCTGAAACCAAAACCCTAATTTTAGGTCAACTGTGTAGTCAAACTTGGCTCTGCATCCACACTAATCCCAGTTCTTGTGATTCTTTGGAATTCTTGACTTTAAGAGGATATAATATGATGTAAGAACACACATGGATCCCTTTGAAGTGATTGATGACCTTTGGAGTGGCTCAAGAAGCTTTTGGGTTGCTCAGATCACAAACCCTAGGTGCAGATGACTTAAATACTATGCAGTGAATCAAAAAATGAGATATGAGATGATATGAGTGTGTTTATGCATATGAAATGATCACAAGCCATGGTGTGAATGGGTGAGGGCAAATTTGGGGTGTTTACACCTGTAAGGAGAAGAATTGTGATGTTGAATCTTGAAGTCCCGGCATAGCTCTGCCATCATTTTGTTGTTTAGATTGGAACCATTATCAGTAATGATTCGCTCGGGCACTCCATACCGACAGATGATATCTTTCTTCAGAAATCTGGCTACCACTTGTCTCGTGACGTTTGCATATGAGGCTGCTTCGACCCACTTGGTGAAATAGTCAATGGCGACCAGGATGAATCTGTGGCCATTTGAAGCAGTTGGCTCAATCTTGCCAATCATGTCAATGCCCCACATAGCAAAGGGCCAGGGTGAAGACATGATGTTCAAAGGATTGGGAGGCACATGCACCTTATCTGCATAGATCTGGCATTTATGGCATTTTCTGGCGTAGGCACAACAGTCTGCATCCATCGTGATCCAGTAATAACCTGATCTTAGCAACTTTTTAGCCATGGAATGCCCTCCCGCATGGGTACCAAAGGATCCTTCGTGCACTTCATGCATCAACAAGTCTGCTTCTGTCTTATCAACACATCTGAGGAGTACCATATCAAAGTTCCTTTTGTATAGAGAACCATCAGTGTTCAGAAAGAAACTACCAGCGAGCCTTCTCAAAGTCTTCTTATCATTGGAAGATGCCCCAGATGGGTATGTTTGGTCCTCCAAGAAGCACTTAATGTCATGGAACCAAGGCTTATCATCTTTAACAACATCTGCTGCGAATACATATGCTGGTCTGTCGAGTCTGGATACTGAAATCTGAGGTACAAAGTTAGCAGCTTGAACTTTGATCATGGATGAAATGGTAGCAAGAGAATCTGCAAACTGATTCTCGTCCCGAGGGATATACTCAAGCTTGACTGTTGTGAAGAAAGTCAATAACCTCCTTGTGTAATCCCTGTAAGATATCAGATGATCCTGGTGGGTGTACCATTTGCCGTTGGTTTGATTGACTACCAAAGCTGAATCTCCGAATACAGTCAACGTCTTGATCCTGAGGTCAATGGCTTCCTCAAGACCCATAATGCAAGCTTCGTATTCAGCTTCGTTGTTAGTGCAGTTGAAAGTGAGTTTTGCCGAGAAAGGCATGTGAACTCCTTTAGGTGTAATGAGTACTGCACCAACACCACGACCATTCATGTTAACAGCCCCGTCAAACATCATAGTCCATTCTTCTTCCGGGTCAGGCCCTTCAGTGTGAATGGGCTCTTCATGATCTTTTGATTTTATGAACATGATGTCTTCATCAGGGAAGTCAAATCTCATAGGTTGGTAGTCATCAATGGGTTGCTCAGCAAGATATTCAGACAATACACTGCCCTTGATGGCCTTCTAAGATGTGTATTGGATGTCATACTCTGTGAGGATCATTTTCCATCTTGCAACCCGTCCGGTAAGAGCTGGCTTCTCAAATATGTACTTAACAGGATCCATCCTGGAGATCAATAAAGTAGTGTAGGTCAACATATACTGTCTCAGTCGGCGAGCAGCCCACGCTAAAGCACAGCAAGTTTTCTCGAGCAGTGAATAACGCTGTTCACAGTCGGTAAACTTTTTGCTTAGGTAGTATATTGCGTACTCTTTTCGACCAGACTCGTCATGCTGGCCCAACACACACCCCATCGACTCTTCTAATACTGTCAAGTACATTATCAGAGGTCTTCCTTCAACTGGAGGCATAAGAATTGGAGGTTCTTGCAGATATTCTTTGATCTTGTCAAAAGCCTTATAGCAGTCTTCGTTCCACCTGACCGTCTGTTCTTTTCTTAACAGCTTGAACAAGGGTTCACAGGTAGCCGTAAGGTGAGATATGAACCGTGAGATGTAGTTCAATCGACCTAAGAACCCTCGAACATCTTTCTCTGTTTTCGGTGCAGGCATCTCTTGGATGGCTTTGACTTTGTCAGGGTCAACTTCAATCCCTTTCTCGCTTACAATAAAACCCAGCAGCTTACCAGATCTCACCCCGAATGTGCACTTGTTGGGGTTCAGCTTTAATTGGTACTTCCTCAAACGCTTGAACAACTTCAGTAGATTCACCAGGTGGTCTTCTTCAGTAAGGGACTTGGCAATCATGTCATCCACATAACATTCTATTTCTTTATGAATCATATCGTGGAATAGTGTTACCATAGCCCGTTGATACGTCGCACCGGCATTCTTGAGCCCAAATGGCATTACCTTGTAGCAGAACGTGCCCCAGGGTGTGATGAAGGTTGTCTTCTCCATGTCTTCAGGTGACATTTTAATCTGATTGTATCCTGAAAATACATCCATGAAGGAGAATACCGAGAACTGAGCCGTATTATCCACCAATACATCAATGTGAGGTAATGGGAAATCATCCTTCGGGCTGGCTCTGTTCAGATCCCGGTAGTCGACACACATCAGTACTTTGCCGTCTTTCTTAGGCACAGGTACTATGTTAGCGACCCACAGCGGGTAGCTAGTCACAGCAAGGAACCCGGCGTCCCATTGCTTTTGTACCTCTTCCTTGATCTTCATTGCCATGTCCGGGCGAGTACGGCGCAGTTTCTGCTTGACTGGAGGGCACTCTTCTCTCAAAGGCAGCTTGTGCACGACAATGTCGGTATCCAACCCTGGCATGTCTTGATATGACCAAGCAAACACGTCCACATATTCTCGAAGTAGATCAATCAGTTGTCTCTTCACTGAGTCTTGTAGGCAGGCCCCGATTTTAACCTCTTTCACGTCTTCATCTGTACCAAGATTAATCACTTCAACCTCCTCCTGGTGAGGAGTAATAACCTTTTCCTCTTGTCTCAACAACCTGGCTAGCTCTTCAGGAAGCTCATATTCTTCTTCAACCCCTTCATCGGCTTGATTGATTGGATTGTCAAAGTAATACGAAGTCATAGCCGTGCTGTTGTCGGTGCTGTCTGGAAGGCACACTCTGCAAGGGTTCAGTTTGTTCATTTTAGTGATTTGATTTTAATCTCGTTTTAGAAAAGTGAAATAAAGTTGTCATTTTGAAAACACTGCCATTTATTTTTTGTACAAAAAGAAAAATGGAAAAACAGTGAGCGGAAAAGAAAAAGACTCATTTGCAAAAAGATGTCTGATATTTCATTGATTAATCTTGTTTGCACAAAAAGTACAGATGGCCCGATTACAAAATGAGTCTTGTGAGCTTGGGCAAGATGCAAGACTTTGATGCATGCTATAAAAATACAGGAAATAATATTTACTCTGCATGAGTAACTCTTATAATTTCCTGGGAAGACCAGTTTGAGATACTGCTCCCCGGGATCTTTGGACGAATCCAGCTTTCCAGGTTGCGTTCTTCTTCCAGCTCGTCTTCCAAACAGTTGACAGCATCAGGGGTGAGCATCCCCCCACTCACAAAGTTGGGCTCTTTTGCAGCCTTTGCTTGATCTTGTTGAGTTGGTTTGTAACCCAACCCAAATCTGTCCTCTTTATTCTCCACCGATAACAGTTTGCCCCAGCCTTGGGCGCTTCCTCCTTCAACAACCTTCCGGGCTTGTTGGTATGCTGATATTGAAGTACCAGGCACAGCAGATTTTTCATTGACATTCAAAGCTTCAAAACCCTGGCTCATTGTTTCATGGATCTCCCCATCCATCTCAATATACTTATAGGTGGCCAGGTGGCTGACAAAAATATCCTCCTCTCCACAGATTGTAACGATTTGACCCTCCCACTCATATTTTAACTTCTGGTGAAGGGTAGAGGTCACGGCGCCAGCGGCGTGAATCCATGGCCTACCCAATAGACAGCTGTAGGCAGGCTGTATATCCATCACGTAGAAGATCGTTTTGAAGGTCTGCGGGCCAATCGTTATGGGCAATTCAATTTCTCCCAGAACCGATCTCTTCGAACCATCAAAGGCTCTCACCACCAGGTTGCTGGGCCTCAATGCCAATCCATCGTATTCTAGCTTCACCAGGGCCTTCTTAGGTAAGACATTGAGTGATGACCCCGTGTCTACCAGCACATGGGAAAGGACTGCACCTTTACATTCCATGGTTATGTGCAAGGCTTTGTTATGGTTGCGGCCTTCCGTTGTCAAATCAGTATTGGTGAACCCTAGTCCGTGACTAGCATTAACATTTCCAACTACAGCTTCCAGCTGATTGACAGTGATCTCTTCAGGCACGTAAGCTGCGTGCAAGACTTTGAGTAGTGCGTTCCGATGGGCTTCGGAGCACATAAGCAATGATAGGATTGAGATCTTGGAAGGCGTCTGATGAAGCTGATCCACTACTTTATAATCACTCTTCTTGATGATTCGCATGAACTCATCAACCTCTTGGTCAAAGGGTGTTTTCAAAGCTTCTTTAACAGTCTGTTCTTCCTGCACCAAGCTTTTTCCTTTTGCCTTAGCAGCAGCTTCTGCTTCGGCAGTGGGTCTCTGAATTTGTGGAGAGAAAAGACGTCCGCTTCGAGTGAAGCCTCCGCCTCCTCCCACATTGTCAATTTGTGGTGCAGGGGTTGATGATTCAAAAGTGATTCTTTGTCCTTCACAGTACAGGTCAGAGCCGTAATGCCACGGGATGGCATTGCTGCTTTCATAAGGTATTGGTCCAGGCACCGTGATAGTGACTGGACTGACTGCAGCTGTGGAAGGAATTGTGATAGTCTGCGGATCATAATAAATTGTGACTGGTGCTCTGATGGGAGCAGCACCTTCTGAGTTGTAGGCAGAGTTGTTTTCTGGATCATAAAATATTATGACAGTCAAGACATCTTCATGATTTGTTGCTGGTGTTGTAGGAGACATTGGTGGAAGGATGGATGTTGTTGTTGTAGGAGTTTCAAAATGGAGTGGTGCTGGAGTTGTAGAAGAAAAATTTGTTGATAACTGATCAGTTGAGATAATAGATGAAGTACTTGTTGATGAAGCCGAAGAATTGTCAGGAACAATGGTTGTTGCAGTTGTAGGAGGTTCTGGAATTATTGCCGATGAGATTGCTGGATTTGTTGGAAATGATGTGGTGATCTGAAGTTGGCTACTCTGAATGAGACCGTCTATGCCATTCCTCAGGTTATCACACCCATTGACTGAAATATTGCAGTAAGCACATCCCAACTCACACCCCGGGAACATTTGACATTCGAGGAGCTGAGCATTAATTTCCACCAACGGTGTCCGGATCTGACCCACACTGGTTATTAAATAAGACGGCTTGTCTTCTTCAATAGCGTTAATTCTGGGACCACCGTGGTTTGGCATGGGGTTCTTATTGACATTGGGTGGTGGTGCGAAATTCAGAGCTTTTGAGTCTACCAGGTCTTGTACCTTCATGTGCAAAGCTCTGCACTTTTCCGTACTGTGGCCAGGTGCATTTGAATGGAAGGCACATCTGGCATTGGAATCATAATTCCTGGGTAGACTGTTGGGATCTGGAGGTGCCAACGTCCTTAGCTCAACTAGGTTGAGTTTCAGGAGTTGTGGCAGCAAGGTAGCATATGGCATAGGGATCGGATCGATTACCCTGTTGGCTTGAGAAGGCCTCTGCTGGAATGGCCTTTGCTGGTTATTGTTGTTGGTGTTGTTGTTGTAATTTCTCGGAGGATACTGATTCTGTTGATGGTACTGAGGTTGTTGCTGATAGTTTTGTTGCGGAGGTTGATAAGTTGGCTGAGGATGAGCTGGAGCGGGAATGGTGACTGCTGCCACTGATCTGTGAACATACTGGGGCCTGCCCCTATTGGTGTGGATGGCATTGGTCTCGCCAGTTCTTCTTGGGCCTGCAAAAGGCTTCCTTGTACTACTGGACGAGCTGGCACCGTTGTCAGATATCTTGCCCATTTTTAACAGGCTCTCAATTCTCTCCCCAGCTATGACAACATCTGCAAAGCTAGTGGAAGAGAAAGCGGCCAGCCTGTCAATATATGTTCCCTGAAGGGTGTTCATAAACATGTCTGCCATTTCCCTTTCAGACATAGGTGGCTGAACAGCAGCAGCCAATTGCCTCCATCTCTGGGCATATTCTCGGAAACTTTCCCTTGACGACTGTGACATTCCCATTAGGAGGGTCCTGTTGGGTGCCATATCTAAATTGTACTGATACTGTCTGATGAAGGCCTCTGCCAGGTCCTTCCAGCATCTAATAGTTGCCCTTGTCAGGTGAGAGTACCATTCTCTTGAAGCTCCTGTCAAGCTATCTTCAAAATAGAACATCCAGAGCTTTTCATCCATAGTATAGGCCTTCAGCCTTCCCAGAAATGATTGTAAATGAGTCCGGGGGCATGAAGTCCCGTTGTATTTTTCAAAACAGGGAGGCTTGAACTTATGGGGAATCCTGACCCCGTCTACCAATCCCATGTCCATGACATCGAAACCCAAAGAGTTTTGAGACTCTAAGGATCTCAATTTCTCAGCTATCTCATCCAACCTTCTATCATAAGCTTCTTCCCCAGCACCCATTACTGTGAATTGATCCTCTTGGGGGTCTTCTTGAAGTACCCTGGCTGCAGTGGCAGTCCCTTGAACATTTGCAGGGATGTTGACCTCAGGATGGAGGTGTGGTCCAAATACAGGGGGATTAACATGAGGTTGGACCCTTTCATTGTTGCTGGTGCCGACAGTCCCTATATGTGGATCTTCTTGATTTTGCCTTTCCACCATGGCCCTCAATCTTTCTTGGCTCTGAGCCATGTTGTTCATCACTTCCATAAACTGCGTCATTTGATTCCTCATTTCTAGCCTTTCATTTGCCATTTGATTTCTGACCTCAGTAAGGTCCTGCTGCATCTGATCCATTTGAATGCCCGGAAGGTTGTTACGGGTCGGATAACGGTGCGGACGGTTGAGGGGAAATACCCGGCGCCGAGCAATAGTTCCTGAACATCACAACAGAGTTAGTGGCAATAAACCAAAAACCTACAAAACAAACAAGAGGGTTAGTATGCAATGCAGTTATGCTTATTTGTCCTCAAGGTATCCGGTTTGGCATTCAGTTTTGACCCTTCCAGACCCTTGAAGATGCTGATGTTGCTTTTGAAGTGAAACTTGGATAGAGCAAACTAAAACATACATTACAAAAGCAAAATGGTACATAGTTTGTTTACAAATACAAGCCCTTTGAGGGGTCAAAATACATTACAGGAAAATAAAAGTACATGGAATGAAAGCAACAACAAACAAATGGTCAAACACCAAGACCAAACTCATCCTCACGAACTTCCTTGAGAAGTGCTTCGGTCACAGGATCAGCCGGACGCTCCGTGAGATTCCTGATGAGGAGATTCCGGGTCGTAATAGCTGCTGTTAGTCTCTTGTGCTGGCTTTGGTCCTTTGACCTCTTCACTCCAGCTTTGATCTTCAGTTCTGATATCTCCCTCTGGGCTGCTGCCAGGGCTTCTTGCTGTTCTTTTGCACTAGCTTCCAGTTGCTCCATCTTGTCTTGAACTCTCTTGTCTTCCAGAGTACGAGCCTCGTTGATCCTGACCCACCGAGCTTGACTCTCCTTCAGATACAAGTCTGTCCTTGCTCTCTGGAACTGGGCTTCCTTGCAAGCATTCTTCAGGATTTGCTCTCCAGCCTTAGACTTCTTGATATAATCCCCAGACTTCTCAATCTTAACCAGATGCTCCACTCTCAGCTTCTCTAGCCTCTCAATCTCCATCCTGCCATCACTCCTCTCCCGGAGGGTCTTCTGCAAAGCCTGGGTTAACTTCTCATTTCTTTCCTTCAAGCTCTCAAACTCCTCCAAACTGATAGCGGCAGGGGGTGATGCTGAATATGATTCAGGCATATCTTCTATGGTAAAGGGCATTCCAGAGAATTGAGCCCTGGCATAGGACCACTCATAATATTGTGTTGATGCCACATTGTTGCACTTCCCCAAAATGGTTATTCCCTTGGTTTGGACATTATCCCAGGCCCAGGCTGCCTGCCTAACAGTAGCCAGATTAGGCTTGTTCTCACAATAAAGAGTCTCAACCAAGTCCTGTGCCTTAGGAGTGTGGACCAGTGCATAGCCCAGTTGTCTCCTAAACAGCAGAGGGTTGTAATTAATACTACCCTTAACTCCTATTAGGGGCACATTGGGAAAATGCCCACAGCTGGTGATGATATCCCTGCCCTTGGTGCTTTGGGTGCACCATCTGATATCAGCTGAAGTTAGTGCAGTGAGTCTTTTAGCCCAGTTTCTCTGCTGATGAGGGTTCAAAAATGCATCTGTCCTGGGTAGATGCCTGAGAAGCCAAGTGTGGAACAATGGAGCACAACACCTCACTAATCTTCCCCTCTGCTTTTCATTCCTCTGATGCACTGAGTAGTAGAGGTCCCCCAATAAAGTGGGCACTGGATTCTGCAAGATGAAAAGGTGGATTGCATTCTTGCTAATGAATCGAGGCTCATCTACAAACAACACAATTCCATATATACTTAAGGCCAATAAAGCACAGACAGCTCTCCACTCTCCTAAAGAAGCTTTCAGGGTAGCTTGAGAAATCAAGAAATCCAGATGAAAGCCAGGGATTCCAGCTTTAGAAGTCATATGCTGCTCAATCAGGACAGGTTCCAGATGCAAAGCCTTTGCTACTTCTCCATTACCAGGAAAGACCATCTCAGGGTTGAAAGGGATTCCACCCCTGATAGGTACACCAACCAATGATGAGTATTCTTCCAATAGAGGGCCCAACTGAAAGTCTTGGAAAGTAAAACATCTCAGTGGGGGATCATAAAACTGAATGCAGGTGTGAATCAGGCTTCTCTGTGAAGGGTCCAGATCCATAACCATATCAAGTATATCTCCGTAATGTTCCCTGAACAATGGTATGTGATCTGGAGTGATCAGGGTCTGAATCCTCCTGATGTCAGATAGCTCTGGCTGGAAGAAGTGGTAGGTGATGTTGCTCTTTTTAGGAGCCATGATGCTGAAGATGAGTGGAGACAGGTGCTGATGATAACACTGAAGAAAGGGCCACTGATTGGCTGGTGCAAGTGACTGAGGTAGATAGCTGATAGCTGAAGCAGGTGCTGATGAAGATAGGTCAATACTGAAGATGGGGTCAAAACCAGAACCAAATGAAGATGGATACCCTGAAACACAAATAAGCAAATGTCAATATGATGCAATGTTTATGTATGCAAATGATATGCAAGGGTTTGTGACTGAGCTGGATCTGATCAAATGCCTTGATATAGATCCAAGTATGTTCAAGAAATCCAGATGGAGGTCTATAAATCCAGTAACCAAGGTGGGGGGCTCAAATAAAGAGCCACATGTCCAGGGTTTTAGAATCACAAGAACTGTTCCAACATGAAGTATTCTTAATCAATTCAAAGTAACAGGGTATTCTGAGGTCAAGGTACCTGCAAACCTGTAAACAGCCCAACCCCCTCACAGGTGGTGTTCTAAAACAAGGATCCTCAGACTTGGATCAGTTATGAGAAGTGTAAACACTTCTAACCCGGAGGTACAGTGTTTACAATAACCATAAAAGTTCCTCCTCTAATTCACCTCAGTTTCTGAAGGTCAATACTAAAGGTCATCCAGACTTAGCAGGCTTCCCAGATAGCCCTAGCATTGCAGGAAATCTGCAACACAGAGTTCTCAAGAAGAAACCCATATCTGAACCGTGTTTCATATTCCCGCACCAGACCGAGATGGAATGGGAAAGAATATTATTCACTCTAGCCTAGGTGTCACTCAGGTCCCAGGTATAGGACCTTAACTCTCAATGGAACACCCACCCACCAAAGCAAACAACAGATCCAGCCAGCACAGTATGACAATATGATAATATATGCATAAAGCTATAAAGAAAGCAATAAACAAAACTGTACATAAAGCAAAAATAAATACAAATATACAAACACAAATAAGCACATAACACCCCAGTAAACACAAATCAAACAAGCGCTAGGAGGAACCCACGAAAAGAACCAGAAGCCCTGGTTGCAATATAAGGTTCGCTAGCAGAGTCGCCAAGCTGTCGCTCCCGATAAATGGGAATGGGCCCAGATAAAGGTACAGACGCGAACGGTCGGCGAGAGGGACAATGAGAACACACAGCCGTGAACTCACTGGAGATGAATAGAGTCGCCAGCTAGGCATTTTTATCCCGGAGGAAAGGTAATGCTGCATAAACCTAGAAAGAGATGGATAAGACGGTTGCGAACCAGAGAGACTGAGAAAGGGGGTTGGTTACAACCTGGGAAGGTATTAGCACCCAGATTGTCCGCCGTACTCGACGGGATCCACGCTTAAAAGATTTGTGTTTAAAGGGGTAGTGTCAGTGCAATTTCTGTGTAAAAGGACTGGAAAAGGATGTACAGGTGTCAGTGTAAAGGAAGTGAAGTGTAATATATGCAGTGTCAGTGTAAGGACAAGAGTGAAATGCTCATGACAATGAGGCTTAAAGAATAATGCTGAAAGGAGGGGGAATATACAGAGACTTTTGTTCGATAACTGTTAAGTTATGCCTACGTATCCTCTCGTGCAATGAGGAAGTCAGAACACCGTAGTTCGACCCAAAGAGACTGAAAGATGAATTGACTTGTGAACTGCTTGCTTGTCAATGCTCAAGTGTATGACCTGTCTGTCTCAGGTGCAAACTGTCTTGCATTAGACGGAAGAAGCAAGTTCTCGTTTGTGAGTGAAGGTGATGAGAAAAGAATCCCGAAGGAGATGATTATTGTTTGTTTTTGTGTTTTCAGTCTTTTATTGCTTTTGAGAGTTTGTCATAAGGCAATGAGCTTAAGTCTAAACCAATGGATTTAGTAAACTCATCACATCTTCCCTCTGATTAGGGGTAATGAGAATACCTTAAGTGTGAAGTCAGATTCTCACACTTAATCACCTTTGGTGTAGGATTAAGATCATTAACCTACTTGTGATTATTTAGATGTTTTTGGTGTTTTTGTTTAGTGTTGAGTAATGAGGTTAAGCCATAATCAAGGATTAAACAGACTCATTACACCATCCTAATAGAAGGATAATAGATGAGAATGTTTAAGCTGAGGAAAGCTCCTCAACTTAATCCATGATTAGGGATTAAACTCATGACAAAACAAGCCTTTGGTTAAGTGGATTTTATTTAATGATATGGTGAAGAAGTGAATTTTATGGTGTGTAAGACAACTTGAGGGGGACTTGTCCATTAACACTAGGGTTAGTCCTTCTTAACCATTTAAGGAAGAATTAGAACCCTAATGCAAGGCCCAAGTTACAAGTGTGATGTCTTGATACTTATTAAGTGAATTGATTAAGAGATTTAAACAGATTAAGGGTTTAACACTTAGGATTAAAGTTATACACTCCATCCTAAGAGAAGGATGCAGGCATAAGCTTAATCACAAAGCCTTAAAGCCTTTAGGGTTTAGCCCCTGATTATGAGATGAGAAGAGGAGACTCAAAGAGACACAAAGATAAAAACTAAAAGGGGAGACTAATCAAAACCCTAATCATTGTCATGCTTGGTTGTTCCTAAGGTTTGTGAGGTTTGCAAGAAAAGCCTTCAATGGAACCACCAGGAAGCAGATGAAAGGATCAAGAGAAGCAAAGCAACTTGCTTCATTCAAGAAGTCAAGTCACTTGAAGAAAGAAAGTGGGAGGAAGAAGAATGAGCAAGCTCAATCTCAAACACAAACAAAAATGCAGCAATGGATGCAAGAGAGTGATGAAGAGAAAGTTATGAGAAGTGAAGGCAAATTCACTTCTCAAAGTCACTTACCACCTGAAAGGTTAGAAAAGAAATGCAATGCAATGCAAAATGGGATGGAATGACATGATGCAAACCAAAACCAGAAGCAAATATGAGATGGTAATGATGCTATGAGATGCTACAAACCAGAAACAAAGCATGTGGATGATCATACAAGCTTATGAATGCAAATGAAGCAAGCTAGGAACCATGAACATACATGAAAAGTTATGAAGTGCACATGGCATACAACATGGCAAATACATGATGCAATGATCAAAAATGCTTTCAATATGTCTTATGATGTCAAATGAATCAAATGGATGCTTGAAATGTCATGGCAAGTCATGCTATGCAAGAGAATGCAAGATGGATGCATATGGAAACCCAAATTAGGGTTTATGAATCATACATCAAACACAAACCAAAATCAGAAGCAAACAACATTATAAAAAATTGAAAATGCAACACAAAGGACCCCTAATCCTATACTAAACCAATGCCCAAAGGAGAGGTCTCAACTCCTAACCAAATTCAAGTTATGATTTTTACAAGTTTTTTAGGGTTTTAGGGTTCTTAAACAAGAAAATTACCAAACAAATAGAAAATGAAAGATCAAATCATGGCCATTTAATCTCACAAACTACATGCTAAACACAATGCAATGCAAAAAGAATCAATGTCCAACTCTTCATGAATAGACAGAAATGATTTTTTGAACTTTGGATCAAAATAATGTACAAAAATGATTTTAATTCAATGAGAAATTCTTAAAATGCATCAAGATCAAAAAATAAATTTGGTTTAAAGGTTGGACAATGTTTCTAAATGTCTTAGAACATTTCATGAATTTTTTGGTGATTTTTAAATACCTAAAAGTATTTTTAATAAATTAATTTTCATTAATCAATTAAAAATAAACTTTTAAATATTTTAAAATACTTTTTAAATGCTAAAAATAAAAATAAAAATATATTTGTGTTATAAAAATTAATGAAACTCTTGAGAAAAAGTTTCATAATTTTTAAAACAATTTTGCTATTTTAAATAAATTATGCAAATAAAATGAAAAAGAAATGAAAATAAATTGAAATAAGAGAAAGTCAAACGAATGGAAGGCTGAGATGAGCTCTGGGTTTAAAAGTGTTGACCAAGCGCCAGATCTAGTGGCCAGGATTGCATCTGAGTTAATTTACTTAATTATGATTAATTAACCTAACTAAAGTGATTAGGGCACAAACAAGTGAATCTGGGCCAACCATCCACGCGGGAAGTCCACAGGGTCAACCAATCCAACGCTCAATATTCAAACGCACTTAATGACCTGAGATTAGGGCTAACCACACTCAGGTGACCGGAGAGAAGCTCCGGTCATCTTCCCCGGCGACCCCAAAACCCTAAAACATGATCCAGGCAACCACTCAACAAATTAAACACATCTAAAGGATCCTCTAACATCCTAGGACACGAATCCACCCTCCAACATCATTTAAACCCCAAGAATCATGCAAATCGAAGAAAACAAAATCCACGGGTGAAATTTCAGAGCATCAGTACAAGCTCATTTCTTGCTCATTTTTGATTCTGAGAACATCCTCATGACCAGCAAGACATGAATAATCAGTTTGTAACTTAAAAATCAAGCTCTGAGAGAAAAGTTTCTATGGTCATACCTGAGATGGAAGATTCTATTTCTGGGCTTTCTGGACTACTTCTTGGTGCCAACTTACTCCATTGATCCTCCTGGTGCTAATGGCAGGCTTGGAATGAGCTTAAGCAAGCTATTTTGAGAGGTTCCAATCTGATATAGCAGAAAATGAGCTCTGTGTATAGGCTGTTTCAGATCAATGTGAAGGGTGGTTTTGATTCCTTTTGATGTGCTTGATTTGTTGGTGAAAAGAGTTTGGATGTTTTGTGGCTGTGGAAGGTGATTCGAATGGAAATGCAGGTTGGAGTGATTTTGTGAATGTTGTGTTCTAGTGTGCTTCTGGCTTGTTTCTTTGTTGTTTTAGGTTCAGTGAGACAAGGTGAGGATGATGGTGAGACTTGCTTGAATGTTTGTAGCTTGTGGAACCAGATTCGAAGGAAGATGCAGATTAGGGTGAGTTGGTGTATGTGTGTTGTGGTGAGTTTTCAGGCTGGCTTTTTGATGTGTTTAGCTTGCAAATGGATAGTATAAACAATTCCAAGTGGCCAGAGGATGTGACTTGGCCTGCTGTGATTGGGATGTTTACTTTTGCAAAAAGTCCACTTTGTTGTAAGGAAGGCATGGGTTGAACCCTAGGCTAGCACAAGTACATGGGCTGGTGCAGCATGGTGTGTAAGTGAAGCTAGAAAGGTCCAATAGCCAATGCAGCAAGTTGGTGAAAGTGTGATGATGGTTTTGCAAGTTGTATACTTTTGGTTCATATGGAAAGATCTTGTCCCACAAGCCATGAAACATGAGAACTCTTGGTCCAAATCTGATTTTTAGGTCACATAGAGTGTTTGTGTAATGGTTTGATGTGAACTAGAAGTTACAATTTGCCTTGGTACATGATTTTGCAAATTTCTCATTTGAGGCATATCTTGAAAATTAGTGATTTTTGTCAACTTTGTCACACCATAACTTTTGATCCAAAATGAATTAGGTCATGTTCTTGTACTTTTTGAAAAGGGAAAAATGTAATCTACAACTTTCATGACCAAAGTTTTTCCATTTGAAGCATTTTTGGATCAAAAAGTAAGGTTTGAAAAATGACCTAAAATGACATATTCTTTAAAAGTCAACTATGCCCTAAAAAGTCAACTTTGCAAAAACTTCAAATTCTTGATTTTTGTGAACTTCAACCTTCTTCCATGATCAAATAAAGATCATATACACTCAAAATGATGAAGATCATCCCTTGGTTGGGTCATTGGGGGCCTCAGATGCCCTGATTTTGTACTGACTTGTCCAGAAAGTCAACTCTTGATCAGATGACTTCCCCATGGAATTTCTTCATGAAACTTGATATGCATACTCCCTATACCATATAGAGACCAATGGAAACAAGAATGACCAAAAAAATTGGAGTTATGGCCTCTGAAACCAAAACCCTAATTTTAGGTCAACTGTGCAGTCAAACTTGGCTCTGCATCCACACCAATCCCAGTTCTTGTGATTCTTTGGAATTCTTGACTTTGAGAGGATATAATATGATTCTTGAACACACATGGACCCCTTTGAAGTGATTGGTGACCCTTGGAGTGGCTCAAGAAGCTCTTGGATTGCTCAGATCACAAACCCTAGATGCAGATGACTTAGAACCAATGCAGTGAACCAAAAATGTAATATGAGATGGTATGATTGTGTTTATGCATATGAGAAGATCACAAGCCATGGTGTGAATGGGTGAGGGCAAATTTGGGGTGTTTACACAGCCTCGTATTGACCCACCAGAATATGGACCCCATCTGAATCCAGAAGTTAACATCCCGAGGAATGGTCAAGGTAATACCATTGGGGGCAGAATCCTGCAGGAGGATCACCAGGAAGAACATTTTACTGTTATAGGGGCAGGAGATGAGGTATATGACAGAACATTGGACGAGATTGCTGAAAAGTTAAGATCTTTGGAATCTCAGAATTCTTTGGGCTTCGACGTGATAGATGTGGGACTAGTGGATGGGGTGAGGATCCACCACAAATTCAAGCCCCCATGCTTTGAAAAGTACAATGGTACCTCTTGTCCTCGCACTCATCTGCAATCTTTCTTGGGTAGGCTCAAGGCTTATACCATGGATGAAAAGTTATGGATGTTCTACTTTGAGGACAGTCTGACTGGAGCTTCAAGAGAATGGTATTCGCATTTAACTAGGGCCACCATAAGATGTTGGAAGGATTTGGCCGAGGCTTTCATCCGTCAATATCAGTACAACCTGGACATGGCTCCCAATAGAACTCTTCTAATGGGCATGTCTCAGTCTTCTAGAGAGAGCTTCTGGGATTATGCTCAAAGATGGAGACAGCTCGCTGCTGCTGTCCAACCACCCATGTCAGAAAGGGAAATGGCTGACATGTTCATGAACACATTGCAAGGGACTTATATTGATAGACTGGCTGCTTTCTCCTCTACCGTTTTTGCTGATGTGGTCATAGCTGGTGAGAGGATTGAAAGTCTCTTGAAGATGGGCAAAATCTTCGACAGTGGTGCAAGTTCCTCCAGCAATCCCATAAAACCTTTTGTTGGACCCCGAAGGGCAGGTGAAACAAATTCCATTCATTCATGCAGGGGCAGGCCCCAATATTCTCACAGGTCAGTAGTAGTTGTTACCATCCCAGCTCCAATTCCACAACAACCTTCATATCCTCAACAACAGCAACAGCATCACTATCAGCAACCATCTCATTTTCCGCAACAGAGAACCTACAACAACAACAATATCAACCAACAACAGCGTCCCTTTCAACAGAGACCATCTCAGGCAAATAGGGTAATTGACCCTATCCCTATGCCTTATGCTGCTTTATTGCCACAACTCCTGAAGCTCAACCTAGTTGAGTTAAGGATGTTGGCACCACCAGATCCTCTCAATCTCCCAAAGAATTATGATGTCATCGCCAGGTGTGCCTTTCACTCCAACGCACCTGGTCACAGTACTGAGAAATGCAGAGCATTACAGATGAAGGTTCAGGATTTGGTTGATTCTAAAACCCTCAACTTCGCACCTCCTCCGAACATCAACAGAAATCCTATGCCTAATCACGGTGGGCCTAGGATTAATGCTATTGAGGAGGACCAGCCATCTACATTGATTGATAACGTTACACAAATTCAAACACCACTGGCTGAAGTCAAAGTTCAACTTTTAAAATGCCAAGTGTTCCCGGGCTGTGGGGCCTACTGTGAATTGTGTAATACAGCTAGTAATGGTTGTGAGAAGCTGAGGATTGGCATAGATGGCCTTATCCAAGATGGAATCTTGCGAATTACTTCAACAGCTCCGGCAGCAACTCTTGTCTCCACAACAATAGAGTCTCCTACAACATCAACAATCATTCCTTCAGCAACAAATGCTCCTACAACAGCAACAGCAATCATTCCTACCGATTCATCAACGTCACCAGCAATTACTCCGTCCATCACTTCAACAAGTCAAAATTCAACAACTGTTTCTTCTACAACATCAACATCCATTTTATTGACAGAATCTTCTACAACGCCATCAAAAATTAATGAAGATGTTTCAACAGTTACAATCTATTATGACCCATCAAATGTTCCTCCCAGCAGCAATTTCCAACAACAAACTGTGGCACCTCCTGCCAGATCTCCGGTCACTATTTACTATGATCCGCACACCATTACAGTACCTTCCTTTGCAGTAATCAACCCAGTTACCATTACGGTACCGGGGCCTGTTCCTTATGAAAGCTGTAATGCCATACCTTGGCACTACGGCTCTGATCTTTACTGCAATGGGGAGAAAATCACCTTCGATTCATCAACCTCTTCACCACAAATTGATAATGTTGGGGGAGGAGGAGGCTTCACCAGAAGCGGACGCCTTTTTGCCTCACAAACACAAAGACCTAATGCTGAAGCAGAAGCTGCTGCCAAGGCAAAAGGAACGAACGTGGTATCTGAAGAGCCGTCTACCAAAGAAACTCAGAAGACATCTTGTGAACAAGATGTAGACGAGTTCATGAGAATCATAAAAAGGAGTGATTACAAGGTGGTGGACCAGCTTCCCCAAACACCCTCCAAAATCTCCATATTATCATTGTTGATGTGTTCCGAAGCTCACAGGAACGCATTGTTGAAAGTCCTGCACGCAGCATACGTGCCGGAGGAGATCACTGTTAATCAGTTAGAAACCGTGGTTGCAAATGTCAACACCAGTCATGGACTGGGCTTTACAAGCACTGATTTAAAAACGGAGGGACGCAACCACAACAAGGCTTTGCACATCACCTTGGAATGCAAGGGTGTTGTTCTGTCTCATGTATTGGTGGACATTGGGTCGTCACTCAATGTTCTACCAAAGAAAGCCTTAGTGAAGCTGGAGTATGATGGCTTGGAATTGCGTCCGAGTAATCTGGTAGTGAGAGCATTTGATGGCTCTAAAAGATCAGTGCTTGGGGAGATTGATCTGCCTGTGTTGATTGGCCCGCAAACCTTCAAAACTACCTTCTTTGTGATGGACATACAGCCGGCCTACAGCTGTCTGTTGGGTAGACCCTGGATCCACGCCGCTGGCGCTGTTACGTCTACCCTTCACCAGAAGTTAAAATTTGAGTGGGAAGGCCAAATCATCACCATCTGTGGGGAGGAGGATATTTTTGTTAGCAAGCTGGCTACGTACAAATACATAGAAATGGATGGGGAGATCCATGAGACCATGAGTCAAGGGTTTGAAGCCCTTAATATTAATGAAGCATCTGCTGTGTCTGGGACTTCCATCACATCATATCAACAAGCCCGAAAGGTTGTTGAGGAAGGTACCGCTCAAGGCTGGGGCAAGCTGCTGCCAGTAGAAAAAAAAGAAGACCGATTTGGGTTGGGTTATAGACCAACTCGACAAGATCAACCAGAGGCTGCAAAGGAGCCCAAATTTGTCATCGGTGGAATGCTCACCCCGGATGCTGTGAACAGTTTGGAAGATGAGTCAGAAGACGAGCGCAACCTGGAAAACTGGATACGTCCAAAGATCCCGGGGAACCAAGTCTCAAACTGGTCTTCCCAGGAAATTATAAGAGTTAATCCTACAGAGTAATTATTATTTCTTGTCTTTAAGCATGCATCAAGTCCTGCATCTTGCCCAAGATGTCAGGGCTCATTTTGTAATCGGGCCATCTTGTATTTTGTGCAAACGATTAATTAATGAATATCATGACATCTTTTGCAAATGAGTCTTTTCTTTTCCGCTCATTGTTTTACATTTTTCAATTTTTGTACAAAAATAAAATGGCAATGTTTTTCAAAATAATAACTTCATTTTCACTTTTTCTAAGCAAGATAAAATTGATCACTAAAATGAACAAATCTAAACCCTTGCAGAGAATACCCTCCATACTGCACCGACAACAACACTGCTATGACTTTGTATGATTTTGACAATCCGATTAATCAAGCTCATGAAGGGGTTGAAGAAGATTATGAGCTACCTGAGGAGCTAGCCAGGTTGTTGAGACAAGAGGAGAAAGTTATAACTCCTCATCAGGAGGAAGTTGAGATGGTTAATCTTGGTACAGAAGAAGACCTGAAAGAAGTGAAAATCGAGGCCTTCCTGCAAGATTCGGTGAAAGAGCAACTTATTGACATGCTTCAGGAGTATGTGGATGTTTTTGCTTGGTCTTATCAAGATATGCCAGGGTTGGACACCGACATTGTTATGCACAAGCTGCCTCTAAAGGAAGATTGTCCACCAGTAAAACAGAAGTTGCGTCGTACTCGCCCATATATGGCAATGAAGATAAAAGAAGAGGTACAAAAACAGTGGGACGCCGGTTTCCTTGTTGTGACTAGTTACCCGCCGTGGGTCGCTAACATTGTACCTGTGCCTAAGAAGGATGGAAAAGTGAGGATGTGTGTGGATTACCGGGATCTGAACAGAGCCAGCCCGAAAGATGATTTCCCTTTACCTCATATTGATGTATTGGTCGACAATACGGCTCAATTCTCTGTATTCTCCTTCATGGATGTATTTTCAGGATATAATCAGATCAAGATGTCACCTGAAGACATGGAGAAGACAACTTTCATCACACCTTGGGGCACATTATGTTATAAGGTGATGCCATTCGGACTGAAGAATGCTGGTGCCACTTATCAACGGGCTATGGTAACATTATTCCATGACATGATCCAAAAAGAAATTGAATGTTATGTGGATGACATGATTGCCAAGTCCCTCACAGAAGAAGACCACCTGGTGAATCTGTTAAAGCTATTCAAGCGTCTGAGGAAGTACCAATTGAAGTTAAACCCCAACAAGTGTACATTCGGGGTGCGATCCGGTAAGCTGCTGGGATTTATAGTAAGTGAAAAGGGAATTGAAGTTGACCCTGATAAAGTCAAAGCCATTCAAGAAATGCCTCTGCCAAAGACTGAAAAAGAAGTTCGGGGGTTCCTGGGTAGATTGAACTACATTTCACGGTTCATATCTCACCTAACAGCAACCTGTGAGCCTTTGTTCAAGTTATTAAGAAAAGAGCAAACGGTCAGGTGGAATGAAGACTGCCAAAGGGCTTTTGACCAAATCAAGGAGTACTTACAAGAGCCTCCAATCCTTATGCCTCCAGTTGAAGGAAGACCTCTAATAATCTACTTGACAGTATTAGAAGAGTCAATGGGGTGTGTTTTGGGCCAGCATGACGAGTCTGGTCGAAAAGAGTATGCAATATACTACCTAAGCAAAAATTTTACCGACTGTGAACAACGTTATTCACTGCTCGAGAAAACTTGTTGTGCTTTAGCGTGGGCTGCTCGCCGACTAAGGCAGTATATGTTGACCCACACTACCTTATTGATCTCCAAAATGGATCCGGTCAAGTATATTTTTGAAAAGCCAGCACTTACCGGACGGGTTGCAAGATGGCAAATGATTCTCACAGAGTATGACATTCAGTACACATCTCAAAAAGCCATCAAAGGCAATGTATTGTCTGATTATCCCTCTGAGCAGCCCATTGATGATTACCAGCCTATGAGATTTGACTTCCCTGATGAAGACATCATGTTCATAAAAGCAAACGATCATGAAGAGCATGTTCACACCGAAGGGCCTGACCCAGAAGAAGAGTGGACAATGATGTTTGATGGGGCTGTTAATATGAATGGTCGTGGTGTTGGTGCAGTACTCATTACACCTAAGGGAGTTCACATGCCTTTCTCGGCAAAACTTACCTTTAACTGCACTAACAACGAAGCTGAATACGAAGCTTGTATTATGGGTCTTGAGGAAGCCATTGACCTCAGGATCAAGACTTTAACCATATTCAGAGATTCAGCTCTGGTAATCAACCAAACCAACGGCAAATGGTACACTCACCAGGAGCATCTGATACCTTACCGGGACTATACAAGAAGGTTACTTACATTCTTCACAACAGTCAAGCTAGAGTATATCCCTCGAGATGAAAATCAGTTTGCAGATGCTCTGGCTACCATTTCATCCATGATCAAAGTTCAAGCTGCCAACTTTGTGCCTCGGATTTCAGTATCCAGACTTGACAGACCAACATACGTATTCTCAGCAGACCTTGCTAAAGATGTTAAGACTTGGTTCCATGACATCAAGTGCTTCTTGGAGGATCAAACATACCCACCTGGGGCATCATCCAATGACAAGAAGACATTAAGAAGGCTAGCTGGTAGTTTCTTCTTGAATGCTGATGGTTCCTTGTATAAGAGAAACTTTGATATGGTACTTCTCAGATGTGTGGATAAGACAGAAGCAGACTTGTTAATGCACGAGGTGCACGAAGGATCTTTTGGTACCCATGCTGGAGGGCATGAAATAGCTAAAAAGTTGTTAAGATCAGGCTATTACTGGATCACAATGGATGCAGATTGTTGCGCTTATGCCAGGAAATGCCACAAATGCCAGATTTATGCAGATAAGGTGCATGTGCCTCCGAATCCTTTGAATGTGATGTCTTCACCTTGGCCCTTTGCCATGTGGGGCATTGATATGATTGGCAAGATTGAGTCGACTGCTTCAAATGGCCATAGATTCATCCTGGTATCCATCGACTATTTTACCAAATGGGTTGAAGCAGCTTCTTATGCAAACGTCACCAGGCAAGTGGTAGCCCGATTCCTGAAGAGAGACATCATCTGTCGGTATGGAGTGCCCGAGCGGATCATTACTGATAATGGTTCCAACTTGAACAACAAAATGATGGCAGAACTATGTCGGGACTTCAAGATCCAACATCACAATTCTTCTCCTTACAGGCCAAAGATGAATGGCGCTGTTGAGGCAGCCAATAAGAACATCAAGAAGATTGTGCAGAAAATGGTGGTTACCTACAAGGACTGGCATGAAATGCTACCATTTGCCTTGCATGGGTACGGTACCTCAATCCGAACATCCATTGGGGCAACACCGTATCAGCTTGTGTATGGTATGGAGGCAGTCCTACATGTTTAAGTTGAATTACCCTCCTTGCGGGTACTAATGGATGTCAAACTGAATGAAGCAGAATGGGTCCGATCCCGGTATGAACAACTGAGTCTGATCGAAGAGAAGAGGTTAGCTGAAATCTGTCATGGGCAGCTGTATCAGAAGAGAATGAAGAAAGCCTTTGATCAGAAAGTCAGGCTTCGGGAATACCAAGTGGGAGATCTTGTGCTGAAAAGACTTCTCCCTCCTCATACAGACCACAGGGGAAAGTGGACTCCGAATTATGATGGTCCATTCATAGTAAAGAAAGTTTTCTTTGGTGGAGCACTGATGCTCAGTACTATGGATGGTGAAGACTTCCTGTCCCCTGTGAATTCAGATGCAGTTAAAAAATACTTCGCATAAATGACCCGCTGGACATAAAAACAGAATGTAAGTCCAGGCAAAAATAAGGCATCCCGGCGAGTCAAAAACAGAATAAAAGATTCGGGCAAAAATAAGGGAAAATAAATAAAAATGTACACCCGCTGAGTTGAAAAGCCACATTGGACGACTCAGGCAAAAATGGGTATCCCGGTGGATTGAAAACCCGAAAGGGCGATCCACGCAAAATAAGGGAATAAGCGAACAACCGCATCCTGAATTCATCTGTATCACTTCGAAAGGTTAAAGCATTGGTCAGAATCAACCTTCTTCAAAAGCAAGATGAGAAGAACGTCAATGTCATACAAGTCATAGAAAAAGGGAAGCATTGAAGCGTCATCAACATTGTCAGCATCTTTTTGTTTCTCAATTTGTAACAATCTCCTCATTTCAAGAGATCTGTTTCTTTGACTGTACTTGCCAATTCAGGGCACACAAATTAATAAAATCAGATTTTCAGTCACATTTCATTTCGTACATTTTATTTTCATTTGCAAAAAATGTTTGATGTCCTTATAATATTGATTGCATAAATACAGATGCGTCATTTCTAAATTACATGCTTACAGGAAATAGATTCGCTCCCAGGAGTGTCTAAAATCCTATGATGGAATCCAGTAAGGGATACCTCGGGATACTTGTATGTTTCTTTGTCATAATAGGATTGCAGGTAGTCAAAGTGCAACATGGGGCATGAAAGCTTCTCCCCAGCAAGCTGTCAAATCATTATCGGAGGTGCTCTCTCCCCATCAAGAGTTGCTGGACACCACTTCTCCAGCACTTTCTCTAAAGCAGCATCAGAAGGGGCTCACTTCCCCAACTGAGTTCGTCATCCTCAACAAGATCCCCACAGAAATCACTAGGAAGGTCGTTCGGTGACCGTTCCCCTCCAGCCAAGTGCATAGACAGGGAACCAACTCCCCGCAGAGCTCCAGCCTCTATCCAGAGGAGCAATGTCCGAAGATCTCACAACAAAGTGACGAAAGTTTCCACATGCCCCAGTTGGGCTCCGCATTACCAAGATAGGCCTATCAGTGGCCTATTTTCCCCAAGCAGAATCATATATGTTAGATCTACCAATGATCTCACCCCCAGCTGGGACATCCTTTCAAGCAGATCAATCAAAGATCTTCACGGCGACGGGATCCGAATCCCGGATCGGTATCTTTTGCATGATCATAGCATTCGCATCATATTTACCCTCAGAGTGTAGCATTCCATCTAATACGGAGCATTACGGCAAAAATCAAACATATTGCATAATCACAAGTCATGTTTTGAATCAAACACCTGTATATGCCTATATTCCATCAGCAATACATAACAAAGACTCACAGTCACAACAGAAAGCCAAAACGTCCCCTTTGCACTCTCAAATACAGATACATGCTCCTTTTGGCACTCGTCTGATTCATCATTCCCCAGTAAAGTCGCCTGAATGTCCTCTACAAAAAAATATATCTATATACACTCTTTGGACATCCGCCCGTGTCACCATCCCCCAACATGGTTGCCTAAAGCACTTATTGTAAACAAAACACTTGTTTATAATACACTTCTTCTGACACCCGTCCGTGTCATCTTATCCCCACAGATCTTCAGAATATCTCTTGCATTTATAAGTTCATAACTTATATACTTCCTTTTATGGTACTCACATGTATCATGCTCTCTCCAGCAAGTTGAACACTCGTCTGTGTCTCACTCATGCTTACTCTTTACCCATACAGATACTCGTCCGTATCTTATATACACCACTTATCTTCCTCAGATTCGACACTCGTCTGTGTTCTTTGTTAACCAGTTGGTACTCGTTCGTACCATCATCTCTGAACATGCGTCAGCATTGGTTTCTACCAATACTCGTCCGTATCATTGTCTTAAGGATGCTCGTCCGCGTCTTTAATCTATACACAGTGTCAAACACGTATACCTTTTCTTTCTTGAATTTAGACACTCGTTTGTGTCTACCATTCCCCAGAAGAATCCCCAGCGAATCCCAATAAATTATTTCCTTTTCTATCTGACATTCGTCATATGTCGTGATACTTTCGGCAGTCGTACCCTGCCAGGTGATCGTCCTTCACCTTTTGATGATCGTCCCTCATCATCCCCCAACGGAGTCTCCATTATTGGAACCCTTTCCTATCCGACATTTGTCTTATGTCGTGATATTAGAGCAGCCGTACCATGCTAGGTGATCGTCCTTCACCTCTTGATGATCGTCCTTCATCATGCTTATCCGATGGCCGTCCCCATCGTCAACTCTTTCTATCCGACATTCGTCCTATGTCGTGATACTTTCGGCAGCCGTACCCTGCCAGGTGATCGTCCTTCACCTTGGATGACCGTCCCTCATCCTTATCCCCAATAGAGCAGCCGTCCCCTGCCAGGTGATCGTCCTTCACCTCTGATGACCGTCCCTCATCATTATTTCATTTATCCCTTGAACCTGATATTCGTCTCCATTATTGATTTTACCTTTAATCTCCAGAGAATCTTGTTACTGTATTTGATGGCCGTCCCCATCACAATCTCTTCATTTCCCCAGCATGTCGGCCATCCCCGTCATTGCTTCATTCCCAGCAGTCGTCCTCTGCTCGATGGTCGTCCTCCATCGCCCGCACTTTATAATCATATTTTTATTCCTTTTACAATCTATATCCCTTTTCTTCTTCATCTAGTGAGTGCAAATTTTGGATTGTCTTTGGTATTCAACCACAAGTTATCTTGTTTGCCTGTAAAGTCGTTGCTTACATCCTGCACAACTAACTCATGTTTGAATAAGGGCAGCTGTAAACACCCCAAATTTTCCCTCACAAAGTTCACACCATGGCTTGTGATCTTTTCATTTTCATAAGTTCAATCATATCATCTCATATTGCATTTTTGCTTCACTGCATTGGTTCAAAGTCATCTGCATCTAGGGTTTGTGATCTGAGCAATCCCTGAGCTATCTGAACCACTCCAAAGGTCTTCAATCATCTCAAGAGGGTCCATGTATGTTTAAGCATCATATTATATCCTCCTAAGATCAAGGAAGTCAAAAAATCACAAGAACTGAGAAAGGCATGGAAGCAGAGCCAAGCTTAACTGCACAGATGACCTGAAATTAGGGTTTTGGTTTCAGAGGCCATAACTACAAATTTTTTGGTCATTCTTGTTTCTATTGGTCTCTATATGTTATAAGGATCCTACATACCAATTTTCATGAAGAAATTCAAGGGGGAAGGCATCTGATCAATAGATGACTTCTTGAACAAGTCAGTGCAAAATCAGGGCATCTGAGGCCCTCAATCATCCAACCAAAGGGTCTTCTCCATCATTTTGGGTGTATATGATCTTTATTTGATCTTATAAGAAGTTAGAAGTTCAGAAAATTGAAGAATTTCAAGCCATTTGCAAAGTTTCCATTTTGGGAAAGTGATTTGTAATGCAAACTTGCCATTTTGGGAACGTTTTTCAACCTCCTCTTTTTGATTCAAAAATGATTCAAATGAAATATTCTTGGTCATGAAAGTTGTAGATTGGATCATTCCCTTTTCAAAAAGTAAGAGAACTTGATCTAATTCATCATAGAACTCAAGTTATGGCTTTGCAAAGTTGGGAAAAATCACTAAATTTCACTTATGTACCAAAGAGGGAAACTTGCAAAAACTCATACCAAGGCAATTTGTGACCTCAAAGTCACTTATAACCATGACACAAACATCATACATGACCTATAATTCAGAATTGCCCAAAGAATTCTCAAGTTTCATGCCTTGATCATCAAGTATTTCAAACGGGGCCAAAACCTCCACAAATTGCAAAATGCCCCAAATCTTGACATCCACTTGTGCTAGCTACAAAATCTGAATTCCATGGACCTCCCTAAAGCCAGCTGTGCAGGACATGCCCTTGTCCTTGACCTTCCATGAGCCCATACCTCCAAGGACAACTTTGTTGACTTTATGCAAATTGAGCCATACCAATCAAACTGCTCCACAACAACTCTCTGCCCAATCAGAACATGTTATGTGGACCAAAAGCAACTCAACACACACAAGAACACAAGTTGAATCCTTCCACAACTCAGCATTCACAAAAACTCCCCTCTTTGCATTTTTCTTCGAAACTGATCACACAAGCCACAAACATCAAAACAAATTCCATAGAACAACTCACCATGATCCACTGATCATTTCCCACCCCTTGAAACAACCTGAAACACTCCAAATCAAAAACACGATTCTAGCCCCTCCTTGACCTGAGCTTCATCCAACTTCACATAGAGTCCATATAAACTCCAACCAAGCATTGCAAACTCTTCAGGGGGATCATTGGAGGTATTTGAAGCAAAGAACTGGTCAGAAAGCTCCAAAGGTGAAAACTCCAGTTCAGGTATCACCAAGAACATTTTTTCCAAAAATCATTTTTTATGCCAGAGAAATGTTGCTTATGCTTCACTGATCATGTTGTGCTTGTTGGTTTTGAAAATGATTGAGTTTTGAGCCTGAACCGTGTCTTTGAAAGTTTGACCTGAAAACTTGTTTGATTCGATTCTTGTTTATGTTGAAATATTAATGATTTTTTGTGCTTGATTCTTGCTTAGGGTGTTTAGAAGATGTGATCTGGAGTTTTAGAGGGTTTAAAATTGCCTATGGAAAAAGTTAGTTTTTTGAACTCGCCAGAGAAGATGACCGGAACAATGTTCCGGTCACCTGAGAGTCATTAGGATTCAGATTAGGGTTTAATTGTGTAATTAGTGAGATTTGAATGTGAGTCGTCCAGATGCGCGCGTGGTCTTTCCCTCCCTTTCCAGATTCAAATCTCAGCCTTTAGATCAGCATACTTTCTATTTAATAAGTTTTTATTTCATTTTATCCCATTTAATTTGTACGAATTTTTAAAAATAGTAAAAAACATCAAAAAATTCTGAAAATTTTTATTAAATCTTTTATTAATTTTCAGAACCCAAAAATATTTTTATTTTATTTTTTTTGCATTAAAAATTATTTTTAAATCATTTAAATGATTATTTTTAATTAGTTAATGGGAATTAATTAATTAAAAATACATTTAGGTATTTAAAAATCCCAAAAAAATTCAGAGAGCGTTTTAAAACATTTACAAACATTTACAAACTCACAAAACAAATTTATTTTTGGCTTTGATCATACTTTGACAATTTTCATTTGAATTAGGGTTCTTTAATTTGAATATTTTTAACCCTAACTTCAAAAATTCATAACTTTTGATCCAAGTTGAGTTTGTGAATGGTTCTTTTTGCATTGTGTTAAGTATCCTTTAAAGCATCTAAAAACATTTTTGTTTCATTTTTATAATGCATTTTCAATTTGTTTGGCATTTTCCCTTTAGGATCACCCTTAAAACCTTAGAAACTTAGAAAAATCATAAGTTCTTTAGGGTTTAGCTTCTGACCTTCCCCTTTGGGCAGTGAACTTGTATGGGTTTAGCGTACCTTTGATTCCATTTTCAATTTTTTATCTCTTGTCTTGCTTCTGGTTTTGAATTTTGCATTGCATATTGTATGTAAACCCTAATCTTTGCCTTCATTTGCATTCATTCTTCATAAGCTTGCACACATGAACTTGCCATGACATTTTGTGCATCCACATGACATATAAGACATCTTAGGACATATTAAAATCATGTTGGATCATTTCATCATTCATTTGCCATGTTTTTGCTTTCATTTGATGTCATATGCATTCATGAACTTTCATGCCTCTTACATGTCTCATTTGCATTCTCATCCTTTGCATGATCATCCACATCTCTTGGTATGCTCTTGCATCATCTCATAGTATAATTTGCATCATGAATATGCTTCTGACTTTGACTTTTATCTTGGCATCTCATCTCATTTTTCATTTCATTTCATTTCCTTTTGCTAACTTTTCAGGTGGTAAGTGTTTGAGAAGTGAATTTTCCTTCACTTCCCATCATCTCTTCTCATCCCTTTTATGCATCCATTGCTGAATTTTATCTTTGTACTAGAGTGAGCTTGCTCATTCATGTTCCCTCCTCACCTTCTTTATTCAAGCAACTTATCTTCTTAAGTGAAGTAAGTTGTCTTGCTTCTTCTGCTTCTCCTCCTTTCATCTGCTTCCCCATTAGTTTTACCTTTGTGTCATCTTTGAGTCTTCTCTTCCCATCTCATAATCAAGGACTAAACCCTAAAGGTTTTAAGGCTTTGTGATTAAGCTTATGCCTGCATCCTTCTATTAGGATGGAGTGTATAACTTTAATCCTAAGTGTTAAACCTTTAATGTGTTTAAATCCTTCAATCAATCCATCTAATAATCACTAAGACATCAAGCTTGTAACTTGGGCCTTACATTAGGGTTCTAATTCTTCCTTAATTGGTTAAGAAGGACTAACCCTAGTGTTAATAGACAAGTCCCCCTCAAGTTGTCTTACAAACCCTAAAATTCATTTCTTAATCTTACCATTAAAATCCAGTTAATAAAGGTTTTGTTTTGTCATGAGCTTAATCCCTAATCATGGGTTAAGTTGAGGAGTATTCCTCAACTTAAATGTTCTCATCTATTATCCTTCTATTAGGATGGTGTAATGAGTCCATTAAATCTTTGATTATGGCTTAAACTCATTACTTAACACTAAACTAAAACTCCAAAAACATCTAAATAATCACAAGTAGGTTAATGATCTTAATCCTACATCATGGTAATTAAGTTTGAGGTGTTTACTTCATACTTAAGGTATTCTCATTACCCCTAATCAGAGGGAGGATGTGATGAGTTTACTAACCCTTGGTTTAGGCTTAAGCTCATTATCTTATGACAAACACCAAAAGCAATAAAAGATTGAAAACACAAAAACAAACAATAATCGTCTCCTCCGGGATTCTTTTCTCACCTCATTCACTCACAAACGAGAACTCGCTTCTTCTGTCTAATGCATAATAGTTTGCACCTGAGCCAGACAGGTCATACACTTGAGCATAGACAAGTAAGCAGTTCACAAGTCAATTTATCTTTCGGTCTCTTTGAGTCGAACTACGGTGTTCTGACTTCTTCATTGCACGAGAGGATACGTAGGCATAACTTAACAGTTATCGAACAAAGGTATCTGTATATTCCCCCTCTTCCAGCATTATTCTTTAAGCCTCATAGTCTTGAGCTTCATACTCTTTTCTTACACTGACACTCTTTTATCTCACTTCACACTTCTTTTGCACTGACACTTGCATTCTTTTCCAGCTTTTACACACAAAATAGCACTGACACTACCCCTTTAAACACAAATCTTTCAAGCGTGGATCCCGTCGAGTACGACGGATAATCTGGGTGCTAATACCTTCCCAGGTTGTAACCAACCCCCTTTCTCAGTTTCTCTGGTTCGCAATCGTGTTATCCATATCTTTCTAGGTTTATGCAGCATTACCTTTCCTTCGGGATAAAAATGCCTAGCTGGCGACTCTTTTCAGTTCACCCTTGTGTTCTCTCCTCTCGCCGACCGTTCGCGTCTGTACCCTATTTGACCTAGCCTCATTTAGAGGGAGCGACACCGGTATACCGGTAATTTCAAATTCCCGGTAAATTACCATGAAATCAGATATTTGAACAATACAGTTTGATACCGAGAATTTCAAATCCTTTAAAATTCCCGGTAAGCATAATTTTAGGGTTTTTTATTTATACGGTTGAGATTTTGCCGATAATTTTGTATGGTTGTGATTTCACCGACAGTTTGTATGGTCCAGAATTGTTGCACACTTGTATAAATAGAGGTTCTTGTGGTTAAACATATATGAAAAAAATGGCTATTCCAACAATTTTAATTAAGACGGAAGTTTACTTCAAGAGAGGTTCTCAACCTGTCGAATTTATGCTCCTGGATGACAGAACCTCATTTGTCGGCATGACTTCGAAGTTGAAGGAATTGTTTCCTGATGGTGAGAATAAAAAGATGTTGAAGATTGAGTTTCGGGAGGATCGGGGATGGTAGTGTGAAATATAATCTAATTGAGTTGAAGAACTAATCAATGGTTTTATTTCGTATATTTTAAACAGTTTATCTCTTTCATTTTCTTTGTTTTCGTCGATTGTCGAAGCTTTTGGTTGTGTTTTCATCGTTGTTTTCATGTTTTGTCGAGTAAGTCTTGTTTTAATGCTTTAATTGTTTTGTATCATTGGTGCCTTTGATTTGTGTTGTTTGTCAGTGTGTTTTCAGGGTCATAATAAGTCAGGGATCAAATATGTTTGCGACGCTTTTTCGATTGCGAAGAGTGCTTGAAAAGTTGGAACCAGAGGCCTGACACGGGTGCCCGGGTCACCTGACACTGCCCATTTCAGGGAATGTATTGAAGGGGAATTGTTGGAAGGAGAAGCACCCCAAAGTCAGAAGCATGACACGGGGGCCCGTGTCAGGCCCCTGAAGGTTGAATGCACATGGATCATTATCTGCAGCCTGACACGGCTACCCTTGTCCCATGACACGGCCCATGTCAGGGCTCCTGGAAGCGGAATTTTCATAATTTTGTAGTTTGATCTTGTGTGACCTTGGAGGGTATTTTGGGCATTTCGTAGAGTTAATTGGATTCTGATACAATTAGGCAATTGTGGCTATGAAACAGTACTTTTTACTTTTGAACTTTTATGCTTTGACGAGTGGATTTTAGAGTGGAGATTCTCAGAGAACAAGGATCAATCAAGAGCAGAAGCAATCGACGATCCAAGAAATTCCAATTTTATTGTAATGTCTATTTTCTATTCGTATTTCATTTTTATTTCTGTTATGAACATAAGAGGCTAAACCCCTACAATGCTAGGGGGTGTCCCTAATTTGATTTTGTAATGACTTTTGAAATTCTTAATCTATGAGATTGTGTGTTTGATTTTATTGTTTATCTTATGCAACATTCTTAATGCTTTATCTCTTTGGAAAATATGATAATTGATCATAGTTAGGTTTTGGTCTGACCAACCACCCTAACCTTGTTGCATAATTTTTTATCGCGGTAGATATTATCGAGGAATTGGAATACCCTGGGAAAACCCTTTTTATGTCAGAACTATTGCTTGATGTTCTTCCTAGGCCACTGAGGAATTAGAGTCGATGAATACTATCGAAGGTTTTTCTTTAAAGGAATTTTGAGAAAACAATCTTGAACATAGGAAAGATAAGGTTTGATGCCTGTCTCTTTATAGTCAGAAAATATTAAGTCATTACGTTACATATTATACATCCTCCCTAGTGTTATTCTCATATTTGTCATAACAGCTTATTTTATTAAGTACTTTTACTTTGTTAATTTTAATTTAAAAACTCAACCTTAAATCAACCCAAGGACTTTTTGTTCAATTGTTTTGCATAAAACATATTTTGCCTGTGCAGTCCTTAAGAGAACGACACTGGGGAAAATCCCTTATTATTACTACATTGATAAAATAGCACACTTGTTATTTTACCTATCAAGAACGATGATGACGTCAGCAAAATATGGAGATTATTTCGTCATAGGCTAACTAGGGGTCTGCTGGCATTAGATGTGCAGCTGGCAAGATCAGTTGAGGAAATAATGGCGATGATGAAACACCCTGAAGCATCTGGTAGTGTTTAGGTTTTTAATATTGATTAATCATGTTGTAATGGTTTAATTATTTAATATTTTTAATCAAGATCACTACAGTGTAAGGGAAAAAATGAAGACATAATAATAATATATTGTTAAGACATAATATACATATAATACAACCATATACAAATCATCTAGATATACAAATAATACTAAATAGGCCCCCACGGGCTAAGTGTGCAATCCTAGCTAATCCAGCAACAATACTACCATCAGGGTCTATCAAGAGCGTGAGCTCATCAGCCAGCATTGCTATCATCATAAATCGTTGCATGTCCTCATGGTTATATGTTGGAACAGGAGGAGGAGGTACATCACCAACAGGCTCCTAGCCATCAAAAGGTACATCCTCTGAAGGTGCTTCCTCAGCCGCTGGTGGAGTGATGTGTGGATGGGATACGCTGAGATACCACTCCAAGTAGCCATCCTCACACTGTGATGGATACTACACAGGTGAAGATTTAGCAACAATGTGATTTCGACTTTCGGAGTCTAACGGTTACTAACTGCAAGTGCACAGTCTATCGCGTAGTAATAACAGATATCGATCCCACAGAGACCAATGTCAACCTATTGTACTCTATTGATACTTTGTAAAGCTAAGGCGAATGATGTTTGATTAATATGAAACTAAAACTTAAAATAAAACTAAGAAAATAAGATAATAAAGAGAGACTAAAATATGGATTCTGTGTTCCTAAAGGACTATGTAGAATTCGGTTACTAATTAGATTATAACTTAGTTTCGTAGAATAAATTGACTTAAAGATTCTGCCTCACGCTCTCGTGGTATTAACTAAAGCCATACTTCCTAATCCCAAGATTTTGCTCTCGCTCGCCCAGTAATTAAGAAATATATTTTGAAAGCTAATATTATCATAAACGTATCTAAGGCGCTCTCGTTGTATTTAGATTTGTTGCCTAATTTCCACTATCTGGTTTGATCCCCACGCTCTCGCAGTGTTGGTTCTAACCTTAATTAATTTCTCACTCTCGTGAAAAAACCGTGTTAAGTAACATCTCACTCTCGTGACAAAGCTATTTAAATTAAACTTGGAAATTAAAACCAAAACAGAATTTTAATCATAAGTTCGCACCTATTATTTTCTACCGAGTCCCATCGGTAATGACGGTCCTCATACGCCGGACTCAAGACTAATTAGCTAGACATTGATAGGAAAATAAATATGCAATTAAGATAATAAACTAAAGACGATAACATAATTCGTAAATTTAAATAAGATGGCGATGAAAATATAAATAGGTGACTAAATAAGAAAACGAGAAAGATAAATAATAATAAATAAACCTGGAATTAATTGATGCTTGAATCATACATTGAACTCTTGAATTCTTGAATGCGAATCGAAAAAATAAAATACGGAAAAGAAAGAATCCTAAAACTAATGTTCGTAATAGTCCTCCGATGTGGAGAACTATTACTTTTACATAAAATAAAGAAACTTAAAAACTAAACAAGGAAAAATGGTGCAAGAGATGGGTAAAAAAAGAGATATCTATTCAAGTAGCAGAGGCTGCTATTTATAGCCTCCAGAATTTGGTTTGTTGAGAACTTGAAGACATGGACTTCGTTTGGGTTTTGAACTGAGTTGCTTGGACTGAGACTGATTAGGGTAGAGAGAAATTCTTTGTTGAATGCGAATAATTCTCATACCGTTTCTCTATCTCTATGTTTGAATTATGTTTCGTAATTAGGTTATTAGACTTGACCTTGAGACGAGCGTTTCACATATGGAACGAGCAACTTGGCAATGAGACGAGCAACTTGGACATGGGATGGGTGTCTTGGAGGTGAGACGGGTGTTTCACTTATGAGACGGGCGTCCCACAGTAAATATGCAGAAATGCAATTTTCTTCATCTTTTCCTTCTGTTTTTCCACGTTTCTTGTCTAATAAGTCTCTTTTTATGTTTATGCCTCCAAAAGTCATGTTTGATCAAATATCTGCAAAACAAACACAAATCTTGCGTAATATTGTCTGAAATAAATAAATTAGCATGTTTAACGATCAGAAATCATACTAAATAATCGATACAAATTCGAGTGATCAAACTCCCCCAAACTTAAACCTTTGCTTGTCCTCAAGCAAACTATGGCTCATAAGAAAACTAGTTTAACAAAATACTTTTCCTAGGCTACCAACTGTACTTCGGTTAAGTTTGTATCGATAGGTACTTGCTCACACACTAAGGATATCGTAACAACACAATTCCTCTTTTGCGGCCATCAACCTCCCTCCTATACAAACTAATTTGAATCATGTCATTAAACCTAAGTCTAATTAACTCATCCTTCTTTCATCCCTTTTCATTCTGGTGCAATCACATTAAGCTCGTTATCCTTTCACATTTATGGTATGATACTTTGTTAGTGACTATGATCTTATTTTCATCATTTTCATTTTTTTTCTTTTGCAAAATAAAGAATTTTACACCGTTGGGATAAATTATCGGGTAAGGACCACCTAACTTAGAAGGGATCATTTCTTTTCATTCATTCATTCATTCATTCATTTTTCTCTTAATTTATTCTTTTAACTTTGAGATCATACACTTATTTGCATTGGCTTCCTACTTAGTGTATGCTTAGGATGGTGCTGACTGCTAATATAAACTAATAAGGGACTACTAAAAGGGTGAGAACTTAAGGCTATGGCATAATAAGTACTCAAATTGATTTCCACAACTGGGAGGCTCACGGTGTTAAGACGATATCGATCTTGCGGAATTTTCCCAAGTCTCACAATCTAACCTCAATTTCGTCTGTAACCTAAGATTTTCAAAAGAAACTTTATTTTTAAAATATTTGGTGAGGCTCAAGGGGATATGAAATCGATAAACACAAAAATCACATACAAGAACTTGACAACACATGCAAAGATGCAACAAAATAGAAACTTTTAAAATCGTGCAGGAAAATATTGAATCTAACTAGAAATGATAAAATAAAAGTGGTAACGTTCCTCCCCACACTTAAACCAAACATTGTCCTCAATGTTTTCATAAAAGGCGGAAAAGGAATGATGGAACCTGTATGGATGCTATCGCTCCCTAGATTTCCATCCTGGTACAAACGCGAAAGAGGCGCGGAAAAGGGTAGAGTCTCCAGCCAGGAATTTTTATCCCAAAGGAACAGGAAAGGTAATGTTGCACAAATCGAAGACAAGAAAAGGAAGGACAAAGGTCTTGTGAACCAAAGAAACTAAGTTCGGGAGTCGGTTACGACTTGAGAAGGTATTAGCACCCCAGATCGTCTGCCGTACCCGATAGGATTCATGCTTGCAAAGAAACTATTTCAAAGGGTAAAAGAATGAAACTGCTGCAAAAGAAAAGGAACTGGATCTGGATAAAAGAAAAGAAATGGGGAAAATGTAGGGAAAATAAAAGAGTGCTCAAACAGGCCCTACCCCGCTGCCTACGTACCTCATCTGGACATGAGGATCAGAGTCTCTGTAGTTCCCCTAACGAGGGGTGGAAAGATTGCTTATGTTTTAAAGCTTGAACTGCTTATGTCAATACTCAGGTTTTGCAGACTCGTTTGGTAAGAGTGCGTAACCGTCTTGCAAAGTGATAACTATGAGAAAGTTCGTACGATGAGAATGAATATGATGAGAAAAGAAGTCCCGAAGGAGAGATGCTTATTCTTTGTCCAGTGTTTTTATGAAGCTTTTATGAGTTTGGCACAAGTAAATGAACTCGCGTCTATTTCTAGGGAATGTGCACTTATTACAACATTCCTGGACAGAATGAGTAATAAGCACACCAAGAATGAAAAATACCCTCAAACTTATTATCAAATATTAGGGTTTGAATTCACTAACCTTTTTTGGAATTATTAAGTGTTTTGTGAATTAAAGTGAAGAAGTGTTTTTTTTTTGTTTTCTTTGTGAAAATAGTCTCATGATCGAACTTGTACATCATAGATAAACTTATACCACCACCAAGATGAGGTGAATACTATTATCCATGGAATAAGGCCGTTACACACGAGACTACTTCAACCTTTATTAAAGCGTTTTTTTAGTTTTTTATGGAGATGAGAAGAGAAAGAACCCAAAAGGAGCAAAGGTAAAACAATTAAGGGGAAACTAATAAAGGCCTAAAGTTTTCATGCAAAGGATGATTCTAAGTTAGTGTGGCTTCAACTATCCTAAATAAGAGAAAGAAAGAATAAGAAAGAAGAAGAAGGAAAGAAAGTAGAAAATAAACTTACTTCTCCTAAAGAAGTTAAGTTGTTTTCAAAGGGGGGTGGAGAACATTTGTACCATTGATGGCCTAAGGCACATCTCAAAGACAAAGTTGAAAGCATAACTGAGAAGAGAAAAGAGCTAGAGATGTGGAAATCTCATCCACACCTCTCACTTACCAAAGCCCCTGAAACTGTTAGAAATTGTCACAGATGGAAAGCATAAACCAAGTGAGATCAAATGAAGTAAGAATAAGAAAAGCAACAATGCAAGTCATCACAAAAAGAATTTAACATCATATTGAAGCACTAAGAAGAGTAGAAAAAGTAGGATGAAGATATGAGATTAAGATGAGCAAACAAGGCAAACATCAACAAGTAAACTCAAAGTCAGAATCCTAACATTGTAAAGAAGTGCCTAAGAAGAAGTTAGAAACATCACTTGAGGCATACCATCACATATGAAATCAAATAGGAGAAGCATGGTGAGGTTAGAAGTGTGTGGAAGCATACTTGTGCAAGTGAAACTTAAAGTGAAAGTAACATAAAACAAGCCAAGACGAAACTTCTACTAAAGACTAGGGACATCTTAACATGTTAAGAAACCCTAAAACAAACCCTAGGAGTTGGCACAAGTTCCCTCCTACCCTAACAAGCAAGCATTGGTCATGTAAACATCAAACTAGGTCATATCAATCACAAAATTCAAACAAAATGGGCACAAGTCTTAAAAATTCCAAAATTGAGCACAAAGACAATTTGATCAAATTAGAACAACATATCAAAACCTCATGACAAAAATCAGAAGAAAACTAGCTCACACAGGCCCAAAGAATAATTAAAGTTTCACATACTTCTTCACAAATCCACACACTAAAACCTAGCCAAATTAATCCTAAAAATTATGATAAAAAAATCCAACATGCTTCCACCAGTTAAGATTCCATATCAAAAAGAATCACCTTCATATTTATCGCCAAATTTAAAATAGAAAATGAACAAGACATTGTGTGCATAAAAGGTATTAAAATAAAGGAAACTCAACAATTAATTCAGAAGAAAGAAATAATAAAAAATGAAAAAAGTAAAATCATGTTAAATTAAAGGAAATTAAAAGGGGTATTCATGAATTTTTTTCAGTATTTTTAAATGTTCCTAACTATTTTTATAAAATAAAAATGAAACAATTGATTAAAAGAAATAAAAAAAGAAAATAGACAAAGGGAGGTTCAGGAAGCAGTCCAATTAAGTTATAAAAAAGTGGATATGCTCAAAGAAGGGTGTTATTAGCATTCAGGCCCAAGCAGAAATCCAGCGCAAAACACAAACCATTTATGGTGGAAATCAATTAATCTTCAGAAATAAACCTAGTCACTAGATCTATCTAACGCCCACCATGAGGTCAACAATCATAAGGATTACACACACACACACACACACATGATAAGAATGGTACGCTGGCAAACACATTGGTAAATTCATAAAACAAAGTCACGTGAAGAGGAGCAAACATTTTTAATGTGTTGTCAACATATTATGCGTTGGATCAAACCAATAGAGGGCTCAGATTACATCTCCCTCCTCCATCCCTGCAAATTCATATGAAAATAAATATCCAGAATCCGGTGACCATAGCTAGGGCTCTGGCACCGGAAAACTCATCTCAAGAACAAATTCAAACAGAAAAGCATATAGAGCTTTAGATCAATAGTTTCAGGCATGGTAAATCCAAATCCAGCCTCAAAATTCACAAACAATCATCATATAAAGTAGATCAAAGCATACAAAGATTCAACATCAAACTTTAATTCACTCATACATCCTCAAATATCAACCAATTTTAAATCTAAAACCAACAGAATGATTAGTGAAACACACTAAACACAATGCACACAAGAAACACAAGTATTAGATCTTTGAATTTGGGAGGTTACCTGAACCTGAAGAACTTGAAATTCACCAAGAAATCCCTCCAAATGGTGCAGATCGACTTGCTTTGACCTCCTCTTGCAAAATAAATGCAAGATGGAGCTTGAGAGAGACTTGATCTTGAGATTCGAAAGGTCTTACCTCTGAATGATACCTCACTGAAATCTCACTCTCAGCTTTAATCAATGAGTGATATGGCTTCCTTATGACTTGAGGGTGAAGAATTTGTGGAGAAATGAAGCAATGTGTGCTTGGAGAAGGAGATTCGAAAGTTTTTGCAAGTGTGCAAGAGAATTTGGAATTGTGAAATGAGAGAGGTTGAGCCTTCAAAATACGTGCATTCCTCTTATATATCATGACCTTTTAACATTGATTAGGGTTTTAGGGTTAATAAGAGCAAGGAGTGTGTGATAGGGAGTATTTTACAATTTTGCATGAAAATGCACATGGGGTGATTTGTGCGTGCAAGCCTCCCATCAAGTGCACAAACTGATTCAAAATAGGTTCATAATTACCCTTGGATTTATCTTAGGGCTTAGAAACAAGTGAATCATGCTTTGTGAAAGGTTTTTCCAATTTGCATTTTGTGGAATATTCTCCTATCAAGCCACGAATTCTTGGAGAATTTTTGCACAAAATCCATTGTTATGGCCTATACTTGATTATTATGATCAGTTCTTGTCCATGTTATGCCTTGGGAAAAAGATATGAATGCTTTTGCAATTGGTAGAAACTTGAAAAATAAGGTAAAAACCCTAAAATGCACCAACTTCTTTTGGCCATAAATTTTAAACCATAAAGGCTATGATCATGTTCTTGGACTTTTTGGAAAGGGGTGAGGATGATCTACAAGTGTCTTGTTTGAGGAAAATCCATTTGGAGTCATCTTATCCATGAAAGAATCATTTGAAGATTAGGGCAAAACCATCCAAAAATAGAAACTTTCATCATAAGTCACTTTCTAATTTTGGCAAGTTCCTTAAAAACTCTTGATTCTTGATTCTTGTGATGACCAAAGCCATTATTTGCCCTCAATAAGGTCTCTTGACTTGAAAATCATGATTGGAGCCCTTGAAAACCATTGGTTGACTTTTCTTCTGCTCAGTTGATCTCTTTCTTCATTTACAAGTAACTACTCAAATACCTGACTTCTCCAATGAGTTTTTGCATCAAACTTCATCCATAGGCCTTATATATTGTCGCTCCCGATAAATGGGAATGGGCCCAGATAAAGGTACAGACGCGAACGGTCGGCGAGAGGGACAATGAGAACACACAGCCGTGAACTCACTGGAGATGAATAGAGTCGCCAGCTAGGCATTTTTATCCCGGAGGAAAGGTAATGCTGCATAGACCTAGAAAGATACGGATAAGACGGTTGCGAACCAGAGAGACTGAGAAAGGGGGTTGGTTACAACCTGGGAAGGTATTAGCACCCAGATTGTCCGCCGTACTCGACGGGATCCACGCTTGAAAGATTTGTGTTTTAAAGGGGTAGTGTCAGTGCAATCTGTGTATACAATAGCTGGAAAAGAATGTACAGGTGTCAGTGTAGAGAAATGTGATGTGTATAAATATACAGTGTCAGTGTAAGAACAAAAATAAGATGCTCAAGATCATGAGGCTTAAAGAATGAAACTGGAAGAGGGGGGGATATACAGAGACTTTTGTTCGATAACTGTTAAGTTATGCCTACGTATCCTCTCGTGCAATGAGGAAGTCAGAACACCGTAGTTCGACCCAAAGAGACTGAAAGATGGATTGACTTGTGAACTTGCCTATGCTCAAGTGTATGATCTGTCTGGCACAGATGCAAACTGTCTTGCATTAGACGGAAGAAGCGAGTTCTCGTTTATGAGTGAATGAGATGAGAAAAGAATCCCGAAGGAGACGATTATTGTTTGTTTTTGTATTTCCAGTCTTTTATTGCTTTTTGAAGTTTGTCATAAGTTAATGAGCTTAAGTCTAAACCAATGGATTTAATAAACTCATCACATCTTCCCTCTGATTAGGGGTAATAAGAATACCTTAAGTGTGAAGTCAGATTCTCACACTTAATCACCTTTGGTATAGGATTAAGATCATTAACCTATTTGTGATTATTTAGATGTTTTTGGTGTTTTTGTTTAGTGTTGAGTAATGAGATTAAGCCATAATCAAGGATTAAACAGACTCATTACACCATCCTAATAGAAGGATAATAGATGAGAATGTTTAAGCTGAGGAAAGCTCCTCAACTTAATCCATGATTAGGGATTAAGCTCATGACAAAACAAACCTTTGATTAAGTGGATTTTATTTGGTGATATGATGATGAAGTGAGTTTTATGATTTGTAAGACAACTTGAGGGGGACTTGTCCATTAACACTAGGGTTAGTCCTTCTTAACCATTTAAGGAAGAATTGGAACCCTAATGCAAGGCCCAAGTTACAAGTGTGATGTCTTGATGATTATTAAATGAATTGATTAAGAGATTTAAACACATTAAGGGTTTAACACTTAGGATTAAAGTTATACACTCCATCCTAAGAGAAGGATGCAGGCATAAGCTTAATCACAAAGCCTTAAAGCCTTTAGGGTTTAGTCCCTGATTATGAGATGAGAAGAGAAGACTCAAAAGAGACTCAAAGGTGAAACTAAGAGGGGAGACTAATCAAAACCCTAATCATTGTCATGCTTGGTTGTTCCTAAGGTTTGTGAGGTTTTCAAGAGAAGATCTTCAATGGAACCACCAGGAGGCAGATGAAAGGATCAAGAGAAGCAAAGCAACTTGCTTCATTCAAGAAGTCAAGTCACTTGAAGAAAGAAAGTGGGAAGAATAAGAATGAGCAAGCTCAATCTCAAACACATACAAAAATGCAGCATGGATGCTAGAGAAATGAAAAGAAAAGTTATGAGAAGTGAAGGCAAATTCACTTCTCAAAGTCACTTACCACCTGAAAGGTTACAAAAGAAATGCAATGCAATGCAAAATGGGATGAGATGACATGATGAGAAACAAAACCAGAAGCAATACATGATGCTAATGATGCTATGAGATGCTACAAACATGAGGCAGCACATGGAAATGACCATACAAGTTCATGAATGCAAATGAAACAAGCTAGGAACCATGAACATACATGAAAAGTTATGAAGTGCACATGGCATACAACATGGCAAATACATGATGCAATGATCAAACATGCTTTCAATATGTCTTATGATGTCAAATGAATCAAATGGATGCTTGAAATGTCATGGCAAGTCATGTTATGCAAGAGAATGCAAGATGGATGCATATGGAAGCCCAAATTAGGGTTTATGAACAATGCATCAAACAGAAATCAAAATCAGAAACAAGCAACATTATAAAAAATTGAAAATGCCACACAAAGGACCCCTAATCCTATACTAACCCAATGCCCAAAGGAGAAGCTTAAACTCTTAACCAAGTTCAAGATATGAATTTCCTAAGTTTTCTAGGGTTTTAGGGTTCCTAAACAAGAAAATTATCAAACAAATTGAAAATGAAAGATCAAATCATGGCCATTTAATCTTACAAACTACATGCTAAACACAATGCAATGCAAAAAGAATCAATGTCCAACTCTTCATGGATAGGCAGAAATGATTTTTTGAACTTTGGATCAAAATAATGCACAAAAATGATTTTAATTCAATGAGAAATTCTTAAAATGCATCAAGATCAAAAAATAAATTTTGTTTGAAGGTTGGTCAATGTTTCTAAATGTCTTAGAACATTTCATGAATTTTTTGGTGATTTTTAAATACCTAAAAGTATTTTTAATAAATTAATTCTCATTAATCAATTAAAAACTAACTTTTAAATATTTAAAAATACTTTTTTAATGCTAAAAATGAAAATAAAAATATTTTTGTGTCATAAAAATTAATGAAACTCTTGAGAAAAAGTTTCATAATTTTTAAACAATTTTTACTATTTTAAATAAATTATGCAAATTAAATGAAAAGAAATGAAATAAAAATTAAAATAAACTGAAGTATGCAGGATGGAGGGCCAGGATTGAGTCTGGGTTTGAAAATGTTGACTGCGCGCGCCATCTGATGGCCCATATTCAAACTGATTTAATCTCAATTAATTAAATAAATAATGATGATTAGGGTTTAATGACTGCATCTCAGCCATACACACGCGCGCGAAGTCAACTTTTTCAACGCATCCAACGTTCCAGATTCAAATGCACTTAATGACTGGGATTATGCCCTAATGATTTTCAGGTGGCCGGAGAAGACCTCCGGTCGTCTTCTCCGGTGGGAACCCCACCTGAAAATCTCCAAAACTCTCAAAACCTAACTAAAATGAAATCTAAAAACATGGAAATGATCCCCACAACATACTGAATCAAAACCCCAAGCCAAAACTCATTTATATTTCATTAATCTCCCGAATCGAAACAAAGAAGATTTTAGGGCAAAACTTTCAGAAACAAATTAAACTCTCATCTCTCCACCATTTTCAAAACAAAAGGCATCAGAACAATCAGTGAAGCATATAGAACAACTTAAGAACTTAAAAAACGATTTCTGGAAAAAATGTTCTTGAGCTACCTGAGTTTCGAAGCTTCCAATCCAGCAACTTTCTGACCTCTCCCTTTGATGCAATCCACTTTACTTGGTCCCCTGATGATCCTTGAATGCTTAGGAGGAGTTTATGTTGGCTGGTTAAGGAGTTTGAACAGCTTCTGCTCAAGCTCTGTTGAAAATGGTAATGGTGATTCAGGCTGTTTCAGGCCAATGTGAGTGGTTCTTTGTGATCAGGGTGATGTTTTGAGAAGGTTTGTGGAGCTTGTTCAAGTGTTTGTGGCCTGTGGAATGAGTTTCGAAAGCTTTGGCTTTGGGAGTGAAAAATGGAAGAATGGTGTTCTTGCTTGATTCAGGCCTAAGTCTTGTTGGTTTTGGCTCAGTGGAGCAAAGTGAGTTGATCTATGGAATTGGTTTTTGTGTTGGTGTGTTGTGTAGAGAGATTCGAAGGCTTTTGCTTGAGGGGGTGATTTTGTGAATGCTATGCTCTTGTGTGTTTTAGCCTTGCTTGTTCTATGAAATGGCCAGCATTTGATCCACATAAACAAAGCCTATTGGTCAGTTGATGTGACTTGGCCTGCTGTGATAGGTAAGTCACCTTTTGCAAAAAGTCCACTTTGTTGTAAGGAAAGCATGGGTTGAGCCCTAGGCTAGCACAAGTACATGGGCTGGCGCAGCATGGTGAGGGGAGAAGCTATGGCTGGTTCAGCATCCAAGACATCAAGTGGGTGAGATGTGATGATAGTTTTTGCAAGTTGCTTACTTTTGAAACTTCATGAAAATCTCTTGCCTTGCCAACCATGAACATGTGATCTTTTGGTTCAAATCTGATTTTTAGGTCACATGTGATGTTTGTACATTGGTTTGATATGAACTAGAAGTTACAATTTGCCTTGGTTCAAAGTTTTTGCAAGTTTCCCATTTTGTGCATAACTTGAAAATTAGTGATTTTTGCCAACTTTGACACACCATAACTTTTGATCCAAAATGAATTAGGTCATGTTCTTGTACTTTTTGAAAAGGGAAAAATGTATTCTACAACTTTCATGACCAAAGTTTTTCCATTTGAAGCATTTTTGGATCAAAAAGCAAGGCTTGAAAAATGGCATAAAATGACATATTCTTGAAAAGTCAACCATGCCCTAAAAAGTCAACTTTGCAAAAACTTGAAATTCTTGAATTTTGTGACCTTCAACCTTCTTCCATGATCAAATAAAGATCATATACACTCAAAATGATGAAGATCACCCCTTGGTTGGGTCATTGGGGGCCTCAGATGCCCTGATTTTGCACTGACTTGTTTGAAAAGTCAACTCTTGATCAGATGACTTCCCCATGGAATTTCTTCATGAAAATTGATATGCATACTCCCTATACCATATAGAGACCAATGGAAGCAATAATGACCAAAAAAATTGGAGTTATGGCCTCTGAAACCAAAACCCTAATTTTAGGTCAACTGTGCAGTCAAACTTGGCTCTGCATCCACACCAATCCCAGTTCTTGTGATTCTTTTGCATTTTTGACTTTGAAAGGATTTAATAAGATATAATAACACACATGGACCCCTTTTAAGTGATTGATGGCCTTTGGAGTGGCTCAAGAAGCTCTTGGATTGCTCAGATCACAAACCCTAGATGCAGATGACTTAGAACCAATGCAGTGACTCAAAATTGAGATATGAGATGATATGATTGTGTTTATGCATATGAAATGATCAAAAGCCATGGTGAAATGGGTGAGGGCAAATTTGGGGTGTTTACAGCTGCCCCTATTCAAACATGAGTTAGCTGTGCAGGATGTAAGCAACGGCTTAACAGGCAAACAAGATAACTTGTGGTTGAATACCAAAGACAGTCCAAAATTTGCACTCACAGAATGAAGAAGAAAAGGGATATAGATTGCATAAGAAAGTAAAGTATATTGTAAAGTATGGGCGACGGAGGACGACCGTCGAGCAGAGGATGACTGCTGGGTAAAGAGCGATGACGGGGACGGCCGACATGCTGGGAAAAGTGCGGAAAATAAAGCAATGACGGGGACGGCCGACATGCTGGGGATAAAAGATAAAGCAAAGACGGGGACGGCCGACTAGCTGGGAAAAAAAAAGAGATTATGATGGGGACGGCTATCAAGATAAAGTTGTAAGATTCTCTGGGAATTAATGAAACATGACGGAGACGGCCATCAAGTTCATAAAGCAAAGTAACCAACGATGGGGACGGCCATCGGGCTAAAAAAGAAAAGGGACCATGATGGGGACGGCCATCGGGTTAAAGAATAAATGGAATAAACAGATGATGGGGTACGGCCATCAAAGGTGAAGGACGATCACCTAGCAGGGGACGGCTGCTCTGTTGGGGAATAAAAGAATTATGATGGGGACGGCCATCAAAGGTGGAGGACGACCACCTGGCAGGGTACGGCTGCCGAAAATATCAACGATGGGGACGGCCATCGGATGAGCATGATGGAGGACGACCATCAAGAGGTGGAGGACGACCACCTAGCAGGGGACGGCTGCTCTCAGGGTTTATCATGACATAGGACGAATGTCAGATAACCAAAATCAACAATGGGGACGGCCATTGGATAAAATGATGAAGGACGATCATCAAAAGGTGGAGGACGACCACCTAGCAGGGGACGACTGCTAAATATCACTACATAGGACGAATGTCGGATAGAAAATCGACGATGGGGACGGCCATCGGATGAGCATGATGGAGGACGACCATCAAGAGGTGGAGGACGACCACCTAGCAGGGGACGGCTGCTCTCAGGGTTTTATCATAACACAGGACGGGTGTTAGATAAAAAGAAATTTGTTAGTTGGTGATGTACTGGGGAATAGTAAACACGGACGAGTATTTACATCCAAGAAACAGAAGGTATAAGTGTTTAGATGTTGTGTATAGATTAAAGATGCGGACGAGCATCCCTAAGACTACGATACGGACGAGTATCGGGTAGAAACAAATACTGGCGCGTGTTCAAAGATTATGATACGGACGAGTATCAACTGGTTAACAGAGAACACGGACGAGTGTTGAATCTGAAGGGACTCTTCTGGGGAATAATAGACACAGACGAGTATCTACATTCGAGAAGACATGAATGTTTGACACAGTGTATGGATTAAAGATGCGGACGAGCATCCTTAGGGTTATGATACGGACGAGTATCATGTAGAAACAAACACTTGACGCACATTCTGAGATGATGGTACGGACGAGTACCAACTGGTTAACAAAGAACATGAACCAATCGTCGAATCTGTGCGGATATGAATGGTATATACAAGATACGGACGAGTATCTGTATGAGTGTAACATGAGTAGTGAGTATGAGTATGAGTGTCTATCTGCTGGGGCGAGTGACACGGACGAGTGTCAAGAGAGAAAAGTATAATAATAACAACAAGTATATGGGTTGTAAAAGTGTAGATGACTGTGCTGGGGATATAACAACAAGTATATGGGTTGCAAAGAGTGTTCAGGTGACTTTACTGGGGAGAGATGGCACGGACGGGTGTCAAAATGAGTATATACTGGTGTTTGTGATTTGAGAGGCAGCTGCTTTTGCCGGGGATTTTGGTGGGGATTTTTCTGTACGTTGATGGACTGTCATTATTCACAAGTGCTGATTTAAAACATGGCTTATGATTATGCAATGTGTTTGATTTTTGCCGAAATGCTCCGTGTTAGATGGAATGCTACGCTTTGTGGGTGAATATGATGCAAATGCTATGATTATGCAAAGCTACCAAACCGGGATTCAAATCCCGTTGCTGCGAAGATCTCTGGCCAATCTGCTTGAAATGGACATCCCAGCTGGGGGTGAGATCATTGGTAGATCTGATGATATGATATTTGCTTGGGGATATAGGTCATTGATAGACCTATCCTGATAATGAGGGACCCAACTGGGGTTTATAGAAGCTTTCTTCACTCAGTTGTGATTCCTTAGTGCGTTGCTCTTCTGGATAGAGGCTGGGGCTCTGTGGGGGGATGGTTCCCTGACTTCTGTACTCGGCTGAGGATGAAATGGCAACTGGGCTGGGGAGGAAGAGAGGTCATTGAGAGACCTCCCTAGGGATTCTATTGAAGAGGATCCTTGACTCAGCCGGGGATATAGGTGCCTTCTGTGATGCCTGGCAACTCTGATGGGGATAAGCAACAAGTGGCAACTCAGCTGGGGGAAGTCATGGGAGGCAACTTAGTTGGGGAGAGAGCACTTCGGGTGCTAAAATTGAGTGTTGATTTTCCAGCTTGCTGGGATGAAGCTTACATGCCCCAAGTTGCATTCTGGATACCTGCAATCCTGAAAAAGATAGAGAAACGCACAAGGTAATCCCGAGGTATCCCTTACTGGATTCCGTCATAGGAGTTAGGATACTTCTGAGAGTAAGTATATTTCCTGCAAGCATGTTTTTGTTTGAAGATAAACATCTGTATTTTATGCAATCAGTTTCTTTTTAGACATCAGACATTTTTGCAAATAAATGAAAATGTACAAGACGAGACATGACTGAAAATCTGATTTTATTAATTCATATGCCCTGAATTGGCGAGATACAGTCAAAGGAACATATCCCCTTAAATGAGGAGATTGTTACAAATTGTGAAACAAAATGTTGGCAGTGTTGATGACGCTTTAGGGAGCTTCCTTTTCACTATGACTCGCATGACTTTTGACGTTCTTCTCATCTCGCTTTCTGAAAAATGTTGATTCTGATTGCAGCTTGATCTTTTCAAAGCTTACCAAGTTGTAAGTGATACAGACGAATTCAGAATGCAGTTGTTCGCTTATTCCCTTATTTTGCATGGATCGCCCTTTCGGGTTTTCAATCCATCGGGATACCCATTTTTGCCTGAGTTGTCCAATGTGGCTTTTCAACTCAGCGGGTGTACATTTTTTGTTTATTTTCCCTTATTTTTGCCCGAGTCTTTATTCTGTTTTTTGACTCGCCGGGATGCCCTATTTTTGCCTGGACTTACATTCTGTTTTTGGGTCCAGCGGGTCATTTTATGCGAAGTATTTTTTAACTGCATCTGAATTCACAGGGGATGGGAAATCTTCACCATCCATGGTGCTGAGCATCAGTGCCCCACCGGAAAAAACTTTCCTTACCACAAATGGTCCTTCATAGTTTGGGGTCCATTTGCCCCTGTGGTCTGTATGAGGAGGGAGGATTCTTTTTAGCACAAGATCTCCTACTTGGTACTCTCGGTGCCTGACTTTCTGATCGAAGGCTTTCTTCATTCTTTTCTGATATAACTGCCCATGACAGATTGCAGCCAATCTCTTTTCTTCAATCAGACTCAGTTGTTCGTAACGGGCCCGAACCCATTCTGCTTCACTCAGTTTAACATCCATTAGTACCCGCAGAGAGGGTAATTCAACTTCGACAGGTAGGACTGCTTCCATACCATACACAAGCTGATACGGTGTTGCCCCAGTGGACGTTCTGATTGACGTGTGGTACCCATGCAAGGCAAATGGTAGCATTTCATGCCAGTCTTTGTAAGTGACTACCATCTTCTGCACAATCTTCTTGATATTTTTATTCGCTGCCTCAACAGCGCCATTCATCTTTGGCCTGTAAGGAGAAGAATTGTGATGTTGAACCTTGAAGTCCCGACACAGTTCTGACATCATTTTGTTGTTTAGATTGGAACCATTGTCAGTAATGATTCGCTCGGGAACTCCATATCGACATATGATATCTCTCTTCAGAAATCTGGCTACCACTTGCCTTGTAACATTGGCATAGGAAGCTGCTTCGACCCACTTGGTGAAATAGTCAATGGCAACCAGGATGAATCTGTGGCCATTCGAAGCAGTTGGCTCAATCTTACCAATCATGTCAATGCCCCACATAGCAAAGGGCCAGGGTGAAGACATCACATTCAGAGGATTGGGAGGCACATGCACCTTATCCGCATAAATCTGGCATTTATGGCATTTTCTGGCGTAGGCACAACAATCAGCATCCATTGTGATCCAGTAATAGCCTGATCTCAGCAACTTCTTAGCCATGGCATGCCCTCCCGCATGGGTACCAAAGGATCCTTCGTGCACCTCGTGCATTAGCAGATCTGCTTCTGTCCTGTCGACGCATCTGAGGAGTACCATATCAAAGTTTCTCTTGTACAGGGAACCATCAGTGTTCAGGAAGAAACTACCAGCAAGCCTTCTCAAAGTCTTCTTATCATTGGAAGATGCCCCAGGTGGGTATGTCTGATCCTCCAAGAAACACTTAATGTCATGGAACCAAGGCTTATCATCTTTGACAATGTCTGCTTCGAACACATATGCTGGTCTGTCAAGTCTGGACACTGAGATCTGAGGTACAAAGTTGGCAGCCTGAACTTTGATCATGGATGAAATGGTGGCAAGAGCATCTGCAAACTGATTCTCGTCCCGAGGGATATACTCAAGCTTGACTGTTGTAAAGAAAGTCAATAACCTCCTCGTATAATACCTGTAGGGTATCAGATGATCCTGATGGGTGTACCATTTGCCATTGGTTTGATTGATTACCAGAGCTGAATCTCCGAATACGGTCAATGTCTTGATCCTGAGGTCGATGGCTTCCTCAAGACCCATAATACAATCTTCGTATTCAACTTCGTTGTTAGTGCAGTTGAAAGTGAGTTTTGCCGAGAAAGGCATGTGAACTCCTTTAGGTGTAATGAGCACTGCACCAACACCACGACCATTCATGTTAACAGCCCCATCAAACATCATAGTCCATTCTTCTTCCGGGTCAGGCCCTTCAGTGTGAACAGGCTCTTCATGATCTTTTGATTTTATGAACATGATGTCTTCATCAGGGAAGTCAAACCTCATAGGCTGGTAATCATCAATGGGTTGCTCAGCAAGATATTCAGACAATACACTGCCCTTGATGGCTTTCTGAGATGTGTATTGGATGTCATATTCAGTAAGGATCATTTGCCATCTTGCAACCCGTCCGGTAAGAGCTGGCTTCTCAAATATGTACTTAACTGGGTCCATCTTAGAGATCAACAAAGTAGTGTGGGTCAGCATATACTGTCTCAGTCGGCGAGCAGCCCACGCTAAAGCACAGCAAGTTTTCTCGAGCAGTGAATAACGTTGTTCACAGTCGGTAAACTTTTTGCTTAGGTAGTATATTGCATACTCTTTTCGACCAGACTCGTCATGCTGGCCCAGCACACACCCCATTGACTCTTCTAATACTGTCAAGTACATTATCAGAGGTCTTCCTTCGACTGGAGGCATAAGGATTGGAGGTTCTTGTAAGTACTCTTTGATCTTGTCAAAAGCCTTCTGGCAATCTTCGTTCCACCTGACCGTTTGTTCTTTTCTTAATAGCTTAAACAAAGGTTCACAGGTTGCTGTAAGGTGAGATATGAACCTTGAAATGTAGTTCAATCGACCTAAGAACCCTCGAACTTCTTTTTCTGTCTTCGGTGCCGGCATCTCTTGAATAGCTTTGACTTTATCAGGGTCAACTTCAATCCCTTTCTCACTTACAATAAATCCCAGCAGCTTACCAGATCTCACCCCGAATGTGCATTTGTTGGGGTTCAATTTCAGTTGATACTTCCTCAGACGCTTGAATAGTTTCAGCAGATTCACCAGGTGATCTTCTTCAGTGAGGGACTTGGCGATCATGTCATCCACATAACATTCTATTTCTTTATGGATCATATCGTGGAATAATGTCACCATAGCCCGTTGATATGTTGCACCAGCATTCTTGAGCCCGAATGGAATTACCTTGTAGCAGAACGTGCCCCAGGGTGTGATGAAGGTTGTCTTCTCCATGTCTTCAGGTGACATTTTAATCTGATTGTATCCTGAAAATCCGTCCATGAAGGAAAATACCGAGAACTGAGCCGTATTATCCACCAACACATCAATGTGAGGTAATGGGAAATCATCTTTCGGGCTGGCTCTGTTCAGATCCCGGTAGTCAACACACATCCTTACTTTTCCGTCTTTCTTAGGCACAGGTACTATGTTAGCAACCCACGGCGGATAGCTAGTCACAGCAAGGAACCCGGCGTCCCATTGCTTTTGTACCTCTTCCTTGATCTTCATTGCCATGTCCGGGCGAGTACGGCGCAGCTTCTGTTTAACCGGCGGGCATTCCTCTCTCAAAGGCAGCTTGTGCACAACAATGTCGGTGTCCAAACCTGGCATATCTTGATAAGACCAAGCAAACACGTCCACATACTCTCGAAGCAGGTCAACCAGTTGTCTCTTCACTGAGTCTTGCAGGCAGGCCCCGATTTTAACTTCTTTCACGTCTTCATCTGTACCAAGATTGATCACTTCAACCTCCTCCTGGTGAGGGGTAATAACCTTTTCCTCTTGTCTCAACAACCTGGCAAGCTCTTCAGGGAGCTCATACTCTTCTTCAACCCCTTCATCGGCTTGATTAATTGGATTGTCAAAGTCATACGAAGTCATAGCCGTGCTGTTGTCGGTGCTGTCTGAAAGGCACTCTCTGCAAGGGTTCAGTTTGTTCATTTTAGTGATTGATTTTAATCTTGTTTTAGAAAAGTGAAATAAAGTTGTCATTTTGAAAACACTGCCATTTATTTTTTGTACAAAAAGAAAAACGGAAAAACAGTGAGCGAAAAAAGGAAAAGACTCGTTTGCAAAAAGATGTCTGATATTTCATTGATTAATCTTGTTTGCACAAAAAGTACAGATGGCCCGATTACAAAATGAGTCTTGTCATCTTGGGCAAGATGCAAGACTTTGATGCATGCTATAAAAATACAGGAAATAATAATTACTCTGCATGAGTAACTCTTATAATTTCCTGGGAGGACCAGTTTGAGATACTGCTCCCCGGGATCTTTGGACGAATCCAGCTTTCCAGGTTGCGTTCTTCTTCCAGCTCGTCTTCCAAACAGTTGACAGCATCAGGGGTGAGCATCCCCCCACTCACAAAGTTGGGCTCTTTCGCCGCCTCTGCTTGATCTTGTTGAGTTGGTTTGTAACCCAACCCAAATCTATCCTCTTTCTTCTCCACCGATAACAGTTTGCCCCAGCCTTGGGCGTTTCCTCCCTCAACAACCTTCCGGGCTTGTTGGTATGACGTCATTGAAGTACCAGGCACAGCAGATGTCTCATTGATGTTCAAGGCCTCGAAACCTTGGCTCATTGTTTCATGGATCTCCCCATCCATCTCAATATACTTATAGGTAGCCAGGTGGCTGACAAAAATATCCTCCTCTCCACAGATTGTAACGATTTGACCCTCCCACTCATATTTTAACTTCTGGTGAAGGGTAGAGGTCACGGCGCCAGCGGCGTGAATCCATGGCCTACCCAATAGACAGCTGTAGGCAGGCTGTATATCCATCACGTAGAAGGTCGTTTTGAAGGTCTGCGGTCCAATCGTTATGGGCAACTCGATCTCTCCCAGAACCGATCTCTTTGAGCCATCAAAGGCTCTTACCACCAGGTTGCTGGGTCTCAACGCCAATCCGTCATATTCTAGCTTCACCAGGGCCTTTTTAGGTAAGACATTGAGGGATGACCCCGTGTCTACCAGCACATGGGAAAGGACAGCACCTTGACATTCCAGGGTTATGTGCAAGGCTTTGTTATGGTTGCGGCCTTCCGTAGTCAAATCAGTATTGGTGAACCCTAGTCCGTGACTAGCATTAACATTTCCAACTACAGCTTCCAGTTGATTGACAGTGATCTCTTCAGGCACGTAAGCTGCGTGCAAGACTTTGAGTAGTGCATTCTGATGGGCTTCGGAGCACATAAGCAATGATAGGATTGAGATCTTGGAAGGCGTCTGATGAAGCTGATCCACTACTTTATAATCACTCTTCTTGATGATTCGCATGAACTCATCAACCTCTTGATCGAAGGGTGTTTTCAAAGCTTTTTTAACAGTCTGCTCTTCTTGCACCATGCTTTTTCCTTTTGCCTTGGCAGCAGCCTCTGCTTCGGCAGTGGGTCTCTGAATTTGTGGAGCGAAAAGACGTCCGCTTCGAGTGAAGCCTCCGCCTCCTCCCACATTGTCAATTTGTGGTGCAAGGGTTGATGATTCAAAAGTGATTCTTTGTCCTTCGCAGTACAGGTCAGAGCCGTAGTGCCAAGGGATGACATTACTGCTTTCATAAGGTACTGGTCCAGGCACCGTGATAGTGACTGGACTGATTGCAGTTGCGGAAGGAGTTGTGATAGTTTGCGGATCATAATAAATTGTGACTGGTGCTCTGATGGGAGCAGCACCTTCTGAGTTGTAGGCAGAGTTGTTCTCAGGATCATAAAATATCGTGACAGTTGAGACGTCTTCATGATTTGTTGCTGATGTTGTAGGAGATATTGTCGGAAGGATGGACGTTGTTGTTGTAGGAGATTCAAACTGGAGTGGTGCTGAAGTTGTAGAAGGAAAATTTGTTGATGGCTGATCAGTTGAGATGATAGATGAAGTACTTGTTGATGAGGCCGAAGAATTGTCAGGAATAATGGTTGTTGCAGTTGTAGGAGGTTCTGGAGTTGTTGCTGATGAGATTGCTGGATTTGTAGGAAATGATGTGGTGATCTGAAGTTGGCCACTCTGAATAAGACCATCTATGCCATTCCTCAAATTATCACACCCATTTACTGAAATATTGCAGTAAGCACACCCTAATTCACACCCCGGGAACATATGACATTCGAGGAGTTGAGCCTTGATTTCTACCAACGGTGTCCGGATCTGACCCACACTGGTTATTAAATAAGACGGCTTGTCTTCTTCAATAGCGTTAATTCTGGGACCTCCGTGGTTCGGCATAGGATTTTTGTTGACATTGGGTGGTGGTGCGAAATTCAGAGCTTTTGAGTCTACCAGGTCTTGTACCTTCATGTGCAAGGCTCTGCACTTTTCTGTACTGTGGCCAGGTGCATTTGAATGAAAAGCACATCTGGCATTGGAGTCATAATTCCTGGGTAGACTGTTGGTATCTGGAGGTGCCAACGTCCTTAGCTCAACTAGGTTGAGTTTCAGGAGTTGTGGCAGCAATGTAGCATATGGCATAGGGATCGGATCGATTACCCTATTAGCTTGAGATGGCCTCTGTTGGAATGGCCTTTGCTGGTTATTGTTGTTGGTATTGTTGTAATTTCTCGGAGGATACTGAGCTTGTTGATGGTACTGAGGTTGTTGCTGATAGTTGGGCTGCGGAGGTTGATAAACTAGTTGTGGATGGGCCGGAGCGGGAATGGTGACTGCTGCCACAGATCTACGGACATATTGGGGCCTGCCCCTGTTGGTGTGGATGGCATTGGTCTCGCCAATTCTTCTTGGGCCTGCAAAAGGCTTCCTTGTAATACTGGACGAGCTGGCACCGTTGTCAGATATCTTGCCCATTTTTAACAGGCTCTCAATTCTATCCCCAGCTATGACAACATCTGCAAAGCTAGTAGAAGAGAAAGCAGCCAGCCTGTCAATGTAGGTTCCCTGAAGGGTGTTCATGAACATATCTGCCATTTCCCTCTCAGACATAGGTGGTTGAACAACAGCAGCCAATTGCCTCCATCTCTGGGCATATTCTCGGAAACTTTCCCTTGACGACTGTGACATTCCCATTAGGAGGGTCCTGTTGGGTGCCATGTCTAAGTTGTACTGATACTGTCTGATGAAGGCCTCTGCCAGGTCCTTCCAACACCTGATAGTTGTCCTTGTCAGATGAGAGTACCATTCTCTTGAAGCTCCCGTCAAGCTGTCTTCAAAATAGAACATCCAGAGCTTCTCATCCATAGTATAGGCCTTCAACCTTCCCAGAAATGATTGTAAATGAGTCCGGGGGCATGAAGTCCCGTTATATTTTTCAAAACAAGGAGGCTTGAACTTATGGGGAATCCTGACCCCGTCTACCAAGCCCATGTCCATGACATCGAAACCCAAAGAGTTTTGAGACTCTAAGGACCTCAATTTCTCAGCTATCTCATCCAGCCTTCTATCATAGGCTTCTTCCCCAGCACCCATTACTGTGAATTGATCCTCTTGGGGGTCTTCTTGCAGTACCCTGGCTGCAGTGGCAGTCCCTTGAACATTTGCAGGAATATTGACTTCTGGATGAAGATGTGGTCCAAAGACTGGGGGATTGACATGAGGTTGGACCCTCTCGTTATTGCTTGTGCCAGCAGTTCCTATATGTGGATCTTCTTGATTCTGCCTTTCCACCATGGCCCTCAATCTTTCCTGGCTCTGAGCCAAGTTGTTCATCACTTCCATAAACTGAGTCATTTGGTTCCTCATTTCCAACCTCTCGTTGGTCATTTGGTTCCTGACCTCAGTAAGGTCCTGCTGCATCTGATTCATTTGTATGCCCGGGAGGTTGTTATGGGTTGGATAACGGTGCGGACGGTTGAGGGGAAATACCCGGCGCCGAGCAATAGTTCCTGGATACCACAACAGAGTTAGCAACAATAAAACAAAAACCTACAAAACAAACAAAAGGGTTAGCATGCAATGCAGTATGCTTATTTGTTTTCAAGGTATCCGGCTTGGCATTCAGTTTTGACCCTTCCAGACCCTTGAAGATGCTGTTGATGTTGCTCTCGAAGTAAACTCGGATGGAACAAACTAATACATATATTACAAAAGCAAATGGTACATAGTTTGTTTTACAAATACAAGCCCTCGGAGGGGTCAAAATACATTACAAGAAAAAATGAAAAATACACGGAATGAAAGCAACAACAAGCAAATGGTCAAACACCAAGACCAAACTCATCCTCACGAACTTCCTTGAGAAGTGCTTCGGTCACAGGATCAGCTGGACGCTCCGTGAGATTCCCGATGAGGAGGTTCCGGGTCGTAACAGCTGCTGTTAGCTTTTTGTGCTGACTTTGGTCCTTCGGCCTCTTCACTCCGGCTTTGATCTTCAGCTCTGATATCTCCCTCTGGGCTGCTGCCAGGGCTTCTTGCTGCACTTTTGCACTAGCTTCCAGTTGCTCCATCTTGTCTTGGACCCTCTTGTCTTCCAGAGTACGAGCCTCGGTGATCCTGACCCACCTAGCCTGACTCTCCTTCAGATACAAGTCTGTCCTTGCTCTCTGGAACTGGGCTTCTTTGCAAGCATTCTTCAGAATTTGTTCTCCAGCTTTAGACTTTTTGATATAATCCCCAGACTTCTCAATCTTAACCAGATGCTCCACTCTCAGCTTCTCTAGCCTCTCAATCTCCATCCTGCCATCACTCCTCTCCCGGAGAGTCTTCTGCAAAGCCTGAGTTAACTTCTCATTTCTTTCCTTCAAGCTCTCAAACTCCTCCAAACTGATAGTGGCAGGGGGTGGTGCTGAAGATGATTCAGGCATATCTTCTATGGTAAAGGGAATCCCAGAGAATTGAGCCCTGGCACGGGACCATTCATAATATTGTGCTGATGCCACATTGCTGCACTTCCCCAAAATGGTTATTCCCTTGGTTTGAACATTATCCCAGGCCCAAGCAGCCTGCCTAACAATAGCCAGATTAGGCTTGTTCTCACAATAAAGAGTCTCAACCAAGTCCTGTGCCTTAGGAATGTGGACCAGTGCATAGCCCAGTTGTCTTTTGAACAGCAGAGGGTTGTAATTGATACTACCCTTAACTCCTATTAGGGGCACATTGGGAAAATTCCCACAGCTGGTGATGATATCCCTGCCCTTGGTGCTCTGAGTGCACCACCTGATATCAGCTGAAGTTAGAGCAGTGAGTCTTTTAGCCCAGTTTCTCTGCTGATGAGGATTCAAAAATGCATCTGTCCTGGGCAGATGCCTGAGAAGCCAAGTGTGGAACAATGGAGCACAACACCTCACTAATCTTCCCCTCTGCTTTTCATTTCTCTGATGCACTGAGTAATAGAGATCCCCCAACAAAGTGGGCACTGGGTTCTTCAAGATGAAAAGATGGATTGCATTCTTGCTAATGAATCGAGGCTCATCTGCAAACAACACAATTCCATATATACTCAAGGCCAATAAAGCACAGACAGCTTTCCACTCTCCTAAAGAAGCTTTCAGGGTAGCTTGAGAAATCAAGAAATCCAGATGGAAACCAGGGATTCCAGCCTTGGAAGTCATATGCTGCTCAATCAGAACAGGTTCCAGTTGCAAAGCCTTTGCTACTTCTCCATTACCAGGAAAGACCATCTCAGGGTTGAAAGGGACTCCACCCTTGATAGGTATACCAACCAATGATGAGTATTCTTCCAATAGAGGGCCCAACTGAAAGTCTTGGAAAGTAAAACACCTTAATGGGGGATCATAAAACTGAAGGCAGGTGTGGATCAGGCTTCTCTGTGAAGGGTCCAGATCCATAACCATATCAAGTATATCTCCAAAGTGTTCCCTGAACAATGGTATGTGATCTGGAGTGATCAGGGTCTGAATCCTCCTGATGTCAGATAGCTCTGGCTGGAAGAAGTGATAGGTGATGTTGCTCTTTTTGGGAGCCATGATGCTGAAGATGAGTAGAGACAGGTGCTGATGATAACACTGAAGAATGGGCCACTGATTGGCTGGTGCAGGTGACTGGAATAGATAGCTGATAACTGAGGCAGATGCTGATGAAGATGGGTCAATACTGAAGATGGGGTCAAAAACCAAAACCAAATGAAGATGGATACCCTGAAACACAATTAAGCAAATGTCAATATGATGCAATGTTCATGTATGCAAATGATATTGCAAGGGTTTGTGACTGAGCCGGATCTGATCAAATGCCCTGATATAGGTCCAAGTATGTTCAAGAAATCCAGATGGAGGTCTATAAATCCAGTAACCAAGGTGGGGGGCTCAAATAAAGAGCCACATATCCAGGGTTTAGAATCACAAGAACTGTTCCAACATGGAGTACTCTTAATCAAATCAAAGTAACAGGGTATGATGAGGCCAAGGGTACCTGCAAACCTGTAAACAGCCTAACCCCCTCACAGGTGGTGTTCTAAAACAAGGATCCTCAGACTTGGATCAGTTATGAGAAGTGTAAACACTTCTAACCCGGAGGTACAGTGTTTACAATAACCATAAGAGTTCCTCCTCTAATTCACCTCAGTTTCTGAAGGTCAAAACTAAAGGTCATCCAGACTTAGCAGGCTTCCCAGATAGCCCTAGCATTGCAGGAAATCTGCAACACAGAGTTCTCAAGAAGAAACCCATATCTGAACCGTGTTTCATATTCCCGCACCAGACCGAGATGGAATGGGAAAGAATATGATTCACTCTAGCCTAGGTGTCACTCAGGTCCCAGGTATAGGACCTTAACTCTCAATGGAACACCCACCCACCAAAGCAAACAACAGATCCAACCAGCAGCACAGTATGACAATATGATAATATATGCATAAAGCTATAAAGAAAGCAATAAACAAAGTTGTACATAAAGCAAAAATAAATACAAATATACAAACACAAATAAGCACATAACACCCCAGTAAACACAAATCAATCAAGCGCTAGGAGGAAACCACAAAAAGAACCAGAAGCCCTGGTTGCAGTATAAGGCTCCCCAGCAGAGTCGCCAAGCTGTCGCTCCCGATAAATGGGAATGGGCCCAGATAAAGGTACAGACGCGAACGGTCGGCGAGAGGGACAATGAGAACACACAGCCGTGAACTCACTGGAGATGAATAGAGTCGCCAGCTAGGCATTTTTATCCAGGAGGAAAGGTAATGCTGCATAGACCTAGAAAGATACGGATAAGACGGTTGCGAACCAGAGAGACTGAGAAAGGGGGTTGGTTACAACCTGGGAAGGTATTAGCACCCAGATTGTCCGCCGTACTCGACGGGATCCACGCTTGAAAGATTTGTGTTTTAAAGGGGTAGTGTCAGTGCAATCTGTGTATACAATAGCTGGAAAAGAATGTACAGGTGTCAGTGTAGAGAAATGTGATGTGTATAAATGTACAGTGTCAGTGTAAGAACAAAAATAAGATGCTCAAGATCATGAGGCTTAAAGAATGAAACTGGAAGAGGGGGGGATATACAGAGACTTTTGTTCGATAACTGTTAAGTTATGCCTACGTATCCTCTCGTGCAATGAGGAAGTCAGAACACCGTAGTTCGACCCAAAGAGACTGAAAGATGGATTGACTTGTGAACTGCTTGCTTGCCTATGCTCAAGTGTATGATCTGTCTGGCACAGATGCAAACTGTCTTGCATTAGACGGAAGAAGCGAGTTCTCGTTTATGAGTGAATGAGATGAGAAAAGAATCCCGAAGGAGACGATTATTGTTTGTTTTTGTATTTCCAGTCTTTTATTGCTTTTTTAAGTTTGTCATAAGTTAATGAGCTTAAGTCTAAACCAATGGATTTAATAAACTCATCACATCTTCCCTCTGATTAGGGGTAATGAGAATACCTTAAGTGTGAAGTCAGATTCTCACACTTAATCACCTTTGGTATAGGATTAAGATCATTAACCTATTTGTGATTATTTAGATGTTTTTGGTGTTTTTGTTTAGTGTTGAGTAATGAGATTAAGCCATAATCAAGGATTAAACAGACTCATTACACCATCCTAATAGAAGGATAATAGATGAGAATGTTTAAGCTGAGGAAAGCTCCTCAACTTAATCCATGATTAGGGATTAAGCTCATGACAAAACAAACCTTTGATTAAGTGGATTTTATTTGGTGATATGATGATGAAGTGAGTTTTATGATTTGTAAGACAACTTGAGGGGGACTTGTCCATTAACACTAGGGTTAGTCCTTCTTAACCATTTAAGGAAGAATTGGAACCCTAATGCAAGGCCCAAGTTACAAGTGTGATGTCTTGATGATTATTAAATGAATTGATCAAGAGATTTAAACACATTAAGGGTTTAACACTTAGGATTAAAGTTATACACTCCATCCTAAGAGAAGGATGCAGGCATAAGCTTAATCACAAAGCCTTAAAGCCTTTAGGGTTTAGTCCCTGATTATGAGATGAGAAGAGAAGACTCAAAAGAGACTCAAAGGTGAAACTAAGAGGGGAGACTAATCAAAACCCTAATCATTGTCATGCTTGGTTGTTCCTAAGGTTTGTGAGGTTTTCAAGAGAAGATCTTCAATGGAACCACCAGGAGGCAGATGAAAGGATCAAGAGAAGCAAAGCAACTTGCTTCATTCAAGAAGTCAAGTCACTTGAAGAAATAAAGTGGGAAGAAGAAGAATGAGCAAGCTCAATCTCAAACACATACAAAAATGCAGCATGGATGCTAGAGAAATGAAAAGAAAAGTTATGAGAAGTGAAGGCAAATTCACTTCTCAAAGTCACTTACCACCTGAAAGGTTAGAAAAGAAATGCAATGCAATGCAAAATGGGATGAGATGACATGATGAGAAACAAAACCAGAAGCAATACATGATGCTAATGATGCTATGAGATGCTACAAACATGAGGCAGCACATGGAAATGACCATACAAGTTCATGAATGCAAATGAAACAAGCTAGGAACCATGAACATACATGAAAAGTTATGAAGTGCACATGGCATACAACATGGCAAATACATGATGCAATGATCAAACATGCTTTCAATATGTCTTATGATGTCAAATGAATCAAATGGATGCTTGAAATGTCATGGCAAGTCATGTTATGCAAGAGAATGCAAGATGGATGCATATGGAAGCCCAAATTAGGGTTTATGAACAATGCATCAAACAGAAATCAAAATCAGAAACAAGCAACATTATAAAAAATTGAAAATGCCACACAAAGGACCCCTAATCCTATACTAACCCAATGCCCCAAGGAGAAGCTTCAACTCTTAACCAAGTTCAAGATATGAATTTCCTAAGTTTTCTAGGGTTTTAGGGTTCCTAAACAAGAAAATTATCAAACAAATTGAAAATGAAAGATCAAATCATGGCCATTTAATATTACAAACTACATGCTAAACACAATGCAATGCAAAAAGAATCAATGTCCAACTCTTCACGGATAGGCAGAAATGATTTTTTGAACTTTGGATCAAAATAATGCACAAAAATGATTTTAATTCAATGAGAAATTCTTAAAATGCATCAAGATCAAAAAATAAATTTGGTTTGAAGGTTGGACAATGTTTCTAAATGTCTTAGAACATTTCATGAATTTTTTGGTGATTTTTAAATACCTAAAAGTATTTTTAATAAATTAATTCTCATTAATCAATTAAAAACTAACATTTAAATATTTAAAAATATTTTTTTAATGCTAAAAATGAAAATAAAAATATTTTTGTGTCATAAAAATTAATGAAACTCTTGAGAAAAAGTTTCATAATTTTTAAACAAATTTTACTATTTTAAATAAATTATGCAAATTAAATGAAAAGAAATGAAATAAAAATTAAAATAAACTGAAGTATGCAGGATGGAGGGCCAGGATTGAGTATGGGTTTGAAAATGTTGACTGCGCGCGCCATCTGATGGCCCATATTCAAACTGATTTAATCTCAATTAATTAAATAAATAATGATGATTAGGGTTTAATGATTGCATCTCAGCCATACACACGCGCGCGAAGTCAACTTTTTCAACGCATCCAACGTTCCAGATTCAAATTCACTTAATGACTGGGATTATGCCCTAATGATTTTCAGGTGGCCGGAGAAGACCTCCGGTCTTCTTCTCCGGTGGGAACCCCACCTGAAAATCTCCAAAACTCTCAAAACCTAACTAAAATGAAATCTAAAAACATGGAAATGATCCCCACAACTTACTGAATCAAAACCCCAAGCCAAAACTCATTTATATTTCATTAATCTCCCGAATCGAAACAAAGAAGATTTTAGGGCAAAACTTTCAGAAACAAATTAAACTCTCATCTCTCCACCATTTTCAAAACTAAAGGCATCAGAACAATCAGTGAAGCATATAGAACAACTTAAGAACTTAAAAAACGATTTCTGGAAAAAATGTTCTTGAGCTACCTGAGTTTCGAAGCTTCCAATCCAGCAACTTTCTGACCTCTCCCTTTGATGCAATCCACTTTACTTGGTCCCCTGATGATCCTTGAATGCTTAGGAGGAGTTTATGTTGGCTGGTTAAGGAGTTTGAACAGCTTCTTCTCAAGCTCTGTTGAAAATGGTAATGGTGATTCAGGCTGTTTCAGGCCAATGTGAGTGGTTCTTTGTGATCAGGGTGATGTTTTGAGAAGGTTTGTGGAGTTTGTTCAAGTGTTTGTGGCTTGTGGAATGAGTTTCGAAATCTTTGGCTTTGGGAGTGAAAAATAGAAGAATGGTGTTCTTGCTTGATTCAGGCCTAAGTCTTGTTGGTTTTGGCTCAGTGGAGCAAAGTGAGTTGATCTATGGAATTGGTTTTTGTGTTGGTGTGTTGTGTAGAGAGATTCGAAGGCTTTTGCTTGAGGGGGTGATTTTGTGAATGCTATGCTCTTGTGTGTTTTAGCCTTGCTTGTTCTATGAAATGGCCAGCATTTGATCCACATAAACAAAGCCTATTGGTCAGTTGATGTGACTTGGCCTGCTGTGATAGGTAAGTCACCTTTTGCAAAAAGTCCACTTTGTTGTAAGGAAAGCATGGGTTGAGCCCTAGGCTAGCACAAGTACATGGGCTGGCGCAGCATGGTGAGGGGAAAAGCTATGGCTGGTTCAGTATCCAAGACATCAAGTGGGTGAGATGTGATGATAGTTTTTGCAAGTTGCTTACTTTTGAAACTTCATGAAAATCTCTTGCCTTGCCAACCATGAACATGTGATCTTTTGGTTCAAATCTGATTTTTAGGTCACATGTGATGTTTGTACATTGGTTTGATATGAACTAGAAGTTACAATTTGCCTTGGTTCAAAGTTTTTGCAAGTTTCCCATTTTGTGCATAACTTGAAAATTAGTGATTTTTGCCAACTTTGACACACCATAACTTTTGATCCAAAATGAATTAGGTCATGTTCTTGTACTTTTTGAAAAGGGAAAAATGTATTCTACAACTTTCATGACCAAAGTTTTTCCATTTGAAGCATTTTTGGATCAAAAAGCAAGGCTTGAAAAATGGCATAAAATGACATATTCTTGAAAAGTCAACCATGCCCTAAAAAGTCAACTTTGCAAAAACTTGAAATTCTTGAATTTTGTGACCTTCAACCTTCTTCCATGATCAAATAAAGATCATATACACTCAAAATGATGAAGATCACCCCTTGGTTGGGTCATTGGGGGCCTCAGATGCCCTGATTTTGCACTGACTTGTTTGAAAAGTCAACTCTTGATCAGATGACTTCCCCATGGAATTTCTTCATGAAAATTGATATGCATACTCCCTATACCATATAGAGACCAATGGAAGCAAGAATGACCAAAAAAATTGGAGTTATGGCCTCTGAAACCAAAACCCTAATTTTAGGTCAACTGTGCAGTCAAACTTGGCTCTGCATCCACACCAATCCCAGTTCTTGTGATTCTTTTGCATTTTTGACTTTGAAAGGATGTAATAAGATATAAGAACACACATGGACCCCTTTGAAGTGATTGATGGCCTTTGGAGTGGCTCAAGAAGCTCTTGGATTGCTCAGATCACAAACCCTAGATGCAGATGACTTAGAACCAATGCAGTGACTCAAAATTGAGATATGAGATGATATGATTGTGTTTATGCATATGAAATGATCACAAGCCATGGTGAAATGGGTGAGGGCAAATTTGGGGTGTTTACATATATCATATGAAGGCTTTTGACCACAAGAATTAGTCAAATCTATGAGAATCCCTTGACCTGGAGCAAAACCCTAATTAGGGTTTGTTTGTGTAGGAGGATGTAACAATGTTGACCTTCTAATGATACCTCACCCTTCCATGACTTTTAGGGTAACCTTGGGCTTGAATGAGATATGAGGAGACCTTGTAAACCTCTTGCAATGTCCTCTTGCTCTTGGCTTGACTTGGAGATCATGAGTTTCCAGATGATTGATCATTTGCCTTATGCTTGTTGTCATGGATGCTTATGCTTCATTCTTCTATACCAAAATGCTAGAATATGCCAACTACATGTCATGCCTATGGTATGAAAAATGATATGAAAAAGAGAGGGAAAATTTTGGGGTGTTACAACTGCCCCTATTCAAACATCTGTTAATTTGAAAAGGACGAGGGCATCGGCTATCGGCCGTTCGAGATGAATTGTGGTTGAATACCAAAAAAGACCCTGAAATTTGCACTCTGTTGGAGAAGGGAAGGGAAATAAACCCAACCAAAGAAACAACCGTCTGATGAAAAAGGTAACCAATAGTAAAAACTGAAAACGAGAAAATGTCCTTTGTAGGATGCCAGGAGACTACTGGCCCGACATAGCGACGATGGACTTTGTACACTTCAGTTTATGGGATAGATGTGTACGGATTCAAGATTCGTATTAACAAATATGATGTTTTGATCTTGATTAGAATCTGCATTTAGGCATGCAATGTCTTGATTCTCTTCGTATAACCTAAAGGCATACGGTAAAAAATGTGCAACTACGAAAATCCACATAACAACGCGTTGTCTTGACTTTCTGCACTGTTTCAACAGTATAACCTATTGTCAGGATCTGAAACCAGGCATGCACTATCTTGACCCTCTTTCAGAATCTGTGTAACCACACGTTGTCTTGACTCTGATCTTCAAAACCCGTATAACAATACGTAGTCTTGATTTTGATTTGTGAAATAGCCATTCTAACGAGTAGATATGTATTTCAAATAAAAGATCCACTGGGTTGTATCACTGTCAGAATCCATATAACAATACAGTGTCTTGAATCTGATCTTCAAAATCCATATAACAATACGCTGTCTTGATTTTTCTCTTCAAAATCCGTATAACAATATGCTGTCTTTATTTTGGATAGAATCTGTATGTTGTCTTGACTCCGCCTTGGAATTCGTACCTCTTCAAAGATCTATCCACTGGGCTAGATTGTGTTGAGGAAATGAGATCACACCTTCTGTCAATAACCACATCTTGCTGGGGAATAAAAATAAACATTGAATCACTCTCGAAAACCATGGATGGAGATAACCCTCTGTTGAGGAGAGATAAGAACAAACTGCATCTGGGCATGCACTGTTTTGATTTGTCCTGTCTGCCAAAAATAAATTGGCGATATCTTGGGGAATATTTCAAAAATGGGAGTGAATCCCAATTCATGAAACTCTGCGAGGAAATGACAACCTTCTAACTTGGCTGGGGAAACAAACTGTCAAGACCTGACTGGGGATAGAATTCTGACAATTCTAACTCTCTGGGGAGACAATGCATTCAGCTTCTTGCTGGGACTGAAGACTCCGCTTGGGGAAGAGAACTGTTCAACTGATCTCGAAGTTCTGCAGGGAACACTACCTTCTTGGACTCAACTGGGAAAGATTCCACTTCAATTATTCTGAGGATGTTAGGTATCACCCTCCTCTTCCGGAAATGAGAATTGTAAAGCATTTTTTGTTGGGGGAGGAACACTTTACTTGGAAAATGTTGTCTGGTAACATCCTTCTTTCTGTACTGAAGACTCCGCTTGTAATGCATTCGGCTTCTTGCTGGGACTGAAGACTCCGCTTGGGGAAGAGAACTGTTCAACTGATCTCGAAGTTTTGCAGGGAACACTACCTGCTTGGACTCAGCTGGGAAAGATTCCACTTCAATTATTCTGAGGATGTTAGGTATCACCCTCCTCTTCCAGAAATGAGAATTGTAAAGCATTTTTTGTTGGGGGAGGAACACTTTGCTTGGAAAATGTTGTCTGGTAACATCCTTCTTTCTGTACTAGCTGACTGCAAACCTGCAACAACAAAGTACACCTATATGCCCTGGGGAATTGCATGGTATGAGTCAATCATCCTATGTCACCTGACATTCAAAGTGATTTTAAATGCTTTCCCTTCACATGTCATTTGTAAGGCCACCATGTTTAAATGCAATGTTCTTTTATCAATTATTCCGGACATTTTTTGCAAACAAAGCAAGTAAATTAAAAACAGGGCTAAAGCTTTTTGACTGAATATTCTTTTATTGATGAGCCTCTGAATAGGCGAAAATTTACATCAGGAAGCAATCACGTGGAAAGAGGTAATCATTGTAAATTGAGAAAAGAAACCATCCTAATGGCAATGTGCACGGCATTCCAATGAGTTTCAGTTCTTCTATGACCAGTATGTCTTCAAGATTTTTCGTTCCTACCTTTACTTTCTGAAGAAGGAGATTGGACTGATTCCTACCCTCCTGAGATTTCCAGGTTAACTGAGACAATGACGTCGTACAGATTACCTAGATCGTAGTCATTCGCTTATTCCCTTATTTTTAATGGGCCGTCCTTTCGGGTTTTCAGTCCACCGGGATACCCTTTTTTGCCTGAGTTGTCCAATGCGGATTTTCAACTCACCGGGTGTACAACTTTTTTATTATATACCTAAATTTTTCCCGAACTTTTTATTTTGTTTTTAGCTTGCCGGGATGCCCTTTTTTTGCCTGGACTTTTATTCTGTTTTTTTCCAAAGGGTCCTTTTATGCGAAGTATTTTTTAACTACGCCTGAGTTAACAGGGGACTAGAAGTCTTCACCATCCATAGTAGTGAGCATCAGTGTTCCACCAGAGAAAACTTTCTTTACTATGAATGGGCCTTCATAATTTGAAGTCCACTTGCCCCTGTGATCTGAACCTGGAGGAATGATTCTTTTGAGTACAAGCTCACCAACTTGATACTCCCGAGTGGATACTCGTTGATCGAATGTCTGCTTCATTCTCTTCTAATAAAGCAGACCATGACATATAGCTGTTAATATCTTTTCCTCAATTTGCAGGCGTATGAACAACAATCTGCATCCATTGTTAACTAGTAATACCCCGATCTCAATAACTTCTTTGCCATTGCATACCCCCAACATGGGTACCAAAAGATCCCTCGTGGACTTCCTGCATTAACATGTCTGCTTCATATCTATCCACGCATGTGAGCAGGATCATGTCAAGTTTCTCTTGTACAGAACTCCGTTCGCGTTTAAGAAGAAACTAGCAGCAAGTCGCCTTAAAGTCTTCTTGTCATTGGAAGATTCCCCAGCTGGATATTCTTTACTTTCCAGAAAGTGTTTTATGTCATAATACCAGGGCTTGTCATCAGATATTGTGTAACACCCTTCTACCCCAAAAAAAAATATTTAAATAATATCAGAGTAATCATCGAGAAAGGGTATCACATTTCATCATAATTCAACACAAACAGTGTCCTGTCCCGTAACACGGGTTAATCAATATCAAGAATATCAAAAATCATTTCCCAGCGGAATTTAAACTTCATAATTCAAAACTTTCTAAACATAATTTTCACCATCCTGAATTTAACATCATAAAATGGAAAACAATTATCCAAACAACAACACAACTGCAAATAGTTCAACAGAAGAAAACCCATCCCAGTGTTACATGACACAGAGCAGGACACATAGACCAGAACCACTTCTAAGGAACACTAAGCACGCTCCGAGACTCATGAATTACTCCAATTGCACTGCAGGACTACTCTTCGACATTTGCAAGTTACCCACGGAGGAGGCAACATTTCCAAGCAGGAAGGGTGAGTAATCATAATATATCATAAACGTACAAGAATATAGAATCATAAATAAATTAGTACAGCATCTCATGACATCATCGACTATATAATTCAGCAACAACAACCACACAATCATGAATTTAAGCAACACCAACACAATAATGAAATTCATCCAGAATATGCAATTCTAACATCCTGATATGCAATATGCATGTGGTACCATTTTCATCGTGAGATGGATACATGACCATCAACCCTCCACAAAGGAGCACATCGTATATCATCGAGACACTTCAATCCACACAATGGGATTGAAGTAAATAAATAGGCCGAAGCCCCATCGTGAATGTTATGAAATGCAATGATGCGATACATCGTAAATTCATCAAAATAATTCGCATCATTCATTTCAATCAGCAAAACAATCATCAAATAATCATATATATCATCATGACATTACACCCAGAACACTGGTTCTATAACCACTCTGACACATCAAGAATTGACCCGTACCCGGTAAACTATGAGGTAAATACAAGGTTGTTTCATAAATTCATTTATCAAAACTATTGCATTTTTCTCATTTTTATTCATCAAAATAAAGTTCAGTTTATGCTCTATCCGACGCTTCAAACGGAATGCGAATAGAACTTACGGTTTGAAAGTTATGAATTTTTAAAGAATTATAATTTGCCATCCGAACAGTGTTAACCGGTTAACGAAAGCGTTAATCGGTTAACGCATGCGCAACTTCAGAAAAATGCCCAAAATTTTCAATGTTTAACCGGTTAACCAAAGCGTTAACCGGTTAACGCATGTTTTACAGCAGCAATTTGCTGCTTCGTACAGACTGTTCCAAAACCCCCAAAATTCCAATTTTTCCAATACGGGTTCGTCTTATTTCACCTCAAAATCATTCCAATACATCAAATAAAACATCATAACATCAGAACAATCATTTATACTATCATTTATAGGATTCAACACATTTTTCTAACTCTATTTCATCAAGATTTCACCCACAAACTAAACCTAGCTCAAAACCCCAAAAACTCATAAAACTCATACAATCCTAACCTATTCATAATCCAATTCCTACACATTTACCATAGATTAGAAAAGCTCCCCATACCTTAGAGAATTTTGCCGCTTTACACTCTTCTCTGGGGTTCTCCACAGCCTCCTGACTCTGAGCTTCTCCTTTCTCTCCCTTTTTTCCTTCAAAACACCTCTTTTCCCAAAACACGATAATGTTAGAAAACTAATCGTATTCTCCTCTTTAGATATATTATCCCAGTTTAGTCTTTTCCCACTTTACCCTCATAATTTTCACAAAAGGACCACCTTACCCTTTTCTTTAATATAATTTCAATAATAATAATAAAATAGTTTAATAAAACACTATTTATCCTTATTATATAAATTACTCTTATACTCCAAAATAACCAACATAACATTCATACTTCCACTTCTATTATTTTAAATAATAACCAATAATCTGAATAATACTACATGATTATTCTTATTATTAATATTATTAAAATAATATCACCACAATGCATCGGGCCACATAACCACCTATTTTCCAAAATCATCATATATCCTCAAATAAGCAACAATTACTCATAATTAAATTTGGGGTGTTACAACTCTCCCCCACTTACATAATTTTCGTCCTCGAAAATTACCTGGAGTAGACAGAGTCAGATACAACTCCCTTATCTAATCTTCTTGCTTCGAACTCAAGTTCTTTTCTCCTCTCATCATGATAACTCTTCTTACGACTCTGCGACGTGTTCATCCTTTCCCAAATTATTTTTATCTTCAGTTGTTTCCTAGACAACCTCTGACCCAAGCACCAACTCTCTCCTGACTCATACCAACACAATGGAGTGCGACAATGTCTACCATACAACGCCTCATATGGAGCCATTCTAATACTAGCATGAAATTGGAATGTCCTTTCCGTTTGACCATCCGTCTGTGGATGATAAGCAAAATTCGTCCTCAATTTAGTACCCAAAGCATCTTGCAAACTTTTCCAAAACTTCGACGTAAACCGCAGATCTCTATCTGATACTATACTCGAAGGTACACCGTGCAACTTCACAATTTCCTTAATATTAATCTCAACTAGCCTCTACATAGAATAATTAATCTTCTTTGACAAGAAATGTGCCGACTTAGTTAATTAGTCAATAATTACCCACATCAAATCATTACCTCTTGTAGTCTTAGGTAACCCAATCACAAAAACCATGTAAATGCTATCCCATTTCCACTCAGGAACATTCAATGGTTGCATCATACCTGCAGGTCTCTGATGTTCAATCATCGACTTCTAGCATGTCAAACAAACATATACAAATTCAGCAATACCCTTTTTCATACCCGGTCACCAAGATAACCTGCGTAAATCCTGATACATCTTCGTAGCGCCATGATGAATACTCAGTCGACTTTTATATCCCTCTAAAAAAACACTTTGTTTAATTCCCGAAATGTCTGAAACACACAGTTTAAATCCAACATCAAAACAATCGACTATCAACATCGTCTTCATTCGCAAACAACAACTACACCGCACCATGCATTCGCTGCGCACTCTGATTACTCTACAAAGTTCCAGGACTACCAAGTTTATTTCCAACTTCTTCAATCACCAAACCAACACATCAATAACACCTTCGACTTAACTCTTCTGAATTTCGTTTCAATAGGTATTCTACTCTTGTAGTTAACGAATACATCCAACTTAAATTCATAAGGCAACACCTCCGAACATTCAATCATAAATACAACCGCGACAACTTCCAAATTTTTGGTCAAAAATTTACATACTTCATGAATTTACAATTATCCTCAACACAACTACAACTTTACCATCTTAAATAATACCTCCTTCGAAAATTACCTTAAACACACTACATCATTATGACAATATAAGGTACATCGATACAACAGTTTCCACAAGATAACTCATATTTCTTTGCTTCTAATTAATCTAACGTATCGAATCCTCGATTCTTACTCATACTAACACACCTTTCATAAATTCTTATCCGAACCAAAGCAACCAAAACAATTATTCGTGTTCTAATCAAAATCACGCTTTAATCAACCCACTTATAATCTTACTTCGTCTGATTCTTTCAACTCAATTCAATCCTATATTCTTGAAAATCTTGGTCTTACTTTTCCATATACATTAACCTCGAATCATCTCAAGAAATTCTAAGCCTCATGCCACTTAATTTATCATCAAACAAAAATTTTATTATCCAGAGTTTAACTACAAATTTCCACAATACTATTTACTCCCAACGTAACTTCATACCATCATTCTTAAATCTGACTAACATTCTTATATATGATTCTTCATCGATAATTCAAACAATATTCAAATGCCCAGCTCGACTTCAACTGATTTAACTCATATACTATACTAGTTAGCATGACGCATCTATTCCTCACTTTGTCAATAAATATCCGACAACCATAATAGCGGCATAAATAGTCGTTACGCAACACAATAGTGTACTTCAACTTATGTATAAAGTCCGTAGGCATAATTCCCCGCTGTCGCTCCCACCAAGATGAGGCTTAGTCAAATGGGGTACAGACGTGAACGGTCGGCGAAAGGAGAGAGTACACACAAGGGTGAACTCAGAAAGACAAGAGTCGCCAGCTAGGCATTTTTATCCAGAAGGAAAGGCAATGCTGCATAGACCTAGAAAGATATGGACAAGATGGTCGCAAACCAGAGAAACTGAGAAAGGGGGTTGGTTACAACCTGGGAAGGTATTAGCACCCAGATTGTCCGCCGTACTCGACGGGATCCACGCTTAAAAGATTTGTGTTTTAAAGGGGTAGTGTCAGTGCAATCTGTGTATCAAAGCTGGAAAGAATGCAAGTGTCAGTGTAAAAGAAATGTGAAGTGTATAAGAGAAGTGTCAGTGTAAGAACAGGAGTATGATGCTTAAGACTATGAGACTTAAAGAATAATGCTGGAAGGAGGGGGGATATACAGAGACTTTTGTTCGATAACTATGAAGTTATGCCTACGTATCCTCTCGTGCAATGAGGGAGTCAGAACACCACAGTTCGACCCAAAGAGACTGAAAGATAAATTGACTTGTGAACTGCTTGCTTGTCTATGCTCAAGTGTATGACCTGTCTGGCTCAGGTGCAAACTGTCTTGCATTAGACGGAAGAAGCGAGTTCTCGTTTGTGAGTGAATGAGATGAGAAAAGAATCCCGGAGGAGACGATTATTGTTTGTTTTGTGCTTTCAATCTTTTATTGCTTTTAAATTTGTCATAAGTTGATGAGATTAAGCCTAAACCAAGGGTTAGTAAACTCATCACATCTTCCCTCTGATTAGGGGTAATGAGAATACCTTATGTGTGAAGTCAGCATCTCACACTTAATCACCCTGATGTAGGATTAAGATCATTAACCTACTTGTGATTATTTAGATGTTTTTGTTGTTTTTGTTTAGTGTTAAGTAATGAGTTTAAGCCATAATCAAGGATTTAATGGGCTCATTACACCATCCTAATAGAAGGATAATAGATGAGAACATTTAAGCTAAGAAAGACTCCTCAACTTAATCCATGATTAGGGATTAACCTCATGACAAAACAAAGCCTTTATTAAGTGGATTTTAGTTAATGATAGAATGAAGAAGTGATTCTTATGGTTTGTAAGACAACTTGAGGGAGACTTGTCCATTAACACTAGGGTTAGTCCTTCTTAACCAGTTAAGGAAGAATTAGAACCCTAATGCAAGGCCCAAGTTACAAGCTTGATGTCTTAGTGGTTTATTAGATGGATTGATTAAAGGATTTAAACACATTAAGGGTTTAACACTTAGGATTAAAGTTATACACTCCATCCTAATAGAAGGATGCAGGCATAAGCTTAATCACAAAGCCTTAAAACCTTTAGGGTTTAGTCCTTGATTATGAGATGAGAGGAGAAGACTCAAAGATGACACAAAGGTAAAAGCTAAATGGGGGACTAATCAAACCCTAATTATTATCATGCTTGGTCATTCCTAGGGTTTGTGAGGTTTAAGAAAGGAATCTTCATAGAAACCACCAGGAAGGAAGCAGATGAAAGGAGCAAGAAGCAAAGAGAAGCAAAACAACTTGCTTCACTTAAGAAGGCAAGTTGCTTGAAGAGAGAAAGCGAGATGAACATGGATGAGAAAGCTCACTCCAAAGCACAAGATAAAATGCAGCAATGATGCATAAGAGAGATGAAAAGAGATTGTGAGAAGTGAAGGCAAATTCACTTCTCAAAACAACTTACCACCTGAAACGTTAGTAAAAGAAATGAAATGCTATGCAAATGAGATGAAATGTCATGATGCCAACCAAAGTCAGAAGCATTTACATGATGTTAATGATGCTAAGAGATGATACAAACATGAGGCAAGGCATGAGAATGATCAAGCAAGCATAAGGATGCAAATGAGGCATGTATTGAACCATGAATGTTCATGAAAAGTTATGAAATGCACATGACATACAACATGGCAAATGAAAGATGCAGTGATCAAACATGATTCTAAAATGTCCTAAGATGTCTTATGAAGCAAATGAATGCACAAAATGTCATGGCAAGTCATAGTATGCAAGTAAATGGAAGATGAATGCAAAGGAAGGCATAAATTAGGGTTTATGATCAATACACCAAGCAAGATTCAAAGTCAGCAGCAAATGACATAATAAAACTTTGAAAATGGGGTCAAAGGAACCCTAAACCTATACAAACTCACTGCCCAAAGGAGGGGAACCAATTCTTACCCTAGTGAAAGTTGTGAATTTCCTAAGATTGTTAGGGTTTTAAGGTACCTTGTCAAGAAAAATGTCAAACAAATTGAAAATGCAAGATCAATTCAAACCAATTTTATCCTATAAACTACATGCTATACAAGATGCAATGCAAAAAGAATCATCATCCAACTCTTAATGGTTAGGCAGCAATGATTTTTTGAAGTTTGAAACAAAATATTGCCTTGAAATGAAATTAATTCCAATGAAAATGATCAAAAGGCATCAAGAACAAAAAAGAAATTTGGTTTGAGAGTTGGACAATGTTTCTAAATGTTCCTAAATGCAACATGAACTTTTTTTTGTGATTTTTAAATACCTAAATGTATTTTTAATTAATTAATTCTCATTAACTAATTAAAAATAATCATTTAAATGATTTAAAAATAATTTTTAATGCAAAAAATAAAAATAAAAATATTTTTGAAATGAGAAAAATATTCTAAGTCAGCATGCAAAAAATGAGATTTTTGTGATTGTTTTACTATTTTTAATAAAATGAGAAAGAAAATGCAAGAAAAATGAAATTAAAATGAAAATAAATGAAAGTCAACAGATCCTGTGGCTGAGATTTGAATGGGACACGCGGGAGTTGACTGGCGCCAGATCTTGTGGCTGAGATTCAAACTGGCAGGATTAATTTATAAACTTAATTAATTAGATTAATGACATGGATTAGGGTTTAATGAAACCATCCTGGCCATTGAAACGCGCGGGAGTCAATAAAAGTCCACTGAATCAAGGGTCCACATTCAAACTTTTCCCTAAACGCAATTAAGGCCCTAATCACTTTCAGGTGGCCGGAAAAGACCTCCGGTCGTCTTCTCCGGCCACACCTCCCCTGAGCAAAACCAAAACCTCACTTCTAGGTTATTTCTGGAGCTCTAAAGCTCCAGATCAACTCTCTTCATCCCCCTGAACCTGAATCTAACCTCAAAACTCATTTCTTTTTGCTCAAAACAATGATTCGAATCAAAAACGTAAAAATGGCCAAACTTTCAGAGATGCAATACATACTCAATACTCAATCATTTTCAAAACTACAAAGTGCAAAACAATCAGGGGAACATGTAGATCATTTCAGTAGCTTAAAACAAGGTTTCTGGAAAAAATAATTTTCGAAGCTACCTGAAGTGAAGCTTTCAGTTTGGAGCTTTCAGCTTGCTTCTTTGCTTTCAATCAACTCTAATGACTCTCCTCAGATGTTTGCAAGGCTTGTTTGGAGTTTATTTGGGCTAGTTTGAGAGATTGATGGGGTTCTGATCAGAGAAGGGAGGAAATCGTGTTTTGATTTCAGGGAGTTTCAGGGCAAGGTGAAGGGTTAGGGATGATCAGTGAGAGATGCTGAGATGTTCTACGAAGTTTGTTTTTATGTTTGATGCTTGTGTTGTGTGATTCGAAGAAAAATGCATAAGAGGCATAAACTTGGAACTATGGCTTGGAGAGTGTTTCAGCATGAGTTGTCTGGTGTGTTATGATGCATTTGGTCCACTTATCAATCTTGGGTAGGTCAGAAGAGTGGTTGTGCCCTATTGTGATTGGTATGGGTCTTTATGCAAAAAGTCAAGCTTTGTGTAAGAGAGATATGGGCCAATGGTAGGTCAAGTACAAGAGGGGTGTCCTGCGCAGCAAGGAATGAGGAGGACCATGGGATCAGTTTTGAAGCCAGCCAGCAAATGGATTAGGGTTCGTGTGAGGTTTTGCAACTTTGTTCATCTTTGGCCCTTTTGAAATTTCTTGATCCACAAGTCATGAAAATGGCCAAACCTTTGATGCAATCTGACTTTTAGGAAATGGTTTATGCTTGTACAAAGATTAGAAGTCCATTTGAAAGCACAATTTGTCTTGGCAAGTGATTTTGCAACTTTGCCTCTTTGGTAGAAAACTTGAAATTATGTGATTTTTCCCAACTTTGACAAGCCATAACTTTTGATCCAAGATGAATTAGAATGAGTTCTTGTACTTTTTGAAAAGTGAATGATCCATTCTACAACTTTCATGACCAAAGTTTTCTCATTTGAGGCATTTTTGAATCAAAAAGCAAGGGTTGAAAAAGTTTCCCAAAATGGCAAGTTTCCATTACAAGTCATTTTCCCAAAAAGGCAACTTTGCAAATGACTTGAAATTCTTCAATTTTGTGAACTTCCAACATCCTCAATGATCAAATAAAGATCATACACATTCAAAATGTTGATGAACACCCCTTGGTTGGGTCATTGGGGGCCTCAGATGCCCTGATTTTACACTGACTTGCTCAAGAAGTCAACTCTTGATCAGATGACTTCCCCATGGAATTTCTTCATGAAAATTGATATGCATGATCCCTATACCATATAGAGACCAATAGAAACAAGAATGACCAAAAAAATTGGAGTTATGGCCTCTGAAACCAAAACCCTAATTCTAGGTCATCTGTGCAGTTAAACCTGGCTCTGCTTCCATGCCAATCTCAGTTCTTGTGATTCTTTGGATTCTTTGACCTTGTGAGGATACAATATGATGCTTGAACATACATGGACCCCTTTGAAGTGATTGATGACCTTTGGAGTGGCTCAAATGGATCTTGATAGCTCAGATCACAAACCCTAGATGCAGATGACTTAGAAGTAATGCAGTGACTCAAAAATGTGATATGAGATACTATGATTGAACTTATGCATATGAAGAGATCACAAGCCATGGTGTGAATAGGTGAGGGAAAATTTGGGGTGTTTACAGCTGCCCCTATTCAAGCATGAGTTAGCTGTGTAGGATGTAAGCAACGGCTTAACAGGCAAACAAGATAACTTGTGGTTGAATACCAAAGACAATCCAAAATTTGCACTCACAGAATGAAGAAGAAAAGGGATATAGATTATAAAAGAAAATAAAGTATATTATAAAGTGCGGGCGACGGAGGACGACCGTCGAGCAGAGGACGACCGCTGGGGATGAAGCAATGACGGGAACGGCCGACATGCTAGGGATATAAGAGGTTATGATGGGGACGGCCATCAAGTAAGATTATCTGGGGGTTATAGGTGAATGAAATAAATGATAAGGTACGGTCATCAAAGGTGAAGGACGATCACCTAGAAGGGGATGGCTGCTATGTTGGGGATAGGGATGAGGGACGGTCATCCAAGGTGAAGGACGATCACCTGGCAAGGTACGGTTGCCAAAAAGTATCGCGACATAGGACGAATGCCAGATATAAAAAGGTCGACGATGGGAAAGGCCATCGGATAAGCATGATGAAGGACAATCATCAAGAGGTGAAAGACGATCACCTAGCAGGGTACGACTGCTCTCGGGGTTTATCATGACATAGGACGAATGTCAGATAACAAGATCAACGATGGGGACGGCTATCGGATAGAATGATGAAGGACGATCATCAAAGGGTGAAGGACGATCACCTAGCAGCGGACGGCTGCTCTGTATCACGGCATAGGACGGATGCCGGATAGAAAAGGGTTCCAATAATGGAGACTCCGTTGGGGAAAGGATGAGGGACGGTCATCCAAAGGTGAAGGACGATCACCTGGCAGGGTACAGCTGCCGAAAGTATCATGACATAGGACGAATGTCAGATAGGAAAGAAATAGTTCACTGGGATTTGTCGGGACAAGTAAACACGGAAGAGTGTCTATATCCAAGAAATGAGAGGTATAAGTGTTTGGGTACTGTGTATAGACTAAAGATGCGGACGAGCATCCTTAAGACTATGATACGGACGGGTATCAGGTAGAAACAAAAGCTGCACGTGTTCAGAGATGATGATACGGACGAGTACCAACTGGTTAACAAAGAACACGGACGAGTATTAATTCTGCGGGGACTCTCCTGGGGAATAGTAGACACAGACGAGTGTTTAAATTCAAGAAGACAAAAGTGTTTGACACAGTGTATAGATTAAAGATGCGGACGAGCATCCTTAAGACCACGATACGGACGAGTATCGGGTAGAAACAAACGCTTGACGCATGTTCTGAGATGATGATACGGACGAGTATCAACTGGTTAACAAAGAACACGGACGAGTGTCGAATCTGAGGAGGTATAAGTGGTGTATACAAGATACGAACGAGTATCTGTATGAATGAAACAGGAGTAATAAGTATGAGTAGTGTACACGAGTGTTTAACTTGCTGAAGAGGGTGACACGGACGAGTGTCGAAAGAATTATATTATAAACAAGTATATGATTTACAAAGTGTTTAGGTAGCTATGTTGGGGAAAGTGACACGGACGGGTGCAGGGAATTGTATATATATGTATCTGTGAGTGCAAAGGGGACGCTTTGGCTTTCTACTGGGGATATGACACGGACGGGTGTCAGGAAGTATCTGTTTCTTTAGGGAAAGTGCTTTGGTTTTCTGCCGGGGAATCCGGGGAGTTTTCTGTATATTGCTGACGGATTGTCAGTATTCACAAGTGTTTGATTCAGAACATGGCTTATGATTATGCAATATGTTTGATTTTTGCCGTAATGCTACGTATTAGACGGAATGCTACGCTCTGCGGGGAGAATATGATGCGAATGCTATGATTATGCAAAAGATACTGATCTGGGATTCGGATCCCGTTGCTGCAAAGATCTCTGGTTGATCTGCTTGAAGTTGACATCCCAGCTGGGGATGAGATCATTGGAAGATCTGACATATGGGTCTCTGCTTGGGGATATAGGTCACTGATAGACCTATTTTGGTGATGAGGGACCCAACTGGGGTTTGTAGAAGCTTCCTTCACCCTGTTGTGAGATCTCCAGGTGTTGCTCTTCCGGATAGGGGCTGAAGCTCTGTGGGGAGATGATTTCCTGGATTTTGTACTTGGCTGAGGAGGAAATAACAAAAGGAAACTCAACTGGGGAGAAAGCACCTCCGGTGCTAGGACTGAGTAGATAATGATTTGCCGGCTTGCTGGGATGAAGCTTTCATGCCCCATGCTGTGCTTTGAATACCTGCAATCCTGAAAAGTTAGAGAAACGCATAAGCAATCCCGAGGTATCCTTTACCAGATTCAATCATAAGAGTTTAGGCACTCCTGGGAATGAGTATATTTCCTGCAAGCACGTATTTTTAGAAGAGAAGCATCTGTATTTATGCAGTCAGTATTTTAGAGACATCGGACATTTTTTGCTAATGAAGATAAAATGTACGAAACAAAACATGACTGAAAATCTGATTTTATTAATTCATGTGCCCTGAATTGGCAAGATACAGTCAAAGAAACAAATCCCCTAAAATGAGGAGATTGTTACAAATTGAGAAATAAAAGGTATTGGCAATGTTGATGACGCTTCAAGGAGCTTTCCTTTTCGCTATGACTCGTATGACATTGGCGTTCTTCTCATCTTGCTTTCTGAAGAAGGCTGGTTCTGACCGACGCTTGAACCTTTCGAAGCTTACCAGGTCGTAAGTGATACAGATGAATGCAGAATGCAGTTGTTCGCTTATTCCCTTATTTTGCATGGATCGCCCTTTCGGGTTTTCAATCCATCGGGATACCCATTTTTGCCTGAGTCGTCCAATGTGGCTTTTCAACTTAGCGGGTGTACATTTTTCATTTATTTTCCCTTATTTTTGCCCGAGTCTTTTATTCTGTTTTTGACTCGCCGGGATGCCCTATTTTTGCCTGGACTTACATTATGTTTTTATGTCCAGCGGGTCATTTTTTATGCGAAGTATTTTTTAACTGCATCTGAATTCACAAGGGACGGGAAGTCTTCACCATCCATAGTACTGAGCATGAGTGCTCCACCAGAGAAAACTTTCTTCACTACGAATGGCCCTTCATAATTCGGGGTCCACTTGCCCCTGTGGTCTGTATGAGGAGGGAGGGGTCTTTTCAGCACAAGATCTCCTACTTGGTACTCTCGAAGCCTGACTTTCTGATCGAAGGCTTTCTTCATTCTTTTCTGATACAGCTGCCCATGACAGATTGCAGCTAATCTTTTCTCTTCAATCAGATTCAGTTGTTCGTATCGGGATCGGACCCACTCTGCTTCATTCAGCTTAACATCCATCAGTACCCGCAGGGAGGGTAGTTCAACTTCAACAGGTAGGACTGCCTCCATACCGTAAACAAGCTGATATGGTGTTGCCCTAGTGGATGTTCTGATTGACGTACGGTACCCATGCAAGGCAAACGGTAGCATTTCGTGCCAGTCTTTATAGGTAACTACCATCTTTTGCACAATCTTCTTGATATTCTTGTTAGCTGCCTCAACAGCGCCATTCATCTTTGGCCTGTAAGGAGAAGAATTGTGGTGTTGGATCTTGAAGTCCCGACACAGTTATGCCATCATTTTGTTGTTTAAATTGGAACCATTATCAGTAATGATTCGTTCGGGCACTCCGTATCGACAGATAATATCTCTCTTCAGAAATCGGGCTACCACTTGCCTTGTAACATTTGCATAGGAAGCTGCTTCAACCCACTTGGTAAAATATTCAATGGCAACCAGGATGAATCTGTGGCCATTTGAAGCAGTCGGTTCAATCTTGCCAATCATATCAATGCCCCACATGGCAAAGGGCCAGGGTGAAGACATCACATTCAGAGGGTTGGGAGGCACATGCACCTTATCCGCATAAATCTGGCATTTATGGCATTTTCTAGCGTAGGCACAACAATCTGCATCCATTGTGATCCAGTAATAGCCTGATCTTAACAACATTTTAGCAATGGCATGCCCTCCAGCATGGGTACCAAAGGACCCTTCGTGCACCTCGTGCATCAACAAGCCTGCTTCTGTTTTATCAACGCATCTGAGGAGTACCATATCAAAGTTTCTCTTGTACAAGGAACCGTCAGTATTCAGGAAGAAACTACCAGCTAGCCTTCTTAATGTCTTCTTATCATTGGAAGATGCCCCAGGTGGGTATGCTTGATCCTCCAAGAAGCATTTAATGTCATGGAACCAAGGCTTATCATCTTTGGCAACATCTGCTGCAAATACATATGCTGGTCTGTCAAGTCTGGACACTGAAATCCGAGGCACAAAGTTGGCAACTTCAACTTTGATCATGGATGAAATGGTAGCCAGAGCATCTGTAAACTGATTTTCATCTCGAGGGATATACTCAAGTTTGAGTGTTGTGAATAAAGTCAGCAACCTTCTTGTATAATCCCTGTAAGGTATCAGATGATCTTGGTGGGTGTACCATTTGCCGCTGGTTTGATTAATTACTAGAGCTGAATCTCCGAACACAGTTAAAGTCTTGATCCTGAGGTCAATGGCTTCCTCAAGACCCATGATACAAGCTTCGTATTTAGCTTCGTTGTTAGTGCAGTTAAAGGTGAGTTTTGCCGAGAAAGGCATGTGAACTCCTTTAGGTGTAATGAGTACTGCACCAACACCACGACCATTCATATTAACAGCCCCGTCAAACATCATAGTCCATTCTTCTTCTGGGTCAGGCCCTTCAGTGTGAACAGGCTCTTCATGATCTTTTGCTTTAATGAACATGATGTCTTCATCAGGGAAGTCAAATCTCATAGGCTGGTAATCATCAATGGGTTGCTCAGCAAGATACTAAGACAATACACTGCCTTTGATGGCTTTCTGAGATGTGTACTGAATGTCATATTCTGTGAGGATCATTTGCCATCTTGCAACCCGTCCGGTGAGTGCTGGCTTCTCAAAAATGTACTTAACCGGGTCCATTTTTGAAATCAATAAGGTAGTGTGGGTCAACATATACTGTCTCAGTCGGCGAGCAGCCCACGCTAAAGCACAACAAGTTTTCTCGAGCAGTGAATAACGTTGTTCACAGTCGGTAAACTTTTTGCTTAGGTAGTATATTTCATACTCTTTTCGACCAGACTCGTCATGCTGGCCCAACACACACCCCAATGACTCTTCTAATACTGTCAAGTACATGATTAGAGGTCTTCCTTCAACTGGAGGCATAAGGATAGGAGGCTCTTGTAAGTACTCCTTGATTTTGTCAAAAGCCCTCTGGCAGTCTTCGTTCCACCTGACCGTTTGTTATTTTCTTAACAGCTTGAACAAAGGCTCACATGTTGCCGTAAGGTGAGATATGAACCGTGAAATGTAGTTCAATCTACCTAGGAACCCCCGAACTTCTTTTTCTGTCTTCGGTGCAGGCATTTCCTGAATTGCTTTGACTTTATCAAGGTCAACTTCAATCCCTTTCTCACTTACAATAAATCCCAGCAACTTACCGGATCGCACCTCGAATGTGCACTTGTTGGGGTTTAACTTCAGTTGGTATTTCCTCAGACGCTTGAATAATTTCAACAGATTTACCAGGTGGTCTTCTTCTGTGAGGGACTTGGCAATCATGTCATCCACATAACATTCAATTTCTTTATGGATCATGTCGTGGAATAATGTTACCATAGCCCGTTGATAAGTCGCACCAGCATTCTTCAGTCCGAATGGCATCACCTTGTAACAGAACGTGCCCCAGGGTGTGATGAAAGTTGTCTTCTCCATGTCTTCAGGTGACATTCTGATCTGATTGTATCCTGAAAATCCGTCCATGAAGGAGAATACCGAGAACTGAGCCGTATTATCCACCAATACATCAATGTGAGGTAAAGGGAAATCATCTTTCGGGGTGGATCTGTTCAGATCCCGGTAATCCACACACATCCTCACCTTGCCGTCTTTCTTAGGCACAGGTACAATATTAGCAACCCACGGAGGATAGCTAGTCACAGCAAGGAACCCGACGTCCCACTGCTTTTGTACCTCTTCCTTGATCTTCATTGCCATATCTGGGCGAGTACGGCGTAGTTTCTGTTTTACTGGCGGGCAGTCTTCTTTCAAAGGCAGCTTGTGCATAACAATATCGGTGTCCAACCCTGGCATATCCTGATAAGACCAAGCAAAGACATCTACATACTCTCAAAGCATGTCAATTAGTTGTTCCTTTACCGAATCTTGTAAGCAGGCTCCGATCTTAACCCCTTTCACCTCTTCTTCTGTACCAAGATTAACCGTTTCGACCTCCTCCTGATGAGGAGTAATAACCTTCTCCTCTTGCCTTAACAACCTGGCTAGCTCTTCAGGAAGCTCATAATCTTCTTCAACCCCTTCATCAACTTGATTGATTGGATTGTCAAAGTCATACGAAGCCATAACTGTGCTGTTTTCGGTGCAGTCTGAAAGGCACTCTCTGCAAGGGTTTAGATTGTTCATTTTAGTGATCGATTTTAATCTTGTTTAGAAAAAGTGAAATGAAGTTATCATTTTGGAAAACATTGCCATTTTATTTTTGTACAAAAAGAAAAATGAAAAACAGTGAGCGGAAAAGAAAAAGATTCATTTGCAAAAGATGTACGATATTCATTGATTGATCTGTTTGCACAAAATTACAAGATGGCCCGATTACAAAATGAGTCTTGTCATCTTGGGCAAGATGCAAGACTTGATGCATGCTTAAAAATACAGGAAATAATAATTACTCTGCAGGAGTAACCCTTATAATTTCCTGGGAAGACCAGTTTGAGATACGGCTCCCCGTGGTCCTTGGACGTATCCAACTCTCCAGGTTGCGCTCATCTTCCGACTCATCTTCCAAGTTGTTTACAGCATCAGGGGTGAGCATCCCCCCGCTGACAAAATTGGGCTTCTTAGCAGCCTCTGATTGATCTTGTTGAGTTGGTTTGTAACCCAACCCAAATCTGTCCTCCTTCTTCTCCACGGGCAATAGCTTGCCCCAGCCTTGGGCAGTACCCTCTTCAACAACCTTCCTGGCTTGTTGATAAGACGTCGTGGAGGTTCCCAGTACAGCAGATGCTTCATTAATGTTCAAGGCCTCAAATCCCTGGCTCATGGTTTCATGGATTTCTCCATCCATTTCTATGTACTTATACGTAGCAAGATGGCTAACAAAGATGTCTTCTTCCCCACAGATGGTGATGATCTGGCCTTCCCACTCAAATTTCAGCTTCTGGTGAAGGGTAGACATAACAGCGCCAGCGGCGTGGATCCAGGGCCTACCCAACAAACAGCTGTAGGCCGGCTGAATGTCCATCACAAAGAAGGTAGTTTTAAAAGTCTGCGGGCCAATCATCACAGGCAGATCAATCTCCCCAAGCACTGATCTTTTAGAGCCATCAAATGCTCTCACCACCAAATTACTCGGACGCAATGCTAAGCCATCATACTCCAGCTTCACCAAGGCTTTCTTTGGTAGAACATTGAGCGATGACCCAGTGTCCACCAGTACATGAGATAGAACAGCACCCTTGCATTCCAAGGTGATATGTAAAGCCTTGTTGTGGTTACGTCCCTCAGTTGTTAAGTCAACATTGGTAAAGCCCAGTCCATGACTGGTATTGACATTTGCTACCACGGTTTCTAGCTGATTAACAGTGATCTCCTCTGGCACGTATGCTGCGTGCAAGACTTTCAGTAATGCATTCCTGTGAGCTTCAGAACACATTAACAGGGATAATATGGAGATCTTTGAGGGAGTTTGGTGAAGCTGATCCACCACCTTGTAATCACTTCTCTTTATAATTCTCATAAACTCGTCTACATCTTGCTCAAAAGATGTCTTCTGAGTTTCTTTGATAATTGGTTCTTCAGGTACCACACTCTTCCCCTTTGCTTTTGCAGCAGCTTCTGCTTCGGCATTAGGTCTTTGCAATTGTGAGGTAAAAATTCGTCCGCTTCTGGTGAAGCCTCCGCCTCCCCCAACATTATCAATCTGTGGAGAAGAAGTTGAAGAGTCCAAGGTGATTTTCTCCCCGTTGCAGTAAAGATCAGAGCCATAATGCCAAGGTATGACATTACTACTTTCATATGGAACGGGTCCAGGCACCGTGATGGTAACTGGACTGACTGCTGCAGAGGAAGGTACTGAAATGGTGTGCGGATCGTAGTAAATGGTGACTGGTGATCTGGCAGGAAGCGCCATTGTTTGTTGCTGAAAGTTGTTATTTGGAGGAACATTTGACGGATCATAGTAAATGGTGACTGCTGAGATATCTTCATTAATTTCTGTTGGCGTTGTAGAAGATTCTGCTGAATAAATGGGTGCTGATGTTGTAGAAGAAATGGTTGTTGACATCTGATTTGTTGAAGTGATGGACGGAACCATTGTTGATGATATTGATGAATTGGTCGGAATGATTGTTGTTGCAGTTGTAGAAGAGTCAGGAATTGTTGTCAAAGGGATTGCTGGATTTGTAGGTGTCGTTGTTGTGATCTGAAGTATACCACTTTTGATAAGACCATCTATGCCGCTTCTCAAGTTATCACACCCATTGACCGAAATGTTGCAATAACCACAACCGAGCTCACACCCGAGGAACATCTGGCATTCTAGGAGCTGGGCTTTAATCTCGACCAAAGGTGTCCGAATCTGTCTAACACTGGTGATTAAGAAAGATGGCTTGTCTTCCTCAATGGCATTAATTATTGGCCCTCCATGATTGGGCATGGGATTCTTGGTGACACTTGGAGGGGGTGCAAAGTTGAGGGCTTTAGAATCCACCAGATCTTGTACCTTCATTTGTAAAGCCCTGCATTTCTCAGTATTGTGGCCAGGTGCATTGGAGTGGAAAGCACATCTGGCATTGACATCATAATTTCTTGGCAGATTGGAGGGTCTGGTGGTGCCAATGTCCTTAACTCGACCAGGTTGAGCTTCAGGAGTTATGGCAATAAGGCAGCATAAGGCATAAGGATAGGGTCAATCACCCTATTTGCCTGTGATGGTCTTTGCTGAAAGGGTCTTTGCTGTTGATTGTTATTGTTGTTGTTGTAGGTTCTTTGTGGCGGGTACTGAACTTGCTGCTGATAATGTGGTTGTTGTTGTGGTTGATAAGTTGGTTGCTGAGGAATCGGAGCTGGAATAGTGACAGCTGCTACTGATCGGTGGACATACTGAGGTCTGCCCCTGCCGGCATGAACGGCATTTGTCTCACCGGTTCTCCTAGGTCCCACAAAAGGCTTTCTGGGATTACTTGACGAACTTGCACCATTATCAGAAATCTTACCCATCTTCAGAAGGCTTTCAATTCTTTCCCCGGCTATAACTACGTCTGCGAAGCTGGTGGAAGAGAAGGCAGCTAGCCTATCAATATATGTTCCTTGCAGGGTATTCATAAACATGTTGGCCATTTCTCTTTCCGACATGGGTGGCTGGACAGCAGCAGCAAGCTGTCTCCACCTCTGGGCATATTCCCTGAAGCTTTCTCTGGAGGATTGAGACATTCCCATCAGAAGGGTTCTGTTAGGAGCCATGTCCAGATTGTATTGGTACTGTCTGATGAAGGCCTCAGCTAAGTCCTTCCAGCATCTGATAGTAGCTTTGGTTAAATATGAGTACCACTCCCTTGAAGCCCCAGTCAAACTATCTTCAAAATAGAACATCCACAGCTTTTCATCCATGGTGTATGCCTTAAGTCTTCCTAGGAAGGACTGCAAGTGAGTTCGTGGGCAGGAAGTTCCATTGTACTTCTCGAAGCACGGGGGTTTAAACTTGTGGGGAATCCTTACCCCATCCACTAACCCCATATCCATTACATCGAAGCCTAGGGAATTTTGAGACTCCAGAGATCTCAACTTCTCAGCAATTTCATCAAGTCTCCTATTATAAACTTCATCCCCAGCTCCCATTACAGTAAATTGCTCTTCTTGGGGGCCTTCTTGCAAGATCCTCCCCCCAGTAGTGTTTCCTTGCACATTACCCGGGATGTTGACTTCTGGATGTAGATGAGGCCCAAATACTGGTGGATTAACATGAGGCTGACCCCTTTCATTGTTACTTGTTCCTCCAGTTCCCAGATGGGGTTCTTCCGGGGTTTGTCTTTCTACCAATGCCCTCAACCTTTCTTGACTTTGAGCCAAGCCATTCATTACTTCCATGAATTGGGTCATTTGGTTTCTCATCTCCAGCCTTTCATTAGCCATCTGAGTTCTGACCTCTGTCAGATCTTGCTGTACTTGATCCATCTGGATACCAGGAAGATTGTTGCGAGTAGGATACCTGTGCGGACGGTTGAGAGGGAACACCCGACGGCGAGCAATAATTCCTGAACCACAACAGAGTTAGAAACGAAATAAAGTAAAGACAAACCTACAAAACAAAACAATAGTCAGTATGCAATGCAGTATGCTTATTTATTTTCCAAGGTATCCGGCTTGGCTCTTGGTTTTGACCTTTCCAGACCCTGAGGAATATACTTTGATGTTGATTGAGAGAAAGAGACATCAATGAAACAAACTAACAAATACATTACAAAGGGTGAACCATACATAGTTTGTTTTTACAACATATGCCCCTGAGGGGTCAAAATACAACATAAAATAAAAGTACACTAAATGGAAATAACAACAAGCAAAGTAGTCAAACATCTAAGCCAAACTCATCCTCCTTAACCTCCTTCAAAAGTGCTTCAGTTACAGGACCAGCCGGATGCTCTATGATGTTTCTGATAAGCAGGTTTCTGGTGGCAATGGCAGTGGTCAGCTTCTTGTGCCTGTCTTGGTCCTTTGACCTCTTCAAACCAGCCCTGAGCTTCAACTCTGAAATTTCCTTCTGGGCTGCCAGCAAAGCCTCCTGTTGCTTCTTCTCATTGGCCTCCAACTGCTCAATCCTAGCTTGAGTTCTCTTATCTTCTTGAGTGCGAGCCTCAGTGATCCTGACCCACCTAGCTTGACTTTCCTCTAGATAGAGATCAGTCCTAGCCTTCTGAAACTGGGCCTCTTTACAGGCATTCTTCAATATTTGCTCTCCAGCTCTTGATTTCTTGATGTAGTCTTCTGCTTTCTCAATCCTGGCCAGATGCTCCACTTTAAGCTTCTCCAACCTCTCAATGTCTAAACGACCATCACTCCTCTCCCAAAGGGTCTTCTTCAGAGCTTGAGACAGATTCTCATTTCTCTCCTTCAGCTTCTCAAATTCAGCCAGGCTGACAGTGGCTGGAGGTGGTACTGTGGATGGTCCAGGTACATCCTCAATGGTGAAAGGCATCCCAGAAATTTGATCCCTAGCATGAGACCATTCATAATACTGAGCTGAAGCCACATTATTGCATCTCCCAAGAATGACCATCCCTTTGGTCTGGATGTTGTCCCAAGCCCAAGATGCTTGTCTGAAAACAACTAGATTAGGCTTTATCTCACAGTACAGGGTTTCAGCCAAGTCTTGCACTCTAGGAGGGTGAACCAAAGCATAGCCCAATTGTCTCTTAAACAACAAAGGGTTGTAGTTGATGCAACCTTTCACTCCTATTAGAGGTACATTGGGGTACTGCCCACAGCTAGTGATTATGTCTCTGCCCTTGGTGCTCTGGGTGCACCATCTGATGTCATCTGAAGTCAAAGCAATAAGTCTCTTAGCCCAATTCTTCTGTTGGTGAGGGTTCAAGAAGGCATCAGTCCTTGGTAAGTGTTTAAGCAGCCAAGTGTGAAATAGAGGAGCACAGCATCTCACCAACTTTCCTCTCTGCTTCTCATTTCTTTGGTGAACAGAATAATAGAAATCCCCCAGCAATGTGGGTACTGGGTTCCTCAAAAGGAAAAGATGAATGGCATTCTTGCTGATAAACCTGGGCTCATCTGCAAATAGTATAACCCCATATATACTGAGGGCTAACAATGCACAAACTGCCCTCCATTCTCCCAAAGAGGCCTTCAGGATGGCCTGAGAAGTCAGAAAGTTTAGGTGCAAACCAGGGATCCCTGCCTTTGTTGTCATGTTCTGCTCAATCAAAATAGGCTCCAAATACAGTGCCTTTGCCACTTCTCCATTGCTGGGAGAAGGAATCTCTGGGTTGAAGGGGACACCACCCCTGACAGGTACTCCAATCAATGATGAGAACTCCTCCACCAGAGGTCCTAACTGAAAGTTCTGGAAAGTGAAGCATCTCAAAGGAGGGTCATAAAACTGTAGGCAAGTGTGGATCAAACTCCTCTGAGAAGGGTCTAGGTCCATAACCATATCAAGGATGCCTCCATAATGCTCTCTGAATAATGGGATGTGGTCTGGAGTGATAAGTGCCTGGACCTGCCTGATGCCAGCCAGCACAGGCTCAAAGAAATGGTATGAAATGTTGCTCTTCTTGGGTGCCATGATTGCTGATGAAGAGCTGAAAACAGATGCTGATGATGAGGACTGATACTGGAGATGAGCCACTGATAGGCTGAGGATGATGATGGAGGTAGTTGAAGCAGGCAACTGATGAAGATAGCTGAAGCAGATAGCTGATGAAATAGAGGTCTATGCAGATGAAGGGGTCAAAACCAAGCCAGATGTAATATGGATACCCTGAAAAACAAATAAACAAATGTTAAAATGATGCAATGATGATGTATGCAAATGATATGCAAGGGGTTGTGATCAAGCTGGATCTGATTATCGTCTTCATATAAAAGGCCCATGTATGTTTAAGAAATCCAGATGGAGGTTCAGAAATCCAGTAACCAAGGTGGGGGACTCAAATAAAGAGTCACATGTCCATGGTTTAAATCACAAGAACTGTCCAAAGTGAGGTACTCTTAATCAAAACAAAAGTAATAGGGTATGATGTGGCCAAGGGTACCTGCAAACCTATAAACAACCCAACCCCCTCACAGGTGGTGTTCTAAAACAAGGATCCTCAGACTTGGATCAGTTATGAGAAGTGTAGACACTTCCAACCCGGAGGTACAATGTTTACAATAACCATAAAAGATCCTCCTCTAATTCACCTCAGTTTCTGAAGGTCATAATAAAGGTCATCCAGACTTAGCAGGCTTCCCAGATAGCCCTAGCACTACAGGAAATCTGTAGCACAGAGTTCTCAAGAAGAAACCCACATCTGAACCGTGTTTCATATTCCCGCACCAGACCGAAATGGAATGGGAAATAACATGAACCACTCTAGCCTAGGTGTCACTCAGGTCCCAGGTATAGGACCTCAAACTCTCAGTGAACCCCTACCCATCAAAACAAAAAACCAGATCCAGCCAGATGACAGTATGACAGTATGATATATAAAGTTGTAAAGAAAGCAATAAACAACTGTACATAAAGCAATAAATAAAGCAACTATATAAACACAATTAGCACATAACACCCCAGTAAACACAAATCAAACAAGCGCTAGGAGGAACCCACAAAAAGAACCAGAAGCCCTGGTTACAGTATAAGATTCCCCAGCAGAGTCGCCAAGCTGTCGCTCCCACCAAGATGAGGCTTAGTCAAATGGGGTACAGACGCGAACGGTCGGCGAAAGAAGAGAGTACACACAAGGGTGAACTCAGAAAGACAAGAGTCGCCAGCTAGGCATTTTTATCCAGAAGGAAAGGCAATGCTGCATAGACCTAGAAAGATATGGACAAGACGGTCGCGAACCAGAGAAACTGAGAAAGGGGGTTGGTTACAACCTGGGAAGGTATTAGCACCCAGATTGTCCGCCTTACTCGACGGGATCCACACTTAAAAGATTTGTGTTTTAAAGGGGTAGTGTCAGTGCAATCTGTGTATCAAAGCTGGAAAGAATGCAAGTGTCAGTGTAAAAGAAATGTGAAGTGTATAAGAGAAGTGTCAGTGTAAGAACAGGAGTATGATGCTCAAGACTATGAGACTTAAAGAATAATGCTGGAAGGAGGGGGGATATACAGAGACTTTTGTTCGATAACTGTGAAGTTATGCCTACGTATCCTCTCGTGCAATGAGGAAGTCAGAACACCGTAGTTCGACCCAAAGAGACTGAAAGATAAATTGACTTGTGAACTGCTTGCTTGTCTATGCTCAAGTGTATGACCTGTCTGGCTTAGGTGCAAATTGTCTTGCATTAGACGGAAGAAGCTAGTTCTCGTTTGTGAGTGAATGAGACGAGAAAAGAATCCCGGAGGAGACGATTATTGTTTGTTTTGTGCTTTCAATCTTTTATTGCTTTTAAATTTGTCATAAGTTGATGAGCTTAAGCCTAAACCAAGGGTTAGTAAACTCATCACATCTTCCCTCTGATTAGGGGTAATGAGAATACCTTAAGTGTGAAGTCAGCATCTCACACTTAATCACCCTGATGTAGGATTAAGATCATTAACCTACTTGTGATTATTTAGATGTTTTTGTTGTTTTTGTTTAGTGTTAAGTAATGAGTTTAAGCCATAATCAAGGATTTAATTGGCTCATTACACCATCCTAATAGAAGGATAATAGATGAGAACATTTAAGCGAAGAAAGACTCCTCAACTTAATCCATGATTAGGGATTAACCTCATGACAAAACAAAGCCTTTATTAAGTGGATTTTAGTTAATGATAGAATGAAGAAGTGATTCTTATGGTTTGTAAGACAACTTGAGGGAGACTTGTCCATTAACACTAGGGTTAGTCCTTCTTAACCAGTTAAGGAAGAATTAGAACCCTAATGCAAGGCCCAAGTTACAAGCTTGATGTCTTAGTGGTTTATTAGATGGATTGATTAAAGGATTTAAACACATTAAGGGTTTAACACTTAGGATTAAAGTTATACACTCCATCCTAATAGAAGGATGCAGGCATAAGCTTAATCACAAAGCCTTAAAACCTTTAGGGTTTAGTCCTGGATTATGAGATGAGAGGAGAAGACTCAAAGATGACACAAAGGTAAAAGCTAAATGGGGGACTAATCAAACCCTAATTATTATCATGCTTGGTCATTCCTAGGTTTTGTGAGGTTTAAGAAAGGAATCTTCAGAGAAACCACCAGGAAGGAAGCAGGTGAAAGGAGCAAGAAGCAAAGAGAAGCAAAACAACTTGCTTCACTTAAGAAGGCAAGTTGCTTGAAGAGAGAAAGCGAGATGAACATTAATGAGAAAGCTCACTCCAAAGCACAAGATAAAATGCAGCAATGATGCATAAGAGAGATGAAAAGAGATTGTGAGAAGTGAAGGCAAATTCACTTCTCAAAACAACTTACCACCTGAAAAGTTAGTAAAAGAAATGAAATGCTATGCAAATGAGATGAAATGTCATGATGCCAACCAAATTCAGAAGCATTTAAATGATGTTAATGATGCTAAGAGGTGATACAAACATGAGGCAAGGCATGAGAATGATCAAGCAAGCATAAGGATGCAAATGAGGCATGTATTGAACCATGAATATTCATGAAAAGTTATGAAATGCACATGACATACAACATGACAAATGAAAGATGAAGTGATCAAACATGATTCTAAAATGTCCTAAGATGTCTTATGAAGCAAATGAATGCACAAAATGTCATGACAAGTCATGGTATGCAAGTAAATGGAAGATGAATGCAAAGGAAGGCATAAATTAGGGTTTATGATCAATACACCAAGCAAGATTCAAAGTCAGTAGAAAATGACATAATAAAAATTTTAAAATGGGGTCAAAGGAACCCTAAACCTATACAAACTCACTGCCCAAAGGAGGGGAACCAATTCTTACCCTAGTGAAAGTTGTTAATTTCCTAAGATTGCTAGGGTTTTAAGGTACCTTGTCAAGAAAAATGTCAAACAAATTGAAAATGCAAGATCAATTCAAACCAATTTTATCCTATAAACTACATGCTATACAAGATGCAATGCAAAAAGAATCATCATCCAACTCTTAATGGTTAGGCAGCAATGATTTTTTGAAGTTTGAAACAAAATATTGCCTTGAAATGAAATTAATTCCAATGAAAATGATCAAAAGGCATCAAGAACAAAAAAGAAATTTGGTTTGAGAGTTGGACAATGTTTCTAAATGTTCTTAAATGCAACATGAATTTTTTTTGTGATTTTTAAATACCTAAATGTATTTTTAATTAATTAATTCTCATTAACTAATTAAAAATAATCATTTAAATGATTTAAAAATAATTTTTAATGCAAAAAATAAAAATAAAAATATTTTTGAAATGAGAAAAATATTCTAAGTCAGCATGCAAAAAATGAGATTTTTGTGATTTGTTTTACTATTTTTAATAAAATGAGAAAGAAAATGCAAGAAAAATGAAATTAAAATGAAAATAAATGAAAGTCAACAGATCCTGTGGCTGAGATTTGAATGGGACACGCGGGAGTTGACTGGCGCCAGATCTTGTGGCTGAGATTCAAACTGGCAGGATTAATTTATAAACTTAATTAATTAGATTAATGACATGGATTAGGGTTTAATGAAACCATCCTGGCCACTGAAACGCGCGGGAGTCAACAAAAGTCCACTGAATCAAGGGTCCACATTCAAACTTTGCCCTAAACGCAATTAAGGCCCTAATCACTTTCAGGTGGCCGGAAAAGACCTTCGGTCATCTTCTCCGGCCACACCTCCCCTGAGCAAAACCAAAACCTCACTTCTAGGTTATTTCTGGAGCTCTAAAGCTCCAGATCAACTCTCTTCATCCCCCTGAACCTGAATCTAACCTCAAAACTCATTTCTTTTTGCTCAAAACAATGATTCGAATCAAAAACGTAAAAATGGCCAAACTTTCAGAGATGCAATACATACTCAATACTCAATCATTTTCAAAACTACAAAGTGCAAAACAATCAGGGGAACATGTAGATCATTTCAGTAGCTTAAAACAAGGTTTCTGGAAAAAATAATTTTCGAAGCTACCTGAAGTGAAGCTTTCAGTTTGGAGCTTTCAACTTGCTTATTTGCTTTCAATCAACTCTAATGACTCTCCTCAGATGTTTGCAAGGCTTGTTTGGAGTTTATTTGGGCTAGTTTGAGAGATTGATGGGGTTCTGATCAGAGAAGGGAGGAAATCGTGTTTTGATTTCAGGGAGTTTCAGGGCAAGGTGAAGGGTTAGGGATGATCAGTGAGAGATGCTGAGATGTTCTATGAAGTTTGTTTTTATGTTTGATGCTTGTGTTGTGTGATTCGAAGCAAAATGCATAAGAGGCATAAACTTGGAACTATGGCTTGGAGAGTGTTTCAGCATGAGTTGTCTGGTGTGTTATGATGCATTTGGTCCACTTATCAATCTTGGGTAGGTCAGAAGAGTGGTTGTGCCCTATTGTGATTGGTATGGGTCTTTATGCAAAAAGTCAAGCTTTGTGTAAGAGAGATATGGGCCAATGGTAGGTCAAGTACAAGAGGGGTGTCCTGCGCAGCAAGGAATGAGGAGGACCATGGGATCAGTTTTGAAGCCAGCCATCAAAAGGATTAGGGTTCGTGTGAGGTTTTGCAACTTTGTTCATCTTTGGCCCTTTTGAAATTTCTTGATCCACAAGTCATGAAAATGGCCAAACCTTTGATGCAATCTGACTTTTAGGCAATGTTTTATGCTTGTACAAAGATTAGAAGTCCATTTGAAAGCACAATTTGTCTTGGCAAGTGATTTTGCAACTTTGCCTCTTTGGTAGAAAACTTGAAATTATGTGATTTTTCCCAACTTTGACAAGCCATAACTTTTGATCCAAGATGAATTAGAATGAGTTCTTGTACTTTTTGAAAAGGGAATGATCCATTCTACAACTTTCATGACCAAATTTTTCTCATTTGAGGCATTTTTGAATCAAAAAGCAAGGGTTGAAAAAGTTTCCCAAAATGGCAAGTTTCCATTACAAGTCATTTTCCCAAAAAGGCAACTTTGCAAATGACTTGAAATTCTTCAATTTTGTGAACTTCCAACATCCTCCATGATCAAATAAAGATCATACACATTCAAAATGTTGATGAACACCCCTTGGTTGGGTCATTGGGGGCCTCAGATGCCCTGATTTTACACTGACTTGCTCAAGAAGTCAACTCTTGATCAGATGACTTCCCCATGGAATTTCTTCATGAAAATTGATATGCATGATCCCTATACCATATAGAGACCAATAGAAACAAGAATGATCAAAAAAATTGGAGTTATGGCCTTTGAAACCAAAACCCTAATTCTAGGTCATCTGTGCAGTTAAACCTGGCTCTGCTTCCATGCCAATCTCAGTTCTTGTGATTCTTTGGCTTCTTTGACCTTGTGAGGATACAATATGATGCTTGAACATACATGGACCCCTTTGAAGTGATTGATGACCTTTGGAGTGGCTCAAATGGCTCTTGATAGCTCAGATCACAAACCCTAGATGCAGATGACTTAGAAGTAATGAAGTGACTCAAAAATGTGATATGAGATGCTATGATTGAACTTATGCATATGAAGAGATCACAAGCCATGGTGTGAATAGGTGAGGGCAAATTTGGGGTGTTTACACCCGCCACTCTCTAAGACTTATCAACATCTTCTTAGTTTCCTTAATTTCGACTTAGTCGATTTCACCAAGACTTCCAAAATCCAATATACAACCCATCATACATGCCCTTGTATAACACTGCTTCAAATATTCTTATAACACCGGAGTCACTACAACATTAAGCACAATCCAATTTGGTTCTCTTCCATTCATGACTTTCATTCAAATTATAATTCTTAACAACACAATTCAAACATCCCTCTTCCTCTCAACATTACTATCATCTAACATCAGAACTTTAATCATCCTCATTACACATTTATGCATTCTCCAAATACTTATGCATTCCCTCTAATACCGACATATTATTATTTTTCAATATTTCATCTTCCTAAAATTTCCAGCAAAACACTCCCCACTTTGAACGCAATTATTTTCTCCAATAAAGACCTCCAAATCAAAAATATATATTCTAACATGAAGAGAATTTTGTGCAGATTTCAGAACTTCAAGAATCACTCAAATTCGGCTTACGAGTAAAACGTTATTCCCCTTGCAATGGGACTGGTCAATAATTCTCGTATGCAGAATTTTCCAAAATCAGCAACAGACCCGACTAGTAAAACACACTTATCTTCCTTATCACAAACATTCTGAATGCAAATCTTATATGTAAACTGTAGGGAATTCTGTAATCTTTCCAAAAAGTCCAGAACCGCTTCATTTCAAGTCACGAGCAAAAAGTTATGCCACTTCTCGTGACAGCTGCTCCAAGATTTCAAAAACCAGAATTTTGAGATTGATGAACATAAGTTCAATCTCTCTCCTTCTTTTCTTCCAAACTCTACCAAGGATTTTTCTCTAACTCCAGCTTCAAAAATTACTCAGCTTAATCCAAATACACTAAAAGCGAAACAATCTAGCGACTTGATCTGTCAACTTATCATTTCCATCAAAGTAAATATTCCTTCTCAAACAATTCCCACCTAAAATATACACACTTCTCTAACTCGACCGATACGAATTCAGGAGTCCAAACTCCTGCCGGTCCATAACAACATCGTCTTCACAACCTTGCACTCTCACAACGAACCTCAACTGAAACCAACTTCTTCATACCAATAACATTCTGGGGCAAGTCTCTCCCCCACTTTATTCCAAACTAATCTCTGCAAACAACAACTAGAAACCAACAAACAAGTGCCGACAGTGTTTCACGCACATATCACGCACTAGGGAAATAAACGACATTAACGACACTGGCCGGACAGACCGACCTTTTCTGATACCACTAATGTAACACCCTTCTACCCCAAAACAAAATATTTAAATAATATCAGAGTAATCATCGAGAAAGGGTATCACATTTCATCATAATTCAACACAAACAGTGTCCTGTCCCGTAACACGGGTTAATCAACATCAAGAATATCAAAAATCATTTTGCAGCGGACACAACTATCCAAACAACAACAACACATAATTTTCACCATCTTGAATTTAACATCATAAAATGGAAAACAATTATCCAAACAACAACACAACTGCAAACAGTTCAATAGAAGAAAACCCATCCCAGTGTTACAAGACACAGAGCAGGACACATAGACCAGAACCACTTCTAAGGAACACTAAGCACGCTTCGAGACTCATGAATTACTCCTATTGCACTGCAGGACTACTCTTCGACATCTGCAAGTTACCCACGGAGGAGGCAACATTTCCAAGCAGGCAGGGTGAGTAATCATAATATATCATAAATGTAAAAGAATATAGAATCATAAATAAATTAGTACAGCATCTCATGACATCATCGACTATATAATTCAGCAACAACAACCACACAATCATGAATTTAAGCAACACCAACACAATAATGAAATTCATCCAGAATATGCAATTCTAACATCCTGATATGCAATATGCATGTGGTACCATTTTCATTGTGAGATGGATACATGACCATCAACCCTCCACAAAGGAGCACATCGTATATCATCGAGACACTTCAATCCACACAATGGGATTGAAGTAAATAAATAGGCCGAAGCCCCATCGTGAATGTTATGGAATGCAATGATGCGATACATCGTAAATTCATCAAAATAATTCACATCATTCATTTCAATCAGCAAAAAAATCATCAAATAATCATATATATCATCATGACATTACACCCAGAACACTGGTTCTATAACTACTCTGGCACATCAAGAATTGACCCGTACCCGGTAAACTATGAGGTAAATACAAGGTTGTTTCATAAATTCATTTATCAAAACTATTGCATTTTTATCATTTTTATTCATCAAAATAAAGTTCAGTTTATGCTCTATCCGACGCTTTAAACGGAATGCGAATCAGACTTATGGTTTGAAAGTTATGAATTTTTAAAGAACTATAATTTGCCATCCAAACAGTGTTAACCGGTTAACTAAAGCGTTAACCGGTTAACGCCTGCGCAACTTCAGAAAAATGCCCAAAATTTTCAATGGTTAACCGGTTAACCAAAGCGTTAACCGGTTAACGCACGTTTTACAGCAGCAATTTGCTGCTTCGTACAGACTGTTCCAAAACCCCAAAAATTCCAATTTTTCCAATACGAGTTCATCTTATTTTACCTCAAAATCATTCCAATACATCAAATAAAACATCATAACATCAGAACAATCATTTATACTATCATTTATAGGATTCAACATATTTTTCTAACTCTATTTCATCAAGATTTCACCCACAAACTCAACCTAGCTCAAAACCCCAAAAACTCATAAAACTCATACAATCCTAACCTATTCATAATCCAATTCCTACACATTTACCATAGATTATAAAAACTCTCCATACCTTAGAGAATTTCGCCGCTTTACACTCTTCTTTGGGGTTCTCCACAGCCTCTGGACTCTGAGCTTCTCCTTTCTCTCCCTTTTTCCTTTAGAGCACCTCTTTTCCCAAAACACGATAATGTTAGAAAACTAATCGTATTCTCCTCTTTGGATATATTATCCCAGTTTAGTATTTTCCTACTTTACCCTCATAATTTTCACAAAAGGACCACCTTACCCTTTTCTTTAATATAATTTCAATAATAATAATAAAATAGTTTAATAAAACACTATTTATCCTTATTATATAAATTACTCTTATACTCCAAAATAACCAACATAACATTCATACTTCCACTTCTATTATTTTAAATAATAACCAATAATCCGAATAATACTACATGATTATTCTTATTATTAATATTATTAAAATAATATCACCACAATGTATCGGGCCACATAACCACCTATTTTCCAAAATCATCATATATCCTCAAATAAGCAACAATTACTCATAATCGAATTTGGGGTGTTACATATTGCATCAACAGAGAACACATAAGCAGGTATATCGAGCGTGGAGATGTCAATTCTAGGGACATAATTTCAACTCATCACTTTGATAGACGAAGAGAGCCTAGCTAGTGCATCGACAAACTGATTTTCATCGCGTGGTATATACTGAAGCTTTACTATTGTGAAGAACGTCAACAGTCTTCTGGCATAATCCCTATAAGGAATTAAATGATCTTGATGTGTATACCACTTGCCGATAATTTGGTTGATCACGAGAGCTGAATCTCCGAATATATAGAGGGTCTTAATCCTGAGATTAATAGCCTCCAATATTCCCATAATACAAGCTTCGTATTTCGCTTCATTGTTGGTGCAACCAAAATTAATTCTGGAGGTGAAGGGAAAATGAACACCTTCGGGAGTAATTAGAACACCACCAACTCCGCGCCCATTGAAATTGACAGCCCCATCAAACATCAATATCCATTTGGGTTCAGGGTCTGGCCCCTCCTCCGGGAGTGGTTCCTTGCAGTCTTTAGCTTTGAGGTACATGATGTCCTTATCAGGGAAGTCAAATTTCATGGGTTGATAATCATCCTCAAGAGGTTGTTGTGCAAGATAATCTGAGAGCACACTTCCTTTGTTGGCTTTCTGCGAAGTGTATTGAATGTCGTACTCTTTCAACACCATTTGCCATTGTGCAAACCTTCCAGTTAACGTTGGTTTCTCAAAAATGTATTTGACAGGATCCATTTTTGAAATTAATAGGGTAGTGTGGGTCAACATGTATTGCCTCAGTCGGCGAGCAGCCCATGCCAAAGTGCAGCAAGTTTTCTCGAGCAATGAGTATCGGGATTCACAGTCGGTAAAAATTTTACTAAGGTAGTATATTGCATGCTCTTATCGACCAGACTTGTCATGTTGTCCTAGAACACACCCCATTGATCCTTCTAGCACAGTCAAGTACATGATGAGTAGCCTCCCAGGAACCGGAGGCGTCGGGATTGGAGGTTCCTGCAAGTATTCTTTAATCTATTCAAAATCCTTTTGACAATCTTCGTTCCACCTGACCGCCTGCTCTTTTCTTAGCAATTTGAAAATTGGTTCACATGTAACTCTGAGGTGAGATATGAACCATGCAATGTAGTTCAATCTACTTAGGAAGCCACGCACTTCTTTTTTTGTTCGCGGTGCAAGCATATCTTGTATTGCTTTGACTTTTGCGGGATCTACCTCAATCCCTCTCTGACTAACAATGAAACCCATCAGTTTTCCAGAATGCACCCCAAAGGGTGCACTTGTTAGGATTTAACCTCAGACGATACTTTCTCAGTGGTTCAAACCGTTTCTTGAGGTTAACTAAATTCTCTTCTTCGTCTCGGGATTTGGCGATCATGTCGTCCACATAACATTCAATCTCTTTATGGATCATATCATGAAACAGAGTCACCATTGCCCGCTGATAGGTTACCCATACGTTCTTCAAACCAAAAGGCAAGACCTTGTAGCAAAATGTAGTCCAAGGGATAATGAACGTTGTCCTCTCCATGTCTTCTGGGGCCATTTTAATCTGATTATAACTGGAGAAGCCGTCCATAAAGGAGAAACCGAGAATTGAGTCATATTATCAACCAATACATCGATATGAGGTAATGGGAAATCATATTTTAGGCTCACTCTGTTTAAATCCCGGTAGTCAATGTACATCCGGACCTTGCCGTCTTTCTTCGGTACTCGCACAATATTAGCTACCTAGGTTGGATAACTAGTCACGGAAAGGAACCCGGCATCCCACTTCTTCTGAACCTCTTCTTTAATCTTCATCTCCATGTCAGGAAGGGTTCTTCAAAGCTTTTGCTTAACAGGAGGGCAGTCTTCCCTCAGTGTCAGCTTGTGCATCACAATGTATGTATCTAAACCTGGCATATCTTGATATGACCAAGAAAAGATGTCCACATATTCTCGAAGAATGCCAATTAACTCTTCTTTTACTCCGGCCTACAGACTGGCCCCAATCTTAATTTCCTTTTTTGCATCTTCCATTCCGATGTTGATGACCTCAATCTCTTCTTGGTGAGGCTGGATCACTCTTTCCTCCTGTCTCAATAACCTGGCCAATTCTTCAGGGAGTTCACAGTCTTCCTCAACCCCTTCATCAGCTTGGTAGATTGGATTATCGAAATCATACTTGGTCATAGCAGAAGAGTTGTCAAAGAAATCTGAATGATTGGTTATGCATAAGTGATGTGCTTATTTCAGGATCTGCTTTTGAATAAAAAGAAAAACATTGCCATTTTTATTGTTTTTGTGAAAAAGTTTAAGAAGAAAGAAAGGGAACACAATTGAATTAAAAATGTCATTTATTCATGATAAAATAAATTGCATAACATGAAAGGAGGCCCTACAATGGATCCATACACCTTGGGCATAGTGCAGGACTTAACATGCGTGTGATAATGAGAAAACAAAGAAAAATAATCTGGAAGGCAAGTGACTTGGACAAAGTCTTCTGCGAACCAGTTCTATAGCTCTTCCCCTGGGACACACGGACACACCCAGTTGTCGAGATCACAATCACTATCAGCTTCATCTTCAATATCACAGATTTGATTTGGGTCAATTACTCCACCAATTGAGAAACTGATTGCTCTAGTTTGAGATGCATTTGCCTGACCCGGGACATAGCTTATCCCAAACTTGTCTTCCTTTTTATCAACCTGGACCAACTTGCCCCAGCCTTGGGCATTTCTAGCTTCAACCACTTCCTTGGCTTGCTTGTAGGAAGATATAGAAGTTCCCACTCTCTCATTTCCCTTGGTGGCAGAGTTGGGTGCAACAATACTGACAATCACAGCTTCAAAGGCTTGGCACAACGTTTCATGGATCTCCCCATCCATTTCAACGTATTTGAATGTAGACAAATGGCTGACGAAGCTATCCTCTTTCCCACACACAGAAACTACTTGACCAACAACAACATATTTCAACTTTTGATGCAAGGTTGAATTCATTGCGCCTGCAACATGGATCCACGGGCATCCTAGAAGGCAGTTATAAGCTGGCTGGATATCCATCACATAGAATGTGCTTTGGAATACCGGTGATCCTATCTTCACTGGCAACACTACCTCACCAAAGACCGATCATATAGAACCATCAAAGGCTCTCACCACCAGGTCACTTGGCCTCAGAATCAACCCATCTACTTCTAACTTCATCAAAGCCTTCTTCGGGAGTAAGTTCAAATAAGATCCAGTGTCAACCAGAACATGAGATAACACAACACCCTTGCACTTCATAGCGATGTGTGTAAACACCCTAAATTTTCCCTCACCCATTCATACCATGGCTGGTGATCATTTCATATGCATAAACACAATCATACCACCTCATATCTCATTTTTGAGTCACTGCATAGTTTCTAAGTCATCTGCATCTAGGGTTTGTGATCTGAGCAATCCAAGAGCCTCCTGAGCCACTCCAAAGGCTACTAAACACTTCAAAGGGGTCCATGTGTGTTCTTATATCATATTATATCCTCTCAAAGTCAAAAATGCCAAAGAATCACAAGAACTGGGATTGGTGTGAATGCAGAGCCAAGTTTGACTGCACAGTTGACCTAAAATTAGGGTTGTGGTTTCAGAGGCCATAACTCCAAATTTTTTGGTCATTCTTGTTTCCATTGGTCTCTATATGATATATGGAGTATGCATATCAAGTTTCATGAAGAAATTCCATGGGGAAGTCATCTGATCAAGAGTTGACTTTCTGGACAAGTCAGTGCAAAATCAGGGCATCTGAGGCCCCCAATGACCCAACCAATGGGCATTCTTCATCAATTTGAGTGTATATGATCTTTATTTGATCATGGAAGAAGTTTTAAGTTCACAAAAATCAAGAATTTGAAGTTTTTGCAAAGTTGACTTTTTGGGGCATGTTTGACTTTTCAAGAATATGTCATTTTGTGCCATTTTTCAAGCCTTGATTTTTGATCCAAAAATGCTTCAAATGAGAAAACCTTGGTCATGAAAGTTGTAGAATACATTTTTCCCTTTTCAAAAAGTACAAGAACATGATCTAATTCATTTTGGATCAAAAGTTATGGTGTGACAAAGTTGGCAAAAATCATTGATTTTCAAGATGTGCACTAAATGGAAAGTTTGCAAAATCATGAACCAAGGCTGTTTGTAACTTCTAGTTGACATCAAACCAATGCACAAATATCACATAAGTCCTAAAAATCAGAATTGGACCAAAAGATCACATGTTCATGGTTTGTGTAACAAGGCATTTTCATGAAGTTCCCAAAGATGACCAACTTGCAAAACTCATGATCACTCCTCCTACCACTTGCAACATTGGATGCTGAACCATGCTAGCCTCTCACCACACCATGCTGCGCCAGCCCTAGCCTTTGTACCAAGCTAGAACTCAAGCCATACTTCTCTTACAAAAAAGTTGACTTTTGGCAAAAGCAAACATCCCAATCACAGCAGGCCATGTCACATCATCTGGCCAATTGGGATTGTTTATACTTTCCATTTGCTAGCCAAACATAACACCAGGCCAAGCTGAAACAGGCCATAGCATCACATTCACAAAAACACTCCCTCAAGCAAAAGCCTTCGAATCATCTTCCACAACACACAAACACAAAAACCATTTCCATAAATCAAATCACCTTGCTTCACTGAGCCAAAACCAACAAGACTTGGGCCTGAACCAAGCAAGAACACCACTTCTCCATTTTTGCTTCCAAGAGCAAAACCATTCGAATCTCTCTGCTCAACTCACAAACATCCAAACAAGTTTCACCAATCAACTCACCTTGCTTCATGGACCAGAAACCAACCCTTGTTTTGGCCTAAGACCCTCCATATCACAAACACGATTTTCACACTCCCTTGGTCAGAGCTTCTGCAAACTCACTCAGGAGGCTGTTTAAACTCCAACCAAGTATCCAAAGCTTCAAAGGGGGATCATTGGGACCTGTTTGAGCCAAAGAACTAGCCAGAAGGTGCCAGAGATCAAAGCTCCAGTTCAGGTGAGCTTCATGAACATTTTTCCCAGGAACTCGTTTTTAAGTTCTTAATTGGTTCTCTATGTTCCACTGGTCATGATGATATGTTTGGTTTCAAAAATCATTGAGTTTTGAGCATGTATGGTGTTCCTGAAAATTTTTGACCTAAATCCCTTTTGCTTCGATTCAGCTTTGTTATGTAAAATAAATTTGTTTTGGCTGTGGATTCTTGTTCTATGATGTGTGGGGATGATTTCTGGGCAAGAAAATTTGGTTTTAGTGAGCTAGGGTGAGAGTTAGCATTTTTCAGGGAGGATGCTGGCCGGAGAAGACGACCGGAAGTCTTCTCCGGCAGCCTGAAAGTCATTAACTGCTAATTAGGGTTAGGGCACCAGGTTTGAATGTGGACCCTTGGATCTGGCTTCCCGCGCGCGCGTGTGTGGTCTGGATCATGTCATTAGTTCATAATTAGGTTTAATTTGTTAATTAATTAGAATTAGGGAGGTTTGAATCTGGGCCATCCAGATGCGCGCCCAGTCCAACCCTTTGAACCCAGAACGAATCTCAACCTCTCCTTCTGATTACTTTCTTTTTATTTCAATTTTTATTGCATTTCTTTTCTTTTTATTTGCACAATTTATTTAAAATAGTAAAAATTGTCTAAAAATTATGAAATTTTTTCTCAAGAATTTTTATTAATTTTTAGGACACAAAAATATTTTTGTTTTTATTTTTAGCATTAAAAAAGTATTTTTAAATATTTAAAAGTTTATTTTTAATTGATTAATGGAAATTAATTTATTAAAAATACTTTTAAGTATTTAAAAATCACCAAAAAATTCATGAAATGTTCTAAGACATTTAGAAACATTGTCCAACCTTCAAACCAAATTTCTTTTTTGATCTTGATGCATTTTGAGAATTTTTCATTGAATTAAAATCATTTTTGTGCATTAATTTGATCCATAGTCCAAAAAATCATTTCTGCCTATTCATGAGGAGTTGGACATTGATTCTTCTTGCATGCATTATGTTTAGGATGTAGTTTTTGAGATAAAATGGCCATGATTTGTTCTTGCATTTTCAAATTGTTTGACATTTCTTTTGTTTAGGAACCCTAAAAACCCTAGAAACTTGTAAAAATCATAACTTGAGATTGGTTAAGAGTTGAGACCTCTCCTTTGGGCATTGGTTTAGTATAGGATTAGGAGTCCTTTGTGTGGAATTTTCCATTTTTTATCTTAGGGTTTGCTTCTGGTTTTGGTTTGTGTTTGATGTTTGATCCATAAACCCTAATTGGGGCTTCCATATGCATCCATCTTGCATTCTCTTGCATAACATGACTTGCCATGACATTCCATGCTTCCATGTGATTCATTTGACATCATAAGACATATAGAAAACATGTTTGATCATTGCATCATGTATTTGCCATGTTGTATGTCATGTGCACTTCATAACTTTTCATGTGTTTTCATGGTTCCTAACTTGCTTCATTTGCATTCATAAGCTTGTATGATCATTTCCATGTGCTGCCTCATGTTTGTAGCATCTCATAACATCATTAGCATCATGTATGTGCTTCTGGTTTTGTTTCTCATCATGTCATCCCATCCCATTCTGCATTGCATTGCATTCCTTTTCTAACATTTCAGGTGGTAAGTGAACTTGAGAAGTGAATTTGCCTTCACTTCTCATAACCTTTCTTTTCATCTCTCTTGCATCCATTGCTGCATTTTCTATATGTGTTTGAGTTTGAGCTTGCTCATTCTTCTTCTCCCCACTTTCTTTCTTCAAGTGACTTGACTTCTTGAATGAAGCAAGTCACTTTGCTTCTCTTGATCCTTTCATCTGCTTCCTGGTGGTTCCTTTGAAGATTTTTCTTGATAAACCTCATAAACCTTAGGAACAACCAAGCATGACAATGATTAGGGTTTTGATTAGTATCCCCTCATAGTTTTACCTTTTGTGTCTCTTTTGAGTCTCCTCTTCTCATCTCATAATCAGGGACTAAACCCTAAAGGCTTTAAGGCTTTGTGATTAAGCTTATGCCTGCATCCTTCTCTTAGGATGGAGTGTATAACTTTAATCCTAAGTGTTAAACCCTTAATGTGTTTAAATCCTCTAATCAATTCACCTAATAATCATCAAGACATCACACTTGTAACTTGGGCCTTGCATTAGGGTTCTAATTCTTCCTTAAGTGGTTAAGAAGGACTAACCCTAGTGTTAATGGACAAGTCCCCCTCAAGTTGTCTTACAAACCCTAAAAAATCACTTCTTCATCATATCATTAATTAAAATCCACTTAATCAAAGGCTTGTTTTGTCATGAGTTTAATCCCTAATCATGGATTAAGTTGAGGAGTCTTCCTCAGCTTAAACATTCTCATCTATTATCCTTCTATTAGGATGGTGTAATGAGTCTGTTTAATCCCTGATTATGGCTTAATCTCATTACTTAGCACTAAACAAAAACAACAAAAACATCTAAATAATCACAAGTAGGTTAATGATTTTAATCCTACATCATGGTGATTAAGTGTGAGAAGCTGACTTCACACTTAAGGTATTCTCATTACCCCTAATCAGAGGGAAGATGTGATGAGTTTACTAAATCCATTGGTTTAGGCTTAAGCTCATTAACTTATGACAAACTTTCAAAAGCAATAAAAGACTGAAAACTCAAAAACAAACAATAATCGTCTCCTCCGGGATTCCTTTCTCATCACATTCACTCATAAACGAGAACTTGCTTCTTCCGTCTAATGCAAGACAGTTTGCACCTGAGCCAGACAGGTCATACACTTGAGCATTGACAAGCAAGCAGTTCACAGGTCAATTTATCTTTCAGTCTCTTTGGGTCGAACTACGGTGTTCTGACTTCCTCATTGCACGAGAGGATACGTAGGCATAACTTAACAGTTATCGAACAAAAGTCTCTGTATATTCCCCCTCTTCCAGCATCGTTCTCTTGGCCTCATTGTCATGAGCAATTCATTCTTGTTCTTACACTGACACTGTATATTTCATCACACTTCACTTCTCTTACACTGACACCTGTATATCTCTTTCCAGCTCTTTTGCACACAAATTGCACTGACACTACCCCTTTAAAACACAAATCTTTCAAGCGTGGATCCCGTCGAGTACGGCGGACAATCTGGGTGCTAATACCTTCCCAGGTTGTAACCAACCCCCTTTCTCAGTCTCTCTGGTTCGCAAACCGTCTTATCCATCTCTTTCTAGGCCTATGCAGCATTGCCTTTCCTCCGGGATAAAAATGCCTAGCTGGCGACTCTATTCATCTCCAGTGAGTTCACGGCTGTGTGTTCTCATTGTTCCCTCTCGATGACCGTTCGCGTCTGTACCCTATCTGACTTGGTTTCATTTAGTGGGAGCGACAATGTGCAAGGCCTTTTTATGATTTCTCCCTTCTAACGTCAAGTCCTTGTCTGTAAACCCATTCTATGTCAGGCATTGACATTTGCAACCACAACTTCAAGTTGGTTTACTGTTATCTCCTGTGGAACATAAGCTATATGTAGAACATTCAACAATGCCTCCCGATATGCTGGAGAGCACATAAGCAGAGACAAGATAGAAATCTTTGAAGGTGTTTGGTTCAACTGCTCAACCACTTTGTAATCATTCTTCTTAATTATCCTCATGAATTCTTCTACCTTTTTTTCAAAGGTACTTAGCTCTTATGACGGAATCACCACTTCTTCTGTAGCCACCTGTTTCTCGTTAGCTCGTGCTGCATTTTTATCTTATGTATTTGCCCAGAGAGTTTGTGGAGCGAAAAGTCGTCCACTCCTGGTGAACTCACCTACTCCTCCAACATTTACAACCCTTGGATCAACAACAACTGTAGACTTGTTCTCAACCTTCTTCCCCTGTATATACACATTTGATCCATAGTTCCATGGAATCACACTTTCACTTTCATAGGGTACAGGTCCAGGAACTGTGATGGTTACAGGACTTATCGTAACAGGCCTTGCCTCTTGTGGTACGTAGATAGTAACTGGTGCTGGTTGAGAAGGAATTTCCTTTGGAATAAAAAATATAGTGATAGTAGACACATTGTTGCTTTGATTGTTTACCTTATCAAACTGTAGCGAGCCTTCATAAATCAAAGCTTGGATTCCCATTTTCAACTTATTACACTCGTTCTCAGAAGTCTTACAACCTTCACAATCTTCACTACACCCAGGAAACACTTGGCCTTTCAACAATCTCTCTTTCACAACAGACAAAGGAGTCTTCACTTCATTAAAATTCAGAACTAAATTCAGGACTCATCCTTCTTCAATAGCATTGATCCTAGCCCCCTCCATGATTGGGCATAGGATTGGTATTAACATTTGGTGGTGGTGCAATGTTAATGGCTTTAGAGTCTATCAAATCCTAGACTTTTAGCTGTAAAGCTCTACATTTTTCAATTGTGTGCCCCGGGGCACCTGAATGAAAAACACATCTGGCATTGGCATCATAGCCTGGTGGTGCAGAATCCCCAGTGATGGGTTGCAAAGTCCTTAACTGAATCATGTTCATATCTAATAACCTTTGAAGCAGTGCAATATAAGTCATCGGAATGGGCTCAATGACACGATCAGATTGGTGTGAACGCTGTTGGTAAGGTTTTTGTTGACACTGATTCTGTTGTTGTGGTTGTTGCTGTTGTGGAATAGGCCTGATGGGATAGTTATTGAAGCCACCTGACCATATTAATTCTGAAATTCTGGTATGACAGACTCAGATGTCTAATATGATGTTGAGACATCTTATCTGTTACTTATAAACATGGTAAGGCATACATATCAGTACTTAAATAATTATGATATATCAGAGTCAAACATGCTTCAGGATGTTGGGACATCTGATAGGACATTCAGTTCAGGTACTGCATAAAACATAAAAGATATAAAGAACACAACAGAATTGTTAACCCAGTTCAGTGTATCTCCACACTTACATCTGGGGGCTACCAAGCCAGGAGGAAATCCACTATAAGTAATATTAATTCTAGACTTAAACCACCCAGTTTAATCTTTCACTTAATATCTACCCAATGCAATTTCTACCTAAGACATAACTTAGATATGAGTACCAACTCACTCCCCCTCAATCACACAGTGATCTTTTACAATGATTAATAAAATTGAAGTCACACTTCAAACACAACAGCTTGATCTTACTTAAAAGTTTCAATCAAGACACAATACTTCTCTTGCTTACAAGCTTCGAGAATCACAAGTGAAACAGCCACAATAGAGTTCCTTGTTACGCACGGCTGCCACAAGAACACAACCCTAATAATGTTTATATTTTCAGTTGATTGGGATCAACTAAACTAGGTTACAAGGTTTCTTTTATAACCTATTCCCAACTGGATTTGGGCCTAAACAATCACAACAATAGCTGCTACAAATATGCAGAAAAAATCTGCTACAAATATTCCAAAAGATCTTCAAATCTAAAAACTCCTAAAATATCTCTAAATATAGAAACCTATATTTTTCAATATTTGTCTTCAATTTAAATTGAGTCTTTAAGATCTTCTAAATCAGCACCCTTTAAATCAGCGCCACATATGATTGCATAATATCTCCAGAATATTCTGCATAATTCAGATCTGATAAATCCCACTGTCATTACCTTGAATTAGGGTTAGTTAGTTTGCTACCTCCTTAATTCAAGGTGAATTAGTTATTCTGTTTTACTGAAATCAGATAACTAATCTCCCTAAAGATGCGCCTTGTATTGCTTATCTCTTTCCAATTAATTCCAGATAGATTCCCCTGAATTTACTCAGTTCTGTTAGTCATTAATTAATTCTGGTAGCAGGTCTGAGATGTCACAACATCTGTTGGGACATCCTGAAAAACTGAACTTACTTCATTTACTGATACAATGTCACAACATCTGATGTGACATCCTGTAAACTGAACTTATTCCATTAACTGATACAATGTCCTAACATCTGGTGTGACATCCTGATATCTTGACTTAAGTTCATTAACTGTTACTCTGTTTGACAGTGTCACAACATCTGGTGTGACATCCTGAACTAAGTTCAACACTTCTTGTTTGATATCTATATGTTACTGTAAACACCCCAAATTTGCCCTCACCCATTCACATCATGGCTTGTGATCATTTCATATGCATAAACACAACCATGCCATCTCACATTACATTTTTTATTCACTGCATAGATTCTAAGTCATCTGCATCTAGGGTTTGTGATCTGAGCAATCCAAGAGCCTCTTGAGCCACTCCAAAGGTCATCAATCACTTCAAAGGGGTCTATGTGTGTTCAAGCATCATATTATATCCTCTCAAAGTCAAGAATGACAAAGTATCACAAGAACTGGGATTGGTATGGAAGCAGAGCCAGGCTTGACTGCACAGATGACCTAGAATTAGGGTTTTGGTTTCAAAGGCCATAACTCCAAATTTTTTGGTCATTCTTGTTTCTATTGGTCTCCATATGGTATAGGGAGTATGCATATCAATTTTCATGAAGAAATCCCATGGGGAAGTCATCTGATCAAGGGTTGACTTTTCAAGCAAGTCAGTGCAAAATCAGGGCATCTGAGGCCCCCAATGACCCAACCAAGGGGTGATCTTCATCATTTTGAGTGTTTATGACCTTTATTTGATCATGGAAGAAGTTGGAAGTTTACATAATTCAAGAATCTCAAGTTTTTGCAAAGTTGACTTTTTGGGCAAGTTTGACTTTTAATGAAAATGTCATTTTATGCAACCTTTTCAACCCTTACTTTTTGATCCAAAAATGCTTCAAATGGAAAAACTTTGGTCATGAAAGTTGTAGAATAAATCTTTCCCTTTTCAAAAAGTACAAGAACATGACCTAATTCATTTTGGATCAAAAGTTATGGTTCATCAAAGTTGGCTAAAATCACTAAAATTCAAGTTATGCACCAAATGGAAAACTTGCAAATTCATGTACCAAGCATTCTATTGACTTCAAAATGACTTCAAAACTTCATCACATGATCATACATGACCCAAAAAAACAGAATTGGCCCAAGGGATTTTGCATTGTTTGCTTTGATTTTCAAAGATCCCTAAGCCATTTTTCATTACAAGTGCAAAAGGGTAATTCTTGGCAAAACCATTTTTCAAGGAGTTATGTGATCACTAGCTAACTTCTATACATTGCCATGACCAAAAGAAGTTCCATGCTACAAAATTCAGCAAGAAGTGTCTCATGTATATGGCACAAAATCATGAGAAAACACCAAGTGGGCAAGTTGCAAAAGCTAGCATAGCTCATGATCCATATGTTGCAGTCAGCTACAAGCAATCTAAGGGTCCTCCTTAACCCAAGCTGAAGCAAGACATGACCTCAAACTGCTGCTGCCATAGCCCATGCTGCAAGTACAAGCCAACTTGACTTTTTGGCCAAAACTCCCATACTCATGGAACAGTAAGCAGCCACCCCTACTGACCTGCTCCACAGGCTATTCACACATCTTGGGAGAGTTATAGCACAGCATTGGTCCTTGAAGCAAGCCAGAATACAGCCTTCACAAAAACTGTCAAAGAACTTCACCTCTTCGAATCACCTTCCACAACCATCAAACACCTCATTTCTCTGCACCAACAAATCAAACACACTCAAAGGAACCATAATCAGCCATTGATAGAGCCTGAAACATCACATACACAGACCTCATTTTCTGATACACCAGAATTGAACCTCTCAAAATAGGTTGTTTAAACTCCATCCAAGCTTGCCATTAGCACAAGGGGGATCAGTGGATTGAGTTTGCACCAAAAAACAACCCAGAAAGCCCAGAATCGGAAGCTTCCATCTCAGGTATGGCCATGAACTTTTTCTCACAGAGCTTGTATTTTATGTTATAAATCGATAGTGTATGTCTTGTTGGTCATGGGAATGTTCTTAGAATTGAAAATGAGTGAAAAATGAGGATTTACTGAGGCTCTGAAATTTCACCCGTGAAAAAAGATTTCTTCGATTTGTCTGATTCTTGAAGTTTAAATGTTGTTTGAGGGATGATTTATGTGCTAGGATGTTAGAGGATCAGTTTGCTGTGTTTAATTTGATGATTGGTGGCCTGAATCATAATCTAGGGTTTTCAACCCGCCGGAGAAGATGACCGGAGCTTCCCTCCGGTCACCTGAATGTTGTTAACCCTAATCCTGTAATTAAGTGAGGTTTGAATTCAGTGCGTTGGATCTGTTGACTTGCTTGACTTCGCGCGTGTATGTGTGGTCCAGATGTGTCCATTTTGCCCTAATCACCATTAGCCTAATTAATCCATTTAATTAATTCATAAAACCTGATTTAAGCCAGAGTCCATCCTGACCCTTGATTCACGCGCCAAGTCAAACCCTGACCCCCAGCTTTGAATCTCATGCGTTGGATTGGTTTACTTTTCAATTAAATCAATTTTAATTCATTTGTTTTGTATTTAATTTGTACATTTATTTTAAAATAGTAAAACTAATTTAAAAATTCTGAAATTTTTTATACAAGTTATTATTTAATTTCAGAACACAAAAATATTTTTATTTTTATTTTTGGCATTAAAAAAGTATTTTTAAATATTTAAAAGTTTATTTCTAATTAATTAATGAGAATTAATTAATTAAAAATACTTTTAGGTATTTAAAAATCACCAAAAAATTCATGAAACATTTAAAAACATTTAAGAACATTGTCCAACCCTCAAACCAAATTTATTTTTTGATCTTGATGCATTTTGAGAATTTTTCATAGAATTAAAATCATTTTGATGCATTATTTTGATCCAAACTTCCAAAAATCACTTCTGCCTAACCATGATGAGTTGGACTTTGATTCTTTTTGCATTGTGTTTAGCATATCATGTAGTTTGTGAGATTAAATGGCCATGATTTGATCTTTCATTTTCCATTTGTTTGGCATTTTTCTTGTTAAGGAACCCTAAAACCCTAGAAAACTTAGGAAAATCATAACTTGGATTTGGTTAAGAGTTGAGACTTCTCCTTTGGGCAGTGAGTTTGTGTAGGGTTAGGGTTCCTTTGAATGCATTTTCAATTTTTATCTTGATGTTTGCTTCTGGTTTTGGTTTTTGTTTTGTGCATTGATCATAAACCCTAATTTGGGCTTCCTTTTGCATTCATCTTGCATTTGCTTGCATACCATAACTTGCCATGACATTCTATGCATCCATTTGATTCATTAGACATCTTAGGACATATTGAAAGCATGTTTGATCATTGCATCTTGCATTTCCCATGTTGTATGCCATTTGCATTTCATAACTTTTCATGTATGTTCATGCTCCTTAGCTTGTTTCACTTGCATCCATAAGTTTGTATGATCATCCCCATGTGTTGTTTCATGTTTGTAACATCTCATAGCATCATTAACATCATGTATGTGCTTCTGGTTTTGTTTCTCATCATGCCATTCCATCCCATTTTGCATTGCATTACATTTCTTTTCTAACTTTTCAGGTGGTAAGTGGCTTTGAGAAGTGAATTTGCCTTCACTTCTCATAACTTCTCTTCATCTCTTTTATGCATCCTTGCTGCATTTTTGTATGTGTTTGAGATTGAGCTTGCTCATTCTTTTTCTCCTTACCTTCTTTCTTCAAGTGACTTGACTTCTTAAATGAAGCAAGTTACTTTGCTTCTCCTGATCCTTTCATCTGCTTCCTGGTGGTTCCATTGAAGACTTCTCTTGCAAACCTCACAAACCTTAGGAACAACCAAGCATGACAATGATTAGGGTTTTGATTAGTCTCCCCTCTTAGTTTTACCTTTGTGTTTCTTTTGAGTCTTCTCTTCTCATCTCATAATCAAGGACTAAACCATAAAGGCTTTAAGGCTTTGTGATTAAGTTTATGCCTGCATCCTTCTATTAGGATGGAGTGTATAACTTTAATCCTAAGTGTTAAACCCTTAATGTGTTTAACTCCTTTAATCAATCCACATTAATAATCATCAAGACTTCACACTTGTAACTTGGGCCTTGCATTAGGGTTCTAATTCTTCCTTAATTGGTTAAGAAGGACTAACCCTAGTGTTAATGGACAAGTCCCCCTCAAGATGTCTTACAAACCATAAAACTCACTTCTTCATCTTATCATTAATTAAAATCCATCTAATAAAGGCTTTGTTTTGTCATGAGGTTAATCCCTAATCATGGATTAAGTTGAGGAGTCTTCCTCAGCTTAAACATTCTCATCTATTATCCTTCTATTAGGATGGTGTAATGAGTCTGTTTAATCCCTGATTATGGCTTAATCTCATTACTTAGCACTAAACAAAAACAACAAAAACATCTAAATAATCACAAGTAGGTTAATGATTTTAATCCTACATCATGGTGATTAAGTGTGAGAAGCTGACTTCACACTTAAGGTATTCTCATTACCCCTAATCAGAGGGAAGATGTGATGAGTTTACTAAATCCATTGGTTTAGGCTTAAGCTCATTAACTTATGACAAACTTTCAAAAGCAATAAAAGACTGAAAACTCAAAAACAAACAATAATCGTCTCCTCCGGGATTCCTTTCTCATCACATTCACTCATAAACGAGAACTTGCTTCTTCCGTCTAATGCAAGACAGTTTGCACCTGAGCCAGACAGGTCATACACTTGAGCATTGACAAGCAAGCAGTTCACAGGTCAATTTATCTTTCAGTCTCTTTGGGTCGAACTACGGTGTTCTGACTTCCTCATTGCACGAGAGGATACGTAGGCATAACTTAACAGTTATCGAACAAAAGTCTCTGTATATTCCCCCTCTTCCAGTATCATTTTCTTAGCCTCATTATCTTGAGCATCCTATTCCTTTTCTTACACTGACACATCATTTATACACTCCACACTTCTTTTACACTGACACCTGTACATCTTTCCAGCTCTTTTACACACAAATTGCACTGACACTACCCCTTTAAAACACAAATCTTTTTAGCGTGGATCCCGTCGAGTACGACGGACAATCTGGGTGCTAATACCTTCCCAGGTTGTAACCAACCCCCTTTCTCAGTCTCTCTGGTTCGCAACCGTCTTATCCATCTTTTTTCTAGGTCTATGCAGCATTGCCTTTCCTCCGGGATAAAAATGCCTAGCTGGCGACTCTTTCCTTCTCCAGTGAGTTCACTGCTGTGTGTTCTCATTGTCCCTTTCGCCGACCGTTCGCGTCTGTACCTTTATTTGGGCCAGTCCCATTTATCGGGAGCAACAGTAACATATGACAGTAATGTTGTCATGACAGTTACAGATGTTTCAACATTTTCTTTGACATCTGTCATGACATTTGCAGATGTTTCAACATCTTCTTTGACATCTGTCTGTAACATATGACAGTAATTCTGTCATGACATTTGCAGATGTTTCAACATCTTCTTTGACATCTGTCTGTAACATATGACAGTAATTTTGTCATGACATTTGCAGATGTTTCAACATCTTCTTTGACATCTGACTGTAACATATGACAACATCTGTTGGGACATCCTGAATTAAGTTCTTATACTCTGTTTGATAATGTCCCAACATCTGATAGGACATTCTGAACTGAATTCAACATCTTCTTTGACAACTTCCAATTATTATAACCACATTTATCTGTGCCACCATGTTTCAACATCATGTTTGACATGTTCTTCCAGAGTCTATACCATGTTAATTTAACATATGGAACTTCTTATTCAACATTTTCCAGCCATATTAGTTTTACCAAACATAATGCCAATCATAAAATAATAGCATTAACAATCTCCCCCTTTGGCTTATTTTGGCTAAAACTAATTTACATACAGATGTAGTAGTACCTTATGTAGAAGTTCCTTAACATCACATCTTCATATCAGACCTCACTTCTCCCCCTTTTTAGCCATAAAAAGACAAAGGTACCATAATAAAAATAGAGGTATATAATCTCCATAAGCTTGAAACAAACACAAGCTTCACAATTCCTCAAGAATAAAACATAAACTGCAGAGAGCAGCTTTATATAATATAGCCTTCTAGACTCTTAGGATTCTCCTTATCTGGTTAAGGTATTACTCCCCCTTAACACCACAAAATCAAGTGCACATACTTGTAACACACTCCCCCTATCTAGGATACTCCATGCTTCTCTGTACATTGATGAAAGGAAAACATAAGACACATCTTCATGTCTTCAAGAGCTCCCCCTCTGTTCAATTCCCAATTGAACACATTCACATCTTGTACCAAAGCATACCTGATTCCTTTCTGGGTTTGTAGTTACCATAGACTACACAAGATGAACATCTTCTAGCACATAGGTTCTTGACATTAAGCCTTTACACACCAAAGGCCATACAATCCAGAAAAAACACATCCAAACTAATTATGACATTAGAATGAATGTCCACAAACAAACTTCCAAGCAATCAATACCTGATATACTTCAGTCTCTTCTACATGTTTCTTCCAATATAGATCATCTACTTCATCATTCTCCCATATGATTAGGTAGTCTAATAATAGAAACCATGTAGATAAACACCCCAGATAATGTACTAACACTTAGTTAGAACATTTTTCATACACCAAGACCTTATCACCATGATCCTAGATGTGCTCCACCAACTGGACTTACTATAGCATAGTAATCCAAGAACTGAAAATCTTCAACTGCACTGTGCCACCAGTTAGAATCAGAAATCCAGAAAGAGTGATAAACTCTCATCCAACTTCAAGAAGAATAAATCCTCTTGATTCTTCAACTCATCACTCCTCTGCCCAAGAGCAATTTGTTCCAAGACAATCCTCAAGAACAACCAGCTGCCACACTCTGATTATCTTGATTCTTCGAATCCACTTTAAAGATCAACCAATTACCACATTTTGATAACCTCCTTTATGAATCCTCATATGAAAAAGCCAATTGCCACTTTTGTCTTCTTCACGTTTATAATAAATCTTCCAAAGATATCCTGATCAATAAAGTTGATCTTCACCAAGCTGTAAAGATAAAAGGCCTTATGAAGCATTCAATCCCTATAGATCATTTTATCTTGATTTATGTGTCACTTCACCAATTAGACTCTGATGTTGAACTAGATGTTTAAACATTATTAGCCCACATCCATCTGTTAAATTCAGGTCCTTCTTCTGCCACTTGAAAGAACCTCCTTCCTTTATAGAACAAGAGTTCCATGCTCTCAAAGACTTGATTTATCCATCAAGTTTGAGTAAACAACCTCCATTCTATTGGTTTTGCAGAAGTTCCTACCAATAACACATATTGATGATAAACTTCCAATGTTTCTCCAAAGTCTTCAAACCTGCCACTGTCTATCTTAACTCCATGATGAGCATCCTGGACTACACCTAGATCAGAAATAAACCAATCCATGTAGTCATCAAGATTATGATATGTTCATGGTCTTTCATCTCCATCTTCAGAATCAACAATATCCAGACCAGTTCTTGTCAAGAAACTTTCCAAAAATACATAACTCCTGTCACACAAGACTGAAGCCAATGCTACAGCTTATGCAATACCTTTCCCATGATTCTGCACAAACTCTGATGATAAGATGTTCCAACATCTTTTTGAACATCACCAATCTTGAATCACAAGGATAATCAATCAAATATTTGTGAACTCCACAAACAACAATTGATCTTAAATCCTTGTATAATACCTTATCAGATAGTTCTACACAATCTGATCTTTTAATTTTGAAGGATTTTAAGGTTAGCTCCAGATAAGATTAGCAAGATCTCCTCATGTCATGGATAAACAATACTCCAGCTGAGCATAAACTCCACTAATTCTCAATTTCACACCCCTGATGAATATACAAAGAGCACAACTGATAAATATCCACACTTGATTTTATATTCCAAAACAGATGCTCTTAGTTTGCTTGCTACAATGGGTTCATACTGCCACTATCCATGACTAGTAGTGGAAGAGACTACCAGTTCAACAACCATTCTGATCAGACTTCCCAATCTGACATTCTTCCCTTGCTTCTAGCAATTGTTGGTCACATTGCTAGCTTTAATCATGACCAAAGTCATGCATTTATTACCCACATTTGTAAATACATTTAGAAGCTTCTTCATCTTCAGATTCATCATCAGATTCATCAGTATTCTGAGCAACCACTTCCAGCTCCAGCCTTTGAATTACTTCCTCAAGCTTTTTCTTCCTGGCATCCAGCTTTTTGCAAGTGTTCTTCATATCTGCAATCAAGGCAGCTTTGGATATGGGAGTCTTTTCTTTTGAAGGTCCAGCAGATGTCCTAGTGGAAGCTTCAACATCAGCAGCATGATGGCTCAAGAAAAGTTTGTAATGGAAGGCCAGAGGACTTTTTCTTTTGCATACTGAATCCTTCTCAGTGAGGATACCTGGATACTGGCTTAGTATGATTCCACATAGCAGAGAGGGAAAAGCAATGGGAAGATTTGTTGCTGATGTTCCTGCATGCTTTAGGGTTTGATCAAAGATGTAAGCCCCAAAGTCCAGCTTTGTTTGGGTGCCCACAACATATATGAATCTGCCCAATCCAGTTGCTATTGAAGAAGTATGGTTGGTAGGGACCCTGTTTACAGTGCCAATCCTATGCAGCATTGCATACTTCCTTGTTAGCAAGCTAACATAAAGTTTGCCCTTGACTGGCCAAGCTTTGACTTGATTGGCAGTAATGACCTTGCACACCTGGTTATCTGTCTTACCCAGCTCATTAGGTCCATCAGATTCTTTCCCTAGATAATGGTTGATAACCCTAGGAGAGAATTCCACACATCTCCCTCTTACATAGACTTTTCTGAATTCATCTGATTTACCTTCAGCACAGTCCTCTTGTAGGTTGACACTGAATTCCTTGACTAGCAGCTCATAGCAAGGTGAAAGGTTTGATACTGTTTTGAATAAACCAGCAGAGGAAATTAGGTCAATTACCTTAGTGCACTCAAGTGCATTGCTGCCCAGCTCTCTTTCAAGTGATACCCTTCTTTGGTATACAAATTTCCATCTGCTCACACTTGACACATGATGGAATGAAACATTGTCCAGAGGAGCTTCTGGAACAGCAGAGGTGGACCTTGAGGGTGCTGGTTTCTTCTTTGGTTGGGATGTTGGAACATCCTCTTCAACATCTGAATCTGGTGGAGTTACAACTTTCCTCTTTTGGGTATTCACCTTGCTCCATTGTTTAGTAGGACCAAATACCACTTTGGCCTTGTCTTTCTTTGGAGTAGGCTGCTTCTTTTCAGGAGTTAAATGTCCTGCAGTCTTCTTTTCCTTTCTAGCCCTAAGCCTTTTGGCTATGCTAGGGTCCACAGAAGCAATGATCTCTGTGTCAGAGTCATTATCTAAGTCTTCAACATGTAGCATAGATGCCTCCTCTTCCAGGTTAGGAGTAGGTTCCAAACATATTTGATCATCACACATTTGTCTAGCACCCAAAGCATCCATCATGTTAGCAGGATATCACACCAGTTTCCTTCTTCTGGAACAAAAAACTAAGCTTGGTTCTAAAACATTATTGCTTTCAAGATTACTATCTTTTCTTCAATCAGCTCCAACTGAAGTGCTATAACATTATGAAAGATACTTTGCACACATACAATAGACAGTAGCATCTCAAGGAGTATTCAGCTTCATAGCTTCAGAAATCCTAAAAAAACAATCTTTTAGGTCTTTGATTCAACATTTACCATAAACTGTTGATGTGTAGTGTGGTGTCAAGCCATTAGGATTGACATATCAATTCAACTTCTTTCTTGATGAAACTTCCTTCAGTTCATGATTTAGACAATCATAAACATGTATCTTCACAAGAGATATTTTCTCCAGCTATACCTAAACAACATAGGACACCATAACCAGGAAGAATATCCTCATTAGGTCACCATCAATAAGCTTAAGAGATAACTTATCAAGATTTTCACTCCCGCATGAAAGATTTGATAATTATACTCTTTTGTTTTGGCTCCAACCTCTTCTTTCATCAAGAACCACAACATTCTGAACTAAGTGTTCTCCAGTTCTCACAGAAAACAAAATACAAGCCTCCTTCAAATATAGAATTCTCTGAACCAAGATGTCAGGACATTCTGTTTGACATCATAGCTACACAGCAATTCACCAGCAAATTTCCAGCCCTAATAACACCAGACTGGTCCAATATACACCATATGATGAATAGTCCATCCTCCACTTCTAGGGACCATTCAAACGCTAATATGAACCTCTCAAGTTCCAACAGCTTTTCATTATATCATCCTTCTTCCTTTACCATGAACCAGAAAGTATCCCCCTTAGATCTCATCCAGAAACAGACCAGGATGTCTGCTCTGATACCAATTGAAATTCTGGTATGACAGACTCAGATGTCTAATATGATGTTGAGACATCTTATCTGTTACTTATAAACATGGTAAGGCATACATATCAGTACTTAAATAATTCTGATATATCAGAGTCAAACATGCTTCAGGATGTTGGGACATCTGATAGGACATTCAGTTCAGGTACTGCATAAAACATAAAAGATATAAAGAACACAGCAGAATTGTTAACCCAGTTCAGTGTATCTCCACACTTACATCTGGGGGCTACCAAGCCAGGAGGAAATCCACTATAAGTAATATTAATTCTAGACTTAAACCACCCAGTTTAATCTTTCACTTAATATCTACCCAATGCAATTTCTACCTAAGACATAACTTAGATATGAGTACCAACTCACTCCCCCTCAATCACACAGTGATCTTTTACAATGATTAATAAAATTGAAGTCACACTTCAAACACAACAGCTTGATCTTACTTAAAAGTTTCAATCAAGACACAATACTTCTCTTGCTTACAAGCTTCGAGAATCACAAGTGAAACAGCCACAATAGAGTTCCTTGTTACGCACGACTGCCACAAGAACACAACCCTAATAATGTTTACATTTTCGGTTGATTGGGATCAACTAAACTAGGTTACAAGGTTTCTTTTATAACCTATTCCCAACTGGATTTGGGCCTAAACAATCACAACAATAGCTGCTACAAATATGCAGAAAAAATCTGCTACAAATATTCCAAAAGATCTTCAAATCTAAAAACTCCTAAAATATCTCTAAATATAGAAACCTATATTTTTCAATATTTGTCTTCAATTTAAATTGAGTCTTTAAGATCATCTAAATCAGCACCCTTTAAATCAGCGCCACATATGATTGCATAATATCTCCAGAATATTCTGCATAATTCAGATCTGATAAATCCCATTGTCATCACCTTGAATTAGGGTTAGTTAGTTTGCTACCTCCTTAATTCAAGGTGAATTAGTTATTCTGTTTTACTGAAATCAGATAACTAATCTCCCTAAAGATGCGCCTTGTATTGCTTATCTCTTTCCAATTAATTCCAGATAGATTCCCCTGAATTTACTCAGTTCTGTTAGTCATTAATTAATTCTGGTAGCAGGTCTGAGATGTCACAACATCTGTTGGGACATCCTGAAAAACTGAACTTACTTCATTTACTGATACAATGTCACAACATCTGATGTGACATCCTGTAAACTGAACTTATTCCATTAACTGATACAATGTCCTAACATCTGGTGTGACATCCTGATATCTTGACTTAAGTTCATTAATTGTTACTCTGTTTGACAGTGTCACAACATCTGTTGTGACATCCTGAACTAAGTTCAACACTTCTTGTTTGATATCTATATGTAACATATGACAGTAATGTTGTCATGACAGTTGCAGATGTTTCAACATTTTCTTTGACATCTGTCATGACATTTGCAGATGTTTCAACATCTTCTTTGACATCTGTCTGTAACATATGACAGTAATTCTGTCATGACATTTGCAGATGTTTCAACATCTTCTTTGACATCTGTCTGTAACATATGACAGTAATTCTGTCATGACATTTGCAGATGTTTCAACATCTTCTTTGACATCTGACTGTAACATATGACAACATCTGTTGGGACATCCTGAATTAAGTTCTTATACTCTGTTTGATAATGTCCCAACATCTGATAGGACATTCTGAACTGAATTCAACATCTTCTTTGACAACTTCCAATTATTATAACCACATTTATCTGTGCCACCATGTTTCAACATCATGTTTGACATGTTCTTCCAGAGTCTATACCATGTTAATTTAACATATGGAACTTCTTATTCAACATTTTCAAGCCATATTAGTTTTACCAAACATAATGCCAATCATAAAATAATAGCATTAACAAATTCTAATGACCCCAGCCACGGCCTTTACTGTAAACGACATTAGTCTCACCTTCCCTCCTTCTCTAGGGACTGGAAAAAGGCTTTCTTCCTCCAGCTGAACTACTGGCACCAGTATCTTGAATCTTCCCCATCTTTAACAGATTTTCCACTTTTTCACCATCAAAGACAAGATCAGTAAATTTGGTAGCTAAACAGGAAGCTAGACGATCAATGAACACTCCTTCTAGAGTACCCATGAACATATCAGCCATTTCATTCTCTAGCAACGGAGGTTGCACTCTTGTAGATAATTGGGGCCACCTCTGGGCATACTCTTTGAAACTCTCCTTAGCATTCTGCGACATGCTCTGAAGCTGTGTACGGTTTGGAGCCATGTCCAGATTATACTGATAATGCTTGACAAAGGCTTCATACAACTCTTTCCAACTCCTGATAGAGGCCCTACTTAGCTTCATGTACCATTCTTGGGATGCCCCGACAAGACTATCCTGAAAATAGTACATCCACAGCTTTTCATCATCGGTATGAGCAGCAATTCTACCGAAAAAAGACTGGAGATGGGTCTTTGGGAAAGAAGTACCATTGTACTTGTCAAAGGTGGGAGCTTTGAACTTGTGGAGAATTCTCACCCCTGGAACAAGACCCAAGTAAGTGATATCGAATCCCAAAGAGTTTTGGGATTGAATTGACCTAATTTGTTCATCCATTTCCTCGAAACAGCGTTTAACCTCAGCCCTCTGTCCTTCCATATCTTCCATAATAGTAAAAGTTGGTCATCCTGACCATCCATTTGAGGAATACGAACATGTTCTGGACCACTACAAGTATTAACAATAACCTCAGTCTGAGGCCACCGTTACCACCAAGAGTACCCATGCCCCTAGGACCTCCACCATTGTTGTCGTTGCCATCCTGATTCCTGTCAATCATCTCTCACAGATGCTCTTGGTTCTGATTGATACCAGTTACTAGGGTCATGAACTGGTCCATTCGGTTACACAACTCTGCCAGCTCAGTTTGCATTTGATCCATGATTCGACCTCTGTTCTGTTTAGTTGGGTACCTGTGCACTCTTCTTGCAGCATTAATTCTTGAAAATGGATGAAGTTAGAAACCTGTGACTATACCTGCAAAACAAGAAAGAGGGTGATATCTATGCAATACAAGCTTTTGTGCCTTCATTGTCAGGCCCTTTTTTCCCAGTTCTAGTATCTGCCAACGGAATCCAGATAACCTTTGATAAAATTCTTTTGAGATTACTCTCTTCAAAGTTTTTACACCTTTCCACAACCAGTTTCAAAGCACACAAGAATCAAGAATCTTAAACAATAGTTGCATAGAATAAACAACACCTTAAGGAAAGAGTAACATCCCCGTAGGGTTCAAGTCTTACATAGATGTAAAATGCAGGAAAATAAACAAATAAACAAGATTCCTACAACAATCTTGTATGTAATCTTAAATACAAGAAAACAAACTAAAACTCTAAACTATAAGTAGACTCTGATCCTTCTCCTAGCTCAGTGATAGCCCTTTTCACATCATCTCTTCTCCTGAGATCTGCCATCTCCATGAGGGCTTCATTCAAATGCTGAGAGGTCTCCAGATGACTCATATGGGCCATCTCCAATTCCTCTTTCTGGGAAGCAATCTGCAGTTTGTACATCTCTTTTTTCTTCTGGTACTCCTTTTGGTCTTGATTTCTCTGACCTTGCAACCAGGTGAGGGAATGTTTGGCTTCTCGAAGAGTCTTCTTAGTCTTCCTGAACTCTTCTTCTCTCTTAGTATCCATCAGTCATCTTCTCTGAAAGTAGGCTTCTCTTTCCGCGAACTCTTTCTCCTTAGCCTCCTGAGCTATCTGTATTTTATGTAGCTTCTCTTCTAAAATTGTCTTGGAGTGAGCCATCTGATGATACAAGCTAGCTATTTTTGTACTTTCAACCTTCAACTCTCGCAACTGAGCTTCCAGCTTTTGGTAACTCTCCATGGGAACGGTAGTCTGTATAGCAGCAATCTGGGGTGTCACGTCCTTTGGATAGAGTGGAGGCTCCACTGAGAAAGGCAATAGTGTAATCCCAACATCCTTTTTCAACCAAGTGGCAAAGGAATCATACATACTTGGATCCACCCTCCCAAATTCCTTCTTCCCTTTTTGTGTCTTTATAGCCCAAGCCTGAAACACTTTGACAGCCATCTCCCTATTTCCTTCGACTGGGAGATACAAAGATTCATCAACTTCCTCTTCAGACGGAGACTCTCTCAACGGATACCCAAATTTTCTTCTAGCCAACACTGGTTTATAATTAATCAACCTTTTCCTTCCTATCAAGGGGACGTTAGGGAAACCATCGCACTTGACAATCATTTCCTTTCCCAGCACATCTTTGTCACAGCCCCAAGCTATATTTTCTGCAGTCAACCCTGTCAATCTTCAGGACCATTTCCATTGTCTTCTTAATTATTTGAATGGTCCAGACTTGGGAAATTGCTTGGCAAACCAATCAGCAAACAAGGGTGCGCAGCAGCTCACATGCCCTCTTCTTCTCTCATTCCTATAATGGACCCCATAATAGAAATCACCCATCAGAGTAGGCATAGGATTCCCTCTGAGGAAAATAGAAATGGCTTCCAAACTTACAACCCCTTGATCACATGGAAATAAGTTGGTTTTGTATATCAACAAAGCTAACAGTACACTGAACTGTGCCCACTGACCTTTCTGAGCATAAGCTAAAGCTTCTTGAATAAGCATGTCACACGACAACCCCTTTCCCTTGCTACTGCTTAAACCAAACTCCACCACATTCAATAGCAGATGACACCTTCTGGCAATTTCTTCTGCTTGGAGCACCCTCCCGGAATTATAGTAACGATGTTTGCCTCTAAGAGGAATTTGTAACATGCTGGAAATTTCCTCTAGAGTAGGCGCCAACACATAATCAGGGAATACGAAGCAGCGTAGTGGAGCGTCGTAGAACTGTAGGAGGGTATGAAGATTGTCCTTTTGATATTCCTTAGGCTTGTCCATATATTTGAGAATTTTCCTGAACCTTGTCCTGAAGTCACCCATAACCTTTTCATTCATCATATTTTTCAGCTTGTGTAGGTTCTTTACCTCTGGATGTGGAAAGGTGTAATACGCATTATTCTTCTGGGGAACTGTAATAATTCCTGCCATCTAGATGTAAGCAGCTAAAGATACCAGAACCAGGTATAAATAGAAATGCAACCTGAGAAATGAAAACACAAAATATGTTAATGATGCCATGGTATGATGCAAATGCAATGCAAGGAACATATGATCAATCTTGAACCGTATGGAAACTGGATATCAGATCCAAGTTAACAGAAACCCCAAATCCTCTGAATAACCGATATAAGAACTTAGATAGTCATAGATAAGTCCAGATCAAGGACCACCAGATAACACTCAAGAACTCCGGGATCAAAGTAACTGTATCAGAACACATAAGACTACACTGGTAATGAGGGTATGTTGAGTTCAAGGGTTCCTGCAAAACCTGTAAACCCCTCCCATTATCACAAGTGTGCTCCGGGTCAAACATCACGAACTTTCAAAGCCAAATAGCAATAATACATTCACCATTTCCGAGAAATGGCTCATGACCAAATCAGGGAATCGGTTAGGCATTATGTACTATTCAGGGAGGTCTCAGCTGGAGTTCGGGAAAACAAACAGAAAACCAGTCCAGACAGTCCAGTATATATATATATATATATATATATATGATGCATGAAAATAAATACTGAAGATTGTAAATAAAGTTGTAAATAAACAACAGTAAAATAAACATGCAACAACAAACGATCAACACACAAAGAAACAGAAACACACAAGCGCTAGGTGAGACTCTCAAGGGGAACCAGAGATTCTAGGTTCGATCCCCAACAGAGTCACCAGCTATCGCTCCTTGGATTTCCATCGTGGTACAAACGCGAAAGTGGTGCGAAAAAGGGTAGAGTCACTAGCCAGTCATTTTTATCCCAAATGAACGGGAAAGGTAATGTTGCACAAACCGAAAAAAAGAAAAAGGAAGGATAAAGGTCATGCGAACCAAAGAAACAGAGTTCGGGAGTCGATTACAACCTAAGAAGGTATTAGCACACCAGATCGTCCGTCGTACCCGATGGGATCCACGCTTACAAAGAAATTGTTTCAAAGGGTAAAAGAATGAAGCTGCTACAAAATAAAAGGAACTGGATCTAGATAATAGAAAAGGAAAGGGGAAAATGTAGGGAAAATAAAAGAGTGCTCGAACGGACCCAACCCCGCTGCCTATGTACCTCATCTGGATATGAGGATCAAAGTCCCTATAGTTCCCCTAACTAGGGGTGGAAAGATTGCTTGTGTTTTAAAGCTTGAACTGCCTATGTCAATGCTCAGGTGTTGCAGGCTCGTTTGGTACGAGTGCGTAATCGTCTTGCAAAGTGACAAGTAGGAGCAAGTTCGTACGATGAGAATAAAGATGATGAAAAAAGAAGTCCCGAATGAGAAACGCTTATTCTTTGTCCAGTGTTTTTTATGAAGTTGTTATGAGTTTGGCACACGTAAGTGAACTCACGTCCTTTTCTAGGGAATGTGCCCTTATTACCACATTCCTGGATAGAATGAGTAATAAGCACACCAATAATAAAGAAGACCCTCAAACATGTTTCCAAAGATTAGGATTTGAATTCACTAACTTGTTTTGGAATTATTAAGTGTTTTGTGAATTAAAGTGAAGAAGTGTTTTTTTTTGTTTTTTTTGTGAAAATAGTCTCATGATCGAACTTGTACATCATAGATAAACTTATACCACCACCAAGATGGGGAAAATACAAGTATCCATGGAATAAGGCCATTACACATGAGACTACTTCAACCTTTATTAAAGTGTTTTTTTTAGTTTTGTATGAAGATGAGAAGAGAAAGAACCAAAAAGGAGTAAAGGTAAAACAACTAAGGGGAAACTAATCAAGACCTAAAGTTGTCATGCAAAGGATGATCCTGAGTTAGTGTGGCTTCAACTATCCTAAATAAGAGAAAGGAAAAAGAAGAACGAAGAAGAAGAAGAAGAAGAAGAAGAAGGAAAGAAAGAAGAAAATCAACTTACTTCTCCTAAAGAAGTTAAGTTGTTTTCAAAGGGGATGGAGAAAAGTTGTACCATTGATGGCCTAAGCCATATCTCAAAGACAAAGTTGAAAGCATAACTGAAAAGAGAAAAGATCCAGAGATGTGAAAATCTCATCCACACCTCTCACTTACCAAAGCCCCTTAAGTTTTTAGAAATAGTCACAGATGGCAAGCATAAACCAAGTGAGATCAAATGAAGTAAGAATAAGCAAAGCAACAATGCAAGTCATTACAAACAGAACTTGAACATCATATTGAAGCACTAAGATCACTCACAAAGAATCATGCTAAGAAAAAAGGAAGAATTCATAAGTGACTAGCAAAGAAGTGTAGAAGAAGTAGGATGAGGATATGAGATTAAGATGAGCAAACAAGGCAAACATCAACAAGTAAACTCAAAGTCAGAATCCTAACATGGTAAAGAAGTTCCTAAGAAGAATTTAGAAACATCACTTGAGGCATACCATCACATATGAAATAAAATAGGGGAAGCATGGTGAGGTTAGAAGTGTGTGGAAGCATACTTGTGCAAGTGAAACTTAAAGGGCAAGTAACATAAAACAAGCCAAGATGAAACTTCTACTCAAAGACCAGGGACATGTTAACATGTTAAGAAACCCTAAAACAAACCTTAGAAGTTGGCACAAATTCCCTTCTACCATAACAAGCAAGCATTGGTCATGTAAACATCAAACTAGGTCATGTCAATCACAAAATTCAAACAAAATGGGCACAAGTCTTAAAAATTCCACAATTGAGTACAAAGACACTTTGATCAAATTATAACAACATATCAAAGCCTAATGACAAAAATCAGAAGCAAACTAGCTCACACAAAGGCCCAAAGATCAATTAAAGTTTCACATACTTCTTCACAAAGCCACACACTAAAACCTAGCCAAATAAAACCTAAAAAGTATGATAAAAAAACTCCAATATGATTAAACCAGTTAAGAATCCATGCCAAAAAGAATCACCTTCATATTTATCACCAAATTCAAAATAGAAAATGGACAAGACAGAGTGTGCATAAAAGGTATTAAAATAAAGGAAATAAAATCAATAATTAATTCAGCAGAGAGAAATAATAAAAAATGAAGAAAAAAAAATCATGAAAAATTAAAGGAAATTAAAAAGGGTATTCATGAATTTTTCATGATTTTTTAATGTTCCTAACTATTTTTATAAAATAAAAATGAAACAATTGATTAAAAGAAATAAAAAAAGAAAATAGATCAAGGGGGGTTCATGAAGCAGTCCAATTAAGTTATAAACAATTGATGGGCTCAAAGAGGGTGTTATTAGCATTCAGGCCCAAGCAGAAATCCAGCGCAAAACACAAACCATTTATGGTGGAAATCAATTAATCTTCAGAAATAAACCTAGCCACTAGATCTATCCAACTCCCACCATGAGGTTAACACAAACACACGAGTCAACAATCATAAGGATCACACACACACACACACACGTATGATAAGAATGGTATGCTTGCAAACACGTTTCTCAATTCATAAAACAAAGTCACGTGAAGATGAGAAAACAATTTAAAAGTGTTGTCAACATATTATGCGTTGGATCAAACCAATAGAGGACTCAGATTACATCTCTCTCCTTCATCCCTGCAAATTCATATGAAAACAAATATCCAGAATGATCAGTGAAACACACTAAACACAATGCACACAAGAAATACAAGTATTAGATCTTCGAATTTGGGAGGTTACCTGAACCTGCAGGACTTGAAATTCACCAAGAAATCCCTCCAAATGGTGCATATCGACTTGCTTTGACCTCCTCTTGCCAAATAAATACAAGATAGAGCTTGAGAGAGATTGGATCTTGATATTTGAAAGCTCTTGCCTTGGAATGGTAGCTCACTGAAATCTCACTCTCAGCATTAATCAATGAGTGCTTTGGCTTCCTTATGACTTGAGGATGAAGAATTTGTGGAGAAATGAAGCAATGTGTGCTTGGTGAAGGAGATTCGAATGTTTTTGCAAGTGTGCAAGAGAATTTGGAATTGTGAAATGAGAGAGGTTGGGCTTTCAAAATCCGTTCATTCCTCTTATATATCATGCCCATTTAACACTAATTAGGGTTTTAGGGTTAATAAGAGCAAGGAGTGTGTGATATGGAGTATTTTGCAATTTTGCATGAAAATGCACATGGGTTGATTTGTGCATGCAAGCCTCCCATCAAGTGCACAAACTGATTCAAAATAGGTTATAATCACCCTTTGATTGATCTTAGGGCTTAGAAACAAGTGAATCATGCTTCGTGAAAGGTTTTACCAATTTGCATTTTGTGGAATATTCTCTTATCAAGCCACGAATTCTTGAGAATTTTTGCACAAAATCCATTGTCATGGCATATACTTGAATATTATAATCAGTTCTTGTCCATGTTATACCTTGGGAACAAGACATGAATGCTTTTGCAATTGGTAGAAAGTTGAAAAATAAGGTAGAACCCTAAAATGAACTAACTTCTTTTGGCCATAACTTTGAAACCATAAAGGCTATGATCATGTTATTGGACTTTTTGAAAGGGTAGAGGATGCTCTACAAGTTTCATGTTTGAGGAAAATCCATTTGGAGTCATCTTGTCCATGAAAGAATCATTTGAAGATTAGGGCAAAACCATCCAAAAATAGAAACTTTCATTATAAGTCACTTTCTAATTTTGGCAAGTTCCTTCCAAACTCTTGATTCTTGATTCTTGTGATCACCAAAGCCATTATTTTCCCTCAATAAGGTATCTTGACTTAAAAATCATGATTGGAGCCCTTGAAAACCATTGGTTGACTTTTCGTCTGCTCAGTTGACCTCTTTCTTCATTTACAAGTAACTGATCAAATACCTTACTTCTCCAATGAGTTTTTGCATCAAACTTTATCCATAGGCCTTATATATCATATGAAGGATTTTGACCACAAGAATTTATCAAAGTTATGAGAATCCCTTGACCTGGAGCAAAACCCTAATTAGGGTTTGTCTGTGTAGGAGGATGTAACACTGCTGATCTTCTGATGATACCTCACCCTTCCAGGACTTTGAGGGTAACCTTGGGCTTGTATGAGAAATGAGGAGACCTTGTGAACCTATTTCAATGTCCCCTGGCTCTTGGCTTGACTTGGAGATAATGAATTTCCAGATGATTGATCATTTTCCTTATGCTTGTTGTCATGGATGCTTATGCTTCATTCTTATATGCCAAAATGCTAGAATATGCCAATTACATGTCATGCCTATGATATGCAAAATGATATGAAAAAAAGAGGGAAAATTTGGGGGTGTTACAGATGCCATTTTGTGCCACCACGACCAAATTCACTCTGACTCATCCCCAGCTATCCCTGCCTTTGCTGGCCACTTCTGCTTCAGTGTCTTATACTACAAGATTTTTGGATTTGTGAGAACTTCACTTTTCAGGAATCCGCTCTTCATACTTCCTGTTTCCGAAGGAAGTACCTACAAATATTGTTAGAAAAAAAATGTGGTATGTGCATGTGGAACTAGATAATGCAAAAAGACAAAGAGGAGGATATGAGTTAGGAATGGGAGAGATATGCCATCTCCTATCATACTCACTCATCATTAGTGTCACCACCAGCAGCGACATTCGTAGGAATATCCATGGGCACCAACTCATCTTAAGGGATTGTCATTTAGAGGTCTTTCGCCTAAATGTAGCTTAAATGTGGCAAGCGAAACATTTCTTTATTTTCTACAGATAAAAACAGTAAAAGAAAAACATTAAAATAAAAGATGGTGGGTTTCCACTCACGCAATGTTTTGTTTAACGTTGATAGTTCGACGGTTAGGAGTTTTAATTCTTCGGTTACCATGGCCATTTATCATGCCATCTCACATATCCCTCACCTTTTTTTTCTTCCTTATGTAGCACGATTTATTCTTTTGAACTTGTGGTGGTGGTTCCGGATCTATGTTAAGTATTATATTTTCAAGTTTGGGCTTAGTTATTTCATCCAACGCCTCAAAAGTTAACCTTACCCGTTTAAGATTAATAATTTCCCTAGTTTCAAGGTCCTCTAGTTTTCTCTTTTTATACAAGACTTTAGACAAATGTGCTTTGGTGTGGATATTTTCTAATGCCTCTGCATACATTTTGGGTTTGGAGTCTACAAACTTATACGAGAAAGGATATGGTGGGGTATAAGGAGGGGTATCAATAGTTGCTTCATCCTCTACCTTTGTGACAACCTCCCATTCAGATGATGTCGGTGGATTTTCATCACCAGAACTCTCATCATCCTCATAATCACTCTGCTCAACCTCACAATCACTCTCCTTAGGAATTTCGAGCTGATTTTCACTACTAGTTGTTATAACATGTGCAATTTCCTCAGGGGGGGTCCTATATGTGTTAGTGCAAATAACAAGATTTGGGTCTCCAATGCCTCAGTGTGAGTCACGGGGGACTCGACCATTGTGTTTATCTGCCTAAGAGTTTCATGAATATCGAGATGTTGTATTCTAAGCTCTTCATTCTGAAGAGTTTGTGCCTCTACAAAGTTCTACATCATCAATTCTATCCTAGCATTAGTTGTTGTTTCAAAGAAATATTCCAATAACGTTTCAAGGTTGGAATTAACGGATTCTTGTTATTCCTCGAAGTGTTGGGAATGGTGATCATGGAGGGGATTTGGGTGTGGTTCTGAGAGATATTGGGCATGAGTCAACATCACATTGAGATCCTTCATTAATATTTCTAGGTTGGAATTATAAGCTTCTTGTGGTTCCTTGAAATATTGGGGATTGTAATCATAGGGAGAATTTGAGTGTGTTTCCTCAAAATACTAGGAGATGTCATCATAGAAGAAGTTTGGGTGATACATAGTTATAGAGAGAAGAAAGTAAATGCCTTAGTCTATACGGTGCAACAACTGAATGACAATATTGACTTTTGGTCCCCAGCAGCGGTGCCAAAAACTTGATCACGATTTTCTGAGTCTAACGGTTACTAACTGCAAATGTAAAGTCTATCGCGTAGTAATAAAAGATATTAATCCCATGGATACCAATGTCAACCTATTGTACTCTATTGATACTTTGTAAAGCTAAGGCGAATGATGTTTGATTAATACGAAACTAAAACTAGAACTTAAAATAAAACTAAGAAAATAAGATAATAAAGAGAGACCGGAATATGGATTTTGTGGTCCTAAAGGACTATGTAGAATTGGTTACTAATTAGATTATAAATTAGTTCCATAAAATAAATTGACTTAAAGACTCTGCCTCACGCTCTCGCGGTATTAACTAAAGTCATACTTCCTAATTCCAAGATTTTTCTCTCGCTCGCCCGGTAATTAAGAAATATATTTTGAAAGCTAATATTATCCTAAACGTATCTAAAGCACTCTCGCTGTATTTAGATTTATTTCCTAATTTCCACTATCTGGTTCGATCCTCACGCTCTCGTTGTGCCGATTCTAACCTTAATTAATTTCTCACTCTCGTGACAAAACTTTGTTAAATAACCTCTCACTCTCGTGACAAATCTATTTAAATTAAACCACAAAATTAAAGCCAAAACATAATTTTAATCATAAGTTTGCACCTATTATTTTCTACCGAGTCACGTCGGTAACGACCATTCTCATACACCGGACTCAAGACTATTTAGCTAGACATTGATAGGAAAATAAATATGCAAATACGATAATAAACTAAAGACAATAACATAATTCAGAAATTTAAATAAGAAAGCGATGAAAATATAAATAGGCGATTAAATAAGAAGACGAGAAAGATAAATAATAATAATAAATAAACTTGGAATTAATTGATGTTTGAGTCATACATTGAACTCTTGAATTCTTGAATGCGAATCGAAAAAATAAAATACGAAAAAGAAAGAATCTTAAAACTAATGTTCGTATTAGTCCTCCGATGTGGAGAACTATTACTTTTACATAAAATAAAGAAACTTAAAAACTAAACAAGGAAAAATGGTGCAAGAGATGGGTAACAAAAGAGATATTGATTCAAGTAGCAGAGGTTTCTATTTATAGCCTCTAGACTTTGGTTTTTTGAGAACTTGAAGGCATGGACTTTGTTTGGGCTTTGAACTGAGTTGCTTGGACTGAGACTGATTAGGGTAGAGAGAAATTCTCTATTGAATGCGAACAATTCTCATACCGTCTCTCTCTCTATGTTTGAATTTTGTTTCGTAATTAAGTTATTGGACTTGAGCTTGAGACGAGCGTTTCACATATGGGACAAGCAACTTGGCAATGAGATGAGCAACTTGGACATGGGACGGGCGTCTTGGAGGTGAGACAGGCATTTCACTTATGAGACGGGTGTCCCACAGTAAATATGCAGACATGCAATTTTCTTCATCTTTTCATTCTGTTTTTCCACGTTTCTTGTCCAATAAGTCTCCTTTTGTGTTTTTGCCTCCAAAAGTCATGTTTGATCAAATATATGCAAAAAAACACAAATCTCGCGTAATATTTTCTGAAATAAATAAATTAGCATGCTAAACGATCGGAAATCATACTAAATAATCGATACAAATTCGAGTGATCACAATGGTGCGAGCAGAACTGATGAAGTGTGTCATAACCACCTATTAATACCCTCAGAGGGTGTATATGGAACTATTGGTGGTATGGTCCGAATGTACCCAAACTGACGCAGACATCTCTCTAGAAGGTTGATAAGTGCTAAATTGTGTTAATATGTAGTTTAGTTTTGGCACTTTTCATGATCATAAATTGATAATCGATGCTTTTTCCCATTGTTTCCGGTAAATATTCAAAGTATAGTTTAAGTGATTTAATAGGACTACTTATTTACCTTTGGTTTATATAGTTGTAGGTTTTGCCGTTGTAATGGAATGCGTGAATCAAGGGAATGTTCTTTTGAAGACTTTTGAATAAAGTTAGTTTTTGAATCTGACTACATGCTCGCTTAGCGAGCTCCTAGCGACCATCAACAGCTCTTGGCACAATGTTGCTCGCTTAGCGAGGCCTGAGCTCACTAAGCAAGCTAAAGCAGTTTGATCAATAAATGATAGCTCGCTTAGCAAGCTCTGCATTTTTTAGCCCCCTATATAAAGGGTTGAACAACTTTTTTGTGGGGGGTTACACTTTTTCTTAGACTTAAAACCCTAAATTTAATATATTTTCTTGTTTTCGAAGATTCAACGCATCAATAGTCGGGAGATCATCATTGATGCTTTGTCTTCTTCATCTCTTTCTTATTATGGAAGCTACCATTGTTACGGCTAGCTAAGCTTATCTTGTGTCAAGATTATAAGGTAGATAAGTATTTCTTTTATATGTATAGGTATTGATCCTTGTGTATGTACTTATGATGATAAAGATATGGTGAAAAATGTTTCATTTATGATATATTCTTTGTGTTGTTCATGATTGAAAAATGTGTTCCACACTTTATCTAGGTTTTTCATCCATCAAAGAACATAGGTTAGAGATAGTTATGAGACTTGATGTTCACTTAGTAATGATCTTGAATGTTGCCATTTTGATATATTGAGTGAGAGATCATCAATGGATCAAAATGGTAAATCTTACAATATGTGTTAGAGATAAACATATTGAGAGGATATGTGATTATGTTTATCGTTTAAACGAGTTCATCCACTTGATCGATTCTATTTATGCAAAATTACTTGTCGAACCCTAATCTTGGCATGTGTCTTATAAACCTTTCAAAAACCGATAATTTTTATTGTTAGCTTTTAATCTGTTATGAAAACAAAATGATCTGTTACTCAAACCAAAACCCCCTTGTTACCATTAAGTTTAAAACTAGCGCGATTGTAGGACGGAGGTAATATACACAATAATCTCTGTGTAATGATAACAAAAACCCTACTTTATTTGTACTCCAACAAATTGGCGTCGTTGTCGGGGATTTTTAATTGATATTGAAAGCATTGCAATAGTTGTTAAGTTTTAGACTTGTTTGAGATTTTTCTTGAGCTTGTTAATTTGTTTGGTTAGTTTGTGAAACTTCTGTTTATGCAAGGAAAACTTCCTGTGGACCAACTTCTTTTTTATCCTGAGATTGAGAGAACCGCAAGGAGGTTGAATAGCAAGACACGACAGAGGAGGAAACTCGCTAAAGAAAGGCGAGAACAAGGACAAAGTTCAACTCTTACTTTAAAACTGCTCACTCCACAGTTTACGCCAACCATGGTGGGCCTCGATCCACCTCTACCTCCACCTTCTACACCATATGTGAATAGCCCACGCAACACGGCTCAGTTTGCCAACAACGCCCATAATGGCCGGCAAGCTGAGATGAAGACGGGAACTTTGAATTTATTGTACAGAAGTCCATTCACGGGAATGGACCACGAAGACCCCTTCGTTTTTCTCATAAAATTTTACGAGATAGCGTTGGCGTCCAGAGTCGATCCAACACAAGAGCTAGCTTTGTTTAGAAGATTATTTCCTCATTCTTTAATTCTCAAAGCAAAGAATTGGTACCTTTATCAAAGTACCATTGTGATGATCAATTGGAATGTTCTTGAAGAAAAGCTCATTGAGACATTCTTCTCGCACAACCATTTCATGGAATCTAAAACCGCAATCTCCGTGTTTTCTCAAGGTACAAATAAGTCTATTAATGAAGCATGAGGGAGATTCAAATCTATGATCCGGAAGTGCAAAGGTTACAGGTTCGATGAGTTGACACAAATACACATTTTTTGAAATGGCCTCCAACCAAATTGTAAAAATTTATTGGATGCTACTACGGATGGAGCTTTGTCATCAAAGAGTGCGGAGGAAGCAACAAACGTTATCAATCACATGTCTTTCAATGATTTACAAAGTCAAAATTGCAACAATTCTTTAAAGAAACCTGGAGTTCTTGAACTAGGGACAAATGATGCAATACTTGCACAAAATAAAATTCTATCACAACAAGTGAAGCTCTTGACACAAAAAATGTCAAAGCTTCCCCAACAATTGAAGGAGTTGCATGAGAAACGAAGCAAGAACAAGCAAGTTGCAAGTTGTGATTATGCAAAGATGATCACGATACCAGATTTTGTCCGCCACCGGGAACCGAAGAAGTCAACTACATGAGCAACAATCAAGGGTATCAAAGACCACAACAACAACCTTATAAACAACAACAACAACCTTATCAACAACAACAACCTTACCAACAACAACATTCCCAACAACAACATTACCAAAATCAACAACAACAAGGATATCGACCAAAAGGTAATTACCAAAATAACCAAGGTTATGGCGGTGGTTCTTCTAATCGGCAAAATCCTTATCTTCCTCCACCACCTCCGGTTGAACCTTCCAAATTGGAAGACACTTTTAATCAATTTATTCAAATGTCTATGGCCAATCAAAAATCTAGAAAATCAAGTTGGGCAACTTGCGAAACAAATAGCCGAGAACCAACCGGGACCTTCCTTTTCCGCTAACACTCATGTGAATCCTGATGAGCATTGTAAAGCTATTGTTACTAGGAGTGGGAAGGAGGTGGTCAAAGAAAAAGAAAATAGAGTGGAAGAAGAAAATATTGATGGTATAGTTAAGGAAGTTAGTGATGAGGAGGAAGTTGAAAAGAAGAAAAAAATTGATGAAGTAGTTGAAAAGAAACTTAATGATGTGGTTGTAGTTGAAAATACAAAAGTGGTGAATGGGAAGAAAAAATAAACAAATACGAGATTAAGGAAGGGAAAATAGATGATGAATCAAATTCCAACAAATATGCCATATTCTCACGTGCCAACAAAGAAAGATGATGAAAGGCAATAATCTCGGTTTATGGATATATTCAAGCAACCTCAAATCAATTTACCATTTTCTGAGGCTCTTGAGAAAATGCCTAGGTATGCAAAATTCTTGAAGGATATTCTCACTAAAAGAAGGAAGTATACGGATCCAGAAACGGTTGTCCTTGCGAAAAATTGTAGTGCAATCATTCAATGTACTCTTTCAAAGAAGGAAGTCGATCCGGGGCAGGTGACTTTACCCGTCACAATTGGAAATATGTTTGTGGGAAATGGCCTTATTGACTTGGGTTTGAGCATAAATATTATTCCTCTTTCCATTGTGAAAATTCTTGAGAACGTAGAAATCAAAGGCATAAGGATGAATTTGCAACCTGCCGACAAATCTACCACTCACCTGATTGGAGTGGCAAGAGATGTGTTGGTAAAAGTTGACAAGTTATTCTTTCTGGTGGACTTCATTGTGAACGACATGGAAGAAGATGAGGATGCACCTTTAATACTTGGTCTCCCTTTCATGAAGATGGCTCGAATGATGATTGACGTTGACGATGGTCTTATGAAAGTTAGGGTGCTTAATGAAGAGGTTACCTTTAATTTGCTCGAAGTGATGAAGCACTCAAAGGATAGGCATGATATTTTATGCATAGATGCATCCAACATGGCTATAATTGAAGTGGCAAATCATGTACATGTGGAAACTCCTCTTGAAAGAGCACTAGGTAAGGAAATTGACATACTCACTAGTGATGAAGAAAAAGATCTTGAAGATTGTTTAAAGGAACTAGAGATGTTGAAAGAATTGCAACCTTGGGAGATTGAAGTTGAAGAATTAAAAAAAGAGGAAAGTGATGAAAAAGTGCAAGTGGAATTGAAGGTGCTACCTTCGAACTTGAAGTATGCTTTCTTAGATGAGAGTGAAAACAAATCGGTAATCATTAGCAATGTGTTGTCTATCAATGAGGAGTCTCGTTTGATTCATGTGTTACAGAAAAATCAAGAAGCATTAGGATGGGTTCTTTCTGATCTCAAAGGAATAAGCCCATCTTATTGCATGCACAATATTCTCATGGAAAAAGACTTCAAAGCAGTAGATCAACCATAACTACGTTTGAATATGATAATGAAAGAGGTAGTTCGAAAAGAAGTAGTGAAACTTCTTGATGCGGGAATGATTTATCCCATTTTCGATAGCCCTTGGGTAAGCCTCGTGCATGCTGGACCAAAAAAGGGTGGCATTACCGTGATCCGTATTGAAAAGAATGAGCTCATCCTGATAAAGGTTGTTACGGGTTGGAGAATGTGTATAGACTATAGACGATTCAATACCGCTACTAGAAAAGATCATTTTCCACTACCATTTATGGATCAAATGCTTGAGAGATTATCTGGTCAATAATTCTTTGTTTCTTGGATTGTTATTCGGAGTACAACCAAATTGTGGTTGACCCGGCAAATAATGAGAAGACTGTTTTCACTTGTCCTTTCGGAATTTTTGTCTACCAAAAAATGCCCTTCGGGTTATGCAACGCACCAATTACTTTCCAAAGATGTGTGCAAGCCATCGTCTCAGACCTTATTGAGAATACAATGGAAATCTTCATGGACTATTTTTTGGTGTTTGGAGCATCGTTTGATCTTTGCTTGAAAAATTTGGAGATGGTGTTAGAAAGATGTGTAAAAACCAACTTGGTGTTGAATTGGGAAAAATGTCACTTCATGGTGACGGAAGGGATTGTGCTTGGGAACAAATTTTCTTCTAGAGGCTTAGAGGTGGATCAAGTTAAAGTCAAAGTGATCCCAAAGTTGCCTCCTCCGACCAACATCAAGGGAATTAGAATTTTCTTGGGCCATGCGGGATTCTATTGACGGTTCATCAAGGATTTTGCCAAAGTGGCGAGATCACTAAGCAATTTTCTTAACAAGGATCAGGTATTTATCTTTGATGACCTTTGTCTTATAGCTTTCCAAATATTAAAATAAAACCTTGTCACCACTCCCATAATCATTGCGCCGAATTGGAATTTAAACTTTGATCTTATGTGCAACGCAAGCGATTATGCCGTTGGAGCGGTGCTAGGGTAAAGAAAATAAAAAATGTTCCATGCCATACACTATGCTAGCAAAGTGCTAAATAAGGCACAAGTGAATAATGCGACAACTGAAAAGGAATTGCTAGCTATAGTGTATGTGCTTGAGAAGTTTCGTTCTTATTTGATAGGTTCAAAAGTTGTCGTCTATACTGATTATTCCACGATTAAATATATCCTAACCAAAACAGATTCTAAGCAAAGAATTATCCGTTAGATCCTACTTCTCCAAGAGTTTGATTTGGAGATTAAAGATAAAAAAGGATCGGAAAATTTGGTAGCGAATTATTTGTCGCGATTGATAAATGTGGATATGACTAAATCTGAAATGGAAATCCGAGAAGAATTTTCGAATGAAAAATTGTTTAGAGTCAAATATTAGGCCTTGGTTTGTCGGCTTTGCTAACCACAAAGCAACAGGTTTGATTCCAGAAGACCTAACTTGGAATCAAAAATGGAAGTTTTTTTCGAATGCACAATTTTATGTGTGAGATGAACCTTATTTGTTTAAAATTAGTGGAGACAGTTTATTGAAAATATGTGTGACAAGTGACGAAGCTCAAAGAATTCTTTGGAATTGTCACAACTCACCGTACGGAGGATATTTCAATGGATCTAGAACGGCCACTAAAGTCCTTCAAATGGGATTTTATTGGCCCACTATTTTCAAATATGCAAATCTCCATGCAAGGAGTTGTGATACTTATCAAAGAACATGTGGAATTGGTAAACAAGATTAAATGCCCCTCCAAAATATCCAGGAGGTTGAAATTTTTTATTGTTGGGGTATTGATTTTGTTGGACTATTTCCACAATCTTTCACAAATGAATATATTCTGGTGGCAGTTGATTACGTATCGAAATGGGTTGAAGTTATTGCTTCACCGAGGGCGGACGGAAAATCGGTGATAAAACTTCTAAAGAAAAACATTTTTTCCCGATTCGGCACCCCTTGTGTGCTTATAAGTGATGGTGGGTCGCATTTTTGTAACGCGTCTCTTGAAAGTGTTTTAAAACACTATGGTGTGACACATAAAGTTGTAAATATTTACTATGCCCAATTGAACGGTCAAGTAGAGGTCTCTAATAGGGAGGTGAAAAGGATTTTAGAAAAAACTGTCTCAAGATTGAGAAAAAGATTGGTTCCAAATATTGGACGAGGCTTTGTGGGCATACGGCACTGCTTACAAAGCTCCGATCAACTTAACTCCATTTTAAATGGTTTATGGTAAGACATTCCATTTTCCGGTTGAAATGGAGCATAAAGCTCTTTGGGCTTTAAAATTGTTAAATTTTGATCAAAGCTCGGCCAGAACCAAAAGGAAAGTGAAACTAAGTGAGTTGAAGGAAATGCGAAATGCGGCATATCACTCGAGTTGGTTATACAAAGAAAAAGTCAAGACTTATCATAATAAAAAGATTAAGCTGAAAGAGTTCAAAGCCGGACAATTGGTTTTACTCTTCAATTCCCAGTTAATGTTTTTTCCGGGAAAGTTGAAGTCAAAATGGTCTGGACCATTTCGTGTGAAGGAAGTGAAAGATTATGGAGCGGTGATGATCGAAGATTTAGAAAAGAAAGATGGTTGGTTTGTTCCCCTCGATGATCGTTGATCATCTGGGACCTTTGAGCTTATCCGACGTTAAACAAGTGCTTGTTTGGAGGCACCCCAATTCTATAAGTTTTTACTGCAATTTTTGGAGGCTAAAAAATGAGTTTTTAAGCTGCTAAGAGGAGTTTTGTGTTGTAGAGCTTGTTAAGCGAGCTCTTGCTCGCTTACTGAGCATTTGTAAAAAGAGAACCTTAACTTCCAGTAACTTTCTCACTTAGCAAGCATCCTGCTCGCTTAGCGAGCTGAGCAAAATTAAAAAAAAAAATTGGCTGAACTAGGCCCATCTAGCCAGGCCCGGACCAGTTCATTTTATGAAGGAGGGAGAGGGGGCTAGGGTTTCCTCTTGCTTCATTTTTCAAATTTTCACAAAAAGCTTCAAGTTTCTCTCCTCTCCTTCAAAGCTTCTAAGGTTTTGTGCTCCTTCTTCTTCTTTTTTCCAAGCCCCCCTCCATTTTCATTCTCAAAGGTAAGTTTTGTTAAAGTGTATTTTTCATTATTTTCGTAAAACCCATTTTTGGGATTATTTTGAAGATGTTTATATGGAAACTCCTCTTGTTCTTGCTTTTAAATTTCCTCTACTATCTCCCTCTATTGCTATTTAGTTAAAAGAATGATTGCATGTTGATTAGGGTAGAGAAATTGAGAAATTAGGGCACGAATTTGGAGTTTGTTTTTGTTTATATTAGTTAGGGTTTGTAATTGTGATGTATCTCTGTAAATATGTTGTTTAGAAGTGCATTTAGGTCTGATTGTGTTATTGAATTGCCACTATAACAATGGGAATTTTTCTTCAATTCGTATTGCTCGCTTAGCAAGCCATGGAAGTTTCATAAAATTCCCCTTTTCGTACTACTGTTTTAATTACATTGGGCAATTGTTGTGGATGTTTTAGGATTTTTAAGAATTTTTTATGTTGTTTTTATTAACTAATTTTGTCGGTTTGCTTGTGTTTTTTTTTGTTGTTTTTTCAGATGTCTGGTAGAAGTAAAAGAGGTCGTGTTGGATTATCATCTGCCTCTAGGCGTCCTCCGTCCGTAACTTTTGACCGGGCCCGTTTTTTGAGTCCAACACATCATGAGAGGTATCTAATGTTGGAAAAGTGGTCTATTTGGGCTGACAGGATTTTTTGGTTAAGCCCTCTGTTCACTGTGATTTCTGGCGAACAACCTCTGGTTAACCAATTCCTCAGAAAATTGGGTTACTTGCAGGACCAACCAAACAAGTCCTGAGACACATGTGCATGCAATTATCCTGTCGAACTTTTCTTAGTGTTTGTGATTGGTTTGTGTTTTGTTTCGTCAATACTGTAAAAGTATTAAGAACTTTGATTTTGAAAGTAAAGTAAAACTTAAGTTTAGAAAACAAAATAAAGTTGAAGTTGTCAAACAAAAGTAAGAAATGTCGAAAGCTATAACTTGCAGAAAAGTAAATAAAACTTGAATATGAAATAAACTTGATGAATAAAACTGGTAAATTAAATAACTTTAAAAGTAAGATGGTGTTCAAACGTACATGGTTCCAAATATCAAACTCATTTTCTCTCACACTGGGTACTTAGAGTATTTACAGGAATTTTTGTATCAGTTTTCACACACAGAATTCTACAACAACTACCCTATTTATATACAAATAAAATAACTGCCTAAAACGGAAAAATCCTAACTAAATGACAATTGTCAGCCTGCATGCATTCTTCTTTCCTGAAGCTTCCACGCGTCCAACTGCCAAAGGTTGCAATTTTTAAATTTGAATTCTTCCTCTTTGTGACGAAGCGTTGCATCTCTTTGTTTTGTCGAATTTTCGAAGAAGACAAAAACTCTTCAAACCTTACAAGATAATGCTTCTGTCGAAAACACTTCTCTTCTGTTGAAATGCTGAAAAGCATACCAATCTTGTCAAATACTTAGCCACAAACAACTTTCCAAACTTATCCTGTCAGAACACTATTTGCCCTTCTGTCGAAGCAATGGAACTTTTAACCTTGTCAATTTCTTTTCTTTCATCATTCTTCGACAGAGATGACTTCAAACTCCACATTTCAACCTGTCGAAATTATGTGCTTACAAATTGCCCCCCAGCAAAGATGTTTTCGACTATTCTTGGAGAAATATCCTTTGCTGTCGAAGTGACCTTTGACTTCCTGTCAGTCTCATTTATTATAAAGTGACTTTGTTGAGTCCCAAGAAAACACCATGATTTCCACTTTCTGAAAACGTCACATCTAGCCCACGTTTACACAATCTCCCATAACCCTATATTTTAGCTAAATCATGGCTCCCTACCAACCGCCACTTTTAATCTCCACCAATGGATTAAAACGCATGTTTCCATTTTTCCAACTGAAAAGCCTTTTCATTTTTCCTTTTTTTATTATCTATTTATTTATTTTATCTTTTCATCTTCTATAAATACCACCCTCAACCTCCTTTTCTTCTTTTTCACATCCTCAACACTCTTCTCCTACTCAAACGCAGAAACTCCATTACCAATCCTTTTCAAAGCTTCTACTCCTTCAAACTTCTCATCTTCTTACATCAATGGCTCCTCCAAAGACTGTTGCTGATCGCAACGCCAAAAAAGCAAAGAAAACAGTTGATCTTCCTCCTGCTCATATACTATCTGGGCCCACACAAATGCAGCAACAACAATACTTTCCAGAACCCCCAAATGAAAGGGAGAAAGCAAGCATCTACAGGTCTCAGGTAATGATTCCTATCTCAGTTTCTGGGGTTCACCATGCCATGCTAGGCCCCATTTTTGATCCCCATGCTGACCCTAATCGTTTGAAAGACTTTTACCCTTGCTACTCTAGTTCCAAACCCATAGCTGCAAATAAGAACCCTAAGCCTGTCGAAACAGCATCCAAAAAACCTGAAATTCCCATAGCTTCGACAGAAATAGATCTGTCTTATTTGAACCAAACTAGAATTTTTAGGAGTCCTCCCCTGACGAAAGATCCTTCCGACTACTTAGCCTGGCTCACTAGGGTCGAAAAAGTCAAAGAGAAGTTCTGGAAGAAAACTGGCATCTATGACCTGATCAAACTGTCGAAGGAGGGTCCACGTTATTGCCAGAACATGCTGCTGGCCTCTTTGTACTTTTGGGATAGTACTTACAATACTTTCCATTTACCCTGTGGGATGGTTACACCTACCCTATTCGACATAGCAGCCATTACTGGCCTCAGTCCTTTAGGAGAAATCTTTAACCCTGAACATTTAAACAAGGACCCCATAGGCTTTGACACAAAGCATGTTGGATACTCTGTTTTTATTACTCATCATCAAGGCGAAGGCAATGAGGAAGTCTCCGACAGAGAGCACATTGCTTTCCTTACTCTGTGGTTAGCCAAATTTGTCTTCTGCACCAGGTCACTTCAAGTTGCCAGAAGTTATATTATCATGGCTAATCAACTTCATCATGGAGTTGCATTCTGCCTGAGTGAGTTACTTTTGGCAAACCTCTATGAATCCCTGAGTGAAAGTGTAAACAACCTAAAAACCCTTAAGGACAAAGGCAACATCAGTCTCACAGGTCCCTTCTGGCTCCTACAATTATGGTTGAACGCAACTTTCGAAACTTTCATCCCTGTGAAAATGCCAGTTGTCAAAGAGGCAGTAAAAGAAAGGCGTGTCGAATGGCCTAGGTTAGTCCAACTAACCCCTACTGATGATAACATAGGTGTTCGACAAGCATTCACTGGTTACATCATGATGTTCGCCAAACGCTATAAGTTCACTCCTTCCATGGCACCATTTGCCAACAGACATGTGGGTCCCAGATGGTTTACAAGACAACTCCCAGTGGAGAACCAAAAAGACGAAGATCCATTTGGGAGGCTTTTCTTATGCCAAGGCACTTTTTCTCCCACCACAGTCTCAACAACACTAAGGTGTCCCTCATTGTTTACCAACCCAACCTGGTGGCTAGACAATTTGGACTCATACTGACGAAGACGAAGCCTATTTATCACAAGAAAGGCTCTATTATATTCTATAACTCATTTCAAAGCTTCGACAAAAGTTTAGAGTTATACAACAAATTCTTCGACTCATCTTTAGAAGTTTACCCCACCATCTTTCAACCAAGCTTCCTATGTACTGAAGACTTCGACGTCTGGTGGAAGGAATATTATATCAACAAATTCTTTGACGTAGCAACCTTCACTACTCTCCTGACGAACGCTTTTACTTTTGTGCAGGATAAGAAGAAAAAAGGTACAGACAAACATATCAAAGAAATTCAACAATTTCAAAAGTATTTTGAAACAATTTACAGGCCCAATGATCTTCGTCGAACCATCGGCGAAGCAGCAGTAACTTTAAAACAAAAGTTTACAGAAAAATTGGATAAGTTGGGGGTGCCTTCGTCTCTCCCACCACATGCACATTACAACTTTGCATTCACAACTTTTCCTCCAAAATTCCCTCCACTCCCTTCTGCAGAATTTGGTGTGGCTTTGAGCCCTCCATTTCCAGATTGGTTTGTGTGTGGATCTGATTTAAAGCTGCTTCGCGAATCCAGCAAGAAACTTGCCGAACGTGTGGTTCCGACGAAGTATCACTTGGGCAACTTCACTGGGCACCTTCATGTTGGGATAGAACAAATTAGTGTCGAAGAACCCATTCTTGAAGGTGTCGAAGAAATTACATTCCTCTTTTTATCTCTAACTCCTCTTATTTTTATATCAATGTTCATGCAATTCTTTCTCTTTCAGTTGTTAGAGTTATCAAGAAAGCTGCTGGCGAAGGAACCTCCTCCAAGACATTCGAAAAATCTCCCACAACTGCCAAGAAGGTTTCGACAAATAGAAAACACCTCCTTATTCATGTCTCTCAATATTCCTTTATACTGAATACCTCTTCTTTTACTGTAGGTCACTCGTACTCCAGCCAAGAAAAGAAAACAAGAAGAAAAGGAGATGAGTGTCGAAGAGTCTGAGGATGAATCTCCTGAACCTCAACCTCTGAAACGAAACAAAGGTCTGAAAATAAAAATAGTGGCATCCCAAAGATCCATAGTTCACAGAAGAACTCCCCCTGCCAGTCAAACCAACAAAATTCCCTCCAGGAGTGAAAGAAGTGGGGACTCAAGCATTCACACTGAGATCCCTCAGGTATTTACTTTCGACTGACAACATTCCTAGTCTTGACTGCATATATTCCTATCTCATACTTCCCTTTTATGCTCCCTTTAGGTTATCATTGATGTCGAAGACTCTTCTGAAATCCAAGAACAAGCTATTCCTTCTGGCTCTGAGAAGACTCTGGCTGAAAGGCTTCAAGAAGATGCCACCCCAGATACAGGTGTCCATGGACCTCATACTTTGGACGAATTCAACATTAGTGACTCTAAATCTTTTGGCAATAATTCTCCCTTTCACCCAGACCAGGATGCACTAATTCAAGAACCAGCTGCTGCAACAGAAATTGACGAAGAGACTCTTGGTCAGGATGCACAAGCTCAAGAGCCAACTGATACCACAGAGGCTGCCAAAGAAATTGTCGAAGAAGAGGCTAATCTGTCGAACCAACCAAGAGCCAACTTGAGCCTTGGAGGAACTTCCCAAAATGTTCCTACTTCATCAGAAGTTCCTGCAGAAACCCCTTTGGGTACTGGTTCGACAAGTTTATCACACGAGGAAATTGAAAGCTTGAAAGTTAGAAAGCCTCTGGAATATCTAAAAGCTCTACTCAACTCCAGGTATAACTTCCAAGACTCTTCTCATAGTGGTTCGACAGCTTCAGGGGCCACTTCTGACGTTCAACCCATCAATGTCATCATGGATGAAATCAAAGCAAAAATCCTTGGGGTGGACCTGTTTGAGACCCTGGCTGAAAATCCTTCTGCCCAGTATGATCTGAAGAAACTCCTGAAACGGGCCAATTTGTTGGAGGCTTCGACTGAAGAGAGCCGTCTGGTGATGGACCTGATGTCATTGATTGATTCCGTAAGTGCTGATTTGATTCGTCAGAAGGAGTTTTCTCAGAACATTACAGCCAAATCTGAAGAACAAGTTTCAGAATGGAATATTGTGGCTTCTTCGACAGAAAAAATTTCAGAACTGAACAAGCTTTCTAACGAATACACCAAATCTGCTGCTGAGTGTGAAAACAACATTCAGGCTTATCAGGCTCAGATTGCTGATCTTCAGAAGAAAATCCTCCAAGAGAAGGAACGCCAGGCCTCTCTCCAACAGCCCAACCAAGAGGAAATCGACAGTGAACTCCAAAAGGGTCTCCAACATGCAGAGTCAGCCCAGCAACTTCACAAGGAGATTGACGAACTGACTGTCAGCAAGAGTCTCTGCGAGCGTCGAATTCAGCTTCAGAAGAAAAAATTCGACGAACTCAAAGCTACCTTCCTTCGACAGTAGTTTGTAATAGGAATTAGGAAATTTTATTTGTTTTAAGCATTTTTTAGCAATTTCATATGTAATGCTATTTCACGCCATTTGTTTGGCGAAGACATATTTTATTTGCAATTTTATTCTGTTCCTATTTTTATTTCTTGCAATGTTGGTTTATACTTCTTCAAGTACTTTCCATTTATTTTCAGCACTCTCCTGTCTTTTCCTATCTCTTCGACTTCATATGCACCATTTGAAAAAACTCTTAAAATTTTGAAAGGTCCTTCCCATTTAGGGGACCATTTTCCCATCAATCTATCCTTCTTCTCCATGGGCAAGATTACTTTCCAAACTAAATCATCTACTAAAAAGGCTTTAAATTTTACTTTCTTATTGTAAAACTTTTCGACTCTTTCTTTCTGCCTTCTTATTAATTCTAAAGCATGTAACCTTTCTTCATCTAAATCAACCAACTCATCCATCATCATACTCCAATAAATTTCAGATGGAATCTCATGATGCCTCTGAATTCGTATTGACTGTAAACAAATTTCGACTGGCAATACTGCATCATGTCCGTAAGTTAATTTAAATGGGGTGGAATTAGTTGCCTCCTTAGGAGACGTTCGACAGGCCCAAAGGATTTGATCCAGAGTCTTGTGCCAATTTTTAGGTTTTTTACCCACGTGCTTCTTTATCAGGTTTATCACTACTTTGTTGGCTGCTTCGACCTGACCATTTGCTTGGGCATAATAAGGTGTCGAAGTAAGCAACTTAAAACCTGTCTCTTTTGCAAATGCCTGCATATTTCTTCCAGTAAACACAGATCCTTGATCAGTGGTTATAGTCTCTGGTATTCCAAATCTATACATTATATGTTTCTGGATGAAATCTATGACTGCTTCTTGATCTACATTCGTCAATGGTATGGCTTCAATCCACTTAGTGAAGTAATCTACCCCAACTAAAATGTACTTTTGCCCTTTTGAAGAGGCTGGTCGAATTTCACCAATCAAATCTAAAGCCCAACCTCTGAATGGCCAAGGCTTTATAATGGAATGTAACTCATTTGCTGGCACATGAGGTATGCCTGCATGAATTTGACATTCTTGACAACCCTTTGCAAATTCGACACAATCTTTCAACATTGTTGGCCAATACATTCCTTGTCGAAATAGTAACCATTTCATTTTGTGCCATGCCTGGTGTGCACCACATGCACCACTATGCACATTCGACAAAGCTATATAAGCTTCAGTCTCTCCTAGGCACTTTAGTAGAACTCCCTTTGCAGTCTTTTTAAACAATTCATTTCCAAAGAGCACATAACTTATAGCTCTATACTTTATCTTTCTTTCGACTGTCTGGTTTGGATTTTGTAAATAATCTTTGATAGGTTTTCTCCAATCTCCTACCCCTGGATCATCTACATTAAAAATTTCAAAGTTTTCTTTATCACCATATCCCAGTCTTATGGTCTCCAAATCAGATGGGGACAGTCTAGTGGATAAAACTTTTCCTCTCACTTCGACAACTTTCATCAGGTTTTCCTTCGACACTTTGTAACCTGAGGCCAGTTGGGCCAAGTCATTTGCTTCCTGATTTTCTAATCTAGGAATGTGTCTAAAGACTACATTGTCGAATCTCTTGAGGAGTCTGTTGGCTATCACAAAATACATGATCAAATTCTCTTTGACACATTTGTACTCTTTTGTCAATTGTTTTATCACCAATTCAGAGTCACCCATTATTTCGACCTCTGTTGCCCCCAATTCCAACAAAATTTCAAGTCCAGCAATTAAAGCTTCGTATTCTGCCTCATTATTTGAACAGAACCCTTCTATTTTGTACTTGAACTTTGTTGGAATTTTATTGGGAGAAATAATTAATACCCCAACACCTGTTCCATTTTTATGACTGGAACCGTCGAAATATAATTTCCAAGGCTCTCTTTCGACATAATTTGTCTCATCTCCAAGTATGGAGTGGTCAGCTATAAAGTCAGCAACTACTTGTCCTTTGACAGCTTTTAGAGGCATATATTTTAAAGAATATTCAGTCAAGGCCAAAGCCCATTTTCCAATTCGACTATGTAGAATAGACTTAGACAACATATGCTTTATTACGTCGAAATGAGAAGATATATGTACATCAACGGGTTTTATATAATGCTTTAATTTTGTACAGGATAAATATACACATAAACATAATTTCTCTATCATACTATATCTAGTTTCAGCATCATTTAAGACTCTGCTGAGATAATAGATGGCTCTTTCGACGCCATGTTCATCTTCTTGACAAAGCATACTTCCTAATGTTCTGTCAGATGCTGATATGTAAAGCCTCGTGCTTCTTTTTCGACAAGGAGATATTAAGACTGGAGGATTTGCCAGATACTCCTTGATCTTGTCGAAGGCATCTTGTTGTTCTTGCCCCCAAGTGAAACCCTCCTTCTTCAGTCGAAGTAGAGGTGAGAAGGCCTGAGTTTTTCCACTAAGGTTGGAGATGAATCTTCTAAGAAAGTTGATTTTCCCTAGTAGAGACTGCAATTCCTTCTTTGTCGATGGCGCTTTCGCTTCCATTATGGCCTTAGCTTTGTTTTCATTAATTTCAATCCCTTTCTTGTGGACCACAAAGCCTAAGAAGTCCCCTGCCTGCACACCAAAAGCACATTTAAGAGGATTCATTTTCAAACCAAACTTCCTCATCCTTTCAAAGGACTGTCGAAGATGGTTAATATGGTCTGAGCCTGAGGCAGATTTAATCACAATATCATCTATATAAATTTGCATAAATGTTTCAATGAAATCATGAAAAATAGAATTCATGGCCCTTTGGTAAGTAGCTCCAGCATTTTTCAAACCAAAGGGCATGACTACCCACTCATATGTTCCTATTGCTCCTGGACAACGAAAAGCTGTTTTTGGAAAGTCTTCTTCAGCAATGAAAATCTGGTTATAACCAGAATAGCCATCAAGCATACTTAAATACTCATGGCCTGATGCAGAATCTACTAGCATTTCTGCTACTGGCATAGGATATTCATCCTTAGGGGTAGCTGAGTTTAGATCTCTAAAATCAATGCATACCCTTAGTTTGCCATTTTTCTTAATCACAGGAACAATATTAGCAATCCATTCGACATACCTCGTTGTACGGATGAATTTGCATTTTAGAAGCCTTTCGACTTCCTCTTTGATTTTCGACAGAATTTCAGGTGCAAAGCGTCTGGGAGTCTGCTTTATTGGCTTTTTCCCTTCCAGTATTGGCAACTTCAATTCAACCAAATTTCTGTCTAAACCAGGCATTTCGTCATAATCCCATGCGAAGCAGTCTTTAAACTCATTCAGCAGTTGGATTATTTCGACTCTGAGTTGAGGATTCATCTTGGCACTGATGTAAGTTGGCCTTTTCTCTGCCCCCAGTCCCAGATTAATCTCCTCCAAAGGATCCTGTGCCACCATCTTCATGTTGATTGGGGATGGATCCTTCTCAAACCCCAAAGGTTCGTCATCATAAATGGCATCAAGTCTTTGACTCTGCCATTCGCCATTAGAATCTTCTTCTAAACTTTGTTTTGTATGTTGTTCCCCAATGTTTCCATGAGGATGTTGTTTTTTAACAACTTGTGTGTTGGCTTCGACAGCCATGTTTCGTACTTCAGCCTCAAGGGCCGCTTTGAGTTGTTTTTCGGCTATATAAGCCGAAATCTTTTCCAATGTTGATGCCTCAGTCATTTTCACTGAACTCACTCCCCCACCCAGTTGGATTGACATGGGCAGTTCCCCAAGTGTAATTTGTCTCCCCAATTACTTCTTTATCCCACTGGAAGCCATGCGTAGGGTGGAGGTACATGGAACAATAGGCGTTGTCGGAGGATGTAAGATCAAAACCAGCAGGATTGCATGGTGCTATATGTGCTAGGTTCTTGTCGAAGTTACGACCGTTGACATTGTTCACATCAACTGTAAAGTAACTTTGATCTGCTTCTATGTTTTCGACAATCCCATCTGGCCTCCAGATTGCTATCCTCTGATGCATGGAGGATGGCACAGCCCCAATCCCATGGATCCATTCTCTTCCCAGCAGCAAGTTGTAATTTGCCTTTGATGCTATCACCACAAACATTGTAGGCCTGGTAATGGATCCTACAGTCAAGTTTAGTTGTATTACTCCCAGTGTTGTCCCTACTTTACCTTCATAGTTGGACAACACCATGTTGTGAGGCTTAGTGTCGGAGTCATCTTTTCCAATCCTCTTTATCATATAATGAGGAATCAAGTTTACAGCTGCTCCACCATCTATCAGAATTTTGTTGACACCCACGTTTTCTACCTTTCCTTTTATGAAAAGAGGCTTTAAGTGAGCCTTCATTGCATCATCTGGCTTTTCGAAGAAAGCATTTTGCTCTTCGACACAGCCATTATTCATTATGTAGTAGCATATAGGCTTAAGGCCTATGCTATCATCTGCCATATCATCCTCTTCGTCTTCGACTTCCATTATCCTGTCATAGTCTCTGGGCAACACAGAAACCACATTGCAGGTTACGTCGAAGGACGCATCAGACTCTGAACTGAAGTCATCTGTAACTTCTTCGTCCACTGGCATTTTGTTGTTTGTTTTCTGCATTTCTGTGGTGTTACTAGATTCATTCTTCTGAGGGGTTTCTTCTTTTGCCAAAGGTCTCCCCTTGCTTGTAATCTGCACATACTTGCTTGATTCAGCTTCCTTCTGCTCAACCCTTTTGTGTCCTACAATTTCTTTTTCAATTTTCTTCTGCCTTTGGAATCTTCTCCATTGGGACCTGGACATAGGATTCTTCCCTTTGTAGTTCTCAGAGACGTACTTTGGCTTTGCCTCCCTTTTAACTTCCATTGAGGGACCCCTGTTCACTTCAAAACTCATCCATCTCTTCTGACCTTGGGCATCCCTTATAGGCTGAACCCATTTGTCATCATTTGGCCTGTTGGATGGTTTATAAGTGTTGAAACGTCTTTCTCCCACTCCTTGGATGTGATGCTTCCCTCTTCTTGGGTCGAATCTTTCGTTTCTGGTGGGTGGGACTGTTCCCCAGTTTCTCTTCCTCTGGGTCTTTTCTGCTGCTTCTAAGTCATCAGCTGCTTTCCTGTCGAACACAGCACTGCATCTTGGGCAAAGCATAACTTCTGCGTTCTTCCTTTGACACCTTTGGATGAATTCGACAAGACTTTCGTTCTCTTCTGGATAAACCAGCTTTTGATGCTTCTCTTGACGTTTCTTTCCTTTGTTGGTGTCTGGTCCTACTTTTTGAGTGATTTCCACCATATGAATCCCAGCATTCTGTTCAGTTGTAATTTTCAATTTGTTCATTTTTTCGATTAGCATCATTTCCTCTGGGATATTCTCCTTTGACTGATTCACACTGCCTTTTGGGTGTAAACCTTTATATATGTATTTGCAGCAGTGTGCAACACTTTCGACAGGATGTTCTTCAGTTTTGATGGTACCACTATTTGTTGGTTCGACAGTAAGGGAATTGTCATCAGTCGCTGTTGTCTTGATCTCATCTTGGTCAAGGCCCTCAGTGGCCTCTTTTTAGACAGTGAGGGTTTTGTTATCCTCCTCTTCGTCATCATTTTTGAAAGAATCCCCCCATCCTGTGGGTTTGATTTTGTTGATATCTGTTTTGGAGCTTGGTGGTGCTGAATATTTCACCATGAAGTCGAACTTCCCATTCGACTCTCCTAGAGTGTCCCAGATCACCCCTTGCTCAGCATCTCTTTCATAGTTTTTCTTGTCGAAGCTTCTTCCCACTTTGACTGTATTTCTTTCGTCAAAACCTTCAGTAGTTTCAATGGCATTCTCACTGTTGAAGTCTTCAGAAACTTTGACTTCTTTTTCCTCAGCCTGGTCAGCAAGATCATCACCTTCTTCCACCACATTTACATGGGTGTTGAACCCTTCAGCAACTTCTATCATGGTGAAGTTGGTGTCGAAGCTTTCAGTAACTTCTACCATTTCAAAACTTTCCTCTGCCATGATCTCCATTTCGACCACATTTACCATTTCTGGTTCAGCATAATTGGCCTCCACAACCTGCATGGGATTGGAGTCAAACCTCATCTGTTGCTTGACTTTGTCTCCAAATTTCAGCCTTCCATTTTGGATTGCATTCTGGACAAGATCCCTGAAAAGGTAACATTGAGAAGTTTTATGACCCAAGAAATTATGGTATTTACAAAAACCTCTCTTCTTCTGTTGTCTACAGGAGGCTCCTTAGTGCCTGCTGGTTTTATTAACTGACCATCTTTGACTAATAAATCAAATATTTCATCACATTTGGTGATGTCGAATGTATAGGTTCTTTTAGGGAACCTGTCATTCTTTTCCACTTCGACTGGATTTTTTCCATTCGACGGTGCTAAAACTTTACAAGAATATGGAGGGCCCTGTTTTAATTCTGCCAGATCAATTTCTTGCTGGTCGAAATTGACTGGTTCGTTTTCGTCATAATCATCTTCGTGAATTATTCCTACATAGGCCACTCTTTCCTTATTGTTTTTATTTGATCTAAATTTTTCATTTTTTAGTCTTTCTATTTGCCTCACTCTGTCTGCCAGTTGTGCCATGTCTCTCAAATACTGGGTATCCAGTTTTTTCCTTATGGAATAATCTAGACCCCCTGCAGCCATTTCGACTAGTTCTTGTTCTGGCACTTGTGTAAAGCATCTGGCTTTTAGTAATCTAAACCTATTCAAATAGTCATCTATAGGTTCAGAAAATTTTCTTTTGACACTTGCCAATTCTTTCAAACTTATCTTGGTTTGTCCCATATAGAATTGTTCGTGGAACAATCTTTCTAATTGGGTCCAAGTGAAGATTGAAGTTGCAGGAAGAGATGTAAACCAAGTGAAAGCATTTTTTGTCAAAGAACTTGGGAAATATTTCATCCTTAAGTTCTCATTATTAGCAATCTCTCCTGCCTCTATCAAATAACGCGCTACGTGTTCTATGGTGGACTCACTAGTATCCCCTGAGAATTTGGTGAATTTGGGGACTTTCCACCTTGGTGGCAACTCTTGTTGTAAGACAAATTCATACAAGGGAGAAGTATAACTAGGCCTTTGTAATCCTACGTTTACTCCATTTTGTGCCATTATTCTCTCAACCATGGTGGCAATATTATTTTCGACAGGCAGGTTATTGTAACGCATTCTCTGCTGTAATATTTCATCAGCATTTTGGTCTCTCTGGACTATTATTCTTCTTGGTTCCTGTCGAATGGGCTCTTCTGCATTAGGCTGTTCAACTATCACCTCTTGGCCCCTGGGATTTTCATGAGGATTTCCTAATGGCCTTTGGTTTATAGTAAGTTCCTCTTCGACAGCCCTATTGGCAAGATTCTGATTCAATTGCATTCTTTGCTGTGCTTGAGGGACTCCAAAAAAGTCAGCAATGCGTGCCATCTGTTCTGCCAATATTTGGTTTGTTTGGGTAGTGTTTTGTATTAAGGGATTGAACACTTCTCCCATTTGTTGCGTCAAAGCCTGCACCATATCATGATTGCTTTCATCCATCTGTTGACGAATTACTTGTGCAGAATGGTTTGTCATAGTGGGCATATGGAAACCTGGTGGAATTTGATTCATTCTATTTCCATTTCCACCATATCCTGATCCCTGTAATGGTGATGACATTTGAACCATAGCATCAGAGAATAATGGTGACGAATTATGTAGGCTTGCCATCATTGAAGTTGGCATTCCATATGGTTGTTCTCTCCCAGTCAAGGGCTGAGAATAATTCAGATATGGCCTGAAGGTATTTCCTCCAGGGGGAGGGGTTCCAAGGGGTATGGCGTGTCCCATGGTGGAAGAACTAGGCGCATTCTGGGACCCTGAACCCGTTGGTATTGAATCCCCTAATGGAGGCCTAATCTGTTCTAAAACAGGGACAGACACTGGTATTGTTCCTGACGAAGGGATAGGATTGGAAACTGGAATGGTTTCGTCAGGATTATTTGAAGCATTTGGCAAGTTAGCCATCCTTCTTGCTCTTGTTCTCTTTGGTCTTTCTACGTCGGTTACGGCTAGTTTACCGCTTCTAAGAATCATACAACGTAGCAAGGAACAATTTGTCTAAGAAAGTTCTCTATTAGATTTTATCAAATGCACCCGTCCCACAAGGTGTGCCAATTTGTTCGCTGTGATTTCTGGCGAACAACCTCTGGTTAACCAATTCCTCAGAAAATTGGGTTACTTGCAGGACCAACCAAACAAGTCCTGGGACACATGTGCATGCAATTATCCTGTCGAACTTTTCTTAGTGTTTGTGATTGGTTTGTGTTTTGTTTCGTCAATACTGTAAAAGTATTAAGAACTTTGATTTTGAAAGTAAAGTAAAACTTAAGTTTAGAAAACAAAATAAAGTTGAAGTTGTCAAACAAAAGTAAGAAATGTCGAAAGCTATAACTTGCAGAAAAGTAAATAAAACTTGAATATGAAATAAACTTGATGAATAAAACTGGTAAATTAAATAACTTTAAAAGTAAGATGGTGTTCAAACGTACATGGTTCCAAATATCAAACTCATTTTCTCTCACACTGGGTACTTAGAGTATTTACAGGAATTTTTGTATCAGTTTTCACACACAGAATTCTACAACAACTACCCTATTTATATACAAATAAAATAACTGCCTAAAACGGAAAAATCCTAACTAAATGACAATTGTCAGCCTGCATGCATTCTTCTTTCCTGAAGCTTCCACGCGTCCAACTGCCAAAGGTTGCAATTTTTAAATTTGAATTCTTCCTCTTTGTGACGAAGCGTTGCATCTCTTTGTTTTGTCGAATTGTCGAAGAAGACAAAAACTCTTCAAACCTTACAAGATAATGCTTCTGTCGAAAACACTTCTCTTCTGTCGAAATGTTGAAAAGCATACCAATCTTGTCAAATACTTAGCCACAAACAACTTTCCAAACTTATCCTGTCAGAACACTATTTTCCCTTCTGTCGAAGCAACGGAACTTTTAACCTTGTCAATTTCTTTTCTTTCATCATTCTTCGACAGAGATGACTTCAAACTCCACATTTCAACCTGTCGAAATTATGAGCTTACACCCTCATGGATATTATAGGAATGTTGTAGAAGACTTGGAAGAAGGTGATTATGTTGTTCTTTGTGAACCTCATCCAGAGTTTCACCTTGAGATAGTAAGGGAGTTCTTTGCGAACGCCCTCCCTACTGGCATTAAGAATGAGAAATTTGCTTATAAGACTTGGGTGAGGGGGGAAACAATTGATTTCTCTAGGGAGAGTATCAGTAGTTACCCCGAAGGTCATGTACAGTTATCGGATGATGGGTTGTGTGATTTTGGTAGGATGAATGCTCGGAGGAATTGGGATATTGAGCGTGTGAGACAATTAAATTTTTTTTAGGATAATTCTTATGAGGTGAGTGTTACGGGAGCACCCTTATGATTCAAGAGATGATCGTTAAGAAATGGAGCTCAAATCATTATGTTGGTTGTCTTGCACACCCTAATTCCGAGAAGCCACACTTCTGATATTACTCTTAAGGTAGAAGCTCTCATCTATTGTATTATGACTGACAAGGTGGTCCACCTTGCTCATATTATTTCCACGGAGTTTAGGTTGATTACTACAAGTGGCACTCCTCATGGTTCGAGAGCGACTTGTGCTCTCACACATCCTGGTTTGGTCATGGATTTGTGAAAGAAGGCTGGTGTCACACTTCCCTCGTTGGAGAATGTGAAATTTGGTTTTATTGATGATGATTTTTGCACCATATTTTGCTTGCCTACTTTTGGAGTTGTTCCTATTACTGGTGCACCTCCTCCTAGAGGTGTGCCTTCTGCCGAGCAGGCTTTTGATCCGAGTGGTGCAGCCAACTGGGCCATGCATGAGGCTAATCATCGTGCATTATCATTTATATATGAATCTATGGTGCAGCTGCAAATACAAATTAGGGAGCCCCATATGGATCATTCTTTGCATTCTATGGAGGAGTTTAGAGCTTATGCGGCATGGCCTGAGGACAGACCTACTTCTTCCAAGGGGGCAGTTGTGCATGATGATGTTGATGTTGTTGATGATGATGACTTGAGTTCTAGTTCTTATTGATGACTGATGGTTTCATCGTTTCTTTGTTTGTTTTTGTTATGTTTAGTATGTTGTTAGGATTATGTTTTTGTATTATTGTACTGTTGTAGTTAACATCCAGGTGGATGAATATTTTTGGTTGTGAAAACTCATTTTGGATTTGTTGTTTGTTCCCATCCGGGCGGATGGTGGGATTTTGAATATTTATTGAAGTTAACATTCGGGCGGATGAGTTTTTGCTTTTGTTTATGCTTTTGTTAAAAAAAATTGTGTTTGTTCTTAATTATGAGGTAATTGATTGATGAAGCAAGATTGATTTCTTTGTTCAAAGTTATGTGTTACACCAATCATTGATGGAGGTCACTCACCGGGTAAAATAAAGCCTAAAAGAATTTGTTGTTTTCCTCAATATCAAACATTTCCTAGATCACTTCAATGTTTCCAAGATTTACCGATGAATACAAGATAAAAACATGAACCGCATTAGCTAACAACAATTACATAAACACTCTAATTTGTGAACAATGGAGGTCACTCACTTTTGTAGTTTGTCCTAAATGATTCTCATATGAACAAGTATGAAATATGAATAAAGCTTGAGATTTGAGGAAAGTAAAAAGTTCATACTCATGTTATATTCTATAAAGCACGAACATAATACCTTTTTCACAGAAACTTTCAGAATTATATCATCACCATCAATGATTGGTGTAACACATAACTTTGAACAAAGAAATCAATATCGGGATACCAATTTCTAGCCAATTTTGAGCCTTCGCACAACTAGAATGAATCATAAAATAAAAGTCGGAAAAATGTCGGGATACCATTCATTGGAGGTCATTGTTGTTAAAAAAAAAGATGAAAAAACCATTGTGATTCATTCTAGTTTGATTTTTGTATACACTTAACCCTTTGTTTGAACATACTTTCTTGAAGAACATTATCATTATATTATGGTATGGTTTAAAGTTGGGGAGAGTATTTGAGTGTGAAAAAGAAGAATTTATGGAAGTGGTGCCTCTTGAAAATATAGAAAAGAAAAGAGAAAGAAAATTTGTGATTTGCTAAACTTTGGGCTCTAAGTTAGAGTTGCTTGAAAAGAAAAGAGCATTTAATGAAAATGAGATGGGGCACCATGAAAAGAAAAACTGAAGGAATAGATAGGGAAAGTTTGAAATAGGTTGGTTTGAATAAGTTGACATGTTCTTCATTTTTAAAAAAAATGGATAGCCACTTTGAATCATTGACATATATATATATATATATATATATATATATATATATATATATATATATATATATATATATATATATATATATTTATATATATATATATATATATATATATATATATATATCCATTTCTTGTTAACCCTTGCCCAATTACAACATTGAGAAGTCCTTATGAGATCTTTGTTTCCTTGATTTTCCTGTTGAATTGAGTTGATAAATGCATGAATTGTTTTGGATGCTAGCACAATTACTATGAGAGTGAGTTGTCTCTTATAGTTTTTATGTTTGACATAGTTAAGCGATTTAGGTGATTCTTGTTTGAACATTTTTTTGCTTGTGTTGATTTGCTTGTCATTTGTGTTTAGAAATTAGTTCATGAATATGTTGTGATTCTATGTTGAAGTTGAGCACTATTGGTGAGCGCATTATTTTTTGTTTGAACCATCAGTTTTTTGTGTGTTACCTTTATCCGATCTTGTTCTTGTTTCTATTAGATCTTACCTTTTTTTTAGAAAAAACAACAAAGCAAGTTGGGGAGACTTGATAAGTGCTAAATTGTATTAATATGTTGTTTAGTTTTTGGCACTTTTCATGATCTTAAATTGATAATTGATGCTTTTTCCCGTTGTTTCCGATAAATATTCGAAGTATAATTTAAGTGTTTTAATAGAACTATTTATTTAACTTTGGTTTTTATAATTGTAGGTTTTGTTGTTGTAATGGAAAGCGTGAATCAAGGGAACGTTCTTTTGAAGACTTTTGAAGAAAGTCGGTTTTTGAAGCTCGCTACATGCTCACTTAGCGAGCTCCTAGAAACTAACAACAACTCTTGGAAGAATGTTGCTCGCTTCGTGAGGCCTGAGCTCACTAAGCGAGATAAAGAGGTTTGATCAATAAATGATAGCTCTCTTAGTGAGCTATGTGTTTTTCAGCCCCCTGTATAAAGGGTTGGACAACATTTTTGTGGGGGGTTACACTTTTTCTTAGACCTAAAACCCTAAATTCAATATATTTGCTTGTTTTGGAAGATTCGACGCATCAATAGTCGGGAGATCGTCATTGATGCTTTGTATTCTTCATCTCTTCCTTAATATGGAAGCTACCATTGTTATGGCTAATTAAGCTTCTCTTGTGTCAAGATTAGAAGGTATATAAGTCTTTATTTTGTATGTATAGGTATTCATCCTTGTGTATGAACTTGTGATGATAAATATATGTTGTAAAACTTTGTCTTCATGATATATTCTTTGTGTTGTTCATGATTGAGAAATGTGTTTCACACTTTATCTAGGTTTTTCATCCATCAAAGAACATAGGCTAGAGATAGTTATGACACTTGATATTCACTTAGTATTGATCTTGAATGTTTCCATTTTGATAGATTGAGTGAGAGATCATCAATGGATCAAAATGGTAAATCTCACAATATGTGTTAGAGATAAACATATTAAGAGGATATGTGATTATGTTTATCGTCTAAATGAGTTCATCCACTTGATCGATTCTATTCGTGCAAAATGACTCGTCGAACCTTAATCTTGGCATGTGTTTTATAAACCTTTCAAAAACCGATAATTTTTACCGTTAGCTTTTAATTTGTTATGTAAACGAAACAATCTGTTACTCAAACTAAAACCCCTTGTTACCATTAAGTTTAAACTAGCACGATTGTAAAACGACAGTAATATCACACAACAATCTCTATGGAACGATAACAAAAACCCTACTTTGTTTGTACTCTAACACAGGTGCCTAGAAATCAACATCTCTCACCGCATATAGCCGGAGTATATTGTCGACTCCTCAAATGCATGTATGACTCTATGCTCATCATATGGTGTCCATATGACATCCTCTATGGTTAGAGCATCCAATCTCCTTCTGTACTCAAGTATGCCTCTAGGGTGTTTTTGCCTCGCCTTCCACCTCTTCGCCCGTGTCTCCCCTAAAGTATAGGGTTGAATCCTCCTATCGCATAGCTGCGGGAAATGCTCATAGATCCAGCACTAAGATCACAACAAATAGTAAATTAGAATTAATAATATTAAAAAAATATAACAAAAAGTAAGTTAGAAAATGAATCAAGATATATATGTAAGAAACTAAGATACCCAGCTAGCTGCTTCATATAAAATCGGGTCGCCTCCCCTAGCACATAATACAACTGAGTCAGAGCTGTACAACCCCAAGCCCAGTTGTGCGACTCCGAATCACTAAAGAGGCACATATACCGAGCATCGACATACATGTCATACTTGTCTGCAAAGAGAGTACATGCTACCACATGCAGCATGTATGCCATAACGACAACTTGATATTGACCAGCAGCAACGAGCTCGTCATACCTATCCCGCAACCACCATATACGAAGGTGAGCACCTCATGTATCTGCAAACTCCTATGCCACCACTGCCTCAGGCAAACAAATATCATGAGCTACCAGATCCTGTTCCTGAGACAAACTCAATAAAGGAGTCGTCTAGAATTTGTCGTCGTTAGGGAGATGGAACAAGGAAGGACATCATCTAAAGTCACGGTCATCTCTCCTAATTGGGAGATGAAATGGCGACGTCTTCTTGTGTCACCTCTCAATGAAGGCACTGAGCAGCTCCGCATCCAACATCGTTAGGGAGTAGTGGCCAAAATGAAGCAAGTAAAAGTCCCTCACAATCAACCTCGCAGCATCAGGGAAAGGAATAAGAGGGAAACCCTTCATCTTTGTGCCGTGAGACTGGACCCTCAATACAGGCCACACTTGTGACACCAACCAATAGCCAAATTTTTTAATACATAAACAATTTATGCATTAGTAAACAAATGTTAAAATTAAACGTAAAAACATATACCTCCCCCCGCCATAGACGCAAAGATACGTGCTCTTTGTACTCTATAAGCACATACCTATCAATCTGCCCACCAGGGAATCCTGGCTCTATGTGTATGGATGGCTCAGTCAAAGGAAATGTCACATCCGTCTGAATGGTCTCCTCTACGTCTCTTGTACTGGCGGCCCCTCTAGTGCCATCACGCTCACCATCAGCATCACCCTCATGCATGCCCTCAGTTGATACTCTATCAATCTCCTTTACGACATCCCTAACTACATCCTCCACCAGAACATCTCTCTCAATAGCATCCACCGACTGAGGCTGAATATCAGTGGCATCCTCTGGTGTGACCTGCTGTAAAGAAAGACCTTCATGTATCCTAACGGTGCGAGGTGCCTGGAAATGCCCCCACTTCTCGGCTATCCACTTCTGGTGTGAACCGGTTGGGACCTGTAACACCCAATTTTCTACCCAAGATTTATATTAAAATCAGAGTTATAAAATTTTCAGCATAAAACGAGATATCACATTTTTAACTTAAAAATCAATAACTCAATAATAATCAAGAAAGATACATAACACGTTTGTAAACACCCCAAATTTTCCCTCACCCATTCACACCATGGCTTGTGATCTTTTCATTTGCATAAATTCAATCATAGCATCTCATACCACATTCTTGATTCACTGCATTGATTCAAAGCCATCTGTACTAGGGTTTGTGATCTGAGCAATCCCTGAGCCATCTAAGCCACTCCAAAGGCTTTCAATCATCTCAAGAGGGTCCATGTATTTTCAAGCATCATATTATATCCTCTCAAGATCAAGGAAGTCAGAAAATCACAAGAACTGAGAAAGGCATGGAAGCAGAGCCAGGTTTAACTGCACAGATGACCTAAAATTAGGGTTTTGGTTTCAGAGGCCATGACTCCAAAATTTATGGCCATTCTTGTTTCTATTGGTCTCTATATGGTATGAGGATCATGCATATCAATTTTCATGAAGAAATTCAATGGGGAAGGCATCTGATCACAAAATGACTTCTTGAGCAAGTCAGTGCAAAATCAGGGCATCTGAGGCCCCCAATGACCCAACCAAAGGGTGTTATCCATCATTTTGAATGTGTATGATCTTTATTTGATCATAGAAGGTGTTAGAAGTTCACAAAGTTGAAGAATTTCAAGCCATTTGCAAAGTTGCCTTTTTGGGAAAGTGACTTATAATGGAAACTTGCCATTTTGGGAAAGTTTTTCAACCTCCTCTTTTTGATTCAAAAATGCCTCAAATGAGAAAACTTTGGTCATGAAAGTTGTATAATGGATCCTCCCATTTTCAAAAAGTACAAGAACTCATTCTAATTCATTTTGGATCAAAAGTTATGGCCTTGCAAAGTTGGAAAAAATCACATAATTTCATGTTTTACACCAAAAGAGGAAAGTTGCAAAACCTCATGCCAAGGCAAAATGCGACTTCAAAGTGACTTCTAATCTTCATACAAACACAATGCAATGCTTAAAATTCAGATTGGCCCAAGAAATTTCTCATTTTCATGCCTTGATGTCCAAGTATCATAAACCATTTTTCATGAAAATCACAAAGAAGGAAGTCTTGCAAGAAGGGTTCCTTTGGTTTTGTTTGGTCTCTAATCATTATCAAAGTGTCATAATAACATTATGTGATGCCTTTTGCTGCATATTTCTTAAGAGTTACCACATGTTCATGGCCAAAAGTCACAAAATGTAACAAGTTGCCAAAATGCAAAGACACTTCAAACTTGCAATCCAAGCCATACAGCTCACCATAATTGATCCAAGAGTCATCCTTGAACTCAGCTGATGCAGTACAAGCCAGAAAACCATCTCTGCCACAGCCCATGCCTCAAGTACACCAAACCTTGACTTTTTGCAATTTCTCCCATGCTCTTGGAATAGTGACCAGCAGCCTCTACTAACCTTCTCCACAACCTACTCAAACATTATGGGAGTGATATAGCAACTCATCCAGCATTGAAAACAACACACAATCCAACTTGCACAAAATTTGTCCTAAACTTCTCCTCTTCGAATCTCTTCACACAGCCATCAAACTTCACTTTTTCTTTCACCAACAAGTCACAAATCATCCTTAGAACAAAAACCTCCCCCTGAAACAGCTTGAATCACCATACACAAAGACCTTCATTTCTGCTACACCAGAACAAAACAGCCATAGCCATCCATTCTCAAAGCTCTCCAAGCTTCATTTCATCATCAGGGTGTTCAAAGGAGAGGGATTGCACTAAGTTTGAGTCCAGAAAGCTCAGAAACAAGGAGTCTTCATCTCAGGTAACATGAAGAACATTTTTCCCAGAAGCTAAGTTTTAAGTTCTTTTATGATTCTGCATGTTCTCCTGATCATGAATATGTATTTACTTTTGAAAATGGTGAAGTAACCATCATGTATGAAGCCTCTGAGCATTTGCCCGTGTTTTTCATTTTGTTTCGATTCATGTTTGTGAGGGAGAATAAATGAATTTTGTTTGAGGGTTTAGGTTTAGATTGATGTGAGGATCATTTTGGTGGAAGAAATTTGGTGTTTGGTAACCTGTAGAAGAATCTAGGGTTTGTGCTTGTCGGAAAAGATGACCGGAACCACTGTTTCGGTCATCTGAAAGTCATTTGCCCTAATTGTGTTTACTTAGCCAGTTTGAATAATAGCCCTTGATATGGCTTTCCCGCGCGCGTGTGGATGGTCCAGATGGTCCACTTAAACCCTAATCAGTCATTAATTAGCCTAACATAGGATTAATTAAATATTAAATAAATTTAGTGAAGTTTGAACCTGGGCCCTTGGATGTGGCGCCAAGTCAACAATCCCAAACCCAGATTCAATCTGGACCTCTCCTTTGGCATACTTTCTTTTATTTTAATTTTATTTCATTTCTTTTTCATTTAACTTTTACGAAGTATTAAAAATAGTAAAAAACATTTAAAAATTCTGGAATTTTTTGTCAAACATTTCATTAATTTTTAGAACCCAAAAATATTTTTATTTTTATTTTTTGCATTAAAAATCATTTTTAAATCATTTAAATGTTTATTTTTAATTATTTAATGGAAATTAATTAATTAAAAATGCATTTAGGTATTTAAAAATCACCAAAAAATTCACATTGCATTCTAAAACATTTAGAAACATTATCAAACTCTCAAAACAAATTTCTTTTTGGTTCTTGACCTATTTTGACAATTTTCATTGGAATTAAATTTGTTTAAAGGCAATATTTTGATCCTAACTTGAAGAAAATCATTCTGCCTAACCATAAAGAGTTTGATAGTGGTTCTTCTTGCATTGCATCCTTCATAGCATGTAGTTTCTAGGGTAAAATTGGTTTGCATTTATCTTTCATTTTCAATTTGTTTTGCATTTTTCATTGTGAGGTATCCCAAAACCCTAGTTGACTTGAAAAATTCATAACTTCCATTAGGTTTAGGTTTAGGTCTCCTCCTTTGGGCAGTGAACTTGTGTAGGTTTAGGTTCCTTTGATCCCATTTTCATTTTTTATCATGTCATTTGCTTCTGGTTGCATGTTGTTCATAAACCCTAATTCTTGCTTTCCTTTGCATCCATCTTCCATTTGCTTGCATTCAAGAACGTGCCATGACATATTATGCATCAATATGACATATAATATATCTTAGGACATACTAGCATCATGTTTGATCATTGCATCATTCCTTTGCCATGTTATATGTTCATTCCATTTCATAAACATTCATGAATCCTTATGGTTCAAAGCATGCTTCATTTGCATCCTCATGCTTGTATGATCATTCTCATTTCTTGTCTTGTGTTTGCATCATCTCTTAGCATCATTAACATCATGTTTATGCTTCTGAATTTGGTTTGCATCATGACATTTCATCTCATTTGCATTGCATTTCATTTCTTTTGCTAACTTTTCAGGTGATAAGTTGTTTTGAGAAGTGAATTTGCCTTCACTTCTCACAACCTCTTCTCATCTCTTATGCATCATTGCTGCATTTTACTTTTGTTCTAGAGTGAGCTTTCTCATTCATGCTCCTTCTCCACTTTCTATCTTCAAGCAACTTATCTTCTTAAGTTAAGTAAGTTGACTTGCTTCTTCTGTTTCTTCCTCCTTTCATCTGCTTCTTTCTTGGTGGCTTTCCTCTTGAAGATCTTTTGCAAGCCTCATAAACCCTAGGAACAACCAAGAATGATCATGATTAGGGTTTGATTAGCCCCTCCCCCATTTAGTTTTACCTTTGAGTCTTCTTTGAGTCTTCTCTTCTCACCTCATAATCAAGGACTAAACCCTAAAGGTTTTAAGGCTTTGTGATTAAGCTTATGCCTGCATCCTTCTATTAGGATGGAGTGTATAACTTTAATCCTAAGTGTTAAACCCTTAATGTGTTTAAACCCTTTAATCAATTCACTTAATAATCAATAAGACATCAAGCTTGTAACTTGGGCCTTGCATTAGGGTTCTAATTCTTCCTTAATTGGTTAAGAAGGACTAACCCTAGTGTTAATGGACAAGTCCCCCTCAAGTTGTCTTACAAACCATAAAAATCATTTCTTAATCTTATCATTAACTAAAATCCACTTTAATAAAGGCTTTTTTTTGTCATTAGGTTAATCCCTAATCATGGATTAAGTTGAGGAGCCTTCCTCAGCTTAAATGTTCTCATCTATTATCCTTCTATTAGGATGGTGTAATGAGTCCATTAAATCCCTGATTATGGCTTAAACTCATTACTTAACACTAAACCAAAACAACAAAAAACATCTAAATAAGTACAAGTAGGTTAATGATCTTAATCCTACATCATGGTGATTAAGTATGAGGTGCTTACTTCATACTAAAGGTAGTCTCATTACCCCTAATCAGAGGGAGGATGTGATGAGTATACCAACCCTTGGTTTAGGCTTAAGCTCATTTTCTTATGACAAATTCCAAAGGCAATGAAAGATTTAAAACACCAAAAACAAATAATAAACGTCTCCTTCGGGATTCATTTCTCATCTCATTCACTCATAAACGAGAACTTGCTTCTTCCGTCTAATGCAAGACAGTTCGCACCTGAGCCAGACAGGTCATACACTTGGCATTGACAAGTAAGCAGTTCATCAGTCAATTCACCTTTCAGTCTCTTTGAGTCGAACTACGGTGTTCTGACTTCCTCATTGCACGAGAGGATACGTAGGCATAACTTAACAGTTATCGAACAAAAGTCTCTGTATATCCCCCCCTCCTTCCAGCATTATCCTTAAAGCCTCATAGTCTTGAGCTTTGCATTCTTTTCTTACACTGACACTCTTTCATCTCACTTCACATTTCTTTTACACTGACACTTGCATTCTTTCCAGCTTTGATACACAAATTGCACTGACACTACCCCTTTAAAACACAAATCTTTCAAGCGTGGATCCCGTCGAGTACGGTGGACAATCTGGGTGCTAATACCTTCCCAGGTTGTAACCAACCCCCTTTCTCAGTTTCTCTAGTTCGCAACCGTCTTATCCATATCTTTTCTCAGGTTTATGCAGCATTACCTTTCCTTCGGGATAAAAATGCCTAGCTGGCGACTCTTTTCTTTTAAGTTCACCCTTGTGTGTTCTCATCCCTTTCACCGACCATTTGCGTTTGTACCCCATTTGCCTTAGCCTCATTTGGTGGGAGCGACAGCTTGGCGACTCTGCTGGGGATCCTTATACTGTTACCAGGGCTTCTGGTTCTTTTAGTGGGTTCCTCCTAGCGCTTGTTTGATTATGTATTTATTTTATTGCTTTATGTACAGTCTTGTTTACTGCTTTCCTTACAGTTTTATACATCATACTGTCATTATCATTGCTGGATCTGGTTTCTGTTTGATGGGTGGGGTTCCAATGAGAGTTTGAGGTCCTATACCTGGGACCTGAGTGACACCTAGGCTAGAGTGGGTCATGTTCTTTCCCATTCCATTTCGGTCTGGTGCGGGAATATGAAACACGGTTCAGATGTGGGTTTCTTCTTGAGAACTCTGTGCTACAGATTTCCTGTAGTGCTAGGGATATCTGGGAAGCCTGCTAAGTCTGGATGACCTTTATTATGACCTTCAAAAACTGAGGTGAATTAGAGGAGGATCTTTTATGGTTATTGTAAACATTGTACCTCTGGGTTAGAAGTGTTTACACTTCTCATAACTGATCCAAGTCTGAGGATCCTTGTTTTAGAACACTACCTATGAGGGGGTTAGGCTGTTTACAGGTTTGCAGGTACCCTTGGCCACATCATACCCTGTTACTTGTTTTGATTAAGAGTACCTCATTTTGGACAGTTCTTGTGATTTAACCCTGGACCTGTGACTCTTTATTTGAGTCCCCCACCCTGGTTACTGGATTTCTGAACCCCCATCTGGACTTCTTGAACATACATGGGCTTTATATCAAGACAGATAATCAGATCCAGCTTGATCACAAACCCTTGCATATCATTTGCATACATTATCATTGCATCATTTGACATTTGTTTATTTGTTTTTCAGGGTATCCACATTATATCTGGTTTGGTTTTGACCCCTTCTTTTGCATAGACCTCAGCTTCAGCTATCTTCATCATTTGCCTGCTTCAGTTGTTCTCATCATCACCAGCATCAGCCTATCAGTGGCTCATCTCCAGTATCAGTTTTGATCTTCATCAGCAGTTATCTTCATCATCTTCAGCAGCATTCATGGCTACTCCCAGGAAGAGAAACATATCCTACCATTTCTTTGAGCCTGTGTTGACTGGTATCAAGCAGGTCCAGTCACTTATCACCCCTGACCACATCCCATTATTCAGAGAGCATTATGTAGGTATCCTAGATATGGTTATGGACCTGGACCCTTCTCAGAGGAGCATGATCCACACATGCTTGCAGTTTTATGACCCTCCTTTGAGATGTTTCACATTTTCAGACTTTCAGCTAGGACCTCTGCTGGAGGAGTTTTCATCATTGATTGGAGTACCTGTCAGGGGTGGAATCCCCTTCAACCCAGAAATGACTTTTCCCAGCAATGGAGAAGTAGCAAAAGCATTGTACTTGGAGCCTGCCTTGATTGAGCAAAACATGACAACAAAAGCTGGGATCCCTGGATTACACTTAGACTTCTTGATTTCTCAGGCCATCCTCAAGGCCTCCTTGGGAGAATGGAGGGCAGTCTGTGCACTGTTAGCCCTCAGCATATATGGGGTTATACTGTTTGCAGATGAGCCCAAATTTATTAGCAAGAATGCCATTCATCTTTTCCTTCTGAGGAACCCAGTACCCACATTGCTGGGAGATTTCTATTACTCCATCCATCAGAGGAATGAGAAACAAAGGGGGAAGTTGGTGAGATGATGTGCTCCTTTGTTTCACACTTGGCTGCTCAAACACCTACCTAAATCAGATGCCTTCTTGAACCCTCACCAACAGAAGAATTGGGCCAAGAGGCTCATTGCTTTGACTTCAAATGATATCAGATGGTGCACCCAGAGCACCAAAGGCAAAGACATTATCACCAGTTGTGGGCAATACCCAAATGTACCTCTAATAGGAGTAAAGGGTTGCATCAACTACAATCCTTTTCTATTTAAGAGACAACTGGGCTATGCTTTGGTTCACCCTCCCAGAGTGCAAGATTTAGCTGAGACCCTGTATTGTGAAATAAAACCTAATCTAGCTGCTGTCAGACAAGCATCCTGGGCTTGGGACAATATCCAGACAAAAGGGATGGCTATTCTGGGGAGGTGTAATAATGTTGCTTCAGCTCAGTACTATGATTGGTCCCGTACTAGAGCTCAGGTTACTGGAATGCCTTTCACCATTGAGGATATACCTGGACCATCCACAGCACAGCCAGCAGCAACTGTCAGCCTGGAAGAATTTGAGAAGCTGAAGGAAAGAAATGAGAATTTGTCTCAAGCTCTGAAGAAGACCCTTTGTGAAAGGAGTGATGGTCGTCTGGACATTGAGAGGTTGGAGAAGCATAGGGTGGAGCATCTGGCCAAGATTGAGAAAACAGAGGACTAAATCAGAAAAGCAAGAGCTGGGGAACAAATATTGAAGAATGCCTGTAAAGAGGCCAAGCTTCAGAAGGCTAGGAATGAGCTTTATCTGCAGGAGAGTCAGGCTAGGTGGGTCTGGATCACTGAAGCCCAGACACAAGAAGATCAGAGAACTCAAGCCAAGATTGAGCAGTTAGAGGCCAATGAAAAGAAGCAACAGGAAGCTTTGTTGGCAGCCCAGAAGGAGATTTCAGAGTTGAAGCTTAGGGCTGGATTGAAGAGATCAAAGGACCAGGACAGGCACAAGAAGCTGACCACTGCCATTGCCACCAGGAACCTCCTCATCAGGACCATCACAGAGCATCCAGCTGGTCCAGTGACTGAGGCACTTCTGAAGGAGGTTAAGGAGGATGAGTTTGGATTGAATGTTTGACTTCTTTGCTTGTTGTTCATTTCCATTTGATGTACTTTTCTCTTTTTGTATTTTGACCCTCCAAGGGCATGTGTTGTAAAAACAAACTATGTATTGTTCAGTATTTGTAATATATTTTAGTTTGTTTCCATTTTGGGGTTTCTTTTCTCAACAAAGTCAAAAGCATCTTCCTCGAGGTCTGGAAAGGTCAAAACCAAGAACCAAGCCGGATACCTTGGAAAAACAAATAAGCATATTGCATTGCATGCTAACTTTTGTTTTGTTTTTGTAGGTTTTGTCATTATTATGTTTGTTTCTAACTCTGTTGTGCTTCAGGAAATATTGCTCGCCGTCGGGTGTTCCCTGTCAACCGTACGCACCGGTACCCTACTCGCAACAACCTTCCTGGTATCCAAATGGATCAAGTACAGCAGGACCTGACTGAGGTCAGAACTCAGATGGCTAATGAAAGAGTGGAGATGAGGAACCAAATGGCTCAATTCATGACTGTGATGACTGGCTTGGCCCAGAGCCAAGAAAGGTTAAGGGCATTAGTAGAAAGACAAACTCCCGAGGAACCTCATCCTGGCACTGGAGGAACTAGCAACAATGATAGGGGTCATCCTCATGTTAATCCACCAGTATTTGGACCTCATCTGGATCCGGAAGTCAATATCCCGGGAAATGTGCAAGGAAATACTGCTGGGGGCAGGATCTTGCAAGAAGATCCCCTATAAGAGCAGTTTACTGTAATGGGAGCTGGAGACGAAGTTTATGATAGGAGGTTTGAAGAAATTGCTGAGAAGTTGAGATCTTTGGAGTCTCAAAACTCCTTGGGCTTCGATGTAATGGATATGGGGTTAGTAGACGGGGTGAGAATTCCCCACAAATTCAAACCCCCGTGCTTTGAGAAATACAATGGAATCTCTTGTCCACGAACTCACCTGTAGTCTTTTCTGGGAAGACTTAAAGCATATACCGTGGATGAAAAGCTGTGGATGTTCTACTTTGAAGACAGTCTGACTGGGGCTTCAAGGGAGTGGTATTCACACTTGACCAGAGCTACCATCAGATGCTGGAAGGACTTAGCTGAAGCCTTCATCAGACAATATCAATATAACCTGGACATGGCTCCTAACAGGACCCTCCTGATGGGAATGTCCCAGTCCTCCAGAGAAAGCTTCAGAGAATATGCCCAGAGGTGGAGACAGCTTGCTGCTGCTGTCCAACCACCCATGTCGGAAAGAGAAATGGCCGACATGTTCATGAATACTTTGCAAGGAACATATATTGATAGGCTAGCTGCCTTTTCTTCCACCAGTTTTGCTGACGTAGTTATAGTTGGGGAAAGGATTGAAAGCCTTTTAAAAATGGGCAAAATTTCTGATAATGGTGCAAGTTCGTCCAGTAATCCTAGGAAACCTTTTGTGGGACCTCGAAGAACCGGTGAGACAAATGCCATTCATGCCAGCAGGGGCAGACCTCAGTATGTTCACAGATCAGTAGCAGTTGTCACTATTCCAGCTCCGATTCCTCAACAATCAGCATATCAACAACAACAACAACCACATTATCAACAGCAAGTTCAGTACCCACAACAGAGAACCTACAACAGCAACAATAGCAATCAACAACAACAACCCTTTCAACAAAGACCATCACAGGCAAACAGGGTGATTGACCCTATCCCTATGCCTTATGCTTCCTTACTGCCACAACTCCTGAAGCTCAACTTGGTTGAGTTAAGGACATTGGCACCACCAGATCCCCTAAATCTCCCAAGGAATTATGATGTCAACGCCAGGTGTGCTTTCCACTCCAATGCACCTGGCCACAATACACAAAAATGCAGGGCCTTACAAATGAAAGTCCAAGATCTGCTGGATTCTAAAGCCCTCAACTTTGCACCTCCTCCAAATGTCAACAAAAATCCTATGCCTAATCATGGCGGGCCAAGGATTAATGCCATTGAGGAAGACAAACCATCTACTTTGATCACCAGTGTTGTACAAATTCGAACACCTTTGGTCGAAATTAAAGCTCAGCTTCTAGAGTGCCAAGTGTTCCCCGGGTGTGAGCTCGGTTGTGGGTATTGAAACATTGCAGTCAACGGGTGTGATAATTTGAGAAGTGGCATAGATGGTCTTATTAAGGATGGAATCCTTCAGATCTCAACAACGGTGCCTACAAATCCAGCAATTCCTTTAACAACAATTCCCGATTCTTCTACAACAGCAGCAATAATCATTCCTACCGATTCATCGATATCATCAGCAATGGCTTCATCCATCACTTCAACAAGTCAGATTTCAACAACCATTCCTTCTACAACATCAGCATCCATTTTATCAGCAAAATCTTCTACAACGCCAACAGAGATTAATGAAGATGTCTCAGCAGTCACCATCTACTATGATCCATCAAATGTTCCTCCCAGCAACAAATTCCAGCAACAAACAGTGGCACCTCCTGCCAGGCCACCAGTCACAATTTACTACGATCCGCACACCATTACAATACCCTCCCCTGCAGCAGTCAGTCCAGTTACTATTACGGTACCTGGACCCGTTCCTTATGAAAGTAGTAATGCCATACCTTGGCATTATGGCTCTGATTTTTACTGCAACGGGGAGAAAATCACTCTGGATTCATCAACCTCTTCTCCACAGATTGATAATGTTGGGGGAGGCGGAGGCTTCACCAGAAGCGGACGCCTTTTTGCCTCACAAGTGCAAAGACCTAATGCCGAGGCAGAAGCTGCTGCCAAAGCAAAGGGAAAGAGTGTGGTACCTGAAGAGCCGACTGTCAAAGAAACTCAGAAGACATCTTTTGAACAAGATGTAGAAGAGTTTATGAGAATCATAAAAAGAAGTGATTACAAGGTGGTGGATCAGCTTCACCAAACTCCCTCAAAAATCTCCATATTATCATTGTTGATGTGTTCTGAAGCTCACAGGAATGCATTATTGAAAGTCCTGCACGCAGCATACGTGCCGGAGGAGATTACTGTTAACTAGCTAGAAACTGTGGTGGCAAATGTCAACACCAGTCATTGACTGGGTTTTACCAATGCTGACTTAACAACTGAGGGACGTAACCACAACAAGGCTTTACATATCACCTTGGAATGCAAGGGTGTTGTTCTATCTCATGTACTGGTGGACACTGGGTCATCGCTCAATGTCCTACCAAAGAAAGCCTTGGTGAAGCTGGAGTATGATGGCTTGGCATTACGTCCGAGTAATTTGGTGGTGAGAGCATTTGATGGCTCTAAAAGATCAGTGCTTGGAGAGATTGATCTGCCTGTGATGATTGGCCCGCAGACTTTTAAAACTACCTTCTATGTGATGGACATTCAGCCGGCCTACAGCTGTTTGTTGGGTAGACCCTGGATCCATGCCGCTGGCACTGTTACGTCTACCCTTCACCAGAAGCTGAAATTCGAGTGGGAAGGCCAGATCATCACCATCTGTGGGGAAGAAGACATCTTTGTTAGCCATCTGGCTACGTATAAGTACATAGAGATGGATGGAGAAATCCATGAAACCATGAGCTAGGGGTTTGAGGCCCTGAACATTAATGAAGCATCTGTTGTACTAGGAACTTCCATGACGTCTTATCAGCAAGCCCAGAAGGTTGTTGAAGAGGGTACTGCCCAAGGCTGGGGCAAGCTGCTGCCCGTGGAAAAGAAAGAAGACAGATTTGGGTTGGGTTACAGACCAACTCAACAAGATAAATTAGAGGCTGCCAAAGAGCCCAATTTTGTCAGCAGGGGAATGCTCATCCCTGATGTTGTAAACAATTTGGAAGACGAGGAGGAAAGCGACCGCAACCTGGAGAGCTGGATACGTCCAAGGATCCCGGGGAGCCAAGTCCTTAACTGGTCTTCCCAGGAAATTATAAGGGTTACTCCTGCAGAGTAATTATTATTTCCTGTATTTTAAAGCATGCATCAAGTCTTGCATCTTGCCCAAGATGTCAAGACTCATTTTGTAATCGGGCCATCTTGTAATTTTGTGCAAATAGATCAATAAATGAATATCAGATATCTTTTGCAAACGAGTCTCTTTTTCGCTCACTGTCTTTTCATTTTTCTTTTTGTACAAAAATAAAATGGCAATGTTTTCAAAATAAATAACTTCATTTTCACTTTTTCTAAGTAAGATAAAAATTGATCACTAAAATAAACCAATCTAAACCCTTGCAGAAAGTTCCTTTCAGACTGCACCGACAACAACACTGCTATGGCTTCGTATGACTTTGACAATCCAATCAACCAAGCTGATGAAGGGGTTGAAGAAGATTATGAGCTTCCTGAAGAGCTAGCCAGGTTGTTAAGGCAAGAGGAGAAGGTTATCACTCCTCATCAGGAGGAGATTGAAACAGTTAATCTTGGTACGGAAGAAGACGTGAAAGAAGTTAAGATCGGGGCCTGCCTGCAGGATTCAGTGAAGGAGCAACTGATTGATACGCTTCGGGAGTATGTGGATGTCTTCGCTTGGTCTTATCAGGATATGCCATGGTTGGATACCGACATTGTCATGCACAAGCTGCCTTTAAAAGAAGATTGTCCGCCAGTGAAACAGAAACTGCGTCGTACTCACCTAGATATGGCAATGAAGATTAAAGAAGAGGTACAAAAACAGTGGGACACCAGGTTCCTTGCTGTGACCAGCTATCCGCCGTGGGTTGCTAATATTGTACATGTTCCTAAGAAAGACGGCAAAGTGAGGATGTGTGTGGACTACCGAGATTTGAACAGAGCCAGCCTGAAAGATGACTTCCCTTTACCTCACATTGATGTATTGGTCAACAATACGGCTCAGTTCTCGATATTCTCCTTCATGGATGGATTTTCAGGATACAATCAGATCAAGATGTCACCTGAAGACATGAAGAAGACAACTTTCATCACACCCTGGGGCACATTCTGTTATAAGGTGATGCCATTCGGACTGAAGAATGCTGGTGCCACTTATCAACGGGCTATGGTAACATTATTCCATGACATGATCCACAAAGAAATTGAATGTTATGTGGATGACATGATTGCCAAGTCCCTCACAGAAGAAGACCACCTGGTAAATCTGTTGAAGTTATTTAAGCGTCTGAGGAAGTACCAACTGAAGTTAAACCCTAACAAATGCACATTCGGGGTGAGATCCGGTAAGTTGCTGGGATTTATTGTAAGTGAAAAAGAGATTGAAGTTGACTCTGACAAAGTCAAAGCCATTCAAGAGATGCCTGCACCGAAGACGGAAAAAGAGGTTCGGGGGTTTCTAGGTAGATTGAACTACATCTCAAGGTTCATATCTCATCTTACAGCAACCTGCGAGCCTTTGTTCAAGCTGTTAAGAAAAGAACAAACGGTCAGGTGGAACGAAGAATGCCATAGGGCTTTTGACAAAATCAAAGAATACTTGTAAGAGCCTCCAATCCTCATGCCTCCAGTTGAAGGAAGACCTCTAATCATGTACCTGACAGTATTAGAAGAGTCAATGGGGTGTGTTTTGGGCCAGCATGACGAGTCTGGTCGAAAAGAGTATGCAATATACTACCTAAGAAAAAAGTTTACCGACTGTGAACAACGTTATTCACTGCTCGAGAAAACTTGTTGTGCTTTAGCGTGGGCTGCTCGCCGACTGAGACAGTATATGTTGACCCACACTACGTTATTGATCTCGAAAATGGATCCAGTTAAGTACATATTTGAGAAGCCAACTCTTACCGGACGGGTTGCTAGATGGCAAATGATCCTCACAGAATATGATATTCAGTACACATCTCAAAAAGCCATCAAAGGAAGTGTATTGTCTGATTATCTTGCTGAGAAACCCATTGATGATTACCAGCCTATGAGATTTGACTTCCCTGATGAAGACATCATGTTCATAAAAGCAAAAGATCATGAAGAGCCTGTTCACACTGAAGGGCCTGACCCAGAAGAAGAATGGACTATGATGTTTGATGGGGCTGTTAATATGAATGGTTGTGGTGTTGGTGCAATACTCATTACACCTAAGGGAGTTCACATGCCTTTCTCGGCAAAACTCACCTTTAACTGCACTAACAACGAAGCTGAATACGAAGCTTGTATTATGGGCCTTGAGGAAGCCATTGACCTCAGGATCAAGACTTTGACTGTGTTCGGAGATTCGGCTCTGGTAATCAATCAAACCAACGATAAATGGTACACCCACAAAGATCATCTGATACCTTACCGGGATTATACAAGAAGGTTATTGACTTTCTTCACAATAGTCAAGCTTGAGTATATCCCTCGAGACGAGAATCAATTTGCAGACGCTCTGGCTACCATTTCATCCATGATCAAAGTTCAAGCTGCCAACTTTGTGCCTCGGATTTCAGTGTCCAGACTCGACAGACCAGCATATGTGTTCTCAGCCGATGTTGTTAAAGATGATAAGCCTTGGTTCCATGATATCAAATGCTTCTTGGAGGATCAAACATACCCACCTGGGGCACCTTCCAATGATAAGAAGACATTAAGAAGGCTAGCTGGTAGTTTCTTCCTGAATACTGATGGTTCCCTGTACAAGAGAAACTTTGATATGGTACTTCTCAGATGTGTTGATAGGGCAGAAGCAGACTTGCTGATGCACGAGGTGCACGAAGGATCCTTTGTTACCCATGCAGGAGGGCATGCTATGGCTAAAAAGTTGCTAAGATCAGGCTATTACTGGATCACAATGGATGCAGACTGTTGTGCCTATGCCAGAAAATGCCATAAAATGCCAGATTTACGTGGATAAAGTGCATGTGCCTCCCAATCCTTTGAATGTGATGTCTTCACCCTGGCCCTTTGCCATGTGGGGAATTGATATGATTGGCAAGATTGAACCGACTGCTTCAAATGGACACAGATTCATCCTGGTTGCCATTAACTATTTCACCAAGTGGGTTGAAGCAGCTTCATATGCAAATGTTACAAGGCAAGTGGTAGCCCGATTTCTGAAGAGAGACATCATATGTCGGTATGGAGTTCCCGAGCGAATCATTACTGATAATGGTTCCAACTTGAACAATAAAATGATGGCAGAACTGTGTCGGGACTTCAAGATCCAACACCACAATTCTTCTCCTTACAGGCCAAAGATGAATGGCGATGTAGAGGCAGCTAACAAGAATATCAAGAAGATTGTACAGAAGATGGTAGTCACCTACAAATACTGGCATGAAATTCTACCATTTGCCTTGCATGGTTACCGTACGTCAATCAGAACATCCACTGGGGCAACACCGTATTAGCTTGTGTATGGTATGGAAGCAGTCCTACCTGTTGAAGTTGAACTACCCTCTCTATGGGTATTGATGGATGTTAAGCCGATACGAACAACTAAGTCTGATTGAAGAAAAGAGGTTGGCTGCAATTTGTCATGGGCAGCTGTATCAGAAAAGAATGAAGAAAGCCTTCGATCAGAAAGTCAGGCTCCGAGAGTACCAAGTAGGAGATCTTGTGCTGAAGAGACTCCTCCCTCCTCATACAGACCACAAGGGCAAGTGGACTCCGAATTATGATGGTCCGTTCATAGTAAAGAAAGTTTTCTCCGGTGGAGCCCTGATGCTCAGTACTATGGATGGTGAAGATTTCCTGTCCACTGTGAATTCAGATGCAGTTAAAAAATACTTTGCATAAATGACCCGCTGGACATAAAAACAGAATGTAAGTCCAGGCAAAAATAGGGCATCCCGGCGAGTCAAAAACAGAATAAAAGACTCGGGCAAAAAATAAGGGAAAATAAATAAAAAATGTACACCCGCTGAGTTGAAAAGCCGCATCGGACAACTCAGGCAAAAATGGGTATCCCGGTGGATTGAAAACCTGAAAGGGCGATCCACGCAAAATAAGGGAATAAGCGAACAACTGCATCCTGAATTCGTCTGTATCACTTACAACATGGCAAGCTTCGAAAGGTTCGAGCATCGGTCAGAATCAGCCTTCTTTAGAAAGCAAGATGAGAAGAACGTCAATGTCATACAAGTCATAGCAAAAGGGAAAGCTCCTTGAAGCGTCATCAACATTGCCACTGTCTTTTTGCCTCTCAATTTGTAACGATTTCCTCATTTCAGGGGATTTGTTTCTCTGACTGTATCTTGCCAATTCAGGGCACACAAATTAATAAAATCAGATTTTCAGTCATATCTTGTCTCGTACATTTTATTTTTCATTTGCAAAATGTCCGATGTCCTTGAGATATTGATTGCATAAATACAGATGCTTCCCTTCTAAAAATGCGTGCTTACAGGAAATATATTTGCTCCCGGGAGTGTCTAAACTCCTATGACGAAATCCAGTAAGGGATACCTCGGGAAACTTGTACGTTTCTTTGCCATACAGGATTCCAGGTGTTCAAAGCACAACATGGGGCATGAAAGCTTCTCCCCAGTAGGCTGCCCAAATCATTATTTCCTCAGCACACCTTCCAAACAGCACCAGAGATGCTTTCTCCCCCATCAAAGTTGCCAGGCATCACTTTTCCAACATTTCCTTCAGAGCATGTACCAGGATGTGCTCATATCCCCCAACTGATTTGTCAAGTATCATCCTCAGCAGGATCCCCGCAGAAATCTCTAAGAAGATCTTTTCAGTGATCTTTCTTCTTCCCCAGCAAAGTACTAGACAGGGAACCATCTCCCCACAAAGTTTCAATCTCTATCCAAAAGAGCAACGCCTGAAGATCTCGCAACAGAGTGACGAGAGCTTCTACAAACCCCAGTTGGGTCCCTCATTACCAAGATAGGTCTATCAGTAATCTATTTCCCCATGCAGAGTCAGATATGCTAGATCTACCAATGATCTCATCCCCAGCTGGGATATCCACTTCAAGCAAATCAGTCGTTGATCTCTGCAGCAACGGGATCCGGATCCCGGATCGGTATCTTTGCATAAACATAGCATCCGCATCATATTTTTCCCACAGAGCGTAGCATTCCGTCTAATACGGAGCATTACGGCAAAAATCAAACATATTGCATAATCATAAGCCATGCTTCGAACTGAACACTTGTAAAAAACTGACCATCCATCAACAATATACAGAATATTTCCCGAATTCCCCACCAGAGAGCCAAAGCATTTGCCTTACACTTGCAAATCCAGATACATACCCTTGGGCACTCGTCTGTGTCATCATTCCCCAGTAAATTGCCCGAGCAAGCAGATACTTCTTGACACTCGTCTGTGCCATATCCCCAGCGGAAAGCCAAAGCGTCCCCTTTGCACTCACAAACACATGATTACATATATCCACACTTCCTCTTTTGGTACCCGTCCGTGTCACCCCCCAGCATAGTTGCCTAAACACTTTGGGAATCATATACTTGTTTATAATACACTTTTCCTGGCACTTGTCCGTGTCATGCTTTCCCTAGCAAGTTAAATACTCGTCTGTGTCTCACTCATCACTTTTCACTTATACAGATACTCGTCCGTATCTTGTATATTCCACTTAAATCCCCTCAGAATCAACACTCGTCCGTGTTCTTTGTTAACCAGTTGGTACTCGTCCGTATCATCATCTCTGAATGTGCGTCAAGCGTTTGTTTCTACTGATGCTCGTCTGTATCATAGTCTTTAGGATGCTCGTCCGCATCTTTAATCTATACACCGTGTCAGTCCTTATAACGTTTCTTTCTTAAAATTAGGCACCCGTCTGTGTCTACCCTTCCCCAGGAGAGTCCCCAACAATTCTTGCTGAATTATTACCTTTCTATCTGACATTCGTCCTATGTCATGATACCTTTCGGCAGCCGTATCCTGCCAGGTGATCGTCCTTCACCTTTCTGATGATCGTCCTTCATCATTCCTAGTGGAGTCTCTATTCATTAGAACCCCTTCCTATCCGACATTCGTCCTATGTCGTGATATTCTTAGCAGCCGTCCCCTGCTAGGTGATCGTCCTTCACCTCTTGATGATCGTCCTTCATCATGCTTATCCGATGACCGTCCCCATCGTCGACTTTTTCTATCCGACATTCGTCCTGTGTCGTAATACTTTCGGTAGCCGTCCCCTGCCAGGTGATCGTCCTTCACCTTAGATGACTGTCCCTCATCTTATCCCCAACAGAGCAGTCGTCCCCTGCTAGGTGATCGTCCCTCGCCTCTGATGACCGTACCTCATCATTTATCTCATTCATGCCTTAAACTTGATGGTCGTCCCCATCATTCACTTTACCTTTAACCCCCAAAAAGTCTTATTTCCTTACTTGATGGCCGTCTCCATCATAATCTCTTATATCCCCAGCTTGCCGGCAGTCCCCGTCATTGCTTTATTTCTCGCATCTTCCCCAGCACGTCGGTCGTCCCCGCCATTGCTTTATCCCCAACAGTCGTCCTCTGCTCGACGGTCGTCCTCCGTCGCCCGCACTTTTTAATTATACTTTATTTTATTTTACAATGTATATCCCTTTTCTTCTTCATTCTGTGAGTGCAAATTTTGGACTGTCTTTGGTATTCAACCACAAGTTATCTTGTTTGCCTGTTACGCCGTTGCTTACATCCTGCACAGCTAACTCATGTTTGAATAGGGGAAGCTGTAAACACCCCAAATTTGCTCTCACCCATTCACACCATGTCTTGTGATCTTTTCATTTGCATAAATTCAATCATAGCATCTCATACCACATTCTTGATTCACTGCATTGATTCAAAGCCATCTGCATCTAGGGTTTGTGATCTGAGCAATCCCTGGGCCATCTAAGCCACTCCAAAGGCTTTCAATCATCTCAAGAGGGTCCATGTATTTTCAAGCATCATATTATATCCTCCCAAGATCAAGGAAGTCAGAAAATCACAAGAACTGAGAAAGGCATGGAAGCAGAGCCAGGTTTAACTGCACAGATGACCTAAAATTAGGGTTTTGGTTTCAGAGGCCATGACTCCAAAATTTTTGGCCATTCTTGTTTCTATTGGTCTCTATATGGTATGAGGATCATGCATATCAATTTTCATGAAGAAATTCAATGGGGAAGGCATCTGATCACAAAATGACTTCTTGAGCAAGTCAGTGCAAAAGCAGGGCATCTGAGGCCCCCCAATGACCCAACCAAAGGGTGTTCTCCATCATTTTGAATGTGTATGATCTTTATTTGATCATAGAAGGTGTTAGAAGTTCACAAAGTTGAAGAATTTCAAGCCATTTGCAAAGTTGCCTTTTTGGGAAAGTGACTTATAATGGAAACTTGCCATTTTGGGAAAGTTTTTCAACCTCCTCTTTTTGATTCAAAAATGCCTCAAATGAGAAAACTTTGGTCATGAAAGTTGTAGAATGGATCCTCCCATTTTCAAAAATTACAAGAACTCATTCTAATTCATTTTGGATCAAAAGTTATGGTCTTGCAAAGTTGGGAAAAATCACATAATTTCATGTTTTACACCAAAAGAGGAAAGTTGCAAAACCTCATGCCAAGGAAAAATGTGACTTCAAAGTGACTTCTAATCTTCATACAAACACAATGCAATGCTTAAAATTCATATTGGCCCAAGAAATTTCTCATTTTCATGCCTTGATGTCCAAGTATCATAAACCATTTTTCATGAAAATCACAAAGAAGGAAGTCTTGCAAGAAGGGTTCCTTTGGTTTTGTTTGGTCTCTAATCATTATCAAAGTGTCATAACAACATTATGTGATGCATTTTGCTGCATATTTCTTAAGAGATACAACATGTTCATGGCCAAAAGTCATAAAATGTAACAAGTTGCCAAAATGCAAAGACACTTCAAACTTGCAATCCAAGCCATACAACTCACCACAATTGATCCAAGAGTCATCCTTGAACTCAGCTGATGCAGTACAAGCCAGAAAACCATCTCTGCCACAACCCATGCCTCAAGTACACCAAACCTTGACTTTTTGCAATTTCTCCCATGCTATTGGAATAGTGATCAGCAACCTCTACTAACCTGCTCCACAGCCTACTCAAACATTATGGGAGTGATATAGCAACTCATCCAGCATTGAAAACAACACACAATCCAACTTGCACAAAATCTGTCCTAAACTTCTCCTCTTCGAATCTCTTCACACAGCCATCAAACTTCACTTTTTCTTTCACCAACAAGTCACAAATCATCCTTAGAACAAAAACCACCCCCTGAAACAGCTTGAATCACCATACACAAAGACCTTCATTTCTGCTACACCAGAACAAAACAGCCATAGCCAGCCATTCTCAAAGCTCTCCAAGCTTCATTTCATCATCAGGGTGTTCAAAGGAGAGGGATTGCACTAAGTTTGAGTCCAGAAAGCTCAGAAACAAGGAGTCTTCATCTCAGGTAACATGAAGAACATTTTTCCCAGAAGCTAAGTTTTAAGTTCTTTTATGATTCTGCATGTTCTCCTGATCATGAATATGTATTTACTTTTGAAAATGGTGAAGTAACCATCATGTATGAAGCCTCTGAGCATTTGCCCGTGTTTTGCATTTTGTTTCGATTCATGTTTGTGAGGGAGAATAAATGAATTTTGTTTGAGGGTTTAGGTTTAGATTGATGTGAGGATCATTTTGGTGGAAGAAATTTGGTGTTTGGTAACCTGTAGAAGAATCTATGGTTTGTGCTTGCCGGAGAAGATGACCGGAACCACTGTTCCGGTCATCTGAAAGTCATTTGCCCTAATTGTGTTTAATTAGCCAGTTTGAATAATAGCCCTTGATCTGGCTTTCCCGCGCGCGTGTGGATGGTCCAGATGGTCCACTTAAACCCTAATCAGTCATTAATTAGTCTAACCTTGGATTAATTAAATATTAAATATATTTAGTGAAGTTTGAACCTGGGCCCTTGGATGTGGCGCCAAGTCAACAATCCCAAACCCAGATTCAATCTGGACCTCTCCTTTGGCATACTTTCTTTTATTTTAATTTTATTTCATTTCTTTTTCATTTAAGTTTCACGAATTATTAAAAATAGTAAAAAACATTTAAAAATTCTGAAATTTTTTGTCAAACATTTCATTAATTTTCAGAACCCAAAAATATTTTTATTTATATTTTTTGCATTAAAAATCATTTTTAAATCATTTAAATGTTTATTTTTAATTAGTTAATGGAAATTAGTTAATTAAAAATGCATTTATGTATTTAAAAATCACCAAAAAATTCACATTGCATTCTAAAACATATAGAAACATTATCAAACTCTCAAAACAAATTTCTTTTTGGTTCTTGACCTATTTTGACAATTTTCATTGGAATTAAATTTGCTTAAAGGCAATATTTTGATCCTAACTTGAAGAAAATCATTCTGCCTAACCATAAAGAGTTTGATAGTGGTTCTTCTTGCATTACATCCTTCATAGCATGTATTTTCTAGGGTAAAATTGGTTTGCATTTATCTTTCATTTTCAATTTGTTTTGCATTTTTCATTGTGAGGTATCCCAAAACCCTAGTTGACTTGAAAAATTCATAACTTCCATTAGGTTTAGGTTTAGGTCTCCTCCTTTGGGCAGTGAACTTGTGTAGGTTTAGGGTTCCTTTGATCCCATTTTCATTTTTTATCATGTCATTTGCTTCTGGTTGCATGTTGTTCATAAACCCTAATTCTTGCTTTCCTTTGCATCCATCTTCCATTTGCTTGCATTCAAGAACTTGCCATGACATTTTATGCATCAATATGACATATAATACATCTTAGGACATACTAGCATCATGTTTGATCATTGCATCATTCCTTTGCCATGTTATATGTTCATTCCATTTCATAAACATTCATGAATCCTTATGGTTCAAAGCATGCTTCATTTGCATCCTCATGCTTGTATGATCATTCTCATTTCTTGTCTTGTGTTTGCATCATCTCTTAGCATCATTAACATCATGTTTATGCTTCTGACTTTGGTTTGCATCATGAAATTTCATCTCATTTGCATTGCATTTCATTTCTTTTGCTAACTTTTCAGGTGGTAAGTTGTTTTGAGAAGTGAATTTGCCTTCACTTCTCACAACCTCTTCTCATCTCTTATGCATCATTGCTGCATTTTACTTTTGTTCTAGAGTGAGCTTGCTCATTCATGCTCCTTCTCCACTTTTTATCTTCAAGCAACTTATCTTCTTAAGTGAAGTAAGTTGACTTGCTTCTTCTGTTTCTTCCTCCTTTCATCTGCTTCTTTCTTGGTGGCTTTCCTCTTGAAGATCTTTTGCAAGCCTCATAAACCCTAGGAACAACCAAGCATGATCATGATTAGGGTTTGATTAGCCCCTCCCCCATTCATTTTTACCTTTGAGTCTTCTTTGAGTCTTCTCTTCTCACCTCATAATCAAGGACTAAACCCTAAAGGTTTTAAGGCTTTGTGATTAAGCTTGTGCCTGCATCCTTCTATTAGGATGGAGTGTATAACTTTAATCCTAAGTGTTAAACCCTTAATGTGTTTAAACCCTTTAATCAATTCACTTAATAATCACTAAGACATCAAGCTTGTAACTTGGGCCTTGCATTAGGGTTCTAATTCTTCCTTAATTGGTTAAGAAGGACTAACCCTAGTGTTAATGGACAAGTCCCCCTCAAGTTGTCTTACAAACCATAAAAATCATTTCTTAATCTTATCATTAACTAAAATCCACTTTAATAAAGGCTTTGTTTTGTCATGAGGTTAATCCCTAATCATGGATTAAGTTGAGGAGCCTTCCTCAGCTTAAATGTTCTCATCTATTATCCTTCTATTAGGATGGTGTAATGAGTCCATTAAATCCCTGATTATGGCTTAAACTCATTACTTAACACTAAACAAAAACAACAAAAAACATCTAAATAAGTACAAGTAGGTTAATGATCTTAATCCTACATCATGGTGATTAAGTATGAGGTGCTTACTTCATACTTAAGGTATTCTCATTACCCCTAATCAGAGGGAGGATGTGATGAGTATACCAACCCTTGGTTTAGGCTTAAGCTCATTTTATTATGACAAATTCCAAAGGCAATAAAAGATTTAAAACACCAAAAACAAACAATAAACGTCTCCTTCGGGATACTTTTCTCATCTCATTCACTCATAAACGAGAACTTGCTTCTTCCGTCTAATGCAAGACAGTTCGCACCTGAGCCAGACAGGTCATACACTTGAGCATAGACAAGTAAGCAGTTCATCAGTCAATTCACCTTTCAGTCTCTTTGAGTCGAACTACGGTGTTCTGACTTCCTCATTGCACGAGAGGATACGTAGGCATAACTTAACAGTTATCGAACAAAAGTCTCTGTATATCCCCCCCTCCTTCCAGCATTATCCTTAAAGCCTCATAGTCTTGAGCTTTGCATTCTTTTCTTACACTGACACTCTTTCATCTCACTTCACATTTCTTTTACACTGACACTTGCATTCTTTCCAGCTTTGATACACAAATTGCACTGACACTACCCCTTTAAAACACAAATCTTTCAAGTGTGGATCCCGTCAAGTACGGCGGACAATCTGGGTGCTAATACCTTCCCAGGTTGTAACCAACCCCCTTTCTCAGTTTCTCTGGTTCACAACCGTCTTATCCATATCTTTTCTCAGGTTTATGCAGCATTACCTTTCCTTCGGGATAAAAATGCCTAGCTGGCGAATCTTTTCTTTTAATTTCACCCTTGTGTGTTCTCATCCCTTTCACCGACCGTTCGAGTTTGTACCCCATTTGACTTAGCCTCATTTGGTGGGAGCGACAGCGTTCTAGGAGAACTTCAAAAATCATATGGTCTTCAAAATTATTCAACTTCATTAAATACTACACAGCGGATTCATTACTAAAGTCATAGCATCTTTAACCAAAAAAATTCAACTTTAAAATAAAGCAACAAAGTAGTCTTCGTCAATTAAACTTAAAAATCCAGAATTTAAAAACAACTAAGTAAAACAAGACAATTGTCATCCCACCTAGAACTACGTATCAAAGCGACAACCACCGACTCGACTAAAGGTATCCAACTACTCCTCTTGATTACCTGCACTTTGCCAATATAGGGACAACATTCAAACAGAAGGGGTGAGATATCGAAAGTTATAAACGAAGTATGATAAATAATACATAGACAAAGATCATACAAATATCACCATTTCACATCATCAACAAAGAAATAATTAGCAACATCATTAAAAATGCAACTTTAATGCGACTCGACTATGTTATGCATCTGGTACCATTCGGAGTAAAACTCCCAATTTAAAATTGTCAATTTACTGAGGCATCAAGGCATAAGCCTTCAACTTTCAACTTAGTGTCAATCCAGGCCAACGTGGTATGAGCAACGGCTTCGACATAACATGAAGATGTACTCTATGACATATATGACTTCATAACATAAACAACATAAGACATTGTCGCTCCCTAGATTTTCATCCTAGTACAAACGCGAAAGTGGCGCGGAAAGGTTAGATTCGCCAGCCAGACATTTTTATCCCGAAGGAATGGGAAAGGTAATGTTGCAAAAACCTAAGGAAGAAGGAAAAGGACGAGGCCTTGCGAACCAAATATCTGGGTCCGGAAGTCGGTTACAAATTGGGAAGGTATTAGCACCCCAATCCGTCCGCCGTACCCGACGGTATCCACGCTTATAAGTCTGTTTTCAAAGGGTGGGAAATAATATGCTTCTTGAGTAAAGGAATAGCTATCTGGAATGGAATGGAAATGAGAAAAGAAATGGAATTGAGAAATGGAGAAGAAAGGGGGAAAATGTAGGGAAAATAAAGATTGTGCTCGAATGGGCCCTACCCCACTGCCTACGTACCTCATCGGGATAAATGAGGATCAGATATGCCGTATTTCATCTAACTAAGGCTGAAACTCGTTTGTGTTTTTTAGGATGACGTTGTCATAGCTCTAGCTCAGGTGTTACCGGCTCTGACTCGAGGGTGTTTACCGTATCGCTGTTTGAACTGTCGAGAAAAGTCATGTTTGTCCGCAAGGAGTATGAGATGAGAAAAGAAGACGTGATGTCTTGGTTCATTGTCTTTTAGAAGAAGTGTTTTGAGTTTGTGTTTATTGTATGTACAACACTAAAGACTATGATACAGGAGCGAATACTTTCCAAGATCGCCCCCAATGGAACGTTTGTAAAGCATCCTAGAAAAGTGAAGGAGACATCCACTAATCATTTCCCGTATAGCTTAAGGCTCGTGGCGCATTGTACACCTTTTCCTTTATTAAGTGTTTTTGATTTTCTTTTAAGATGAGAAGTGAGACTCAAGTTGAGAAAGGAAAAAACTAAGGGAAACTAGACTTACCCTAAGTTAGTTGAGTTAGAAGATGACCTATGGTTAGTGAGGTTTGAAAGATTAAATCTACCTAAGAGATATTAAACTAGAAATGAAAATACAAAAAGTAATAGTGAACAATATGGTCCTCCTAAGTCATGGTGGGTAAAAACGTGAATGAAACATAAATGGGAAGAAACGATGGATTGAGTGGGTCAGTTGCGTGGTGATAAGACGCACGACTATGGTGTGCAACATACAAGACTTGCTTTTGGGTGCAATAGAGTGGAACGATGGTGATCGAGGAATCCTAAAGTTACATGAAACTTTATTTATTTATTTGAAAATTTTACTCGACGTTGGATTGAGTCTTTTATTTATTTCATTTTTGAGATATTGGTTTTCTATCGATTCGTTTTATCTTTTCTATCCTAGTTATAGAAACTATACAAACATACAAGTTCTAAGCTATTACATCATAAATTACACAAAATAAAACATAATCCAAGTCCATAAGCAAATCCTCGGAAAATACCTTGCACAAAAGGAAATTGTTAGTAAGTGACATGAACATGAATATGCAACAATATGATGGAAGTGAATTAAAATGACAAAAATATCAAAAGTCATGGAAAATATGTGAAATTAATTCCCTAGGTTCTCTAACCTGATTATAACATTGTATTAAAAAATCTCTTAAAAATTCAAAGTCTAACTATATCAAATGGTTACTTAAATCTACCTAAGGTTCAATCACAATTTTACACCAATCACATTACCAAAAACAGTGGATAAAATGTCCTAAAAAATATGACAAAAATATTCTAGATTCTATTATTTGTCATCTAATCATAGCAAAAAGAATGGACCAAAAATGTTACAGGAGGGGGGGGAAATAAAATGTACAAATTTATGTGTCTATGTGAGAATTCAATCTAAAATCAATTAAATGAAAAATTGAAATTAAATTGGAAAATGCAAAAATTCAGAAAGTAAAAATAGGGAAAATTTCTAAATTGAATTAAAAGGCTATTATATTTTTTTGGGATTTTTCTTATACATTTTAGTATTTTTTATGGAATTAAACTGAAAGCTATAAAAATAGAAATTTACAAAGAAATTAGAAATAGGGGAGGGGAGAATAGAAATTCTTTGTAGTTTAAATGGGATGGGCCTAGAAAAGTGGTGTATATAGCAATCTGAAAAGGTCCATTTCGCTGGAATTCAAAAGGAGAATGCAAAAATTGGTCCAACCGGACGGTGACAAGTGTCACTGCCGGATTGGACCGGAAAAACCAATCTTATCTCAACAGAAAGGACGGTGGGAGACAACGAGTTCTTATGCATTTTTTCCTTCAAATCCCACCGGTGCAATAACTATAATTAACTATAGTATAATGACATTTTACTGATTCTTGCATCAATTAATTAACATTATGAATTTTGATTATTCTAATTAAACAAAATCATAAAGATTAGACATCAGAACTTTATAACTTAAAAAAAACGTGAAAACACATTACTCACCCTCTCTCTATCAGACGCACTGCTTCCTCTCTCTCTCTCTCTTCGCAAACGTTTCAAAACCTTCTTTTTTCCCCAAATTGAACCCTAATCGCCGCCACAGCTTCTTGTCTGCCGCGCCTTTGCTTGATGCCGACGGAGTTCTCGCACCATCCCCAATCACCTCGTCCACCATTGCTTTAATCTCTCAACGAGCCATCTTTGATTCCGCCTAATCTCAACACAAACAAACCAAAGAGCAACCGGTTTTCACCCTATCTCCCTCTCCTCTCTCTTAATGAAGTTGTACCGCTACCTAAGCTTCCTCTGTCATCGTCTCCCGTCGAACCGCACTATAAACAACATTCAAACAAAATTCGCCACGAATCGCAATCGAAAATCCACATCAATCTTCTTCGATGCGATTTCCGATATGTTATTTGTCTCAGCTTTGAAGCTCTTTTCACTCATATTCTTCTCCCAATTTAAGTCGAATGTGGATTCAGAATAGCTAAATCACAATTATTGATACGCCCTAGAGAAAATGATTGTGTTGCTAATGATTCTTGAAATTCGAATCTGTTACAGGTACTTGCCGAGTTGATGATGAAGATAGTTTATTGGTGATTCGTTTCTTGAAGCGGTGTTTGTTGAAGATTTAATTAATGCTGTGAAACTGTGTTGATGTTGATGCGTGCGATTTTCTTGTTGTAGGTTATAGATGTTGATGAACATGATGTGAGAAACTTTAAGATTTTCAAAGTTTTTTGTAGATGAAGATGTGGTTGGTTGAAGGATTCTGTCGATTGAATCTTGATGAAGAAAGGGACGAAAGATTGTTGAAGTTTACCGAATCACTGCGGTTTGTTACTTTTCCCTACTTTCCTTGTCGTATTTGTAATTGAATTTGTTGTGGTGGAACTGCTGATGTTGTTCCTGATTCGATGCAGGGGTGATTATAGTTGGAGAAGAGGATTTGAGTTGAAGGTTGGAAGAAGATTGTTGAAGAGGTTGTGTTATGATTGCAGATTCTGTGTGGAATGGGATGAAGATGTTGATTGAAAAAAATGGAGAAGAGAATGAGGGGATTGAAGGGAATTGAATAGAGTTTGCATAAGATGATTCAAGAATCAGAGAATTGGGGAAGCATCAAGGAGGTTGAAGCCCCCTGAGTTTGCAGCCACATGAGCATTTATAGGAGAGTTCTTTGATTCAGAATTCAGAGGATGGAGAGAGTGATGATCGAAGATCCTGATGAAGGGTGAAGTCTTGAGAGTTTTCTCAGTTTTTCCCTTTCTGTTATTATATTCTCATTTTTTTGTGAGAGTTTTCTGTAACTATCTTTTTCAGTTTTTGTTCTTGATTCCGAGTTTTTTTTCCTTCTGTAACTGTGTTTTTTCCTCTGCTAACTGAATTCTGTTATTATCAGTTATGATTTTTTTTTCTATATCCCTTTTTACTTCTAGTTTTTCTGCTATGTGTATGGTAGTGAGATGCCACGAATTTTTTTTGTATTTCTCAAAACCCTATACAACAGCTTGAGTTTGAAATATATTATTGGGGCTCTTTAATATTCGGTTCAAAAGATTGGCCTTCAAATGAAACAAAAACCTTCGGATAGAAACAATAATAAAAATAAAAGAACATTTCTATTGGATTTATTTGGGTGATGGATTTAACTTATTGGATTTCAAATCAAATTTTTGAATTGAATTAGGAAAAAAAATGGATACGGAATAGAAATAAATATGGTTTAATTGGAGAATAAAGACAATGAATCTCGAATTCCTATTGAATTTGAACTTGAAATAATGTTGAACTCCAAGTCACCCATTTGCATAAACCTTCCATCTTCGTATGCCTAAAGACGAACCTCAATCCATAAATCTTAATTAACTTGCAATTGAAGCAAACAAAACCAATTTGAATGACAAATGACCTTAGTCCATATCAAACAACAGAAATAAATCTTGTCGAAAGAATGCATAGACACATAAAAAGAGAACCATAACCAAGGACCAATGACCAATTATAGACTAATCATTGAACACTCCGACGATTGATATGAGAACGAATAAGGTAAAGCCTGCTCGGGGTATGACACGAACGAAATAAACGTCTTCCACTTATTGAGCCTTGAAAGGTAACCTTGCACCCACAATCATAATACATTATGGTACGCCCGATTATGATTATATGACTTAATAGAGAATGCAGATGATGTGAAGTATAAGCCAGTTAGAGGTAATGAATTAGAGGAAAAATTTTGGGGTGTTACAAACATCAACGACACAAACAACTTATTCAACATGAACAACTTAAATCAACATTGGCTTATCAAGCCTTCAACTTAGAATCGTTCATTAATCGGAGCAATATTACAACTCAGTTGTACCTGTAAATCAACTTTTCCAATAATAATTCAACAAAACAAACCAATAAAAATCATCTACTAAACTACCCGACTTACCGCGATATTTTTTGTTAAATTCCGGGCAACTAACTTTTTCGCCTAAATCGGCTAAACCGACTAAAACTACATTGTTTCAGCTTCTGTTATTAATACGAGTTTATTAAAAACTTATGTAAATTTCTATTTCTGGATACAATACTCATGTTATAAATCACAATCATTTGTAATGAAAATTTCTCAATAATCTGTTTTTGTCAAACCTGCTAATTCAGTTTCTGTCACAAACCATTGTGGTTCTACTAAAACCTGTTATAATGATATATTGTATCCAATTCGTATTACTAATATTAATCCACTATATCTTCATTTAATCTTTACCTATTCCATAAAGAAGACAATTATTGGTTTGGTTTTGACTTATTTAATTTTATACATATAGTATTACCACATAACATAAAGTGAAAGGTTGCATTATTATATAAAAAACAATTGGACATCCCCACTACATGGGTGGCTTGCGCCACCCTTAGGGGTCCCCTTCATAGATTGCGCCATGTTTTCATATGGGATCATGGCTCCCGCCACCCTCCTCTGTGGCTCCCACTACAAAGCCCCTTTCTCAACTTTGGGTGGCCTACGCCGCCCCTATGTGAATGGTGGGTAGCCCGTGCCACCCGTGCAATTTAACAACTGCACTTCGTCCCCAAACTACAATTTTCCAGAAAATTAACAACATCACAACAACATTCAAAAATCAACATTGTAAAATTAACCTTCATAAAATTCAACTTAGTAAAAACGGTGTCAACATCGACCAATCAACAATTACAAGAAATCTTATTATCACGACTGTAACACCCCAAAATTTGCCCTCATATTTATTACCTTAACTGGCTTGTGGTTCACATTCATCTGCATGCTCTATTAGGTCATTAACATCACAATCATGCATTTTTTACTGGCTCCTAAGACATGGGATCGAATTATTTCCTGGCGATTGGAATTTTCCTATTCAAAGGTGGTTTATCTGACCATTACATTGAGACAAAGGTTGAGCTCGCATCATCAAAAGCATATTCATACTTTGAAGATCATCAAGTATCAATGCCATCTGCTTCAAGATTTCCCAAGAATACCGATCTGAGTTTCATCATTGATTTGGTTGGGAAATGTATGGACTGGAGTCTAGGTCTTTAGAAAATTCAAATTATCTCGTCAGGGTTCTTACTCATGTTTGAGCTCATGGACGTTTCATTAATTAAGGATTGTGTTATCACGCTTAATGGTTCTCCAAGGAATCGTTATCAGGCTATCTGAAATATCTTTATTGAAGGAGATTTATAATACTCAAGACATCCATACTCTTTTAAGTCTTTTCTGGTGATACAAGTTATTCATGGTTGGAATAGTGAAGTCAATATTTTCATGGAGAATGTAATTTAGTTTACATCGGCGAATGAGATTTTTGGTGGAGTATGCATTCGAGTGTTCGGTTGATGTTTTTGAATCCGATCTTCTGATGTTTATTCCCCAATCAATTTTGTTTCTATCCATTTTTATTAACCCACTAATCAATTTCATTTGTACTTATTTACCTATTAATTCTCATTACGAAGAAATATAAGAATCATTATTCTTTTGGCCCAATCCTTTGTAAGCCCATTACACATTTTCAAACCATTTTAGAGCCCATTTCTAATTCTATTTTTCTTAAATGCATTTATTTCCAAGTCTCAGTCACATTCTAGGTCCATCACTTGTTCTCATTAGTAACCAAGTTTTATTTTTTTATTTTTTTTAGCTCAAAAGTCTAACATAACTCTCACCATAAAAATTCGGTTCACTGTTCATGGTTCACAATTCACAATGGAAAATGAAAGAAATAAAAATTCAGAAGAAAATTAGAACAAAAATTCAACAGAAAAAATGAAATTCAATTACATAATTTTTTGTATCAGAATTCAGTTATAAACCAGGGGGAGTTACATCAAAAAAGCCATATCATAAAACTGAAGAGAAAACACACAAAAATTGTTATGATAACAGAACTCAGCAACAGAAAAATAAGAGAATTAGAAGAAGACTCTTGATCAATCTCAGAAAATCATAATTCAATCTCAATCTTCCTCTCCAACTGATTTGTTCGCAACAACAATAGGAACCTCCATCTTCAAAAACTCTCATCAAACTCAATCAGAAGATTTCACTGGGAAAAAAACTGAGAAAACAGTTAGAAATCCTAACTGATATAAAATAGAATAACAGGGCAAGAAACTCAGTTAAAAAAAGAAGGAAAACTCAGTGAAACTCTACTTCCATTCCTTATTCTACACTCTTCACTATCGACCTTCGAACTCAACATTCATCATCTTCAAGCCTTCTCTCTCAGTTTCAATCAGTCACCCTCTTTTACCAATCTATTCACCAAAACCGTCTTCAACTTTCAGCACCGAATAATCACCAATGATCTTTACGTTCTTCCTCTACATCAATCATCAACCAAAACTGAATTCTAGTGATACTTGCTAATGGCGAAAATCATCAAGATTTCAACTTCAGAGCAATCAACAACTCAGCACAAAAACAATAAGCGTAAGCAGAAACGGAATTGAAGAAGAAGGAGAAGAACGTCGACACGCATCAACACAATTACAGAACTCCAACAAACCCTCTTTGATCTCAATCTCCAAAAAAATTCATGAATCTATATCTTCAACTTTAGAAGCTTCATCAACGATACTTCATCATCACTGATCCAAGAATCAAGATCTTCAATCTCAACCTTTATCAACAACCTGCAAATGCAACGTAACAATTATCACCAATCATCATCAATTGATTTTATTTTTCCCCTGTGTTTCAACATCAACAACAATGAACACGGAAAGTTCTGAACATTGATTTGCAACACTTTCATCGTGTTGATTGATTCACGACAACAGAGATAAGAAGAAGATTCACATCAACAAAGAAAATGAGATAAAGAGAAGATTGTATCAAGATTTCTCACCGGAACCGCTCATTCACGTTGTTATTGCATCCGCTGTAGTACTTTGTTCTTGAAGTTCTCTGTGATGATACATCTAGGACGTATCATCGGTTGTTATGCTATAAAGTGAGTTCATATTTCGTTAAGGTTAGGGATGAGAGTCGCGCAAAGAAGAGCAACGGCGTTGAAAGAGAGATGTGTCATACCCCAAATTTGTCCTACCCGCACTATTTTATTTTACTGTCTAACCAATATTTCAAAAATCAAAAATATGTACCATTTTATTTTTCTGTCTGATGCTCGAAAAAAAACAATGCAGTTATTTCTCTTTAAAACTTTAAAACTTTCAAATCGTCTTTTATTTTTATAATATCATAAGTATTTTATTTATTTATTTTTATTGTTTAGTCATTATAAAAAATTACAAAATAATCTATTATTATTATTTATACAAAAATCATTTTTTCTAAGTCCATTTTTTTAATCAGACCATTTATCGTTGTTCTACGCAAAAAAAAAAAAACTACAAAAATTTGTTAGTCATTTTTCTTAACATCCTCTTTTAAAATCAAATTTTCTTTTTTTTATTATTTTTATTTTCATTATCCTTTTATTTTATTTTCGTTATCATTATTATCTCGCATCTTTTACTTAAAATTACAAAAAAGTCATTATTATTATCATTATCATTGTCATTTTCTTCTATTTCCTAGTATTATTATTATTGTTATTACTTTTCTTTTTTATTATTATTATTATTTTTGCTATTTCTATCTTGTTATTACTATCAGTCCATTATAATACTCAAATTTATTATCAGCCACATTTTTGCATCATAATCACACACCACTTTCTACAGCCTGGCCACTACCATCTCCACTCAACACAGCCAACACACAACTTTTCACATGTTACGGACCGTACCACTCAAATCATACCGCAGCACAATGTATCCTTCGGTAACGCATATTCCCTTCACGCTGTGACCTGCACATACTCTCCAAAACGCAACAAATCTGTCACAAAATGGAAAATCATAATACACCAATTCCATCTATAAATAACAACTCATGTTTTACAAATTAGAGGGCTTGAAAACCATCACACAAACCTCTGCAAAATCAATACAATTCAAGCTTCAAAAAAAATAAAAATAAAAATTATCTTCACTTCAAATCCACCACATAAACACAGAACATCACACAAGCTTTTTTTCTGTCCACACGAATTGAACCCAACATTCATAAACTCTCCCTTCAATAACCTTCATTCACCTCAACTCACCAACAACACCAGCGAGAAACCCAAACACAGCAAAGCCAAACACCATCTAAACCCCCAAATCGCGGCCGAATCCATCACCACAAACACCCCTTTCACTCGCAAACCACCCAAAATCGCAAGTTGAGAGTGAGATCCTACGAGACCAAAGCTTCAAACTGCTGAAACCATCTTAAATCATCCTTCACCAACCCACCGTCGGCCGTCCACGAATCCACCGCGTTGGAAAAAGACAAGTCTGAGGCGGAGAGAATCGAAACTTACCGTTGATAACAAAAGCGAACCACACGATATCGAGGAGAATGATGTGAATTCGAATATGGCCGTGACTTTTTTTCGACAGTAATAACCTTGATCGTGAGCGAATCTTTGATATTTCTGATTGATTTTATCTGTTTGTTTCATTGTTGATTGCTGAGTTGTTTGATCTCTTTAAATCACATATGTTCTGCTTGAGGGTAAGAAATGTTCGAATTTCAGAAAAAGAAGAAATGAGTTGTATTGTGAGTGACAGAGTCTGATATGTTCTTGTTTAATATGTTTAAAAAAATTTCTTTAATGCTTGTTTGACCAAACCATGGAATAAGGCTAGGTTATTTGAAGCCTTCTTTTTGAGGATTTTCGGACGATGTGCGATGGGTCACCCATATCCATTGTATTGGGCTGTGTTCGGGAAACCCATCATATTTTTGGTGGTGATATCCCTGTATCCGATTCATACCCGCTCCTGATTTTCTTTTTTAATTTACATCCTACTTGCATTTTTTTTTTTAAGATTGTTATAAGGATGTTGCATTGAACTTTGGATTTATTTTTATTAAGATTTTATATTCTCCTTTTATTATTTGGGGCCAATGATATTAACATAAATTAATTTTGTCCAATATATTTAATTGGAAAGATTAATTATTATGAGGCCTTATTCTTTTTATTATTATTATATAATTCAATTTCAAACGAAAATAAATTTAATTCAATTTTTTTTATTATTTTTGTATTATTTCAATTGTTTAGTATTTTATTAAATTCATTCAATTTATTTATTTATAATATTTCATTCCGATTTTATTTGTCGCAAATTAATTCTTATCTCTCCTTTATAGCTTTAATAGATTCGCGAACCATGTAAGCCGAGCATCGCGCCTCGCCATCAACTTTTCCGAAATCGATAATCCAAATATTTTTCATAATCAAAATAACGGATAAACTGAATTCTGGAGTCTCGCATTCCTCGAATTCTTGAATGAACACTCCTGAGGCTCGCCCCGCGGGACGTCGTTCATTCGACTTTCCGTAATTAAAACATTTAATCGAAATATCAAATAATGAAAGAATTGAATTCTGGAATCTCGCATTCCTCGAATTCTCGAATGAATTATCCTGAGGCCCGCCCCTCAAGAGGCAATTTGTTTACCCTTTCATTCTTGAAAACCCTATTCGAATCGAACATTTTTTCTTTCAAGCGAACTTTATTTAAATCCTTTCCATCTCAAACAAGCTAGCGCTTCAGCCTCCTATCGTGAGCAGATAAGCCAACGCTTAGCAGTTAGAATGCGATTTAAATACTCGTTCATTAAAACCAAACAACCAACCTTAGTACCACGAACTACGAAGCTCTGAATTTCCCATTGCACAAGGGAATACGTAGGCACACGGATCTTACTCCTTGCCGAGCACCCTAGGAACAAAATAACCTATTTCCCCTATTAACCTTAGATTAGAATCATTCGTATTTAATTGTTATTATTCGAAGAAAACAGAAAGCATAAGTCAACATTAGATCGCAAGTTAAACTAAGAGGTTCCCGTTGAGTACAACGGACGTAAGGGGTGTTAATACCTTCCCCTTACGGAATCGACTCCCGAACCTAGAATCTGGTTTCAAAGACCTTGTTTTATCCATTTTTCTAAAAAGGGTTTCTCGATATTTTCCCTTTCCTTAATTGGAATAAAATAAGTTCGATGGCGACTCTGTTGTTTTAATTTTTATCCGCGGTAAATCTTTTATCGCGAGGTCGTATTTTTCGAGGTGCGACAGCTGGCGACTCTGCTGGGAACAACTAGAGAGTCAAGCCTAACTTAGTTTACTTTGCGATCAATGTTTATTTTGCTTACCTATTTTCTTCATGCATTTTATTTATGCTTGTTTATTTTTTCTCTCTTTATTATGATTATTATCATACCTGCTTGTTGGATCCTTGGTTGGCATCTGAGTAGACCTATCCACAGATCTCGTCATAACACGGCTAGCCTGTCGCATGACTTGATTCATGAAAGGGCTGTGACTCTGGGACCCACTTTTAGAACCAGTTTCAATGTTGGTAGTTGTGTAGTGTTAGTCTCCGAGGACCCGCTCCTCATACGGTTAACATGGGAACTCCACTCAAGATAGACCCTATCATTATTATCGTCATAATACAGCTAGCCTGTGGCAGGACGTTAGTACGATCAGCGTCCGTGACCTTGAGTATCTTATCCATAACCATAGAAATTATCCTGTGAGTGGTGTTACGGGTAAATAACTTAGAACAATCCTATAAGAGTTTACCTGCTAAGGTTACTATGGTCTACCTCAGAGCAGATTATACTCGTGATCCTGGATCTTGCATTGCATCCATGCGCATATTCATTTCATTTGCATATTTGTTCATTTTGCATTTCATTCCAAAGCCGTAAACTCATTGCATGTTCCTTCATCTTCAGTAAATCAAGCTGGTTTCCCGACGCCCGTATCTAACTCGAGCCAACACTAGAAGACTGATGGACGTGATTCAAGAAGAGCAAGCTGCTATGAGGGAAGAGATTGACTCGGTCAAGAACGAGATTGACCAGATTTATGAGACTTTGCAAGCTTTGGCCAGGATGGAAGAATGCCGTGAAGCTGCTGCCGCAATGAACAATGCTCTAGTGCAAGGATCTGCCTGACGAGCAATGCCTTCAGTTCCAGTTCCAAATCCTTTGGTCTACGGTTTTCCTCCGGGCTTCACTCCTGCTGTCGAGGAAGTCACTTCCCAACCAATACCTACCTCTGGTGTTACCGTTGGTGCTATTCCTCAAGCTCAACCTATTCCAACTCAAGTCCAGTTTCCTCATGCTGAAGAGGATCATCAAGTTGAGTATGAGATGCATACTGTTGTTCCAATCATCAACCCCCATGCGGTTCAAGAATCCGAAGCCATGAAGATGTGTCATGAGTTGGCTGAAAAACTCCGAATCATGGAAGGACACAACTCAACCTCTCTGAGTGCCTCAGACATATGCTTAGTTCCAGATGTTGTGATTCCTACTAAGTTCAAACTTCCAGAGTTCTAGAAATACAAAGGCCTCAGTTGTCCTGAACTCCATTTGAGGATGTATTGCAGAAAAATGGCCGCTCATGCCAAAGATGATAAGCTCATGATCCATTGCTTCCAAGACAGCCTATCTGGAGCATCTCTAGAATGGTACATGCAACTTGAACGCAACAATGTTCGTACTTGGCTTGATCTATCTGATGCATTCAAAAAGCAGTACAAGTATAACACTGACCTTGCTCCTAACCGTACTCAGCTTCAGAGTATGTCTCAAAAGGAGAGCGAATCCTTTAAGGAGTACGCCCAACGCTGGAGGGAGTTAGCTACCAGAGTGCATCCGCCATTGGTTGACCGTGAACTGATCGATATCTTCATGGGTACTTTGCAGGGGCAATACTACGAGAAGCTGATCAGCAGCATATCTTCTGGATTTTTAGACATGGTGATGGTAGGAGAAAGAATCGAAGAAGGTCTGAAAAGTGGAAAAATCCAAGGAGGTTCTAGCAGCCAAACCAATGTCAAGAAACCTTTCAACGGGTATAAAAAGGGCGAAACAAATGTTGTTTCTGCTGCAAGTGGGAATTTTCAACAGAGTGCACCTGCGCCAGTTCCTTATTATCAGTATCCCTATGTTGCTGCTGCACAATATGCTCTCGTGCCATATCAACCAATTCCTCCAATGCCTTATCAGCAGGCCATGCAAGCTCTATTTCCACCTCAGATGGCTCATCAACCACGTCCACATGGTTGCAGCTGTGCAGTATGCGCCCAATCCGTACCAGCAACCGGCCTACCCACAGCGGCCTGGTCAACAACAACAACGCGCTCCTCAACAGCGCCCACCATATCAACAAAGAGGATATGATAGGCACATTGATCCCCTGCCTATGACATATTCAGAGATTTTTAATCAACTGATGGCAAAAGGATCTCTTACTCTAAAAGATATGCCACCTCAAACTGGTAATGCTCGAGGCTATGATGCCAATGCCCGCTGTGAGTATCACAAAGGCGCTCCAGGTCACACAATCGAGAACTGCCATTCCTTCAAACACATGGTTCAGGATATGATCAACTCTAAGGATCTCACTCTCACTCCGAGAAATGTGAATGTCCAGAACAATCCATTGCCGCCGTACGGTGCCAACAAGTGAAGACATTTGAAGGGGTTGTTGAAGACCAAGCTGAGTAGTCTCCAACTTTGAAGCATTCAATCAAGAGAAGTTCATTCCTCAAATCAAGGCATCCAGTGCCATCTATTATTTCCGCATTCCTGTTGTTTTGTAATGTTTGTTTAAGTACTATTTGCTCTGAACATTGTTATCATTTGTACTTGGTTATGTTAATGTTATGTTTATGCATGTTTTGAATCAATTTATTCGTATTCGCTCATATTTATCATTCATCACAAAAACACAAAAATATTTCCTCACTTCACTTTAGCAAATATTTGAGGGAGGATGATGAAAACTAAATACCCATAACTGTTGTGGTATGCTTTCGGATAAAACCTCGTCAATGATGTACAGGCATCCTTTCAAATCCCCAAACACTGGAGAAATAAGGAGTTAATCCCTAGTCAACCACTTCGAGCCTAGAAGTAGGAGTTTCTTTCGGATACAACCCTTATATTTAACCCGGGGCAGGGTAGTTGTTCAGTTAACCTGACTACACTTCAAATCACAAGATGAGACATCCCGTCAGAGGACCATCAACAAATGATTTGGCAGTCACAACATTCAAACAAAAAGAAAGGAAAAGAAAAACCACTAAGTTGAGCGCCCAAAGGGAGACTTAGTCGATAAGAAAAAAGACAAATCAAAAGAGGAGCCCAAATCCTCAACAAAAGATCAGGTGACCACCAAATCAAAATCAAAGGGGCACCAACATCAAAGCAAAATAAGATGACTGCCACTTCAAGCAAACTTTGAAGTTTCATCACTCTTGCAAAGTCAATACAAATGAATGTGTAGAAGTTAACTGAACGTAGGATGGGAGAATATCACGAAGAAGGGTTGGGTACAAATCAAACTTTGAGCCTTATATCCTTTGTTTCTTAAACCATTAACCAGACCACATTATAACCCTCGAAAGTCCTAATTGAGGCGCGGTTTATTCTGAAAGCATGCTACCAACAAGGTTGCGTAAATTGACTCCCATATATTTGCTAATCTTCAATCTCGAATTGCACAATATTCTTGCTGCATTTTGCACACACTTTCTAAGTCAACACCTCGTTTGGACTAATGGTCCATTCGTCACACTATCACAATCATTCAAATAAATTGACTTTTTCAAAACTTACATGAACTTTACATTAACATTACCATTTATATATGAACAATTTAATTGCAAAAATAGTGCTTGACATCAAGACATCCCAACATGGGGCAATCAAAAATTTGAACCTCATCGGTGCCAACATGAATCAAGGCTACTTCAACAGCCCAATCAGGGGCAAATTATCTTCAAACAAGCTCAATCAAGGGTGGGCACCTACCAAATCCAGATACTCGGGCAGATCATGCCATGGCCATTGTCAAAGCTTCCCCACCAGATTTATTTCAAACACCCTGCAGGTAGGGGCAGCAAACAAGGAGCAAATCTTCCTATTTCTTCTCCCCAGATGGACAACTAGATCTCGCTAGACATTGGCAATTGTTCAAAGCAAAATCAGTCTTCATGTGTCAATTAAGTCGCTTCGCTCATCAGCAGATAACCAAACTTGGAGCATTCAGATACATCATCTGACCATACATTATCGAAGATCAAGTATCGGGGAATCAAGCCCTCCACCCACCCAAAGTCCAATCATTATTGGCAGCTACCAAACCAAAAGTCCACCAAGCTGGCACCTTCTGATCGCTCATATGCATCATAAGCATTATTTACATCGATCGTTTACAACATGTGCATCATATGCATACCTAAGTAAATCAAAATTTTTATATTCCCCAACAGTTTCAACTTACATCTCAGTGCATAAACATTTGCATCGTATCTCCATCATTATGGAACACCATTTCAAAAACAGTCAAGCATAGTTACATAATTCAGGATCCAGGATCAACCTAAGTTTCCAGTCCTTTCCCCAGTGGAAGTCAGGATCATATCAATCGATAATTCCAGACATCTCCTCAAAAGATTCAATGGTTGTATTTAAATTTCATTCGCCTTATCATCCTCTGGTGATAAGTGATTTTATTTTCAGTTATTCGCCTTATCATCCTCTGGTGATAAGTGATTTTATTTTCTGTTATTCGCATTATCATCCTCTGTTGATAAGTGAGTTTATTTTCAGTCATTTGCCTTATCATCCTCTGTTGATAAGTGAGTTTATTTTCAGTCATTCGCCTTATCATCCTCTGTTGCTAAGTGAGTTTATTTTCAGTCATTCGCCTTATCATCCTCTGGTGATAAGTGATTTTATTTTCATTTATTCGCCTTATCATCCTCTGGTGATAAGTGATTTTATTTTCTGTTATTCGCCTTATCATCCTCTGTTGATAAGTGAGTTTATTTTTCAGTTATTCGCCTTATCATCCTCTGGTGATAAGTGAATTTATTTTCAGTTATTCGCCTTATCATCTTTTGTTGATAAGTTGATTTTATTTTCATTTATTCGCCTTATCATCCTCTGTTGATAAGTGAGTTTATTTCCAGTTATTCGCCTTATCATCTTCTGTTGATAAGTTGAGTTTATTTTCAGTTATTCTCCTTATCATCCTCTGTTGATAAGTGAGTTTATTTTTAATCATTCGCCTTATCATTCCTCTGGTGATAAGTGATATTTATTTCCAGTCATTCGCCTTATCATCTTCTGGTGATAAGTGATTTTTATTTTCTGTCTTGCGCCTATCATCCTCTGTTGATAGTGATCCTTTATTTTTCTGTCTTGCGCCTATCATCCCCTGTTGATAGTGATTCTTTATTTTTCTGTCTTTTTGCATCCATATCGCCTAGTTCGAGTGCCGAGTTCGCCTTATCATCCTCTGGTGATAAGTGATTTTATTTTTGATCATTCGCCTTATCATCCTATGGTGATAAGTGATTTTATTGTCAGTTACTCGCTTTATCATTCGTTGGTGATAAGTGATTTATTTGTTTTCGATTTGTTTCTTGTTGTGTCACCCATCATTTCCAATTTTAATCATCTTTTATTTCCACGATTTTATTCTTTTCGGACAAATTCGGAGTCTGTTAGTATCTAATTATCTTATACCTTGAAAGTTGGAACGCGAGCCGGTTCATCTTACTCGGTCTAAGCCAATTCGATAGGGGCATCTGTCATACCCCAAATTTGTCCTACCCGCACTATTTTATTTTACTTTCTAACCAATATTTCAAAAATCGAAAATATGTACCATTTTATTTTTCTGTCTGATGCTCGAAAAAAAACAATGCAGTTATTTCTCTTTAAAACTTTAAAACTTTCAAATCGTCTTTTATTTTTATATTATTATAAGTATTTTATTTATTTTATTTTTATTGTTTAGTCATTATCAAAAATTACAAAATAATCTATTATTATTATTTATAAAAAAAATCATTTTTTCTAAGTCCATTTTTTTAATCAGACCATTTATCGTTGTTCTACGCAAAAAAAAAAACTACAAAAATCTGTTAGTCATTTTTCTTAACATCCTCTTTAAAATCAAATTTACTTTTTTTATTATTTTTATTATCATTATCCTTTTATTTTATTTTCGTTATCATTATTATCTCGCATCTTTTACTTAAAATTACAAAAAAGTCATTATTATTATCATTATCATTGTCATTTTCTTCTATTTCCTAGTATTATTATTATTGTTATTACTTTTCTTTTTTATTATTATTATTATTTTTGCTATTTCTATCTTGTTATTACTATCAGTCCATTATAATACTCAAATTTATTATCAGCCACATTTTTGTATCACAATCCCACACCACTTTCTACAGCCTGGCCACTACCATCTCCACTCAACACAGCCAACACATAACTTTTCACATGTTACGGACCGTACCACTCAAATCATACCGCAGCACAATGTATCCTTCGGTAACGCATATTCCCTTCACGCCGTGACCTGCACATATTCTCCAAAACGCAACAAATCTGTCACAAAACAACAAATCATAATACACCAATTCCATCTATAAATAACAACTCATGTTTTACAAATTAGAGGGCTTGAAAACCATCACACAAACCTCTGCAAAATCAATACAATTCATGCTTCAAAAAAAAATAAAAATAAAAATTATCTTCACTTCAAATCCACCACATAAACACAGAACATCACACAAGCTTTTTTTCTGTCCACCCGAATTGAACCCAACATTCATAAACTCTCCCTTCAATAACCTTCATTCACCTCAACTCACCAACAACACCAGCGAGAAACTGAAACACAGCAAAGCCAAACGCCATCTAAACCCCCAAATCGCGGCCGAATCCATCACCACAAACACCCATTTCACTCGCAAACCACCCAAAATCGCAAGTTGAGAGTGAGATCCTACAAGACCAAAGCTTCAAACCGCTGAAACCACCTTAAATCATCCTTCACCAACCCACCGCTGGCCGTCCACGAATCCACCGCGTTGAAAAAAGACAAGTCTGAGGCGGAGAGAATCGAAACTTACCGTTGATAACAAAAGCGAACCACACGAAATCGAGGAGAATGATGCGAATTCGAATACGGCCGTGACTTTTTTCGACAGGAATAACCTTGATCGTGAGAGAATCTTTGATATTTCTGATTGATTTTATCTGTTTGTTTCATTGTTGATTGCTGAGTTGTTTGATCTCTTTAAATCACATATGTTCTGCTTGAGGGTAAGAAATGTTCTAAGTTCAGAAAAAGAAGAAATGAGTTGTATTGTGAGTGACAGAGTCTGATATGTTCTTGTTTAATATGTTTAAAAAAATTTCTTTAATGCTTGTTTGACCAAACCATGGAATAAGGCTAGGTTATTTGAAGCCTTCTTTTTGAGGATTTTCGGACGATGTGCGATGGGTCACCCATATCCATTATATTGGGTTGTGTTCGGGAAACCCATCATATTTTTGGTGGTGATATCCCTGTATCTGATTCATACCAGCTCCTGATTTTCTTTTTTAATTTACATCCTACTTGCATTTTTTTTAAGATTGTTATAAGGATGTTGCATTGAACTTTGGATTTATTTTTATTAAGATTTTATATTCTCCTTTTATTATTTTGGGCCAATGATATTAACATAAATTAATTTTGTCCAATATATTTAATTGGAAAGATTAATTATTATGAGGCCTTATTCTTTTTAATATTATTATATAATTCAATTTCAAACGAAAATAAATTTAATTCAATTTTTTTATTATTTTTGTATTATTTCAATTGTTTAGTATTTTATTAAATTCATTCAATTTATTTATTTATAATATTTCATTTCGATTTTATTTGTCGCAAATTAATTCTTATCTCTCCTTTATCGCTTTAATCGATTCGCGAACCATGTAAGCCGAGCATCGCGCCTCGCCATCAACTTTTCCGAAATCGATAATCCAAATATTTTCATAATCAAAATAAAGGATAAACTGAATTCTGGAGTCTCGCATTCCTCGAATTCTTGAATGAACACTCCCGAGGCTCGCCCCGCGGGACGTCGTTCATTCGACTTTCCATAATTAAAACATTTAATCGAAATATCAAATAATGAAAGAATTGAATTATGGAATCTCGCATTCCTCGAATTCTCGAATGAATTCTCTTGAGGCCCGCCCCTCAAGACGCAATTTGTTTACCCTTTCATTCTTGAAAACCCTATTCGAATCGAACATTTTTCTTTCAAGCGAACTTTATTTAAATCCTTTCCATCTCAAACAAGCTAGCGCTTCAGCCTCCTATCGCGAGCAGATAAGCCAACGCTTAGCAGTTAGAATGCGATTTAAATACTCGTTCATTAAAACCAACCAACCTTAGTACCACGAACTACGAAGCTCTGACTTTCCCATTGCACAAGGGAATACGTAGGCACACAGATCTTACTCCTTGCCGAGCACCCTAGGAACAAAATAACCTATTTCCCCTATTAACCTTAGATTAGAATAATTCGTATTTAATTGTTATTATTCGAAGAAAACAGAAAGCATAAGTCAACATTAGATCGCAAGTTAAACTAAGAGGTTCTCGTTGAGTACAACGGACGTAGGGGTGCTAATACCTTCCCCTTACGGAATCGACTCCCGAACCTAGAATCTGGTTTCAAAGACCTTGTTCTATCCATTTTTCTAAAAAGGGTTTCTCGATATTTTCCCTTTCCTTAATTGGAATAAAATAAGTTCGGTGGCGGCTCTGTTGTTTTAATTTTTATCCGCGGTAAATCTTTTATCGCGGGGTCGTATTTTTCGAGGTGCGACAAGATGGACGGAGGAAGGCATCACGGCGGCGGATTGGGCTTGGTTCCATTGGCAATGATTTCAGAAGGAGAGAATATAGGATTCGATTTGCGGCATCGGAGAAGAAAATTGTGAGAATGGTGGAGATCGACGCGCATATGTGGTGGTGGCGAACACTGTGTTCATGGTGTTCGGAAAGCGACACCGACGAATCGATGCACGGAGAAGAAAGGATCAGATTCGTCTTGGTCTTTGGTTGTTGTTGTTGTTCGTGAACTGGTGATCTTCATCTGATAAGGAAAAGGGCGATGAGATAGAGATAAAAGCAGGTTGAGTCCGACGGTGAATTGGATGCGAGGAAGAAGGAGGGTTTCAACGTCTGAGGTGTTGATTTCGTTGCTCCCCATAACTTATCAATCATAGCTATTAGGTTAGAATTGGAAGCAATTGGATCGGGCTTCATCATCAGATATGGATCCGTTTCACACCTCTAAATTGCTACAGCATCCCTTACACTGTTGAAAATGGGCTAGAGTCCATGAAGCTTCTATTTGCACCTCATTTTTCACTATCTCACCCCTCCCTGCGATTGGAATGGGCTTTAGGGTCATGAAAATGCTACTCATACCCTCCAAGTCACTGAATGCACCCTCGGGCGTGCATGGAAGCTAGATTGGGCTTTCATGCCCATGAAAATAATATCCACACCATTGTTTTCCTATTGCATCCCTTGATCCTTGTTTGTTTTTGTTGAGATTTTTGTTAATTGATTGGTATTGTAAAAAATCATGATTAATTTTCTTGTAAAAAATATTTTTTGTGGATTAATATCTTAATCCATCTTTTTGATAGTTTTAGTTAAAATTGTTGCATTAATTTTAATTATTTGTGAATTAGTTTTGGACTAAAGTGTTCATGAGTTTTTTTGATCGATTTGGATCGATTTCGATTAAAGTGGAGCATTCACAAATCACTATGGAAGATAAACATTTATTTTTCTTATGAGAGATTACAAGATCTTGCATGGAGTTTTTGGATTTTCTTTATATGAAGAATCGTCACTTTGATCAAGTAAGTAATCTCGACTTTCTCCACTTTAACGCATCATTTTAGTAGTATGCGGCTTAGGATCATATAACTTAAGGTGTATATTGAGCCCTCTCACCTGAGGAACTGGATTTTATTTGTGATTTAAGATGATATGTGTCGATATCGGAGCTTAGGGATTAGGTTACGGATTATAGAATTCGGCTCCTTTCACTTTCCCTTAAAACACCGTTTTTTACCCGTTTCGTCGCAATTATTAAAAATAGTTTCGGGTGTGATAAAATTCTGTAAAAATTCATGAGTGATCCTAATCCTCTTATTTAATTTTCTAATTTTTGTTTCCAGATTTTAATGGTTTTAATAATTAATTTGGATTTTTCATTCCAAGCTGTCCCAAAATGAATGGTTTTCACATAAGGGACCAAAGTCATTTTTTCCCATAGGTGTGAGACCTATTTTTTGTGTGTGATTAGACACTGGAATTTGTGACATTATTATTCTACTTAGGAATTTTTTAAATAATTTTTGGTTCCATTTTTGATCCACTTTGTGGAGTTGTTTTTCGACGGTCATGCCTTGTTATCTTAATCATTAAGGGAATTGTTTTGGCACTTTGGTGCATAATTTTGTGGAATCCTTTTAGAACATACAATTTACTGACTTCACCATGCTAGGAATTTAATTTCATAATTTTTCAAGCCTTTTTGCTATTTTTTTCATGCCACCTAGATTGTAGGTCCAATTATGTGTTTATTTGCTCCATACCCTAAATGTTAGGAGGGAATTCATGCCATATGCTTGAGATAATTTTAGGTAACTTTTAGGAGTTAATTATAGGTCACTTTTAGGACCTTAATTCCAGTTATAGGTCACTTCTTTAACCATATTCATTTGGTTTGTATTGGTGTTTCAAAGTGCATAATTACTTGAACATGTTTAACTTAAACTTGTTTCTCTTCTCCTCTAAATGTTAACATGACTTATGTGGGAATCATAAATGTCAAGCCATGCATTCTAATTGAATCTCATACCTTGTATGCTACTTACCTATAATTATCTCATGCATATTCACATGTCATTCATCCTTAACTTGCATCCTTTGTGATCTTATGCGATGTTTGCTACACTTCTTCCCACATCTTCTCCTTGCTCCATAGGAATAAATCATTGCATCCATGATGGTATATTCATTCATCCTCATTAATAATAATTCACTACTGAATTTGACACTTATTTCATGTATTAATTCATGCTTATATGCCATATGCACTCATACTTCATCCTTGAACCCTAACTCGCATTCATGTGAACTTTTTGTACATAGTTTGACATAGTTTGATCTTATAAGGTATTATAGCATATTTAGGGACCTATAGCATGTAGCTACTGACTTTAGAAGTCATATAACCTTTAGTTACCTTCACCTTAGACTTAGGTCTTATTTTGAACCCTAGTTCCATTCTAAGACGGGTGTAGTACTTAATTGCTTTTATGCTTTGTTTTTGCTTTCAAAATACATTGTAAAGCTAACTTTTGTTTTGTAGGGGGAAGATTGAGGTAAGTATAGTTCTTTCTCATATTTTATGCATTCTAAATGTGTTTTCCTTAGCACTTTGTGCTTTGCCTTATAGGTTTCCCTTTTTGTTCTTTAGAACCAACTTAACTTCCTTAGGATGTAAGTTAAGTTCTAATTCTCTTTCTTTCTTTTCCTTTTCTCATTAGGATTAGAAGACCACATAAACCATTAGGATCACCTTTTGCATATAATAAATAACTTAGGGTTATGTATTAGTCCCCTTAGTTTTTCCCTTTTTCAACTTGAGTCGTTCTTTCTCATCTTATGAAGAAAATAATAAAATACCTAATAAAGGTTGAATGTTCTCATACGACATGAAACTTTGTTGCAGAGTACTTATGCACATCCCATTTCGGGGCGAGGTGTAAGTTATCTACCACGATGGATAAGTCTTAGTATGAGAATGTTCACAAACAAATTCAAAACACTTCTCATAAAAGACAAAACAACAAACAATAGCGACTTTCCTACGGGAACTCTCTTCTCATCTCATTCATCCTCAACGCAAACTTGCGACAACTTGTCTCACATGCAAGACGGTAAACGCACTCGTTCAAGGCGAGCCTATAATACCTGAGCATGGACATAAGCAATTCCAGCGATAAAAAACAAAAACAAAGTTCCCGCATGGTTAGGCGAACTACGTCGACTCTGATCCTCATTTTCCCGATGAGGTACGTAGGCAGCGGGGTAGGGTCCGTGCGAGCACATTCTATATTTTCCCTACATTTCCCCATTATTTCTTTACATTCCCTTTTTCCATTTCCCACTCTTATTCCAGTTCCAGTTAGCAATTCTTTTGTTCAAGCAGCATCTTATTTCTCACCCTTTGAAACAGACTAACAAGCGTGGATCCCGTCGGGTACGGCGGACGGTCTGGGGTGCTAATACCTTCTCAGGTCGTAACTAACTCCCGAACCCAGATCTTTGGTTTGCAAGGCCTCTTCCTTTCCTTTTCCTTTGGTTTGTGCAGCATTACCTTTCCCATTATTCGGAATAAAAATTCCTGGCTGGCGACTCTACCTTTTTCGCGCCACTTTCGCGTTTGTACTAGGATGAAAATCCCGGGAGCGACAACAACAACATCAAAAAATTCACAATAACCCATAAAACTACCCAACCCTACATACCAATTATCATACCTGATTATAAAATTCGAACCCACCCTTACCTTGGATTAAAGGCAGCCCTAACTTGATCGGGTTCCAGGAAATCGCACCGATTGCAGTTTCTCTCTCGCAACTCCTTCTCTCACGATCGTGCTCTGTTTCTCCTCTACTTCCACTTACTGATACATAACGTGACTTATTTTCTTTCTATTTCTTTTTATCATATAATATTATTATTCTACTAATAATACTAATGGGCCTAATAACTTACACCCCTCTATTACTTATTCTGACACGAATTCTAGCCCACTAAACCGACACACTCCAACAACAATAATATTACTTCTAATATTATTTCCACGACTTTCCGACTTAACGACTTAATTCACCGCAACACAAAATCATCTGAATAATCACAAATAAATAATATTCGATTAAATAAATAATTAAATATTTGGGCGTTACAACTCTCCCCCACTTAGAATATTTTCGTCCTCGAAAATTTACCTGATTCAAACAACTCGGGATAGGAGTCTCGCATCTTGCTCTCCAATTCCCATATCATGCTTTCTCCAGCAGCTCCCAACCAGAACACTTTCACCAATACAGTCTCTTTCCCTCGAAGAGTCTTCTTTTCATGATCCACGACTCCCACATGCTTTGTCTCCACCATGAGATTATCTTGTACTTGCACATCATCCATACTAACCACGTGAGACGGATCTGAAATGTACTTCCGAAGTTACGACATATGGAACACATCATGCAAATTCAAAATATTTGGCAGTAACACCACTCGCTAAGTAACTTTCCCAACTTTGTCCAAAATCCGAGATCGATAAAACGAGGAGTGACCTTTTTAGACTTCAAAGCTCTCCCAACACCAGTCACAGGCATGACTCTCAAAAACACATTATCACTAGCTTGGAATTTCAAATCCTTCTTTCGCTTGTCATGGTAACTCTTCTGCCTACTTTGAGAAGCCTTCATCTTCTCTTGGATCAACTTTACATTCTCAGTAGTTTCTCGAACTAATTCTGGTCCAAGTACTACACATTCACCAGATTCATGCCAACACAACGATGTTCTACACCTCCAACCATACATCGCTTCAAAAGGTGCCATTCCGATACTAGAATGGTAACTATTATTATAAGTGAACTCGATAAACGAAAGATAAGTATCCCACGAACCTCCCTGCTCAAGAACATAAGCTCTCAACAAGTCCTCCAACAATTGAATAGTTCTCTTTGTTTGGCCATTTGTCTGGGGATGATATGAAAAACTCAACCTCAACTTAGAACCCAACGCCTCTTGCTGACTTTTCCAAAACTCCGACGTAAACCTCGGATCTCTATCCGACATTATACACAAAGGAACACCATGCAGCTTCACAATCACTCGGATATAAATCTCTACCAACTTCGCAATTGGATATGTGATATTAATAGGTATGAAATGAGTTCGTAAGCCTATCAACAATCACCCAAATTGAATTATGTCCTCTTGAAGTAACAGGCAACCTTGTCAGAAAGTCCATAGAAATTCTATCTCATTTCCACTATGGAACTTCTAGTGGTTGCATCAACCCTGTAGGCTTCTGATGTTCAACTTTCGACTTCTGACAAGTCAAACAAACATACACAAATCGTTCCACATCTTCTTTCATTTCAGACCACCAAAATATTTTCTGTAAGTCTTGATACATTTTAGTAGCTCCCAGATGAATACTCAGATTACTCTTATGACCCTCTTCAAGAATCCTCTTTTTTATATCTGCATCATCTAGAATACAAATTCGATCATGCATTCTCAACACACCTTGTGTGTCAACCTTAAATCCACTCTTCTCTGATTAACCACAACTATTCATGATGTCCACTAGTTTCACATCCAGCTTCTGAGCCTCTCGAATACTATCCAGGAAATCATTGTTAATCTTTAACATGCCCTACATAACATTATGCGGTGTCACTTTGCAAACCAAACTCATATCTCGAAATTGCTCAATTAATTCCAATTCCTTAATCATTATTGCTGACATATGCAAGGTTTTTCGACTTAACACATCGGCTATAACATTAGCTTTGCTTGATGATAATTCAAACTGAAGTCATAATCTTTCAGCAACTCTAACCATCTTTGTTGTCTCATATTTAAATCCTTCTGATCAAACAAATACTTTAGGATCTTATGATCACTAAAAACTTCGAATCTGGAACCATAAAGATAATGCCTCCAAATCTTCAGCACAAAAGCAACTGCAACAAGTTCTAAATCATGCGTAGGATAGTTCTTTTCAAGAGTTCTTAAATGTCGTGACACATAAGCAATTACCTTATTGTTCTGCATAAGCACACCTGCTAAACCCATCAACGAAGCATCACAATAAACTACAAACAGTTCTTTTGGATTCGATAAAGTCAAAACCGGAGCCGAAGTCAATCTCTTCTTCAATTCGGTAAAACTTTCTTCGCATTGAACATCCCATACAAAAGATTTAATTTTACAAGTAAATCTAGTCAACGGAAGTGCCAACTTAGAAAATCCTTCGATAAACCTTCTATAACAACCAGGTAGTCCCAAAAAGCTTCTAATCTCAGTAACCGACCTTGGAGTTTTCCATTGCAACACATCATCTACCTTAGAAGGATCCACAACAATACCACTACCTGAAATCACATGACCAACAAAATTGTCTTCTTTCAATCAAAACTCGCACTTGGACAACTTCACATACAACTTCTTGTTTTTCAAAACTTCCAACATTTTTCTCAAATGTTCCTTATGCTCTTCTTCTGACTTAGAATAAATCAGAATGTCATCAATGAATATAACTACAAAATGATCCAAATAAGTATGAAAAATATGGTTCATTTATTCCATGAATACTCCTGGCGCATTAGTCACACCAAAAGGCATCACCGAATACTCATAATGTCCATATTGTGTTCTGAATGTCATCTTCTGAATATGCTCATCTTTCACTTTGATTTGATGATAACCCGGTCTCAAATCGATCTTGCTAAATACACTAGCACCCACCAACTGATCCAATAAATCATCTATTCTCGAAAGTGGATACTTGTTCTTGATTTTCACTTTATTCAGTTGTCTATAATCGACAAAAGGTCTCATACTTCCATTCTTCTTCTTTACTAACAACATTGGAGCTCCCCACAACGATACACTTGGTCTTACAAACTTCTTCTCAAGTAATTCTTCCAACTGCTTCTTTAATTCAGACAACTCTGATACTGGCATTCTATACGGTGCCATTGAAACAGGTCTAGTACCAGGTACCAGATCAATTTCAAATTCAACTTCCCTCTCTGGCGGTACATCAGGAATTTCATAAGGGAAAACTTCAGGAAATTCATTCACCACTAACAATTCCTCAATCTTAGCTTTACTCTTAACAGATAATGTTGCCATCAATGAAAACATCTGAGCTTCTTCTTTCATCAATTGTTATATCTCTCTGAAAGATAACAATCCAACTCCTTCCTCTTCAGGAGTAGAAAACCTCACCGACTTGCGATAACACTTTATATGAACATGATTATACTCTAACCAGTTCATACCAAGAATTACATCCATCCCAGTCAATGGTAAATACACGAAATCAACATAAAAGTCTTTATCTAAGATCGATAAAGGACACCTTAAACATACAAGGGAAGTATTTACTAATCCCTTAGCTGGAATCTCGATGATCAATTCACCATTCATAGCAGACAATTCAAGACCCAATCTTTTAACACAATCAGCATCAATAAAATAGTGCGTAGCACCAGTATCAATAATAGTAATTAAAGGAGAACTATTAATGAAGCATGTACCTCTAATAAGTCTATCCTCGTTAGTTGTCTGAGTCCCTGCCAACGCAAACACTTTCCCAGTCTGAGCTTTCTTTGGCTTCTGACACTAACTACCAATATGTCCTTCTTCACCATAATTAAAACAAAGAATTTCCTTGTGCTTACAATCAGATATTACATGATCAGTCTTACCACAACGAAAAAACCTTTTTACCTCAGCAGTGGACACATTACTCTTATGACCAGTCTGTCCACACTTGAAGCAAACTATACCAGCAGGAGCACCTCCCCCATAAGTCCTCTGAACTAAATAACTTTTTGTTTACCTTTTCTATATGGAGCATCATAAGGCTTGCCACGGTTCTGTTGTTGCTTGCCTCTCCTGTTGCTAACAATCTTGTAATGAGCATTATTATCCTCTTCATAAATTCTACAGCTATCAACAAATTCAGAAAAGATACAAATCTTCTGATACCCAACAACTTTCTTGATCTCAGAGCGCAACATGTTTTCAAACTTGATGCACTTTGAAAATTCAGCACCAGCTCCATTATAATGAGGATATAACTTCGACAATTCCACAAACTTCACAACATAGTCAGTAACAAACATGTTCCCCTACTTCAGCTCAAGGAATTCAATCTCCTTCTTGCCACAAACATCCTCTGGATAATACTTCCTCATAAATTCCCTACGAAACACACCCCAAGTGATTACTTCACCTGTAGCACCCAGCCTCTCACGAGTCTCTAGCCACCAGTCATCAGCCTCGACTGCCAGCATATGAGTACCATATCAAACCTTATGCGCTGTAGTACAGTCCATAACACGGAAAATTCTCTCGATCTCTTTCAACCATCCCAACGCTGCATCTGGATCATGCTTTCCCTTAAAGACATACGGATTCTCTCTATGAAAAGTCGCCAAACTACGTGATGCAGCATCTTAACCAGCGTTGGGCAAATTCTGCACAGCCTGAGCCATTACTTGCATTGCAGAAGCCATTGCAGTATCATTTCTTCTAGCCATCTCAACTTATCACTACAACACAACCAAAAGTTAGAACCAAATAACAATGCTCGATTGTTAAACAACTACGACTCGACAATTGGCCGAATAGACCAACCTTCTCTGATACCACTAATGTAACACCACATTTTCTACCCGAGATTTATATTAAAACCAGTTATAAAATTTTCAGCATAAAACGGGATATCACATTTTCAACTTAAAAATCAATAACTTAATAACAATCAAGAAAGATACATAACACGTTCAAGGAGAACTTCAACAATCATATGGTCTTCAAAATAATTCAACTTCATTAAATACTACGCAGTGGATTCAGTACTCAAGTCATAGCATCTTTAACCAACAAAATTCAAATTTAAAATAAAGCAACAAAGTAGTCTTCGGCAATTCAACTTAAAAATTCAGCATTTAAAAACAACTAAATAAAACAAGACACACGTTATCCCCCCGAGTGCTACATATCAGAAAGACAACCACTGAATCGACTAAGGGTAACTAGCTACTCCTCTTGATTACCTGCACATTGCCAACATAGGGATAATATTCAAACAGAAATATGATAAATAATACATAGACAAGGATCATACAAATATCACCATTTCACATCATCAACAAAGCAATAATCAGCAACAACTTGAAAAATGCAATTTTAATGCGACTCGACTATGTTATGCATGTGGTACCATTTGTAGTAAAACTCCCAACTTAAAATTGCCAATTTACTAAGGCATCAAGGTGTAAGCCTTCAACTTTCAACTTAGTGTCAATCCAGGCCAACATGGTGTGAGCAACGGCTCTAACATAAAATGCAGATGTACTCTATGACATATATGACTTCATAACATAAACAACATATGACATCAATGACACAAACAACTTATTCAACATGAGCAACTTAAATCAACATTGGCTTATCAAGTCTTCAACTTAGAATCGTTCATTAATCGGAACAATATTACAACTCAGTTGTAACTGCAAATCGACTTTTCCGATAATATTTCAACAAAACAAACAAATAAAAATCATCTACTAAACTACCCGACTTACCCCGACAATTTTCATTAAATTCCGAGCAACTAACTTTTTCTCCTAAATCGGCTAAACCGACTAAAACTACACTGTTTCAGCTTCTGTTATTAATACGAGTTTATTAAAAACTTCTGTAAATTTATGTTTCCTGATACAATACTCATGTTATGAATCACAATCATCTATAATGAAAATTTCTCAATAATTTGTTTCTGTCAAACCTGCTAATTCAGTTTCTATCACAAACCATTGTGGTTCTACTAAAACCTGTTATACTGATATACTGTATCCAATTTGTATTACTAATACTAATCCACTATATGTTCATTTGATCTTTACCTATTCCATAAACAAGACACTTATTGGTTTTGTTTTGACTTATTTAATTTTATACATACAGTATCACCACATAACATAAAGTGAAAGGTTGAATTATTATATAAAAAACAATTCAACATCCTCACTACATGGGTGGCTTGCACCACCCTTAGGGGTCCCCTTCATGACTTGCACCATGTTTTCATATGGGAGCATGGATCTCACCACCCTCCATGGTGGCTCCCGCCACATAGCCCATTTCTCAACTTTGGGTGGCATGCGCCACCCCTATATGAATGGTGGGTGGCCTGCGCCACCTGCGCACTGTAACAATTGTACTTCGGCCCCAAACTACAATTTTCCAGAATATTAATAACATCACAACAACATTCGAAAATAAACATAGTAAAATCAACCTTCATAAAATTCAACTCAGTAACAACGATGTCAACATCGACCAATCAACAAATACAAGAAATCTTATTATCACAACAACCCACAAAACAATTCACAATAACCCACAAAACTACCCAACCCTACGTACCAATTATCATACCCGGTTATAAAAGTAGAACCCTCTCTTACCTTGGATTAAAGGCAGCCCTAAGTTGATCAGATTCCGGGAAATCGCACCGATTGCAGTTTCTCTCTCGCAACTCCTTCTCTCACGATCGTACTTTGTTTCTCCTCTACTTCCACTTACTGATACATAACCTAACTTATTTTATTTCTATTTCTTTTTATCATATAATATTATTATTCTACTAATATTACTAATGGGCCTAATAACTTACACCCCTCTATTACTTATTCTGACACGAATTCTAGTCCACTAAACCGACACATTCCAACAACAATAATATTACTTCTAATATTATTTCCACGACTTTCTGACTTAATATTCCGACTTAACGACTTAATTCACCGCAACACAAAATCAACCGGATAATCACAAAATAAACAATTAAATATTCGATTAAATAATTAATTAAATATTTTGGCGTTACAGGACCACCTGTCCAGCTCGTACATGGGCAGACTCAGCATCAGGAGTGACTGTACCCCTCCTCCTACCAGCTGCAACCAAGTCACGCGTCCTCCCATCGGGGTTCCCATCAGCACCTGTAGTCTTCACTGCAACAAAAAAAACACATATTAAACAAAAAATTAACCAAAAAGAAATAAATTACTGTGAATTTGAAATTCCTGGAAAAAAACAAAAAAAAAATAACATTAACGATAATTTCAAATTACCGGTAGAAATATTATAAAAAAAAAAGTACTACCGGAAATTTCAAATCTCTGGGAGATAATTATCGGTAATTTTGGAATATCCGGTAAATAATACCGGATTTTTTGAAATTTCCGGTAATTCTTACCGGTAATTTAGATAAAACTGGTACAACTTATTTGTAAAATTTCAAATATCCGGTAGTGCGATCGAAATTCCCGGTATCGTCAAATGTTTTGAAAAATCTGAAAATGTGTGAAATGTTAATATGTTTTCTTACAGAGTCAATTTAGTATTTTCATTAGATATGGAGGTGCCAAAAATTAGGGGTGGAAATTGAATCCACTAAGTAAAAATCCATTCAATTCATCCAATAAAAAATTCATCAAATCCATCCATTATACATTAAAGAAAATTAAACCTTGTACCCCTACAATCGTCTCAATACCCCTACACAAAATTTTTTTTGACGATATTACCCTCATATAAATAGTTAGAATTTCAAAAAATTTAACTTTTTCACCTCATTTCCCCTCAGACACGTTTTTGGAGAAAAAAAACTGATATTATCATTTTCACACCGGATAACCCATAAACATTACTTTCGGTTCCTTATTTTTCACACCGGATAACTCAAGTAAGTCACATATGGTTTGCTTTTTGTTTATGTTACACACCAGAAGTAGGTTGATGGCTACTTCCGGTTCAACAATGTATACACCAGATTTAGCTCTTCAGCTATATCCGGTTAAGGGAATTTGTAAAATACACAGCGGATGTAGCCTCCTAGCTACATCCGGTTGTGTTACGTTAATGTTTGTTTGTTTTTTTAATTTGTAATTTTTTTTATTTGTATAATTTTTTGTGTTTTTCTTTCCAGTGTCTTGAATCAGAGAGCGCGACGGATATATTCATCAGTGATTGCCCAGTGGAAGGACAGTTCCTACGCATCTGTATCAACAGGAACTTGAGGCACTTCAGGATGCTAATCCTGTTGCGCCTCATGTTCCACCACATTCACTATTCCCCGGAGGACCTTCTGATACCTCACTTTTGGTGAGGTACCAGAATCACGTTGCTCGACATTTGTGGGATGGCAAGGTAAGGCAACCTATAACCTTTCAATAGTGAATAAATGTTATTTTAGTTTTTAGTGGATAATAACATATAATATGTATCATTTTCAGGAGAGATGGCCGAAGAAGGAGCTTAAGGTTGCTGCATATGGAAGCAAACTTATAGGATGGGTTTCATCAATGCTCCCACCTCAGATAGAGGAATGGATATCTCAGTCTGGACTATCGTCTCTTCAGAGGACCATCTTGTCCAGGATCGATACGAACCTCCTATCTGCATTTGTTGAGAGATGGCATCCTGAGGCTTCATATTTTCATAGGCCGTTTGGCGAGATGACCATCATGCTGGACGATGTATCCTACCTCCTTCACACACCTATTAGAGGAGAGTTATTTATCCCCGCAGAAGGCATTACTGGCTCAGATGCCATCAGTCTTGCTATTCGTCTGATGGGTATTCCGCTGGAGGATGCAGCCGAGGAGGTTCGTGTATCCAGAGGTCCATATTATAGACTTGACCTGTTACAAAAATGAATAGATATAATGTTAACCTGTAACAAAAATGAATAAATATAATATTAACCTGTTACAAAAATGAATAGATACAATTACTTGAACCCAATGATTTGAGTTTACAAAACTAATGCAGTAAATGGAGACATTAGGATTATGTTTAGTTGTCATAGGGAAGAACGTCAAACTAAGAGCACTTAATGAGACAAGAACGATGTTATAACGAATTGTTATCACATAACCCATTTCTGGTAGTGTCATCTATTTATCATATGGCTGAGAACCTAAATATGATATCAACAAGGATTCTCTTACTTTTGCTAAGCTATCATCAAATAACTTCGCATAAAGACTATTTCTAGGTCCTCTGATTTCATTATCCAAATCACGACGAACCATTGACCAACCATCTTCACCATACCATGCATTGATGAAATGGCTCTAAACCCACAATTTCCATCATCCTTAACATCAATAATGTCGTCAATAAAAGGTCTGATATGTGTAGGAAATTGTGCAATGTACATGTGAGATGGTTTTTTCTTTGACGTCTGTGATAACTGTGAACATGGCCTCTTAGAAGATTTCTGAGAATTGTTGTGTGATTGTTCAACATACTCATGATACGAAGGATCACGATAAACATCATACCCAACAGGTTTTTTCCCTTTTTCTCTTCACTCCTCCTTTGGTCTTTATCTTCTCAGATGGTGGTACCATCTTTGTTGTAGTGGGGTAAGCTATTTCACACACCCTACTTTTTAATTCTCTCTTACCTGCAACATCTAATGAATGAAACCGTTTCCACAGTGCCTCAATTGCATTTGTCATATCCAACTCTCCTCCTTCCTCTGTGTCCACCTCTTGTTCACCTTCCATACTTAGTTTCCTCCAATGGATATGAATAGCATCTATTGGTATTGGTTCACCTCTCAATGTGTATTTTCCTAACTCACAGGCACAAGGTAAACCATAAACTGTTCTACGAAAGCACCTGCATATCTGGGTGTTTGTACCCACCATGTCAACCCTGTGTCATTCTTCACCAATGTGATGCAAAGCTGCTCTAGATACTGAATTAACCAAATTCACATAAAATGGACCTTTATGGACACGCTCAACCTCGTAAAAACTCTTCTAAAACAAAGCTCTAATATTGCCCACTTGAATCTTGATGTTGCAATTCATAGCCTCCCAGCATTTGACCAGATCACCTAAGATGTTCTCCAACATCTGCTTCAGCTTCCAATGCGTAGATTCAACTCTAAAAAGATAAAAAAATCCAATATCATTACTATTACTATAAAATAACTATGTCTAAACCCATAAAAAACAAACACATTACATGTTAGTCGTGACATTGCCTAAATGCATTACTTTATTGATCCAATCTTCAACAAATCTATGTCTATGAGGTGTCAACCATGCGTCTTTCACATAATCAATAAAAGGTCTGTAATCCAAACAAGCATTCTCAAATAATTTCAATCTTTGATGATACTTAACCTCATCACTGGCCACAATAAGTTCGTAGAAAAGCCTCTCTATTGGTTCTCGCATATCGTCCACAACATACTATTTGCACTTCGCTTTCACATTCTTGGTTATGTGAAATCGACAAAGCATATTAACTATCGTTGGAAATACAGTTTCAATTGCTTTCATCAAAGCAAGATCTCTATCTGTTAAAATTACTTGGGGCCATAATCCTTGTTTTGTGAATAACTGTTTCAGTTTATCTAGTAAGCAACACAAAGTCTCTGTTTGCTCAGATTACATATAGGCAAATGCAACAACAAATGTTAATTCGGTTGATGTGACACCAACTATTTCAAACAAAGGTTGCCTATACTTATTGGTTTTATACATACTATCCATGATCAATACAATCGGGAACATATTCAACAATTTCATAGAGTCTGGATGGGCCCAGAAGATGTCTTTCACAACGTCTGATTCATTTTTTTCCTCCTATAATAAACATAATTCGATTCATCAATCAACTTAAGCAAATATTGTATTTCTGTTCTACTTCCCCTGATTTTTTCCTCAATCTTACTCTTATATTTATATATTTGGGTGATTCGAGTCACATTGTTTGGATTTTGCTCTTGCAAAGACAACAATATATGTCTTGGAGGAACACGACGTTTTGACAAATCTAAAATATGTTGTTGGTCATCTTCAGTGAGCCGGCTAACAAATGCATGACCTTCAAATCTATCAGGTAAACCATGGTTGTGAACTCCACATTTTACATCGATTTTCCAACCAGAACCATCCTTTAAAGGTGTTGATCTAACTTTGAAAGGACACTCACATCTTTTGGAAGCACTTTGTATTTCGCTTTCTCGTTCTTTGTCCTTTCCACCTTTATCGCAGCCAAATATAACTTTGTCACTTCTTCCTCTCTTGCATGTCTTTGTGTCCGAACGAGTGATTATAATAGTAACCCTATTTCTGAGTCCAACCTCCCTGATCCATCGAGTCGCCTCTTCTCTTGTATGAAATTTTTGTGTAGTAGAGAATATCTCTGTAGTATGTACTTTTGAGTCATATTTCGCGCATATCACCAAAGGCAGATTCTTGTCTCCTAAAAAAATTGTAAATATTATAATTAAAAAATATATAAAAATTATACGAACCGGATAATCCAGCATAGCTAATTCCGATTAAGAAATTCCAAAACCGGATAACACAAGCGTGCTACTTCCGGTTTGCAAATTTCATGAACCGGATAACCTAACCTGGTTACTTCCGGTTTATAAATTTCTAACCGGATAACCTACCCATTGTACTTCCGGTTCGTCTCGTCCAATGTCAAAAAAAATTAATTTTTTACTCTGACTTCGCAGTAAAATTTAAAAATAATTAATTAAATATTGAAAGGGCAAAATTAGAATATTAAAAATTATGTAGGGGTAGGAGGATAAGTGTAAGGGTACAATACTTAATTTTCTACATAAAATTAGTTAATGGATTGGACTCAATCCATCCTATTAGAATCATAGATTGATTCAATTCATCCACTAAAATTTTCAAATCCATTGGATCATATTTTATTATTTTAAAAAACATATATCATAAAAAATAATTAAAAAATACACAATTTTCTCTCTCTCTTTATAAAAAAATATTATAATCTTAAAAAAATTATATATTTCTATTTTATTTCTTAAAAGGCTTTCGTATTTTTATGCTCCAATTTTAATGTTTTAAAATTTTGTTTTAGATGATATAGCAATGAGAGTTTATTAATATTTTTCCTATCGGAAAGTTAATTTTAATGAGAAAGATCATATTAATAATTTTATTGTATAAATTTTATTTAATTTTGATGAATAAATCTTTTTCATTTAGTACCTTTTATTCATTAGTATTACTTTATACCTATTTTACTATAAGTTAATTAATAATTACGTTGTTGTTTTTATTATTGTCCTTACTTTATACTATTACCTTATATTATTATATGTTAATTATTGATTACATAATATTTTTTAAAGAAAGTGAATTACTTTTAGTTTTTGTTAGTTATAGAGAGAAATTTAATAGATAGAAAGAAATTAAAAGACTATTGTTAAGTATTTTGAGAGAAAGAGAAAATTATTGGAAAAAAAATATTTTTTAAAAATATTTAAAAATATATATACTTTTTATAAAATTCTAAATATAAAATATATTTTATGGATATATGGATATCCGTCCATTATAAAAAGATTAATGGATGGATCAGATGAATTTTATTCTTAATTGAGGGATTGAATTTGATTTCTTAAAATAAATTTTAGTGGATTGTTTTGATTCATCCACAATCCAATTTATATCCATCCAATCCATCCATTTTAGTAGATTTTCCCTAATTTATATCTTTCTAAAATCCAACAAAAAAAAAAAAGAAAAAAACTCTCTACCCTCGACATTTAACCTAATTTAAAAGCATTATAAAAACACAACTTTACGACCAAATAACAAGGCAAACGAATATCGTAAGGAATTATTATATTATTTAATATTATTCAATGAAGAACCAAATGCCCACACCATTCTATTTCCTTTTCATGTTAGTTGTAATTGTTGCAGGTAATAACCCTCTCCACCATTATGCTCTGATTCCTCCTTTATATTAGTCTTTTTAAATGAATGATTATGATCATGATTCCTAAATTATAAATATAAAATCTCATCTCATCAGTTTTTTTCTTACTTTGCACTATTATATAGTGGAATGGATTCAAGTAGAAGGTGAATGCACAAACGTTGTTGGTCCTTGTGAAGGTTGTCCGTTTGTGTGTAACGTTTTTGCAGCAGGATCTAAAGTTTTAGGATATGATTGTATCTTCAACAACTTATGCACTTGCACATTTGAAACGCCAGCAAAAGGAGAACCTAAATGTGATATTGGTCTTGGTCTTTGCACAAGTGATTGTGGTAATGATTGTTGCCAGAAAAAGTGCACTGACAAATATCCTAAGACAGGTAGTGGAACCTGTGTCAACAAGTATGGTGTCAACTATTGTTCTTGTTCCTATAAACGTTGAGTTTGTTTTTATTTGAAATAAATAAATACGATCAAATAATATGATTTTTATATCTTATTCTTAGTACTCCTTTCTTAATATATACATTTATTTAATTAAAACACGTATATATGTTTATTTTTTTTCAGTAAAATCATAAATTATTAGACAACAAAACTAAGTCTAATAGAGGAGACAAAATTGAGTTTCAAATATCATCAACCTAGTTTTAAATATACAAATATAAATTTGATTTTTTTTTTAGTATTGTAACATAAATATAAATTTTATGATTAACCAATTTTAGTATTGTATTAACCATAAGAATATAAATTATTAATAACATATTTTACTTATAATTCATTGACCAATTTGTACTCTTTCATTAACCAATAAAATATCTAATATTAACAAAAATGTTACTTTATAATATAAAGTATAATAACAAACTATGAACCAAATTCTGATATTTAAAACAAATAGGATTGATTAATATAATGTAATAAAGCAAATAAGATTGATTAATATAGTGTAAAAACGGATAATTATATTTCATATTTTAATATCAGAATTTTATTTGCAAAATTGTGATTTGTTTAAAATTGAAAATAAATATTATTATAGTTTAAATAACATTTTGTAACTAAATATTAAAAATCATGTATTTTTATGAAATATTAATAAAAATTATATATTTTTTAATAAAATACTTTTGAAAAAAACCATTATATATATATATATATATATATATATATATATATATATATATATATATATATATATATATATATATATATATATATATATATATATATATATATATATATATATATATAAATATATATGGTAATTACATCAAAGAGTTCAATTATATTATTTTCAAAAGATTAATCGATCCATTATAATTCAATTAAATTTAATTAATGAAAATAAACTATATAAGATTGATATAATTAAATAGCATTCAAAATATTTTTTAAGAAAAAACAATATGATATTGAATGCTATTGATATATTTTGAAATAAAATATATTTTAAAATTATTTACATTTTTATAAAAACTTTAATAAATCAAAACAAAGTTAATTAAGATTTTGTAATTTTTTTTAAACTTATAAAATAACTAAAACTTATCATAATCTGTTCAAATGAACACGGGTTCAAGGTACTTATAAACTGAAAAAAAAAGTTACAATAATTTCATAAACGGAAATAAGGTGTTTATTAAAACAATTTTTTTTAACATGAATAAATTAAAAATTATTTTATAAATTGTCACATGTTCAAGGCGTTTATAAACAGAAAAAGTTTACTAGAGAAATAAGTTATAATTATTATTTTTAAATGGAATAAGTTATAAATATTTTTATAAACAGAAAAAATATCAATCTATTATTCAATTATTATTATAAAACGGAAAAAAAATTACAAATATTTTTTTATATATATACACACGGGTCGCTTAATATGTTTATATATATATATATATATATATATATATATATATATATATATATATATATATATATATATATATATATATATATATATATATATATATATATATATATATATATATATATATATATATATATATATATATATATATATATATATATATATTATTGTAACATAAATATAAAATTTATGATTAACCAATTTTAGTATTGTATTAACCATTAAGAATAGAAATTATTAATAACATATTTTACTTATAATTCATTAACCAATTTTTACTCTTTCATTAACCAATAAAATATCTAACATTAACAAAAATGTTACTTTATAATAACAAACTATTAACCAAATTCTGATATTTAAAGCAAATAGGATTGATTAATATTTAATATAATGTAATAAAGCAAATAGGATTGATTAATATAATGTAAAAACTGATAATTATATTTCATATTTTAATATCAGAATTTTATTTGCAAAATTGTGATTTGTTTAAAATTGAAAGTAAATATTATTATAGTTTAAATAACATTTTGTTACTAAATATTAAAAATCATGTATTTTTATGAAATATTAATAAAAATTATATATTTTTTAATAAAATACTTTTGAAAAAAACCATTATATATATATATATATATATATATATATATATATATATATATATATATATATATATATATATATATATATATATATATATATATATATATATATAAATAAATATATATGGTAATTACATCAAAGAGTTCAATTATATTATTTTCAAAAGATTAATCGATCCATTATAATTCAATTAAATTTAATTAATGAAAATAAACTATATAAGATAGATATAATTTTAAATAGCATTCAAAATATTTTTTTAAGAAAAAACAATATGATTTGAATGCTATTGATATATTTTAAAATAAAATATATTTTAAGATTATTTAGATTTTTATAAAAAGTTTAATAAATCAAAACAAAGTTAATTAAGATTTTGTAATTTTTTTTAACTTATAAAATAACTAAAACTTATCATTATTTGTTCAAGTTATTTTTATAAATGAACACGGGTTCAAGGGGCTTATAAACTGGAAAAAAAAAGTTACAATAATTTCATAAACGGATATAAGGTGCTTATTAAAACAATTTTTTTAACATGAATAAATTAAAAGTTGCTTTATAAATTGTCACATGTTCAAGGCGTTTATAAATGAAAAAATCTACGTGTGATATAAATATTTTTAAATGGAATAAGTTATAAATATTTTTATAAACGGAAAATATATCAATCTATTATTCAATTATTATTATAAAACGGAAAAAAAATTACAAATATTTTTTTTTATAAATATACACACTGGTCGCTTACTATGTTTTATATATATATATATATATATATATATATATATATATATATATATATATATATATATATATATATATATATATATATATATATATATATATATATATATATATATATATTATTGTAACATAAATATAAAAGTTATGATTAACCAATTTTAGTATTGTATTAACCATTAAGAATAGAAATTATTAATAACATATTTTACTTATAATTCATTATCCAATTTTGTACTCTTTCATCAACCAATAAAATATCTAACATTTACAAAAATGTTACTTTATAATATAAAGTATAATAACAAACTATTAACCAAATTCTGATATTTAAAACAAATAGGATTGATTAATATAATGTAATAAAGCAAATAGGATTGATTAATATAATGTAAAAACTGATAATTATATTTCATATTTTAGTATCAGAATTTTATTTGCAAAATTGTGATTTGTTTAAAATTGAAAGTAAATATTATTATAGTTTAAATAATATTTTGTTACCAAATATTAAAAATCATGTATTTTTATGAAATATTAATAAAAATTATATATTTTTTAATAAAATACTTTTGAAAAAGACCATTATATATATATATATATATATATATATATATATATATATATATATATATATATATATATATATATATATATATATATATATATATATATATATATATATATATATATATATATATATATATATATATATATATATATATATATATATATATATATATATATATATATATATATATATATATATATATATATATATATATATATGGTAATTACATCAAAGAGTTCAATTATATTATTTTCAAAAGATTAATCGATCCATTATAATTCAATTAAATTTAATTAATGAAAATAAACTATATAATATTGATATAATTTTAAATAGCATTCAAAATATTTTATAAGAAAAAACTATATGATATTTAATGATATTGATATATTTTGAAATAAAATATATTTTAAAATTATTTAGATTTTTATAAAAATTTTAATAAAACAAAACAAAGTTAATTAAGATTTTGTAATTTTTTTAAACTTATAAAATAACTAATACTTATCATAATCTTTTCAAGTAATTTTTATAAATGAACACGGGTTCAAGGTGCTTATAAACTGGAAAAAAAAGTTACGATAATTTCATAAACGGAAATAAGGTGCTTATTAAAACAATTTTTTCAACATGAATAAATTAAAAATTGCTTTATAAATTGTCACATGTTTAAGGCGTTTATAAACGGGAAAAGTCTACGTGTGATATAAATATTTTTATGTTGAGAAATAATTTATAATTATTATTTTTAAATGGAATAAGTTACAAATAATTTTATAAACGAAAAAAATATCTATTTATTATTCAATTATTATTATAAATCGAAAAAAAAAATTAAAAATATTTTTCTTTATAAATATACACACGGGTCGCTTAATATATATATATATATATATATATATATATATATATATATATATATATATATATATATATATATATATATATATATATATATATATATATATATATATATATATATATATATATATATATATATATATATATAATTATTGTAACATAAATATAAAATTTATGATTAACAAATTTTAGTATTGAATTAACCATTAAGAATAGAAATTATTAATAACATATTTTACTTATAATTCATTAACCAATTTTGTACTCTTTCATTAACCAATAAAATATCTAACATTAACAAAAATGTTACCTTATAATATAAAGTATAATAACAAACTATTAACCAAATTCTGATATTTAAAGCAAATAGGATTGATTAATATAATGTAAATACTGATAATTATATTTCATATTTTAATATCAGAATTTTATTTGCAAAATTGTGATTTGTTTAAAATTGAAAGTAAATATTATTATAGTTTAAATAACATTTTGTTACTAAATATTAAAAATCATGTATTTTTAAGAAATATTAATGAAAATTATATATTTTTAAATATAATACTTTTGAAAAAAACCATGATATATATGGTATCTTCATCAAAGAGTTCAATTATATTATTTTCAAAAGATTAATCGATTCACTATAATTCAATTATATTTAATTAATGAAAATAAACTATATAATATTGATATAATTTTAAGTAGCATTCAAAATATTTTTTAAGAAAAAACTATATGATATTGAATGCTATTGATATATTTTGAAATAAAATATATTTTAAAATTATTTAGATTTTTATAAAAAAATTAATAAAACAAAACAAAGTTAATTAAGATTTTTTAATTTTATTTAATTTATAAAATAACTAAAACTTATCATAATTTGTTCAAATTAACTTTATAATGGTAATCATGATAAAATAAATGTTAAATGTTAGTCATTAAAGGTAATAATTTATTTTATACAATTATTTTTATAAATTGAATAAGTTACAATTATTTTTATAAACAGGAATAAATTATTTTTATAAATGTACATGGGTTCAAGGTGCTTATAAACTGAAAAAAAGTTACAATAATTTTATAAACGGAAATAAGGTGTTTATTAAAACATTTTTTTTTAACATGAATAAATTAAAAATTGCTTTATAAATTGTCACACAAGGTGTTTATAAACATAAAAAGTCTATGTGTGATATAAATATTTTTATGTAGAGAAATAACTTATAATTATTTTTTTTAAATGGAATAAGTTACAAATATTTTTATAAACAGAAAAAATATCAATTTATTATTCAATTATTATTATAAATCAGAAAAAAAAGTTACAAATAGATTTTTATAAATATACACACGGGTAGCTTACTATGTTTGTAACTATATAAATATTAATCAATTGAATAAATATATACAAATTTGACAAAGAATGAGTGACGTATAATTTGAATCCACCCGGGAACCATAGGATAGAACAAATTTCTTACTATTTAACTTTACAAATTTCATATTTATTTCTAATGTACTGATTTTCAAAATGTCTTTTTTAAATACTTTTCATTGCTATTTTTATAATATACTATTTTAAATTATTCTATTTTATTTCTTATATATAATTAATAATTATTTTTTTACTAATTTTAAATTATGACACTTAAATTATATTTTTTCTAACTCCATAATTTTCTTCTATTAATTGTTTCTGATTCGATTTTTATATTATATAATTTAAAAATAAAGACTTAATACTCTCTTTGTCAAGTATATTAATCTAAGAGTTCATTTTATTTTATTTTATTTTATTTCTTAATTTAACAGTGGTAGATTGTTCATCGTAACGAATAATTTTGGAGACATAGATTCACGGGTAGATGTGAACGTATCTATAGATATCAGTTGTAAATTATCCATTTTAATGTACATTTTAAAAAAATTGTTGTTGTTTAATATTAATTCATTTTTGACAAAATTGTAGAATCTTTTTAACAAAATCTGATTAGTATTAAAGACTTAATACTCTTTTGGTTAAATATATTAAAACTACGTGAATGTTAATCAACTGGAAAATGAATTCAATCTTGACAAATAAAATTTGATGACGTGTAATATGAATTCAGTCGTACGATAGCACGGATAACCTATTAGTCTACTATCAAGCCATTACTATTAAGTTGCCCAAACTACCTAAGTTACCCTTTCACAAAAAAATCTTTACACCATGAAAAAGACTGTTCTGTAATTAATAAATCACTCAAATAGTATTGACCCAAACCTCTATCTTAATGCCAAATGTCCATCAACCATTGGCGTCCTCAAAATTTTCTCCTCTTCCCACCAAAACCAATTCACAGGATCAGATCCTCTTCTCTCTCATTCCCTTTTTCTCTCTCCCGTTTTGCCCTAAACCCTAAATCCGCAGCCGCCCATTTCTCCACCCTTTCTCAGATTCTTCTTCCCCTATATTTCTCAGATCTCTAATCCTCTATCTTTCTCTCATCGCCGTTAATCGATTTTTTTGTTAACAACTGAACCTGATATCATTTTTGTTAATAACTTATTTCAGGTATTTCATTGCATTCCTCCAAATTACAAGGTATGTCGATATTTGTTTGTGTATTCGTTGTATTCATTTAGTAATGGTGTGGTTTCATATTTTGATTTCTCTTTGTTTTTTTATTCAAATTTATCATCATCACCATCGAGTCGTTAATCGTTTTTAATGACATATGTTTTATTTTGTTTGTTTCGATTGTTTAGATGATGTTTTGTTAGGTTCATGTTCCAACTTGCTGTTGGAATAGTTTTGACCTTTTCATCTTTATGTTTAAATCCAGTCATGTTCATGTTGTTTAGATGTATGTTGAACAGGCCGACATGTTTCAAGCTTTTCATCTTCATGTTTAAATGCATTCTTTTTAAGTTGTTTCTTTTGTTGATAAAGTTTGTATTTTGTTTACTTAGTCATACAGGATTCAAAGGTATTTCTATCCTATAAAGTTTGTATTTTGTTTACTTAGTTATTTTTATCATAAACTTTTTTTTTGTAGGGTGATAAAATTAACGTGACAACTCACTTAAGCATTTGATTTAGAGATATATTAGAGTCTTACTCAATAAATTGTTATTGATCTTGAATTAAACAGTTGAAGTTTAGGTGTTTTCTATAATAATGTAGTTTTCCAAAGTCGATATTGAGCTTATGCGTCGAAGTCGATGTTGATGTAATTTGTGGTTGAATATATGTTGTTCCTGTTGTTTGATGTGGTTTAATTACAAAGAGTGGAGAACGTTACTGACGGGAAACTACCCAGGTACGATGCTTCTGATAAAATTAGTATCCGATTGGGAAGAATGCAACATAGTTTTTCAATTTAGATATCACCATGTCAGGGATTGGAGGAAGAATGCAACTCCGAATGGTGATAGCTCGTCGCTTTTTTCAATGCAACCATATTTTTCAGTAAAACAGAATGAAAATGATTTGATGGAGTTGAGGAAAGCCATTGGAAGGAATCTCTCTAGACAGAGTACAACTCAGACATTCTTCAGGTGATGCATTTATTCTGATTGCTTCTGTTGTGGTCTTGATTTTTCATCTGTATACTTTGATTTCCAGTGACTATCTTAACCATCCATTAAGTTGAAAAATGATTCTTCATTTTCATAATGCAAACAAATTGAAATAACATTTCTTATTAATTTCTTGTCACGTTCTATCATTGACATTTTATTACACTTATATCTGAAGTTAATGCTTTAGCAGAGGATGGATTTGATCAACCTGCTTTGTCTAGCAATATGTCACATCCAGCAATATGATGATAGTATATTATGTTTCACTAATATCTTAGATCATAATCATAGTCCCTTTAACATCAATCATAAGACTTTTAACCTTTTGGATGTAATACATTTTGTTCTATTTTATATTCCACACTCCTTAATAATTTTGTCCTTTTAATTTTTGTCGACAATTCCCACAACATGTAAGTCAATGTTCTTCCCTCATACTTTCCTTTTGAAGTTCTGTATGGTTGCACTTAACATAGATATAAGTGATGTTAAAACATCAGGTATTTGTTGAACCCAGACATGGAGGTTGTGAGCTTTGGAGTCGAGTATAACGCTGAGCAATTGACAGATGCAATAGGGAAAAAGCTGAACAAAACACCCTTGTGATGATACTTTAGAGTAGAAATTTTGTGCTTTAATTCATTATTGTTTCTAAGAACCAACATTTTTCTGCTGTTGAATAACAAGAATCTTATTTTTTATTTTTAAAAGCTATGTTTTTTTATATTGAGGGATGTCAATTCTTTCAAGAAATTACTACATGTTATTACAATGATACTTGATACTATAAACACATTTATTAAACAACATGAAAGAATGCTTAAAAAGAGTTCTAATAGATTGAATATGTTCCATGATTTACCCAATTAAAGCCTTAATCCTTATTTAAACCTGTTTTATTTAACTTGATTGCAGATGAGCAATTAGCTTAGCATGAAAGTTTGTGCAACAAAGAAAATGACGACCTTAATTGAAGAGTAGATACAAGAAAAATTGTACCTTATATTACTGTTGTGTCAACATGGTTTAGATATTAAATCATCTTGATTATTATTCATTATGAAATTTATATATAACTTTATTATACAATGCTTAATTGAAAGGACTAATAATTTTGTTGGAATGTATGGACCAATTGTTTGTACCTGATATTTTTATTTCTCTTCTTTATTTAGTATAATAATGCTTCAATCTAATGTGGTCTCTTGATTAAATAATCTTATGTTTTACTATAATTAGTATACTTTTGATTTGTTCTCCAGATATAATAATATGAGGCTCTGAATTCTTTATTTAGATATAATGATATAAGGAGAATTACCTTTACTGAATGGTTCTTAATAGTTTAAATTTGTGTTAATGAATGATGAAGATCAAACATTCACGTGCAAACAATTATCATCATGTAAAAATAATGCTTTTTAAAATTATATTATTTGCTTCAAAAAGAAATAATCACACAATTGAATGCAATTATGACAAATTTAATTCTTTTCATAAAATGATATTGCAATTTTTTTTAAATCTTTTACTAAGAATTAATATTAATTTATAATGCATCCAATTAAATATATATACATTTATAATTAGAGTCTTATATCAATCTATAAAAGTCAATAAAATATATATTTATATCTAAAAAATACAATTTAATTTTAAATATTAATTAAACAATATGGCTAAAAATAATTTATTGTATAATTATATGTCAGAAATGTTTAGATTGTATAGTTATAATACACATAATATAAATATGATAATAAAATATTTCATTGAACGGTCACATGAGTTATTATTCTTATTATAAAATGTAAAAATTTATTTTTTATTTTATTCTCCTTTTCATTGATATTTTTTTATATTATTATTTAATACAATTAAATTTATATGATCAACTTTTAATTTATATTTAAGTAATTTATTTAAATTTAAATTTACACGATTATTTAAATATAATTTATATCGTATCAAATAAATTTATTCATACGAGATATTTTAAATATAATTTTATTATTTTAAACCAAACAACTTCCTATGTTTCTTTCTTTTTGTTTTCCTCTATTTTGTAATCAGAGATATTTAGATATTTAATTTTTTTTCTTTCACTTTTTGTAAATATTAATAATAAATTTGTTGAATATATGTTTTTATTTTGGTTTATAATATATTGCATTTTTCTCCATAGTTAAAATATTGGACTTTTCTATTCAATATCTCCATAATTATTCTATTGGTTCATAACTTAAATATTGTATTGTTGCATAATGAATATTCTATAGGTCCATAATTATTGTATGGTTTAGATTATTTTGGTGTATAAATATTACAATACGGGACACGACCAGTTAGATTTAATAAAAATATATATGCATAAATATTACTCTCGATATAGATTTGGTTGCGTATGAAACACCCATATTATTATTATACCTAAAAAAAATTAATCTCATTTTTATAAAATAAATCACTCGTGCGAAGCACGGTAACTTACTAGTTTAACATTAAAAGGCGTATCATAGCAATTAATGAGTAACTTAATGTTGATTGATTTTTGTAATGAACTCATTTATAGGCAGATTGATTTATTAACTACAAATGCATTTATTTAATTAAAATACATATATATGTTTTTTTTAGTAAAATCATAAATTATTAGACAACAAAACTAAATCTAACAGAAGATACAAAATTGAGTTTCAATATATATATATATATATATATATATATATATATATATATATATATATATATATATATATATATATATATATATATATATATATATATATATATAATAATAATAAATATATTTATTTATTTCTAAAATTATCATTATAACATAAATATAAAATTTATAAAATTTATGATTAACCAATTTTAATATTGTATTAACCATAAAAACATAAATTATTAATTACATATTTTACTTATATTCATTTACCAATTTGTACTATTTCATTAACCAATAAAATGTCTAACATTAACAAAAATGTTACATTATAATATAAAGTATAATAACAAACTATTAACCAAATTCTGATATTTAAGTATGAAAAATATGAAATAAAACAAATAAGATTGATTAATATAATGTAAAACTGATAATTATATTTCATATTTTAATATCAGAATTTAGTTAGTGTTATATAATTTTTTGGTTAATGATATAGTAAATTTGTTTAATAAATTATAAATTAAACATATAGTTAATAATCTATATTTTTGTGGTTAATGCAATAATAAAATTAATTAATGAAAAATTTTATATTTGTTTCATACAAATAAACATATATTTTATAAATATTTAATTTTATTTATAGAAAAATAAAAATATTATTCACACTATAAATATGATAAATAGTGTTAGGTATAAATAAGTATTGAGTGTAATTATTCTTAATAAATAGGACACAACTTTATAAATATTATGTTGTATTTCTGTTATTTATCAATTTTTCTTAATTTATTTGAAATGATCAAATCCACAAATAGCCAAATTATATTAAGTCCAATGGAAGAAAACAATTTTTTTTACCTCTATTAAATCGGTTTTAGTAGATAATAATTAATAGATTAAAAAATCATAGGTAGATTTATTTATATTACATATATAGGTGTTACGTACTCTTGTAAGGGCATCATACTCAGAGACCTTAGTAGGTATATTATGTTATATGGTGGTTAGGATTTGTCCACGTCGGTGAGAAGTCATGTATGATTGTGTTTTGTGGTGGTTTAGAGTACATGTTCACGTGAGGTGAGAGGCTTCGTACGTGAGTTTTGTATTTAGGTATAAGCGTATGTAAGGTGTGATCTGTATGGCTTAAGATTTGTCATTCCGCCTTTGGAAAGAGGTATTTATAAAGGCTTTTTGGACTTAGGCTTTGGGAAACTCTTAGGGGCGACAATGGCTCCCTCATAACTAAGGGAAGTTGTTGACCACCTAATCTTTTGAGGATCTTGGTGGACTTCTGCTCTGTGAGGATGCCACCTAGGCGACACCAGTCTTAGGCGAGGAAGCCCTTGTTTAAGACACTCATAAATATAACACTACATGGTCACTCAAGCACATGGGCTTTGTTAAGGGAGAAGTTTTTTCAAGACCTCTTTCATTTGTGAGGTACTTCCCTCGTCTTGGAACGATTCCCTCAGTTGATGGCGACTTTTTATTTAAGAGGCGAGTCACTCAGTTGAAGACATTCTTGTTAGACGAGAGCAACGATCTAGAGGGGGATGAATTCAACTTGTATATAAATGAAAAATGGATGGGTGGTCGGCACATGAAGATTTATGTTTGAGGAGTGATGGCAAGAAAATCTATAAATGTAGACGTGTTGTCAATAAACTTTTTTAAAGTTTTACAAGTGGTATTAAAACATGACTATCGGGTGTTGTTTGGGATTTCTACATAGTTTTTAAAGAAACTATATCATAAGTTCAATTATAATTCACTTGTTTTCCCATTCCTCAACTAAATAGCATGCTCAAACTAAAGCCCGCTCCATGGATTGATTTTTATATTATTGCAAGTGGTTTTTCTCTAGTGCTGAAAAACGATTTTGCAAACTGCGGGCTGGTTTGTTTTCCTTTTTAAAAAAAAGTAGGATTTGTGATGCACCTCTGGGCCCAATGTTAGTGTTGAATAGAAAAAAAAATCAAATTTTCTGCTTCCATTCCTGTAACACCCTAATTTTTTCCCTAAGATTTCTTCGCATATCATCTGCATTTTGCATACAAACAAGATCGCACTGGCTTTCAGGTTTCTCCTCAGGGGAAGGGTCTATGCTTCGCAGGAGATCACCATTGTTTTTACTTCTTTATATTTGTTTATATTTACTGACTTCTAACCAAAATACCAAAAATATGTCGCAGTTTGCTTCTTCTTCTCTTTGTGTTGCAGGTATTCAAAGACAGGGCGATGATTTCAATTCAGATGCGTTTGTTCAGTCATAATTCGATTTCAAATGGATGTTTGACCTAATATTGGTCAAACTATCAAAAACTTGTTTCGACTGCGAGTTGTGTGTGCCAGTGGTTTATTTCTCAGGCGATGCGTATTCAATGATAAGTTGTGGTGAATGCGGAAATTCTCTGGTTTATTGAGATGTGGTTTGTGAGAGGTGTGATCCAGATTGTCTTGATTGAGTGGTCATCAGTTCATCTGTGGATTTATTTTCCAAAGATCGATTTAGAAGTATTTGAAAATGTTCAGAAATTCAGAAGACGATGGTTTTGGCTTGAGTTGTGGATTTACTCAGTGATTCGGGAGTTGGTTGTATTCCTCATTATCTGTGGTTGATAAAAATCAAGAATTTGTTGTGGGCTTAAGACCAAGTTTTATCCATTATTCATTTTTTTCTCGATTAAACCATTCCTTTTTTTCCCAATTTTCTAATACCCATTTTATTCAATAATCTTCGTTTCCCATTTTTCTCGATTATCCATTATCCATTTACGATCATTATCCAAATTTTTTCCATCCCATTTTTTTAGCCTATTGTCCATTAAAAATCAATCAATCAAATTCCAAATTTTATTTTCATTTTTATTTCCATTTTTTTCCAATTTTTGCTTTCTTATTTTATAATACAAAAATTCCAAAAAAAGAAATAATTCTATTATAAAGCCTTTTTTTTATAACCCATTCTTTTTATTTGTTTCTCACAATAATAAAAAAAAGGACCTTTGGCCCACCAGCATCAAGCCAAACAACATCACTCCTAGCCTTCCAACATCAGGCCCACATGACTAATCCGTACACCAGCCAAAGCCTCATAGCACATCACCAGCCAGCAACAAGCTTAGGCCCACATGCCAATTTTCCCTCAGCTACACATTTCCACGCCCCATCAAGTCAAAGCAGCACATCACCAGCCAGCTGCAACAAAAAGCCAGCCAGCCTTGCCCACAGCCATCACGTCATCCCGCATCACAACAAACTCCTTGCCTCAAGTCAATCTCCAGTCCCGTACGCGCAAGCCAAAGCTGACCCCACATCAACAAAGCAAAACACCAGCCTGAACAAGCATTTTGCAAGCCGAAATCTACACGCCGCAGGCCCAGCTTCAATCCATACGCCCTCAGCTCCACACAAAACTCTCCCAAGCCTCACGCAAGGCTTCACCACAAGCTGAAGCAAACAGCACAAGCCACACTTCAGCTCATCACCTCACATCCCAAGCAAAAACCAAGCCGTATACCGCATCCCGCACGTGTTCCCTCAACAGCAAAAACAACAGCTTAGGCCCACAATCCACAGCCACACTTGCAGCAAGCCACACGCAAAATGAACTCTCAGCCTCACATTTCAAAACGGAATTCCGCAAGCACCTGAAACCAATCAAAACGCACATTCAAAACAGATCAAAACACAAGGCAGCAAAACGAAAACAAAATGCAAGCGAACACGGGATTTTCGTGACCCTCCAAAACGCAGCAAAATCAATTTAAAACGAAAACGATTTCGTCATCCATTCCCCTATAAATTTAGCCCCTCACTCCTTCAAACTTCAAGCTTCAACAACCCCCACAAATTCTGCCAAATTGAATCCTGAAACAAAATCCCCAATCCTTCCAACCTTCATTCTCCAGATCAATTTTTAAAATCATTTCTCAAAATCCCTAAATCTACTTCATCCAAAAGCAAATTTAAAAAAAAAAGAGAAGAAGAAGAACAAGAAATCGCAAGATCCGAAACAAAGAAATTGAAGGAGAAGAGAGAGGATTTCGCGAAATTGAAAGAGAAGAAGGAGTTTAGCGTTTCTGTTTGTTTGATTTTAAAGGTGAGGAGGAAAAATCTCTCCCCTGTTTCCGCCGCCATGTTCGCAAGGAAGAAGAAGATATAATTTGCTTCTGTCTCTTTTTTTCATTTTTTTCATGTTTTAATTTTATTTTATTTTAATAAAAAACTAATGTGCTGGTTTGGGCTTAGATGCCTATTTGGATCCTGATTGCTAAATCCACCGCCTGTCTTGTGCGGATCTTTCCCTCTCCCTCTTCCATTTTTCTTTTTCATTCTTTGGTTTTTCTTTTATGTTTTTAAATATTATTGTTGCAAAGTATTCTTGATATAAGAGTTCTTTTAGAAAAATATATTTTAGAAAAAAGTTTTAGAATATATTTTAGGAAAGGTTATAGGAATTATATTTTTAGAAAAAGTATTTGGAAAAGAATTTTTAAGAAAGGAATTTAAGAAATATTTTGATTTCTTTTATGGATCTACTTTTAGATCCATTTTTCTTCATCTTTTATTTTTGGTCGATGACAATCTCCGATTCGTGATTGTTGATTTCCGATAGGTTTAATCTTCATTATTTCAAATCTATGGATGAATGATCATTTGGATCATTCTCCATACTTTGAGATCGTGATAGGTTGCCTTCGATAAATTCAACGAGAATCTCGATTAAGATTAGACCGTTCTTTTTCTTTTAGTGTGGCATGTTTTCGGAGAACGATCCATAATATCGTTTCTCTAACATGTATTAACACGAATATTTTCCACTTTAATTAGTGGTGGCCGGCCTCATTTGTAGGGTAATTACTTCGTAAATTACTCGGCAATTGCTTAACATAGACCTAAAGTTGTCCCGATTCGGAATAAGATCCACTTGGATCCGGTTGCCTCGATTTTATTATTCTTTTCGTGGTTGTGCTTGATTAAGTTCATCATACCACTTATATTGTAAATATTATAATAATGTGAATATAATAATCCATTTAAATTTAATCTCTCGCACCTTATCCTTTTATTTCAATTTCTTGCTCCTTATCTCTTTATTATGCTTTATCATATTATATCATATATCATCTTGTTTATGTTTATATTGTTGCTTGTGATTTTTATTTTGTCCATTCGGATACCAAAACATTAATAATGGATTAAACACTTAAAATACTTGTGACTTTAATTTTGACTATGGTTACTATCCTTAGCTTTGGAGTATGGACTTAGATTTTAGGATCTCTACCCTTGCTCAAGTTGTGATGGATTGGAAACCTCGGCCTCAAGTTATTTCATTAGTCTTTGAAGAGGGAATTCCGATCACCTTGAAGAAATGTGCAAATTTGGTTTGATCGCTTCTTCTCTTAACTTTTAATTCAAGTCTTAGGATAGTCACTTCATCTCCTCCCCATTCTTAAATTTTCAAAACTTCTCCCTATTTCAAAAATCTTCTTTGTTTTCAAACTTCGAATGCTTTCGCAATCAAACCTTGACTTAGGTCAAGAGATTTTAACCTTTTCACTTTGTTTTCTTAAATAAATGTTAATCCACGTAAATATATCGAAATTCTTTTCTTACATACTTTAAAAAATCCAAAACTCACTCAATTGTTTTTGTGCCTTGGTGCACCTTTTCTTTTCATATGTTTAGATATGATTCATCCTTTCTAGCGAAATTATTCGCTAAAGGATGACGACTTATCTCTACATTTTAAAATTAATGCAACTCATTGTTTCTTTTCAAATTTTGTACCACGAACTACGAGGTTTTGATCTCGCATTGCACTTTGTGGGTACGTAGGCATGAGGCGTTAAAACCTCTTCAAACACAAAAATCTTAAAAAATATTCTTCTCCTCATCCCTTCAATCATTTTCAAACAAACCAATTTCAGACCAAAAAGCAATAAGTATTTCAAAGGGCTCCCGTGGAGTACCACGGACGAGTCGGGTGCCTAAAACCTTCCCGGTTCGTAACCAATCCCCTTACCCGTTCTCTGTTTGTTTCTTTTAGCTTCTGCTTTAGATTCCTTAGGTTTTTATTCGTTCTTTTACCTTTTTCCTTTTGGAAATAAACAAAAGCGCTGTGGCGACTCTGTGTACCTTGAGTGAAGTTAATCAATAGCTTACACTCACGATTTTACCGCTACAGAAAAGTGGCGACTCTGCTGGGGAGTAATCTCTAAGTGGATTTAGCCTACTTTGATTTATTTACTGCTTTGGTTTGATTTGTTTGTTATTTGGTTGTTCTGTTTCGGTTTTGGTGATCCTCTGTGTGAGATAGATTCTAACCCAGATCTGAGTGAAACTTATGATAGGACAGCGATATTCGAAGCGATATGCGATGGAGTAGTCCAAAGCAATATCAATTTGATAATCTCCACTCGGTTAGGCTCTCTTGGACTATCAATGTCATGACGAGTAATCGTACGTGGCATTATTTTCCGACCTTGAGCTGATCATACTGAGGACCTTAGAACCCTTAACCCATCTAAGCCAATTTAGGAACGTAGTGCGGAAATTGTCTGGGTGTAAACCTAAGGCGGTTGTCACGCGATACTACACTCGGATGAGGTCTATTTTAAGAATGTTATCGGTTGGGGAGTAATCCAACGTACCGATGATATTCTAAAGATGGCTGTTAACTCCAGGCACCTCTGTTAGCACCCTTTTGGTTTTCTGCAGGTACATTGAAGACAAACCTTAGTACTTACCTGTGTGGGTTGGTGTTCTGTTACCTTGACTTCATGCTCGTGACTCGGAACCTAAGCCCGTGTGCCTTGTGTGATCTTGTTTGTGTTTGTTGCATGCATGCCATCATGCATTCATGAGCATTGTGTTGTAAGATTTCAAAGGACTTATAAGGAACTTTTGCAAAATTTCAGATGTCTATGGCTTTGACTTTTGAAAGGAGGAACACAAAGAAGTACACCTTCAAGAATCCTAATGTTGTAGAGTTGAGAAAGCTAGGAGCTTTGGTTGTTGATACCCAAGAGTTCCGGAGATGTCATGGGAAGCTTTTGTATATGTTGGATACCGATGTACCTGAGGGGATTCTCCCTACTTTGGCTCAGTTTTATGATCCGTTGCATCATTGTTTCACTTTTCTGGATTATCAGCTTGTGCCGACTTTGGAGGAGTATTCTCATTGGTTAGGTTTGCCTATTCTGGACAAGGAGTTTCTTTTCACTGGTTTAGAGAAGGAGCTTACTATCAAGGTCATCGCCAAAGCACTTTTTCTTAAGGAGATCGATCTTAATGGGAAGTTTCTTCCAAAGGGGATTGTTCGTGGTATTAATGATAAGTTCTTGATGGGAAAAGCTTCTACTTCACTTACTTTGGGTCATAAGGATGCATTTGAGGCTATTCTTGCTTTGCTTATTTACGGGATTGTCTTGTTTCCGAACTTGGATGGTATTGTGGATGAGAAGGCTATTCAGATCTTCTTGAAGAAGAACCCGGTGCCCACTTTGCTTGGAGATATGTATCATGCTTTTCACTATAGGACCTCCAAAGGTGACGGAGAGATTGTATGTTGTGTGCCTCTTCTTTATAGGTGGTTTATTTCTCACCTACCGAAGTCGGATGTCTTCAAGGACAATAGAGAGAATCGAAGATGGTCTCAAAGGTTGATGTCGCTTTCTCATAAGGATATGACATGGTATAGTTCTCATTATGACACTGGAGTTCTTATTGATAGTTGTGGAGAATTTCCTAATGTACCTTTTCTTGGTACACGTGGGGGAATTAGCTATAACCCCATTCTGGCTAGACGACAGTTCGGTTATTGTTTGAAGGACATTCCAAACAATCTTTCCTTATCCCGTTTCTTCTTTCTTAATGGTGCTGATCATATAGAGATGAATAAAAGGATTGCTCATTCTTGGCATGCGGTTCACCGGAAAGAGAAAGGTCAATTGGGAAGACAACACCTTCCTCCTTCCGAATGTTATATTCAGTGGGTTCGATCTAGGGCTTCCAAGCTCAAGATGCCTTATCCACCTGAGGAGCCTTTGTTTCCCATATTACCTTTGTCTGCTTTTCTTCCTCCCGTCGATGAGAAGGTGGCTCTTCAAGAAGAGTTAGAGAAGATGAAGAAAGAGAAAGAAGAATGGCTACTTGAGAGGACTATTATGCAGGAGCAGTTGAAGGAGAAGGATGATCTTATTGAGCTACTTGAGCGGCGTGTCACGAAGAGACCGAGAGAGGATTTATCTTCCTCTAGTACTCCATCTACTATTCCTCCTACTTCCGGTGCTTGGAAGGCCATTGTCGACAAGTTGGTGAAAGATAAGGAAGATATGGAAGATCGGTACAAGAATGAGATCAAGAGGATTCGCATGAAGTATCAGCCAGGATTCGGGACTTCTTCGGATATGATTCCCTAGGCCTAGTTTACTTTTGCTCTCATGTATTAGGATTATTGATGTTTGTATTTCACTTGTAATCCTCACTTTGATCTTAATGAGAATGAGTTTTTTTAAGTACTTCAAAAAAATGTCTCTTTATAAATATTGCAAGTTATCTTATAATCCTTTGAAATCTTTGCATCTGCATATGCATACCATGCATCATATCCGCATTTGTCTTGCTTTTTGAGTGTTCTCCAGGGATCTTATTGTTGTTTCTTGGTCTTCATTCAGTTCTCCTGTCAAGCTGACTCACCGATTTGATACTCGAGCTAATCGGAGAAGGGTGATGGAAACTTTACAACAAGAGAATCGCGAGCTGCGCGAAGAGGTTACTTATCTGAGGGAAAGCTTGGAAAGAGTTTCTGCTATGATGGAAAGTTTGGTGGCTGCTCAGAATCAGCCACCTCCTAATTCTCCTGTTCAGAATACTGTCATCTCTGAGGTTGTTGCCGCATCAATTCCTGTTGAAACTGTTATTTCTCCTCGCTATCGTATGCTTGCTAGCACACCTTGGGGCATGCCAGTTTATTTTATTCCTGCCGGTTACCGTCCTCCTCATCCTGAGACTGCTGCATTTAATACTCTCCCACCACCAGTGTGGACTACTCTTCCTCCAGTTGTGACAACTGCACCGCCTGTGGTGCACACTATTCCGCACCATGATGAAATGATTTACCATGCTGAGCCCAGTGAAGGTGCTGGAGTGGCTGAAAGACTTGATGATTTCCAGGGATGCTTTGTTAAGATCCAGAGGGAGATGAGAGCCTTGAAGCATAAGGATTTGTTCGGAAAAGATGCTTATGATCTTTGTCTGGTCCCAAATGTTAAAGTTCCTTACAAATTCAAATTGCCTGAGTTTGAGAAGTACAAAGGCAACACTTGTCCGTTGAGTCATTTGACTATGTATGCAAGGAAGATGTCTGCTCAGACTGATAATGATAAGCTGCTGATTCACTATTTCCAGGACAGTTTGACCGGGGCACCCATGAGGTGGTATATGAGTATGGATAATAGCCAAATCAAGACCTTCAATGTTTTGGGAGAAGCGTTTGTGAGGCAGTACAAGTATAACGTTGATATGGTGCCAGATAGAGATCAACTTCGTGCTATGTCCCAGAAGGACAAAGAGACTTTTAAAGAATATGCGCAGAGATGGCGCGAGCTGGCAGCCCAGATAGTTCCTCTGCTGGAAGAAAAAGAAATGACGAAGATCTTCTTGAAGACGTTGGGTTCTTTTTATTACGAGAGGATGATAGCAAGCGCTCCTTCCGATTTCACTGAAATGGTGAGCATGGGGATGCGTTTAGAAGAAGGTGTCCGTGAGGGACGGTTGAGTCAAGAGAATAGTAATGGTTCAAGCTCTAGAAGGTTCAACTTTGGGAAAAAGAAAGAAAATGAGACTAATGCAGTATCTCGTGAAAGTTATAGAAGGCCTCACAGTCGTGGGAATCACCATTCGCAGCATGTAGCTTCTGTAACACCGATGATTAACGTGGCTCCAGCTATGCCAATCGTTCCAAAGTACCAACCTCGTTATCAGCAACCTTCTGTGCAACAAGGTGGTAATCAACAAGTTCGGGCTAAGCCGAGTTTTGATCCTATTCCGATGATGTATGCATATTTGCTTCCATCTTTGATTGCAAAGAATCTGGTACTGACCCGTCCTCCACCTCCAGTTCCAGAGACTATTCCATGGTGGTATAAGCCAGAGGCTCGCTGTGCTTTTCATCAAGGTGCCCCGGGGCATGATGTTGAGAATTGTTATCCATTGAAGTTCGAAGTACAGAAGTTGATGAGGAACAATGTTCTGTATTTTAATGATGTTAATCCAAATGTGCAGAAAAATCCGTTGCCGAAGCATGGTAATGCGTCTGTGAATATGGTTGACGGTTGTCCTGGTTTGTTCAAGATCTATGAGGTCCGTCATATTCGAAGGTCTTTGGTTGAGATGCATGCTTTCTTAAGTGAATATCACGATATTGATCACGATTATGCTGGTTGTTGTATTTGCTCGGTGAATCCTCGTGGTTGCGTGATTGTTAAGAGAGACATTCAAAAGATGATGGATGATAAGTTGATTGAAGTGACAACAAAAAGAGATGAATATGAAAATGAAGTGAATGTTATTATGCCTCAGTTCAATCTTCCTGAGAGGACTGTTCCTGAGAGGGTGGTTATTTCTTTTGATATTCGCAAAAATGTTGTTACTCCATTGGTGATTAATGTGCCTGGTCCAATGCCATATGAGTCTGATAAAGCTGTTCCGTACCGGTATAATGCTACAATGATAGAAAATGGTAGGGAAGTTCCTATTCCTACTCCGAAGTCTGTAGTTAGCATTGCTGATGTGACAAAGGTCACTCGAAGTGGTAGAGTGTATGCTTCAGATCCTCCAAAGAGAGTTGAAGATACAAGTGCAAGTAAACAAATTATGGATGCTGTTGCCCAATCAGGCCAAGCTGGTAATCGTGAAGATGAAGTGCTAAAATTGATAAAGAAGAGTGAGTACAACATTACTGAGCAGTTGTTGCAGACTCCATCGAAGATATCGGTTTTATCACTCTTGATGAGTTCTGAGGCTCATAGGCAGTCTTTGCAGAAGATTCTTGATTAAGCTTATGTTGACCATGATGTGACTGTTGATCAGTTTGATATTATTGTGGCTAATATCACATCTTGCAATAACTTAAGCTTCTGTGATGACGACTTGTCTGAAGAAGGAAGGAATCATAACTTGGCGTTGCATATTTAAGTGAATTGTCAGGAAGATGCCATGTCCAAAGTGCTAGTTGATACCGGATCATCTCTGAATGTTATGCCAAAATCGACTTTGTCAAAGCTTGCGTATCAAGGTGCTCCCATGAGACACAGTGGGATTATTGTAAAAGCGTTTGACGGGTCGAAGAAGACAGTGATTGGTGAAGTGGATCTTCCTATTCTTATTGGACCGTTTATATTCAAGATTACTTTTCAAGTAATGGATATACGTCCCGCTTACAGTTGTCTCCTCGGAAGACCCTGGATCCATGAGGCTGGAGCTGTGACATCCACTCTTCATCAGAAGCTGAAGTTTGTGAAAGAGGGGAAATTAGTGACCGTTGAAGGTGAAAGGGCGATGCTTGTGAGTAATTTGTCCTCTTTCTCTTATATTGATGCTGAAGAAGAGGTGGGAACTTCGTTTCAAGCTCTTTCTGTCGTGGATAATGTTGCTAAGAAGAATGCCATGCCCATGTCCTCTTTCAAGGATGCTCTGCGAGTGCTTGAAGCTGGTCAGTCTGATGGTTGGGGACAAATTATTGATGCTGTTGACAACAAGGAAGGTTTTGGTATCGGCTTTGCACCAGGCGTGGTTCTTAATGACCCAAAGACTATTCAAGAAGGCTTCCGAAGTGCTGGATTTATCAACGATCATTCCACTGCTGCCATCGTTGAAGATGATGAAGACGAAGAAATGCCTGACTTTGTTACGCATGGAAAGATTTTCCAGAACTGGATCGCTGTTGATGTTCCTTTTATTGTTCATTCTTCAAAGTAATTTGTTTTATTTTCTTTTAAAAATCCTTTCACTCTGCCCAAGGTGAAAGTGATGTTTGTCGGGCTTTGTTTCAAATTTTATCATCATCAATAAAATGTTATTTTGTTATTTCCATATGTGTTTTTCCTTTTTGCTTTATTCTGAAAAATGGTAACATAAAAAACCCATAATAATAATTGTTTATCTGCATAATGTTTGCACTTTTGTTCATATTCTAAAATAAAAAATAAAATCATTGTGCAGATTGATTGATAAACCCATTGAAAACAATGATCCTATGCCCTCTCCCAACTTTGAATTCCCTGTGTTTGAAGCTGAGGAAGAGGATGTTGAAGAGATTGCCGATGAGATTTCTCGGTTGCTTGAGCACGAGGAGAAAGTTATTCAGCCTCATGGAGAGTCTATAGAGATGGTCAACTTGTGTTCTGAAGATGAAAAGAAAAAAGTCAAAGTTGGAGCATTGCTTGGTCCTGATGTTAAGAAGAGGATTGTAGAGCTTCTTAGAGAGTATGTTGATGTATTCGCTTGGTCTTATCAAGACATGCCAGGTCTTGATACTGATATTGTGGAGCATAGATTGCCGTTGAAGCCTGAATGTCCACCTGTAAAGCAGAAGCTGAGAAGAACTCATCCCGACATGGCAGTAAAGATCAAAGAGGAGGTTCAAAAGCAGATTGATGCATGTTTTCTTGTGACGTCAACTTATCCTGAATGGGTCGCCAATATCGTTCCTGTTCTGAAGAAAGACGGAAAAGTCCGAATGTGCGTTGATTACAGAGATTTGAACAAAGCCAGTCCGAAAGATGATTTTCCATTGCCACACATTGATATGTTGGTAGATAATACGGCTAAGTTTGATGTGTTCTCTTTTATGGATGGATTTTCCGATTATAATCAAATAAAGATGGCACCCGAGGACATGGAAAATACCACATTTATTACACCATGGGGAACATTCTGCTACAGAGTGATGCCCTTTGGATTGAAGAATGCTGGTGCAACATACCAAAGAGTTATGACTACACTTTTCCATGATATGATGCATAAAGAAATCGAGGTATATGTTGATGATATGATCGCTAAGTCGAAGACTGAAGAGGATCATGTTGAACATTTGCTGAAGTTGTTTCAGAGATTAAGGAAGTATAAGCTTCGTTTGAATCCGAACAAGTGCACTTTTGGTGTACGTTCTGGAAAGCTGTTAGGTTTCATTGTCAGCCAAAGAGGCATTGAAGTTGATCCTGACAAAGTGAAAGCTATTCAGGAAATGCCTGCTCCAAGAACCGAAAAGCAAGTGAGAGGATTCTTGGGCCGTTTGAATTATATCTCGAGGTTTATCTCTCACATGACTGCCACATGTGCTCCGATCTTCAAGCTGCTTCGGAAAGATACAGGTTGTGTCTGGACAGATGATTTCCAAAAGGCGTTTGAAAGTATTAAAGAATATCTGCTTGAACCTCCTATCTTGTCTCCTCCGGTGGAAGGAAGACCGATGATCATGTATTTGACTGTGTTGGAAGATTCCATGGGTTGTGTGCTTGGTCAGTAAGATGAATCTGGAAGAAAAGAATATGCAATTTACTACTTGAGTAAGAAATTCACTGATTGTGAGTCTCGGTACTCCATGCTTGAAAAAACTTGTTGTGCCTTAGCCTGGGCTGCAAAGCGTCTTCGCCAGTATATGCTGAATCATACAACTTGGTTGATCTCTAAAATGGATCCAATCAAGTATATCTTTGAAAAGCCTGCTTTGACTGGGAGGATTGCTCGTTGGCAAATGTTGTTATCAGAATATGATATCGAGTACCGAACTCAAAAAGCTATAAAAGGTAGTATCTTGGCTGACCATTTGGCACATCAACCGATTGATGATTACCAACCAATCAAGTTTGATTTTCCAGATGAAGATGTGATGTTCCTGAAAGTGAGAGATTGTGATGAACCTTTGATTGAGGAAGGGCCAGAGCCTGGATCTCGATGGGGTTTAGTTTTTGATGGTGGTGTGAATGCACGCGAAAGAGGAATTGGGGCAATGATCATTACTCCCCATGGTTCACATATTCCTTTTGCCGCAAGGTTAACTTTTTCTTGTACCAACAATGAAGCTGAGTATGAAGCCTGTATTATGGGTCTTGAGGAAGCTATTGATTTGAGGATTAAGCATCTTGATGTGTATGGAGATTATGCCTTGGTAATCAATCAGATCCAGGGTACGTGGGTAACCCATCAACCCCACTTGATTCCTTATAGATATTATGCCAAGAAAATATCAACTTTCTTCTCTAAAGTTGAGTTTCATTATGTTCCTCGTGATGAGAATCAGATGGCGGATGCTTTAGCAACTATAGCTTCTATGATAAAGGTGCACCAATGGAATGATGTTCCCATGATCAGTGTGATGCGACTTGAAAGACCAGCTCATGTGTTCGCAGTTGAAGAGGTCCATGATGACAAGCCTTGGTATCATGATATTAAATGTTTCCTCCAGAGTCAAGAATAACCGCTTGGGGCATCCGATAAAGATAAGAGAACTTTGAGGAGATTGGCAGGCAATTTCTTCCTGAATGGAAATGTGCTTTACAAGAGAAATTTTGACATGGTCTTGCTCAAATGCGTGGATAGACACGAAGCAGACATGTTAATGAAAGAAATTCATGAAGGATCATTTGGTACTCATGCTAATGGAAATGAAATGGCTAAAAAGATGTTGAGAGCAGGTTACTATTGGCTGACAATGGAATCTGATTGTTGCAAGTATGTGAAAAAGTGCCATAAGTGTCAAGTGTATGCTGATAAGATTCATGTGCCACCAGCTTACCTCAATGTGATTTCTTCCCCATGGCCTTTCTCTATGTGGGGAATTGATATGATTTGTATGATTGAACCCAAGGCTTCGAATGGACATCGTTTTATTCTTGTGGCAATTGACTACTTCACCAAGTGGGTGGAAGCAGCATCGTATGTTAATGTGACCAAGCAAGTTGTGGTTCGGTTTATCAAGAAAAATATTATCTGCAGATATGGTGTTCCAAATAGAATCATTACTAATAATGGTTCGAACTTGAATAATAAGATGATGAAAGAGCTTTGTGAAGAATTCAAGATTCAACACCATAATTCTTCTCCTTATAGACCGAAGATGAATGAGGCTATTGAAGCTGCGAACAAGAACATTAAGAAGATCATTCAGAAGATGGTTGTGACGTACAAGGACTGGCATGAGATGCTCCCTTTTGCTTTGCATGGGTATCGTACATCTGTCCGCACTTCAACAGGGGCAACCCCTTTCTCACTTGTTTATGGTACAGAAGCAGTGCTCCCCGTCGAAGTTGAGATCCCATCAATGAGAGTTCTGATGGAAGCCAAGTTGACTGAGGTTGAATGGTGTCAGAGTAGATTTGATCAGTTGAATTTGATTGAAGAAAAGAGAATAACAGCTTTGTGTCATGGTCGGTTGTACCAGCAAAGAATGAAGAAAGCTTTTGACAAGAAGGTCAAACCTCGTGTATTCAGAGAAGGCGACCTCGTGCTCAAAAAGATTCAGTCTTTCCTTAAAGATTCTTGGGGCAAGTGGACTCCGAACTATAATGGCCCATATGTTGTTAAGAAAGTCTTCTCTGGAGGTTCATTAATTCTTGCAACTATGGATGGTGAGGAGATCACTCGCCCTGTGAATGCGGATGCAGTCAAGAAATACTTCGCCTAAAAAAATAAAAGAACAGCTCGCTAAGTTGAAAACCCGAAAGGGCGGCTTAGGCAAAAATGAGCGTCTCGGTGGATTGAAAACCCGAAAGGGCGGTCCAGGCAAAAATTAGAGACATAAACAGAAATAATTATCCCGGTAGATTGAAAACCCGAAAGGGCAATCTAGGCAAAAGTTAGGGATCATGGCAAGTAACTGCGTCGACAGACTGGATCACTTGTAGTAACCGAGGATTTCAGATTCTATCCCTCAGAAGAATTTCCCATCAAAGATTCTTATTCACTCATCCTTGACTGAAGTTTCGGACACAGTGGAGTTCAAAGTTGAAAGGGAGAATAGTGATCACTGTATCTCAATGTAGCCCTTTTCCATGTATTTACCATTTTTCAAACTTGTAATGATCCATGGAGTCATGCCATTTGCTGACTACCCATTCTATCAATGAATTTGAGATTTTATCCAATTGTTTGCAATTCTTTATATTGTTTCTGCTTACAAAATTTCAATTTATTGTTGATGATGATTTTTGAAACAAATTTAATAAATTTAATCTTTGAAGATTTTAAAAACATTTTTCTTTCGATATATGAACAAAGAGAGGATATCAATAGTGCCTCCAAGAATGGTAAAGTCTGGATGTGTGTAACTCGTCTCTCCCAAAGCAGGGTTTGATTCGGTTGTGTCCATGCGAAGTTCCTGGATAGTCTTGACAAGATGTTGTTAATAATTTTTTGTTCCCCAACAATAAGCATGAATGGGGATTGTATGTATTCCCCAGAAGAGTTGTTGGAAAGGATGTTCTTAAGAATCCCTAGCTGAGTTTTGATCTCTTCCTCAGCAAGTTATCTTTAACTTGAGAAGTATTGGAAATCCCCAGCTGAGCTCTTGTTCCTCAGCTCGATTTGTTTGCATCCTTGAATATAGAAGTATTGATATAGCAGTCAGTTTAGAGGTTTTCTTTTACCCGATGGTGGGTATTGATTTAAAATCCCTCGTAACTTGTTTTGGATATGATGTTAACTTCTGATATCCCCATATGGATCCCTAGTAGGTCTGCATATGTTGATTTCCAGCAGGTTCCTATTTTGATTTTTAGCAGGTCTTGCACTCTATCCCTAGGTGGAGCAGGAGTGGTATGACAGTTATTCCTCGTGAAGTTTGATTTTTTATCAAGAACACTTCCATCCTCAGCAGATTATTACCTTTCCTCAGCAGGGTGATATCCCTAGCAGATGCTGTATTATCATGATTTAAGCCTTGTAGTAGGATTTTATTCCTTTGATGGCTTATGATAGTCCCCTACAAGATTTCAAGTTGAATCTCCAGCATGTTTCCCTGCATTGTTGCCTTGGGATTAGCCGAGTATCTGGTTGTTGTGGTGTTCATGTCACCCGTTTCTTATCTTTATGTCTATTTTGTCAGCATATTAATAAGCATATTCATACACATAAGCATAGCATCGTTTGCTTGCATTCTTGCATTTATCATTGTTCTCTGCTCTTTGGGTGTGGATTTTCCCCACAGAGTATGTGTGTCGTCTTCCTCTCAAGTTTAGAGTGTCGACCATTAAGCAGAAAATGTTAATCCTTTCTAGTTCCCAATTGAGTTTGTTTCTCGTGGATGATTTTGATTCAGTTTCCTCCCCAGTTTATTATCTGGATGGAATTTCCCCCCAGTTGAGATATTACCTCCTCGGGATGAGTCTTGTTTGACCGTTTCTCTCCAATTTGTTCTTGGATTGAACTTTGGTTCTCCTTTGGTGGATATATTTCTTTGGAATTAAGCTATCACTGTTTGATAGTGGGCAACATTTTCTTCAGCTTGAGTATATTACTTTGGAATTAAGCTATCAGTAACTGATAGTGGGTAATATTGCCAAATTGATCAAGTTCTTTTACTTGTACTCCTACCCAGTAAATCAGGTATGAAATTTTGTGATCAGGTATGAGATGTCGAATGAGATGTTTAAACACTTGACAACTTAACCAAAACTTAATTTGCAGGAAAATTAAACAACACAGTAATTTGTTAACCCAGTTCAGTGTATAACCACACTTACATCTGAAGGCTACCAAGCCAGGAGGAAATCCACTATAAGTAATATTAATTCTAGACTTAAACCACCCAGTTTAATCTTTCACTTAATATCTACCCAATGAAATTTCTACCTAAGACACAACTTAGATATGAGTACCAACTCACTCCCCCTCAATCACACAGTGATCTTGTTTACAAGTTAAATAAAATTGAAGTCATACTTCAAACAAAACAGCTTGATCTTACTTCACAGTTTCAATCAAGTCACAAATACACTTTTGCTTAAAAGCTCATAAAGTGGTACAATAAAAACAACCTGCTATTAAAACACAAAACACCCTATTTGGTCTTCTTAAATTCGTACTCAATTCTGAGAGTTTCTGTTGCTTAAATAGGTGTATGGATTTTGGGCTTTCTGTAGGTTTATCCAATCCTGAAACACATGCAGCTTCCACCTTGAATTAGGGTTTGTTACTTCCTAGATTCTAGGTGATTCAGTTCTTCTGATTATGCTGAAGACTCATAACAACACTCCCTACAGATGCGCCTTATTCTGTTTTGTCCATCCATAATTAATTCCAGATAACTTTCCTTAAATTACTCAGTTCTGTTAGTCATTAATTAATTCTGGTAGCAGGTTTAAGATGTCACAACATCTGTTGGGACATCCTGAAAAACTGAACTTAAATCATTAACACAATGTCCCAACATCTGGTGTGACATCCTGAATTAAGTTCATTTACTTATACTCTGTTTGATAATGTCCCAACATCTGATAGGACATCCTGAACTGAATTCAACATTTCTTGTTGGTCAAAAATTCTGCCAATTCTAAACATCTACAAACTCCCCCTTTGGCTAATTTTTGGCTAACATATTTTTCTGGTTATCAGAGTGCAGCATAAGTTCTTTTATCAGAGTATAGCAGTTCTTTTCTGTTGAGTCATGTGTGAGTTTACTCCCCCTCAAACATACATGTATTCAGTCTTGTTGCAACAGAAATTTTTCATTAACATCACAGATTTAGTTCAGAAGCAAACAGAGGTTTTTCATTAATAACCAAACAACATTATACATTGTTGTTGTTGTTCTTGTTCTCCCCCTTGTTAGACATAAATTTGGGGCCAAAGCTACTATTTCAAAATTACAATGCAGCAGTCATTACATTTTCCTCACATACAGTTTTTCACTCAGACTCCTCATAGTCAGTTTCTTCCTCTTCCTCAGTCCCCTCATCAGAAGCAGCAGCTTTCTGAGAACTTTCTTCAATCTCCAGCCTTTGGATAATCTCCTCAAGCTTCTGCTTCCTTGCATCCAGTTCTTTGCATGTGATCTTCAGCTCAGCAATCAAGGCAGCTTTAAAGATTGGAGATTTTGCCTTTGAAGGACCAGCAGATGTCCCAGAGGGAGCTTCAACATCAGCTGCATGATGACTCAAGAACAGCTTGTAGTGGAAGGCCAGAGGGCTTTCTCTTTTGCAAATTGTGTCCTTCTCAGTGAGGATACCAGGATACTGACTCAGCATTATTCCACACAGCAAGGAAGGGAAGGCAATTGGCAGCTTTGTTGCAGATGATCCAACATGCTTCAATGTCTGATCAAAGATATAAGCTCCATAATCCAGCTTTGTTTGGGTGCCCACAACATATATGAACCTGCCTAAACCAGTTGATATTGAGGATGTATGATTGGTAGGGACCCAGTTTGCTGTGCCAATTCTATTCAGCATGGCATACTTCCTTGTCAGCATGCTAACTGAGAGCTTCCCTTTAACTGGCCAAGTCTTGACCTGATTAGCAGTGATAACCTTGCAAACCTGGTTATCAGTCTTCCCTAACTCATTTGGACCATCAGATTCTCTTCCAAGGAATTGGTTGATAACCCTAGGAGAGAATTCTACACACCTTCCTCTTACATATACTTTTCTAAAGTCAGCAGACTTACCATTAGCACAATCTTCTTGGAGGTTGACTATGAATTCCTTGACAAGCAGCTCATAGCAAGGAGAGAAGTTGAAGACAGTTTTGAAAAGGCCAGCAGAAGAAATGAGATCAATTAACTCTGTGCACTCAAGTGCATTACTGCTCAGCTCTCTTTCAAGTGCTACCCTTCTTTGATAAACAAACTTCCATCTATTCACACTTGAAACATGATGAAAGGAGATGTTTTCCAAAGGAGCTTCTGGAACAGAAGTTGATGACCTTGAGGGTGCTGGTTTCTTCTTTGGAGGAGATGTTGGGACATCTTCTTCAACATCTGAATCTGGAGGAGTGACAACTTTCCTCTTTTGTGTTTGCACCTTGCTCCATTGTTTTGTAGGACCAAAGACAACTTTAGCTTTGTCCTTCTTTGGTGTAGCTTGCTTCTTCTCAGGAATTGCATGTCCTGCATTCATCTTTTCTTTCCTAGTCCTAAGCCTTTTGGTTATGCTAGGGTTTACAGAAGCAATGATTTCTGTATCATAATCATGCTCTAGGTTCATAACAGGAGGAGGTTGAGCAGTCTCCTCTTCAGGTGGTGGATCAACAGAGATTTGCTTTTCAGTGGAGGCCTTGTGCTAGTCCTTAGATGCTTCTTCATCACTATCAGTGGAGGCCTTTTTCTGGTCCTCAGATGTATCATCAGCAGTATCAGATGAGACCTTTTGCTGGTCTTCAGATGGTTCAACATCTATTGGGACATCCTGTTGAGCAGGAGTGTCCTTTTCAGCCTGAGTTTGTTGATCTTCTTGTGGAGCTGGCATGGTGTTCAGAGGGATAGATATGCCACTTACCACTCTTTGCTCAGATAGGATCCTGTTTACCAACTCCTTTATGGAATCATCCACGTATTCAAAAGCTTTTGGAGTGATGTTTGATGGTGAAGGTATGCCTTTGGCCTTGCTGAAAACAGGGTCTTTTGTCCTTTTAGGAGTTCTTGGCTTTTGAGCAAGAGGAACACTTCCTCTGATTTCGTCCATTGGAGTTGAATCCATGGGTACCACAGAAATGGGGGTTGCATGCACCACATCTTCCTTGTTGAGGATTTCTTCAGAGATGTTAGGGTTTTGGTGATGAGCCATTTTGAGAATGTGGTGAAGAAAAAGATTGAGATTGGTTGAGTTTGATGATCTCAGAGAGTTAGCTATAGCAAGCAAGTTGTTGTGAGAGAATGCTGAGAAGATGAATAGCTGAATGTGAGCTGATATTCTTATAAGAGCCGTTACTTGGAGAATTTCTAGGAGTGGAATACACAAGGTGCTTGACTAGACTGGTGTTGCCATCTGGTGATCATGCCATACGATGTCATATGACATGTTGGCACATCTCCATAACTACTAAATTTCACACAAACAGATTCCCAATTTACCCCTTAGGTTTTCAAATTGGGTAGCATCCAAGGCTTTAGTAAATATATCAGCCAATTGCAGATTTGTAGCTACATGTTCCAATGAGATCACTTTTTCTTCTACAAGATCTCTGATGAAATGGTGCCTGATATCAATATGCTTGGTCCTGCTATGTTGGATAGGATTCTTTGATATGTTAATAGCACTTAAGTTATCACAGTACAATGTCATGACATCTTGTGGGACATTGTACTCAGTGAGCATTTGCTTCATCCAAACCAACTGTGAACAACTGCTTCCAGCTGCAATATATTCAGCTTCAGCAGTAGATAAGGATACACAATTTTGTTTCTTACTGAACCAAGAAATCAAATTGTTTCCTAGAAAGAAGCATCCTCCTGAAGTGCTTTTTCTGTCATCAGCACTTCCAGCCCAATCAGCATCACAGAAGCCAGTGAGAATTGGTTTGCATCCATGAAAGTACATTATGCCATAGTCACAAGTACCATTAACATATTTCAGAATTCTCTTGACTTGGTTAAGATGACTAACTTTTGGATCAGCTTGATATCTTGCACATACACCTACTGCAAATGCTATGTCTGGTCTGCTAGCAGTCAGATATAACAAGCTTCCAATCATGCTTCTGTATAGGCTTTGATCTACATTCTCACCCTTGTCATCTTTTGTCAGCTTTAAATGTGTGGGGGCAGGAGTTCTCTTATGAGTAGGACTGTCCATCCCAAATTTCTTGACTATGTTCTTAGCATACTTGCTTTGGGAAATGAACATGGAGTCCTCCATTTGCTTTATTTGCAGTCCAAGAAAGTAGGTTAATTCTCCTACTAGGCTCATTTCAAATTCAGATTCCATCTGATTGACAAAATGTTTCACCATCCTTTCTGACATCCCACCAAAAACAATGTCATCTACATATATTTGAGCAATCATGACATTTCCTTCTTCATCTTTAACAAACAAGGTTTTGTCAATTCCACCTTTCCTGTACCCTTGCTTGATAAGAAAAGTAGTCAGCCTTTCATACCATGCTCTTGGAGCTTGCTTCAGACCATAAAGAGCCTTCTTTAGTTTGTATACATGATTTGGACAGCTTGGATCAACAAATCCTTTAGGCTGTTCTACATATACCTCTTCATTAAGATATCCATTTAAAAAGGCACTCTTCACATCCATTTGAAATAGCTTGAACTTTAAGATACAAGCAATTCCCAAAAGTAGTCTGATTGATTCAAGCCTTGCTACTGGTGCAAAGGTTTCATCAAAGTCTACTCCTTCAATTTGTGTGTATCCTTGAGCTACAAGTCTAGCTTTGTTCTTTGTAACAACTCCTTGCTCATTTGACTTATTCTTATACACCCATTTAGTTCCAATCACATTTATGTCATCAGGTCTAGGAACAAGGTTCCACACTTCATTCCTTGTGAATTGACCTAATTCCTCTTGCATAGCACAAATCCAGTATTCATCAGTAAGAGCTTCCTTGATGTTTTTAGGTTCTATTTTTTAAACAAAACAGGAACCTGAAATCACTTCTCTTGATCTAGTGCTTACACCTCTGTTGGGATCACCAATTATCAAATCTTTGGGATGATCCTTCTGGATTCTGATGGAGGGAGGTTTGCTGGATTGTTCTGTCCTTGCATCAGTTTGAGTGAAGTCAGAATGATCACTCTTTTCTTCAGCTTCAGTTTTGATATCAGCAGATGTTCCAACATCTTCTGGAACATCTGTAGGAGCATCATCAATTATCACATTTATGGACTCCATGATAACCTTGGTTCTAGAATTAAATACTCTATATGCTCTGCTGTTTATAGAGTATCCAAGAAAAATCCCTTCATCACTTTTAGGATCCATTTTTCTTCTTTGCTCCCTATCTGCCAGAATATAACAGTTACTTCCAAACACATGGAAGTACTTAACTGTGGGTTTTCTGCCCTTCCAGACTTCATAGATTGTGGACAAAGTTCCTTTCCTTAGAGTAACTCTGTTATGGATGTAACAAGCTGTGTTCATAGCTTCAGCCCAGAAGTACAAAGGTAACTTTTTAGCATGGATCATAGCTCTTGCTGATTCTTGAATAGTTCTATTCTTCCTCTCAACAATCCCATTCTGTTGAGGAGTGATTGGTGAAGAGTATTCATGATTGATTCCTTCTGAAGAACATAAATCTAAGAATTTTTGGTTCTCAAATTCTTTTCCATGATCACTTCTTATTCTGATCACACAGCTGGCTTTTTCCCTTTGTATTCTTTGGCATAAGTCTTTGAATACATCAAATACATCAGACTTTTCTTTGATGAAATTTATCCATGTATACCTTGAAAAGTCATCAACCACCACATAGGCATACCTCTTACCACCAAGGCTCTCAACCTGCATAGGTCCCATAAGATCCATATGCAATAATTCCAAAACTTTGGAAGTTGTCAGATGTTGGAGCTTTGGATGGGACATCTTGGTTTGCTTGCCTATTTGACATTCACCACATATTTTGCCATCATAAATCTTCAGTTTAGGAATACCTCTCACAGCATCCATAGATATGATTTTCTTTATGCCTCTGAAATGAAGATGACCTAGTCTTTGGTGCCATAGTTTCACTCCTTCTTCTTTAGCTAAAGAGCAAGTTGAAGTGAGACTGAAGTCTCGAGGTTCCCACATGTAACAGTTGTCTTTAGATCTGGCTCCTCTCATGACAACCTTTTGTTCTTTGTTAGACACTATGCATTCAGTTTTGGTAAAGTTTACACTGTATCCTTGATCACATAATTGACTTATGCTGATCAGGTTAGCAGTTAAACCTTTAACCAGCAGCACATCATCTAGTCTTGGTACATCTGGACAATCCAAGGTCCCAACTCCCTTGATTTCTCCTTTAGCTCCATCTCCAAAGGTTACATATCTGGATGAATATGACTTTAAATCTACTAGCAGATTCTTCAATCCAGTCATGTGTCTTGAACATCCACTGTCAAAGTACCAGTCTTCCTTAGCTGATACTCTGAGTGATGTATGAGCTATATATGCAACACCTTTCTTTGACCATTTGTGTTGAGATTTCTTTTGATACCTCTGCCCTGTGCATTGTTCATCAGTAGAGCTCCAAGGTTGTTTGTTGATCTTGTTCTTGGGCATGTAGCTTTGATCAGCATGAAGACTAACTTTTGGTCTCCATACCTTCTTGATGACCTCTGTCTTCTGCTTAGGGGGTTGCTGATTTCTTTGATGTCTATGCAACACTTTCTTGGTAACTTCTATCTTCTGCTTAGGAGGTTGCTGATACATCTGATTTGGATATCCATGCAACTTATAGCAATGAGGTTTGATATGTCCAAATCTTCCACAATGATGACATCTCCATCTTTGATACTTTTTCTTCATTATGTTCTTTTCAGGATGTTGAGACATCTGTTGGAACATTATGTTTGGCTTTGTGTTCTTTTCATGACGTTGAAGCATCTGTTGGGACATCTTGTTTGACTGTATGGACTTTGAAGTAGTTTTGCTAGAGCTAGCTTCAACCTTATGAACTTTGTTAAATCCCAATCCACTTTTATCCCCTGAATGCTTATTATTGTTGAGAATAACATCCAGTGTGCTTGAGCTACTGTTCAGCATTCTAACAGATTTAGACATATGTTCCAATTTGGAGTTGAGAAGACTTACTTCACTTTTCAAGGTGTCAATGATCTCTAGATCACTTGCTTTTTCATCCTTTAGTGCCTCAATCTGCTTCTTCAGCTTTATACTCTCCCTGCATATTTCAGTGCTTCTTTTGACTAGTTCTCTGTATGATTGCTCAAGTTCTTCAAAAGTAAGCTCCCTATCACTGGATTCACTTTCAGATTCACATAATCCAGCTAGAGCAGTGATATGCTTAGCTGATTCTTCTTCTGAATCACCTCCTGAGTCTTCATCAGACCAGGTTACAGAGAGACCTTTCTTTTTCCTTTTTAAATAGGTAGGACATTCATTCCTGATGTGTCCATATCCTTCACATCCATGTCATTTAATTCCTTTTTCTTGACTGGTCTTTTCATCATAATTTGACCTTCTATTAGCATCATAAGGTCTTTTGTTCTCAGAAGAATTTGTGTATCTTCCACTTGGTCTGGACTTGTCTTCCATCCTTCTGAGAATCTTTTTGAACTGTCTTCCAAGCATAGCAATGTTTTCTGATAAGTTTTCATCAGTTTCTGATTCATCATTTTCTTCTTCTTTATCAGTATTTGACATCAAGGCTATGCTTTTGTTCTTCTTTACAATTGTGTCATTCATTCCCATCTCAAATGTTTGAAGGGAACCAATGAGCTCTTCAACTTTCATTGTGCATATGTCTTGAGCTTCTTCTATTGCTGTGACCTTCATGTCAAATCTTTTTGGCAAAGATCTGAGAATCTTTCTTACAAGCTTTTCATCAGTCATCTTTTCTCCCAAGGCTCCAGAAGTATTGGCTATTTCTAAGATGTTCATGTAGAATTCATGAATTGTCTCATCTTCCTTCATTCTCAAGTTTTCAAACTTGGTGGTGAGAAGTTGAAGTCTTGACATCTTTACCTTTGATGTTCCTTCATGAGTTGTTTTGAGAGTGTCCCAAACATCTTTGGCCAGCTCACAGTGATGCACAAGTCTAAAGATGTTCCTATCAATGCCATTGAATAAAGCATTTAAGGCCTTGGAGTTGCCAAGTGCTGAATCTTCTTCCTCCTTACTCCATTCTTCTTCAGGTTTCAACACTTTTTCTCCATCTTTGGTGTCTTGGACAGGATGTTCCCATCCATTGTTGACTGCTTTCCAGGCCCTATTGTCAAGTGATCTTAAGAATGCAATCATTCTTGGCTTCCAGTAGTCATAATTAGATCCATCCAGTATAGGTGGTCTATTTACTGATCCTATATCTCTGTCCATGTTTCCAGAATTTGTATTCCCTAGATCTCACCCAGTATAAACAGGCAGGGTGCCTGCTCTGATGCCAATTGAAATTCTGTGATCAGGTATGAGATGTCGAATGAGATGTTTAAACACTTGACCAAAACTTAAAGTGCAGGAAAATTAAACAACACAGTAATTTGTTAACCCAGTTCAGTGTATAACCACACTTACATCTGGAGGCTACCAAGCCAGGAGGAAATCCACTATAAGTAATATTAATTCTAGACTTAAACCACCCAGTTTAATCTTTCACTTAATATCTACCCAATGCAATTTCTACCTAAGACACAACTTAGATATGAGTACCAACTCACTCCCCCTCAATCACACAGTGATCTTGTTTACAAGTTAAATAAAATTGAAGTCATACTTCAAACAAAAACAGCTTGATCTTACTTCACAGTTTCAATCAAGACACAAATACACTTTTGCTTAAAAGCTCATAAAGTGGTACAATAAAAACAGCCTGCTATTAAAACACAAAACACCCTATTTTTTCTTCTTAAATTCGTACTCAATTCTGAGAGTTTCTGTTGCTTAAATAGGTGTATGGATTTTGGGCTTTCTGTAGGTTTATCCAATCCTGAAACACATGCAGCTTCCACCTTGAATTAGGGTTTGTTACTTCCTAGATTCTAGGTGATTCAGTTCTTCTGATTATGCTGAAGACTCATAACAACACTCCCTACAGATGCGCCTTATTCTGTTTCGTCCATCCATAATTAATTCCAGATAACTTTCCTTAAATTACTCAGTTCTGTTAGTCATTAATTAATTCTGGTAGCAGGTTTAAGATGTCACAACATCTGTTGGGACATCCTGAAAAACTGAACTTAAATCATTAACACAATGTCCCAACATCTGGTGTGACATCCTGAATTAAGTTCATTTACTTATACTCTGTTTGATAATGTCCCAACATCTGATAGGACATCCTAAACTGAATTCAACATTTCTTGTTGGTCAAAAATTCTGCCAATTCTAAACATCTACAAGGTAGTAGAGAAGTTTTCTACCCAGTAAATCCGGTAGTCGAGATTTTATCCTCTTACCCAGTAAAAGGGTAATAGAGTTTGTTTTCCTTGATTGAACTCCTACCCAGTAAATCAGGTAGTCGAGAATTTTTCTACCCAGTAAATCCGGTAGTCGAGATGTTTTCCTCTTACCCAGTAAAAAGGTAATAAAAGCTGTTTCCCTTTGATTGAGTTGCTACCCAGTAAATCAGGTAGTTGATCATACTCCTATCCAGTAAATCGATAGTCAAGTCTTTTATATTTCCTACTCAGTAAATCAGGTAGTTGAGAATATTTCTTACCCAGTAAAAAGGTAATTGAGGTTATCCCTCTGTATTTTGCTCCTATCCAGTAAATCGATAGTCGAGTCCCATATATTTTTCTTACCCAATAAAAAGGTAATTGAAGGTAGTGGAGGTTATTCCTCTGTATTTTTTCTCCTATCCAGTAAGTTGATAGTCGAGTCTGTTATATTTCCTACCCAGTAAACAGGTAGTTGTTGATTCTTTTCCAACTCAGTATTTCTCCATTTCTGGACTCGAATACTTTGTTTGATTGATATTCCTGGCAGGGTGTTTACTTTCCCTGGTTGAATCTGTTCTTGTTTATTTCATATCTTTTCCCAAGTGGAGTCAGCTATCCAGTGATTTATTTTCCTGGTAATCTCTTTGTTGTCTGTTGATGTTTCCCCAGCGGGATTTTCTTCTGTGTCCCCAAGTTTTTGTTTTCCTCTGGTGGTCATATTCTCCCCACAGAGATTTTGGGGTTTGCATATCATATTCATATCATATCATTGTTCTCTTAGGACAAAAATTGGGTATTCTGTATTTAAGTCTCTCCCATCTTGTAGAGATGAAGATGTCAATCTTCATATCTCCGGATTGAAGAAACTTAAATAGGGGCAGCTGTAACACCCTAATTTTTGCCCTAAGATTTCTTCGCATATCATCTGCATTTTGCATACAAACAAGATCGCACTGGCTTTCAGGTTTCTCCTCAGGGGAAGGGTCTATGCTTCGCAGGGGATCACCATTGTTTTTACTTCTTTATATTTGTTTATATTTACTGACTTCTAACCAAAATCCCAAAAATATGTCGCAGTTTTCTTCTTCTTCTCTTTGTGTTGCAGGTATTCAAAGACATGGCGATGATTTCAATTCAGATGCGTTTGTTCAGTCACAATTCGATTTCAAATGGATGTTTGACCTAATATTGGTCAAACTATCAAAAACTTGTTTTGACTGCAAGTTGTGTGTGCCAGTGGTTTATTTCTCAGGCGATGCGTATTCAATGATAAGTTGTGGTGAGTGCGGAAATTCTCTGGTTTATTGAGATGTGGTTTGTGAGAGGTGTTATCCAGATTGTCTTGATTGAGTGGTCATCAGTTCATCTGTGGATTTATTTTCTAAAGATCGATTTAGAAGTATTTGAAAATGTTCAGAAATTCAGAAGACGATGGTTGTGGCTTGAGTTGTGGATTTACTCAGTGATTCGGGAGTTGGTTGTATTCCTCATTATCTGTGGTTGATAAAAATCAAGAATTTGTTGTGGGCTTAAGACCAAGTTTTATCCATTATTCATTTTTTTCTCGATTAAACCATTCCTTATTTTTCCCAATTTTCTAATACCCATTTTATTCAATAATATTCGTTTCCCATTTTTCTCGATTATCCATTATCCATTTACGATCATTATCCAAATTTTTTCCATCCCAATTTTTTAGCCTATTGTCTATTAAAAATCAATCAATCAAATTCCAAATTTTATTTTCATTTTTATTTCCATTTTTTTTCCAATTTTTGTTTTCTTATTTTATAATACAAAAATTCCAAAAAAAGAAATAATTCTATTATAAAGCCTTTTTTTTATAACCCATTCTTTTTATTTGTTTCTCACAATAATAAAAAAAAAGGACCTTTGGCCCACCAACATCAAGCCAAACAACATCACTCATAGCCTTCCAACATCAGGCCCACATGACTAATCCGTACACCAGCCAAAGCCTCATAGCGCATCACCAGCCAACAACAAGCTTAGGCCCACATGCCAATTTTCCCTCAGCTACACATTTCCACGCCCCATCAAGTCAAAGCAGCACATCACCAGCCAGCTGCAACAAAAAGCAAGCCAGCCTTGCCCACAACCATCACGTCATCTCGCATCACAACAAACTCCTTGCCTCAAGTCAATCTCCAGTCCCGTACGCGCAAGCCAAAGCTGACCCCACATCAACAAAGCAAAACACCAGCCTGAACAAGCATTTTGCAAGCCGAAATCTACACGCCGCAGGCCCAACTTCAATCCATACGCCCTCAGCTCCACACAAAACTCTCCCAAGCCTCACGCAAGGCTTCACCACAAGCTGAAGCAAACATCACAAGCCACACTTCAGCTCATCACCTCACATCCCAAGCAAAAACCAAGCCGTATACCGCATCCCGCACGTGTTCTCTCAACATCAAAAACAACAGCTTAGGCCCACAATCCATAGCCACACTTGCAGCAAGCCACACGCAAAATGCACTCTCAGCCTCACATTACAAAACGGCATTCCGCAAGCACCTGAAACCAATCAAAACGCACATTCAAAACAGATCAAAACGCAAGGCAGCAAAACGAAAACAAAATGCAAGCGAACACGGGATTTTCGTGACCCTCCAAAACATAGCAAAATCAATTTAAAACGGAAACGATTTCGTCATCCATTCCCCTATAAATTCAGCCCCTCACTCCTTCAAACTTCAAGCTTCAACAGCCCCCACAAATTCTGCCAAATTGAATCTTGAAACAAAATCCCCAATCCTTCCAACCTTCATTCTCCAGATCAATTTTTAAAATCATTTCTCAAAATCCCTAAATCTACTTCATCCAAAAGCAAATTTCAAAAAAAAAGAGAAGAAGAACAAGAAATCGCAAGATCCGAAACGAAGAAATTGAAGGAGAAGAGAGAGGATTCCGCGAAATTGAAAGAGAAGAAGGACTTTAGCGTTTCTGTTTGTTTGATTTTAAAGGTGAGGAGGAATAATCTCTCCCCTGTTTCCGCCGCCATGTTCGCAAGGAAGAAGAAGATATAATTTGCTTCTGTCTCTTTTTTTCATTTTTTTTCATGTTTTAATTTTATTTTATTTTAATAAAAAACTGATGTGCTGGTTTGGGCTTAGATGCCTATTTGGATCCTGATTGCTAAATCCACCGTCTGTCTTGTGCGGATCTTTCCCTCTCCCTCTTCCATTTTTCTTTTTCATTCTTTGGTTTTTCTTTTATGTTTTTAAATATTATTGTTGCAAAGTATTCTTGATATAAGAGTTCTTTTAGAAAAATATATTTTAGAAAAAAGTTTTAGAATATATTTTAGGAAAGGTTATAGGAATTATATTTTTAGAAAAAGTATTTGTAAAAGAATTTTTAAGAAAGGAATTTAAGAAATATTTTGATTTCTTTTATGGATCTACTTTTAGATGCATTTTTCTTCATCTTTTATTTTTGGTCGATGACAATCTCCGATTCGTGATTGTTGATTTCCGATAGGTTTAATCTTCATTATTTCAAATCTATGGATGAATGATCATTTGGATCATTCTCCATACTTTGAGATCGTGATAGGTTGTCTTCGATAAATTCAACGAGAATCTCGATTAAGATTAGACCGTTCTTTTTCTTTTAGTGTGGCATGTTTTCGGAGAACGATCCATAATATCGTTTCTCTAACATGTATTAACACGAATATTTTCCACTTTAATTAGTGGTGGCCGGCCTCATTTGTAGGATAATTACTTCGTAAATTACTCGGCGATTGCTTAACATAGACCTAAAGTTGTCCCGATTCGGAATAAGATCCACTTGGATCCGGTTGCCTCGATTTTATTATTCTTTTCGTGGTTGTGCTTGATTAAGTTCATCATACCACTTATATTGTAAATATTATAATAATGTGAATATAATAATCCATTTAAATTTAATCTCTCGCACCTTATCCTTTTATTTCAATTTCTTGCTCCTTATCTCTTTATTATGCTTTATCATATTATATCATATATCATCTTGTTTATGTTTATATTGTTGCTTGTGATTTTTATTTTGTCCATTCGGACACCAAAACATTAATAATGGATTAAACACTTAAAAGACTTGTGACTTTAATTTCGGACTATGATTACTATCCTTAGCTTTAGAGTATGGACTTAGATTTTAAGATCTCTACCCTTGCTCAAGTTGTGATGGATTGGAAACCTCGGCCTCAAGTTATTTCATTAGTCTTTGAAGAGGGAATTCCGGTCACCTTGAAGAAATGTGCAAATTTGGTTTGATCGCTTCTTCTCTTAACTTTTAATTCAAGTCTTAGGATAGTCACTTCATCTCCTCCCCATTCTTAAATTTTCAAAACTTCTCCCTATTTCAAAAATCTTCTTTGTTTTCAAACTTCGAATGCTTTCGCAATCAAACCTTGACTTAGGTCAAACGATTTTAACCTTTTCACTTTGTTTTCTTAAATAAATGTTAATCCACGTAAATATATCGAAATTCTTTTCTTACATACTTTAAAAAATCCAAAACTCACTCAATTGTTTTTGTGCCTTGGTGCACCTTTTCTTTTCATATGTTTAGATATGATTCATCCTTTCTAGCGGAATTATTCGCTAAAGGATGACGACTTATCTCTACATTTTAAAATTAATGCAACTCATTGTTTCTTTTCAAATTTTGTACCACGAACTACGAGGTTTTGATCTCGCATTGCACTTTGTGGGTACGTAGGCATGAGGCATTAAAACCTCTTCAAACACAAAAATCTTAAAAAACATTCTTCTCCTCATCCCTTCAATCATTTTCAAACAAACCAATTTCAGACCAAAAAGCAATAAGTATTTCAAAGGGCTCCCGTGGAGTACCACGGACGAGTCGGGTGCCTAAAACCTTCCCGGTTCGTAACCAATCCCCTTACCCGTTCTCTGTTTGTTTCTTTTAGCTTCTGCTTTAGATTCCTTAGGTTTTTATTCGTTCTTTTACCTTTTTCCTTTTGGAAATAAACAAAAGCGCGGTGGCGACTCTGTGTACCTTGAGTGAAGTTAATCAATAGCTTACACTCACTATTTTACCGCTACAATTCCCAATCTAGAAAAACGCAACTTGGCATAATTCTTGAAAACTCAAGTGGAAAAAAAAATCCAATTTTCATTATCTTCTTTTTTTCATTGATCCTCAATGGGTTTTCTATAAATATTGCACCTACCATGATTTTTTTTCTTTCTTGTTTTCTTTTTCGGCAACAATACTAAGTAAAAATTTAAAATGATGGAGGGAATCCTAAATGGAGGTGGTTCCGATGGTGGTCGAGGTCGTGTACCGGTAAATAGTGGATGCAATGGTGAATTTGGCGATTTCGATTATAGATTCAATAGTTTTGGTGGTGGTTTTAATTTCATATTCAGTGATTTTGATGGTGTATTTAGTGGTTCGAGTAGTAGATATGGCGGTTTAGGTGGAGGTGGAGGCAAACTAGGAGGAGAATGTGAAATTAATGATGAAGGTTTTAAGTGTTGTTTCCATGGAATATTCAATGGTTTCAATAGAGATGACAACGAAGTCGGGAGTGACAGAGCCGACCCTGTGCAAGAGCAACAAGCTCTATCGCACAGGCCCCAAATATTAGAGGATCCCAAATTTTTTAAAAGTATTACTTTTTTATTAATATTAATAAATATAAAATAAATATTATATTAAAAATTTAATAAAATAAAAAAAATACTATAATAAAAACTTAATATATAAAAAATGAAATAGATCAAATGTCAAAATAATTATAATTAAATTTATTTTTAATTAATGTTTAATTATATTTTTTTGTATGTTATTTTTAATTATTTTAATTGTATTTTAAAAAAAAAATTGGGTCCATTTTAAAAATTATAACAGTGCCTCTAGATTTATTGGATCGACATTGGGAATTGTATCAGGAGATGACACTTGATATGTTGTTGGAAAAGTCACCGGAGACGAAGTTCAAAAAGTCGCCGGAGACGACGTCGAAAAATTCACTAGAGACAATGTCGAAAAAGTCGTCGAAGATGATGCCGAAATTGTTGCTAGAGTCAGAAATGTCACCAGAGGAATATTTTTCGTCACATTTTCTTGAGTTTTTAATGATTTTTTTGTTTCTCTTTCAACAAAGGGTTTTGGTGATTTAATTGAGAAATTATTTTGAATAAATAAGAAATTATTTTGAATGAATGTTTTTCAAATCTGCTGTCATAACATCTTGATTTTTTTTAAATTTCTAAAGTTTAAGAGAAAAGGTTATTACAAATCTTTTGTTTTTGAAATTGGTGTGTGAATGAGATATGTATGACTACTATAAAGGTGTAAGAGGGGGTTGGTGGAAGGGAATGCATTAGGTAACTTTGATTTTCCATAACTTTGATTATGATTTAAGAGAGAGAAAGTAAAAAAAATGGATGTAAAATAAATGAGTGAGAGTGATATAAGAGATATATAGAGAAAGTCACGTGATCTTCCCTCTCTAAAGTCACCCAAACCTAACCCTTTGGTGAAATAGGTTGGGGTAATGCCATGACTGATAGGGATTGGTGGGATAATTTTTTTTAATCAATAAGTAGTATATATAAACAAAAAAAAGGAATTACAATAAGGGGAGACAAAAACCAAAACCCTTAAAAGTTAACAAATTCGAAAAGCGGGAATTCCTAATTTGTCTCGAACCAAAAAATCAAAAACAGACAATGGAGCTTCATTCCACCAAAAAAAACCGTGAATGGTAAGGCCTAATGAAGCTAAAGTGTCTGCGCTTTGGTTCCCTTCTCGGAAAATACGCGATAAGCAGAAATTCAAACTTTTACATCGATGTATACAATTTAACCATCTATTTTTTAAAGACCCTGGAACAAACTGAATATCAGATACTGCCATTGGGACTATTTTTGAATCCGTTTCGATCCAAAGGTTTCTCCAATTGTTGTCATAAACTATTTCAATAGCCCGCTGTCGCTCCCAGAGATTTGCATCCCGGTGCAGACGCGAATGGTCGGCGAGAAGAGAAAATGAAGGTGAATTGAATAGAGTCGCCAGCTAGGCATTTTTATCCCGAAGGAAAGGTAATGCTGCATAAACTTGGAAAAAAGATGGATAAGACAGTTGCGAACCAGAGAAACTAAGAAAGGGGGTTGGTTACAACCCGGGAAGGTATTAGCACCCAGATTGTCCGTCGTACTCGACGGGATCCACGCTTACAAGATTGTGTTTAAAAGGGGCAAGTGTATGTGCTATCTGTGTGCAAAAGCCAAGAAAAGAAAGTACAAGTGTTAGTGCAAAATAGTGAATTGCTCAGGAAATGAGACTTTTAAAAAATGCTGAAAGAGGGGGAAGACACAAAGACTTTTGTTCGATAACTGTTAAGTTATGCCTACGTATCCTCGCGTGCAATGAGGAAGTCAGAACACCGTAGTTCGACTCAAAGAGTCTGAAAATAAATTGAATGTGAACTGCTTACTTGCCTATGCTCAAGTGTATGACTCGTCTGGCTTGAGTGCTTACTATCTTGCATTATACGGAAGAAGCAAGTTCTCGCTTGTGAATGAGTGTGATGAGAAAAGAATCCCGAAGGAGACGATTATTATTTGTTTTTGTGTTTTCAGTTTTGTTATTATTTTTGGTGTTTTGCATAGGATTATGACCTTAAGCCTAAATCAAGGGCTTGTAAACTCATTATATCCTCCTTGATTAGGGATAATGAGCCTACTTAAGTATGAGATAAGCATCTCAACTTAGTTATCATGATGATGTAGAATTAAGATCATTAACCTACTTGTGATTAATTAGATGTTTTTGGATTTTTTTAGTGTTAAGTAATGAGTTTAATCTCTAATCACGGATTAGTGAACTCATTACACCATCCTAATAGAAGGATGATAGGTGAGAACACTTAAGCTGAGGAAGACTCATCAACTTAATCCATGGTTTGGGATTAAATTCATTATATAACAAAGCCTTTATTAAGTGGATTTTAATTAAGGGATGAGATTAAGAAGTGAATGTTATGGTTTGTAAGACAACTTGAGGAGGACTTGTCCATTAAACACTAGGGTTAGTCCTTCTTAACCATAAGGAAGAATTAGAACCCTAATGCAAGGCCCAAGTTACAAGATAAAGTCTTGGTGATTATTAGTGTGATTTGATTAAGAGGTTTAAACAAATTAAAGGTTTAACACTTAGGATTAAAGTTATACACTCCATCCTAAGAGAAGGATGCAGGCATAACCCTAATTCCAAAGTCCTAAAGCTTTAAGAGTTTAGCCTCTGATTATTGAGATGAGAAGAGAGACTCAAGGAGACTCAAAGGTAAAAGCTAAGGGGGACTAAAAACAACCCTAAGATTATCATGCTTGGATATCCTATGGTTTGTGAGGCTTAAAAGGAAAGATCTTCAATGAAGCCACCAATGGAAGAAGCAGAGGAAGGGAGGAGGAAGCATAAGAATAAGTTACTTACTTCCTGAGAAGATAAGTAACTTAAAGGAAGAAAGTGAGAGAGATGGAACATAAGTGAATCAAATTCAATTCAAAGACAAGTCATGATGCATATTAAAGAGATAAGAAGAAGTGAGAGGTGAATGCAAATCCACCTCCCAAAATAACTTACCAAAAGTTCCTGAAATGGTTAGTATGAATGCATAAGGTATAAAACATAAAGAAATGAATTGAAATGAGGTGAGATGAGATGCAAAGACCAAAGTCAGAAGTGTTTATGCTATGAAAATGTCATGTGAGATGATGAAATGTCATACAAGATGCACATGAATAATCATACAAGGATGAGATGTCATGAATGCATACTTAGAAGTTTGAAAACACATGGATGTTTATGAAATGAAATGAATACAAAAACATGGAAAATGAATGAAGATATGATCAAGAAATGTTCTAACATGTCTTAAGATTTCTAATATGACATATGAATGCTTGAAATGTCATGGTAAGTTCATGTGATGATGAATATGCAAGGTGAATGCAAATGAACATGAGAAATTAGGGTTTTATGGACATATGAGATGCAAATGAACAAAACAGAAGCATGCAACATGATAAAAATTTGAAATCAAACTCAAACAAACCCTAATCCCATATTAGGTCAAACCCCAAAGGAGAAGGTCAGAAGCCTAACCTATCAAAAGTTATGATTTTACTAAGTTTTCTAGGGTTTTTGGGTGATTCAAAAATAAAAATGCAAATCAATTTGAAAATGAAAGATAAATTTATTAGGAAAATGACTTATAAACTACATTCAATATTTGAAACAATGCAAAAAGAATCAAGTTCAAACTCTTCTTGGTTAAGCAAAAATGATTTTTCAAAGTTAGGGTTCCAAATTGTGATTTTAAAGACCCTTAATTCAAAGAAAATTGGTAAACTATGATCAAACCTAAAAATAAATTTGTATGAAGAGTTTGAAAATGTTTCTAAATGCATTGGAATGGTTCATGATTTTTTGGGTGATTTTTAGAAACCTAAATGTATTTTTAATTAATTAAAATACTATAATTAATTAAAAATAACATTTAAATATTTTAAAAATACTTTTTTAATGCGAAAAATAAAATAAAAATTATTTTTGAGTTTTGAAAAATATTTGAAATGAAAATGTAGAAAATAAGATTTTTATAAACATTTTTACTATTTTAAATAAATGCAATAAAAGAAATGAAAAATAATAAAAAAGAAATAAAAGTAATGCAAACAAGTGGATAGGATTGAAAGTTGCAGGGATCAAGGGTCAGGATGCAAAGTCCACGTGACTTAAGGTATGAAGATCTGATGGCTAGGGTTCAAAATCCTATTTGGCGCGTGATCTAATGGTCTCTATTTAAATCTGAATTAATTAAATGATTTATATTAATTAGATTAGATTAGGGTTTAAGTGTAACGATCAGGACCGTGCGTGTCTTAATTAAAACAAATCCAAGGGTGGAGATTAAATCTGGAGAAATAATTATGGATTAGCCCTAATTAAACTCAAGTGGCCGGAGAAGAACTTTGGTCGTCTTCTTCGGCGTGTCTCTCACCTGAGCTCACTCAAAACACCACCCAAGCCCTCAAAACCTCCAGAATGAATCAGCTAACCCCCCTAAACAAGAATCCAGCCCCAAAATTCATTTATCAAGCATCAATAACAAGAATCGAACAAGAACATTAAAACGGAAAGAGTTTCAGAACAAGTATACACACTCATCTCTCAACCATTTTCGAAAATAAACATATCACAATGATCAGTGAAACATATAGAATCATTTAGAAACTTAAAACAAGAGTTTTGGAAAAATGTTCTTCATGGCTACCTGAGTTGAAGCTTTGCAAACTGGAGCTTTCTGACCTCTTCCTTTATGCAAAATGCCTCCAATGATCCCTCTGATGCTTCTGGAAAGCTTGAATGGAGTTTAAATGGCTTGGTTTGTGTGTTTCAGTTCTGATAACTCAGAAATCGTGTTTCTTGTGTGATGTGTTTCAGGCCATTCTAATGATTGGGATTTGTTCCTTAGGTGATGTTGAGTTGAATGGTGAATAAAATTTGAAGTTTGAGTGGTTGTGTTATGAATTCGATGAGAGGAAGGTTTTTTGCAAGTTTTGTGAAATCTGATGTTGTGTATGGATTCAGGCTTGTGTGTTGTGATGTTTAAGGTCCATGAGGTTCACATAAGTCATGTTGGTTGGTTCAGAGAGTTGGTGTGGCATAGTTTGATTGGTATGGGCCAAATTGCAAAAAGTCAAGGTTATGTGTACTTGAAGCATGGCACGGGTCAGAGCTTGTTTGAAGGGGTGTCTGGCCTCAGCTTGCATCAAGTATGGCCTTTGGATTAATGTTATGCAGCTGGAAGGCTTGGATGAAGAGTTCTCATGGTTTATGCAAATTTCCCTCTTTGGTGTTTCTTGTGATTAAAGCCATGAAAACCAGAGGTCTAAAGGCCAATTCTGATCTTTTGAAGTTGTTTTGACATATTGTAACATATTTATGCATATTAGAAGTCATTTAGAAGCTTGAACATGCCAAAATGCAAAGTCCCTCTTTGACATGAAACTTGAAATTATGTGATTTTTGCCAACTTTGAAAGGCCATATCTTGAGTTCTAGGATGAATCAAGACATGTTCTTGTACTTTTTGAAAAGGGGAAGACCTAATCTACAACTTTCATGCCCAAGAATTTTTCATTTGAATCATTTTTGGTCATGAAAGAGGAGGTTGAAAATCTTTCCCAATATGGAAAGTTTGCATTTCAAGTCATTTCCAAAAATGGTAAGTTTGCAATTGGCTCAAAATTCTTCATTCTTGTGAACTTATAACCACTTCTAAGATCAAATAAAGATCATAGAACTTTAATTTGATGAAAATGACCCTTTGGTTCCATTGATGGAGGCCTCAGATGCCCTGATTTTGACTTTACTTGCTCAAGAAGTTACCCAATGACCATATGACTTCCACAATTAATTTCCTCATCAAACTTGGTACACATGATCCTTATAACATATTAAGAACATTATAAAGAAGAATTACCCAAAATTTGGAGTTAAGGCCTCTGAAACCAAAACCCTAATTTTGGTCATTTGTGTAGTGAAAACCCTAGCTCTGCTTTCATGCCTTTGCCAATTCTTGTGATCTCTTGACTTTCATGAACTTTGGGGAGAATAATATGATCATATAACACACATGGACCCTCTTGGAAAGCTTCAATACCGTTGGGATGGCTCATATGAATTCTTGGATTGCTCAGATCACAAACCCTAGATGCAGATGAACTTGAACTACGCAGTGAAACATAAAATGCAATATGAGATGGTATGTGTAAACACCCCAAATTTGCCCTCAATCATATCACACAATGGCTTGTGATATTTCATTTTTGCATAAGCATAAGCATACCACCTCATTTAGCATATTTGCTTCTCTGCATAGTTCAAGTTCATCTGCATCTAGGGTTTGTGATCTGAGCAATCCAAGATTCCATCTGAGCCATCCCAAAGGCCTCAAAGATTTCCAAGAGGGTCCATGAGTGTTATATCATCATATTATGCTCCTCAAGGTTCATGTAAGTCAATAAATCACAAGAAATGGAAAGGCATGGAAGCAGAGCTAGGGTTTTCACTACATAGATGACCAAAATTAGGGTTTTGGTTTCAGAGGCCTTAACTCCAAATTTTTGGACCATTCTTGTTTCTAATGTTCTTAAGATGTTATAAGGATCATGTGTACCAAGTTTGATGAAGAAATTCATTGTGGAAGTCATCTGTTCACTGGGTAACTTCTTGAGCAAGTTAAGTCAAAATAAGGGCATCTGAGGCCCCCAACAATGGAACCAAAGGGGTATTTTCATCAAAATGAAGTTCTATGATCTTTATTTGATCTTAGAAGAGGTTGGAAGTTCACAAGATTGAAGAATTTTGAGCCATTTGCAAACTTGCCAAAAATGGAAATGACTTGTAATGGAAACTTTCCATTTTGGAAAAGTTTTTCAACCTCCTCTTTCTCAACTAAAAATGCTTCAAATGAACTCAAGATGTCTTTTTCCTTTTCAACATCCTATTTCCCTTTTCAAAAAGTACAAGAACATGTCTTGATTCAGCCTATAACTCAAGATGTGGCCTTTCAAAGTTGGCAAAAATCCTATAATTTTCAAGTTCATGCCAAAGAGGATTTTTTGCAAAATCAAGTTCCAAACCATTTCATGACTTCTAATTTCTTGCTAAACATCATACAAACATAGTGCAATGAATTTGGACCAGAATTGTGCCTTGCATCACAAGTTTCATTAAGTTATTTTCACAAAATCTTCAAAGTGGGGAATTTGCAAAACCTATGGTATCTCTTCATCCAAGTGACGCAGTTGCATAAAAATGATCCCATGGCCATCCACTAAGTCAGCTGAGGCTAGACACCCCAAGAAAGCAGGCCTGCACCATACCCATACCTCAAAGTACAAAAACTTGACTTTTTGCAAAAGCTCCCATACCAATCACACTATGCCACCACCCACTTTCTGAACACTCTCATTGGCCTATACTAACATTATGGACCTCATTTCTCATAATACACAAGCCTGAAGGAAGCCAAGACTCAGGTTGCCAAAAAATCCCCAAAACCTTCAAGCTTTCGAATCTCTCAATACAACCATCAAAACTCAAATATTTTTGCACCATTCATCTCACCATCACCTAAGGATCATTTCCCACCCTTCATTTCAGCCAAACACCCACTCAAATCAAAACATGATTTTCCACCTCTCAAAACTGAACTTCAAAAAGAAGCCATATAAACTTGTTCAAAGCCTCAAAAAAGCTCAAGGGTGATCAGAGGAGGGTGTGTGCATCAAGAAGAAGGCCCAAACAACTCCATTGACAAAGCTTCATCTCAGGTACCTTCTTGAAACATTTTTCCAGAACTCATTTCTTTAGTTACAAAATGATAGAGTTTGCTCTCCTGATCACAATGAACTTTGAATGATGGAAATGATTGAGAATTGAGTGTGTATTTAACTTCTGAAATTTTTGTCAGTTTTCCGTTTTGCTTCGATTCTTGTTGTTGATGCAAAATAAATGAATTTTGTTGCTGGATTTGTGTTTAGTGTTGTTTAATGATGCATTTTTGGAGAGTTTGATGCATTTTCATGGGGTTTTAAGGGAGTTAGGGTGAAAGGGTGACCGAAGAAGATGACCGGAGCTTTCTCCGGTCACCTGAGAGTGATTAGGGTTAGGATTAGGGTTAATCAATTTAGTTTGAATTTAGGCCGTTGGATGTTGTTTCCCGCGTGTGTAGATGGTCAGGATCCTTTCACTTAAACCCTAATCCAATTAATTAATTTTAATTAAGTCAGGACAAATCCCAGCCTTTGGATCACGCGCCAGTCAACCCTCACCCCATGAGTTTGAATCTGGGCCATCAGATGCGCATACCTTCCATTTTAATTCATTTTAATTTCATTTTTATCCATTTCTTTTGCATAATTTATTAAAAATACCAAAACACTTTCAAAAAATATGAAACTTTGCATTTCTATTTTAAATATTTTTATTAATCTGAAAATGATTTTTATTTTATTTGTTGCATTAAAAAAGTATTTTTAAAAATATTTAAATGTTATTTTTAATTAATTAAAGTCTTTTAATTAATTAAAAATACATTTAGATTTCTAAAAATCACCAAAAAAATCATGAATCATCCCAATGAATTTAGAAACATTTTCAAACTCTTCACACAAATTTCGTTTTAGGTTTGATCATAGTTTGTGAATTTTCTTTGAATTAAGGGTCATTAAATTTCATTTTTTGAACCCTAACTTTAAAAAATCTTTTCTGCCTAACCAAGAAGAGTTTGAAGATAATTCTTTTTGAAATGTTTTGAATATTGCATGTAGTTTATGGGACATTTTCCTCATGAATTTATCTTGTATTTTCAATTCGATTTGCATTTTTCCCTTTGAACCACCCAAAAACCCTAGGAAACTTAGAAAATTCATAACTTGTGATTGGTTAGGCTTCTGACCTTTTCCTTTGGGGTGTGATCTAGTATAGGATTAGGGTTTGTTTGAGATTGGTTTCAATTTTTTTATCATGTAATATGCTTCTGTTTTGTTCATTTGCATCTTGCTTGTCCATAAAACCCTAATTTTATGTGGTCATTTGCATTCATCTTGCATATGCATCCATACATGAACTTACCATGACATTTCTTGCACTCATATGTCATCTTAGACATCTTAGGACATGTTAGAACCATGCTTGATCATTTCTTCATTCATTTGCCATGTCTTGCATTCATTTCATTTCATTAACGTTCATGTGTTTTCAAACTTCAAAGCATGCTTCCTTTGTATCTCATCTTTGTATGATCATACATATACACTTTGTATGCCTTTTCATCATCTCACATGACATTAACATTGCATAAGCACTTCTGACTTTGGTCATTTCATCTCATTGAACCTCATTTCATTTCATTTCCTTATGCTTTATACTTTATGCTTTCATGCTAACATTTTCAGGTGGTAAGTTACTTTGAGAAGTGGATTTTCCTTCACTTCTCATTTCTCTTCATCTCTTTCATATGCATCTTGCTGGTTTTTGAAGTGAACTTGTTCTTCTGCTTCCTCCTCCTTTCATCTGCTTCTTCCATTGGTGGCTTCCTTGAAGATCTTTCTTAAGCCTCATAAACCACAGGATATCCAAGCATGATAATAATTAGGGTTGTGATTAGTCCCCCTTAGTTTTTACCTTTGAGTCTCCTTGAGTCTCTATTCTCATCTCAATAATCAGAGACTAAACTCTTAAAGTTTTAGGACTTTGGAATTAGGGTTATGCCTGTATCCTTCTATTAGGATGGAGTGTATAACTTTAATCCTAAGTGTTAAACCTTAACCTCTTAATCAAAAAACACATTAATAATCACTAAGACTTTATCTTGTAACTTGGGCCTTACATTAGGGTTATAATTCTTCCTTATGGTTAAGAAGGACTAACCCTAGTGTTAATGGACAAGTCCCCCTCAAGTTATCTTACAAACATAAAATTCACTTTTTAATCTCATCCTTTAATTAAAATCCATTTAATAAAGGCTTGTTATATAATGAATTTAATCCCTAACCATGGATTAAGTTGAGGTATCTTCCTTAGCTTAAGTGTTCTCATCTATTATCCTTCTATTTGGATGGTGTAATGAGTTCACTAATCTGTGATTAGAGATTAAACTCATTACTTAACACTAGACAAAAACCCAAAAACATCTAATTAATCACAAGTAGGTTAATGACCTTAATCTTACATCATCATGGTAGTTAAGTTGAGATGCTTATCTCATACTTAAGTAGGCTCATTATCCCTAATCAGGGAGGAGATAATGAGCTTACAAACCCTTGATTTAGGCTTAAGCTCATTAACTTATGCAAAACACCAAAAACAATAACAAAACTAAAAACACAAAAAGCAAACAATAATTGTCTCCTTCGGGATTCTTTTCTCATCACACTCATTCACAAACGAGAACTTGTTTCTTCCGTATAATGCAAGACAGTTAGCACTCGAGCCAGACGAGTCATACACTTGAGAATAGGCAAGCAAGCAGTTCACAATCAATTTATCTTCAGTCTCTTTGAGTTGAACTACGGTGTTCTGACTTCCTCATTGCACGAGAGGATACGTAGGCATAACTTAACTGTTATCGAACAAAAGTATCTTTGTCATCCCCCTCTTTCAGCATTCTCTTTTAAGCCTCAGTCCCTGAGCATTCACCCCTTTGCACTGACACCTGTACATTCTTTTCCAGCTTTTGCACACAGATAGCATATACACTTACCCCTTTTAAACACAATCTTTTAAGCGTGGATCCCGTCGAGTACGACGGACAATCTGGGTGCTAATACCTTCCCAGGTTGTAACCAACCCCTTTCTTAGTTTCTCTGGTTCGCAACCGTCTTATCCATCTTTTCTAGGTTTATGCAGCATTACCTTTCCTTCGGGATAAAAATGCCTAGCTGGCGACTCTATTCACCTTCACTTCATTCTCTCTCTTCGTCGACCGTTCGCGTCTGTACCCTATTTGACCCGATGTCTTTTCGGGGGAGCGACATTATGCTTATGTTAATGCAAAAATGAAAGATCACAAGCCATGGTGTGAAAAAAAGGTGAGGGAAAATTTGGGGTGTTTACAGCTGCCCCTATTCAAACATGAGTTAGCTGTGCAGGATGTAAGCGCCTGGCTTAACAGACAAATAAGATAACTTGTGGTTGAATACCAAAGACAGTCCGAAATTTGCACTCGCTGGGGAGAAGAAGAAAAGGGATATAAATTGTAAAAGGTAGTATAGTATGATTATCAAATGAAAGCGATGGAGGACGACCATCGAGTAGAGGACGACTGTTGGGGGTAAAGTGGCAAGTAAAACAATGACGGGGACGACCGACAAGTTGGGTAAATAAAGAGACTACGAAGGGGACGGTCATCGGGTAATAAAATAAAACTCTCTGGGGATTTAAACAAGCATAGATGGGGACGACCATCAGGCTTGGAAAGTAGAGTAAACAACGATGGGGACGACCATCGGGTTTAAAGAATAAATGAAAATATTTGATGAGGGACGGTTATCAAAGGTGAAGGACGATCACCTAGCAAGGGACGACTTCTCTTTATCACAACATAGGACGAATGTCGGATATAAAAGGTCAACGATGGGGACGACCATCAGATAAGCATGATGAATGACGATCATCAAGAGGTAAATGACGATCACCTAGCAGGGTACGACTACTCTCAGGGTTTATCATGACATAGGACGAATGTCGGATAATAAGATCAACGATGGGGACGGCCATCGGATAAAATGATGAGGGACGATCATCAAAAGGTGAAGGACAATCACCTAGCAGGGGACGGCTGCTAAAAATATCACGACATAGGACGAATGCTGGATAGAAAGAGATCAACGATGGGGACGACCATCAGATAAGCATGATGAAGGACGATCATCAAGAGGTGAAGGACGATCACCTAGCAGGGTACGACTGCTCTCGGGGTTTATCACAACATAGGACGAATGTCGGATAGAAGGTTCCATTAACGGAGATTATACTGGGGAAAGGATGAGGGACGGACATCCAAAGGTGAAAGACGATCACCTGGCAGGGGACGGCTGCCGAAAGTATCACGACATAGGACGAATGTCGGATAGGAGAAAGTTGTTTTGTTGACGACTTACTGGGAAATGGTAAACACGGACGAGTGCTTACGCTTTCAAGAATAAAAGATATAAGTGTTTGACGATGTGTATAGACTAAAGATGCAGACGAGCATCCTTAGAACCACGATACGGACAAGTATCGGTAGAAACAAACGCTGACACGTGTTCAAAGATGATGATACGAACGAGTATCAACTAGTTAACAAGGAACACGGACGAGTGTCGAATCTGCTGAGGAGTGATATATACAATGATACAGACGAGTATCAAAGACTTCTGTATAAGTATGTATAAGTATTGATTTGTTGGTGAAGTATGTGCAAGACATGGACGAGTGTTTGACTTGCTGGGGAAGGATGACACGGACGAGTGTCAAATATGTACTAGATATAAAAAGGCATCTGTTTTGAGAGCGCAAAGGAGATGCTTTGGCTTTCCGTGGGGAGATAAGATGACACAGACGAATGTCGAGAAGAGCATGTTAAGGACAAGTATCTGCTCGTAGAAGGTGTTCTGGCGACCTTATTGGGGAAGGATGACACGGACGAGTGTCAAAAGGAGCATGTATAGGTATTTGTATTTGAGAGTGCAAAGGGGACACTTTGGCTTTTATGTATAGGGGATGTATTATGTATATTACTGATGAAATATTGATGGTAATTGCAGGTGACTGGCTCAAACCTGGCTTGTGATCATGCAAATGTTTGATTTTTATCATAATGCTCTGTATTAGACGGAATGCTATGCTTATTTCTGGTGAATATGATGCAAATGCTATGATTATGCAAAGTAAAGAAACTGATCCGGGACCGGATCCTGCAGGAATAAAGATCTCTGGCTGATCTGTTTGGAGGGATAACCCGGCTGGGGAAGGGATCATTGATGGATCTGTGCGGAGGGAGAACTCTGCTTGGGGGAATAGATCGTTGGTAGATCTATCCGAAGGGAGAACTCGGCTAGGGAGAAGGAAGTTTCAGCCACTCTGTTGGGGATGGGTTTTAGGCATTGCTCTACTGGGGAGAGAATGGAAACTCTGTAGCGAATCGGTTCCATCAACTCTGCTGAAGCTGAGGGAAGTTTGGCACTCTAGTGGGGAACAGAGAGTTCTTGACCACCTTGTTGTGGAAGAGTTTTCAGGTATTGCTCGGGAGGTCCTGCTTGGGGAGGAGATAACTTCTGGAAGTAGCATGCTGGGGATTCAATGCTTGATATGCCCCTTGCTGCGAAAGATTGTCTGCAACCTGTTAAGACAAAAGAAAACGCACAAGTATCCCGAGGTATCCCTAACCGGATTCCATCATAGGAGTTAGACTTTCCTGAAAGTAATACATTTCCTACAGGCATTTATTAAAAAAAAATGGCTCATATGTTTTATGCAAGTGTTGTATTATGAACATTGGACATTTTGCAAACGAAACAACAATGTACAAAACGGGGTGTGACTCAAAATTCTAATTTCATTAATTTGGGTGCCTTGAGTTGGCAAGTACAGTTGAAAGAAGAGAATCCCCTAAAATGAGGAGATTGCTGTAAATTGAGAAAATAGAAGTGTTGGCAATGTTGACGACGACGCTCCCGTGAGCTTCCTTTGCTATGACATGTATGACCTTGATGCTCTTCTTATCTTGCTTCCTGAAGAAGGTTGATTCTGACTAACGCTTCGCCCTTTCGAAGCTTGCCATGTTGTGAGTGATACAGACGAATTCAGAATACAGTTGTTCGCTTATTCCCTGATTTTGCGAGGATCGCCCTTTTAGGTTTTCAATCCACTGGGATACCCATTTTTGTCTGAGCTATCCAATGCGGCTTTTCAACTCAGTGGGTGTACATTTTTTTTTAATTTTCCCTTATTTTTTCCCGAGTCTTTTTATTCTGTTTTTGACTAGCCAGGATGCCCTATTTTTGCCTGGACGTACATTCCGTTTTTATGTCCAGCGGGTCTTTTTTATGCGAAGTATTTTTTAACTGCATCTGAATTCATAGGAGATAAGAAATCCTCGCCATCCATAGTAGTGAGCATCAGTGTTCCACCGGAGAAAACTTTCTTTACTATGAATGGGCAATCGTAGTTTGGCGTCCATTTGCCCATGTGGTCTGTATAAGGAGGGAGAAGTCTTTTCAGCACAAACTCTCCCACTTGGTATTCCCGAAGTTTGACTTTCTGATCGAAGGCTTTCTTCATCCGCTTTTGATATAACTGCCCATGACAGATGGCAGCTAGTCTTTTCTCCTCGATCAGATTCAGTTGATTGTACCGAGACCGGACCCATTCTGCTTCATCCAGTTTCACATCCATCATTACCCGTAAGGAGGGTAGCTCAACTTCAACAGGTAGGACAGCTTCCATACCGTACACAAGCTAATAAGGCGTTGCCCCAGTAGATGTTCTGATTGAGGTTCTGTACCCATGCAAAGCGAATGGTAGCATTTCATGCCAGTCTTTGTAAGTAACCACCATCTTTTGCACAATCTTCTTGATGTTCTTATTAGCGGCCTCAAAAGCGTCATTCATCTTTGGCCTGTAAGGAGAAGAGTTGTGATGTTGAATTTTGAAGTCCCGACATAGTTCTGCCATCATTTTGTTGTTCAAATTGGAACCATTATCAGTAATGATCTGCTCGGGAACTCCATATCGACAGATGATGTCTCTTTTTAGGAATCTGGCTACCACTTGTCTGGTGACGTTTGCGTATGAAGCTGCTTCAACCCATTTGGTGAAGTAATCAATGGCTACCAGGATGAATTTGTGACCATTTGAAGCAGTCGGTTAGATCTTTCCAATCATATCAATGCCCCACATGGCAAAGGGCAAAGGTGAGGACATCACGTTCAAAGGATTCGGGGGCACATGCACTTTATCTGCGTAGATCTGGCATTTGTGGCATTTTATGGCGTAGGCACAACAATCTACATCCATTGTGATCCAGTAGTAACCTGATCTTAATAATTTCTTAGCCATTGCATGTCCCCCGACATGGGTACCAAAAGAACCTTCATGCACCTCGTGCATCAGCAGGTCTGCTTCCTTCTTGTCAACACATCTGAGCAGGACCATGTCGAAATTTCGCTTGTATAATGAACTATCAGCATTGAGGACGAAACTGCCGGCCAACCTTCTTAATGTCTTCTTATCATTGGATGATGCCCCAGGTGGGTATGTCTGATTCTCCAAGAAGCATTTGATGTCGTGGAACCAAGGCTTGTCATCACTAGCAGCGTCAACAGAGAGTACATATCCTGGTCGGTCCAATCTGGATACCGAAATCCGAGGCACATAATTTGCAGCTTGAACTTTGATCATGGAGGAAATGGTAGCTAAAGCATCTGCGAATTGATTTTCGTCTCGAGGGATGTACTCAAGTTTGACTGTTGTGAAGAAAGTCAATAATCTCCTCATATAGTCCTGGTATGGAATCAGATGCTCCTGGTGAGTATACCATTTGCCGTTGGTCTGATTGATTACCAAAGCTGAATCTCCAAATACATTCAATGTTTTGATCCTGAGGTCAATGGCTTCCTCAAGACCCATGATACATGCTTCGTATTCTGCTTCGTTGTTAGTACATGCAAAGGTGAGTTTTTCCGAGAAAGGCATATGAACTCCTTTAGGTGTAATGAGCACTGCACCAACTCCACGACCATTCATATTGACAGCCCCGTCAAACATCATAGTCCATTCTTCTTCTGGATCAGGCCCTTTAGTGTGAACTGGCTCTTCACAATCCTTTGCTTTTAAGTACATGATGTCTTCATCAGGGAAGTCAAATATCATGGGCTCGTAATCATCAATGGGTTGCTCAGCCAGATAGTCAGACAGTACACTGCCTTTGATGGCTTTTTGAGATGTGTATTGAATGTCATACTCTGTCAGAATCATTTGCCATCTTGCAACCCTTCCGGTAAGTGTTGGCTTCTCAAATATGTACTTGACGGGGTCCATTTTTGAGATCAACAAGGTAGTGTGAGTCAGCATATAATGTCTTAGTCGGCGAGCAGCCCACGCTAAAGCACAACAAGTTTTCTCGAGCAGTGAATAACGTTGTTCACAGTCGGTAAACTTTTTGCTTAGGTAGTATATTGCATACTCTTTTCGACCAGACTCATCATGCTGGCCCAACACACACCCCATTGACCCTTCTAATACTGTCAGGTACATTATCAGAGGTCTTCCTTCAATTGGAGGCATGAGAATTGGAGGTTCTCGCAGGTAGTCCTTGATCTTGTCAAAAGCTCTCTAACAATCGTCGTTCCACCTGACTGTTTGTTCCTTTCTTAATAGTTTGAACAGGGGCTCACAGGTTGCAGTGAGATGAGATATGAACCTTGAGATGTAGTTCAATCTACCCAAGAAACCCGAACTTCTTTTTCAGTCCTAGGTGCAGGCATCTCCTGAAGTGCTTTGACTTTGTCTTGATCAAACTCAATTCCCTTTTCACTTACGATAAACCCCAGCAAATTACCAGAACGTACCCCGAATGTGCATTTGTTGGGGTTCAACTTCAGCTGATACTTCCTCAGACGCTTGAACAACTTCAGCAAATCTACTATATGGTCGTCTTCAGTAAGGGACATGGCAATCATATCATCCACGTAGCATTCAATTTCTTTATGGATCATATCGTGGAATAACGTTACCATAGCCCGTTGATAAGTTGCACCGGCGTTCTTCAGTAAAAAAGGCATTACCTTGTAACACAATGTGCCCCAAGGTGTGATGAAGGTTGTTTTCTCCATGTCTTCGGGTGACATCTTGATCTGATTATACCCAGAAAATCCTTCCATGAAAGAAAATACCGAGAACTGAGTTGTGTTGTCGACCAATATATCAATGTGAGGTAATGGGAAATCATCCTTCGGGCTAGCTCTGTTCAGGTCCCGATAATCCACACACATACGCACCTTTCCATCCTTCTTAGGCACAGGTACAATATTAGCAACCCACGACGGGTAACTAGTCACAGCAAGGAAACCAGCGTCCCACTGTTTTTGTACTTCTTCCTTAATCTTTATGGCCATATCTGGGCGAGTACGACGCAACTTCTACTTGACTGAAGGGCAATCTTCTTTCAATGGTAGCTTGTGCATGACAATATCCGTATCTAGACCTGGCATGTCTTGATAGGACCAAGCAAAGACGTCGACGTATTCTCGAAGCATGCTGATAAGCTATTCTTTTAATGGAGCTTGCAGACTGGCCCCAATCTTCACTTCTTTCAAATCCTCCTCATTACCAAGATTAACAGTTTCAATCTCCTTCTGATGAGGAGTGATCACTTTCTCTTCTTGCCTCAACAACCTGGCTAGCTCTTCAGGTAACTCGTAGTCGTCATCAACCCCTTCATCTGCTTGATTAATTGGATTGTCGAAGTCATACAAGGTCATAATAGTGTTGTTGTCGGTGCAATCTGGAGGATTATTTCTGCAAGGGTTGAGATTTGTTCGTTTTAGTGATCAATTTTAATCTTGTTCAGAAAAAATGAAGTTTATTTATTTTTAAAACATTGCCATTTTATTGTTTTGTGCGAAAAATAACAAAAATGAAAAGACAGTGAGCAAAGAAGAAAATTGTTTGCAAAAGATGTCCATTGTTCATTGATATTCCATTTGCACAAAATACAAATATGGCCTTATTACAAAATGAGTCCTGACACCTTGGGCAAGATGCAGGACTTGATGCATGCTAAAAAAGGCAGGAAATAATAATTACTCTGCAGGAGTAACCCTTATAATTTTCTGGGAAGACCAGTTAAGGACTTGTTAGCCCGGGATCCTTGGACGAATCCAGCTCTCCAAGTTGAGGTCACTTTCGACTTCGTCTTCCACCTTATTGACAACATTTGGGGTTAGCATCCCCCTACTTATGAATTTGGGCTCCTTAGCAGCCTCTGCTTGATCTTGTCGGAATGGTTTGTAACCAAAACCAAATATGTCCTCCTTCTTCTCCCCCGGTAGCAGCTTGCCCCAGCCTCGCGCGTTTCCATCTTCAACAACCTTCCGAGCTTGTTGATAGGAGACAATTGAAGTACCCATCTTATCATCCTGGGATGCAGCAAATACTTCAGTTGTCGCCTCATTGACATTCAGTGCTTCGAAACCTTGGCTCATGGTCTCGTGGATTTCACCATCCATCTCAATGTATTTGTAGGTGGCCATATGGCTAACAAAAATATCCTCTTCACCACAGATTGTGATAATCTGCCCTTCCTACTCATATTTCAATTTCTGGTGAAGGGTCGACGTAACTGCGCCATCAGCGTGAATCCATGGTCGACCCAACAAACAACTGTAGGCTGGCTGAATGTCTATCACGTAGAAAGTAGTTTGAAAGACCTGCGGGCCAATTATCACAAGAGGCTCCACCTCTCCAAGAACAGACCTCTTGGAACCATCAAAAGCTCTAAACACCAGATTGCTTGGTCGGAGAGCAATACCATTATACTCAAGCTTAACACGGGCCTTCTTTGGAAAGACATTGAGTGAAGACCCAATGTCAACTAGAACATGTGAAAGCACAACCCTTTACACTCTAGAGTGATGTGTAAAGCCTTGTTATGATGACGACCTTCCGTAGTCAAATCAGCGTTGGTGAAGCCTAGCCCATGGATAGTATTAACATTAGACACCATTGTCTCGAGCATATTTACTGTGATCTCCCCCGGCACGTAGGCTGCGTGCAAGACTTTAAGTAATCCATCCCGATGAGCTTCCGAACACAACAGTAATGATAAGATGGAGATCTTGGAAGGAGTCTGGTGGAGCTGATCCACAAACTTGTAGTTGCTTCTCTTGATTATCCTCATAAATTCATCCATATCTTGATCAAAGGATGTTTTATGGGCTTCTTTTGGTACAGGTTCCTCAGGCACCACATTTTTACCTTTGGCTTTGGCAGCAACCTCTGCCTCAACATTAGCTCTTGGAATATGTGACGCGAAGAGGCGTTCGCTTTGGGTGAAGCCTCATCTTCCCCCGACATTATCCACCTGTGGTGTAAGAGCTGAAGAATTAAGAAGGACTCTCTCCCCGTTGCAGTAAAGGTCTGAACCATAGTGCCATGGTACAACACTATCTTTTTCATATGGAATGGGTCCAGGTACCGTAATGGTGACTGGACTGACTGCAGCAGAGGTAGGAACTGTTATTGTCTGTGGATCATAAAATATGGTGACAATACTTCTGACTGATGGTGGTGGTGATTGATTGAATCTGGGCTGTTGTTGAGATTGTTGCTGAGATTGTTGTTGAAAATTGTTGGAATCGGGGACCATTGCTGGGTCGTAGTATATGGTGACTGTGGAGACGTCGTTGTTAATGGTTGCTGTAGTTGTAGAAGCAGATGCGGTTGAACTGGTGTTTGTCAAAGTGATGGAAGAGATGATTGTTGATTTTGTAGACGAGTCTGTCGGAACAATTATCTTTGAAGTTGTAGGAGGAGTACTTGTTGTTGCCGTAAGAGGAATTGCTGATGTTGTAGAAGCCGTTGATGTTATCTACAGGATACCTTCTCTGATAAGGCCATTGATGCCACTTCTCAAGCTTGCACACCCATTGACGAAAACTTTGCAAGATTCACAGCAGGCCTCACAACCTGGGAACACCTGGCATTTTAAAAGCTGAGCTTTAACCTCTGCCAGAGGTGTTTGAATGCTTGCATCATCTTCAAATAAATTCATGGGTTGATCCTCCTCAATTGCATTTATCCTCGGCCCACCGTGGCTGGGCATAGGATTCTTCGTGACATTAGGAGGTGGTGCAAAGTTTAAGGCCTCTAAATCAACCAGATCCTGGACCTTCATGTGCAAAGCTCTGCACTTTTCTGTGGTGTGACCAGGTGCATTAGAATGGAAGGCACATCTGGAATTAACGTCGTAATTCCGTGGAAGGTTCTGAGGGTCTGGTGGAGCCAGAGTCCTTAATTCAACAAGATTAAGCTTTAGGAGTTGTGGCAACAAAGTGGCATAAGGCATTGGTATAGGGTCAATTACCCTGTTGACTTGAGATGACCTTTGCTGGAAAGGACGTTGTTGTTGGTTGTTGTTGTTATTGTAGGATCTTTGATGAGGAAAATGTTGCTGTTGAGGAAAATGTTGTGGTTGCGGAGTGTATTGTTGTTGAGGACGTGGAGTAGGAATTGTGACAACGGCAATTGATCTTGGCATATACTGGGGTCTTCCTCTGCCCATGTGTACAGAATTGGTTTCACCCGACCTGCGAGGTGTAACACGGTGGGAGAACTGACTTTCTATAAATGTTGCAGATAGCAAGAGTCGCCACCAACTTTTATTTTATCCAAGTGGAAAGGGTATAAAAGAACAGGAAAGACCTATTTTAAAAGACTTAGGTTCGGGGGGTAGGTTATATAAAGGGAAGGTGTTAGCACCCTTTATATCCATGGTTATCCATGGGCTCTTAGTTACTTAGCTCACTTAAATTGTTTTTGAAGGGTGTAGTGTGTGATTAGAAAGCTTTCTTTAAGTACTTGGTAATGACCCTCGTATGGGTGTATACAAAGCCTAGTTTAGAAATTGTGAGGTGTAAAAGTAATTTTGAAAAGTGTGAGCAAGTAACTATGAAGTACCTACCCTAGATTAAGTCTTTCATTTCTCGTATGTTCTTTCAATGGTAAGACTATCCCTATTATTAAGGAACAGGTAGTCATTACCTTGGATGTGTAAGGGACGAGCATAGGGTCATTGTATGGTCATAGAAGGCAACTTAAGGAGTGTCTTTAGCAATTCGTAGGGACTATCATCATTTATTCGAAGGGACAAGATCATTATTCCATAGGCAACCTCGAAGGGACTTGATCTTTTAAATCTGTAGGGACTTGATGATTTATACGTGAAGGGACTTTGCTTAAGACACCCTTATATTCGAGGGACTTGACCATTTAAAGGCAACCAAGAGGAATACCCTAGGAAGTGCAAGATGGCGATCAAAGATCGACTTACGTGTGTGAGTATTGTTTTCAGATATTTATCTTGATTATTAATTTTCTAAGTCCATGGTTCATTTATTTCTTGGCACTCCCTATGTTACTAACCACGCAGTTAATATGAAAAATAAATGGCAGAAATTAAAAGGCAAAAAATAAAATTCCTACACTATTACATGGCTTAGGGGCAGTTACATAATAATAATAATAATGGCGGAAAATAATATAAACCAATTATTACAAAGGCGAAGCAGTTACATAATCAGGCAAACAGTGAATGAATAACATAACAATGAGTGAATAAATTAGAGAAAAAAAAGTTTGCAAACTAGGTTAAGAAAACAATTAGGGTTAGGGTTTAAGAAAAATTTTAAGGTTTAAAAAAAATTTAAGGTTTAGGAAAAATTTTAGGGTAAATATTAGGGCGAAATCTGGGTTTTAAGATAAAGATTAGGGCTAAATTTTTAGGGTTTAAAGTTTATGAAAAAAAATTAAGACTTAGGTTTAAAGTTAAGGTTTAGGGAAAAAATTAAGGTTTATGAAAATAATTAAGGTTTATAATAAAAAATATAAGTTTTAAAAATAAAATTAAAAAAAGGATTTTGTTTTATCTTTTAGAAATTAGTTTTATAATAATAAGTAAATTCAAAGAAAATACATAATTTGATGAAAAAGGGAAAAATAAAGTTAGAGATTGATGGGCTAAAGACGTATCTAATTATGTGTCTAGCGGTATCTTAACTGCAAGTGCACAGCCTATCGAAGTAATATTTAAGATTATCGATCCACAGGGAATCTATGGTTACTTAGTGCTAGATGAACTTCTAGTTTAGCTAAGGCGAAGGGTTGTCACGATTTTTTGTTGTTTTTAAAGATTAAAGGCGGAATTAAATTTAAGTTTTAATAAAATAATACTAAGGCGGTCGGTATGTAATTATGCTAACTTAGGCGGGTCAATCTAACCTAGGCTTATAAAGGTGTTCACTTAATTTTAAGTGTCACGGTCGTGAGTGATATGTCACGGTCGTGATTGCTCCTTTTGGGGTGTCACGGTCGTGACAACTAGGTGACGACCGTGAGTGCAACAAAATATGCAGGTTTTGCAGGTTTCTTCATTTCTTCATCTTTTTATGGTTGTTTTGGTTCCTTTTGCTCTTGGCTCATGATTTAGCTCTGTATACGATGTACCTGCAAAATGGTAAGGAAAACTCGAGGAATCGGGTGTTAAAACGACGATTATGCGATAAAACGGTAATGAAACTTAGCAATATAATCGATACATTTTCTCGTTATCAAACTTCCCCGAACTTAAACCTTTGCTTGTCCTCAAGCAAATAGTCGGTTGAAAATCGTCAGACAAGTTTTTATCGACGCATACACATAACAAACCGTACGAGGGATCGTTTTGTCGGATAAACCGGTAATGATAAAACACTAACGATACACTAATGACACAAGCAACAAGCTAAGTCGTCGACTTCCCGTTAAACGAAACAATCGCTAATTTCTTTACGATTTCACCTAGAGTTATTCGATCTTATTTCGCCCGGTTTCATTCTAGCGCAATCACATTAAGCCCTTTGCCTTAGCACGCACGTAGTGGAGTAGCCGGTTAGCGACTTTGATCCTTTTTAAGCACGGGGTCTGGTACACGAGTGCGGTAACCCTACATACATTATCCGATTTGGAGGTTGTGGGGGATCGAGCCGTAGCACGCCCTACCAAGTTCAGAACCAGTACCTCTGAACCAACCCGCAATGGACTCCTTCTCATATTTCTCGTTTCTTATATGCGACCGTGTACTTTGGTGCAATTTCTTTTCATTTGCATCGAGATATGAAGGATCATTATTGATTAGGCATCAAACGCTTATATTCATCGGCTCCCCACGTGGTTTGTGTTCAGACGGTGCTGACTGCTAGTATAAACTACTAGGGGTTACTTTTGAACTGAAACTTAAGGTGTACTCGTAACGATAATCGGAATGGAATCGCTTAAGTGGGAAGTCAAAGGTGTCAAGACTGTATTGATCTTGTTGAATTGTTCTCAGCTTCCTAATTATGATTTCGTAGGCAAGTCGGGTAATGCGAATAATTAAAGATTTTTTTTTCGGTATGGCTAAATAAACGGGGAAAGTTCGAAACTAAAGAAAATAGCACAAATATTTGCTCGTTTCATTAACTTACGAAAAGAAATACAACGGAATTGAAAAAGTGCGAAAAGGGAAAATGCGGGAAATGAAAGGTACCTCTCCCACACTATATCAGACATTGTCCTCAATGTTGTGATATAATAGCGGTAAAAGTACAATACAAACTATGAAAATGAAAAACAAACATAAGCAAAAACTAAAACTAAGGCTGCTGAGGACCGCGGGCTCGGCTTCTGGTGCGGGAGCGTCTGGTAGGAGTCGCTCCAGGATCAGAACCGGTACTGGTAACAACAGTGATGTCAATGCGTAAGGCCTCTAGCTCGCTGAAAATTTATCCAAGCTTTGTATCAGTAGCTTCCTGGTTTGTTGCAATAGTGCGGAGTAAAGCATCATACTGCTCCTTCTGCCTTCGCTCCAGTGCGGCGTTCATCTGGTTCTGCTGATGAATCGCACGGAGGACGTCCTCAAGAGTGAATTCCTATGCAGGAGGCTGTCGGGTAGATGTCTCTGGAATGTCCTGGACAGGCTCAGCTGCATCCATGGCGTCCTGCATCTCATCTACTGGAGGATCAGCCTGATCATCATGAATGGGGGCGTGGCCGGCAGCATCTGGTAAAACAAAGAGCCAGTTGGCTCGGCTAGATGGGTCGATGCGGTCACGGGACGGCAGAATGATGTGGTGATAAACAGTGTCGTGGATTACAGGGCTATACCTGCCATCCTCTCTCTGCGCAATCAAGTGAGCGGACCTGCAATAGTTCTTGGTTAAGAATTCTGCGGCTATGCGAGGCAAATTGGTGACCAAGTCACCAAGCCCTAACTGAATGGCGAGGGTGGTGACAATGCCGCCTATGAAAAATCGGGTGGAGCCTCTTTGCGCAATGGCCTGGATGTGAGAAAGCATGAACGGGGCAGCGTTGATTGGCTCGTCATTTAGAGCGCAGTGCAAGAACAGAAGCTCCTTGGAGTTGAGCTTATGGTTACTCTCTCGTGCAAAGATGGTGTTGCAAATGATTCGGTGAAAATATCTGATTGCCGGGTTGTGGATGTGTGTGGCATTAAGGCTCTGAAAGGCTGAGGCACGGGTGTTGGTTATGTCGTGCCATAAAGTGAAAGCGGTTTCACTGAAATTGTCAGGCACGCGGAGGTGAGCTTCATTCCCGTGAGCGAAGCCTGGCAACTCGGCTATCCTGTTTTGCGAAAGTTCGAACTCCCGGCCAAACAATATGAATTTAGCAACGCCGGTAAGTTGACTCTGAGAACCGGTACCGGTGATATAATGGAACGAGCTTAGGAATTCCAATGTCAGAAACTCGAATGTGGGCTGAGGCTGACTGCATAGAACCCACAAATTAACCTTCTTAAGCAGGTTCTTGACACTGTTGAGCATTCCCAACTCTCTTAAACATTCAGTGTCGATATAACGCGTAGGTTGCACACCGCGGTTCTGGAATCGGATGAATCTTTCTCTCTGGTTTTCTCCATTCTCACCCTCTCTAAATTGTATAGCATCCATTGCATGCAAGAACTAGAGTGAGAGATGAGGATTTTGGATTTTGTGAAAAAGTGATAAAATGAGAGAAATAATGGTTCGGATAAATATTGGAAGGTGAGAATGTGATAAGTATGGTGATAATGGAGAGGTTAATGAGTTTTAATTTGGTAATGGGAGGTTACGGAAGTTGGGGGAGATAATGGGTGGTTTTGAAAGTTATGGAGGAAGAAGAAGAAGAGGTTTCGAAAAGAAACAGTTCTGTTTCTCACGAATCCTATATTTAGGGTTGTCACGGTCGTGACAAGGAGATGACGGTCGTGACACGCTAAATTAGCACGTCACGATCGTTAGGGGGGTGTGACGACCGTGAGAGTTGATTTTGTTGAATAATTTCCAGAAAACATTATCTCTCACGCTTCATATAACTTATAATAATTTATTTTTCACTTCTCACTCAATATTAGATTTAAACACCATATAATAATTTATTTCAACATAGTACTTTGTAAACTTGCATGGCACGAGAGATTTTATAGAATATAAATCAATTCAAGCATAACAGTATATATATTGAAAACATATAAATTGATTAAAATGGAAAAATTTGTAAACTAGAAGTGCATTGCATATGGTAATTGAAATGAAATTACATTAATGAAAATACGGTATGAAATTGTTTGCGAAAATTAAATCTAACTAGAAACGAAAACAATGAGTAAAATAAACTAGATCACTATAGCATTTTCAAAAGTGTTTCTTCAAATCTTCGATTGCGGAGTTCAGGTGATAGAATTGTTCACAGGTTAGGTCAGTTAGACCTATAATGTCCAATCGCATGCTCTTAATCTCATCCTTAACAGTATTTATGTCAGTTTGGTAAGCTTCAAGAGTGTTCATGATATTCTGTAAGTTGTTAGCATAATCTACTTGATTCACTTTAGGGGTTTCAATCACTTCGTTAGTGTGGTCAATGTCATGGTAACCAGGAGGTGTCTCAGGGTCACTTTCGACATCAGTCATTATATCATCTTTTATCTTGTAAGACTGAGGTGTTTCAGGAGTAGATGGATAATCAGGTGGGGTTAACTCATAAAGCCAGTTATCCTTATTGTGAACACTTACTCTAGCATGGTTTGGTAGTGTGAACAAGGTTACTACCTCATTTCGGATTAGGTACTCGAAAGGTGGATGTCCTAAATTCCTTATGATATGGCGATTAAAGCAAAAGTTAAGATTCATAGGACGGATGGTACCTAAACGGTTGCACCTGTGCAATTGGTACCTAAGTCCTAAGGCATCAGCAATCATGGTTACAAGACCTCATACTAATATAGGTAATTCAGGTTCTTCTTGGATTCGGGTGAAGGTTTGCATCATGAAAGGTACACCATTAACAGGCTGTCCATTAGTGAAACATGACATAATGAATATCTCATCTTTAGATACTCCGGTAATGTTTTCTTCTTTTCCAAAGAAGGCGTGGGCAAGGATCTTATGGAAGTAACGGAGAGCAGGGTTATGTATCTCATCATTGTTCATGCTATTTGGTTCAGGGTGGTAGTTTTCGGTTAAAGTTCCCCAAAAGAAATCTAGCTCAATGTCCATCAATTCTACCTGTGTGGTAGTAAAAGCAAAGGGCCCACTAGGGAATCCTAATAAGTCAGCTAGTTCTTTATGGTTAAAGTCATATTCTATTCCAAATAGGCGGAAACTAATAAATCCTTTCCTGAATCCAAAACCGCGCTCGGGTAGGTAAACTAAGGAGCTAAGGAACTCAAGGGTGAGCTCGCGGTAAGTCACAAACTTATGTTGAATCCGTGCATTCTCCCATCCAAGTCGTTTAAACAAGTACGGGATGCTATCATGTATACCTAGGGTTTCCATAGTTAGATCATCCGGGTACAGGGTCAAATCCATTGGCCTCTGTGATAACTCTTCAAATTTCATTCTTTGGTTCCTACCTCTAAATTTGGTTTCCATATGGTTTATCGGTTGGTTAGCCATGGTCAGTGCAAATATGGAGGAAACAAATCAGGGGGAGAAGGAAAGTGGAAAAGACTTTAGAAAATCTGTAAAAGTGATTTAAAATTAAAATAAGGAAAAATAATAAAATAAAATGCATAGATTAATAGTAATATGGAAAAACAAATAAATAAATAGTAAAACGATAAAGAACAAAATAATAGAATGATAAAAATGATTTAAATAATTAAATGAGTAAATGGGTTGCCTCCCACTAAGCGCTGTTTTTATCGTCAAAAGCCTGACGTAATGCTTAGGTGTAGATTAATCAGGGGAATTAGTGGACAACTCTAAAAGCCTTAGACTATTTGCATAATCTCTATTTTCAACTTTATGATAATGTTTTAAACGTTGTCCGTTTACTATGAATGGTTCACTATTCCTACCCTTAATTTCTATTGCTCCACTCGGGAACACTTTAGTTATTTCAAAGGGTCCTGACCATCTAGATTTTAGTTTTCCAGGAAAGAGCCTAAGTCTTGAATTAAAGAGGAGTAAAACGTCTCCCACACAAAATTCTTTCCTAGATAGGCGTTTATCATGCCATCGCTTAGTTCTTTCTTTATATATCTTAGCATTCTCATAAGCATCTAGCCTTAATTCTTCTAATTCGTTAATGTCTAGGATTCGCTTTTCTCCTGCAGCATTATAGTTTATATTGAGAGTTTTGATCGCCCAATAAGCTTTGTGTTCTAGTTCTACCGGGAGGTGACAAGATTTTCCATAAACTAGTTTGAAAGGTGTAGTACCTATGGGTGTCTTGTAAGCGGTCCTATAAGCCCATAAAGCTTCATTAAGTTTAGATGACCAATCTTTCCGAGATATGGCGACAGTCTTTTCTAAGATTTGTTTAATTTCTCTGTTTGAGACTTCGACTTGTCCACTTGTTTGTGGGTGATATGGTGTTGCCACACGGTGTCTTACTCCATACTTAGATAGTAATTTGTCAAAGATTTTCGAAATGAAGTGCGAGCCACCGTCACTTATGACGAGTCTAGGCACACCAAATCTGGGAAAGATTATATTTTTGAAAAGCTTTATTACTACTCGTGTATCGTTTGTAGGAGAAGCTATAACTTCAATCCATTTTGAAACATAATCAACAACTACGAGTATGTAATTGTTACCGAAGGATGATGGGAATGGTCCCATGAAATCTATTCCCCAGACGTCAAAGATTTCTACTTCTAATATTCCTTTTTGAGGCATTTCATCTCTTCTTGAAATATTGCCGGTGCGTTGACACTGATCGCAATTTATAACAGCGATGTGGACATCCTTCCATAGATTAGGCCAGAATAGGCCGGCTTGCAAGATTTTTGCACAAGTCTTGGAAGTGCTTGCATGTCCACCATAAGGAGATGAATGGCATTGAGCAATGACATCTTCTATTTCTTCTTCGGGAATACATCGACGAAAGATTCCATCGGGTCCTCTTTTGAACAATAATGGTTCATCCCAATAATAATGTTTTAGATTGTGAAAGAATTTCTTTTTCTGCTGATAGGTTAAATCAGGTGGAAGAGCTCCTGCGGCTAGGTAGTTAACAATGTCAGCGTACCATGGCAGTCCTACAGTTGTCTGGATTGTTTCCACGGGTTCTGGTTCATCTACGTCTAACTGAACTGGGTCGCTTCCTATTTGTGCTATCAGTTGTTCATACGGAAAATCATCGTTAATCGGAACTTGTTCGGGTTTAATACCTTCTATTCTAGATAAATGGTCCGCTACGACGTTTTCAGTACCTTTCTTATCTTTTATTTCGAGATCAAACTCTTGTAAGAGTAAATCCATCTCAAGAGTCTCGGTTTAGCATCTTTCTTAGTTAATAAATATCGGATAGCAGCATGGTCTGTGTAAACGATTATTTTCGCTCCTACTAGGTAAGAACGGAATTTGTCAAGCGCAAAGACAACTGCTAACAGTTCTTTTTCAGTAGTGGCGTAGTTCATCTGAGCAGAATCTAAGGTTCTACTGGCATAGTAAATCACATGAAGTTTCTTTTCCTTCCTCTGGCCTAGAACTGCGCCTACAGCATAGTCACTCGCATCGCACATGATTTCGAAAGGTAATCTCCAGTCAGGGGGTTGCATGATTGGTGCGGTGATGAGGGCTGTTTTTAGAGTTTCGAATGCTTTAAGACAATCTTCATTGAATATGAACTCAACATCTTTCATTAATAGACCAGTAAGAGGTTTAGTGATTTTCGAGAAATCTTTGATGAATCGTCGGTAGAAACTGGCGTGTCCTAAAAAGCTTCATATTTCTCGAATGGTTTTAGGGGGTTGAAGATCTTTTATGACTTCTATCTTAGCTTTATCTACTTCAATTCCCTTGTCGGATATAACGTGGCCTAATACGATTCCTTCTCTGACCATAAAATGACATTTCTCCCAGTTAAGCACGAGGTTTACTTTTACACATCTTTCTAACACCATTTCTAAATTTGATAGGCATCCTTTAAAACTTTGCCCGCATACAGAGAAGTCGTCCATGAACACTTCCATGATGTTGTCTATAAAATCTGCGAAGATTGACATCATACATCTTTGAAAGGTTGCAGGAGCGTTGCATAATCCAAAGGGCATTCGTCTATAAGCGAACGTTCCATATGGGCATGTGAATGTAGTCTTCTCTTGATCATCTGGATGGATAGGGATTTGGAAAAATCCTGAGTAACCGTCAAGATAACAGAAGTATGAATGCTTGGCTAATCGTTCTAACATTTGATCTATAAAAGGTAGTGGGAAATTATTTTTTCGAGTGGCTTTGTTTAGTTTACGATAGTCTATGCACACTCTATGTCCCGTCACTACTCTTTGCGATATCGATTCGCCTTGAGCGTTTTTCACAATAGTGATACCTCCTTTCTTTGGCACTACATGTACTGGACTAACCCATTTACTATCAGAGATTGGATATATTATTCCGGCATCTAGTAGTTTCTTAACTTCTTCTTTCACTACAGTGCTAAGGATTGGGTTAATTCTTCTTTGAGATTCTCTGGAGGTTTTGCAATCTTCTTCTAGCAGAATACGATGCATACAGATTGAAGGGCATATTCCTTTGAGATCAGATATGTTATATCCTAATGCAGTTGGATATTTCTTCAAGACATCTAAAAGTTTCTTTGTTTCTATAGTTCCTAAACTGGAATTTATTATAACTGGTCTTTTACATTCAATGTCTAAGAATTCGTACCTTAGGTTATTAGGTAAAGTTTTTAATCCTAATGTAGGTTTATCTTTACTTGGCATGGGATCCGGTGTAAGTGCTAAACTTTCGCTTAGACTATCATCCTGATATGGTTTTCGCCAATTATCATCTTCGAAAATCGGAGGGATTTGAATTTTCATGATTTCAGAATAGGTAGTTTCTTTCAGTTCCATTTCTCTTACACATTCGTCAATTACGTCCAATAGATAACAGGTATCCTCTATAGCTGGTGATTGTAGGAATTGTGTTAAAATAAATTCAACTTTCTCTTCACCTACTTCAAAGGTTAGCTTTCCTCTTTTTACGTCTATTATAGCTCCGGTGGTAGCTAAGAATGGTCTTCCTAGTATGATAGGTGTAGTGGAGTCTTCAGAGATGTCCATGATTATAAAATCAGTAGGGATGTAGAATTGTCCTATACGTACTGGGACGTTTTCTAGTATGCCTACAGGATATTTAACTGAGCGATCGGCTAGTTGAACATACATTTTAGTTGGTCTTAGGTCTCCCATGTCTAGCCTTTTGCAAATCGTTAAGGGCATAACACTGATACTGGCTCCTAAATCGCATAGAGCTTTGTCAATGACGAATTTTCCTATTACACAGGGTATAGAGAAACTTCCTGGATCTTTTAGCTTAGGAGGCATATTATTCTGAATTATGGCGCTACACTCAGCAGTAAGTGTAATTGTTCCGTTATCCTCTATCTTTTTCTTATTGGATAAGATTTCTTTTAAAAACTTAGCGTACGAGGGTATTTGAGTGATAGCTTCTGTAAATGGAATGGTAATATTCAACTGTTTCAGAAGTTCGACAAATTTCTTAAACTGACCCGTCGTCTTGGAATTGGTTAATCTCTGAGGGTACGGAATTGGTGGTTTATAGGGTGGTGGAGGCACATAAGGCTTTTCTTTCTCCAGTGCTTCTTGATTATCATCTTCCTTTTCTTCTGGATCATTCACCACTTCAGTCGGTTTATCCGGTTTTTGGTACATGGCTGGATTGTCAAGTCTTGGATCGGTAGGTCCGTCAAGTTCCTTGCCACTTCTTAATATTATGGCATTGGCATGTTCTTTCGGATTAGGTTGAGGTTGTCCAGGAAATACTCCAGCTGGTGCAACGGTAGGTGCTTGTTGTTGAGCTACTTGTGAAATCTGAGTTTCAAGCATTTTGTTATGTGTAGCTAATGCATCTACTTTGCTTACTAATTGCTTAATCTGCTCACTAGTGTGAATGTTTTGGTTTAAGAAGTCCTTGTTCGTTTGAGATTGGTTAGCTATAAAGTTCTCCATCATCAACTCAAGGTTCGATTTTCTAGGGACATTAGGAGCAGTCTTTTGATATCCTGGTGGTGTAGCTGGTGCTTGACCTGGTGCGTATAAAACATTGTTATTCTTATAGGAGAAGTTCGGATGATTCTTCCAACCTGGGTTGTATGTGTTTGAGTATGGGTTCCTTGAGCATAATTCACTTGATCTGTCGGAATTCCTGTCAATAGTTGACAATCAGAAACTTCGTGTCCTGGAACTCCACATAACTCACAGTTAGGTGTTACTGCAGCCACGGTGGCTGTTGGTGTTATGGCGAAGTTGTCGATCTTTTGGCTTAGTTGGTCAAACTTTGCATTGACTTGGTCCATACTACTCACTTCGTACATACCTCCTTTAGTTGGTTTATCAGTTGCGACTCTCTCGCTTCCCCATTGGTAATGGTTTTGAGCCATACTTTCGATAAGTGCATAAGCATCATTATATTCTTTGTCCATCAATGCACCGCCCGCGGAAGCGTCAATTGTCATTCTTGTATTGTACAAGAGTCCATTATAGAAGGTATGGATGACCATCCATTCTACTAATCCGTGATGTGGACAAAGTCTCAGCAAATCCTTATAGCGTTCCCAAGCTTCGAATAGTGATTCGCTTTCCCTTTGCTTAAATCCGTTGATCTGAGCTCTCAGCATAGCTGTCTTGCTAGGTGGAAAATATCTGGTCAAGAAAACTCTCTTTAGTTCCTCCCACGTAGTTACTGAGTTCGAAGGCAGAGATTGAAGCCAGGCTCTCGCTCTGTCTCGAAGTGAAAAAGGAAACAAACGTAGTCTAATAGCTTCTTGGGTAACTCCATTGGCTTTTACGGTATCTGCGTATTGCACAAAGATCGAAAGATGAAGGTTCGGATCCTCGGTAGGATTTCCGGCGAATTGATTTTGTTGCACGGCTGATATCAACGAAGGTTTTAGTTCGAAATCATTTCGGTTGATAGCCGGTGCGGAAATGCTTGAATGCGGTTCAACTTGCGAAGGACTTGCGTAATACTTGAGTGGGTGATTCTGTTCTTCAGCCATCTCTGCGTCCTTTGATGTTACGACTGGTTTAGGCGGATCTAATTGAAGATCTGGAATATTGTAACTTTGTTCGTAATCGAATATCCGTCTTCTTACGTGTAAGAAGCGTTCCGATTCTGGGATTAGAGGTTGCAAGTCTTCGCCTTGAGAGCGAGTACTTGGCATACACTCGGAAATTTAGATTAAGAAAATAAAATAGTTGTTACCTTAGTCTAGACAATGCTACCTAAAGTGCACTAGTAACTAAATTAAGGTCCCCGGCAACGGCGCCAAAAACATGATGGGCTAAAGATGTATCTAATTATGTGTCTAGCGGTATCTTAACTGCAAGTGCACAGCCTATCGAAGTAATATTTAAGATTACCGATCCACAGGGACTCTATGGTTACTTAGTGCTAGATGAACTTCTAGTTTAGCTAAGGCGAAGGGTTGTCACGATTTTTTGTTGTTTTTAAAGATTAAAGGCGGAATTAAATTTAAGTTTTAATAAAATAATACTAAGGCGGTCGGTATGTAATTATGCTAACTTAGGCGGGTCAATCTAACCTAGGCTTATAAAGGTGTTCACTTAATTTTAAGTGTCACGGCCGTGAGTGATATGTCACGGTCGTGATTGCTCCTTTTGGGGTGTCACGGTCGTGACAACTAGGTGACGATCGTGAGTGCAACAAAATATGCAGGTTTTGCAGGTTTCTTCATTTCTTCATCTTTTTATGGTTGTTTTGGTTCCTTTTGCTCTTGGCTCATGATTTAGCTCTGTATACGATGTACCTGCAAAATGGTAAGGAAAACTCGACGAATCGGGTGTTAAAACGACGATTATGTGATAAAACGGTAATGAAACTTAGCAATATAATCGATACATTTTCTCGTTATCAGAGATACCCAAAATATTGGGGGTTGGTGTTGAACCCCTGACTTTGCCTTTGCAAACAAAAACCTTCAGCCACTATGCTACGCCACGTTTCTTTGCCAAAATGTTGGGAATGAGTGTTGAACCCACGTTTCTTTGCCAAAATGTTGGGAATGAGTGTTGAACCCACACCCTCAAACTTTCAACCTTAGGTCTTTGTCACTAGGCCAATCAACGCACACCACGCACCATCTTCTTCCTCCTACCTGCATATTTTTGGTATATACTATTGGAAGAATAAAAAAAGAAATAAACAAGATCAAATAAAATCGCTGCAGATTTTAAAATAATGAAAAATAAGAAAAGCGATTAAAATAAAATCAAAAATATTAAAACGATGCTAAAAATCTAATAAAATCAAATAAAGAACGCACAATTTTTTTAGATTTTTTTGAGAATATGAAAATAGAAAAAAAATCAAATAAAATAGAAAAAGGAGGAATTTGCGATTTTTAGGGTCGAAATCTTTTAGAATTCTATTCTAAAAATGTATTGTTCGTCGATTTTTTTCTGAACTTCTGGAAAAAATTCAGAGTAAATCGAAATAGTAGTACTTACCTGACTTACCTGTCAGCCTGGAATTCTTATCACTACTGCAGCCTTCGAAGTATCGACGAAAACAGATTACAGCAGATTAACCAATAGTTTAGTTCTCCATGGTGCCCTATGATTCCTGCATCGAAACTTAAATCCAACTATCCAAAAACCATCTACACAATCAAACAAACATGTTATGTAATCAAAATCAATTAATCATGCATAAATCATTGAAATTGAAAAAAATCAAAAGAAAAGCAAGAATATGAATTTGGTTTGTATGAATTGGCATGAATTTGATGATGAGGATGATTGGAATAGGTTCAGGAAACCTCAAGGATTCGTTTGCAGCCTTTAATCAACTTATAAAAGTGGTGGATTATGGAAACCGAATTTTGAATTGTATGAAATTTTAAAGTATGAATATGATCCTCTTGCTCTCCATCCTTTTTTTGTCTCGTGATGTTGTTGTGGTTATATAGTAATGTAATTAGGTTAAGAATTTGGGCCTTGGTTGGAGTTGTATGGGTTGCTTGAAGGTGAAGAAAGCTATGGTAAAAAATATCAAAAAAAATCAAATGATATGTTTCTAAATTGGTTGTGCACAAAATTGGAGAGTATCAAATCAACTTAAATGATGTTTCAGAGCATCTAGAAGAAGAATCAAATCAAATATTTGTATTTTCATATTTTATTTTGATTTAAAATGAATTTTAATGAATAAAATCCAAATAAATAATAAATAAATTATAAAAATCAGAAAATATTTGATTGGGTCGTGCTTGATGCTATCATGAAGATTGGGTGGCAATTTGGTAGGCCCGTTTGGCAAAAATTGGTTTTAAGGTCCCATTTGCTTCATATACCTCCCAAAAATTTCCCAACTTTGACAAGGCACATCTCCCTCAATTTTAAGTCTATGAAGGTGTTCTTGGACATTTTGGAAATCTTAGAGAGTCCTCTAACCAACCTCTTTGGTATCATGTCCATATCCTTTACCATTTTCAAATTATGCCCTTTGGAAGATGTTGACTTTTAAAATGACCTATAATGTTTTAGCTCATACCTTCCAAATGAATCATTTTAAGACTTGGCTTGTGAGACACAAAGTTGTAGATAATTCAATTTCCTTCAAAATGAGCTTTGGATGGGAAATTTTTGATGAAGCATGTGAAAGTTATGGCTGGTCAAAGTTCAATTGACTTTTCCTGTGAAAACCCTAATTTAGAAACTCCTGATTCTTGATGATCTGAAATCTCCTTGATGAATCATGATCAACCCTTGATCAAATGATGAATTTTACTTCATAAACTTGATGTTGGCCAAAAATCATGAAGTTTGACTTTGGTTTGACCTTAGTTTGACTTTTTAACCACTTTGACTGATATTTGCATATCTGATCATCAGACTGAGCAAACCTTTTGGGAAAGCCTTGAAACTTGTCATAGGGATTCTTGAAGACATGTAGGATGTTATGAAGCTCACTTGAGGCCTTGGAAGTTCATTTAGCCTGATGAAATCCAAAACCCTAGTTTAGGGTGCATTGCTTAGGAGGATGCTTTGTCTGAGGGAATTATCAAACTTTCTGACTAATTGTGAACCTTGTGAACCTCTTGGAACACCTTGGTACACAATTCCTTGACTAGGGGAGGGAAAATTTTGGGGTGCAACACGAGGTCCTGCAAATGGTTTCCTTGCACTGCTTAAGCTGGCACCGTTATCATAAATGTTTCCCATTTTCAGTAAACTCTCAATCCTTTCTCCAGCTATGACCACATCTGCAAAGCTAGTGGAAGAGAAAGCAGCCAACCTATCAATGTATGTCCCTTGGAGGGTGTTCATAAACATATATGCCATTTCTCTTTCTGACGTCGGAGGTTGAACGACAGCAGCTAATTGCCTTCATCTCTGAGCATACTCTCTGAAGCTTTCCCTGGAGGACTGTGACATACCCATTAAAAGTGTTCTGTTAGGAGCCATATATAGATTGTATTGATATTGGAGAATGAAAGCCTCGGCTAAATCTTTCAAATTTCTTACTGTGGCCCTAGTCAAATGAGAGTACCACTAACGGGATGCCCCTGTCAAGCTATCCTCAAAATAGAACATCCATAGCTTTTCATCCATGGTATAGGCCTTTAATCTTCCCAGGAAAGATTGGAGATGGGTGCGAGGGCAGGATGTACCATTGTATCTTTCGAAGCAGGGAGGTTTGTATTTGTGAGGAATCCTAACTCCCTCTACCAGCCCCATATCCATAACATCAAAGCCTAAGGAGTTTTGAGACTCTAGAGACCTCAACTTTTCTGCTATCTCGTCCAGCCGACGATCATAGACTTCATCTCCTGCCCCAACTACAGTGAATTGTTCCTCCTGAGGGTCCTCTTGAAAGGTACACCCTCAAGTATTACCCTGGGTATTCCTGATAGCATTAATGTCATGGTTAAGATGAGGTCCAAACTCCGGGGGATCAGTACGAGGTTGTACATGATCATTGTTGCTGGTACCCCCTGTACCAGGGTGGTTTTCTTCAGGAGTTTTCCGCTCGACCAACTCTCTTAATCTTTCCTGGCTTTGGGCCAACCCAGTCATTACTGCCATGAACTGGTTCATCTGAGCCCTCATTTAAGTTTTTTCATTAGCCATCTGGGTTCTCACGTCAGTCAGATCTTGCTGAACCTGGTCCATCTGTAAGCTCGGAAGGTTGTTTCTTGTAGGATACCGGTGAACTCTGTTGATGGGGAAGACTCTCCTACGAGCAATGTTTCCTAAAACCACAACAAAGTGAGAAACAACAAAAACAAAACCTACAAAATAAAGAATGAGGTTAGTATGCAATGCAGGATGTCTATTTGTCTTCCAAGGGTATCCGATTTGGTTCTTTGGGTTTTGACCTTCCAGACCTCGAGGAATGATGATATTGGAGAGAGATGAAGCCCATAAATGAACACAAACCATATATTACAAAATGTAAAGATACAAAGTTTTGATTACAACAAGTCCCCATGATGGGTAAAAATACAACAAAATTAACAAAAGTAAAAACAAAATGAAGTACAAGTACAAAGAAATCAAACATCCAGCCCATAGTCATCCTCCTTGACTTTCTTCAGGAGAGCATCAGTCACTGGGCTAACTGGATGCTCTGTGATGGTCCTGATAAGAAGGTTCCTGGTGGCAATAGCATTTGTCAACTTCTTATGCTTATCTTGGTCCTTTAATCTCTTCAACCCCGCCCGGAGTTTCAATTCGGAGATTTCCTTCTGTGCTACTAACAAGGCTTCCTGATTCTTCTTCTCATTAGCTTCCAGCTTCTCTATCCTAGCCTGGGTCCTCTGATCTTCCTGTGAACGAGCCTCAGTGATCCTAATCCACCTAGCCTGACTCTCCTCCAAGTAGTGCTCAGCTTTGGCCTTCTAAATCTTGGCTTCCTTGCAAGCATTCTTCAATACCAACTCCCTTGCTCTAGTTCTCCTGATGTAATCATCTGTCTTCTCAATCTTGGTCATATGCTCGATCCGGATCTTCTCTAACCTTTCATTGTCCAGACGACTATCATTCCTCTCCTAGAGGGTCTTCTTTAGAGCTTCAGAAAGTTGAGTATTCCTTTCCTTCAACTTCTCAAACTCCTCTAAAATGATTGTAGCTACAGGCTCTACTACTGATGGTCCAGGCACATCCTCCAGGGTGAATGGAATGCGGGTGATCTGTCCTCTGATACGTGACCAATCAAGATACTGAGCTGAAGCTATGTTGTTGCACTTGTCAAGATTAGCAGTCCCTTTTGTATGAATGTTATCCCAAGCCCAGGCTACATGTTGGGCAATGGCAAGGTTATGTTGAATATCACAGTAAATGGTTTCTGATAAGTCCTGCTCTCTTGGTGGATGTACCAAGGCATACCCTAATTGTCTTTTGAACAGCAAAGGATTGTAGTTGATGCAACCCTTCACTCCAATTAGGGGTACATTGGGATACTGCCCACAGCTGGTGATGATATCTCTGCCCTTGGTGCTCTGAGTGCACCATCTAATATCTTCTGAAGTAAGGGAAATCATTCTCTTAGCCCAGTTTCTTGACTGACGAGGATTCAAGAAAGCTTCTGACTTTGGCAAGTGCCTTAATAACCAACAATAGAAGAGAGGTGCACAACATCTGACTAATCTTCCCATCTGCTTCTCATTTCTTTGATGTACTAAGTAGTAAAAGTCTCCAAGCAAGGTAGGGACTGGATTCTTCAACAAGAAGAGGTGGATAGCACTTTTGCTCACAAACTTAGGCTCGTATGCAAACAAGATGATACCATATATGCTGAGGGCCAAGAGTGCACAAACAGTGTCCCACTTGCCTGCTGCAGCATGAATGGTGGCCTGAATGATCAAGAAGTCCAAATGGAGGCCTGAGATTCCAGCCTTGGTGGTCATATTCTTATTAATGATGGTGGATTCCAAGTACAGAGCCTTAGCTATATCTTCATTCCAGGGAGCAGTCATCTCAGGGTTAAAAGGAATCCCTCTCCTGATGGGGGCACCTAACAACATGGAAAACTCTTCCATCAAAGGTCCCAACTGAAAGTCTGGAAAGGTGAAACATTTGAGAGGAGGGTCATAGAACTGAAGGAAAGTGTGGATCATACTCCTCTGTGAGGCATCCAAGTCCATGATCATGTCCATAATACCACCATAATGTTCCCTGAATAAAGGGACATGATCAGGAGTGATGAGTGTCTGAATCTGCCTGATGCCTGCTAGGGAAGGCTCAAAGAAATGGTATGTAATGTTGCTCTTCTGGATGGGTCCATGCTGAAATGGGATGCTGATGAAGAGGACTGCTCATGTGCCATAATTTGTGAAGAGTTTTTTAGATCACTATTTGCACCCCATCATGTTTGGGTCCAGCCCAATTCAGTTCAGCTTTTCACTTCTTAAACCCCTCTTCATTTGCCTTGTTTTCTTTAATTTCTGTTTTGATATACTTTCAATTTTAATCCAACAAAAATATCAAATCTCATGATAAAATTCCCCAAAAATCATAGAGACTTCCTAACTCATTTTAGAAATTTTCCACACTTTAACTTTCTGAGTTTTAGCCATTTTCCATTTTATTTCGATTTTCCATTTAATTTCGATTTTCCATTTAATTAGTTTTCTATGGAATTCTTGCAGCTACACTTCATTTTGTTCATTTTATTTCTCCCACTTCCAATAATCTTTTTGTCCCATTCTTTTTGCTGTGATTAGAGGACTCATAATAGGACTTGAAATAATATTTTTAATATATTTTAGGCCATTTTATCCACTGTTTTGGTAGCTTAGTTTGTGCAAAATTGTGAATAGTTCTTAGGTAGATTTAAGTGACTATTTGACATAGTTAGACTAGGAATTTTTAGGAGATTTTTAACACAATATTATAGTCAGGTTAGGGACCCTAGAGAATTAGTTTCATTATTTTTCCAGGACTTTTACTATTTTTAGTGCATTAATTTTTAGTCCATTTTTACATTGTAAATCCACCTAGTTTAGCTTAGGATTTTATGGTTCATTTAGACTTAGACTGATTAAGTTTGAACTTAGAATATTAGGATAACTTAATTTAGTTTAGCTACTGATTTTAGAATATTGATATTAAGTAAGTTCCTTTAGTTTTAGGACTTAGGCTTAGAATTCCCTTTAAGTGTGTTTACATGAGGTTTAACCTTAATTTTAGTTTTATGCTTTAATATGAATTTTTGAGTTAATACTTCTTCATCTCATTTTATGTTTTTGCCTTAATATTTGTGTTTCCACTTGTATAGGCTTCCCCATTTTCTTAGAACCAACTTAACTTCTTTAGGAAGTAAGTTGAGTGCTAATTCTCTTTTCTTATTTTCTTTTCTTCCTTAGGATTAGAAAACTTCACAAACCATTAGGACCACTTTTTGTACATAATAAATAACTTAGGATAGTGTCTTAGTCTCCATTAGTTTTCTCCTTTTCTCAACTTGAGTCTTTCTTTATCATCTCATGAAGAAAATAATAAAACACTTAATAAAGGTTGAATGTTCTTATATGCCATGAGACTTTGTTGCGGAGTACTTATACGCGTCCTGTTTCGGGGCGAGGTGTAAGTATTTACCACGATGGATAGATCTTAGTATGAGAATGTTCACAAACAAATTCAAAACACTTCTCATAAAATACAACAACAAACAATAAGCGACTTTCCTGCGGGAACTTCTCTTTCTCATCTCATTCACTCTCAGCGCGAACTTGCGACGACTTGTCTCGCATGCAAGACAGTAAACACACTCGTATCAGACGAGCCTGCAACACCTGAGCATAGACATACGCAGTTCCAGCTATAAAAAACACAAACAAAGTTCCCTCCTGGTTAGGAGAACTACGTCGACTCTGATCCTCATTTTCCCGATGAGGTACATAGGCAGGGGTAGGGCCCGTTCGAGCACATCCTTTATTTTCCCCCTTATGTTCTTTCTCTTTTCCAGTTCCTTTCTCATTCACATTCCAGTTAGCAGTTCATTTTTTCAGCAGCTTTATTTTCTTACCCTTTGAAACAAACAAACAAACAAGCGTGGATCCCGTCGGGTACGACAAACGGTCTGGGGTGCTAATACCTTCCCAGGTCGTAACCGACTTCGGAACCCAGATCTTTGGTTCGTAGGACCTTGTCCTTTGCTTCTTCCTCGGGTTTGTGCAGCATTACCTTTCCCATTCTTTCGGGATAAAAATGCCTGGCTGGCAACTCTACCTTTTCCGCACCACTTTCGCGTTTGTACTAGGATGAAAATCCCGGGAGCGACACCATGCAAGGCAAATGGTAGCATCTCATACCAGTCTTTGTAGGTGACTACCATCTTCTGCACATTCTTCTTGATATTCTTGTTAGCGGCCTCAACAGCGCCATTCATCTTTGGCCTGTAAGGAGAAGAGTTGTGATGTTGAATCTTGAAGTCCCGGTAAAGTTTTGCCATCATCTTGTTGTTCAAATTGGAACCACTATCAGTAATGATTCGCTCGGGAACTCCATATCGAAAGATGATATCCCTAGTGACATTTGCATACGAAGCTGCTTCAACCCATTTGGTGAAGTAATCAATGGCTACCGGGATGAATCTGTGACCATTTAAAGTAGTCGGTTCAATCTTTCCAATCATATCAATGCCCCACATGGAGAAGGGCCAAGGTGAAGACATTACATTCAAAGGATTCAGAGGCACATGCACTTTATCTGCGTAGATTTGGAATTTGTGGCATTTTCTGGTATAAGCACAACAGTCTGCATCCATTGTGATCCAGTAGTAAACCGATCTTAATAACTTCTTTGCCATTGCATGTCCTCCGGCATGGGTACCGAAAGAACCTTTATGTACTTCGTGCATCAGTAGGTCTTCTTCCTTCTTGTCAACACATCTGAGCAAGACCATGTTGAAGTTTCGTTTGTACAAAGAACCATCAGTATTGAGGAAGAAACTACCGGTTAGCCTTCTTAATGTCTTCTTATCGTTTGACGATGCCCCAGGTGGGTATGTTTGAGTTTCCAAGAAGCATTTGATGTCATGGTACCAAGTCTTGTTATCGGTGACAATGTCCATATAGAATACATATGTTGGTTTTTCCAGTCTGGATACCAAAATTCGAGGCACATAATTAACAGTCTGTACTTTGATCATGGATGAAATGGTAGCCAAAGCATTTGCAAACTGATTCTCATCTCGAGGGATGAATTCAAGCTTAACTGTTGTGAAGAAGGTCAACAATCTCCTCGTATAGTCACGGTAGGGAATCAGATGCTCCTGATGAGTGTACCACTTGCCGTTGGTTTGGTTGATTACCAAAGCTGAATCTCCAAATATGTTTAAGGTTTTGATCCTGAGGTCAATGGCTTCCTCAAGACCCATGATACAAGCTTCGTATTCTGCTTCGTTGTTAGTGCAAACAAAGGTGAGTTTTGCTGAGAAAGGCATATGGACTCCCTTAGGTGTGATAAATACTGCACCAACCCCACAACCGTTGCAATTAACTGCCCCATCGAACATCATAGTCAATGCTTCTTCTGGGTCAGGCCCTTCAGTATAAACTGGCTCTTCAAAATCTTTTTCTTTTAAGAACATGATGTCTTTGTCAGGGAAGTCGAATCTCATAGGTTGGTAATCATCAATGGGTTGCTCAGCTAGATAGTCAGACAATACACTGCCCTTGATGGCCTTTTGAGAGGTGTACTGAATGTCATATTCTGTTAGAATCATTTGCCACCTGGCAACCCGTCCAGTAAGTGTTGGCTTCTCAAATATGTACTTGAATGGATCCATCTTTGAGATCAATAAGGTAGTATGAGTCAACATATACTGTCTTAGTCGGCGAGCAGCCCACGTTAAAGCACATCAAGTTTTCTCGAGCAGTGAATAACGTTGTTCATAGTCGATAAACTTTTTGCTTAGGTAGTATATTGCATACTCTTTTCATCCAGACTCGTCATGCTGGCCCAACACACACCCCATTGACTCTTCGAATATTGTCAGATACATAATTAGAGGTCTTCCTTCGATTGAAGGCATGAGGATTGAAGGTTCTTGCAGATATTCTTTGATCTTGTCAAAAGCTCTCTGACAGTCATCGTTCCACCTGACTGTTTGCTATTTTCTTAACAGCTTGAACAAGGGTTCGCAGGTTGCGGTGAGATGAGATATGAACCTTGAGATGTAGTTCAATCTACCTAAGAACCCTCGAACTTCTTTCTCAGTCTTAGGTGCAGGCATCTCCTGAATGGCTTTGACTTTATCGAGATCAACCTCAATTCCTTTTTCACTTACAATAAAACCCAGTAGCTTACCGGAATGTACCCCGAATGTGCATTTGTTGGGGTTCAACTTCAACTGATACTTTCTCAGACGCTTGAACAGTTTTTGCAAATTCACCAAATGATCTACTTCTGTAAGGGGCTTGACAATCATATCATCCACATAACACTCGATTTCTTTATGGATCATATCATGGAATAATGTTACCATATCCCGTTGATATGTTGCACCGGCGTTCTTTAGACCGAACGACATTAATTTGTAGCAGAATGTTCCCCAGGGTGTGATGAAAGTTGTTTTCTCCATGTCTTCAGATGACATCTTAATCTGATTGTATCCAGAAAATCCATCCATGAAAGAAAATACCGAGAACTGAGCCGTGTTATCCACCAATACATCAATGTGAGGTAATGGGAAATCATCTTTCAGGCTTGCTCTGTTCAGATCCCGGTAATCCACACACATACGCACCTTGCCATACTTCTTAGGTACGGGTACAATGTTAGCAACCCACGGCGGGTAACTAGTTACAGCGAGAAAATCGGCGTCCCACTGCTTTTGTACTTCCTCTTTGATCTTCATGGCCATATTTGGGCGAGTACGACGCAACTTTTGTTTAACAGGCAGACAATCTTCTTTTAATGGCAGTCTGTGCATGACAATATCCATATCCAGACCTGGCATATCTTGATAGGACCAAGCAAAGATGTCAACATATTCCCGAAGCATACTGATGAGTTGTTCTTTCACTGGAGCTTGCAGAATGGCCCCGATCTTCACCTCTTTCACATTCTCCTCAGTACCAAGATTGATAGTTTCAACCTCCTCCTGATGAGGAGCAATCACTTTTTCCTCTTGTCTTAACAACCTGGCCAATTCCTCAAGCAAATCATAGTCTTCACCAACCCCTTCATCTGCTTGATTGATTGGATTGTCGAAGTCATACAAGGTCATAGCAGTGTCGTTGTCGGTGCAATCTGGAGGATTATCTCTGCAAGGGTTGAGATTTGTTTATTTTAGTGATTGGTTTTATCTTGTTTAGTAAAAAGTGAATGAAGTTTTTATTGAAAAACATTGCCATTTATTGTTTTGTGAGAAAATAACAAAAATGAAAGGCAGTGAGCGAAAAAGATCATTTGCAAAAGATGTCCATTTGTTCATTAATCATTCATTTGCACAAAATACAAATATGGCCCTATTATAAAATGAGTCCTGACACCTTGGGAAAGATGTAGGACTTGATGCATGCTTAAACAGGAAATAATAATTACTCTGCAGAAGTAATCCTTATAATTTCCTGGGAAGACCAGTTGAGGACTTGCTGGCCTGGGACTCTTGGGCGAATCCAACTTTCCAGGTTGAAGTCACTTTCAGCCTCGTCTTCCACATTGTTGATTTCATCCGGGGTCAGCATACCCCCACTGATAAACTTGGGAGCTTCAGCAGCCTCCTCTTGGACCTGTCGGGATGGTTTGTAACCCAACCTTAACTTGTCTTCCTTGATCTGAACTTGCAGCAGCTTGGCCCAGCCCTGGGCATTCCCGTCTTCAACACCCTTCCGAGCTTGCTTATAAGAAGAGATTGAAGTACCAAACACTTCAGTTGTTGCTTTATTGATATTGAGGGCCTCAAACCCTTGGCTCATTGTCTCATGGATCTCTCCGTCCATCTCAATATACTTGTAAGTAACTAGATGAGTGACGAAAATATCCTCCTCCCCACAGATTGTGATAACTTGGCCCTCCCATTCGTATTTTAACTTCTGGTGAAGGGTCGACGTTACAGCGCCAGCGGCATGAATCCATGGCCGACCCAATAAACAGCTATAGGCAGGCTGAATATCCATCATGTAGAAGATAGTTTTGAAGATCTGTGGGCCAATCACCTCATGCAGCTCAATTTCCCCAAGAACCGATCTTTTAGAACCGTCAAAGGATCTTACAACCAGGTTACTTGGATGCAGTGCAAGACCATCATATTCCATCTTGACCAAGGCTTTCTTCGGATGGACATTGAGTGAGGACCCAGTGTCAACCAAGACATGGGAGAGAGCAACACCTTTACACTCCAAGGTGATGTGCAAAGCCTTATTATGGTTACGCCCCTCCGTAGTTAGATCAGCATCGGTAAACCCTAGTCCATGACTAGTATTGACATTAGAAACCACCGTCTCTAGCTGATTAACTATAATCTCTTCTGGCATGTAACCTGCGTGCAAGACTTTGAGAAGTGCATTCATGTGAGCTTTGGAACACATTAGCAGTGATAGAATATAGATTTTGGAGGATGTCTGATGGAGTTGGTCCACAACCTTATAGTCACTCTTCTTGATTATTCTCATGAACTCGTCTACATCCTGGTCAAAGGATGTCTTATGAGTTTCCTTGGCAATAGACTCTTCAGGCACCAAACTCTTACCCTTAGCCTTGGCAGCAACTTCTGCTTCAGCATTAGTCCTTGGGAATTGTGAAGCAAAGAGACGTCCGCTTCGGGTGAAGCCTCCGCCTCCCCATATATTATCAATATGTGGTGTAGAAGTGTCGAGAGTGACTTTCTTTCCGTTGTAATATAAATCTGAGCCATAGTGCCAAGGCACGACACTGCTGCTGTCATATGGAACTGGTCCTGGTGCCGTGATAGTAACCGGACTGATTGCCACGGAAGAAGGAATTGAGACAGTCTGAGGTTCATAATAAATTGTAACAGGAGGTCTGACCAGAGATGATGCTGGTGATGAAGGTTGCTGATGTTGATGGAGATGTTGAGGCGAGTTGTTGAAAGAATCTGGAATGTGGATTATTACCAGATCATAATAAATGGTAACTGTGGAAATGTCTTCATTGATGGCTGTTGTTGTTGTAGAAGGATGTGTTAAACTAATGTTTGTTGAAGTTGAAGAAGGGATGATTGTTGATGTTGTAGAAGAATCTGTTGGAATGATTGTTGTTGAAGTTGTAGGAGTGATATATGTTACATCTGATGGAAAGAAATGTGCTGGAGTTGTATGAGGAATGGTTGTTGATGTTGTTGGAGGAATGGTTGTTGATGTTGTAGGAGCTAGAACTATTGAAGTGATTTGTAAAATTCCTTCCTTGAAAAGATTGTTGATACCGGTCTTCAAATTTGCACAACCGTTGATAGAAGTCTTGCAAGCTTCGCAATGGGCCTCACAACCCGGGAACACTTGGCACTTCAAAAGCTGGGCTTTATCCTCGGCCAGAAGTGTTTGAATACTTGCAACATTGTCAATTTGGTTCATTGGTTAATCCTCCTCAATGGAATTTATCCTAGGCCCACCATGGCTAGGCATAGGATTCTTGGTAACACTTGGAGGGGGTGCAAAGTTGACTGCCTTAGAATCAATCAAATCTTGAACCTTCATATGTAAGGCTCTGCACTTCTCTGTTGTATGGCAAGGTGCATTGGAATGGAAGGCACATCTGGCATTAACATCGTAGTTTCTTGGAAGATTATGGGGATCTGGTGGGGCCAAAGTCCTCAATTCAATCAGATTGAGCTTTAATAATTGTGGAACTAAGGCATCATAGGGCATCAGAATGGGATTAATAACCCCGTTGATTTGTGAAGTCCTTTGTTGAAACGGACGATGTTGCTGATTGTTATTGTTGTAAGATCTCTGTTGAGGAAATTGTTGTTGCGGTGGGAAGTGTTGTGGTTGTGGAGGATACTGTTGTTGAGGTGCCGGAGCTGGAATGGTGACATCAGCCACTGATCTTGGCATGTATTGAGGCCTACCTCTGCCTGTGTGCACTGAGTTGGTCTCACCTTTCCTACGAGGTCCTGCGAAAGGTTTTCTTGTATTTCTGGAACTAGCACCGTTGTCTGAAATTTTGCCCATCTTCAAAAGACTCTCAATTCTCTCACCAACTATAACTACATCGGCAAAGCTAGTGGAAGAGAAAGCAGCAAGTCTGTCAATGTATGTTCCTTGCAATGTGTTCATAAACATGTCAACCATTTCTCTTTCTGACATCGGAGGCTGGACAGCAGCAGCAAGCTGTCTCCATCTTTGGGAATATTCCCTAAAGCTTTCTCTTGAAGATTTAGACATACTCATCAGGAGGGTCCTATTGGGATCCATGTCCAAGTTATATTGATATTGGCGTATGAAAGCTTCGGCCAAATCCTTCCAGTTTCTGACAGTTGCTCTGGACAAGTGAGAATACCATTCACGGGATGCCCCGGCCAGACTGTCTTTGAAATAGAACATCCACAACTTTTCGTCCATGGTATAAGCTTTTAGTCTCCCTAGAAAGGAATGCAGGTGAATACATGGACAAGAGGTACCATTATATCTCTCAAAGCAAGGAGGCTTGAATTTGTGAGGAATCCTGACTCCCTCAACTAGACCCATGTCCATTACATCAAATCCCAAAGAGTTTTGGGACTCCAAAGATCTCAGCTTCTCCGCTATTTCGTCCAGACGACGATCATAGGCTTCATCCCCAGCACCAATTACTGTAAATTGTTCTTCTTGAGGGTCCTCTTGCAAGGCACGACCTCCAGTGTTTCCTTGGGTATTTCTCATAGCATTGACTTCAAGATTGAGGTGAGGCCCAAACTCTGGCGGATCTGTTCATGGCTGCCTGTGATCATTGTTACTAGTACCTCCTATACCTGAATGATTCTCTTCTAGAGTTTGCCGCTCGACTAACTCTCTTAATCTTTCTTGGCTTTGGGTCAACCCAGTCATTACTGCCATGAACTGGTTCATCTGAACCCTCATCTCAGTTCTCTTATTAGTCATCTGAGTTCTCATGTCAGTCAGATCTTGTTGAACTTGGTCCATCTATAAGCTCGGAAGGTTGTTTCTTGTCGGATACCGGTGAACTCTGTTGATGGGGAAAACCCTCCTACGAGTAATGTTTCCTGAAACAAACAGCAAAGTGAGAAAACAACAACAGAAACACCTGCAAAACAAAGAATGAGGTTAGTATGCAATGCAATATATCTATTTGTCTTCCAAGGGTATCCGATTTGGTTCTTTGGTTTTGACCTTCCAGACCTCTAGGAATGAAGACGTTGAAGATAAATCAAAGCCCATCAAAAAATCCAAGTAATACATAAACCATATATTATAAATGCAAAAGATACATAATTTATGATTACAACAAGTTCCCATGGTGGGTCAAAATACAACAAAGTCGAGAAATACAACAAAATCACCATGAGAAATAAAGTACAACCAAAACAAAATACAAATACAAAGAAATCAAACATCCAGCCCAAAGTCATCCTTCTTGACTTCCTTCAGGAGAGCATCAATCACTGGTCCAACTGGATGCTCTGTGATTGTCCTGATAAGAAGGTTCCTGGTGGCAATGGCACTTGTCAACTTCTGGTACTTGTCTTGGTCTTTTGATCTCTTCAACCCCGCTCGGAGTTTCAACTCGGAGATTTCCTTTTGTGCTGCTAACAAGGCTTCCTGACTCTTCTTCTCATTAGCTTCCAACTGCTCTATCCTAGCATGTTTCTTCTGATCTTCTTGCAGACGAGCCTCAGTGATCCTGATCCACCTAGCCTGACTCTCTTCCAAGTACTTCTCAACTCTGGCTTTCTGAATCTTAACTTCTTTGCAAGCATTCTTCAATGCCAACTCCCCTGCTCGGGCTTTTTTGATGAAGTCCTCTGTCTTTTCTATCTTGGTCATATGCTCGATCCGGAGCTTCTCTAACCTCTCAATATCCAGACGACCTTCATTCCTTTCCTAAAGGGTCTTCTTCAGAGCTTTAGAAAGCTGGGTATTCCTCTCTTTCAGCTTATCAAACTCCTCCAAACTGACTGTAGCTACATGCTCTACTGCTGATGGTCCTGGAACATCCTCCAGGGTGAATGGCATGCGGGTTATTTGTCCTCTGATGCGAGACCAATCAATGTACTGGGCTGAAGCTATGTTGTTGCACTTGCCAAGAAAAGCAGTCCCTTTTGTCTGTATGTTATCTCAAGCCCAGGCTACTTGTCGGATGATGGCATGATTATTCTGAACATCATAGTAAAGGGTTTCTATTAAATCCTTCTCTCTTGGTGGATGTACTAAGGCATACCCTAGCTGCCTTTTGAAAAGCAAAGGATTGTAGTTGATGCAACCCTTCACTCCAATAAGAGGTACATTGGGATACTGCCCACAACCTGTAATTATGTCCCTGCCCTTGGTGCTCTGAGTACACCACCTGATGTCTTCTGAAGTGAGAGCAATCATTCTCTTAGCCCAATTCCTTGACTGGTGAGGATTCAGGAAAGCTTCTGTCTTTGGTAGGTGTCTCAATAACCAACAGTAGAAGAGAGGTGCACAACATCTGACTAGTCTTCCCCTCTACTTCTCATTTCTCTGATGCACTGAGTAGTAGAAATCTCCTAACAAGGTAGGAACTGGATTCTTCAGCAGGAAGATATGGATAGCACTATTGCTTACAAACTTAGGCTCGTCTGCAAACAAGATGATTCCATATACACTAAGAGCCAGGAGAGCACAAACAGTTTCCCACTTCCTTGCTGCAGCATGACTGGTGGCCTGAGTGATCAAGAAGTCCAAATGGAGGCCTGGGATTCCAGATTTGGCGGTCATATGCTGATCAATGATGGTGGCTTCCAAGTGTAGATTCTTAGCTATGTCTTCATTCCTAGGAGCAGTCATCTCAGGGTTGAAAGGAATTGCTCTTCTGATAGGGACACCTAACAACATGGAAAAATCTTCCAACAAAGGACCCATCTGAAAGTCTGGAAAAGTGAAACATCTGAGAGGAGGGTCATAGAACTGAAGGCAAGTGTGAATCATGCTCCTCTGTGATGCATCCAAGTCCATGAACATGTTTATAATACCGCCATAATGTTCCCTGAATAAAAGGACATGATCAGGAGTGATAAGTGTCTGAATCTGTCTGATGCCTACTAGAGAGGGCTCAAAGAAATGGTAAGTGATGTTGCTCTTCCTAGATGAATCCATACTGATAATGGATGCTGATGAAGATAACTGATGAAGACAACTGGAGAAGATATCAGCTAAAGGAGATCTCTGAGGAAGATAACTGATGAAGATGGATGAGCAGAAGAACAATCAAAACCAAACCAAAGATGATGTGGATACCCTGTAAAACAAATAGACAAATGTTAAAATGATGCAAAATGATGTATGCAGAATGATATGCAAGGGTTTGTGATCAGGTGCTGGATTTGTCATTTGCTTTGATAGGGTCCATGAGTGTTCAGAAATCCAGATGAATGCTAGAGAACCAGTAACCAGGTGGGGGACTCAAATAAAGAGTCACAAGTCCAGGGTTTCATAAGATCAGTCCAAAGTAGTGTAACCTTAAAACAATATCAGTAACAGGGTATGATGAGGCCAAGGGTTCCTGCAAACCTGTAAACATCCCAACCCACTCATAGGTATTGTTCTAGAATAAGGATCCTCAGACTTGGATCTATTATGAGATGTGTAAACACTTCTAACCCGGAGGTACAGTGTTTACATTAATTATAAAGGACCCTCCTCTAATTCACCTCAGATGTTGAAGGTCATCTAAGAGGTCATCCAGACTTAGCAGGCTTCCTAGATAGCCCTAAGACTACAGGAAATTTGTAGCACAGAGTTCTCAAGAAGAAACCCATGTCTGAACCGTGTTTCATATTCCCACACCAGACCAAAATGGAATGGGAAATAATATGAAGCCACTCTAATCCTATGTTTCACTCAGGCTCCCGGTGTGGAACCTTGCTCACTGAAAAACCCCTCCCAACAAGGTAAACCAACAAATCCAGCACATGATATGATGACAATAATATGAAATGCATAAAACAATAAATGAAAGCAATAAATAAAGTTGTACAGCAAGCAAGAAATAAAGCAATAAACAAAAAGCACACATAGCACATAACACCCCCGTAAACACAAATCAAACAAGCGCTAGGAGAAACCCACAAAAAGAACCAGAAGCCCTGGTTGCATTGGATCCCCAACATAGTCGCCAAGCTGTCGCTCCCCGGATTTTCATCCAGTTGCAAACGCGAACCGTCGGCGAAAGAGAAAGGGTTGAATATAGTCGTCAGCTAGGCATTTTTATCCCGAAGGAAAGGTAATGCTGCATAAACCTGGAAAGAGATATATAAGACGGTTGCGAACCAAAGAAACTGAGAAAGGGGGTTGGTTATGACCTGGGAAGGTATTAGCACCCATATCGTCCGTCGTACTCGACGGGATCCACGCCTACAAGATTTTGTTTAAACGGGGTAAGTGTATGTGCTATTTGTGTGCAAAAGCTAGGGAGAAAATACAGAGTGTCAGTGCAAAAGAATAAGTGAGATGCTAAAAAAATGAGGCATTAGAAAGAAAGCTGAAAGAGAGGGGGGGGGGGACACAGAGACTTTTGTTCGATAACTGTAAAGTTATGCCTACGTATCCTCTCGTGCAATGAGGAAGTCAGAACACTGTAGTTTGACTCAAAGAGACTGAAAATAAATTGACTGTGAACTGCTTGCTTGCCTATGCTCAAGTGTATGACTCGTCTGGCTTGAGTGCTGACTGTCTTGCATTAGACGGAAGAAGTAAGTTCTCATTTGTGAATGAGTGTGATGAGAAAAGAATCCCGAAGGAGGCGATTATTGTTTGTTTTTGTGTTTTCAATTTTTTTTATTGGTTTTGGTGTTTTGCATAGGATTATGAGCTTAAGCCTAAATCAAAGGTTGTGAACTCATTATATCCTCCATGATTAGGGATAATGAGCCTACTTAAGCATAAGATAAACATCTCAACTTAATTACCATGATGATGTAGGATTAAGATCATTAACCTACTTATGATTAATTAGATGTTTTTGGGTTTTTTGTTTAGTGTTAAGTAATGGATTTAATCTCTAATCACATATTAGTGAACTCATTACACCATCCTAAGAGAAGGATGATAGATGAGAGCACTTAAGCTGAGGAAGATACCTCAACTTAATCCATGGTTAGGGATTAAATTCATTATATAACAAGCCTTGATTAAATGGATTTTAATTAAAGGATGAGATTAAGAAGTGGATTTTATGGTTTGTAAGACAACTTGAGAGGGACTTGTCCATTAAACACTAGGGTTAGTCCCTCTTAACCATAAGGAAGAGATAGAACCCTAATGTAAGGCCCAAGTTACAAGATAAAATCTTAGTGATTATTAATGTGTTTTGATTAAGAGGTGTAAACAAATTAAAGGTTTAACACTAAGGTTTAAAGTTATACACTCCATCCTAAGATAAGGATGCAGGCATAACCCTAATTCCAAAGTCCTAAAGCTTTAAGAGTTTAGCCTCTGATTAAGAGATGAGAAGAGAGACTCAAGGAGACTCAAAGGTAAAAGACTAAGGGAGACTATACACAACCCTAACAATTATTATGCTTGGATATCCTATGGTTTGTGAGGCTTAAGAGAAAGTATCTTCAAGAATGCCACCATGGAAGAAGCAGATGAAAAGAGAAGGAGGAAGAAGAATAAGTTACTTACTTCCTGAAGAAGATAAGTAACTTAGGAGAAAAGAGAGGAGCAAGAGAGACATAAGTGAAGCAAGTTAACTTTAAATACAAATAAGAATGCATATGAAAAGGAAATAATAAGTGGGAGGTGTAGGCAAATCCACCTCCCAGATAACTTACCAAAAGTTCCTGAAATGTTAGTATGAATGCATAAGATGCAAAGAAAAAGGAAATGAGATGAATAAAGATGCAAAGACCAAAAACAGAAGTGATTATGCAATGCCAATGTGTTATGAGATGATGCAAAGTCATACAAGATGCATATGAATGATCATACAAGGATGAGATGCAATGGAAGCATGTTTAGAAGCATGAAAACACATGGATGTTCATGAAATGTAATGGATGCAAAGCATATCACAATGATGCAACAATGATCAAGCAATGTTTCAAACATGTCCTAAGATGTCTAAGATGACATACAAAATAATGGAATGACATGGCAAGTTCACAAGTTCATGATATGCAAAGAAGAATGCAAATGAAGATGCAAAATTAAGGTTTTAAGACAACATGAGATGCATATGACCAAAACAGAAGCATACATCATGATAAAAATTTGAAATTGAGCTCAAAAAAACCCTAATCCTATACAAGATCACACCCCAAAGGAGAAAGTCAGAAGCCAATCCTAGTGAAAGTTATGAAATTCCTAAGTTAACTAGGGTTTTTGGGTGCTTCTAAATGGAAAATGAAAATCAAATTGAAAATGTAAGATAAAAATATGAGATAAATAACCTAGAAACTATATGAAATATGTGAAACAATGCAAGAAGAACCAAGTTCAAACTCATCATGGTTAGACAGAAATGAATTTTTCAAGTTAGGGTTAAAAAATATGAAATTTAAGAACCCTAATTCAAAGAAAATTGTGAAAATGTGATCAAACCTAAAAAGAAATTTGTATGGTGAATTTGAAAATGTTTCTAAATGTATTGGAATGCTTCATGAATTTTTTGGTGATTTTTAGAAACCTAAATGCATATTTAATTAATTAAAATCAATTAATTGATTAAATAAAACATTTAAATATTTTAAAAATACTTTTTTAATGGAAAAAATAAAATAAAAAAAAGTTTCCAGGTTAAGAAAAATATTTGAAACAGAAATGCAAAGTTTGAGATTGTTTTGATGTTTTTTGTTATTTTAAATAAATTATAGAAAGAAATGAAAAGAAAAATGAAATAAAAATAAGAAAAGTGCAAAGTCAACCCATCTGATGGCTGAGATTTGAACCATGGGAGACTGCGCGCGCTATCCTAGGGTTCAGATCAAATCTGGCTAATTAATCTTAATTAACTTAATTAATCGGATTAGGGTTTAAGTGGATGCATGCCGACCCTTCAAACACGCGGTAAATAAAATCCAATGGCCAATATTCAAACTGACTAATTAATTACGGATTAAGCCCTAATGACTCTCAGGTGGCCGGAGAAGACCTCCAGTCATCTTCTCCGGCCAGCTCCCTCACCTGAATCCCTCAAAACGCCATGAAACCTCACCAAAATCTCCAGAATGGATCATCAAACAACATAGAATAAGAATCCATCATCAAAATTCATTTATCATGCACAAAAATGGAGAATCGAAGGAAAATATGTTTAGGTCAAAACGTTTCAGAACAAGCATACATCTTGGTTTCTCAAACATTTTCAAAAATAATCACATCCCCATGATCAGGGGAGCACATAGAATCATTCTAGAACTTAAAATGGAGTTTCTGGAAAAACGTTTTGAGATGGCTACCTGAGATGGAGCTTTCTGATTCTGAGCTTTTTGACCATTCCTTTGATGCAAATCAACTCCAATGGACCCCCTGAGGATGCTGTGATGCTTAGAACAAGTTTATGATGGCTGGTTTTGGAGATTCAATTCTGCTAAGGCAAAAATCGTGTTTGTGAATAGGGAGCTTTCAGGCCATTTCAATGGTTGGTTTGTGTTCTATAGGCTATGTGGAGATGATTGGTGGAGTTTGTTTTGAGGTTTGATGTTTATGTGATCAGATTCGAAAGCAAGGTTTTGGGGATTTTTTGTGTGAAAACTGAGTTGTGGGAGGATTCAGCCTTGTGTGTGTTATGGAATGAGCTCCTTAGGGTTTGCATAAGAGGTCTTGATTGGTCCAGAGAGTTATTGTGGCTCAGTTTGATTGGTATGGGCCAAGTTGCAAAAATGTCAACATTGTGTACTTGAGGTATGTGCATGGTTCAGAGCTGTTTTTAAGGGTGTCTTGCCCTCAGTTGAGTTCATGGTTGGCCCTTGGATCAATAGAGTGCAGCTGGATGGCCTTGATCAAGTGTTTGCAAGCTTTATGCATTTTGACAACTTTGAAATTTCTTGAGAAATTGGCCATGAAAACTTGTGATGCAAGGCATGATTCTGATCCAAATGTGTTGCACTATGTTGGTATGATGTTTAGAAGTTAATTAGAGGTCATGAAATGGCTTGGCAAGTGAATTTGCAAAAATCCCTCTTTGGTGCACACTTGAAAATTATAGGAGTTTTGCAAACTTTGAAAGGCCATATCTTGAGTTCTAGGATGAATCAAGACATGTTCTTGTACTTTTTGAAAATGGGAAGACATAATCTACAACTTCAATGTCCAAGAATTTTTCATTTGAAGTATTTTTGATCATGAAAGAATAGGTTGAATATCTTTCCCAGAATAGAAAGTTTCCATTATAAGTCCTTTCCAAAAATAGCAAGTTTGCATTTGGATTGAAATTATTCAACTTTGTGAACTTCCAACCACTTCAATGATCAAATAAAGATCATAGAGACTCAAAATGATGATGACGACCCTTTGGTACCCTCGATAGAGGCCTCAGATGCCCTGATTTTGACTTTACTTGCTCAAGAAGTTACCCAATGATCAGATGACTTCCACAGTGAAATTCTTCATCAAATTTGGTACACATGATCCTTATAACATATTGAGACCATTAGAAATAAGATTGACCAAAAAAATTGGGATTTAGGCCTCTGAAACCAAAACCATAATTTTAGGTCATCTGTGTAGGAAATTTTCAGTCTGCCTCTATGCCTTTGCCATGCTTTGTGATCCCTTGACTTTTATGAACTTTGGGGAGCATATTATGATCATGGAACACACATGGACCCTCTTGGAAAGCTTCAAGACCATTGGGATGGCTCAGATCACTTCTTGGATTGCTCAGATCACAAACCCTAGATGCAGATGAAATGAACTATGCAGTGGGATATGATATGCTTATGCTAATGCAAAAATGAAAGATCACAAGCCATGGTGTGAGAAAAAATGAGGGAAAATTTGGGGTGTTTACAGTGATCATGTGTTGGATTATCAGTTGCCTTTGGTAAGATCCATGAGTGTTCAAAGTTTCGGATGAAGGCTTGAGAATCAGTAACCGGGTGGGGGGGGGGGGGGCTCAAATAAAGAGTTAATAATCCAGGGTTTCAAAGAACTAGTCCAAAATAATACAACCTTAAGAACAAATTCCAGTAGCAAGGTATGTTGAGGTCAAGGGTTCCTGCAAACCTGTAAACAACCCAACCGACTCACAGATATGGTTCTAGAACAAGGATCCTTAGATTCAGATCTATTATGAGAAGTGTAAACACTTCAAACCCGGAGGTACAATGTTTACCCTAATAATAAAGGATCCTCCTCTAATTCACCTCAGATGCTGAAGGTCATCTAAAAATGTCATCTAGACTTAGAAGGCTTCCCAGATAGCCCTAGCACTACAGGAAATCCGTAGCACAGAGTTCTCAAAAGGATACCCATGTCTGAACCGTGTTTTCATATTCCCGCACCAGACCGAAATGGAATGGGAAAGAATACAAAACCACTCTAATCCTATGTGTCACTCAGGCCTTTGTGTTGAGCCTTTCTCACTAGAATACCCCACCCACCAAGGTAACAACAATCCAGCATAGTGATATGATAAAGAATGGAATGCAGAAAGCCATAAATGAAAGCGATAAAGTAAATGCAATAAATAAAGTTGTACATGATGCAATAAATAAAGCAAAAACATAAACACACATAACACATAACACCCCCAATAAACACAAACAAACAAGCGCTAGGAGAAACCCACAAGAGAACCAGAAACCCTGGTTGCAAAGGTCCCCAGCAGAGTCGCCAAGTTGTCGCTCCCTGGATTTTCATCCCGGTGTAAACGCGAACCGTCGGTGATGTTGAAGGTTGAGGTTGAATAGAGTCGTCAGCTAGGCATTTTTTCCCCGAAGGAAAGGTAATGCTGCATAAACCTAGAAAGATATGGATAAGACGGTTGTAAACCAAAGAGACTGAGTAAGGGGGTAGGTTACAATCTGGGAAGGTATTAGCACCCAGATCGTCCGTCATACTCGACGGGATCCACGCTTACTTGATTGTGTTTAAAAGGGGATAATGTATGTGCTAAACTGTTCATAAAAGCTAGGGAGAATAGGATGTACAAAGTGTCAGTGCAAAGAAGAAGGTGAGTGCTCAAAACTGATGCTAAGGAAAGAGAAACTGGGAAGAGGAGAAAGGGGGGAGAAAAAGAGACTTTTGTTCGATAACTTTTATGCCTACGTATCCTCTCGTGCAATGAGGAAGTTAGAACACCATAGTTCGACTCAAAAAGACTTGGATGATTTTGATGTGAACTGCTTGCTTGTCTATGCCCAAGTGTATGACTCACCTGGCTCGAGTGCTAACTGTCTTGCATTAGAAGGAAGAAGCGAGTTCTCGTTTTTAGAGCGAATGTAATGAGAAAAGAATCCCGGAGGAGACGTTTATTGTTTGTTTTTGTGTTTTCATTTTTTTATTTCTTTTGGTGTTTTGCATAGGATAATGAGATTAAGCCTTAATCAAAGGTTTTCAAACTCATTATATCACCCCTGATTAGGGATAATGAGTCTACTTAAGTATTGAGATGAAAATATCAACTTAATTACCCTAATGATGCAGGATTAAGATCATTAACCTACTTGTGATTATTAAGTGTTTTTGGATTTTGTTTTGTGTTAAGTAATGAGTTTAATCTCTAATCAGGAATCAATGAACTCATTACACCATCCTAAGAGAAGGATGATAGATGAGGACACTTAAGATGAGGAAGATACCTCAACTTAATCCATGGTTAGGGATTAAAATCAATATATAACAAGCCTTTATTAAAGTAGATTTTAATTAAAGGTGGGATTAAGAAATGAATTTTATGTTTGTAAGACTAAACCTGAGGGGGACTTTTCCATTAAACACTAGGGTTAGTCCCTCTGAACCAACAGGCAGAGATGTAACCCTAATATAAGGCCCAAGTTACAAGCTTAAGTCTTAATGGTCATTAGGTGTTTTGATTAAGAGGTGAAAACAACTTAAGGTTTAACACTAAGTATTAGAGTTATACACTCCTTCCTAAGATAAAGATACATGCATAACCCTAATACAGAGCCCCAAAACATTAACTGTTTAGCCTTGATTATGAGATGAGAAGCAGAGACTCAAGGAGACTCAAAGGTAAAAAAACTAGGGGGAGATTATGTACAACCCTAAAGTTATCATGCTTGGATATTCCTATGGTTTGTGAGACATAAGAAAAGATCTTCAGATGGCCACCAAGGAAGAAGAAGTAGATGAAAAGAGAAGAGAAAGGAGAATAGGTTACTTACTTCCTGAAGAAGTTAAGTAACCTAAGAGAATGAAAAGGAGCAAGAGATAACATAAGTGAGTCAAACTCACTTAAAAGACAAATAAAGATGCAAATGAAAAGATAAGAAGAGGTTGGATGTGGAGGCAAATCCACATCCTAAACAACTTACCTGAAGCCCCTGAAATGGTTAGTATGAATGCATAAGAGGTGAATGAAATAAGGCAAATGAAGATGTAGTGATCAAAACCAGAAGTGCAAACATAATGCAAATGTGTTATGAAATGATGCAAAGGCATGTACAATGCTTATGTATGAAGTAATGAATGAAAAACATACCAAATGGATGCAACAATGATCAACCAATGTTCACACATGTCTTAAGGTATCTAAGATGACATACAAATTCATGAGATGTCATAACAAGTTCATATGATGAAGGTATGCAAAGATGAATGAGAATGAACATGGCAAATTAGGGTTTTAAGAAAGTATGAGATGCATATGATCAAAATAGAAGAAAAACACATGATAAAGAATTGACATTGCAACCAAATGAACCCTAAACACACATAAGATCACTCCCAAAATATGGAAGTCAGAAGCTATACCAATGTCAAGTTATGGTTTTTCAAAGTTAGGCTAAGGTATTGGGTACTTCTTCATGAAAAATGCCAAACAAATGGAAAATGCAATGCAAACATATGAGTTAAATACCCTAGATACTACATGCAAAGTATGAAAGAATGCAAGAAGAACCATGCAAAAACTCATCTAGGTTGGTCAGAAATGAATTTTTGAAGTTAGGGTTAGAAAAATAAGAAATTTGGAAACCCTAATTCATGGTTAATTTTCAATACATGATCAAACCCTAAAAGAAATTTGTAAATGAGTTGGTAAATTGTTCTAAATGTTCAAGAATGCTTCATGATTTTTTTGGTGATTTTTAAATACCTAAAAGTATTTTTAATTAATTATAATTAATTAATTAATTAAATAATACAATTAAATGATTTAAAAATAGATTTTTAATGCAAAAATTAAAAAAAAAAGTTTTTGGTTTCTGAAAATTATTTAAAGACAAAATGCAAAAGATCATAATTTTTGAAAATTATTAACTATTTTAAATAAATAAAGAAAATAAAATGAAATAAAAAGAAAATAAGATGCAAAGTATGCTGAATGGAGGGTCAGGATTGCGCATGGACTGGATGGAGGGCTAGGATTTCAAGTCACCAAGACCTGAGGTATGAAGATCCTAAGGCTGTGATTCAAAATTGGCTTACGCGCGCTATCCAATGACTCAGGTTCAATCTGGAAAATTAATTAAGATTTACTTTAATTAATCAGGATTAGGGTTTAATGATAAATCTGGACCATTCACACGCAAGGCTAATCAAGATCCTACGGCTCACAATCAATCTGGCAACCAAAACCCTAATAATTCTCAGGCGACCGAAGATAAGCTTCGGTCGTCTTCTCCAGCAAGCACCTCATCCTAACTTCTTCTACAGGCCACTAAACATCATTAAATCTGCCTAGAAACATTACTCAATCATCATAGAACATAAATCAAGCATCAAACAATGTTTATAACACATGAATCAAGAGAATCGAATCAAAAACATTTTCACGAGCAAACTTTCAGAACAACAATACATGCTCATTTCTCAACCATTTTCAATTTTTAACACATCAGCATGATCAGTGCAACACATAGATTCATTTTGTAACAAGAAATCAAGGTTCTAAGAAAAAAGTTCTTGATGGATACCTGAACTGAAGTTCTTCAAACTAGAGCTTTCAGGACCTCCCTCTGGTGCAAAATGACTTCTTTGGACCTTCTGAAGCTAGTGGAGTACTTAGAATGCTTTGAAAGTGGCTGGTTTTTGAGGTCCAGTTCTGATGTAACAGAAATTATGTTTTTGATATGTGGTGTTTCAGGCCATTTTGATGATTGATTCTTGTTCTATGGATGATATGTGATTGATTGGTGAAAGAATTTTGGAAGTTTGATGGCTGGTTTGAGAGAATTGAAAAGAGGGAGGTTTTGAGGGATTTTGTGCAATCTGATGCTTGGCTTGTTTCAAGGCTCTTGTTTCTTGTGTTTTATGATCCTTAGGCAATGCATAAACTAATGAGATCAGTCAGAGGAGTGGATATGCACTATGGGATTGGTATGGTGTCATTGGCCAAAAATTCAAAAGTTTATGTACTTGAAGCATGGGCCATGGTAGAAGTGATTTGAGGTCTTGGGCTGCCTCAGCTGGCTTCAAGGAGGGCCTTTGGATTGAAAGTTGTGAGTTGTATGGCTTGGATCAAGAGTTTTATGTGTAACACCCCAAATTTTTCCTCTTCGTTTTAGCATTATCATCATATCATAATCATCATCATCATGTCATATCCTTATCATCTTGCATAGAAAGATGAAGCATAGCACACACATGTTCTAGCATAAGGCACATGATCAATCATCAGAGAAAATCGAAGCACTACAAGTCAAAATCAAGAGCATGGTGACCTAACAGGAAGCTCAGATGACCTTTTGTACAAGCTTGGTATCATGGTCAAAGCCCTAAAGGGATTGAAGATCCAAATTAGATCAAAACGGTTGGCGTCGGGTTATTATGGAAGTTTCCCACCCAAAGGAGGGAGATTTCAAAATTTACTGGCGTTAACTGGTTAACTCTTTGGTTAACCGGTTAACGGCTGCGAATTTTGAACTCCAACAGCATTTTCAACATGTGTTTTGGCTCCAATTTTCCAATTTTCTGATTTTTATTCATTTTGAATTATGGAGAAGGATCTAAAGCACTTTCCAAGCCTAATTCCAAGGCTAGATCCTAATTACTTTCTAAGCTAATCCCAAACCATTATTTTTTGGATCCCAAACCAAAATTTTGGGCCTCAAACCTAAATCATATTTAATCCATTTCCCTCCAAACCAAGGGAGCTCTCTCATAATTCACTTCTCATTTTTCTGAATTTTCACTCCTCTCTCACCATTCTCTCATTTTCTCTCCCAATTTTCCAAATCACTCAAATTTCCTCTTTGAAGATCACAAAACTTTGTATTAAAGTTTGTAGATCTTGGAACTAGACCTCCATCCATAGCTTCTTTTCATCAATTTGTAGGTTTCACTACTTGGTTCAGATCTGATTTGGTGATTAGAAGTTATTTTAAAGCCAAAATTCTGCATCAAGATCCTTTGCTTGCATTTATTTTGCATGATGTGTGAAGATTAGCACCGGATCTTCGAAGTTTTCTGCGAGATTCCTCATTTCCAGCTCAAACAACAATTACCAAGGCATACCTCAGCCTTGTAGGTTGGTTAAATTTAGATCTAGCTATGTTTTTTAGCTTATTTGCATGCTTGTGCTTAGATCCACCATGTGCTTGTGTATTTGCTTGTCTTGCTTGAATTGATTGGTTGATTTGTAATCGGATCCGTGTGTTAATGTTCATGAGCTTAACAATGTTTGATTAATGTGAATTGATCTTGCTATTTCATGCATAATTCATTGCTGGTCTGTTGTGGAATTATTTGGATAAGCTGGTTTGAGCTGCTTTTTTTGCAGGAATTGTTGTTGTTTTCACAATGTTAACCGGTTAACGCTTTGGTTAACCGGTTAACGCACCTGTTTTCTGCAGGTTTGAACTAGTTAACCGGTTAACGCTTTGGTTAACCGGTTAACACTGAAGCAGAGTGCCATATTTGAGTTGTTTTGAGCTTGTTTGCTCCCCTTACTTGCTTTAATTGCCATGGATCATTGTATGATCATTGAATATGCTAGTTTAGGGTGATTTGTTTGCTGGTTGATGCATGCTTCCATGTTCTCGACGCGTAAATTCATGTATGTGCAAAGCTTGGCATGTTTGTTTGACTTTGTTTTCTAGAACTTTAAGCATGTTAATTCCATGAATTGTGTGTTGAATATTTGCTGGAATTTTGCTAATATTTCAGGGGCTCATGGTAAGAAAAGTGTGGATGTTTATCCACACTTCAACTCTTCATATTTTCTTTTTAATTTGCTTTCTACTTTGTGGGTTTTGATGAGCCTTATGCCATCATGTGATTCAACTCTTCTCTTTCCCCCTTAGGAGCAACTTATCTCCTTTAGAGGAGTAAGTTGTTCTCTAGCTTCTCCTCTCCTTTTCTTCTCCTTTAATCTTCTTTTCTCTTAGGATAGTTGAAACCTCACTAACCTTAGGACCACTTTTGCATGATAACTTTAGGTTTAGTCTTTCCCCATTAGACTTTTTCCTTTTGCTCCTTTGGTTCTTTCTCTTCTCATCTCAAAACAAAACCTTAAAAAACATTAATAAAGAAAGAAGTGGCTTCTTGTGTATAGCCTTATTCCATGGGGCATATGTATTCATTCCATCTTGGAATAGTACACTTGTCTAGCATGATGCACAAGTATGATCATGAGGTCATCTTCATCAAGAAAACCATAAAAAATACTTCTTCATTCTTAATCACTAAAACATCTAATAATTTCAACAAGTCAATGAACTTAGGCCCTTGCCCTTGGAAACAAGTTTTGGATAAGTTATCCTTACTTGGTGTGCTTGTTCTATTATTCCATCTTGGAATATAGTAGCAAGTACACATTCCATGGAAAAGAGTTTGAGTTCATTCTCTTGTGCCACACCAATAAAAAACTCATAAAAAACAAAAACAAACAATAAGTGTCTCCTTCAGGACTTCTTTTCTCATCCCACTCACTCGTTACGTCTGAACTTGCTCCTACTTGTCACTTTGCAAGACGGTAACACACTCGTCGTCCAAGCCTGCAACACCTGAGCATTGACATAGGCAGTTCAAGCCTTAAGAAACAAGCAATCTTTTCCACCCCTAGTTAGGGGAACTACGACGACTCTGATCCTCATGTCCAGATAAGGTACGTAGGCAGCGGGGTAGGGCCTGTTCGAGCACACTCTTTTATTTTCCCTAAAATTCCCCCCCCCCCTTCTTTCCTTTTTATCGAGTTCATTTCCTTTTCTTTGCATCATCTTTCATTCTTACACCCTTTGAAACAATTTCTTTGCAAGCGTGGATCCCTTTGGGTACGACGGACGATCTGAGGTGCTAATACCTTCCCAGGTCATAACCGACTCCCGAACCCAGTTTCTTTGGTTCGCAGGACCTGTGTCGTACCTTTTATTTTCTTCGGTTTGTGCAGCATTACCATTCTCGTCCTTTCGGGATAAAAATGCCTGGCTGGCGACTCCACCTCTTTTCCGCGCCACTTTCGCGTTTGTACCAGGATGGAAATCCAGGGAGCGACAGCTGGCGACTCTGCTGGGGAAATCAAGCGTTCAACTCCCTTCTAGGAATACTTCACTTGCACCCAGCACTTACGTGTTTCTGTTCGTTGTTGCGTGTTTATTTTGCTGTTGTTTATTTACAGTTTATTTACAACTTTATTTACAGTTTTCAGTATTTATATTCATGCATCATATATTATACTGGACTGTCTGGCTGTGCTGGTTTCCTTTTTTCTGTGTGATTGGGAACTGTTACTGTAAGATGAGCTCATAACCGGGGCTCGATTGCACCCTAGGACTTAGAGTGGACAGTCACTTTGGCTTCATGGCATCTTCCTATGTTGGTAGTAGTGAGTTCCACACCCAGACTTGCGACCGTCTTGGAAATGTATTGATGCCAAAATCTTTCTGGGGTAATACACAACCTTGATAGTTATGTGCATCTGGGGACCGATCATTAAGAACCTTTGTGGAAACATACCTCTCCAGTGGTGACAGTGGCAGACCACATTCTGTGGAAAACCCATTCGCACCCGAGGGCCCACTGGGAAGTCGCATAGGATGGCCTGGTTCTTTTATAGGAACTCAGCCAAAGCATCTGGTCGTATGACGATAGTATTGTACCCTTCGGGATGAATGTACTATTGTTTCTCAATTCCAGGGCTTGAAGTTGGGAACTTATAAAGGTTGCTTGTTTTTCCCGGACTTATGCTGAGACCTTCCTGAGTAATACATAATGCCAAACCGATTCCCTGATTTGGTTATGAGCCATTTCTTGTAAATGGTGAACGTATTATTGTTGTTCGGCTTTGAAAGTCCGTGATGTTTGACCCGGAGCACACCTATGAGATTGGGAAGGGTTTATAGGTTTGCAGGAACCCTTGACCTCATCATACCTCATTTCCAGTACAGTTCTATGATTTGATATGGCTACATGGATTTCGGATATCTGATTTGCGGCTTATTTGAGATTGAATTCTTGTTCATGGGACTTTATTCAGAGGATCTTGGTTCTTGGTCACTTGGGTCAAGTATTCTGTATCCAGACAGTCCCAACTGTTGATCATATACCTGCATTGCATTTGCATCGCATCATACTTGCATTAACTATTTGTGTTTCCATTTCAGGTTATCATTTATCTATTATACCTAGTTCTGGTATTCATTGTTTCTCCAGATGACAGAAGTCCAAGAGATACCCAGAAAAAAGGAATTCTCTTTACACTTTCCCACAACCAGAAACCGAGGGTATTCAAAAACTGGTGGGCTTGATGAGTGACAAGGTTCCAGATGATTTCAGAAGCCGGTATGGAAAACTCTTGGGATACATGAACAAGCCCATTATTGATCAAAGAGATAATCTTCATTCTTTGTTGTAGTTTTATGACCCTCAGTTGAGAATTTTTGTGTTTGCTGATTATGTCTTGGCTCCTACTATGGAAGAGATTTCTGACATCCTGAAGATTCCTATCAGGAATGGTGTTCCCTATTATGCTGCAGAAAAGTGTCCCCCGTACAAGGACATTGCAGGTGCCTTCCATTTGAGTATGCTCAGAGTGAAGATGGAGTTGGAAGCCAGTAAGCGGAAAGGATTTACTCTGGATTTTCTTATCACATAAGCTCACGTGTTTTCTTTGGGAGGGAAGTGGTTAGAATTCATGCACTGTTAGCATTAATGGTATATGGGATAAGTATTTTCCCAAGAGAGAAAGGCTGGGTAAGTTTGGAGGCTATCACCCTTTTCATTAAAGAAAACCCAGTGCCTACGTTGTTGGGAGACTTTTACTTTGGTGGACATCACATAAATGAGAAAAGAAAAGGGTACGTAAACTTTTGTGCTCCACTGTTCGCTGAGTGGTTTGCCAAGAAGCTTCCAAAGTCAAGACCGTTCAAAGATCTTAAGAAAAATTAGAAGTGGGCTAGAAGATTTATGGGTTTAACATCTGATGACATAGCTTGGGGATGTAGCAGAAGCTTAGTGGGAAAAGAGTTTATTACACGGTGTGGTGAATTTCCCTATGTGTCGTTGTTAGGTAGGAAGGGAGTGATAAGTCATAACCCTGTGCTGTTAGAAAACAGTTTGGTTATCCATTGAAGGATCCTCCATCGGATGAAGAAATAGCTAAAACTTTGTATTTTCCGGCTGAAGATAATGAGTCGTTGATTATCAAAGTATCTCAAGCTTGGGAAACAAAGGTTAAGGAGGGTAAGAAAGAATTTGGAAAGGTAGACCCTAAGACTTATCCCTCTTTTGCTGCTTGGATACAAAGTAGGGTTGATACCTTCTTCCTTCCATTCTCAGTTGAGGCTCCACTATATCCAAAAGAGGTACCGATACAAACCACTGTTTCTCTTGAAGATTACAAGAAGTTGGAAGCTCAGTTGCACAAGGTTCGGGTAGGGATTTCTGAAATGGCTAGCTTGTATCACAGTGCCAATCACGCTAAGCAAGAAGCAGAAGAAAAGCTGAAGAGGATGCAGGCTACTTTAGAAGCTAAAGAAAAGGAGTTTGCTGGGAGGGAAGCTCATTTTCAGAGATTGGGTTTAACAGATTCAAAAAGAGAAGCAGAGCATAAGAAGATTTTGAAGACTCTTAGAGAAGCTCGTCAATCCATTACTTGGTTACAGGGCCAAAGAGAACAGGAGCAGAAGAAGTACAAAGAAAAGGAAGAGTTCTTTGAGGTGCAAATGGCATTCAAGAAAGAAAAGGTAGAACAAGTTCACAAGATACGAAGGGAAAAGACTCAGCAATTGGTACAGAGCCAGCTAGCATTGGAGGAAGCAATGAAGGAGATTTTAGATCTTAAGCTGAGAGCAGGCGTCAAGAAGAATCGGAAAGAGGTGGTGACTGCAGAAGAGGAGCCTGAATCTTCCTTTAGCCTAGGGTTTTAGTTTATCGTTGGTTGTATCCAGACTACCTACAGGCTTGTTGTAGGAGTCTTGTTTTAGCTTTTTGTTTTTTGTATTGGATTATAACCCTTTGGGAATTGTGTGTATGCCTATGACTCTGATTATTGGTAGTTTGTTCATGTTATACAATGATACTTTCCAGTTACCCATTTCTGAAGGAGAAAAGTTGTTTTTCCGAAGCCATTAGGGTTTGAATATTCCTCAAAAGAGTTTGAAAGGCTAATTTCCAAAAGGACATCTGGAGTTTTTTCTGTCGAAAATACCAGAACTGGGGCATGTTAATGCCTAGACATGGAAACATGAATAGTTAAATTGCATGCATATAACATGTTTGTTGTTTTGCAGGTATTTCTCCAGTGTTCTAACGTTTATGCCATTTCAGGCACTATAGCTCCCAAGAAGGTTCAAAGATAGTCGACTGTGCACAGATACCATACAAAGGTGAATAGAGAGAGAGCAATGGAGCATATGCAAGCGGATCTGGATGATTTAAGGACCAAAATGGACAACTTCATTAACCTCATGGCTGGATGGGTCAAACTCAAGAGCGTTTGCGCGAAATGTTGGAGAACAATCAAGTCAGGAACAATAGGACAGTAGATGGAGGTAATCACAACAGGGCTGGCGCCCGTCATGTTGAAATCCCTGTGGTGCAACCAGGGGTCACTATTATCAATGATGGAGTGAATAACATCCAGATGGATGGGCAGGATGAACAATTCCCTTTGCTGGATGAGGCAGAAGGCCAGGGGATTGACATGAATAGGAGGTTTGAAGAAATGGCTGAGCAAATTCGTGCCATTCAATCTGAGAGTTCTCTGGGGTTTGACATCATTGATCTGGGCTTGGTGCCAGGGGTGAGAATTCCCTACAAGTTCAAGGTCCCTACTTTTGAGAAGTACAACGGAACGACTTGCCTGAAAACTCACCTTCAGTCTTTTGTGGGAAGGATTGTTGCGCATACAGATGATGAAAAGTTGTAGATGTATTACTTACAGGATAGTCTTGTGGGAGCTTCCTTGGAATGGTACATGAAGCTGAGCAGGGTCAATATTCGAAGCTGGAAGGATTTAGCTGAGGCGTTTGTAAAGCAGTATCAGTATAATTTGGATATGGCTCCAAATCGTACCCAGTTGCAGACAATGTCTCAGAGTGCTAAGAAAGGGTTCAAAGAGTATGCCCAGAGATGGCGTCAGCTTGCTGCTCGAGTGCAACCTCCTTTGTTAGAGAATGAAATGGCAGACATGTTTATGGGAACACTACAAGGAGTGTTTATTGAGAGACTGGCGTCTTGTTCAGCGACAAAGTTTAATGACATTGTGATAGCTGGAGAAAGGGTTGAAACTCTGCTGAAAATGGGGAAGATTCAAGACAGTGGTGCAGGTAGCTCAAGTGGTGTTAGAAAAGCTTTCAATGGACCTCTAAGAATAAGAGAGGGAGAAACTAATACTGTGTACGACCGAGGCCGGGGCCGTGGATACAAGGGATCTTACGAGCAGGTGGCAACTATCACCATTCCATCAAGTCCTGTTAAACAACCACAACAACAACAGCAAACACAACAGCCATATCAGCAAAGACCCTATCAATAGAGGCAAGCTCGTCCAGCTAACAGGATGCTTGAGGCTATCCCGATGACGTACACAACACTACTCCAGAGATTGTTAGATTTGAACTTGGTGTAGTTGAGGACGTTAGCACCACCTCCACCTAAAGAGTTTCCAGTGGGGTATGATGCTAACGCAAGATGCGCATTTCATTCTGGAGCTCCAGGGCACTCAACAGAGAAGTGCAGGGCATTACAGCATAAGGTCCAAGACTTGATTGACTCGAAAGCCATTAAATTTGCACCGCCTCCAAATGTTACATCAAACCCCATTCCAAATCATGGAGGGGCCAGGATAAATGTTGTTGATGGTGGCGAGAGGTTAAACTTGATTTTGAACGTGGATGAAGTGAAGACTTCGTTGTTAGTGGTGAAAGACAGATTATGGAAAGGGCAGGTTTTTTTAGGTTGTGCTTTTGACTGTGAGGGTTGCTCGAATTCAGTTAATGGTTGTGAGGTTTTGAAAGCTGGGCTGCAGTGTTTGATTGACGGAGGGTCCCTACAGTTTGACAGGGTTGACAATAGAAGTGATGTGTGTCTACAGTAACAATTTATTTTGATCATGCTGAAGTTCCCGCCCAGAGAGAGCCTGTGACTATCTATGTTCCAGAAGTGAGTCTAGTTACCATTACTGTTCCGGGACCAGTTCCATATGTTGATGACAAATCCATCCCTTGGCACTATGGCTCAGACGTGTACGTAGAAGGTCAGAAAGTGGAAAGTAAAGCGGTGACAATTGACCCGACTGTAGTGAATGTCAGAGGAGTTGGTGGACTTACTCGGAGTGGGCGTCTCTTTGCTCCTCAAGCTCTTAGAGGTGATCCCGAAATTGAAGCTGCTGCAAAGGCTAAGGGTAAATGGATAGCGATTGAAGAGGTGACAACTCCTGCTGCTAGTCAAGCCACTTTTGAAAAAGAAGTTGAAAAATTCATGAGGATAATTAAGAAAAGTGACTACAAGGTGGTTGAACAGCTGGATCAAACCCTGTCCAAGATATCCATTCTTTCATTGTTGATGTGTTCCCAAGCTCACCGAGAGGCTTTGTTGAAAGTGTTGCAAATAGTGTATGTACCACAAGAGATAATTGTTAACCAGTTGGAAGCTGTAGTAGGCAATGTGAACGCCATCCATGGGTTGGGATTCACAGATAGAGATCTCAATTCTGAGGGGCGTAATAACAACAAGGTCTTACACATCACCATTGAGTGTAAAGGTGTTGTTCTATCACACGTATTGGTAAATACAAGCTCTTCTCTCAATGTGCTCCCTGAGAAGGCCTTAATGAAGTTGAATGTTGATGGAATTGTCTTGCGACCCAGTGATTTGATTGTGAAAGACTTTGATGGGTCACGAAGATCTGTGTTTGGGGAGGTGGAGCTACCGGTAAAGATTGGGTCTCAGGTATTCAAGAGCATGTTCTATGTTATGGATATCTAACCCGCTTATAGTTGTCTGCTGGGACGTCCTTGAATTCATGCTGCTGGTGCAGTGACATCCATGTTGCATCAAAAGTTAAAGTATGTGGTAGATGGCCAAGTTGTTACTGTATGCGGGGAAGAAGATATTTTCGTAAGCCATCTGTCGACCTTCAAGTATGTGGAAATGGACGGGGAGATCCATGAGACACTTTGCCAGGCTTTTGAGACAGTTAATGTCAGTGCTTTGTCTCCGATTGCTGCAGTTCAGAGCAATGAGAAGGAAGGGAATCCTATCTACTCCTACAAGCAAGCTAGGGAAGTAGTCCAAGCCGGAAATGCCCAGGGCTGGGGCAAGCTGTTAGAGGTGGAAAAGAAGGATGACAAGTTTGGTCTCGGATATCAACCTAGTCAGTCCAGCTGGTCTCAAGGCAGTAAGCCCATAGCGTTCACAAGCGCCGGAATGCTCAATTACAACAACGTTTATGTAACAGATGCAGAGGGGGATACTGATTGCAACTTGGATAACTGGATTCACCCATGTGTACTTGGGGAAGAGCTCCAGAACTGGTCTGCTGAAGATTTTGTTCAAGTTAGTTGACAGTCAAAGTAATTTTCTTGTTTCCATTTTGTCATACTTCATGTCAAATCCTGCACTCTACCAAGGTGCATGGATCCATATTTAGGGCCACCATGTTTGAATGATTTACTTTTTCCATGAAATAAAGGACATTTTCAAGCAAATTGTGCTCTCTTTCTTTCGTTTTAAAATTTTTCACATAAAACAAATAAAATGGCAATGTTTTCTTTTTAGTATTTTTCTGAAATAAGCACATCATTTGTGCATTGTTGATCATTCAGATTCCTGTGATAATGTTCCTGCTATGACTATGCATGACTTCGACAATCCTATCTACCAAGCTGATGAAGGCGTTGAGGAAGACTGTGAACTCCCGGAAGAATTGGCTAGGTTGTTGAAACAAGAGGAAAGGGTCATTCAGCCTCATCAAGAAGAAATAGAGATCATCAACATCGAATCTGAAGATGTAAAGAAAGAGATAAAGATTGGGGCCAGTCTGCAGGCCGAGGTAAAGAAGGAGTTTATTGGTATGCTACGTGAATATGTGGATATCTTCGCCTGGTCGTATCAAGATATGCCAGGGTTGGATACTGACATCGTTGTGCACAAGCTGCCACTAAAGGAAGATTGTCCTCCGATAAAGCAAAAGCTGAGAAGAACTAGCCCTGATATGGCTATGAAGATCAAGGAGGAAGTTCAAAGCAGTGGGATGCCGGGTTCCTTGTCGTGACTAGTTACCCACCTTGGGTAGCTAACATTGTGCCAGTACCAAAGAAGGATGGCAAGGTCCGGATGTGCGTCGATTATCGGGATCTAAACAGAGGAAGTCCAAAGGATGACTTTCCATTACCTCACATTGATGTGCTGGTAGATAACACCGCTCAGTTCTCGGTATTTTCTTTCATGGATGGCTTCTCCGGGTACAATCAGATTAAAATGGCACCGAAAGACATGGAAAAAACGACGTTCATTACCCTGTGGGGTACATTTTGTTATAATGTTATGCCCTTTGGATTGAAGAATTCCGGGGCAACGTATCAACGGGCTATGGTAACTTTGTTCAACAATATAATACGCAAGGAAATTGAGTGCTATGTGGATGATATGATTGCCAAGTCTAGGGACAAAGAGGAACACCTGGTCAATCTCAAAAGGCTGTTTGACAGGTTGATAAAGTACAAATTGAGGTTGAATCCGAACAAGTGCACTTTCGGAGTGCGTTCTGGTAAATTGCTAGGTTTTATTGTTAGCCAAAGGGGGATTGAGGTAGATCCTGCAAAAGTAAAAGCAATACAAGACATGCCTGCACCGAAAACAGAAAAAGAAGTGCATGGGTTTTTAGGGAGGTTGAACTACATTTCACGGTTTATATCTCATCTAACTGCCACATGCGAGCCAATATTCAAATTGTTAAGAAAAGAAAAAACGGTCAAGTGGAATGAGGACTTTCAAAGAGCCTTTGAAAAGATAAAAGAATATTTGCAGGAGCCTCTGATCCTAATGCCTCCAGTTCCAGGATGACCACTTATCATGTACTTGACTGTGTTAGAAGGGTCGATGGGGTGTGTGTTAGGCCAACATGACGAGTCTGGTCGGAAAGAGCATGCTATTTATTACCTTAGCAAAAATTTTACCGTTTGTGAATCTCGTTATTCACTGCTCGAGAAAACTTGTTGCGCTTTGGCATGGGCTGCTCGCCGACTGAGACAATACATGTTGACCCACACCACATTGCTAATATCAAAAATGGACCCTGTCAAGTATATTTTCAAGAAACCAGCATTAACCGGAAGGGTTGCAAGACGGCAAATGTTATTAACAGAGTAAGACATACAATATACTTCCCAGAAAGCCATCAAAGGAAGTGTATTGTCAGATTATCTCGCACACCAACCACTTGAAGATGACTATCAGCCGATGAAGTTTGATTTCCCTGATGAGGACATCATGTACCTCAAGGCAAGAGATTGCGAGGAACCACTTCCGAAGGAGGGGCCTGACCCTGAATCCAAATGGAAGTTGATGTTTGATGGGGCAGTCAATATCAACAGACGTGGAGTTGGTGTTTTTCTTATCACTCCCGAAGGTGTTCACGTTCCCTTCGCTGCCAGAATTACTTTTGGCTGCACTAACAATGAAGCGGAATATGAGGCGTGCATAATGGGAATAGAGGAGGATATTAATCTTCGGATTTAGACCCTCGATATATTCGGAGATTCAACCCTCGTTATCAATCAAATTACCGGGAAGTGGTATACACATCAAGAACACTTAATTCCTTATAGGGATTATGCCAGAAGACTGTTGACGTTCTTCACATCAGTTAAGCTTCAATATATACCACGAGATGAGAATCAATTTGCCGATGCATTGGCTACTCTTTCTTCGTCCTTCAAGGTCTTGTGTTGGAACTATGTGCCCAGGATTGACGTTTCCAGGCTTGACGCACCAGCTTATGCTTTCTCTATAGACGCAGTGTCTGATGAGAAACCTTGGTATTTTGATATTAAGCTTTTCCTGGAAAGACAAGAATACCTAGCTGGGGCATCATCCAACGACAAGTAAACCTTGAGACGACTTGCTGCTAGTTTCTTCTTGAATGCAGACGGGGTTCTGTATAAGAGGAACTTTGACATGGTCCTGCTCAGATGCATGGATAGACACGAAGCAGACATGTTAATGCAGGAAGTCCACGAGGGATCCTTCGGTACTCATGCAGGAGGACATACAATCGCAAAGACGTTATTGAGATCAGGGTATTATTGGATGACAATGGATGCAGACTGTTGTTCATACACCCGTAAATGCTACAAGTCCCAAATTTATGCAGACAATGTGCATGTTGCTCCTAGCCCGCTCAAAGTCATGTCATCTCCTTGGCCCATTTCTATGTGGGGCATTGACATGATTGGGAAGATAGAGCCCACTGCTTCAAATGGTCATTGCTTCATCTTGGTCGCGATCGATTACTTTACCAAATGGGTTGAAGCAACATCTTATGCCAATGTCACTCGTCAAGTGGTAGCCAGATTTCTGAAAAGAGACATCATTTGCAGATACGGAGTGACCGAGCGAATCATTATTGATAATGGTTCTAATTTAAACAACAAGATGATGGCAGAACTGTGCCGGGACTTCAAGATTCAACATCATAATTCTTCTCCTTACCGGCCAAAGATGAATGGCGCGGTAGATGACTCTAACAAGAATATTAAGAAGATTGTGCAGAAGATGGTCGTCACTTATAAAGATTGGCATGAGATGTTACCATTCGCATTTCATGGGTACCGAACGTCAGTCAGGACGTCAACCGGGGCAATTCCTTTCTCCCTGGTATACGGCATGGAGGCAGTCTTGCCTGTGGAAGTGGAGATTCCTTCTTTACGTGTGATGATGGATGTGAAGCTTGATGAGGCTGAGTGGGTATGTGCTCGATATAATCAGTTGTGTCTAATTGAGGAAAAGAGATTAGCGGCTATCTGTTATGGTCAGCTTTATCAGAGGAGAATGAAGCGAGCATTCGACCAACAAGTACGTACTCGAGAGTATCAAGTAGGCGAGCTTGTACTCAAGAGGATCATTCCTCCAGGTTCAGATCACAGGGGCAAGTGGACCCCAAACTACGAAGGCCCATTCATAGTAAAGAAAGTCTTCTCAGGTGGGGCACTGATACTCACCACTATGGATGGAGAAGATTTCCAGTCTTCTGTTAACTCGGACACAGTTAAAAAATACTTCGCATAAAAGGACCCGCTTGACATAAAAATAGAATTAAAGTCCAGGCAAGAAAAGGGCATCCCGGTGAGCTAAAAACAGAATAAAAAGCTCGGGAAAAAGTTATAGAAAATAATAAGAAAAAATGTACACCCGCTGAGTTGAAAAGCCAAATCGGACAGCTCAGGCAAAAAAGGGTATCCCGGTGGATTGAAAACCCGAAAGGGCGATCCACGTAAAATAAGGGAATAAGCAAACAACTGCGATCTGGGTAATCTGAACTAAATCATCATTTCAAACAGTTTGACAATATCAGAAGGATAGGAATCAGTCCCCTTATCTTCTTCAAAAAGCAAAGGCAAGAACAGAAAGTCTTGAAGACATACTGGTCATAGCAGGAAGGAAACTCATTGGGATGTTGTGTACATTTCCATTAGGATAGTTTCTTTTCTCAATTTTATGGTAGCTACCTCTTTCCAGGTAGTTGCTTCCTGATGTAAAACTTTGCCTATTCATAGGCCATTCAATAAATAAGTATTCAATCAAATGTCGTGTTGCATTGTGTTTACTTTGTTTGCAAAAGTGTCATGAATTTTTGGCGAAAAGAACATTGCATATGAAACATGTTGATTTTTCTTAAAAAAAATGACATTACAGGGAAACATTTTAAACTATCTTTGAGTGTCGGGTGAAAATGGATGAACAAATCATACCATGTAAATCACTGGGGCACATGTGTGTATACTGTTGTTGCAGGTGTTGCAGGATGGTTTCATTTCTCCCCAAGCAGAGGTTGTTCTTCACAGGAAGACATGGCTATCCCCAACAGAGCAGAGAGGCTCCCCAGCTGAGCCAAAGCAGGTGGAATCCCCAGCGGAACTCCAAGCCTAATCGAAGAGGTTTCCTCCCCAAGCAGATTGTTCTTCCACAAGTGAAGTATTCCTAGCAGGTAGCTGAACGCCTGATTTCCCCACAGAGTCAGAATTTTCGGAATTCTCTCCCCAGCTAGAGTCTTGACCAAGCACCTTCCCCAGCCAAGTCTGAAGATGGTTCCCCGCAGAGGTCATGATCGAGACTCACTCCCATCGTTAAAATATTCCCCAGAGAAGTTGATAATTTATTTTTGGCCATTGTGATGATACAAACAATTATTCATCTCCCTAGACAGAGTCAAGCATTGTCGAAACTTCTTGACCTGGTTCTCCCCTGCAGAGTTATGATTCTTATCGGGACATTCTGGTTGATGCTCGTCTGCATTCCCTTGCACTCGTCTGTGTTTGAAGTCTGCTTGAGGCTCGTCCGCATTCTCCAGCACTTGTTTGTGCTTGATATTTGCTTATTGCTCGTCTGCACGCCCCATCACTCGTGTGTGATGGATATCTTCTTGATGCTCGTCCGCATTCTCCAGCACTCGTCCGTGTTTGAAATTTTCTTGATTCTCGTCCGCATTCTTCGACACTCGTCCGTGTTTGAAATCTGCTTGATGCTCGTCCGCATTCTCCGGCACTCGTCCGTGTTTGAAATCTTCTTGATACTCATCCGCATTCTCCGACACTCGTCCGTGTTTGAAATCTGCTTGAGGATCGTCCGCATTCTCCAGCACTCATTTGTGCTTGATATTTTCTTATTGCTCGTCTGCACGCCCCATCACTCGTTTGTGATGGATATCTGCTTGATGCTCGTCCATATTCTTCAGCACTCATCCGTGTTTGAAATCCGCTTGATGCTCGTCCGCATTCTCCGGTACTCGTCCGTGTTTGAAATCTGCTTAAGGCTCGTCCGCATTCTCCGACACTCGTTCGTGTTTGATATTTGCTTGTTTCTCGTCTGCATTCTCCAGCACTCATTTCTGTTTGATATTTTCTCGGTGCTCGTCCGCAGTCCTCAGCACTCGTATGTGTTTGATAATTGCTTTTTGCTCGTCTGCATCACCCCATCACTCGTTTATGTTTGATAGTTGCTTTTTCTTGTCTGCATTCCCTGGCATTCGTTTGTGTTCGAAATTCGTTTGTTGCTCGTCTGCATTCCCCGACACTCGTCTATGTTTGTTATTTGTTTGAAGCTCGTTTGCTTTGGTTGGATACTCGTCTGTATCGTTCTTCACACTCGTTTGTATTGCTACTCCAAATGCTCGTCTGTATTGGATTTCTGGTACTCGTCTGTATTGCTACTCAAAATGCTCGTCTGTGTTGGATTTCTGGTATTCGTCTATATCATTGGCTGATATTCGACTATATCATCGCCTGAAACGCCCGTCTGTGTTTCTTAGATCATCGTCTGATATTCGTTTGTATCATTGACTTATGGCACTCGTCTGTGTTCTCTTGATGATCATCCAATGCTCGTCTATGTTGAAGAGGTTTGAAGTCCTGACAGTGGGATTAAAGGTCAAAATGGTTACCGGTCCTGGCGTAATAGGTTCATCCGAAGGACGTTCGTCTGTCTCAGATCATATATTGCAAAATGCATGAAGAGGGCTCGTATGTCCAGTTCCTGGCGTCACAGGGTTGTTTGAAGAGGGCTCGTATGTCCAGTTCCTGGCGTAACAGGATTACTTGAAGAGGGCTCGTATGTCTAGTTCCTGGCGTAACAGGTTTGCTCGAAGAGAGACTCGTCTGTCTATGTTTTTCTTATCCGAGGTAACAATTCAATTTGGAAAGAGCTCGTATGCTTTATATTCAATTCCGTCATCCAAAGCGTCATTTGGTTGGGTTTATTTCCCATGGCTTGCAGTCTCTAGCAGAGTGCAAATTTCAGGTCTTCTTGGTATTCAACCACAGTATATCTTGAACGGTCGTTAGTCGTGCTACCGTCCTTTTCAGATTAACAGTTGCTTGAATAGGGGCAACTGTAACACCCCAAATTTTCCCTCTTCTTTTTAGCATTATCATCATATCATAATCATCATCAGCATGTCATATCCTTAGCATCTTGCATAGAAAGATGAAGCATATCACTCACATGTTCTAGCATAAGGCACATGATCAATCATCCGGGAAATTCAAATCACTACAAGTCAAAATAAAGAGCATGGTGACCTGACACGAAGCTCACAGGACCTTTTGTACAAGCTTGGTATCATAGTCAAAGCCCTAAAGGGATTGAAGATCCAAATCAGATCAGAACGGTTGGCGCCGGGTTATTATGGAAGTTTCCCATCCAAAGGAGGGAGAATTTAAAATTTACTGCCGTTAACCGATTAACACTTTGGTTAACCGGTTAACGACTGTAAATTTTGAATTCCAGCAGCATTTTCAGCATGTATTTTGGCTCCAATTTTCCAATTTTCTGATTTTTATTCATTTTGAATAATGGAGAAGGATCTAGAGCACTTTCCAAGCCTAATTCCAAGGCTAGATCCTAATCACTTTCTAAGCTAATCCCTAACCATATTTTTTTGGATCCCAAACAAATATTTTGGGCCCCAAACCTAAATCATATTTAATCCATTTCCCTCCAAACCAAGGGAGCTCTCTCATAATTCACTTCTCATTTTTCTGAATTTTCACTCCTCTCTCACCATTCTCTCATTTTCTCTCCCAATTTTCCAAATCACTCAAAGTTCCTCTTTGAAGATCACAAAACTTTGCATTAAAGTTTGTAGATCTTGGAACTAGACCTCTATCCATAGTTTCTTTGCATCAATTTGTAGGTTTCACTACTTGGTTCAGATCTGATTTGGTGATTAGAAGTTATTTTGGAGCCAAAATTCTGCATCAAGATCCTTTGCTTGCATTTATTTTTCATGATGTGTGAAGATTAGCACCAGATCTTCATAGTTTTCCGCGAGATTCCTCATTTCCAGCTCAAACAACAATTACCAAGGCATACCTCAACCTTGTAGGTTGGTTAAATTCAGATCTAGCTCTGTTTTTTAGCTTATTTGCATGCTTGTGCTTAGATCCACCATGTGCTTGTGTATTTGCTTGTCTTGCTTGAATTGATTGGTTGATTTTTAATCGGATCCGTGTGTTAATGTTCATGAGCTTAATGATGTTTGATTAATGTGAATTGATCTTGCTATTTCATGCATAATTGATTACTGGTCTGTTGTGGAATTATTTGGATAAGCTGGTTTGAGCTGATTTTTCTGCAGGAATTGTTGTTGTTTTCACAGTGTTAACCGGTTAACGCACCTGTTTTCTATGATGTTTTCTGTAGGTTTGAACTGGTTAACCGGTTAACACTTTGGTTAACCGGTTAACACTGAAGCAGAGTGCCATATTTGAGCTGTTTTGAGCTTGTTTGCTCCCCTTACTTGCTTTAATTTCCATGGATCATTGTATGATAATTGAATATGCTATTTTAGGGTGATTTTCTTGCTGGTTGATGCATGCCTCCATGTTCTCGACGCGTAAATTCATGTATGTGAAAAGCTTGGCATGTTTGTTTGACTTTGTTTTCTAGAACTTTGAGCATGTTAATTCCATGAAATGTATGATGAATATTTGCTAGAATTTTGCTAACATTTCAGGGGATCATGGTAAGAGAAGTGTGGATGTTTATCCATATTTCAACTCTTCATCTTTTCTTTTTAAATTTCTTTCTATTTTGTGGGTTTTGATGAGCCTTATGCCATCATGTGATTCAACTCTTCTCTTTCCCCCTTAAGAGCAACTTATCTCCTTTAGAGGAGTAAGTTGTTCTCTAGCCTTTCCTCTCCTCTTCTTCTCCTTTGATCTTCTTTTCTCTTAGGATAGTTGAAACCTCACTAACCTTAGGACCACTTTTGCATGATAACTTTAGGTTTAGTTTTTCCCCATTAGACTTTTGCCTTTTGCTCCTTTGGTTCTTTCTCTTCTCATCTCAAAACAAAACCTTAAGAAACATTAATAAAGAAAGAAGTGGCTTCTTGTGTATAGCCTTATTCCATGGGGCATATGTATTCATTCCATCTTGGAATATTACACTTGTCTAGCATGATGCACAAGTCTGATCATGAGGTCATCTTCATCAAGAAAACCATAAAAAATACTTCTTCATTCTTAATCACTAAAACATCTAATAATTTCAACAAGTCAATGAACTTAGGCCCTTGCCCTTGGAAACAAGTCTTGGATAAGTTCTCCTTACTTGGTGTGCTTGTTCTATTATTCCATCTTGGAATGTAGTAGCAAGTACACATTCCATGGAAAATAGTTTGAGTTCATTCTCTTGTGCCACACCAATAAAAAACTCATAAAAAACACAAACAAATAATAAGTGTCTCCTTTGGGACTTCTTTTCTCATCCCACTCACTCCTTACGTGTGAACTTGCTCCTACTTGTCACTTTGCAAGACGGTAACACACTCGTCGTCCGAGCCTGCAACACCTGAGCATTGACATAGATAATTCAATCCTTAAGACACAAGCAATCTTTTTCACCCCTATTTAGGGGAACTACGACGACTCTGATCCTCATGTCCAGATGAGGTACGTAGGCAGCGGGGTAGGGCCCGTTCGAGCACACTCTTTTATTTTCCCTAAATTCCCCCCCCCCTTCTTTCCTTTTTATCTAGTTCATTTCCTTTTATTTGCAGCAACTTTCATTCTTACACCCTTTGAAACAATTTCTTTGCAAGCGTGGATCCTGTCGGGTACGACGGACGATCTGTGGTGCTAATACCTTCCCAGGTCATAACCGACTCCCGAACCCAGTTTCTTTGGTTCGCAGGACCTGTGTCCTTCCTTTTATTTTCTTCGGTTTGTGCCACATTACCATTCCCGTCCTTTCGGGATAAAAATGTATGGCTGGCAACTCTACCTCTTTTCCGCGCCACTTTCGCGTTTGTACCAGGATGGAAATCCAGGGAGCGACATTATGGTTTTTTGCAATTTCACAACTTTGACATTTCTTGAGAAGAAAGTCATGATAACCCTAGATCTTGGCCCAATTCTGATCTTTAGAAGTTGTTTGACCATGGCATGATGTATTTGAGTGGATTAGAGGTCACATAAAGGCTTGAAATACCATTTTGCACATTTCCCTCTTTGACATGAACTTGAAAATTACAAGATTTTTCCCAACTTTGACTTGCCATATCTTGAGTTCTAGGATGAATCAAGAGGAGTTATTGTACTTTTTGAAAATGGGAAGATCCAATCTACAACTTTCATGTTTGAAGAAAATTCATTTGAAGCTGTTTTGATCAAGAAAGAGGAGGTTGAAGATCTTTCCCAAAATGGAAAGTTTCCATTACAAGTCATGTCCAAAAATGGCAAGTTTTCAAATGGCTCAAAATTATTCAAACTTGTGAACTTCCAAGCATCCCTAAGATCAAATAAATATCATAGGACCTCAAATTGATGAAGATAACCCTTTGGTACCCTTGATGGAGGTCTCAGATGCCCTGATTTTGACTTTTCTTGCACAACAAATTACCACTTGATCAGATGACTTCCACAAGGAATTATTGCTTCAAATTTGATACACATGCTCCTTATAACATATATAGACCAATAGAATCAAAAATGGCCAAAATATTGAGTGTAAGGGCCTCAAACCCAAAACCCTAATTTCTGGTCATCTGTGCAGGAAACCCTAAGCCTGACTGGGTAGTTGTGCAATCTTTTGAGATTTTGTGACTTTAAAGAACCTTTGGAGGAATAATATGATCATAGAGAACTCATGGACCCTTTTAGCATGCTTCATGGCCTCTGAGATAGCTCAAACCACTTCTTAGGTTCACCTGATCACAAACCCTAGTTATGCAACTTATGTAGTGAAATAACTATGCAGTGTGAAATGACATGCTTATGCAATGAAACATGAAGAATCGTAAGCCAAGGTGTGAGAAAAAAGAGAGGGAAAATTTGGGGTGTTTACAAAAGGCCATTCAATAAATGAATATTCAGTCAAAAGTTGTGTGTCGCTCCCCCGAAAAGACACTAAGTCAAACAGGGTACAGACGTGAACGGTCGGCGAAAAGAGAAATGAAATGAAGATGAATAGAGTCGCCAGCTAGGTATTTTTATCCCGAAGGAAAGGTAATGCTGCATAAACCTAGAAGAAGATGGATAAGACGGTTGCGAACCAGATAAACTGAGAAAGGGGGTTGGTTACAACCTGGGAAGGTATTAGCACCCATATTGTCCGTCGTACTCGATGGGATCCACGCTTGAAAGTTTGTGTTTAAAGGGGTAGTGTATGTGCTATCTATGTGCAAAAGCTGAGAATGAATGTACAAGTGTCAGTGCAAGAAGGGTGAATTGCTCAGGAACTGAGGCTTTTAAAGAATTCTAAAAGAGGGGGAGACAAAGAGACTTTTGTTCGATAACTATTAAGTTATGCCTACGTATCCTCTCGTGCAATGAGGAAGTCAGAACACCGTAGTTCGACTCAAAGAGACTGAAAGATAAATTGACTGTGAACTGCTTACTTGTCTATGCTCAAGTGTATGACTCGTCTGGCTCGAGTGCTAATTGTCTTGCATTAGACGGAAGAAGCAAGTTCTCGTTTATGAATGAGTGTGATGAGAAAAGAATCCCGGAGGAGACGATTATTGTTTGTTTTTGTGTTTTTCAGTTTTTTATTATTTTTGGTGTTTCGCATAAGTTAATGAGCTTAAGCCTAAATCAAGGGCTTGTAAACTCATTATATCCTCCCTTGATTAGGGATAATGGGCCTACTTAAGGATGAGATAAGCATCTCAACTTAATTGCCATGATAATGTAGGATTAAGATCATTAACCTATTTATGATTATTTAGATATTTTTGGGTTTTGGTTTAGTGTTAAGTAACGAGTTTAACCTCTAATCACAGATTAGTAGGCTTATTACACCATCCTAATAGAAGGATAATAGATGAGAACACTTAAGCTGAGGAAGATACCTCAACTTAATCCATGGTTAGGGATTAAATTCATTATATAACAAGGCCTTTATTAAGTGGATGTTCATTAAGGGATGAGATTAAGAAATGGATTTTAAGTTTGTAAGACAACTTGAGAGGGACTTGTCCATTAAACACTAGGGTTAGTCCTTCTTAACCATAAGGAAGAATTAGAACCCTAATGTAAGGCCCAAGTTACAAGATAAATTCTTAGTGGTTATTAGATGATTTGATTAAGAGGTTTAAGCAAATTAAAGGTTTAATACTTAGGATTAAAGTTATACACTCCATCCTAAGAGAAAGATGCAGGCATAACCCTAATTCCAAAGTCCTAAAACTTTAAGAGTTTAGTCTCTGATTATTGAGATGAGAAGAGAGACTCAAGGAGACTCAAAGGTAAAAAGCTAAGGGGGACTAATCACAACCCTAATTATTATCATGCTTGGATATCCAATGGTTTGTTAGGCTTAAGAGAGATCTTCAAGGAAGCCACCAATGGAAGAAGCAGAAGAATAAGTTACTTACTTCCTAAGAAGATAAGTAACTTAAAGAAAGAAAATGAGATGGAACATAAGTGAATTATTGTCGCTCCCACCAAATGACACCTAAGGTCAGAAGGGGTACAGACGCGGACGGTCGGCGAAAAGAGGAGAGAACACACAAGGGTGAACTCAGAAAGACAAGAAAGAGTCGCCAGCTAGGCATTTTTATCCCGAAGGAAAGGTAATGCTGCATAAACCTAGAAAGATATGGATAAGACGGTTGCGAACCAGAGAGACTGAGAAAGGGGGTTGGTTACAACCTGGGAAGGTATTAGCACCCAGATTGTCCGCCGTACTCGACGGGATCCACGCTTAAAAGATTTGTGCTTAAAAGGGGTAATGTCTGTGCAAAAAATGTGTATCAAAGCTGGAAAAAATTCAAGTGTCAGTGTAAAAGGATAGTGAAGTGTATAAAAGGAGTGTCAGTGTAAGAACAGAAGTGAAATGCTCATGACTATGAGGCTAAAAGAATAATACTAGAAAGAGGGGGAATATACAGAGACTTTTGTTCGATAACTGTTAAGTTATGCCTACGTATCCTCTCGTGCAATGAGGAAGTCAGAACACCGTAGTTCGACCCAAAGAGACTGAAAGGTGAATTGACTTGTGAACTACCTACTTATCTATGCTCAAGTGTATGACCTGTCTGGCTCAGGTGCAAACTGTCTTGCATTTGACGGAAGAAGCAAGTTCTCGTTTATGAGTGAATGAGAAGAGAAAAGAATCCCGTAGGAGACGATTATTGTTTGTTTTTGAGTTTTCAGTCTTTTATTACTTTGTGAAAGTTTGTCATAAGTTAATGAGCTTAAGCCTAAACCAATGGGTTAGTAAACTCATCACATCTTCCCTCTGATTAGGGGTAATGAGAATTCCTTAAGTGTGAAGTCAGCTTCTCACACTTAAACACCTTTGATGTAGGATTAAGATCATTAACCTATTTGTGATTATTTAGATGTTTTTGGTGTTTTTTGTTTGGTGTTAAGTAATGAGATTAAGCCATAATCAGGGATTAAACAGACTCATTACACCATCCTAATAGAAGGATAATAGACGAGAATGTTTAAGCTGAGGAAAACTCCTCAACTTAATCCATGATTAGGGATTAACTTCATGACAAAACAAAGCCTTTGTTAAATGGATTTTAGTTAATGATAAGATGATGAAGTGAGTTTTAGGGTTTGTAAGACAACTTGAGGGGGACTTGTCCATTAACACTAGGGTTAGTCCTTCTTAACCAATTAAGGAAGAATTAGAACCCTAATGCAAGGCCCAAGTTACAAGCTTGATGTCTTGATGATTATTAGATGGATTGATTAAAGGATTTAAACACATTAAGGGTTTAACACTTAGGATTAAAGTTATACACTCCATCCTAATAGAAGGATGCAGGCATAAGTTTAATCACAAAGCCTTAAAGCCTTTAGGGTTTAGTCCCTGATTATGAGATGAGAAGAGAAGACTCAATGAGACACAAAGGTAGAATCTAAATGGGGGACTAATCAAAACCCTAATTATTGTCATGCTTGGTTGTTCATAGGGTTTGTGAGGTTTTCAAGAAAGATCTTCAAAGGAACCACCAGGAAGCAGATGAAAGGAGCAAAGAGAAGCAAAGTAACTTGCTTCATTTAAGAAGACAAGTCACTTGAAGAAAGAAAGTAAGATGAAGAAGAATGAGCAAGCTCAATCTCAAGCACAAGACAAAATGCAGCAATGATGCATAAAAGAGATGAAAAGAGTTTGTGAGAAGTGAAGGCAAATTCACTTCTCAAAGTTACTTACCACCTGAAAGGTTAGTGAAAGGAATGCAATGCAATGCAAAATGAGATGAAATTGGATGATGCAAACCAAAACCAGAAGCATGAGGGTGATGTTGATGATGCTAAGAGATGATGTACACATGAGGCAAGGCATGAGAATGATCATACAAACATATGGATGCAAATGAAACATTCTAAGAACCATGAACATACATGAAAAGTTATGAAATGCAAATGACATACAACATGGCAAATGAAAGATGCAATGACCAAACATGATTCTAATATGTCCTAAGATGTATTATGAATCAAATGGATGCACAAAATGTCATGGCAAGTCATGGTATGCAAGCAAATGGAAGATGGATGCAAATGAAAGCTCAAATTAGGGTTTATGATCAATGCACTAAACAAAAACCAAAACCAGAAGCAAACATCATGATAAAAAATTGAAAATGCATTCAAAGGAACTCTAAACCTATACAAACTCACTGCCCAAAGGAGGGGTTCTAACTCTTAACCTAATGAGGGTTATGAATTTCTTAAGATTGCTAGGGTTTTAAAGTGCCTTGTCAAGAAAAATTTCAAACAAATAGGAAATGCAAGATCAATTCATGCCAATTTAATCCTATAAACTACATGCTAAACATGATGCAATGCAAAAAGAATCAAGGTCCAACTCTTAAAGGCTAGGCAGAAATGAATTTTTGAAGATTGGATCAAAATAATGCCCTAAAATGAAATTAATTCCTTGGAAAATTGTCAAAAGACATCAAGATCAAAAAAGAAATTTGGTTTGAGGGTTGAACAATGTTTCTAAATGATTTAAATGTTTCATGAATTTTTTTGTGATTTTTAAATACCTAAAAGTATTTTTAATCAATTAATTCTCATTAATTAATTAAAAATAAACTTTTAAATGATTTAAAAATATTTTCTAATGCAAAAAATAAAAATAAAAATGTTTTTGGTTTCTGAAAATTAATAAAAGCTTGGATAAAAATTTTCAGAATTTTTCAAAGTGTTTTACTATTTTAAATAAATTGTAGAAAACAAATGAAATTAAATGAAATAAAAATAGAATAAAATGAGAAGTATGCTGATCCAGTGGCTGAGGTTTAAACAAGGAACGCGCGAATTGACTGGCGCCAGATCTAAGGGTGGAGATTCAAACTGGCCAGATTAATTTATAAACTCAATTAAAAGGATTAATGACGTGGATTAGGGTTTAATGAAAGCATCCTGGCCATTGGAACGCGCGGGAGTCAACAAAAGTCAGCCAGATCAAAGGCCCACGTTCAAACTTCATTTAATTACACAGATTAACCCTAAACACATTCAGGTGGCCGGAGAAGACTTCCGGTCGTCTTCTCCGACCAGACTCTCACCTGAAAGTTGCTAACTTTCTCAAAACGCCATGAAAATGAAAACTAATTGCCCAGAATCCATCCCCATTCAACACTGAATCAAAACCCCCAAACAAAAATCATTTTTCATCCATTAATCATGCAAATCGAATCAAAACACATTTAGGGCAGAAAAGTTTCAGAGCAATCATACATCCTGGTTTCTCAACCATTTTCAAAAATAATCATATCCCCATGATCAGGGGAGTGCATAGAATCATTTAGGAACTTAAAATGGAGTTTCTGGAAAAAAGTTTGAGATGGCTACCTGAGATGGAAGCTTCTGGTCCTGAGCTTTCTGGCCTTTCCTTTGCTGCAAGTCCACTCCTTTGAATCCTCTGATGATGAAATGAGGCTTAGAAAACTTTGAGGATGGCTGGTTTGAGAGATGGCAGAAGTTCTGTTCAAGGGAGGGTGGTGATCGTGTTTTTGTTTCAGTCACTTTCAGGCTATGGTGATGGGTGGTTTCTGATCAGTGAAGCATGTTGAGTTTGTTTGTGAAGTTTGTTTATGTGTTTGCAGCTTGTGGAGAGTGTTTCGAATGCTTTTGCAAGTTGGAGCAAAAATGATAACTATGGCTTGTGGGCAAGATCAGAGTGAGTTGTGTGTTGTGTTAGGCTGGCTTTTGTCCATGTATCAAAAGGGGATAGGTCAGAAAGTTGTTGGTGGCCTATGGTGATTGGTATGGGTATTTGGCCAAAATGTCAACTTGATTTGTACTTGAGGTATGGGACATGGTACAACTTGCTTTTTGGCATGCTTTGGCTCAGCTTGAATCAAGGAATGCTATGGAAAAAGTCTAGAGGCAATGCAGCAAGTGGTTTGTGATTTGTGATAAGTTTTGCAAGTTAGTTCATGTTTGCCTCCTTTGATATTTCTTGCTCCATAAGTCATAAAAATGAGTGATCTTTTGATGCAATCTGACTTTTAGGTCTTGGTACATGCTTGTATGAAGATTATAAGTCTATTTGATAGCTCAATTTGCCTTGACAAGTGAATTTGCAACTTTGCCTCTTTGGTAGAAAACTTGAAAGTATGTGATTTTTCCCAACTTTGACAAGCCATAACTTTTGATCCAAAATGAATTAGGTCATGTTCTTGTACTTTTTGAAAAGGGAATGATCCACTCTACAACTTTCATGACCAAAGTTTTTCCATTTGAAGCATTTTTGAATCAAAAAGCAAAGGTTGAAAAAGTTTCCCAAAATGGCAATTTTCAACATAAGTCAACTTTCCCAAAAAGTCAACTTTGCAAATGACTTGAAATTCTCCAATTTTGTGAACTTCTAACATCTTATATGATCAAATAAAGATCATACATGATCAAAATGATGAAGAACACCCTTTGGTTGGGTCATTGGGGGCCTCAGATGCCCTGATTTTGCACTGACTTGCTTAGAAAGTCAACTCTTGATCAGATGACTTCCCCGTGGAATTTCTTTATGAAAATTGATATTCATACTCCCTATACCATATAGAGACCAATAGAAACAAGAATGACCAAAAAATTTGGAGTTATGGCCTCTGAAACCAAAACCCTAATTCTAGGTCATCTGTGCAGTCAAACCTGGCTCTGCTTCCATACCATTCTCAGTTCTTGTGATTCTTTGACATTCTTGACTTTGAGAGGACATAATATGATGCTTGAACATACATGGACCCCTTTGAAGTGATTGATGACCTTTGGAGTGGCTCAAGAAGCCCTTGGATTGCTCAGATCACAAACCCTAGATGCAGATGACTTTGAAACAATGCAGTGAATCAAAAATGTGGTATGAGATGCTATGATTGGATTTATGCATATGAAATGATCACAAGCTATGGTGTGAATGGGTGGGGGCAAATTTGGGGTGTTTACAGCTGCCCCTATTCAAACATGAGTTAGCTGTGCAGGATGTAAGCGACGACTTATCAGGCAAACAAGATAACTTGTGGTTGAATACCAAAGACAGTCCAAAATTTGCGCTCACAGAATGAAGAAGAAAAGGGATATAGATTGTAAAGGAAAATAAAGTATAATATAAAGTGTGGGAGACGGAGGACGACCGTCGAGCAGAGGACGACTGCTGGGGAAAGAGCAATGACGGGGACGACCGACATGCTGGGGATATAAGAGATCATGATGGGGACGGCCATCAAGTAAAGCTGTAAGATTCTCTGGGGAATATGTAAAAAGTAAATGATGAGGTACGGTCATCAGGTTCATAAAGTAATGCAAACAAATGATGGGGACGGCCATCGGGCTAAACTGATGAAGGACGATCATCAGGAAAAGAAAAAAGGACCACGACGGGGACGGCCATCGGGTTAAAGAATAAATGAAATAATGATGAGGGACGGTCATCAAAGGTGAAGGACGATCACCTAGAAGGGGACGGCTTCTCTGTTGGGGATAAGATGAGGGACGGTCATCTAAGGTGAAGGACGATCACCTGGCAGGGTACGGCTGCCGAAAGTATCGCGACATAGGACGAATTCCGGATAAAAGGTCGACGATGGGGACGGCCATCGGACGAGCATGATGAAGGACGATCATCAAGAGGTGAAGGACGATCACCTGGCAGGGTACGGCTGCCGAAAGTATCGCGACATAGGACGAATTCCGGATAAAAGGATCAACGATGGGGACGGCCATCGGATAAAATGATGAAGGACGATCATCAATAGGTGAAGGACGATCACCTGGCAGGGTACGGCTGCCGAAAGTATCGCGACATAGGACGAATGCCGGATAAAAGGATCAACGATGGGGACGGCCATCAGATAAAATGATGAAGGACGATCATCAAAAGGTGAAGGACGATCACCTATCAGGGGACGGCTGCTAACAGGGTTTACCATGACATAGGACGAATGTCAGATAGAAAAGAAATTTGGCTTTGCTGGCGAACTACTGGGGAATAGTAAACACGGACGAGTGTTTATATCCAAGCAATAAAAAGTATAAGTGTTTTGACGTTGTGTATAGATTAAAGATGCGGACGAGCATCCCTAAGGCTGCGATACGGACGAGTATCGGGTAGAAACAAATACTTGACACGTGTTCAGAGATGATGATACGGACGAGTATCAACTGGTTAACAAGGAACACGAACGGGTGTTGATTCTGAGGGGACTCTTCTGGGAAAAGTAGACACAGACGAGTGTCTAATATTCAAGAAGACAAGAATGTTTTGACACAGTGTATGGATTAAAGATGCGGACAAGCATCCCTAAGACTATGATACGGACGAGGATCAGGTAAAAACAAATACTTGACACGTGTTCAGAGATGATGGTACGGACGAGTACCAACTGGTTAACAAAGAACACGGACGAGTGTCGACTCTGCGAGGATTTGAGTGATATATACAAGATACAAACGAGTATCCGCATATGAGTGAAAACAGGAGTAATGAGTATGAGTGGTGTATAATTGAGTGTTTAAACTGCTGGGGAGAGTGACACGGACGAGTGTCAAGAGGGTTATATACAAGTATATGCTTTACAAAGTGTTTGAGTAAATATACTGGGGAAGGTGACACGGACGAGTGTCAAGAAAGTTATATATATGTATATGTATATGTGAGTGCAAAGGGGACGCTTTGGCTTTCTACTGGGGATATGACACGGACGGGTGCCACAAGGAGTATGTACTGGTTTTTGTGGGTGTAAGGCAACTGCTTTAGCCCTTCGCTGGGGAATCTGGGGAGCATTCTGTATATTGTTTATGGATTGTCATTATTCACAAGTGTTTGATTCAGACCATGACCTATGATTATGCAATATGTTTGATTTTTGCCGTAATGTTCCGTATTAGACAGAATGCTACGCTTTGTGGGGTGTATATGATGCGAATGCTATGTTTATGCAAAAGATAACAATCCGGGATTCGGATCCCGTTGCCACGAAGATCTCTGATCGATCCGCTTGAAGTGGACATCCCAGCTGGGGATGAGATCATTGGTAGATCTGATGAGATGCATCTGCTTGGGGGAATAGGTCACTGATAGACCCATTCTTGGTAATGAGGGACCCAGCTGGGGTTTGTAGAAGCTTTCGTCACTCTGTTGTGATTCCTTCGCGTGCTGCTCTTCCGGGTAGAGGCTGAAGCTATGTGGGGGGATGGTTCCCGGCTTTGCACCTGATTGTGGAGAAATGGTAACTCGGCTGGGGAGAAATAACAAGTGGCAAAAAGTGGCAACTAAGCTGGGGAGAAAACACTTTAGGGTGCTAAGACTGAGTGAGTTGATTTGCCAGCTTGCTGGGAGTGAAGCTTTCATGCCCCAGGTCGTGTTTTGGCTACCTGCAATCCTGCAAAGATAGAAACGTACAAGCAATCCCGAGGTATCCTTTACCGGATTCCATCATAAGAGTCTAGACACTCCCGGGAGTAAACATATTTCCTGCAAGCACGTATTCTTTTTAGAAGAGAGACATCTGCATTCATGCAATCAGTATTTTATAGAGATCAGACATTTTGCAAATGAAAATAAAATGTACGAGACGAGACATGACTAAAAATCTGATTTTATTATTTCAAATGCCCTGAATTGGCACGATACAGCCAAAGAAACATATCCCCTAAAATGAGGAGATTGTTACAAATTGATAAACAAAATATTGGCAATGTTGACGACGCTTCAAGGAGCTTCCCTTTTGCTATGACTCGTATGACATTTGACGTTCTTCTCATCTTGCTTTCTGAAGAAGGCTGATTCTGAAAGAAGCTTGATCCTTCCGAAGCTTACCAAATTGTAAGTGATACAGATGAATTCAGAATGCAGTTGTTCGCTCCTTCCCCTCTTTTGCATTGATCTCCCTTTCGGGTTTTCAATCCATCGGGATACCTATTTTTGCCTGAGTTGTCCAATGCGGCTTTTCAACTCAGCGGGTGTACATCTTTTGTTTATTTTCCCTTATTTTTGCCCGAGTCTTTTATTCTGTTTTTGACTCGCCGGGATGCCCTATTTTTGCCTGGACTTACATTCTGTTTTTATGTCCAGCGGGTCATTTTTATGCGAAGTATTTTTTAACTACATCTGAATTCACAGGGGACGGGAAGTCTTCACCATCCATAGTGCTGAGCATCAGTGCTCCGCCAGAGAAAACTTTCTTTACTATGAATGGTCCTTCATAGTTCGGAGTCCACTTGCCCCTGTGGTCTGTATGAGGAGGGAGGAGTCTTTTCAGCACAAGATCTCCTACTTGGTACTCTCGGAGCCTGACTTTCTGATCGAAGGCTTTCTTCATTCTTTTCTGATAAAACTGCCCATGACAAATTGCAGCCAATCTTTTCTCTTCAATCAGGCTCAATTGTTCGTATCGGGATCGGACCCATTCTGCTTCGCTCAGCTTAACATCCATCAGTACCCGTAGGGAGGGTAATTCAACTTCAACTGGTAGGACTGCCTCCATACCATATACAAGCTGGTACGGTGTTGCCCCAGTGGATGTTCTGATTGACGTGCGGTACCCATGCAAGGCAAATGGTAGCATCTCATGCCAGTCTTTGTAGGTGACTACCATCTTCTGCATAATCTTCTTGATATTCTTATTAGCTGCCTCAACAGCGCCGTTCATCTTTGGCCTGTAAGGAGAAGAATTGTGGTGTTGGATCTTGAAGTCCCGGCACAGCTCTGCCATCATTTTGTTGTTTAAGTTGGAACCATTGTCAGTAATGATTCGCTCGGGAACTCCGTATCGACATATGATATCTCTCTTCAGAAATCGGGCTACCACTTGCCTTGTAACATTTGCATAGGAAGCTGCTTCGACCCACTTGGTAAAATAGTCAATAGCAACCAGGATGAATCTGTGGCCATTTGAAGCAGTCGGTTCAATCTTGCCAATCATATCAATGCCCCACATAGCAAAGGGCCAGGGTGAAGACATCACATTCAGAGGATTAGGAGGCACATGCACCTTATCCGCATAGATCTGGCATTTATGGCATTTTCTGGCACAGGCACAACAGTCGGCATCCATTGTGATCCAGTAATAGCCTGATCTCAACAACTTTTTAGCCATGGCATGTCCTCCTGCATGGGTACCAAAGGATCCTTCGTGCACCTCGTGCATCAACAAGTCTGCTTCTGTTCTATCAACGCATCTGAGGAGTACCATATCAAAGTTTCTCTTGTACAGGGAACCATCAGTGTTCAGAAAGAAACTACCAGCAAGCCTTCTCAAGGTCTTCTTATCATTGGAAGATGCCCCAGGTGGGTATGTTTGATCCTCCAAGAAGCACTTAATGTCATGGAACCAAGGCTTATCATCTTTGACAACGTCTGCTGCAAATACATATGTTGGTCTATCAAGTCTGGACACTGAAATCCGAGGCACAAAGTTGGCAGCTTGAACTTTGATCATGGATGAAATGGTGGCCAGAGCATCTGCAAACTGATTCTCATCCCGGGGAATATACTCAAGCTTGACCGTTGTAAAGAAAGTCAGTAACCTCCTTGTATAATCCCTGTAAGGTATCAGATGATCCTGGTGGATGTACCATTTGCCGTTGGTTTGATTAACTACCAGAGCTGAATCTCCGAATACAGTCAAAGTCTTTATCCTGAGGTCAATGGCTTCCTCAAGACCCATAATACAAGCTTCGTATTCAGCTTCGTTGTTAGTGCAGTTAAAGGTGAGTTTTGCCGAGAAAGGCATGTGAACTCCCTTAGGTGTAATGAGTACTGCACCAACACCAAGACCATTCATATTAACAGCCCCATCAAACATCATAGTCCATTCTTCTTCCGGGTCAGGCCCTTCAGTGTGAATAGGCTCTTCATGATCTTTTGCTTTTATGAACATGATGTCTTCATCAGGGAAGTCAAATCTCATAGGCTGGTAATCATCAATAGGTTGCTCAGCAAGATAGTCAGACAGTACACTGCCCTTGATGGCTTTCTGAGATGTGTACTGGATGTCATATTCTGTGAGGATCATTTGCCCTCTTGCAACCCGTCCGGTAAGAGCTGGCTTCTCAAAAATGCACTTAACTGGGTCCATCTTTGATATCAATAAAGTAGTGTGGGTCAACATATACTGTCTCAGTCGGCGAGTAGCCCACGCTAAAGCACAGCAAGTTTTCTCGAGCAGTGAATAACGTTGTTCACAGTCGGTAAACTTTTTTCTTAGGTAGTAAATTGCGTACTCTTTTCGACCAGACTCGTCATGCTGGCCCAGCACACACCCCATTGACTCTTCTAATACTGTTAAGTACATTATCAGAGGTCTTCCTTCAACTGGAGGCATAAGGATTGGAGGTTCTTGCAAGTACTCCTTGATCTTGTCAAAAGCCCTCTGGCAGTCTTCGTTCCACCTGACCGTTTGTTCCTTTCTCAACAGCTTGAACAAGGGTTCACAGGTTGCAGTGAGGTGGGATATGAACCTTGAAATGTAGTTCAATCTACCTAGAAACCCTCGAACTTCTTTTTCTGACTTTGGTGCAGGGATTTCTTGAATGGCTTTGACTTTATCAGGGTCAACTTCAATCCCTTTCTCGCTCACAATAAATCCCAGCAGCTTACCAGATCGCACCCCGAATGTGCACTTGTTGGGGTTCAATTTCAGTTGGTACTTCCTCAGACGCTTGAATAGTTTCAGCAGATTTACCAGGTGGTCTTCCTCTGTGAGGGACTTGGCAATCATGTCATCCACATAACATTCAATTTCTTTATGGATCATGTCGTGGAATAATGTCACCATAGCCCGTTGATAGGTTGCACCAGCATTCTTCAGTCCGAATGGCATTACCTTATAACAGAACGTGCCCCAAGGTGTGATGAAAGTTGTCTTCTCCATGTCTTCAGGTGACATCTTGATCTGATTGTATCCTGAAAATCCGTCCATGAAGAAGAATACCGAGAACTGAGCCGTATTATCCACCAATACGTCAATGTGAGGTAATGGGAAGTCATCTTTCGGGCTGGCTCTGTTCAGGTCCCGGTAGTCGACACACATTCTCACTTTGCCGTCTTTCTTTGGCACAGGTACTATATTAGCAACCCACGGTGGATAGCTAGTTACAGCAAGGAACCCGGCGTCCCATTGCTTTTGTACCTCTTCCTTTATCTTCATCGCCATATCTGGGCGAGTACGGCGTAGCTTCTGTTTTACCGGCGGGCAGTCTTCTTTTAATGGCAGCTTGTGCATGACGATATCGGTGTCCAACCCTGGCATGTCCTGATAAGACCAAGCAAACACATCCACATACTCCCGAAGCATATCAATCAGTTGCTCCTTCACCGAGTCTTGTAAACAGGCCCCAATCTTAACCTCTTTCACGTCTTCTTCCGTACCAAGATTAATCGTTTCAATCTCCTCCTTATGAGGAGTGATAACCTTCTCCTCTTGCCTTAACAACCTGGCTAGCTCTTCAGGAAGCTCATAATCTTCTTCAACCCCTTCATCGGCTTGATTGATTGGATTGTCAAAGTCATACGATGCCATAGCTGTGTTGTTGTCGGTGCAGTCTGAAAGGCACTCTCTGCAAGGGTTTAGATTGTTCATTTTAGTGATTGATTTTAATCTTGTTTTAGAAAAAAGTGAAATGAAGTTCATCATTTTGGAAAACATTGCCATTTTTATTTTTGTACAAAAAGAAAAATGAAAAACAATGAGCAGAAAAGAAAAAGACTCATTTGCAAAAGACGTCCGATATTCATTGATTGATCTGTTTGCACAAAATTACAATATGGCCCGATTACAAAATGAGTCTTGTCATCTTGGGCAAGATTCAAGACTTGATGCATGCTTAAAAAATACAGGAAATAATAATTACTCTGCAGGAGTAACCCTTATAATTTCCTGGGAAGACCAGTTTGAGATACGGCTCCCCGGGATCCTTGGACGTATCCAGCTCTCCAGGTTGCGCTCATCTTCCGACTCATCTTCCAAGTTGTTTATTGCATCAGGGGTGAGCATCCCCCACTAACAAAACTGGGCTTCTTAGCAGCCTCTGATTGATCTTATTGAGTTGGTTTGTAACCCAACCCAAATCTGTCCTCCTTCTTTTCCACAGGCAACAGCTTGCCCCAGCCTTGGGCGGTCCCCTCTTCAACAACCTTCCTGGCTTGCTGATAAGATGTCATGGAAGTCCCAAGTACAGCAGATGTTTCATTAATGTTCAGGGCTTCAAATCCCTGGCTCATGGTTTCATGGATCTCTCCATCCATCTCAATGTATTTGTAGGTAGCCAGATGGCTAACAAAAATATCCTCTTCACCACAGATGGTGATGATCTGGCCCTCCCACTCGAATTTTAACTTCTGGTGAAGGGTGGACGTAACTGCGCCAGTGGCATGAATCCAAGGTCTACCCAACAAACAGCTGTAGGCCGGCTGAATGTCCATCACATAGAAGGTAATTTTAAACGTCTGTGGGCCAATCATCACTGGCAGATCAATCTCTCCTAGCGCTGATCTCTTAGAGTCGTCAAATGCTCTCACCACTAAGTTACTTGGACGCAATGCCAAGCCTTCATACTCCAGCTTCACCAAGGCTTTCTTTGGTAAAACATTGAGTGAAGACCCAGTGTCTACCAGTACATGTGATAGAACAGCACCCTTGCATTCAAGAGTGATGTGTAAAGCCTTGTTGTGATTACAACCCTCAGTTGTTAAATCAGCATTGGTAAAACCCAATCCATGGCTGGTATTAACATTTGCTACCACGGTCTCCAACTGATTAACGGTGATCTCCTCTGGCACATATGCTGCGTGCAAGACTTTTAGTAATGCATTCCGGTGAGTTTCGGAACACATCAGCAGGGATAAAATGGAGATTTTTGAGGGAGTTTGGTGAAGCTGATCCACCACTTTGTAGTCACTCCTCTTGATAATTCTCATAAACTCGTCTACATCTTGCTCAAAAGATGTCTTCTGTGTTTCCTTGAGAATGGGTTCTTCAACTATTACACTCTTTCCCTTTGCTTTGGCGGCAGCTTCAGCTTCAGCATTAGGTCTTTGTGATTGCGAGGCAAAAATGCGTCCGCTTCTGGTGAAGCCTCCGCCTCCCCCGACATTATCAATCTGTGGAGAAGATGTTGAAGAGTCAAGAGTGATTTTCTCTCCATTGCAGTAAAGGTCAGAGCCATAATGCCAAGGGATGGCATTACTGCTTTCATACGGAACAGGCCAAGGTACCGTGATGGTAACCGGGCTGACTGCAGCAGAGGAGGGTGTTGAAATAGTGTGTGGATAGTAGTAGATGGTGACCGGTGTCCTGGAAGGAGATGCCACTGCTTGTTGCTGAAAATTATTGCTCGGAGGAATACTTGACGAATCATAATAAATAGTGACTGCTGAGATATTTGCTGGTGTTGTAGAAGAAGATTCTGAATGAAGGGGTGCTGATGTTGTAGAAGGAATGTTTGTTGATATCTGGTTCGTTGAAGTGATATTTGAAGCATTTGTTGATGAAACTGAAGAATTGTTTGGAATAATTGTTGTTGCAGTTGTAGGAGACTCAGGAACTGTTGTCAGAGAGTTTGCTGGATTTGAAGGTGTTGATGTTGTGATCTGAAGTAGGCCACTCTGGATAAGACCATCTATACCGCTTCTCAAGTTATCACACCCATTTACCAAAATGTTGCAATAACCGCACCCGAGCTCACACCCGGGGAATATCTGGCATTCTAGGAGTTGAGCTTTAATCTCTACCAGGGGTGTCCTAATTTGCCCAACACTGGTTATTAAGAAAGACGACATATCTTCCTCAATAGCATTGATTCTTGGTCCTCCGTGGTTGGGCATGGGGTTCTTGTTAACATTTGGCGGGGGTGCAAAGTTTAGAGCTTTAGAATCTACCAAGTCCTGTACCTTCATTTGTAGAGCCCTACATTTCTCTGTACTGTGGCCAGGTGCATTGGAGTGAAAGGCACATCTGGCGTTGGCGTCATAATTTCTTGGCAAACTGGAAGGATCTGGTGGTGCCAACGTCCTTAACTCAACCAAGTTGAGCCTCAGGAGCTGTGGCAGTAAAGCGGCATAAGGCATAGGGATTGGATCAATCACCCTATTGGCCTGAGATGGTCTCTGTTGAAATGGTCTTTGTTGATTGTTGCTGTTGTTGTTGTAGTTTCTCTGAGGCGGATATTGAACTTGTTGCTGGTAGTGGGGTTGTTGTTGTGGTTGATACGCCGGTTGCTGAGGAATTGGAGCGGGAATAGTGACTGCTGCCACTGACCTATGAACATATTGTGGTCTGCCCCTGCTGGTCTGAATAGCATTAGTCTCACCTGTTCTTCTTGGACCTACAAAAGGCTTTCTGGGGTTGCTGGACGAGCTCGCACCATTGTCAGAAATTTTGCCCATCTTTAATAGGCTTTCAATTCTCTCTCCAGCTATGACTACGTCAGCGAAGCTGGTGGAAGAAAAGGCAGCTAGCCTGTCAATGTATGTTCCTTGGAGGGTGTTCATAAACATGTCGGCCATTTCCCTTTCCGACATGGGTGGCTGGACAGCAGCAGCAAGCTGTCTCCACCTCTGGGCGTATTCCCGAAAGCTTTCCCTGGATGACTGAGACATTCCCATCAGGAGGGTTCTGTTAGGAGCCATGTCCAAGTTGTACTGGTACTGTCTGATAAAGGCCTCAGCTAGGTCCTTCCAGCATCTGATGGTTGCTCTGGTCAAGTGAGAGTACCATTCCCTTGAAGCCCCTATTAAACTATCTTCAAAATAAAACATCCATAGCTTTTCATCCATGGTGTATGCCTTCAGCCTCCCCAGAAAGGATTGTAAGTGGGTTCGTGGGAAGGAAGTTCCTATGTACTTCTCGAAGCACGGAGGTTTAAACTTATGGGGAATTCTTACCCCGTCCACTAATCCCATGTCCATGACATCAAAGCCCAGGGAATTCTGAGACTCCAGGGATCTCAATTTCTCAGCAATTTCATCTAGCCTTCTGTCATAGGCTTCATCCCCAACTCCCATCACAGTGAATTGATCCTCTTGGGGGTCTTCTTGTAATACTCTGCCCGCAGTAGCATTCCCTTGCACATTAGCAGGGATGTTGATCTCTGGATGAAGATGAGGCCCATACACAAGTGGATTAACATGAGGCTGGACCCTCTCATTGTTGCTTGTTCCTCCTGTCCCTAGATGGGGTTCCTCCTGGGTCTGCCTTTCTACCAAGGCCCTTAATCTTTCTTGGCTCTGAGCCAAACCATTCATCACCTCCATGAACTGGGTCATCTGATTTCTTATCTCCAGTCTCTCATTGGCCATTTGAGTCCTGACCTCTGTAAGTTCCTGCTGTACTTGGTCCATTTGTATACCCGGAAGGTTGTTGCGAGTGGGATATCTGTGTGGACGGTTGAGTGGGAACACCCGACGTCGAGCAATAGTTCCTGAATCACAACAAAGTTAGTAACAAACAAAACAAAAACCTACAAAACAAAACAAAGTTAATATGCAATGCAGTATGTTTGTTTGTTTCTAAGGTATCCGGCTTGGCATTTGGTTTTGACCTTTCCAGACCCCTGAGGAAGATGCTTTTGATGTTGCTTGAGAGAAAAAGAACTCAGATGAAACAAACTAATGAATATATTACAAATGGTTAACCAAACATAGTTTGTTTTTTACAATACATGCCCTCTGAGGGGTCAAAAATACAACATAAAAGAAAAGTACATGAAATGAAAGCAACAACAAGCAAAAGTCAGACACCAAGACCAAACTCATCCTCCCTAACTTCCTTCAGAAGTGCTTCAGTCACAGGGTCAGCTGGATGCTCTGTGAGGTTCCTGATAAGAAGATTCCTGGTGGTGATAGCAGTGGTTAGCTTCTTGTGTCTGCCCTGGTCCTTTGACCTCTTCACACCAGCCCTAAGCTTCAATTCTGAGATTTCCCTCTGGGCTGCTAGCAGGGCTTCTTGTTGCTCCTTTGCACTGGCCTCCAACTGTTCAATCTTGTCTTGGGTTCTCTTATCTTCCTGAGTGCGAGCTTCAGTGATCCTGACCCACCTAGATTGAATCTCTTTCAGATAGAGATCAGTCCTAGCCTTCTGATACTGGGCCTCTTTACAGGCATTCTTCAGAATTTTCTCCTCAGCCCTTGACTTCTTGATGTAGTCCTCTGACTTTTCAATCCTGGCTAGATGCTCCACCTTAAGCTTTTCTAACCTTTCAATGTCCAGACGACCATCACTCCTTTCCCAGAGGGTTCTCTTCAGGGCTTCAGACAAATTCTCATTCCTCTCTTTTAGCTTTTCAAACTCTTCCAGGCTGACAGTGGCTGGAGGTGGTGCTGTGGATGGCCCAGGTGCATCCTCAATGGTGAAGGGCATTCCAGAAACTTGAGCCCTGGCATGAGACCACTCATAATACTGAGCCGATGCCACATTGTTGCATCTCCCAAGAATAGCCATCCCCTTAGTCTGGACATTGTCCCAAGCCCAGGATGCTTTCCTGACAATAGCCAGATTAGGCTTGATCTCACAATAAAGGGTCTCAGCTAGATCTTGTACTCTAGGAGGGTGGACCAATGCATAGCCCAGTTGTCTTTTGAATAGCAGAGGGTTGTAGTTGATGCAACCCTTCACTCCTATCAGAGGTACATTGGGGAATTGCCCACAACTAGTAATGATGTCCCTGCCCTTGGTGCTCTGGGTGCACCACCTGATGTCTTCTGAGGTCAAAGCAACAAGCCTCCTAGCCCAATTCTTCTGTTGGTGGGGATTCAAGAATGCATCAGTCTTGGGCAAGTGTTTGAGCAGCCAGGTATGGAACAGGGGAGCACAACATCTGACCAACCTTCCCCTTTGCTTTTCATTCCTTTGGTGGACAGAGTAGTAGAAATCTCCCAGTAAGGTGGGCACTGGGTTCCTCAGGATGAAAAGATGGATAGCATTCTTGCTAATAAACTTAGGCTCATCTGCAAATAATATAACCCCATATATGCTGAGGGCTAATAATGCACAGACTGCCTTCCATTCTCCCAAGGAGGCCTTCAGGATAGCCTAAGTGAACAAGAAATCCAAATGTAGACCAGAGACTCCAGCCTTTGCTGTCATGTTCTGCTCAATCAGAATGGGTTCCAGATACAGTGCCTTTGCCACTTCTTCAATACTGGGAAAAGTCATCTCAGGGTTGAAGGGGACTCCACCCCTGATAGGTACACCAATCAGTGATGAATACTCTTCCAACAAGGGTCCCAACTGAAAATTCTGGAAGGTGAAGCACCTCAGAGGGGGATCATAGAACTGCAGGCAGGTATGAATCAAGCTCCTCTAGGAAGGGCCCAAATCCATAACCACATCAAGGATGCCTCCATAATGTTCTCTGAATAGTGGTATATGGTCTGGAGTAATAAGGGCCTGGACCTTCCTGATGCCAGCTAGCTCAGGCTCAAAGAAATGATAGGAGATGTTGCTCTTCTTGGGTGCCATGCCTGCTGATGAAGAGCTGAGACTGATGCTGATGATGATGACTGATGCTAGAAGTGAGCCCCTGATAGGCTGAGGATGATGATAGAGGTGTCTGAAGCAGGTAGCTGATGAAAACAAATGAAGCAGATAGCTGGTGAACAAAGGCCTATGCAGATGAAGGGGTCAAAACCAAGCCAAATGTAATATGGATACCCTGAAAAACAAATAAACACATGTTAAATGATGCAAGGATGATGTATGCAAATGATATGCAAGGGTTTGTGATCAAGCTGGATCTGATTACTGCCTTGATATAAGTTCATGTATGTCTAAGAAGTCCAGATGGAGGTTCATAAGTCCAGTAACCAAGGTGGGGGACTCAAATAAAGAGTCACATATCCAGGGTTAAATCACAAGAACTGTCCAAAGTGAAGCATTCTCAAACACAATAAGTATCAGGGTATGATGTGGCCAATGGTTCCTGCAAACCTGCAAACAGTCCAACCCCCTCACAGGTGGTGTTCTAAAACAAGGATCCTCAGACTTGGATCAGTTATGAGAAGTGTAAACACTTCTAACCCGGAGGTACAATGTTTACAATAACCATAAAAGATCCTCCTCTAAGTAACCTCAATTTCTGAAGGTCATAATAAAGGTCATCCAGACTTAGCAGGCTTCCCAGATAGCCCTAGCACTACAGGAGATCTGTAGCACAGAGTTCTCAAGAAGAAACCCATATCTGAACCGTGTTTCATATTCCCGCACCAGACCGAAATGGAATGGGAAAGAACATGAACCACTCTAGCCTAGGTGTCACTCAGGCCCCAGGTGTAGGACCTTGAACTCTCAATGGAACACCCACCCACCAAAGCAACAAAACCAGATCCAGCCAAAACAGTATGACAGTATGATGTATATAAAGCTGTAAAGAAAGCAATAAATAACTGTACATAAAGCAGTAAATAAAGCAAATATACAAATACAGATAGCACATAACACCCCAGTAAACACAAATCAAACAAGCGCTAGGAGGAACCCACAAAAAGAACCAGAAGCCCTGGTTACATTATAAGGGTCCCCAGCAGAGTCGCCAAGCTGTCGCTCCCACCAAATGACACCTAAGGTCAGAAGGGGTACAGACGCGAACGGTCAGCGAAAAGAGGAGAGAACACACAAGGGTGAACTCAGAAAGACAAGAAAGAGTCGCCAGCTAGGCATTTTTATCCCGAAGGAAAGGTAATGCTGCATAAACCTAGAAAGATATGGATAAGACGGTTGCGAACCAGAGAGACTGAGAAAGGGGGTTGGTTACAACCTGGGAAGGTATTAGCACCCAGATTGTCCGCCGTACTCGACGGGATCCACGCTTAAAATATTTGTGCTTAAAAGGGGTAATGTCTGTGCAAAAAATGTGTATCAAAGCTGGAAAAAATGCAAGTGTCAGTGTAAAAGGATAGTGAAGTGTATAAAAGGAGTGTCAGTGTAAGAACAGAAGTGAAATGCTCATGACTATGAGGCTAAAAGAATAATACTAGAAAGAGGGGGAATATACAGAGACTTTTGTTCGATAACTGTTAAGTTATGCCTACGTATCCTCTCGTGCAATGAGGAAGTCAGAACACCGTAGTTCGACCCAAAGAGACTGAAAGGTGAATTGACTTGTGAACTACCTACTTATCTATGCTCAATTGTATGACCTGTCTGGCTCAGGTGCAAACTGTCTTGCATTTGACGGAAGAAGCAAGTTCTCGTTTATGTGTGAATGAGACGAGAAAAGAATCCCGTAGGAGACGATTATTGTTTGTTTTTGAGTTTTCAGTCTTTTATTGCTTTGTGAAAGTTTGTCATAAGTTAATGAGCTTAAGCCTAAACCAATGGGTTAGTAAACTCATCACATCTTCCCTCTGATTAGGGGTAATGAGAATGCCTTAAGTGTGAAGTCAGCTTCTCACACTTAAACACCTTTGATGTAGGATTAAGATCATTAACCTATTTGTGATTATTTAGATGTTTTTGGTGTTTTTTGTTTGGTGTTAAGTAATGAGATTAAGCCATAATCAGGGATTAAACAGACTCATTACACCATCCTAATAGAAGGATAATAGACGAGAATGTTTAAGCTGAGGAAAACTCCTCAACTTAATCCATGATTAGGGATTAACTTCATGACAAAACAAAGCCTTTTTTAAATGGATTTTAGTTAATGATAAGATGATGAAGTGAGTTTTAGGGTTTGTAAGACAACTTGAGGGGGACTTGTCCATTAACACTAGGGTTAGTCCTTCTTAACCAATTAAGGAAGAATTAGAACCCTAATGCAAGGCCCAAGTTACAAGCTTGATGTCTTGATGATTATTAGATGGATTGATTAAAGGAGTTAAACACATTAAGGGTTTAACACTTAGGATTAAAGTTATACACTCCATCCTAATAGAAGGATGCAGGCATAAGTTTAATCACAAAGCCTTAAAGCCTTTAGGGTTTAGTCCCTGATTATGAGATGAGAAGAGAAGACTCAATGAGACACAAAGGTAGAATCTAAATGGGGGACTAATCAAAACCCTAATTATTGTCATGCTTGGTTGTTCCCAGGGTTTGTGAGGTTTTCAAGAAATATCTTCAAAGGAACCACCAGGAAGCAGATGAAAGGAGCAAAGAGAAGCAAAGTAACTTGCTTCATTTAAGAAGACAAGTCACTTGAAGAAAGAAAGTAAGATGAAGAAGAATGAGCAAGCTCAATCTCAAGCACAAGACAAAATGCAGCAATGATGCATAAAAGAGATGAAAAGAGTTTGTGAGAAGTGAAGGCAAATTCACTTCTCAAAGTTACTTACCACCTGAAAGGTTAGTGAAAGGAATGCAATGCAATGCAAAATGAGATGAAATTGGATGATGCAAACCAAAACCAGAAGCATGAGGGTGATGTTGATGATGCTAAGAGATGATGTACACATGAGGCAAGGCATGAGAATGATCATACAAACATATGGATGCAAATGAAACATTCTAAGAACCATGAACATACATGAAAAGTTATGAAATGCAAATGACATACAACATGGCAAATGAAAGATGCAATGACCAAACATGATTCTAATATGTCCTAAGATGTATTATGAATCAAATGGATGCACAAAATGTCATGGCAAGTCATGGTATGCAAGCAAATGGAAGATGGATGCAAATGAAAGCTCAAATTAGGGTTTATGATCAATGCACTAAACAAAAACCAAAACCAGAAGCAAACATCATGATAAAAAATTGAAAATGCATTCAAAGGAACTCTAAACCTATACAAACTCACTGCCCAAAGGAGGGGTTCTAACTCTTAACCTAATGAGGGTTATGAATTTCTTAAGATTGCTAGGGTTTTAAAGTGCCTTGTCAAGAAAAATTTCAAACAAATAGGAAATGCAAGATCAATTCATGCCAATTTAATCCTATAAACTACATGCTAAACATGATGCAATGCAAAAAGAATCAAGGTCCAACTCTTAAAGGCTAGGCAGAAATGAATTTTTGAAGATTGGATCAAAATAATGCCCTAAAATGAAATTAATTCCTTGGAAAATTGTCAAAAGACATCAAGATCAAAAAAGAAATTTGGTTTGAGGGTTGGACAATGTTTCTAAATGATTTAAATGTTTCATGAATTTTTTTGTGATTTTTAAATACCTAAAAGTATTTTTAATCAATTAATTCTCATTAATTAATTAAAAATAAACTTTTAAATGATTTAAAAATATTTTCTAATGCAAAAAATAAAAATAAAAATGTTTTTGGTTTCTGAAAATTAATAAAAGCTTGGATAAAAATTTTCAGAATTTTTCAAAGTGTTTTACTATTTTAAATAAATTGTAGAAAACAAATGAAATTAAATGAAATAAAAATAGAATAAAATGAGAAGTATGCTGATCCAGTGGCTGAGGTTTAAACAAGGAACGCGCGAATTGACTGGCGCCAGATCTAAGGGTGGAGATTCAAACTGGCCAGATTAATTTATAAACTCAATTAAAAGGATTAATGACGTGGATTAGGGTTTAATGAAAGCATCTTGGCCATTGGAACGCGCAGGAGTCAACAAAAGTCAGCCAGATCAAAGGCCCACGCTCAAACTTCATTTAATTACACAGATTAACCCTAAACACTTTCAGGTGGCCGGAGAAGACTTCCGGTCGTCTTCTCCGGCCAGACTCTCACTTGAAAGTTGCTAACTTTCTCAAAACGCCATGAAAATGAAAACTAATTTCCCAGAATCCATCCCCATTCAACACTGAATCAAAACCCCCAAACAAAAATCATTTTTCATCCATTAATCATGCAAATCGAATCAAAACACATTTAGGGCAGAAAAGTTTCAGAGCAATCATACATCCTGGTTTCTCAACCATTTTCAAAAATAATCATATCCCCATGATCAGGGGAGTGCATAGAATCATTTAGGAACTTAAAATGGAGTTTCTGGAAAAAAGTTTGAGATGGCTACCTGAGATGGAAGCTTCTGGTCCTGAGCTTTCTGGCCTTTCCTTTGCTGCAAGTCCACTCCTTTGAATCCTCTGATGATGAAATGAGGCTTAGAAAACTTTGAGGATGGCTGGTTTGAGAGATGGCAGAAGTTCTGTTCAAGGGAGGGTGGTGATCGTGTTTTTGTTTCAGTCACTTTCAGGCTATGGTGATGGGTGGTTTCTGATCAGTGAAGCATGTTGAGTTTGTTTGTGAAGTTTGTTTATGTGTTTGCAGCTTGTGGAGAGTGTTTCGAATGCTTTTGCAAGTTGGAGCAAAAATGATAACTATGGCTTGTGGGCAAGATCAGAGTGAGTTGTGTGTTGTGTTAGGCTGGCTTTTGTCCATGTATCAAAAGGGGATAGGTCAGAAAGTTGTTAGTGGCCTATGGTGATTGGTATGGGTCTTTGGCCAAAATGTCAACTTGATTTGTACTTGAGGTATGGGCCATGGTACAACTTGCTTTTTGGCATGCTTTGGCTCAGCTTGAATCAAGGAATGCTATGGAAAAAGTCTAGAGGCAATGCAGCAAGTGGTTTGTGATTTGTGATAAGTTTTGCAAGTTGGTTCATGTTTGCCTCCTTTGATATTTCTTGCTCCATAAGTCATAAAAATGAGTGATCTTTTGATGCAATCTGACTTTTAGGTCTTGGTACATGCTTGTATGAAGATTAGAAGTCTATTTGATAGCTCAATTTGCCTTGACAAGTGAATTTGCAACTTTGCCTCTTTGGTAGAAAACTTGAAATTATGTGATTTTTCCCAACTTTGACAAGCCATAACTTTTGATCCAAAATGAATTAGGTCATGTTCTTGTACTTTTTGAAAAGGGAATGATCCATTCTACAACTTTCATGACCAAAGTTTTTCCATTTGAAGCATTTTTGAATCAAAAAGCAAAGGTTGAAAAAGTTTCCCAAAATGGCAATTTTCAACATAAGTCAACTTTCCCAAAAAGTCAACTTTGCAAATGACTTGAAATTCTCCAATTTTGTGAACTTCTAACATCTTCTATGATCAAATAAAGATCATACATGATCAAAATGATGAAGAACACCCTTTGGTTGGGTTATTGGGGGCCTCAGATGCCCTGATTTTGCACTGACTTGCTTAGAAAGTCAACTCTTGATCAGATGATTTCCCCATGGAATTTCTTCATGAAAATTGATATGCATACTCCCTATACCATATAGAGACCAATAGAAACAAGAATGACCAAAAAATTTGGAGTTATGGCCTCTGAAACCAAAACCCTAATTCTAGGTCATCTGTGCAGTCAAACCTGGCTCTGCTTCCATACCATTCTCAGTTCTTGTGATTCTTTGACATTCTTGACTTTGAGAGGACATAATATGATGCTTGAACATACATGGACCCCTTTGAAGTGATTGATGACCTTTGGAGTGGCTCAAGAATCCCTTGGATTGCTCAGATCACAAACCCTAGATGCAGATGACTTTGAAACAATGCAGTGAATCAAAAATGTGGTATGAGATGCTATGATTGGATTTATGCATATGAAATGATCACAAGCTATGGTGTGAATGGGTGGGGGCAAATTTGGGATGTTTACAATTATATTCACTTCAAGGACAAACAAAATGCAAATGAAAGAAATAAGAAGAAGTGAGAGGTGAAGGCAAATCCACCTCCCAAACATAACTTACCCAACCTGAAAGTGTTAGTATGAATGCATAAAGTAAAAAGTATAAAGAAATGAGGTGAAATGAGATGTAATGATCAAAGTCAGAAGTGTTTATGTAATGTAAATTTCATGTAAGATGATGCAAAGTCATACAAAATGCATATGTGTGATCATACAAAGATGAGATGCAAAGGAAGCATGCTTTGAAGTTTGAAAATACATGAAAGTTTATGAAAATGAAATGAATGCTAATCATGGCAAATTAATGAAGAAATGATCAAGCAAGGTTCTAACATGTTCTAAGATGTCTAAGATGACATATGAATGCATGAAATGTCATGGCAAGTTCATGTAATGATGCATATGCAAGGTGAATGCAAATGAACATGAGAAATTAGGGTTACATGGACATGTGAGATGCAAATGGATAAAACAGAAGCAAATGACATGATAAAAAAATTTAATCAAGCTCAAACACACCCTAATCCCATATTAGGTCACACCCCAAAGGAGAAGGTCAGAAGCCTAACCTATCAAAAGTTATGATTTTCCTAAGTTTTCTAGGGTTTTTGGGTGGTTCAAAGGGAAAAATGCAAATCAAATTGAACATGCAAGATACATTCATTAGGAAAAAGACCTATAAACTACATGCAATATGTAACACAATGCAAAAAGAATCAACTTCAAACTCTTATTGGTTAGGCAAAAATGATTTTCAAAGTTAGGGTTCAAAAATGTGATTTTTATAACCCTTAATTCAAAGAAAATTGGCAAATTATGATCAAACCTAAAAAGAAATTTGTGTGAAGAGTTTGAAAATGTTTCTAAATGCATTGGGATGATTCATGATTTTTTTGGTGATTTTTAGAAACCTAAATGTATTTTTAATTAATTAAAATACTTTAATTAATTAAAAATAATATTTAAATATTTTAAAAATACTTTTTTAATGCAAAAAATAAAATAAAAATTATTTTTGGATGAAGAAAAATATTTAAAGTCAGAATGCAAAAGAAAATATTTTTTGAATGCTTTTTGATATTTTAAATTAAATATGCAAAAGAAATGAAAATAAAATGAATAAAAATGAATAAAAATGACAAGTATGAGGATCTGATGGTTGAAATTCAAACAGGGCAAGGGAGGGTTGACTGCGCGCGTGAATCAATGGCTGGGATTCAAACTGAGTTTTAATTAAGTTTTATAATTAATTAAGTGGATTAATGCTAACACGCGCAATCTGAGCCATCCAGACCTAACCCTAATCAACATCCAATGGCCAAGATTCAAACCTGGGATTTAAACGTGGATTAACCCTAATCACTTTCAGGTGGCCGGAAAAGACCTCCGGTCATCTTCTCCGGCGAGCACAAAACACTATCTCTCTCCCTAAGCTATGAGAACCTCCCAAACTCTCTAGAATCAACCATTAAACATCAACAAGCAAGAATCAAGCATCAAAAAGAATTTAAAACACACATACATGATGAATCGAAGCATAAATCATTTCACGGGAAAAGTTTCAAAACATTATAAAATGCTTATTTCTCAGCCATTTTCAAAAGTAAAGACATCATCATGATCAGGGAAGCATAAGGAATCATTTAGAAACTTAAAAAAGGAGTTCTGGAAAAAATGTTCATCATGGATACCTGAGTTGAAGCTTTGTTATCTGGAGCTTTCTGACCTCTTCCTTTGTGCAAAGTGCCTCCAATGACCCCTCTGATGCTTCTGGAAAGCTTGAATGGAGTTTATACAGCCTCCTTTGTGAGTTTCAGTTCTGAGGTTGCATGAATCGTGTTTTTGCTTGAGAGTGTTTTAAGCTATGGTGATGGGTGGGAAATGATCCTGAGGTGTTTTTGAGTTGATTGGTGAAGGAAGTTTGAAGTTTTAGTGGCTGAGCTATGAAATTCGAAGAAGGGAAGTTTTTGATGGATTTTGTGAATCTGAGTGTATGAGAGTGTTCAGGTTATTGTGTGTTATAAAATGTGATCCATGATGTTTGTTTAAGCCAATGGGATTTCTCAGAAAGTGGGTGGTGGCACAACTTGATTGGTATGGGCAGAGTTGCAAAAGGTCAAGGTGAGGTGTACTTGAAGCATGGCACGGGTCAGAGATGGTTTCATGGGGTGTCTAGCCTCAGCTTGGTTCAAGGATGGCGATGGGATTGCTTTTGATGTGCTGGAAGGCTTGGATGAAGAGTTATCACATGTTTTGCAAATTTCCCTCTTTGAAGTTTCTTGGATCATAAGTCATGGAAACCCTAGGTTCAATGCACAATTCTGATTGTTTGAAGTTCATTTTACATATTGTGAAGTGTTTGTGTATATTAGAGGTCATTAGAATGCTTGAACATGCCAAAATGCAAAATCCCTCTTTGACATGAAACTTGAAATTATATGATTTTTGCCAACTTTGAAAGGCTATATCTTGAGTTCTATGATGAATCAAGACATGTTCTTGTATTTTTTGAAAAGGGAAAGACCCAATCTACAACTTTCATGACCAAGAATTTTTCATTTGAAGCATTTTTGGTTATGAAAGAGGAGGTTGAAAAACTTTCCCAAAATGGAAAGTTTGCATTTCAAGTCATTTCCAAAAATGGCAAGTTTGCAATTGGCCAAAATTCTTCAATCGTTTGAACTTCCAACCACTTCTAAGATCAAATAAAGATCATAGAAGTTCAATTTGATGAAAATAACCCTTTGGTTCCATTGTTGGGGGCCTCAGATGCCCTGATTTTGACTTAACTTGCTCAAGAAGTTACCCCATGATCAGATGACTTCCACAATGAATTTCTTCATGGAACTTGGTACATATGATCCTTATAACATATTGAGAACATTAGAAATAAGAATGGCCCAAAAATTTGGAGTTAAGGCCTCTGAAACCAAAACCCTAATTTTGGTCATCTGTGCAGTGAAAACCCTAGCTCTGCTTCCATGCCTTTGCCAGTTCTTGTGATCCCTTGACTTTCATGAACTTTGAGGAGCATAATATGATGGTAGAACACACATGGACCTTCTTGGAAAGCTTTAAGACCTTTGGGATGGCTTAGATGGATTCTTGGATTGCTCAAATCATAAACCCTAGATGCAGATGAACTTGAACTATGCAGTGAAACAAACATGCTAAATGAGATGTGATGCTTATGTTTAATGCAAACATGAAAGATCACAAGCCATGGTGTGATGGAGAGTGAGGGAAAATTTGGGGTGTTTACACTGTGTTGTGTTGTGTTTACTTTGTTTGTAAAAATGTCCTGATTTTTTGGCAAAAAAGTGCATTGCATTTGAGACATGGTGATTTTTCTAAATAATGACATTGCAGGGAAGCATTTAAAACTATCTTTGAGTGTCGGGTGACAATGGATGAACAGATCATACCATGCAAGTCCCCAGGGCACATGTGTGTATACTGTTGTTGCAGGTTTTGCAGGGTAGTGTCGTATTTCCCCAAGCAGAGAATGTTCCCCAGCTGAGTTAGAGCAGGTGGAATCCCAAGCAGAACTTCAAAGTAAATTGAAGAGGTTTCCTCCCCAAGCGGATTATCGTTCCACAAGTGAAGTATTCCTGACATGCAGTTAAACGCATGGTTTCCCCACAGAGGTCATGGTTGGGATGTACTCCCATCATTGAAGTAATTCCCCAGAGAAGTTGCCAATTTATTTTTGGCTAGTGTGATGATACACACAGTTATTCATCTCCCTAGCAAGAGTTAAGTGTTAAAGCTTCTTGACCTGATTCTCCCCTGCAGGGTTGTGATTTTTGTTGCCAGTCAGGCACTTGTTGTTGCTCGTATGCATTCCCCAGCACTTGTCTGTGTTTGATATTTGCTTGTTGCTCGTCTTCATTCCCCAACACTTGTATGTGTTTGTTATTTGTTTGATGCTCGCATGTGTTGGATTTTTGGTACTAGTCTGTATTGTTACTCCAAATGCTCATTTGTGTTGGATTTCTGGTATTCGTCTGTATCATCGTCTGATACTTGTATGTATAATTTCCTGAAGCGCTTGCCTGTGTTTCTTAGATCATCGTCTGATATTCGTTTGTATCATTGACTTATGGCACTCGTCTGTGTTCTCTTGATGATCATCCAATGCTCGTCTATGTTGAAGAAGTTTGAAGTCTTGACGGTGGGATTAAACGTCAAAATGGTTACCGGTTCTGGCGTAACAGGTTATCTGAAGGAGGTTCGTCTGTCTCGGACACCACTTATCTACGCAAGATTTTTGAAGAGGGTTCGTCCAATCCTAATGTTGCACCTGGCGTAACAGGTTATCTGAAGAAGGCTAGTCTGTCTTAGACCATATATCTACGGAGAATACATGAAGAGGGTTCGTCTATCCTGATTATGCATGTCTATCCCACAAACTTAAGTGCATCACCGATCCTAGCGTAATAGGTTTATCCAAAGGAGGTTCGTCTGTCTCAAGTCATACATTTTTGTAAAATGCATGAAGAGGGCTCGTATGTCCAATTCCTGGCGTAACAGGTTTTATTTGAAGAGGGCTCGTATGTCCAGTTCCTGGCGTAATAGGTTTACTTGAAGAGGGCTCATATGTCCAGTTCCTGGCGTAACAGGTTTGCTTGAGGAATACTCGTCTGTCTAGGTGTTTCTCACCTGGTGTAATAGTGCAGTTTGGAAAGAGCTCATCTGCTTTGTCTTCACTTCAGCCACCCATAGTGTTGGGTTTATTTCCCATTGCTTGCATTCTCCAGCAGAGTGCAAATTTCAGGTCTTCTTGGTATTCAACCACAGTTTATCTTGAACGGTCGATAGCCCATGCTATCGTCCTTTTCAGATTAACAGTTGCTTGAATAGGGGCAGCTGTAACACCCTAAATTTTCCCTCTTCTTTCTAGCATCATTATCATGTCATAATCATCATAAGCATGGCATACCCTTATCATTTTTGCATAGAAAAATGAAGCATAACATTCTCATATTCTAGCATTGGGCATATGATCAATCATTGGCACATTTGAAGCCTTACAAGTCAAAGCAAGAAGTAAAGTGACCTTATCTGAGTCCCATGAAGTGTCTCTAGGTCATGTACAAGCTCAAGATCCTCTATAAGAGCCCAGAAGGTTGAGAGATTATCAGATGATCCAAGGAAGGGCAAGCTCCTACACAAATGGTCCTCAAATTAGGGTTTCATTTTCAAGCAGGGATCCTCTGTGACTTTGGCCATTTAATGTGGGAAAAGTCCTTCATATGATATGTGAATGCTATGGATGAAATTTGGTGAGAAAATTCATTGTGGAAGTCAGTCAATTCATCAATTGCTTGCATAAGAAGAAATTAATCAAATTGATTATTTGAAAAGTCAACTGTGACAATTCAAGGGTCCCAGTCCTATTTTTCAAGCCAAGGGATGTTCTTAAGGTCATATAAGAGTTTTGGCAAAGTCAAAAGTCAAGGATTTAGGGTTTTTGCAAGGGTTTCTATTTTTGGCATATGGCATGTAACTAAACTTTCCAAATTTAGCAAGTTTTGCCCTAATCTTCAAGACATTCTTTCATGACCAAAATGACTCCAAATGAATTTTCCTTGAACATGAAAGTTGTAGAGTATGATCTCCCGTTTCTATAAAGTACAAGAACATGTTCATAGCCCTCATGGTTTGAAAGTTATGGCCAATCGAAAGTCACACATTTTTAGGGTTTACATGAAATGCAAGTTTCTATAACTTTGCAAATTGCTTTGTAACTCATTCTTTGGTTATCCCATGTACCAATTCCGATCATAACATCACATTGCATTGCTCTAATATCATTTGGCTCAACAAATTTCATGGGATTCGTGTATGGATAAGTGAATATTTCATAAAGTGAAAAAATGCAAGATCATTCACAATGCATGACTCAAGCATTCAATGGCTAGGATTAAATCACTTTTGAATTGGTGAATCAAGCATGAGCAGCATGTGCAAAGAGAAAGGGAAACACACGAGCAAATGAGGAGATCACACTTCTCATGCCAATTTGCAAAATCACCTCAACCTCATGATACTCACGTGCATCCTTTCAAAAACCCTAATCAGTGTGATACATGGATCATATAAAGGCTATTTCACACAAACTTCGGCCCTAGCTCTCTCTCATTCATCAACTTCAAAGTTTTATACACAAAAACAAAAGCCTTTGAATCTCTCTCTTCAGGCTCTCATTCTCCAATCTCTTTCCATATTCTTGTTCAGTGAGCTCTAGGGATCATAAATATACCATCAATTCAAGTTGAAAGCAAGGTTTTCTCCCATCGCCATTCAAGTGCAGTTGGTGTTGAATCTCAAGATCTAGTAGGTTTCAAGGCTTCTTTTGCATTTATTTTGTAAATAGAAGTTAAAAGGAGTGGATCTGCAGCTGGAGGAGTATTTTCTTGGTGTTTTGAAGGATCTTCAACCTCAGGTATGCTCTGAAATTCTTTGATCTGGAAATGAAATTAAATGCTTGCAATGTGATCTATGTACTTCTCTAATGATGCTAATGTGTTTAGAATTGAAAATGCATGCCTGTTGAGTGAGATATGTTGAATTTCAATTTGATAGATGATTTTATTTTTGTTCGATCTGGCTTGATCTTTGATCTTTTGTGAATTTCATCAGCATATTTGGATTCTCCATGTTTAGAGTAGTGGATCTGGAGATTTTGTTTGCTTTTTGTGGACTTTTGTTCATCGTATGAATATTCCGGTGACCGAAGCTAGGGCTCCGTCACCGGATTCTGGAAATGTTGAAGTTTCAGGTGAATGAGGAAGATGATGCCATGACCGTAGGATATTTGATCTGGATGGTTGTGGTTTGGTCAGCGCATTAAAAAGGGAGGGTCTCCCTCACGTGTTTTTTTATTTCATAATAATGTTGAATGTGTGCTAGTCCACAATGGTTATCATGTGCGTGCGCTGAGGGTTTTTGATCTGTTGACTTTGTTTGATCCCTTGACCTGATTGCATGCGTTGGATTTATCTTTTGGTTCTCTTTTTTCATGATTTATTATGAATTTCCACTATAGTATTCATAAGTCTACGCAGACCATTGGGCTCGAGCTGCTATTCGCATCCCTCCCTTTTATAAGCCCAATTGATTTGAACTAAGATCTTTACTGACTGCACCCCTCCTTCATTTATCTTTTATTTTCTTTTCATTTTTATTTCAGTTTGGTTTCTAATTTTTAAAAATAGTAGAATGCATCTAAATATTCTGAAATAATTCATGAATAATTCTTTTAATTTTCTTTAATTTTTTATATTTTTATTTTCCATTTATTTTCATTTTCCACGTAGGAATTAATTCTCACTTTTATTAATTGTTTTTTATTCATTTTAAATACATTCTGACTTGTGGATTTTATATCTTGATCATCAATTTGAATTTTGAGTTGGTTCTTTTTGCATTTGATTCATATTAAGGTGGAGTTTGTGGATGATTTTTCTTCTGATTTTTAGAAGCTTGTGTGAATATTTTTGATAGTTGACTTGAGCTTGAAGTTTCAAAACCCTAATTAGTGTTCTTGAGGTCCTTTGACCTAGCTTGCTTATGATCCCGACTTTGCTCTTTTGACATGATGTTATCACTTGATTAATGAACATTTGTGCTTATTTGCATAATTTTTGCATGAGTTTGTGATTTAATTTTAATTTTTAGGAGAGATTGTCTTAATTTTGCTTCTTGCTAGCATGCTTAGTTCTTAGGCTAGGAGGGCACTTGTGCCAACTCCTATAGGATGGTTAGAGGTATTTTTATATGAGGTTTGATCCTTGGTCCTTGCTTAGTGTGTGTGCTTTGAGAAGTTTCTTTGTTACTTGTCTTTAAAGTTTCTCACAAGTGTATGCATGTTCACCTCACTTACTTTGTTCATCCCTTCTCTTTAATGCTTGTGATTGAGTTTGTGTGCTTCTTCCCCATGCTTGCTCATGCTTCTTAGGCACTTCTTAACATGATTATGTCCCTGGTTTTTCACATGATGCTTATGCCTTGATTTGGTTTGTGTTTGTTTGTCCTTACACTTGTGCACATGTTCACTTCACTTTCCATTCTTATATTGTTCGTGTTTGAACTTGTATGAACCTTTCTTTGGTCTCTTGAGTTGTTTGTGCACATTATTGTGTTGATATGATTCTGGTCTTGTTGATTGTGAAGCATGTGTAGCTTTTGTAATCTTTTTTATTTCATGTTTGCTTTTGTTTCTTTCATGGTAGCTTGTGTTGATTTGTTGTGATTTGATTGATCCATTTCTCATCTTATGTTGTATGCTTGATCTTGGCACTTAAGAGTGACATTTCAATTCTGGTTGTGATGTCTTGGCATGATCTTTTGTTCATTTGTATCTCATTTGATTTTATTTTCTTTTGTATTACTCTTTGTTTATGCTACTAACCATTTCAGGGGCTCATGGTGAGTGAAGTGTGGATGTTATCTACATTTCAATTTTTCATCTCTTCTTTTACTTTGTTTTCTACTTTGAAATCATTTATGTGCCTTATGCCATCTTTTGTTTCAATACTCTTTCTTCCCCCTCTTAGAAGCAACTTATCTCCTTTAGAGGAGTAAGTTGTTCTCTAACTTTTTTTCCTCCTCTTCCTTATCTTCCTTTTCTTTCCTTCTTCTTCTTAGGATAGTTCAAACCTCACTAACCTAGGACCACCTTTGCATGATAATACTAGGATTAGTCTTTCCCCATTAGACTTTTACCTTTAAGATCCTCTTTTGTCTCTTTCTATTCTCATCTCAAAACAAAAACCATAAAAAAAACACTTAATAAAGAAAGAAGTGACTTCTTGCGCAATAGTCTTATTCCATGAGGCATATGTATTCATTCCATATTGGAATAATACATTTGTCTAGCATGATGCACAAGTCTGATCATGAGGTCATCTTCATCAAGAAAAACCATAAAAATACTTCTTCCTTTTAATCACTAAAGCACCTAATAAGTTCAACAAGTCAATGAGCTTAAGCCCTTTCCCTTGAAAACAAGTTGTAAACACCCCAAATTTTCCCTCACTTTTTCTCACACCATGGCTTGTGATCTTTCATTTTTGCATTTACATAAGCATACCATCTCATATTGCATATTTTTTTCACTGCATAGTTCCATTTTCATCTGCATCTAGGGTTTGTGATATGAGCAATCCAAGAATCAATCTAAGCCATCCCAATGGTCTTGAAGCTTTCCAAGAGGGCCCATGTGTTTTCCATGTTCATATTATGCTCCCTAAAGTTCATAAAAGTCAAGAGATCACAAAGAATGGCAAAGGCATGGAAGCAGAGCTAAGGTTTTCCTGCACAGATGACCAAAATTAGGGTTTTGGTTTCAGAGGCCTTAACTCCAAATTTTTTGGTCATTTTTGTTTCTAATTTTCTTAATATGTTATAAGGATCATGTGTACCATGTTTGATGAATAAATTCATTGTGGAAGTGTTGCACCCCAAAATTTGCCCTCACAAAACAAGACTTTGTGTGTTAAGAGATTCACAAGGTTCACAAGACTTCTCATGAGGTTCACAAGGTTCACAAGACCTTTTATGAGGTTCACAAGGTTCACAAGACCTCTCATGAGGTTCACAAGGTTCACAAGACCTCTCATGAGGTTCACAAGACATCTTATGAGGTTCACAAGGTTCACAAAGTTCACAATTAGTCAGAAGATTTGACAATTCCCTCAGACAATGCATCCTCCTAAGCAGTGCATCCAAGACTAGGGTTTTGACTTTAATCAGGCTAAATGAATTTCCAAGACTTCAAGTAAGCTTCATAACATCTTATATGTGTTTAAGAACCCCCATGACAAGTTTCAGAACTTTTCTCAAGAGTTTGCTCAGTCAGATGATCAGATAAGTCAAAATCAGTCAAAGCAATTAAAAAGTCAAACTGAAGTCAACTGTGGTCAAACAAAAGTCAAACTTCATGATTTTTTTCCAACATCAAGTATATGAAGTAAAATTCATCATTTGATCAAGGGTTGATCATGATTTATCAAGGATATTTCAGATCATCAAGAATCAGAGGTTTCTAAATTAGGATTTCCTCAGGAAAAGTCAACTGAACTTTGACCTGCCATAACTTTCACATGCTTCATCAAATTTTTCCCATCCAAAGCTCATTTTTAAGGAAATTGAATTCTATACAACTTTGTGTCTCACAAGCCAAGCCCAAAAATGCTTCATTTGGAAGATATGAGCTAAGACATTATAGGTCCTTTTAAAAGTCAACAAAAAGTCAACAACTTCAAAAGGGCATAACTTGAGAATGGTAAAAGATATGGACATGAAACCAATGGGGTTGGTTAGAGGACTCTTTAAGCTTTCCAAAATGTCCAAGAACACCCTCGTAGCATTAAAATTGAAGTATTTGTGCCCTTGCAAAGTTGGGAAATTTTTGGGTGGTTTATGAAGTAAATAGGGTCTTAAAACCATAATTCTCCAAATGGGCTGAACTTTTTGTGACCCAAGGTGTTCCATGACATCATGCACGAAATTTATTTAATATTTTCATAATTTTATTTTATTTATTTTATTTATTATGATTTTTTATATTAAAAATCATTTTAAATTCAAATAAAATATAAAATATGAAGATTTAAAATATATTTTGATTCTAGAAGGTCATGAAAGTTGATTAGATCAGATTGATATGCAATTTATGGTGATTGTCTTAAGATAGAAAGGATACATTCAAGAATATATGAAATTCAAGTCATGATCTTTTTCAATCTCTTGAATCCAAAAAGTCCAAACAACCATTCAATTTTTTGACCTAGTTTCATCCAACTATAAGTACATAAACATATCACAAGCATTGGACACGAAATTGCTGCCTCAAGAGTAAGTTTCCAATTTTTCAAAACTCATCAAAAACTCAATTCGGAGTCCATTCCTCAAGCCCTTTCAAGGAAATTTGAAGGTTGTTACATGTTCTATGGACATCACTGAATTCATTCCAATCATTAAGAGCATCAAAAACATGACATAATGCATAACCCGAATCAAACTCTTCATACTTTGATGAATTTTTTGTTTTCTTATATTTGTGTGTTATAAATTAAATTTGATCATTGTTTCATGTTTATAATGAGTTGTTGATCGTTTCTGGGCTGGTTAATTGATGTTTTGATACAGGTTTGAGGAACGACCATTGTTAGGGTTTCGGCCAAGCTTTTAGGGCTTCACACTAAACCTAATATAAATAAATTTGGAAGACATAGGATGATTGTGTGAACTCTGGGAATCATAATGCCCTAATCAATTGGAAGAAATTGTACCGTTTGCTTGCTGTTTGAAATTCGCAGGTTATGAGTATCAAGAACTCGCAGGAAAATGCATAGGTGATTTTGCAACAAAATTCGTAGGTATCCAGGAAGAAGATGAAGTCCTTGGCGCGCTGGCTGGAATTCAAATTTTTTCTTAATATTTTATTGCATTGTTTATAATTTGTTTCACAGAAGCATGCTTGGCCCAGTGGTGAGGGATGTGCGTGTGTTGGTTCAGGGCTTGGGTTCGATCCTAGGAGGCAGCATTCTTTTTGCTTGATTTTCCCACTTATTCACATAACTTACTATATTATTATTTGTTGTGTATCATATATCAGGTGCGCCCTTCTGGCTGGATGGTTGGAGTATGTGTTTGTTTGGTTGAGGGTCCTGGGTTCGAATCCCCCCAGGCCCTTTTTATGTTATTTTTGCTTTTATTGTGATTTTTACAGGATGTGAAACAAAAATATATGGATCTCAGTCTCTATCACCAGTGCACGCTGTCCTGGATGGTTTTGTGCCTTGCATATGAGGTAGGGGACCTGGGTTCAAATCCCAGGTCCTTTCTTTTTGAGCAATTGTTCATGATTTTCTTATTTTAATTATTTCCATTTTATTTAAATTAGCAAATACAATTTATAAATACTATTAAAATACTTTTATTCAAAATTCTTAAAAACTTCATATTTTCTTTTTATAAAAAATATTTTTATTTATAATATGTATATATATATAATTGGTGAATGAATTGATTTAATTTGATTTAATTTGTGGATAAATAAATAAAACCCTAATATTTTCATAAATCCTAATTATTTTATATAAATGTTAATTATGTTTCTTTATTTTTATTATTTGTTTATATTATCATTATTCATAGTTTTATATAAATCATGTAAATAATTTTAGATTATGTTTAAAACAATTAAAAACTCCTAATTTAATCATATAAATATAATTTACTTTTATAATATGTTTATTTAATTATAATCAACCATTATTTTTATAACATGTATATAAATTTAAATCTTTATAATAATTAGTATATAGTATGAATTGCTTATTTTTCTTCTTAAAATCTTAAAAAATAATTATTTATTAAAAATTGAACTTTTAATTTATTATTCATTATTATGCTAATTTCTTTATTTTATTCTTATTTATTTTATTATTACTAACCCCATTTATTTATATATTATATGATTTTTATTATTATTATTGTTACTAACCCAATTATTTATTTATTTATTTACTTATTTATTTTAATTGTTTTTAATTATAATGTAATTGTATCCAATATGTAATAGTTGTAGTAGTAATTTTTATTATTTATTTTTAAATGCCATGGTTAGTAAAATAGGGAGTGTAAAACATGTTTGTATGTAAACTTGAATTTAGATCATTAAAACTTAAAGATAAATATCTGAATTGGTACACTCACACACGTAAGTCGATCTTGGATCGCCATCTCACTTCTTAAGGGTTACCTCTCTAGTTGCCTAAACAAAAGGTCAAGTAGGGTGTATAAAGCAAACTCCCTCATCTTATATCATCTAGTCCCTTAACAGATAAAAAGATCAAGTCCCTTCGACGTTGCCTTCGTAATGATCTTGTCCCTTTCGAATAAAGATGATAAGTCCCTTCGAATTGCTTATACACCTTACAGTTGCCTAAATAACTGTTGTCCCTTCACTTGTCCCTCACACATCCAAGGTAATGACTACCTATTCCTTAATAATAGGGATAGTCTTACCAGTTAAAGGATATTTAAGAACAGAAAAGACTTAACTTAGGGTAGGTTCCTCTTATGTACTTGCTCACTTTTCAAAAACATTTCAAACACTTCACATTTTTCAAACAAATTTTCAAAACAAAGACTTTATATATATCCGTACATGGATCATTATAAAGTACTTAAAGAAAATTTTATTCACACACTACACTTTTCAAAACAATTTAAAGTGAGCTAAGTAACTAAGAGCCCATGGATAACCATGGATGTAAAGGGTGCTAACACCTTCCCTTTACATAACCTATCCCCGAACTCAAAAATCTTTTAAGGTCTTTCCTGTTCTTTTATGCCCTTTCCTTTGGATAAAATAAAAGTCGGTGGCGACTCTTGCTATCCGCAACATTTAACTAAAGTCAGTTCTCCCACCGTGTTACAGAACTGGCGACTCTGCTGGGGATTTAAATTAAAGAGGGGTACCCTTAGGAATTAGATCACTTTAAAATTGTTTGCCTTGTTTGCTTTGTACTTATCTTGTTGGGTGCTCTTATGTGTGTAAGATCCTAACCCGGATCTAGTGTACCTTAGGTAAATGGCAATAGACCAAGGAAACTGTACGGCGTATACCGATATGGTTGATCTGGTGGCCATAGTTAGTGTGACTTCTTGGTTGGTGCTTATGTTCCTTAAGTCAAGTTGAGGATAATATGAGGCTGCCATATATTGGCAATACACTAACTAACTTTTAGAACCCTAGTTATCCCATCTTAGCCTTTAGAAAGTAGTGAGATAACCGGCTTTGGTGAAGACTAAAGTTGGTTGATACTCGATGCTACGCTCATTGAGATTCTAAACTTGGAGGGTTTTGGTTGGCAAGTAAGTTGCCTACTGAACAACCACCCTTGTGAAGGATCAATGATATTGAGATCCCTTAGAACCTGGTTACTTTATAGGACAGGATGAACCAACTAAACTTCAGGGGAGGGTACTTACCTTTAAACCTCATGCAAGCCTTTAAACCTAGGGAAATTGTGTGACTTGTTTATGTGTGCCACATGTTTGTGATTGAGCATAACATCATGACATCATCATGCATCATAAGCATAGCATTTTCACTAACCATTTCAAGGACCAAAGGATTTATCTTTGTTCTTTGTTGCAGGTCATGGCTTCTGCTCGTAGAAACACTATCAGGATCAACTTTGTAGGGATACCTGCTAAGCTTAAAGAGTTGGTTTCTCAAGTGTCTGAACACTCCCAGTTCATCAAAAGACATGGTCACTTACTGGATTTAGTTACTTCAGGGTTCAATGAAGACATGATGAGTGTTCTGTTTCAGTTCTTTGATCCTAAGCACCATTGCTTCACATTCCCCGACTATCAGCTGGTTCCTACAATGGAAGAGTTCTCTAAACTTCTGGGCATACCTGTTCTTGATCAAAGACCCTTCACAGGCTTGGAGAAAGAGCTTAAACCAGAGGTTATTGCTGCAGCTCTACATCTGAAGAAGTCTGACATTGTTCTAGAAACGAGAAGCGGAGTTAAGGGTATTCTTGCTAAGGTATTAATGGATAAAGCTCAAGTGTTCCTGAAGGCTATGAGCTATGATGCTTTTGAGGAGATCTTAGCCTTGTTGATTTATGGCTTAGTGTTGTTCCCCAATCCAGACCAGTTCATAGACGTACACGCCATCAACATATTTCTGACTCATAATCCAGTGCCTACATTGCTTGGGGACATTCTACACTCTCTTCATACTCGTACTACAAAGGCACGAGGAACTCTGATGTGTTGCATACCTTTGTTATCCAGGTGGTTTATTTCTCACCTTCCTCGCTCAGTAATGAAGAATGAATAAGGGTTCAGGTGGTCTAAAAGGATCATGTCACTCTCTCATTCAGATATCCATTGGTGCTCCAGATCTATGGAGAATGTCACTGTCATTGACCGTTGTGGGGAGTTTCCTAATGTGCCACTCCTTGGCATAAGAGGGGGCATTACTTACAACCCTTCCTTAGCTTTACGACAATTTGGTTACGCTCGGAGTGATGGCCCACATGACATATTGATTCAGGGTATTGTGTTTGACTACGACAACGATCTGCAAGGTTACCGTCAAAGGTTCATACGAGCATGGGGAAAAGTGAACAAGGTTGACAGCAAGACTCTGGAGCCCAAGTACACTATTCCTATGGAAGCTTACCTCAGATGGGTGCGATCTCGTGCTCAGACTCTTATGATGCCATATCCTGCCATCCTGCCAGTTACTATGGAGCCTGTTGCTGAAGGAGATACCTCTTATACCATCCTTCACCCAGACATGCCCACTGACAGGGAAGACTTACAGAGGTCCTGGATCCAGTTGAAGGAGCAAAGGTATACTTTTGAGGCTCATTACAAAGCAAGTCAAGAAAGAATTCTGGAGCTAACAAAGCAACTTCACGAGGAGCGGAATCTCAACTCATACCTCAACACAAAGAGGAAACGTCCATGGGAGACTTAAAACCCCATCTTTTGTATTTATTTCATTTCATTTTTATTGTATGCCCAAGGGGCAAACAAATTTATTACTAATAAAAGTTTACTTTCTTGATTGTTTAAGCAAATTTAAATCCTGTGGTCCTTGAAAACATTGCATATACATTCACATATCATATCATTGCATCACAGGTTTATTGTGCACAGGTTTCTCATCTTCTCGCTGTTTATTTCAGCAATGGCTCTTGAACAAACAGTCAAAGATTTCCAGGCACAAAATGCACAGTTCCAAGAGTTGATCCTAAACTTGTCCAAGGGGCAGGATGAATTGAAGACACTACTGGCCAAGAAGAATAAAAAGACTAGAAGGTCAGGAGGCCTGATCAACATGGGAATAAGGTTCAGAGGTCCTGTCAAGACCAAAGAACAGGTTGAAGATTATGAGTCTGAAGAGTCTAAGAAAGAGGGAGGCAATCTCCATAATACAATGGGGGACTCTGATTCTGAAGCTAACTACTATCATGAGCCTAATGAAGATAAGTTCAAGATGCTGGTGGATAGAATGGATGCTATGGAATTACAAAAGTCTTCTGGGCTGGATTTTGAAGACCTGAGTTTGATATCTGGGGTGGTCATACCTATTGGTTTCAAGGTTCCTACTTTCGTAGTTTATGATGGTGTTTCTTGTCCCAAGCTACATCTGAGGTCTTATGTCAGGAGAATCCAACCCCACACTGCTGATAAGAAGTTGTGGATCCATTTCTTCCAAGAGAGCTTATCTGGAGCTCAATTGGAATGGTACTATCAGTTGGAGAGTGTCAACATCCGTGATTGGAATGATCTTGCTGAAGCCTTTTACAAGCAATATCAATACAATGCTGACCTAGCCCCTACTCGCATGCAACTACAAAGCATGTCTATGGGTGCTAAAGAAAATTTCAAGGAGTATGCCCAGAAGTGGAGAGACTTGGCTGGAAGAGTACAACCCCCTCTAACTGACAGGGAGTTAGTGGATATGTTCATGTGTACGTTGAATGGTCCTTTTTACAGTCATCTCATTGGGAGTTCATCATCAGGCTTCACTGAGTTGATAATGACAGGAGAGCGCGTAGAAAGTGGTATAAGGAGTGGCAAGATCCAAGTGGGTGCTTCTTCATCCAGTACTACAAAGAAGCCTCCCAGTGGGAAGAAAGAGTCAAATGCTGTTTATGGTCAATCTGATCGTAATAGGAGGCATCAGTCTGTGAGTGCAGTTCATATCTCCAATCCAACTCCTGCAACAACAGAGTCACCCCAGGGCAATCAATAGAGGACTAGAAGGCAGTTCACTAAGATCAACATGTCACTGGCCCAAGCCTTGCAACACTTGTTGAAGGGTGAACTTATCACTTTGAGGGACCCTCCTCAAAATCCCAATGTTACCTCTCCCAGGTACAATCCTAATGCACGATGTGCATATCATTCAAATTGTCAGGGACATGATACCAATAGTTGCTGGGTATTGAAGAATAAGATTCAGAATATGATTGATGCTGGAGAGATTGAGTTTGACCCTCCGGGTACTCCAAATGTGATTACTGCTCCCATGCCAAATCATGAGAAGACCGTTAATGCCATTGATGAAGTTTCACATATTTCCTCAGTTGCAGATTTGACTACACCTTTGTCTGTTATTAAGAAGAAGTTAGTACAAGCTGGGTTCTTTCCAGGTTGTCGTGAAGATTGTTTATACTGTGCCTATAAGTCGGATAGTTGTTGGAGATTGAAGGACGGAATTCAACGCCTCATGAATAATTACACCATAGTGTTTGAGAGGGCCCTACCTTCTGTGGAGAGTATGGTGGATCATATAACTAAAGGTGTGAAGGTTGAAGAGGTGGATATGGTTGATAAAGTGCTAGTGAGGATTACTTCTAAGGGGCCTGTAAAAATCACTCATAAGGGTCCAGTTAAGATTACTGCTGAAGGCCTTGTGAAGATTGTTGCTGAAGCTAGAGTGGCTCCTATGATCATTACCACTCCTGGTCCTATTCCGTACACTTCTGATAAAGTTGTGCCTTGGCATTATGGTTCCGATGTTTATATCCATGGTGTTAAGCAGGAACCCTTAGCTGATACGCCTGTTGCTGATGAAAACATTGATAATATTGCTGGATCTAGTAAGATCACACGAAGCGGAAGAGTTTTCTCTCATCCAGTTACCTCGAAGAATGCAGTTACTCCAGCTACTACCTCTACTGCTGATGCTCGGGGACAAGGTCCTGTTATTGAACCCATACCAACTAATGTGCCAGCTGCTGATGATCTTGCTAAGTAGATGGAAGAAGTATTGAAGATCATTCGCAAGAGTGATTATGACATTGTTGATCAATTAGGGCATACTCCCTCCAAGATTTCTATGCTATCTTTATTGTTGTGTTCTGAGGCCCATGCCAAGGCCCTGATTAAATTTCTGAAGACTGCTCACGTACCAAATGAGATTTTTGTAGACCAGTTTGAAAATTGTGTGGCACACTTGACCTATGATAATGGGTTAGGTTTCTCCGATGCTGATTTGACTCCTGCTAAGAGGGATCATAACTGGGCTCTACATATCTCTATTGAATGCAGGGGCACTACCCTGTCACATGTATTAATAGACAATGGTTCCTCTCTGAATGTGTTGCCCAAAGAAGTTCTGAATAAGCTTAGTCCTGAAGATGCTGTGTTGAAGCCCAGTAATATAGTGGTGAAAGCTTTTGATGGCTCGAGAAGAGTGGTGCATGGAGAAATTGATCTCCCAATAAAATTAGGTTCTCAGGTCTTCAATGCTACCTTTTATGTCATGGATATTCGTCCGTCGTATTCTTGTTTGCTTGGGCGTCCCTGGATCCATGGGGCAGGTGCTGTAACCTCCACTTTACATCAGAAGCTGAGATATCCAGTAGAAGGGAAAGTTGTCACTGCTTACGGAGAGGAAGGATACTAATTAGCCATGTGAACACCTTTAAGTATCTTGAAGTGGAAGGTGAATATGTTGAAACTCCGTGTCAGACATTTGAAGTGGTTCCTTGGATTGTTAATAATTATGAAGCTCCTCCTGTTATCAAGAAAGTTCCTGTGGTCACCAGAGTACCTCCTACAATGGCCTCCCTCAAAGATGCTAGAGCTGTGGTGGATGAAGGTGGTTGTACTATTTGGGGTCAGCTTCCTGACATTCCTTACAAGTCTGACAAATTTGGTTTGGGTTTCACTGCAGAGTCCCAGAAGGTTGTTCGTCGTGCTCATGCTGTTCGTATCACCAATCAGGGGATTATGAAAGATCAGATCAATGTTGTGGGTGACTATGATGAAGACTACAACTTGGATGCTTGGAATTTTCCTACTGTGGGTGCTGGGCTCAATAACTGGAAGGCTGAAGATGTTATTCCTATCTCCTTTAGTCAGGAGTAAATACTATTACTGTGTTGTTGCTTTTAAAGTTTGTAATTTTTGAACAATTAAACTCTTAAGCCTTGTGCCTTACCCGGGGCACAATGGTGTGCTTGTTACGGGATGTCATTTCATTTGCATACTTCATTCAATAAAAATCAGTGGACGTTTCGTTTTCGTAAATATTGTGTTCCTTGTCTTTCTTTTCTTTTATTTTTGTTTTATCAGCTATGTGTTCTTACACACACCCACATCACTAAAATGCATATCCTCATCCACTCTGGATCCTGTTGATAACAATTCTACTATTGCCAATTATAATTTCGAGAATCCGATCTATCAAGCTGAAGACGGAAATGAGGACGATTGTGAAGTACCTGTAGAGCTTGCTAGGTTGTTACAACAAGAAGAGAAAGCTATACAGCCACATGAAGAGCCAATCGAAGTTGTGAATCTGGGAACTGAAGAAAACAGGAAAGAGGTCAAGATAGGGGCTGAATTAGAAGATGATGTCAAGAGTAAGTTAATTCAAATGTTACATGATTATGTGGAGATCTTTGCTTGGTCCTATGAAGATATGCCAGGGTTGGATACAGACATTGTGGTTCATCGTTTTCCAGTGAAAGAAGATTGTCGTCCAAAAAAGCAGAAGGTTCGTCGCATGTGTCCTGAAATGTCAGAAAAGATTAAGGTCCTGAAATGTCAGAAGGTCCTATCAAGAGTAAGTTGATTTAAATGTTACATGATTATGTGGAGATCTTTGCTTGGTCCTATGAAGATATGGCAGGGTTGGATACAGACATTGTGGTTCATCGTTTGCCAGTGAAAGAAGATTGTCGTCCAAAAAAGCAGAAGGTTCGTCGCATGCGTCCTGAAATGTCAGAAAAGATTAAGGCAGAGGTGATGAAACAGTTTGATGCAGGGTTCCTAGCTGTGACTTCTTATCCTCAGTGGGTTGCAAATGTGGTGCCAGTACCTAAGAAAGATGGTAAGGTACATATGTGTGTAGACTACATAGATTTGAACAAGGCTAGCCCCAAAGATGACTTTCCACTTCCTCATATCGATGTTCTGGTAGACAACACTGCTCAGCATAAGGTATTCTCTTTTATGGATGGTTTCTCTGGTTACAATCAGATCAAGATGGCACCTGAAGATATGGAGAAGACAACATTTGTTACACAGTGGGGCACCTTTTGCTATAAAGTGATGCCATTTGGTTTGAAGAATGCAGGGGCAACATATCAGCGTGCTATGGTGGCTTTGTTTCATGATATGATTCATCATGAGATAGAGGTATATGTGGATGATATGATAGCCAGGTCCCAGAATGAAGAGCAACACCTCGATCATCTGCATAAGTTGTTTGAAAGGTTGAAGAAATACAAGTTGAGATTGAACCCAAACAAGTGTACTTTTGGAGTTAGATCTGGTAAGCTCCTGGGTTTCATTGTCAGTGGAAAAGGTATTGAAGTAGATCCTGCAAAAGTGAAAGCTATACGAGAGATGCCAGCTCCCCGTACTGAGAAGGAAGTTAGAGGTTTTCTGGGACGATTGAATTACATTGCAAGATTTATTTCCCAATTAACTGCCATCTGTGAGCCAATCTTCAAGTTGTTGAAGAAAGATCAGGTGATGGAATGGAATAACGAGTGCCAGACAGCTTTTGATGAAATCAAGAAATATCTCCTAGAACCTCCAATTTTGATGCCACCAGTTGATGGAAGACCCTTGATTATGTACTTAACAGTGTTAGACAACTCAATGGGGTGTGTGCTGGGGCAACATGATGAGTCTGGTCGAAAAGAGCAGGCAATATACTACCTTAGCAAAAAGTTTACCGACTGTGAAACACGATATTCACTGCTCGAGAAAACTTGTTGCGCTTTGGCATGGGCTGCTCGCCGACTAAGACAATATATGTTGACTCATACTACCTTATTGATTTCAAAGATGGATCCAATCAAGTACATATTCGAGAAACCTGGTCTCTCCGGAAGAATTGCAAGATGGCAAATGATCTTAACAGAATATGATATACAGTATACTACTCAGAAGGCCATTAAAGGAAGTGTTGTAGCTGATCATTTGGCTCATCAAGCAGTGGATGATTACCAGTCAATGAGTTTTGAGTTCCCTGATGAAGATATTATGATTATTACCAAAGAACCTGGACAATATGACGGACCTGAACAAGGATCCCGATGGACTATGGTTTTTGATGGAGCTTCTAACGCACTTGGTAATGGTGTTGGTGTTGTGATCAGTTCCCCTGAAGGTTGTCATACCCCGATTACTGCCAGACTTTGTTTCTATTGTACGAATAACATGGCTGAGTATGAGGCATGTATCATGGGTATTAAAGCTTCCATTGATATGAAGATTCAGTTCCTTGATGTGTATGGAGATTCAGCCCTGGTAATAAGTCAGATTAAAGGAGATTGGGATACCAAGCATGATAACCTCATTCCTTACAGAGAGCATGTTTTGTCTTTGATCCCACATTTCAAAGAGATTACCTTTGGACATATTCCACGAAGAGAGAATCAGTTGGCAGATGCCTTAGCCACTATGGCATCCATGTTTGAGATCATCTGGGCTGATGAAGCTCCCAAGATTACTATTGATAGATTTAAAAAGCCTGCATACTGCAATGAGATTGACACTGAAGAAACAGAGGAGAAGCCTTGGTTCTATGAAGTGAAAAGATATCTTGAAGCCCAGGAGTTCCCTGAAGGGGCATCTGTCAAAGATAGGAAGTTTCTGAGGAGGTTTTCTGCTAAGTTCTTTCTGAGTAATGGGATTTTGTACAAGCGCAATCATGATTCAACTATGCTTCGTTGTGTGGATAAGAAGGAAGCAACTGAGATTATGGAAGACATGCATGATGGGATCTTTGGCACTCATTCTAGTGGTCATACTATGGCAAAGAAGATATTGAGAGCAGGCTACTATTGGTCTACCATGGAAGCTGACTGCTATCAACATTCCAGAACATGTCACAAGTGTCAAATTTATGCTGATAAAATCCATATACCTCCATCACCATTGAATGTGTTGACTGCTCCCTGGCCTTTTTCCATGTGGGGCATTGATATAATCGGTGAAATCAAACCTACTACTTCTAATGGGCATCGTTTCATCCTGGTTGCTATTGATTACTTCACGAAATGGGTGGAAGCAGCTTCATTTGCATCTGTTACTAAGAATGTGGTGGCTCGATTCATTAAGAATAATCTCATATGTAGGTATGGCATCCCTGAAAGGATTATTACTGACAATGGCTCTAATCTGAACAATACTATGATTACTGATCTCTGCACGCAGTTCAAGATTAGGCATCACAACTCTTCTCAGTATCGTCCGAAGATGAATGGGGCAGTAGAAGCTGCTAAATAAAACATTAAGAAGATTATACAGAAGATGACTGTTACTTACAAAGATTGGCATGAGATGTTACCATTTTCTCTTCATTGTTATCGTACTACAATACGTACTTCAACAGGGGCAACCCCATTCTCCTTAGTATATGGTATGGAAGCAGTTCTACCCATTGAAGTTCAGATCCCCTCCTTAAGAATTATGAAGGATGCAGGCTTGGATGAAGATGAGTGGATTCAGACTCGACTTGACCAGATAAATTTGATTGATGACAAGAGGTTAGCAGCAGTTTGTCATGGCCAGATGTACCAGAAACGGATGATCAAAGCTTTTAATAAGAAGGTTAAGCCAAAGGTATATCAGGTTGGTGATTTGGTAATCAAGCGTATCATATTACCACAGGGTGATCCTAGGGGCAAGTGGACTCCTACATACGAAGGACCATTTGTAGTCAAAACAGTATTCTCAGGAGGTGCCATGATACTTACTACTATGGATGGTGAAGACTTCCCGCAGCCTGTAAACGCAGACATAGTTAAAAAATACTACGCATAAAAAGAGACCCGCTAGGTTGACTGGCCTAGGAAAAAATAAGGGCATCCTGGCGAACCAAAAGGGTTCGGGCAAAAATTAGGGATATATATATAAAAAATGTACACCCGGCAAGTCGAAAACCTGAAAAGGCGGCTTGGGCAAAAAAGGGTATCCCGATGGATTGAAAACATGAAAAGGCAATCCAGGCAAAAGTTAGGGATTAAAGCGTATGACTATGTCTCGTTTGGATCAGCCATGTAAACTTCAACCAGTTGTGTTACTTACTCAAGCTCGAACAGATAAAGCTCAAGCCAATCATTTCCGTCCTGGCAGCAGAAGATGAGATACTTGAAGATAATGGCAATAGTAGAATTGAAACTCAATAGGATTGTTTCCCACATAGCTGATTCTCCTTGTTTTGTAAAAAAAAAAAAATTTATGACAAATTCCTCTTACTAGGATTTCTGTCTCCTTGTACAAACTCGCCTATGTATAGGTCACTTTATGATATAAATAAAATTCCATCTTTGAATCCAGATTTACTTTTACCCTATTTACATAAGCGAAACGTCCATTGGTTGTGTTTGAATGTATGTATGCTATTGAATAGGATTGATGTTTACAAGAAATGCATAAAATGCTTAATGTCACACCCCAAATTTTACCCCTAGATTTCATGTCATTTGCATTATCCACATTTTTATCAAGTATTTCGTGCGCGCGAATTCCTATGCATTTACTAACCTACAGGAATAAAAATTGTAGTGGTTTTCCTTCCTTACTGGTTAAGTTCAGGTATAGCAAGGATAAGTCGAGGTTAAGTCAAAATTCATGCAAAGTTGTTAGTTCAAGTGTATGTGCAATGATTGTTAAGGTTGACGTGGTCTGAGACAGACAAAGTGGTTTCGTTTCATTTACAAGTCATATGTGTCTTGGGTTATTTGGAAGTCAGGGGGGATTGGATTCAGGTTTTATGTGATTAAGAGATCATCAAAGGTACCATGGTGCAGTTCGTGTTTTAGTTCATAATCTCTAGTTTCAAGAGAGATTCATTTTTGATCAAGGTGTAATGGACACATTGTTGAAAAAACTCGTGGAATGGGCAACTCATATTTCACTGTACAGTAACCATACATGTTTCCTCCCATTTATACATTTAATATCTTTTTTCTTTTCTCTCCATTTTTTTTATATATCTTAATAAATTCATAACTTTTATTCAAGTACCCATCCATTATATTCAAAATACCTTAGAAAAAAAAATATATAGATCCCACTTCACTACAGAAATCGTTCCAAAGGATGTTATGAAAAATCTAAGATTACATGAAAAATTATGTTGGGCATTGTTTATTTCATCAGTTTACAAAACAATTTCCTTTACTTGTATCGATATAAGTTAGAGTTCACAGTTGCCCAAATCTAAGTGGTATCATACAACCTTTGTTCATACAACCTCAATCCAAAACTCTTTTTCTTGTTTTCTTCGTGCTTCGCCAAACCATCACCTTGCGCCTAATATTTCTTCCGGACCCCGTACTTCTTTTCCTAATGCACAAAAAAAGGGGAACAATGAAAATCATTACTTGTAGCTTTAGTCTGGTCATAAAAAAATATAGATGCTTAAGACCAAAGTTGAAGAGAAAAAGGGGAGGGAAACACAAAGGACAAAGGCACTCTAATTTCCAGCGGTCCTGCAAGTTTAAGGTCAAGAAGTTTGAAAGAACAAAAACTAAGGTCATTTAGCATAAGACAATAAGGCCCTTCATCTGTGTGATCCCCAAGACATCTGCATCACAAAAAAAAAGAGGGTAAGGCTGTATCAGAAAAGTAATATCAGAAACCTGCAAAAGTAAAAGAGTGAAAGGGACTTACCTATTCATAACACACCAACTTGCCTGAAAACAATATCATAACCTGTGACTGGTTTCACAGTAAGTTGGAAGTGGTATTCCTGCAAGTCCACAGCAAAGACCTGTGTTTTCTTTTACACCAATCTATGAAAGAAACTCATCCTTTAATCCAGCCAAATCTGCAATCGAAAGGGACAAAGTACTCAGTCAAAAACTTCTCTAACAAGTTATATCAGTTTGAACTTAAGCAAAACCCTAATGGAATCCCTATTTAAAGAGGCTAAAAAATGGAAAAAAGGGGGGGCAGCCACAACCAAAAAAATCCGAAACTGTTTCACATACAATACAGCAAACCTCATACAAATCCAACCTAGCCACAAAAAAACCAGAAAACAACATTCAAACCAGCCACATTCTCACAACAAAGAACCAGAGAAACCATACACAAAAACCCCAGCCAACCCTGTCACAAAACAGCAGCCACAAAAAGCTTGACAAACCAAACACAAAACTCCAGCAAACTTCATACAAAACTACACACAAAACTACAACCATAGCAGCCAACTCCATACACAAAAATGCAGCCATAAAACTTCACACAAAATATCAAATGGGCAGCCAAAAAAAAAAACAGCAGAAACATCACACAAAAAACTCAGTTATCATAAAAGACCTAACCGCATACTACCAATACCAGAAAAGCCATGACAACAACAAGAAATAAAAAACCTTATCAGCCACAAAGAAAACTAGAGTTCTGAACAGAATAAGAAAAACACAAAACCTTACCACGAGTCAATCCACACTCCTTCTCATACCACGAGCTCCACCACCCTCGCACAAACCGCTGCACTCTTCATTCTCAGCCTGCAAGACAAACCAAAACAATACCAAAACCATAACCATCAGAAGCATAAAAAAAAAGTACACAGCATACAAAAAGCAAAAAAAACTTCGTACTGCATACGAAAAACTCCAACCAACTTCAAACCAGCAGCCACAAAGCCGTTTCCTACCCTCTTCCTTCAACATCAAACCTTCATCCTTCACCTTCACCGTCAAATCACCAAACACCACCGAACCTGAAGCCGAGCGTAAGCTGAGAGAGATTCAGAAGCAAACCCCATCGAACATTTCACCGCTTACCTTAAAACCACTCAGATATGTGACTACCATAAGAACTCATGACAAACTGAACCAAATACGGTTTGTGAGAGAGAAACGAAACCACCAACAAGCCGTTGTTATCCATCAACTCTCGCCATAACCACCTTGCATCAAACCTGCAAAACCAGAAAAAACAAAATACTCAATAGCCATTATTACCATTACATATTCAATACCATCAACAGAATCTCACCTTCAGAGGTTCTTTAAGTTTCATCTTCCTATAAAGAAATCACCAGTTCGTCAAGACGCGGTAAGTCAAATCGAGCCATTATTTTGAAATCCAAAAGACAGAGAATCGAAGGGGGAAGAAACCGATGAGTAAAGTTGAGGTTGCATAGGAAACGAGAGGAGTTGAGCTAGCCACGAGCAAAGTTGAGCCTTCGTTGATACATCGGAGATGACGAAGCATCGTCGGTGACCACAGCCGGACCCTATAATCTCGACTCCAGTTCTAGTCAGCCAATACTCTGATACAACCGCCATCACCTTCAATCCAACGGGCCCATTAACTTCTTGCTGCTACAACGACAAGAACCTGAAAAAGAAGAACTGAAGAACATCAACAGCAGCAAATCGAGTTCAAAATAGAAGAACGCGATAAGTTTCAGAAAAGAAAAAGAACCCCTTCCACCATCCTCAAACACAGAATCACCGCCGAAACCGAGAGAGGAAGCAGGAAAGCTCGACTGAGAGCGATTCTTCGAACACAATAGCAATCGCAAACCCTCGAAGCGTGTCGACAAAGGTAAACTCCGAGCTTCCTTGCTTGCTTTTTTTCTTGTCAATATAAATTCATGCACTGGTGATGTAATTGCTTCAATTTGATAAAATTGGGGTTATGGGGGTTTTCAAATTGGGATTAGGTTTGGTAGTATTTGGTGCGAGAGAGAGACACGAGCGAGAGAGAGACACGAGCTTTTGAGAGGTTCTGAGAGAGGGTGTCGATTCGAGAGAAAGGTGTGAAATCGTGAGGTCTTGGGAAGGTGTTTGATTTTGTGAGAAGGAGAAATGATGGAGTTTTCTTCTTTCTGAACTTGTTTCGTTATTGCTGCTTCTTTGTGTGTTTTAGGTATTCGATTTCCCCCTTTAGCGTTGAAGAGCCGGGTCGGGCACAGCCCATACCGCAACCCATGACCGACCCACTCCTGCCCACATCAGCGCTTGGGCCCCTTCTCTGCGGGCCTGATCCGTTCCAACACCACCCTTTGTAGCTTATCAGCCAGCCTTCCTATTGGGCCTCCCTTTGTTTTTCCTTAAGCCTTTTTGTTTCTCTCTTTGTTGTGTATATATTTTATGTATCCTTCTAGAAGGTTTTCTTAAGTTTTTAAAAAAAAGGATATATTCTTGATATAAAAAAATCTAAAGAATATTATTTAGTTTGTTTTAAAATCTTCTCTTTAAGTTAAAACATTAGATTAGTTTTAGTTAATATTTTTTTTTTTAAAAAAACATATTTTATTTAGTATGTTTTTTTTTAATAGCTTTGGTTAATAGTTTTTTTTATTTAATAACTTTCTAGTTAGTAAGATTTATAATAAAAAGGTTTAAGTTAATCTTATTTTGTTTAGAAAAAATATAGTATTAGTTTATTAGGAATTCTAAGATAATGATAAGAGTTTAATTTCATTTATTTACTTTTGATTTATTTTCTTACTTTATTTTATTTTCATAATATTAAAATTCAAAAATATTTTTTTATTAATTATTCATTTTCTTAGATTTGTAGGATAATTAATTAGTTTCATATTTTAGATTAAGGTCTTAGTTTAAGTTAGATAGATCTAAGTATTTTTTAGTTTTCTTCAACTTAAACGAATTAATGCGTCGTGCTTGTTCTCCATAGAAAGTTGCTAAATTCAAAGTACTTGACCTACATATCAAGTCTTATTTTCAAAAATACATTGGTTTAATGCCAAACCGAATTTCCTATATAGTATACATCTCACCCACGTAAGTCGGCCACCTATGTGACCGCCATCTGCACTTTTACGCGCCTAATTTAATTAACAAGGAATAGAGCTCCGGAGTCTAGCATTCCGCACGTTCTAGAACGAACTACAACTGGGCTAGCCCCGTGCGTATTGTTCGTTCGCTCCTTCGTTATTAATCGCATCATTTTTCAAGCGTCTAAAAAACAAATATTCAAATTTTAAATTAAATAAAAATTACGAAAACAGAATTCCGGAGTCTAGCATTCCGCACGTTCTGGATTGAACCGCAATTGAGCTAGCCTCACGCGATGGTTCAATCACTATTCGTATATCAAAATATTCAAATCATAATCGCATAATTTAATCATACGAAAACAGAATTTCGGAGTCTAGCATTCCGCACGTTCTGGATTGAACCGCAACTGAGCTAGCCTCACGCGATGGTTCAATCACCATTCGTATATCAAAATATTCAAATCATAATCGCATAATTTAATCGTACGAAAACAGAATTCCGGAGTCTAGCATTCCGCACGTTCTGGATTGAACCGCAGCTGAGCTAGCCTCACGCGATGGTTCAATCACCATTCGTATATCAAAATATTCAAATCATAATCGCATAATTTAATCGTACGAAAATAGAATTTCGGAGTCTAGCATTCCGCACGTTCTGGATTGAACCGCAACTGAGCTAGCCTCACGCGATGGTTCAATCACCATTCGTATATTAAAATATTCAAATTATTTATCAAAATATTCAATTCATTTAAATTAAATTACGAAAACAGAATTCCGGAGTCTAGCATTCCGCACGTTCTGGATTGAACCGCAAATGGGCTAGCCTCACGCGATGGTTCAATCACCATTCGTATATCAAAATATTCAAATCATAATCGCATAATTTAATCGTACGAAAACAGAGCTTCGGAGTCTAGCATCTCGCACGTTCTGGATTGAACCGCAAATGGGCTAGCCTCACGCGATGGTTCAATCATCATTCGTATACCAACAAATTTAAATCATTTTTATAATTAATTATCGAAAGACAGAATTCCGGAGTCTAGCACTCCGCACGTTCTGGATTGAACCGCAACATGGGCTAGCCCCACGCGATGTGTTCAATCGCCCTTTCGTTTAAAACATCTTAACAAAATTCAAACACCTTTTCTCTAAAACAGACATTGTTTAAATCATTCTATCTCTCGAACAAGCTAGTGCTTCAGCCTCCACCGCGGTATAAGCCAACGCTTAGCAGTAGAATGCGTTTTAAACAACTGTTCAATAAAAACCACAAACCGTAGTCGCACGAACTACGAAGCTCTGACTTTCCCATTGCACAAGGGAATACGTAGGCACGGGGATTTTAATCCTTCGCGAGCACCCTAATAAAAAAACTTTAATCGTTTCTCCGCCTTAATAATAAAAAACTTTAATTTCTTTAGAACAAACATATTAATAATCATTTAGAAGACAAAAACTTAAGATCAAACATTTAATCGCATAGTTTAGCTAAGAGGTTCCCGTTGAGTACAACGGACGTGAGGGGTGCTAATACCTTCCCCTTGCGTAACCGACTCCCGAACATAGAATTTGGTTTCGTTGACCATTTCTTATCCTTCCTTTAGGTTGTAGCAATATCTCCCTTTTCTTTAATTAGAATAAATAGAGTTAGGTGGCGGCTCTGTTGTTTTGTTTTTAGGATCGTATTTTTCGAGGTACGACAGTTGGCGACTCTGGTGGGGACTAGCTCCATGCTAGAGAGAGTCGAGCCTAACTTAGCTTTATGTGTTTATTTGTTTGATCTTGTCTTTTCTTGTCTTCTCTATGTTTATTATTTATGTTTGTTTATATGTTTTTTTCCACTTTACTTTATTGCTCAATATATTTGTTTGTGGTTTCTCGGGGTCACATTGCAAGTAATTTTGAGTGGTGGAAAAAGCAGAGGGAACACCTAAGATTAGAATTGGATGTTATTAGTGTTAGTCTCCAAGGACTCGCTCCTTGCACGCTGTAAACACCCCAAATTTGCCCTCACCCATTCACACCATGGCTTGTGATCATCTCATATGCATAAACACAATCATATCACCCCACATCTCATTTTTGATTCACTGGATAGTTTCTAAGTTCATCTGCATCTAGGGTTTGTGATCTGAGCAATCCAGGATCCATCTGAGCCACTCCAAAGGCAACAAATCACTTCAAAGGGATCCATATGTGTTCAAGTATCATATTATATCCTCTCAAAGTCAAGGTTTCCAAAGAATCACAAGAACTAGGGTTTGAATGGATGTAGAGCCAGGTTTGACTGCACAGTTGACCTAAAATTAGGGTTTTGGTTTCAGAGGCCATAACTCCAATTTTTTTGGTCATTCTTGTTTCCATTGGTCTCTATATGTTATAGGGAGTATGCATATCAATTTTCATGGAGAAATTCCATGGGGAGGTCATCTGATCAAGAGTTGACTTTCTGGACAAGTCAGTGCAAAATCAGGGCATCTGAGGCCCCCATTGACCCAACCAATGGGTGATCTTCATCATTTTGAGTGTATATGATCTTTATTTGACCATGGAAGAAGGTTGAAGTTCATAGAAATCAAGAATTTGGAAGTTTTGCAAATGTTGACTTTTTGGGCATAGTTGACTTTTCAAGAATGCTTCATTTTAGGTCATTTTTCAAGCCTTGATTCTTGATCCAAAAATGCTTCAAATGGAAAAACTTTGGTCATGAAAGTTGTAGATCTCATCTTTCCCTTTTCAAAAAGTACAAGAACATGATCAAACTCTTCTTGGATCAAAAGTTATGGTGTGACAAAGTTGGCAAAAATCATTGATTTTCAAGGCATGCTTCAAATGAGAATTTTGCAAGATCATGAACTAAAGCCAATTGCAACCTCTAATTCATTTCAAACCATGACATAAACATTCCTTAGGCCTTAAAGGTCAGAATTGGACCAAGAATGCCCATGGTTTATGTTTGGTTGGCCAAAGAAATCACATGTGAACCAAAGGTGTAACAAGTTGCAAAACCACTCATTTCACTTCCTACAACTTGTGACATTGGCTGCTGACTTTGGCTAGCCTTTCCCCTCACCCTTGCTGCGCAGCCCCATGCTTGTACTTGCCTAGATCATGAGCCATACTTTCCTTACACAAAATTTGACTTTTGAGCAAAAGCAAACTTACCAATCACTATAGGCCAGGTCACATCATCTGACCTATAGGATTAAAATACAATATAATTTGGCAAGCAAAATGTATCAAGAGGCAAGGCTGAAACCTCATGTAGGAACACATTCACAAAACACACCCCAGCTGCATTTTGTTTCGAATCTCTCTGCCCAGCCATCAAACACTCAAACCATTTCCACACTTCAACTCACCACACTTCATAGACCTCAAACCACCAAGAGCCAGGCCTGAAACAAGCAAGAACACCCCACTGCCATTTCTCACCTCAACTTGCAGTTTCATTCGAAACTCTTTCCACAGCACACAAACATACAAACAAACACCACAGACCTTCTCCACTCACCATCTGGATCACAAAGAACCATTTACAATGGCCTGAAACTGCCTGAAACTCCATTGCCATTTCTGACTGAGCTTGAGCAGAAGCTTGTCAAACTCCGCATCCAGCCAACATAAATTCCTTTTGAGCATTCAAACATCATCTGGGGATCAAGTGGAGTGGATTGCACTAAAGGAAGTGGCCAGAAAGTCATCAGAGTGAAAGCTTCGAATCTCAGGTAGCTTGAAAAATATTTTTCCAGAAATCATTTTTCTTGTTCTAAACTTGCTCTTTGTGCCTTCCTGATCATGAATATGCTTTCAGTTTTTGAAATGGTGATGAAATGAACATTTAATTGCTCTCTGAAACTTGCGTGCCCTAGTTCTTATTTTCTTCGATTCAACTTAGTTAGGAAGTATAAATTTGTTTTGAGAGAGGGTTTTGATTCGTGAGTGGTTGGAGATCATTTCCCAATTCTTAGATTTCATTTTAGTTAGCTTTTTGGGGTTTTGGGGATTTTCAGGGGAGATGCTGGCCGGAGAAGACGACCGGAAGTCTTCTCCGGCAGCCTGAAAGTGTTTAAGCCCTAATTGTGTAATTAATTGCCATTTGAATGTGGACCATTGGATGCGTTGAAAGTGTTGACCTCCCGCGCGTGTGAATGGTTCAGATCAAGCCATTATGCCCTAATCCACGTGTTTATTTTAATTAATCCATAATTAAATTAATCTGATCAGAAGCAATCCTGGCCTTCCAAAAACGCGCGCGGTCAACCCCTTTGAATCCAGAGTGAATCCTGGCCCTCCTTTCTGATTACCTTTCATTTTATTTATTTTTATTTCATTTTCTTTTCATTTAAATTGCACAATTATTTTAAAATAGCAAAAATGTCTTAAAAATTATGAAACTTTTTCTTAAAAGTTTTATTAATTTTTAAGACCCAAAAATATTTTTATTTTATTTTTTATCATTAAAAAAAGTATTTTTAAATATTTAAAAGATTATTTTTAATTGATTAATGGAAATTAATTAATTAAAAATACTTTTAGGTATTTAAAAATCACCAAAAAATTCATGAAATGTTCTAAGACATTTAGAAACATTGTCCAACCTTCAAACCAAATTTCTTTTTTGATCTTGATGCATTTTGAGAATTTTCCATTGAATTATATCATTTTTGGTGCATTATTTTGATCATAAGTTCAAGAATTCATTTCTGCCTATCTAAGAGGAGTTGGACATTGTTTCTTCTTGCATTGTTTTGTGTTTAGCATGTAGTTTATTGTATTAAATGGCCATGATTTGTTTCCTCATTTTCAATTTGTTTGGTATTTCTTTTGTTTAGGAACCCTAAAAACCCTAATAACTTAGAAAAATCATAACTTGAGATTGGTTAAGAGTTGAGACTTCCCCTTTGGACTTTGGTTTAGTATAGGTTTAAGGTTTCTTTGGGTGGCATTTTCCATTTTTTATCTTAGGGTTTGCTTCTGTTTTTGGTTTTTGTTTGTTGTTTGATCCATAAACCCTAATTTGGGCTTTCATTTGCATACCTCTTGCATTCTCTTGCATAACATGACTTGTCATGACATTTCAAGCATTCATGTGATTCATTTAACATCATAAGACATGTAGAAAGTATGTTTGATCATTGCATTACATATTTGCCATGTTATATGCTTTGTATGCTTCCTAACTTTTCATGTGTATCCATGCTTCTAAGCTTGCCTCATTTGCATCCATGAACTTGTGAGAACATCTCCATGCCTTGCCTCATGTTTATAGCACTCCATATCATCATTGTCACCATCAACATGCTTCTGGTTTTGTTTAGCATCATACCATTTCATCCCATTTTGCATTGCATTGCATTTCTTTCTAACATTTCAGGTGGTAAGTGAACTTGAGAAGTGAATTTGCCTTCACTTCTCACAACTTTTCTTTTCATCTCTCTTGCATCCATTGCTGCATTTATGTATGTGTTTGAGATTGAGCTTGCTCATTCTTGTTTCTCCTACTTTCTTTCTTCAAGTGACTTGACTTCTTGAATGAAGCAAGTCACTTTGCTTCTCTTGATCCTGTTCATCTGCTTCCTGGTGGTTCTCTTTGAAGATCTTTCTTGTTAACCTCACAAACCTTAGGAACAACCAAGCATGACAATGAATTAGGGTTTTGATTAGTCTCCCCTCATAGTTTTACCTTTGTGTCTCTTTTGAGTCTTCTCTTCTCATCTCATAATCAGGGACTAAACCCTAAAGGCTTTAAGGCTTTGTGATTAAGCTTATGCATGCATCCTTCTCTTAGGATGGAGTGTATAACTTTAATCCTAAGTGTTAGACCCTTAATGTGTTTAAATATCTTAATCAATTCACTTAATAATCATCAAGACTTCACACTTGTAACTTGGGCCTTGCATTAGGGTTCTAATTCTTCCTTAACTGGTTAAGAAGGACTAACCCTAGTGTTAATGGACAAGTCCCCCTCAAGTTGTCTTACAAACCCTAAAAAACACTTCATCATCATACCATCAACTAAAATCCATCTAATAAAGGTTTGTTTTGTCACGAGTTTAATCCCTAATCATGGATTAAGTTGAGGAGCTTTCCTCAGCTTAAACATTCTCATCTATTATCCTTCTATTAGGATGGTGTAATGAGTCTGTTTAATCCTTGATTATGGCTTAACCTCATTACCTAACACTAAACAAAAACAACAAAAACATCTAAATAGTCACAAGTAGGTTAATGATCTTAATCCTACATCATGGTGATTAAGTGTGAGATGCTGACTTCACACTTAAGGTATTCTCATTACCCCTAATCAGAGGGAGGATGTGATGAGTTTACTAACCCATTGGTTTAGGCTTAAGCTCATTAACTTATGACACATTTCCAAAAGCAATAAAAGACTGAAAAACACAAAAACAAACAATAATCGCCTCCTCCGGGATTCTTTTCTCATCTCATTCACTCACAAACGAGAACTTGCTTCTTCCGTCTAATGCAAGACAGTTTGCACCTGAGCCAGACAGGTCATACACTTGAGCATAGGCAAGTAAGCAGTTCACAAGTCAATTCATCTTTCAGTCTCTTTGGGTCGAACTACGGTGTTCTGACTTCCTCATTGCACGAGAGGATACGTAGGCATAACTTAACAGTTATCGAACAAAAGTCTCTGTATATTCCCCCTCTTTCCAGCTCATTTCTTTAGCCTCATTATCATGAGCATTTCACTCCTTTCTTACACTGACACTTTCATACTTCATATCACTTATACACTATACACTGACACCTGTACATCCTCTTCCAGCTATTTCATACACAGATTGCACTGACACTACCCCTTTAAAACACAAATCTTTTAAGCGTGGATCCCGTCGAGTACGACGGACAATCTGGGTGCTAATTGTCGCTCCCGATAAATGGGGAATGGCCCAAATAAAGGTACAGACGCGAACGGTCGGCGAAGGGAACAGTGAGAACACACAGCCGTGAACTCACTGGAGATGAATAGAGTCGCCAGCTAGGCATTTTTATCCCGGAGGAAAGGCAATGCTGCATAGGCATAGAAAAAGATATAGATAAGACGGTTTGCGAACCAGAGAGACTGAGAAAGGGGGTTGGTTACAACCTGGGAAGGTATTAGCACCCAGATTGTCCGCCGTACTCGACGGGATCCACGCTTAAAAGATTTGTGTTTTAAAGGGGTAGTGTCAGTGCAATCTGTGTATAAAGTGGCTGGAAAGAATGTACAGGTGCCAGTGTAAACTGTATAAGTGATGTGAAGTATGAAAGTGTCAGTGTAAGGATGAGAGTGAGATGCTCAAGAATATGAGGCTAAAGAATGAAGCTGGAAAGAGGGGGAATATACAGAGACTTTTGTTCGATAACTGTTAAGTTATGCCTACGTATCCTCTCGTGCAATGAGGAAGTCAGAACACCGTAGTTCGACCCAAAGAGACTGAAAGGTGAATTGACCTGTGAACTGCTTACTTGTCTATGCTCAAGTGTATGACCTGTCTGGCTCAGGTGCAAACTGTCTTACATTAGACGGAAGAAGCAAGTTCTCGTTTGTGAGTGAAGGTGATGAGAAAAGAATCCCGAAGGAGACGATTATTGTTTGTTTTTGAGTTTTCAGTCTTTTATTGCTTTTGAAAGTTTGTCATAAGTTAATGAGCTTAAGCCTAAACCAATGGGTTAGTAAACTCATCACATCTTCCCTCTGTTTAGGGGTAATGAGAATACCTTAAGTGTGAAGTCAGATTCTCACACTTAATCACCTTTGGTGTAGGATTAAGATCATGAACCTACTTGTGATTATTTAGATGTTTTTGGTGTTTTTGTTTAGTGTTAAGTAATGAGGTTAAGCCATAATCAGGGATTTAACAGACTCATTACACCATCCTAAAAGAAGGATAATAGATGAGAATGTTTAAGCTGAAGAAAGCTCCTCAACTTAATCCATGATTAGGGATTAAACTCATGACAAAACAAGCCTTTGATTAAGTGGATTTTATTAATGGTATGATGATGAAGTGAATTTTATTGTTTGTAAGACGACTTGAGGGGGACTTGTCCATTAACACTAGGGTTAGTCCTTCTTAACCAATTAAGGAAGAATTAGAACCCTAATGCAAGGCCCAAGTTACAAGTGTGATGTCTTGATACTTATTAGGTGAATTGATTAAGAGATTTAAACACATAAAGGGTTTAATACTTAGGATTAAAGTTATACACTCCATCCTAAGAGAAGGATGCAGGCATAACCCTAATCACAAAGTCTTAAAACCTTTAGGGTTTAGTCTCTGATTATGAGGTGAGAAGAGAAGACTCAAAGAGAGACACAAAGGTAAAACTATGGGGAGACTAATCAAAACCCTAATTCATTGTCATGCTTGGTTGGTCCTAAGGTTTATGAGGTCTTCAAGAACAATCTTCAAAGAGAACCACCAGGAAGCAGATGAACAGGATCAAGAGAAGCAAGGTGACTTGCTTCATTCAAGAAGTCAAGTCACCTGAAGAAAGAAAGTGGGAAGAAGAAGAATGAGCAAGCTCAAACTCAAACACATATAAGAATGCAGCAAGGCATGCAAGGGAGATGAAAAGAAGGGTTATGAGAAGTGAAGGCAAATTCACTTCTCAAGTTACTTACCACCTGAAATGTTAGGAAGAAATGCAATGCAATGCAAGATGAGATGAAATGGTATGATGCTAGACCAAACCAGAAGCAATTACATGATGATTATGATGTTATGAGGTGCTGCAAACATGAGGCAAGACATGGAAATGCTCATACAAGATTATGAATGCAAATGATGCAAGCTAAGAAGCATGAATAAGCATGAAATGTTATGAAACATACAAGACAAATGACATGGCAAACATGAGATGCAATGATCAATGATGCTTTCTATATGTCTTAAGATGTCAAATGAATCACAAGAGTGCACAAAATGCAATGACAAGTTGAAATATGCAAGAGAATGCAAGAAGGATGCAAAAGGAAGCCCAAATTAGGGTTCATGAATCAAACATCAAACCCAAAACTCAAAACAGAAGCAAACCTCAACATAAAAAATGGAAAATGGCATTCAAAGAAACCCTAGACCTATAACAAACCACTGCCCAAAGGGGAGCTCTCAACTCTCAACCAAACTCAAGTTATGAATTTTCTAAGTTATTAGGGTTTTTTAGGGTTCTTGGCAAAAGAAATGCCAATCAATTAGGAAATGCAAGATCAAATCATGGCCTTTTTATCCTTGAAAATACATGCAAAATGGAAAACAATGCAAGAAGAATCAATGTCTCAACCTTCACCAATAGGCAGAAATGAATTTTTAAACTTGTGATCAAAATAATGCATAGAAAATGATTTAATTCCATGAAAAATTCTTAAAATGCATCAAGATCAAAAAAGAAATTTGGTTTGAAGGTTGGACAATGTTTCTAAATGTCTTAGAACATTTCATGATTTTTTTTGTAATTTTTAAATACCCAAAAGTATTTTTAATTAATTAATTTCCATTAACCAATTAAAAATAATCTTTTAAATATTTAAAAATACTTTTTTAATGATAAAAAATAAAATAAAAATATTTTTGGGTCTTAAAAATTAATAAAACTTTAAAGAAAAAGTTTCATAATTTTTAAGTCATTTTTGCTATTTTTAAATAAATATGCAAATTAATTGAAAAGAAAATGAATAAAAATTAAATAAAACTGAAGTAATCAGGATGGATGGCTGAGATGAGCCCAGGATTCAAACAGGTTGACCAGCGCGCAAATGGAGGGTGGGGATGCAATCTGACCCAGTTAATTTAATTACGAATTAATTAAAGTTAAATAAGTGGATTAGGGTTAATGAAGAGATCCTGGCCCTTCATGCACGCGGGAAGTCAAACAAATCAACGCAATCAATGGTTCAAATTCAAACTGACATTAATTATGGGATTAAGCCCTAATCACACTCAGGTGGCCGGAGAAGACTTCCGGTCGTCTTCTCCGGCCAGAAGCTCACCTGAAAATCTTCAAACTTCCTAAAAACGTAACATAAATGAAATCTAAGACCAGGGGAATGATCCTTGTCCTCTCACGAATTAAACCCCTAACCTAAAACAAATTTATATTACCTAATCAAGCTGAATCGAAAGAAAGAAAAACTAGGGTTCGTAAGCTTCAAACACAAATTAAATGCTCAAATCGCAACCATTTCAAAAACTAAAGACATCAGAATGATCAGGCAAGCATGAAGAACAAGTTTGTAACAATAAAAACGATTTCTGGAAAAATTAATTTCGAGCTACCTGAGATTTGGAGCTTTCAGTTTAGGAACTTTCTGGCCACTTCCTTTGATGCAAGCTGCTCCACTTGATCCCCCAAATGTGTTTGAATGCTCAAAATGAGTTTGTGTTGGCTGGAGAAGGAGATTCGAATGGAACTGCTTCAGTTCAGTCAACAATGGCTATGGTGATCTTGGCACTTTCAGGCTGTGAAAAGGGGTTGTTTGTGATCTATGAAGTGTGTTGAGAAGCTTTGCAAGGTTTGTTTTGATGTTTGTGGGCTATGGTGATAGTTTCAAGTGAAACTGCAAACTGAGATGAGAGATGGCAGTAGGAGTTTCTGGCTGTTTCAAGCTTGGGCTTTGGGTGCTTTGTGATCTATGAGGCCAGGTGAGATGAATGGTGAAGTTAGTTTGAGTGTTTGATGGCTGTGGAAAGAATTTCGAAGGAACTTGCAATGAGGTGAGTTTTTGTGAATGTGATGAATCTGTGTGTTTCAGCCTTGGTTCCTATGTGTTATGGCCAGCAAATTGATAACATATTTTAATCCAAGTGGCCAGAGGATGTGACTTGTGCAGCTGTGATTGGGATGTTTGCTTTTGCATAAAAGTCAAACTCTTGTAAGATAAGGCATGGCTCAAAGTCTAGGCAAGTACAAGATGGGTTCTGGTGCAGCATGGTGAGGTGAGAGGCTAGCCACAATGCAGCATCCAATGCATCAAGTTGTAGGGAGCACAATGATGGTTTTTTGCAAGTTGTGGCTTCTTGTTCACATGTGACCTTTTTGTCCAACCAAACATGAAACCATGGGCAATCTTAGTTCATTTCTGATTTTATGACTTAGAGAAATGTTTGTGTACTGGTTTGAGAGGAATTAGAAGTCACATAATGCATTGATCCAAGGTTTTGCAAAATTTCCATATGGTGCATCACTTGAAAATCAATGATTTTTGCTAACTTTGCATTGCCATAACTTTTGATCCATGAAGAGTTTGATCATGTTCTTGTACTTTTTGAAAAGGGAAAGATGAGATCTACAACTTTCATGACCAAAGTTTTTTCATTTGAAGCCTTTTTGGATCATGAATCAAAGCTTGAAAATTGACCTAAAATGGTGCATTCTTGAAAAGTCAACTATGCCCAAAAAGTCAACATTTGCAAAAACCCTAAATTCTTGATTTTATGAACTTCAACCTTCTTCCATGATCAAATAAAGATCATATACACTCAAAATGATGAAGATCACCCATTGGTTGGGTCATTGGGGGCCTCAGATGCCCTGATTTTGCACTGACTTGTCTGAAAAGTCAACTCTTGATCAGATGACTTCCCCATGGAATTTCTTCATGAAAATTGATATGCATACTCCCTATACCATATAGAGATCAATGGAAACAAGAATGACCAAAAAATTTGGGGTTATGGCCTCTGAAACCAAAACCCTAATTTTCAGTCAACTGTGCAGTTCAACCTGGCTCTGCATCCACTCAAACCCTAGCTCTTGTGATTCCTCTGCATTTTTGACTTTGAGGAGATGGAATATGATGTAAGAACACACATGGACCCCTTTGAGTTGATTGATAGCCTTTGGAGTGGCTCAAGAGGCTTTGAGGTTGCTCAGATCACAAACCCTAAGTGCAGATGCCTTGAAAGCTATGCAGTAAATCAAAAGTGAAACATGAGGTGATATGATTGTGTTTATGCACATGAGATGATCACAAGCCATGGTGTGAATGGGTGAGGGCAAATTTGGGGTGTTTACAGCTGCCCCTATTCAAACATGAGTTAGCTGTGCAGGATGTAAGCGACAGCTTAACAGGCAAACAAGATAACTTGTGGTTGAATATCAAAGACAGTCCAAAATTTGCACTCACAGAATGAAGAAGAAAAGGGATATAGATTGTAAAAGTGTATTGTAAAGTGCAGGCGACGGAGGACGACCGTCGAGCAGAGGACGACTGCTGGGTAAATAACAATGACGGGGACGGCCGACACGCTGGGAAAAGTGTGAAGTAAAGCAATGACGGGGACGGCCGACATGTTGGGGATGAAAGGTAAAGCTAAGACGGGGACGGCCGACTAGCTGGGGAAACAAGATTATGATGGGGACGGCCATCAAGATAAAGCTGTAAAATTCTCCGGGTATTGGTGAAACATGACGGGGACGGCCATCAAGTTCATAAAGGTAAAGTAACCAACGATGGGGACGGCCATCGGGCTAAGAAAGGAAAAGGGACCACGACGGGGACGGCCATCGGGTTAAAGAATAAATGAAATAAACAGATGATGGGGTACGGCCATCAAAGGTGAAGGACGATCACCTAGCAGGGGACGGCTGCTCTATTGGGTATAAAAAGCAAATATGATGGGGACGGCCATCAAAGGTGGAGGACGACCACCTGGCAGGGTGCGGCTGCCGAAAATATCAACGATGGGGACGGCCATCGGATAGAAAGGGTCAACGATGGGGACGGCCATCGGACGAGCATGATGGAGGACGACCATCAAGAAGTGGAGGACGACCACTCAGCAGGGGACGGCTGCTCTCAGGGTTTATCATGACATAGGGCGAATGCCAGATAACCAAAAATCAACAATGGGGGACGGCCATCGGATAAAGTGATGAAGGACGATCATCAAGAGGTGGAGGACGACCACCTAGCAGGGGACGGCTGCTAAAAATCAACGATGGGGACGGCCATCGGATGAGCATGATGGAGGACGACCATCAAGAAGTGGAGGACGACCACTTAGCAGGGTACGGCTGCTCTCAGGGTTATCATAACACAGGACGAGTGTTATATAAAAAGGAAAGATTGGTGATCTGCTGGGGAGATAGTAAACACGGACGAGCGTTTACATCCAAAAAGGTATAAGTGTTTGGTATTGTGTATAGATTAAAGATGCGGACGAGCATCCTTAAGACTATGATACGGACGAGTATCATGTAGAAACAAAGCTGACACATGTTCAGAGATGATGATACGGACGAGTATCAACTGGTTAACAAAGAACAAGGACTACTGTTGCATCTGAAAGAATTCTTCTGGGGAATAATAGACACAGACGAGTATCTATATTCAAGAAGACACAAGTGTTTGACACGGTGTATGGATTAAAGATGCGGACGAGCATCCTTAAGACTATGATACGGACGAGTATCATGTAGAAACAAACACTAGACGCAATGTTCTGAGATGATGGTACGGACGAGTACCAACTGGTTAACAAAGAACAAGGACTACTGTCGAATCTGTGGGGGTGTAAATGGTGTATACAAGATACGGACGGGTATCTGTATAAGTGTACCAATGAGTAGTGAGTAGATATAATGTGTTGATGAGTGTTTATCTGCTGGGGAGGGTGACACGGACGAGTGTCAAGAGAGAAAAGTAATATTAACAAGTATATGGGTGATGAAAGTGCGAGCGACTGCGCCGGGGATATGACACGGACGGGTGTCAAGAAAGTATATATACAAGTATGGGCGACCACGCTGGGGATATGTCACGGACGAGTGTCAAGGATTGTGTGAGTGCAAAGAGGATGTCTTTGGCTTTTGCTGGTGGTTTAACACGAACGGGTGTTAGGAAGTATCTGTAATACGGGTGATTTTGTTTGTAAAGTGTATTCAGGCAACCTGCTGGGGAATGATGACACGGACGGGTGCCAAAAGGTGTATATATGGTGTTTGATTTGAGAGGCAACTGTTTTTTTTTTTTTGGGACTCTGGTGGGGATTTATGTATATATGTTCTGTATGCCGACAGATTGTCAATATTTACAAGTGATTCACAACATGACTTATGATTATGCTATGCATTTGATTTTTGCCGTAATGCTCCGTATTAGACGGAATGCTACGCTTTAGGGGATAATATGATGCGAATGCTATGATTATGCAAAGGGGCACCGATCCGGGATTCTGATCCCATTGCTGCAAAGATCTCTGGTTGATCTGCTTGAAGTGAACATCCCAGCTGGGGATGAGATCATTGGTAGATCTAATGATGTATCTGCTTGGGGAAATAGGTCACTGATTGACATATCCTTATAATACGGGACCCAGCTGGGGTTTGTAGAAGCTTCCTCCCTCTCTGTTGCTACTTCTTCGTGCGTTGCTCTTCTGAATAGAGGCTTGAAGCTCTGTGGGGAGATGATTTCCTGATTCTTGCATCTTGCTGAGGAATAACAGTTGGTTCTTCAGCTGGGGAATGCTGTTGGTAACTCAGCTGGGGAGAGCAATGGGAAGCAAACTCAGCTGGGGATAGAGCATTTCGGATGCTGATATCTTTTCGATTTGCCAACTTGCTGGGATATACCTTGCATGCCCCAAGTTGCGTTCTGGATACCTGCAATCCTGCAAAGATAAGGAAACACACAAAAGATCCCGAGGTATCCTCTACTGGATTCCGTCATAGGAGATAAGTACCTTCGAGAGTAAATATACTCCCCATAAGCATGTGCTTTATTTTTTAGAGAAAGGCATCTGTACTTATGCAATTGTATTTTTTAGAGATATCAGACAATTCTTTGCAAAACATAAATGTAAAAGACGAAACATGACTAAAAAATCTGATTTTATTAATTCATGTGCCCTGAATTGGCAAGATACAGTCAAAGAAACATATCTCCTGAAATGAGGAGATTGTTACAAATTGAGAAACAAAGTGCTGGCAGTGTTGATGACGCTTTGAGGAGCTTCCTCTCTGCTATGACTCGTATGACAATGGCGTTCTTCTCGTCTTGCTTTCTGGAGAGAGTTGATTCTGATTGAAACTTGATCCTTTGGGGCTTACCAAATTGTAAGTGATACAGACGAATTCAGGGTGCAGTTGTTCGCTTATTCCCTTATTTTGCATGGATCGCCCTTTCGGGTTTTCAATCCATCGGGATACCCATTTTTTGCCTGAGCTGTCCAATGCGGCTTTTCAACTCAGCGGGTGTACATCTTTTCATATATTTCCCTTATTTTTGCCCGAGTCTTTTATTCTGTTTTTTGACTCGCCGGGATGCCCTATTTTTGCCTGGACTTTCATTCTGTTTTCATGTCCAGCGGGTCATTTTATGCGAAGTATTTTTTAACCGCATCTGAATTCACAGGGGACGGGAAATCTTCACCATCCATGGTGCTGAGCATCAGTGCTCCACCAGAGAAAACTTTCTTCACCACGAATGGTCCTTCATAATTTGGAGTCCATTTGCCCCTGTGGTCTGTATGAGGAGGAAGGATTCTTTTCAGCACAAGATCCCCCACTTGGTACTCTCGACGCCTGACTTTCTGATCAAAGGCTCTCTTCATTCTCTTCTGATATAGCTGCCCATGGCAGATTGCAGCCAATCTCTTCTCTTCGATCAGACTCAGTTGCTCGTATCGGGACCGAACCCATTCTGCTTCACTCAGTTTGACATCTATTAATACCCGTAGCGAGGGTAATTCAACTTCAACTGGTAGGACTGCTTCCATACCATACACAAGTTGATACGGTGTTGCCCCAGTGGATGTTCGGATTGATGTGCGGTACCCATGCAAGGCAAACGGTAGCATTTCATGCCAGTCTTTGTAGGTGACTACCATCTTTTGCACAATCTTCTTGATATTCTTATTTGCTGCCTCAACAGCGCCGTTCATCTTTGGCCTGTAAGGAGAAGAATTGTGATGTTGGATCTTGAAGTCCCGGCATAATTCAGCCATCATTTTATTGTTGAGATTGGAACCATTATCAGTAATGATTCGCTCGGGCACTCCGTATCTACAGATGATATCTCTTTTCAGAAATCGAGCTACCACTTGCCTTGTGACATTCGCATATGAGGCTGCTTCAACCCACTTTGTAAAATAGTCAATGGCGACCAGGATGAATCTGTGGCCGTTTGAAGCAGTTGGCTCAATCTTGCCAATCATGTCAATGCCCCACATGGCAAAGGGCCATGGAGAGGACATTATGTTCAAAGGGTTGGGAGGCACATGCACTTTATCCGCATAGATCTGGCATTTGTGGCATTTCCTGGCGTAAGCACAACAGTCTGCATCCATTGTGATCCAATAATAGCCTGACCTTAACAACTTCTTAGCCATTGCATGTCCTCCTGCATGGGTACCAAAAGAGCCTTCATGCACTTCATGCATCAGTAAATCTGCTTCCGCCTTGTCAACACATCTGAGGAGTACCATATCAAAGTTCCTTTTGTATAAAGATCCATCAGTGTTCAGAAAGAAACATCCAGCAAGCCTTCTCAAAGTCTTCTTATTATTGGAAGATGCCCCAGGTGGGTATGTCTGATCCTCCAAGAAGCACTTAATGTCATGGAACCAAGGCTTATCGTCTTTGACAACATCTGCTGCGAATACATATGCTGGTCTGTCAAGTCTCGATACTGAAATCTGAGGTACAAAGTTAGCAGCTTGAACTTTGATCATGGACGAAATGGTAGCAAGAGCATCTGCAAACTGATTCTCGTCCCGAGGGATATACTCAAGCTTGACTGTTGTGAAGAAAGTCAATAACCTCCTTGTATAATCCCTGTAAGGTATCAGATGATCCTGGTGCGTGTACCATTTTCCGTTGGTCTGATTGATTACCAAAGCTGAATCTCCGAATACGGTCAACGTCTTGATCCTGAGGTCAATGGCTTCCTCAAGACCCAAAATGCAAGCTTCGTATTCAGCTTCGTTGTTAGTGCAGTTGAAAGTGAGTTTTGCCGAGAAAGGCATGTGAACTCCTTTTGGTGTAATGAGCACCGCACCAACACCACGACCATTCATGTTAACAGCCCCGTCAAACATCATAGTCCATTCTTCTTTCGGGTCAGGCCCTTCAGTGTGAATAGGCTCTTCGTGATCTTTCGCTTTAATGAACATGATGTCCTCATCAGGGAAGTCAAACCTCATTGGCTGGTAGTCATCAATGGGTCGCTCAGCAAGATATTCAGATAGTACACTGCCCTTGATGGCCTTCTGAGATGTGTACTGTATGTCATATTCTGTAAGAATCATTTGCCATCTTGCAACCCGTCCGGTAAGAGCTGGCTTCTCGAAAATGTACTTAACTGGATCCATCTTGGATATCAATAAAGTAGTGTGGGTCAACATATACTGCCTTAGTCGGCGAGCAGCCCACGCTAAAGCACAGCAAGTTTTCTCGAGCAGTGAATAGCGTTGTTCACAGTCGGTAAACTTTTTGCTTAGGTAGTATATTGCATACTCTTTTCGACCAGACTCGTCATGCTGGCCCAGCACACACCCCATCGACTCTTCTAATACTGTCAGGTACATAATCAGAGGTCTTCCTTCAACTGGAGGCATGAGGATTGGAGGTTCTTGTAAATACTCCTTGATCTTGTCAAAAGCCCTTTGGCAGTCTTCGTTCCACCTGACCGTTTGTTCTTTTCTTAACAGCTTGAACAAGGGTTCACAGGTTGCTGTGAGGTGAGATATGAACCGCGAGATGTAGTTCAATCGACCTAAGAACCCTCGAACTTCTTTCTCAGTTTTCGGTGCAGGCATCTCTTGGATGGCTTTGACTTTATCAGGGTCAACTTCAATCCCCTTCTCGCTTACAATAAAGCCCAGCAGCTTACCGGATCGTACCCCGAATGTGCATTTGTTGGGGTTCAGCTTCAGTTGGTATTTCCTCAGACGCTTGAACAACTTGAGCAGATTCACCAGGTGATCTTCCTCTGTAAGGGACTTGGCGATCATATCATCCACATAACATTCGATTTCCTTATGGATCATATCGTGGAATAATGTCACCATAGCCCGTTGATATGTGGCACCCGCATTCTTGAGCCCGAATGGCATTACCTTGTAGCAGAACGTGCCCCAGGGCGTGATGAATGTTGTCTTCTCCATGTCTTCAGGTGACATCTTAATCTGGTTATAGCCTGAAAATCCATCCATGAAGGAGAATACCGAGAACTGAGCCGTATTATCCACCAATACATCAATGTGAGGTAATGGGAAATCATCTTTCGGGCTGGCCCTGTTCAGGTCCCGGTAGTCCACACACATCCTCACCTTGCCATCCTTCTTAGGCACAGGTACTATGTTAGCAACCCACGGCGGATAGCTAGTCACAGCAAGGAATCCGGCGTCCCATTGCTTTTGTACCTCTTCCTTGATTTTCATAGCCATGTCCGGGCGAGTTCGGCGCAGCTTCTGTTTAACTGGTGGGCATTCTTCCCTCAAAGGCAGCTTGTGCACAACTATATCGGTATCCAACCCTGGCATATCTTGATATGACCAAGCAAACACATCAACATACTCTTGAAGCAGATCTATCAGTTGTCTCTTCACTGAGTTTTGCAGGCAGGCCCCGATCTTGACCTCTTTCACATTATCCTCTGTACCAAGATTAATCACTTCAACCTCCTCCTGATGAGGAGTAATAACCTTTTCCTCTTGTCTTAACAACCTGGCTAGCTCTTCAGGAAGCTCATATTCTTCATCAACCCCTTCATCAGCTTGATTGATTGGATTGTCAAAGTCATACGATGTCATAGCCGTGCTGTTGTCGGTGCTGTCATGAAGGCACTCTCTGCAAGGGTTAAGTTGGTTCATTTTAGTGATCGATTTTAATCTTGCTTTAGAAAAAAAGTGAAATGAAGTTATCATTTTGAAAACACCGCCATTTATTTTTTGTACAAAAAGAAAAATGGAAAAACAGTGAGCAGAAAAGAAAAAGACTCGTTTGCAAAAAGATGTCTGATATTTCATTAATTTAATCTTGTTTGCACAAAGTACATATGGCCCTGATTACAAAATGAGCCTTGTCATCTTGGGCAAGATGCAAGACTTTGATGCATGCTTATAAAATACAGGAAATAATAATTACTCTGCTCGAGTAACACTTATAATTCCCTGGGAAGACCAGTTCGAGACGCTGCTCCCCGGGATCTTCGGACGAATCCAATTCTCCAGGTTGCGCTCCTCTTCCAGCTCGTCTTCCAGACAGTTGATAGCATCGGGGGTAAGCATCCCCCCACTGACAAAACCAGGCTCTTCAGCAGCCTTTGCTTGATGTTGAGTTGGTTTGTAACCCAACCCAAATTTGTCCTTCTTCTCCTCCACAGCTAAAACCTTGCCCCAGCCTAGGGCAGTTCCTTCCTCAACCACCTTCCGGGCTTGTTGGTAAGATGACATGGAAATACCAGATACAGCAGATGCTTCATTGACATTCAAGGCTTCGAAACCTTGGCTCATCGTTTCAACGATCTCTCCGTCCATTTCAATATACTTGTAAGTAGCCAGGTGGCTAACAAATATATCCTCCTCCCCGCAGATTGTGACAACTTGGCCTTCCCACTCATATTTTAATTTTTGGTGAAGGGTAGACGTTATTGCGCCAGCGGCGTGAATCCAGGGTCTACCCAACAAACAGCTGTAGGCGGGCTGAATGTCCATCACATAAAAGATAGTTTTAAAGGTCTGCGGGCCAATTGTCACAGGCAGCTCAATCTCTCCCAGCACCGATCTTTTTGAGCCATCAAAAGCTCTAACCACCAGGTTGCTGGGTCTCAATGCCAGTCCATCATATTCAAGCTTCACCAGAGCCTTCTTCGGTAAGACATTCAGGGAGGAACCTGTGTCCACCAGCACATGAGAAAGGACAGCTCCTTTGCATTCCATGGTTATGTGCAAGGCTTTGTTGTGATTGCGGCCATCCACTGTTAGGTCAGAATTGGTAAACCCTAGCCCATTGCTAGCAGTAACATTTCCAACAACGGTTTCCAATTGGTTGACAGTAATCTCCTCAGGCACGTAAGCTGCGTGCAGGACCTTCAGTAGTGCATTCCGATGGGCCTCGGAGCACATGAGCAGTGAGAGGATGGAGATTTTGGATGGCGTCTGATGAAGCTGATCCACAACCTTATAATCACTCTTTTTGATGATTCGCATAAACTCATCAACTTCCTGATCGAATGGAGTCTTCAAGGCTTCTTTGGCAGCTGGATCTTCCTGCACCGGGCCTTTTCCTTTTGCCTTGGCAGCAGCTTCTGCTTCGGCAGTAGGTCTTTGGACTTGTGAAGCAAAGAGACGTCCGCTTCGGGTGAAGCCTCCGCCTCCGCCCACATTATCAATTTGTGGTGCAGGTGCTGATGTTTCAAGAGTGATTCTTTTCCCTTCACAGTATACGTCAGAGCCATAGTGCCAAGGGATGGCCCTATTGCTTTCATATGGTACAGGTCCAGGCACCGTGACGGTAACTGGACTGATTGCTGCTGCTGAAGGGATTGCAATTGTTTGTGGATCATAAAAGATAGTAACTGGTGCTCTAGCGGGAGCAGCACCCTCTGAATGGTAGGCGGAGTTATTTTCAGGATCGTAGAATATGGTAACAGTGGAGACATCTTCATGGTTGTTTGCTGGTGTTGTAGGAGGTACTGTTGGAAGGACTGTTGTTGTTGTTGATGGAGAGTCGAAATGGAATGAAGCTGAAGTTGTAGCAGGAGAAACTGTTGAAAACTGATCATTTGGGAGAACAGATGAAGTACTTGCTGATGGTGCTGATGAATTGTCGGGAACAATAGTTGCTGCAGTTGTAGGAGGGTCTGAAACCGTTGTTGATGAAGTTGCCGGATTTGCCGGGAATGATGTAGTGATCTGGAGTAGGCCACTCTGAATGAGGCTGTCAATGCCATTCCTCAGGTCTTCACACCCGTTCCATGAAATATTGCAATAGGGACACCCTAGCTCACACCCTGGAAATATTTGATTTTCACGGAGTTGAGCTTTGATTTCCACCAATGGTGTCCTGATCTGATCCACACTAGTTATCAAATAAGACTGTTGGTCTTCTTCAATAGCATTAATTCGGGGACCACCATGGTGTGGCATTGGATTTTTATTGACATTGGGTGGAGGTGCAAAATTCAGAGCCTTGGAGTCTACCAAGTCTTGTACCTTCATATGCAGAGCCCTGCATTTTTCTGTGCTGTGACCAGGTGCGTTTGAATGAAAAGCACACCTAGCATTGGAGTCATAGTTTCTTGGTAGACTGTTGGGATCCGGAGGTGCCAACGTTCTTAGCTCAACTAGGTTGAGTTTCAGAAGCTGTGGCAGCAAGGCAGCATATGGCATTGGGATCGGGTCGATCACTCTGTTAGCTTGAGAGGGCCTCTGTTGAAATGGCCTCTGTTGATTGTTGTTGTTGGAGTTGTTGTTGTAGTTGTTTCTTGGAGGATACTGATTCTGGTGATACTGAGGTTGTTGTTGGAAGTTTTGTTGAGGAGGTTGATAGACTGGTAGAGGATGAGCTGGAGCAGGGATAGTGACTGCTGCTATTGACCTTTGAACATATTGGGGCCTACCCCTGTTGGTGTGAATGGCATTGGTCTCGCCAGTTCTTCGCGGGCCTGCAAAAGGCTTTCTTGTACCACTGGACGAACTAGCACCATTATCAGAAATTTTACCCATTTTCAATAGGCTTTCAATTCTCTCTCCGGCTATGACGACGTCTGCGAAGCTGGTGGAGGAGAAGGCAGCTAGCCTATCAATATAGGTTCCTTGCAGGGTATTCATGAACATATCAGCCATTTCTCTTTCAGACATTGGTGGCTGGACAGCAGCAGCAAGCTGTCTCCATCTTTGAGCATATTCTCTGAAGCTCTCTCTGGATGATTGTGACATCCCCATTAGGAGGGTCCTATTGGGTGCCATATCCAGATTATATTGATACTGTCTGATGAAGGCCTCTGCCAGGTCCTTCCAGCATCTCACAGTTGCCCTTGTCAAATGGGAATACCACTCTCTCGATGCTCCAGTCAAACTATCTTCGAAGTAGAACATCCACAATTTCTCGTCCATGGTGTAAGCTTTTAATCTTCCGAGAAAAGATTGCAGATGGGTTCGAGGACAAGAAGTCCCATTATACTTTTCAAAACATGGAGGCTTGAACTTGTAGGGAATCCTAACCCCGTCTACTAAGCCCATATCCATCACGTCAAAACCCAAAGAATTTTGAGATTCTAAGGACCTTAACTTCTCAGCTATTTCTTCCAATCTCCTGTCATAAGTTTCCTCTCCAGCACCCATTACAGTAAATTGGTCCTCCTGAGGATCTTCTTGAAGTACTCTGGCCGCGGTGGCTGTTCCTTGAACGTTTGCAGGGATATTAATCTCAGGATGTAGATGTGGACCAAACACAGGGGGGTTGGCATGTGGTTGCACCCTTTCATTGTTACTTGTGCCTGCAGTCCCCACATGAGGTTCATCTTGATTCCTCCCTTCTACCATAGCCCTGAGCCTCTCCTGGCTTTGAGCTAAGTTGTTCATCACTTCCATGAACTGGGTTATCTGAGTTCTCATCTCCAACCTTTCGTTGGCCATCTGGTTTCTGACCTCCGTGAGGTCCTGCTGCATCTGATCCATCTGGATTCCCGGAAGGTTGTTTCTAGTTGGGTACCTGTGTGGCCTGTTGAGAGGAAATACCCGACGGCGAGCAATAATTCCTGAGATTCACAACAGAGGTTAGTAACAATAAAACAAAACCTACAAAACAAACAAAAGGGTTAGTATGCAATGCAGTTATGCTTATTTGCTCTCAAGGTATCCGGTTTGGCCTTCAGTTTTGACCCTTCCAGACCCTCGAAGATGATGCTGTTGAAGTTGCTTTTGAAGTGCACTCAGATGGAAACCAACACAAATATACATTACAAAGGTGAAATAATACAAATTGTTCTTTTTACAACACAAGCCCTCTAAGGGGTCAAAATACATCACAAAAAGCAAAAGGTACATGAAATAGGGAAAACAACAAGCAAATGCTCAAACTCCAAGGCCAAACTCATCCTCACGAACTTCCTTAAGAAGTGCTTCGGTCACAGGATCAGCCGGATGCTCCGTGAGACCTCTGATGAGAAGGTTTCTTGTTGTAACAGCTGCAGTCAACTTCTTGTTCTGACTTTGGTCTTTGGACTTCTTCACTCCAGCTTTGATCTTTAGTTCTGATACCTCCTTCTGGGCTGCTGCCAGGGCTTTTTCCATCTGTTCCATCTTGTCTTGAACTCTCTTGTCTTCTAGAGTACGGGCTTCAGTGATCCGGACCCACCTGGCCTGACTCTCTTTCAAGTACAAGTCTGTTCTTGCTCTTTGGAACTGGGCTTCTTTACAAGCGTTCTTCAGAATCTGCTCACCAGCTTTAGACTTGTTGATATACTCTCCAGACCTCTCAATTTTAGTCAAGTGTTCCACCCTCAACTTCTCCAATCTTTCAATCTCCCTCACACCTTCACTCCTCTCCCGGAGGGTCTTCTGCAAGGCTTGGGATAACTTCTCATTTCTTTCCTTCAAGCTTTCAAACTCCTCCAGACTGACAGTAGCAGGGGGTGGTGCTGATGATGACTCAGGCATGTCTTCTATGGTGAAAGGCAATCCAGAGAATTGGGCTCTAGCATAGGACCACTCATGATATTGGGCTGATGCCACATTATTGCACTTTCCCAAAATGGTGACTCCTTTAGTTTGAACATGATCCCAGGCCCAGGCAGCTTGCTTAACAGTTGCCATACTAATCTTGTTCTCACAGTAGAGGGTCTCCACTAAATCCTGTTCCCTAGGAATATGGACCAGTGCATAGCCCAATTGCCTCCTGAACAGCAGAGGGTTGTAATTGATACCTCCCTTAACTCCTACTAAGGGCACATTGGGAAAGTGCCCACAGCTGGTGATTATATCTCTGCCTTTGGTGCTTTGAGTACACCATCTGATGTCTGCTGAAGTGAGAACAGTGAGCCTCTTAGCCCAGTTGCTTTGCTGATGAGGGTTTAGAAATGTATCTGTCCTGGGCAGATGCCTGAGAAGCCAAGCATGGAATAATGGAGCACAACACCTCACTAACTTCCCCCTTTGCTTCTCATTCCTCTGATGTACTGAGTAATAGAGGTCACCCAGCAAAGTTGGCACTGGGTTCTTCAGGATGAACAAGTGAATTGCATTCTTGCTGATGAATCGAGGCTCATCTGCAAACAATACAATTCCAAACACACTTAAGGCCAACAAAGCACAAACAGCTTTCCAATCCCCCAGGGAGGTCTTCAGACTAGCTTGGGAAATCAGGAAGTCCAGATGAAAACCAGGGATCCCAGCTTTAGAGGTCATGTGTTGCTCTATCAGAACAGGCTCCAGGTGCAAAGCTTTTGCTATCTCTCCATTGCTGGGAAAAACCATTTCAGGATTGAAAGGAATTTCCCTCTTGATAGGCAAACCAACCAATGCTGAGTATTCTTCTAAAAGAGGCCCCAACTGAAAGTCTTTAAAGGTGAAACACCTCAATGGGGGGTCATAGAACTGAATGCAGGTGTGGATGAGACTCCTCTGAGATGGGTCCATATCCATAACCAAGTCAAGTACATCCCCATAATGCTCCCTGAACAAAGGTATGTGCTCTGGAGTGATCAGGGTTTGGATCCTCCTGATGTCTGATAAGTCTGGTTGGAAGAAATGATAAGTGATATTGCTTTTCTTTGGAGCCATGATGCTGAAGACTGAGTAGAATAAGTGCTGATGAAGATGCTGAGGAGTGGGCCACTGGCTGGCTAGTGCAAGCAACTGAAGTATATGGCTGACAAGTTGAAGCAAATGCTGGTGGAGACAGGTCAAAACTGCAGATGGGGTCAAAACCAAAACCTGATGAAAACAGATACCCTGAAAACAAATAAGCACATGTTAATATGATGCAATGAGTATGTATGCAGATGAAATGCAAGGGTTTGTGACTGAGCTGGATCTGATTAAACTGCCTTGGTATAGATCCATGTGTTCAAGAATTCCAGATGGAGGTCTATAAATCCAGTAACCAGGGTGGGGGACTCAAATAAAGAGCCACAAGTCCAGGGTTTTAGAATCACAAGAACTATCCAACATGGAGCATTCTTAACAAAGTCAAAGTAACAGGGTATTCTGAGGTCAAGGTACCTGCAAACCTGTAAACAGCCCAACCCCCTCACAGGTGGTGATCTAGAACAAGGATCCTCAGACTTGGATCAGTTATGAGAAGTGTAAACACTTCTAACCCGGAGGTACAGTGTTTACAATAACCATAACAATTCCTCCTCTAATTCACCTCAGTTTCTGAAGGTCAAACTAAAAGGTCATCCAGACTTAGCAGGCTTCCCAGATCCCCCTAGCATTGCAGGAAATCCGCAACACAGAGTTCTCAAGAAGAAACCCATATCTGAACCGTGTTTCATATTCCCGCACCAGACCGAAATGGAATGGGAAAGAATATGATTCACTCTAGCCTAGGTGTCACTCAGGTCCCAGGTGTAGGACCTTAACTCTCAATGAAATACCCACCCACCAAAAGAAAACCAGATCCAGCCAGCAACAATGACAGTATGAAAAATATAAAGCTATAAAGAAAGCAATAAATCAACTGTACATAAAGCAATAAACAAAACAAATATACAAGCACAGATAGCACATAACACCCCAGTAAACACAAATCAAACAAGCGCTAGGAGGAACCCGCAAAAAGAACCAGAAGCCCTGGTTGCAATATAAGGCACTCCCCAGCAGAGTCGCCAAGCTGTCGCTCCCGATAAATGGGGAATGGCCCAAATAAAGGTACAGACGCGAACGGTCGGCGAACGGAACAGTGAGAACACACAGCCGTGAACTCACTGGAGATGAATAGAGTCGCCAGCTAGGCATTTTTATCCCGGAGGAAAGGCAATGCTGCATAGGCCTAGAAAAAGATATAGATAAGACGGTTTGCGAACCAGAGAGACTGAGAAAGGGGGTTGGTTACAACCTGGGAAGGTATTAGCACCCAGATTGTCCGCCGTACTCGACGGGATCCACGCTTAAAAGATTTGTGTTTTAAAGGGGTAGTGTCAGTGCAATCTGTGTATAAAGTGGCTGGAAAGAATGTACAGGTGCCAGTGTAAACTGTATAAGTGATGTGAAGTATGAAAGTGTCAGTGTAAGGATGAGAGTGAGATGCTCAAGAATATGAGGCTAAAGAATGAAGCTGGAAAGAGGGGGAATATACAGAGACTTTTGTTCGATAACTGTTAAGTTATGCCTACGTATCCTCTCGTGCAATGAGGAAGTCAGAACACCGTAGTTCGACCCAAAGAGACTGAAAGGTGAATTGACCTGTGAACTGCTTACTTGTCTATGCTCAAGTGTATGACCTGTCTGGCTCAGGTGCAAACTGTCTTGCATTAGACGGAAGAAGCAAGTTCTCGTTTGTGAGTGAAGGTGATGAGAAAAGAATCCCGAAGGAGACGATTATTGTTTGTTTTTGAGTTTTCAGTCTTTTATTGCTTTTGAAAGTTTGTCATAAGTTAATGAGCTTAAGCCTAAACCAATGGGTTAGTAAACTCATCACATCTTCCCTCTGTTTAGGGGTAATGAGAATACCTTAAGTGTGAAGTCAGATTCTCACACTTAATCACCTTTGGTGTAGGATTAAGATCATGAACCTACTTGTGATTATTTAGATGTTTTTGGTGTTTTTGTTTAGTGTTAAGTAATGAGGTTAAGCCATAATCAGGGATTTAACAGACTCATTACACCATCCTAAAAGAAGGATAATAGATGAGAATGTTTAAGCTGAAGAAAGCTCCTCAACTTAATCCATGATTAGGGATTAAACTCATGACAAAACAAGCCTTTGATTAAGTGGATTTTATTAATGGTATGATGATGAAGTGAATTTTATTGTTTGTAAGACGACTTGAGGGGGACTTGTCCATTAACACTAGGGTTAGTCCTTCTTAACCAATTAAGGAAGAATTAGAACCCTAATGCAAGGCCCAAGTTACAAGTGTGATGTCTTGATACTTATTAGGTGAATTGATTAAGAGATTTAAACACATAAAGGGTTTAATACTTAGGATTAAAGTTATACACTCCATCCTAAGAGAAGGATGCAGGCATAACCCTAATCACAAAGTCTTAAAACCTTTAGGGTTTAGTCTCTGATTATGAGGTGAGAAGAGAAGACTCAAAGAGAGACACAAAGGTAAAACTATGGGGAGACTAATCAAAACCCTAATTCATTGTCATGCTTGGTTGGTCCTAAGGTTTATGAGGTCTTCAAGAACAATCTTCAAAGAGAACCACCAGGAAGCAGATGAACAGGATCAAGAGAAGCAAGGTGACTTGCTTCATTCAAGAAGTCAAGTCACCTGAAGAAAGAAAGTGGGAAGAAGAAGAATGAGCAAGCTCAAACTCAAACACATATAAGAATGCAGCAAGGCATGCAAGGGAGATGAAAAGAAGGGTTATGAGAAGTGAAGGCAAATTCACTTCTCAAGTTACTTACCACCTGAAATGTTAGGAAGAAATGCAATGCAATGCAAGATGAGATGAAATGGTATGATGCTAGACCAAACCAGAAGAAATTACATGATGATTATGATGTTATGAGGTGCTGCAAACATGAGGCAAGACATGGAAATGCTCATACAAGATTATGAATGCAAATGATGCAAGCTAAGAAGCATGAATAAGCATGAAATGTTATGAAACATACAAGACAAATGACATGGCAAACATGAGATGCAATGATCAATGATGCTTTCTATATGTCTTAAGATGTCAAATGAATCACAAGAGTGCACAAAATGCAATGACAAGTTGAAATATGCAAGAGAATGCAAGAAGGATGCAAAAGGAAGCCCAAATTAGGGTTCATGAATCAAACATCAAACCCAAAACTCAAAACAGAAGCAAACCTCAACATAAAAAATGGAAAATGGCATTCAAAGAAACCCTAGACCTATAACAAACCACTGCCCAAAGGGGAGCTCTCAACTCTCAACCAAACTCAAGTTATGAATTTTCTAAGTTATTAGGGTTTTTTAGGGTTCTTGGCAAAAGAAATGCCAATCAATTAGGAAATGCAAGATCAAATCATGGCCTTTTTATCCTTGAAAATACATGCAAAATGGAAAACAATGCAAGAAGAATCAATGTCTCAACCTTCACCAATAGGCAGAAATGAATTTTTAAACTTGTGATCAAAATAATGCATAGAAAATGATTTAATTCCATGAAAAATTCTTAAAATGCATCAAGATCAAAAAAGAAATTTGGTTTGAAGGTTGGACAATGTTTCTAAATGTCTTAGAACATTTCATGATTTTTTTTGTAATTTTTAAATACCCAAAAGTATTTTTAATTAATTAATTTCCATTAACCAATTAAAAATAATCTTTTAAATATTTAAAAATACTTTTTTAATGATAAAAAATAAAATAAAAATATTTTTGGGTCTTAAAAATTAATAAAACTTTAAAGAAAAAGTTTCATAATTTTTAAGTCATTTTTGCTATTTTTAAATAAATATGCAAATTAATTGAAAAGAAAATGAATAAAAATTAAATAAAACTGAAGTAATCAGGATGGATGGCTGAGATGAGCCCAGGATTCAAACAGGTTGACCAGCGCGCAAATGGAGGGTGGGGATGCAATCTGACCCAGTTAATTTAATTACGAATTAATTAAAGTTAAATAAGTGGATTAGGGTTAATGAAGAGATCCTGGCCCTTCATGCACGCGGGAAGTCAAACAAATCAACGCAATCAATGGTTCAAATTCAAACTGACATTAATTATGGGATTAAGCCCTAATCACACTCAGGTGGCCGGAGAAGACTTCCGGTCGTCTTCTCCGGCCAGAAGCTCACCTGAAAATCTTCAAACTTCCTAAAAACGTAACATAAATGAAATCTAAGACCAGGGGAATGATCCTTGTCCTCTCACGAATTAAACCCCTAACCTAAAACAAATTTATATTACCTAATCAAGCTGAATCGAAAGAAAGAAAAACTAGGGTTCGTAAGCTTCAAACACAAATTAAATGCTCAAATCGCAACCATTTCAAAAACTAAAGACATCAGAATGATCAGGCAAGCATGAAGAACAAGTTTGTAACAATAAAAACGATTTCTGGAAAAATTAATTTCGAGCTACCTGAGATTTGGAGCTTTCAGTTTAGGAACTTTCTGGCCACTTCCTTTGATGCAAGCTGCTCCACTTGATCCCCCAAATGTGTTTGAATGCTCAAAATGAGTTTGTGTTGGCTGGAGAAGGAGATTCGAATGGAACTGCTTCAGTTCAGTCAACAATGGCTATGGTGATCTTGGCACTTTCAGGCTGTGAAAAGGGGTTGTTTGTGATCTATGAAGTGTGTTGAGAAGCTTTGCAAGGTTTGTTTTGATGTTTGTGGGCTATGGTGATAGTTTCAAGTGAAACTGCAAACTGAGATGAGAGATGGCAGTAGGAGTTTCTGGCTGTTTCAAGCTTGGGCTTTGGGTGCTTTGTGATCTATGAGGCCAGGTGAGATGAATGGTGAAGTTAGTTTGAGTGTTTGATGGCTGTGGAAAGAATTTCGAAGGAACTTGCAATGAGGTGAGTTTTTGTGAATGTGATGAATCTGTGTGTTTCAGCCTTGGTTCCTATGTGTTATGGCCAGCAAATTGATAACATATTTTAATCCAAGTGGCCAGAGGATGTGACTTGTGCAGCTGTGATTGGGATGTTTGCTTTTGTATAAAAGTCAAACTCTTGTAAGATAAGGCATGGCTCAAAGTCTAGGCAAGTACAAGATGGGTTCTGGTGCAGCATGGTGAGGTGAGAGGCTAGCCACAATGCAGCATCCAATGCATCAAGTTGTAGGGAGCACAATGATGGTTTTTTGCAAGTTGTGGCTTCTTGTTCACATGTGACCTTTTTGTCCAACCAAACATGAAACCATGGGCAATCTTAGTTCATTTCTGATTTTATGACTTAGAGAAATGTTTGTGTACTGGTTTGAGAGGAATTAGAAGTCACATAATGCATTGATCCAAGGTTTTGCAAAATTTCCATATGGTGCATCACTTGAAAATCAATGATTTTTGCTAACTTTGCATTGCCATAACTTTTGATCCATGAAGAGTTTGATCATGTTCTTGTACTTTTTGAAAAGGGAAAGATGAGATCTACAACTTTCATGACCAAAGTTTTTTCATTTGAAGCCTTTTTGGATCATGAATCAAAGCTTGAAAATTGACCTAAAATGGTGCATTCTTGAAAAGTCAACTATGCCCAAAAAGTCAACATTTGCAAAAACCCTAAATTCTTGATTTTATGAACTTCAACCTTCTTCCATGATCAAATAAAGATCATATACACTCAAAATGATGAAGATCACCCATTGGTTGGGTCATTGGGGGCCTCAGATGCCCTGATTTTGCACTGACTTGTCTGAAAAGTCAACTCTTGATCAGATGACTTCCCCATGGAATTTCTTCATGAAAATTGATATGCATACTCCCTATACCATATAGAGATCAATGGAAACAAGAATGACCAAAAAATTTGGGGTTATGGCCTCTGAAACCAAAACCCTAATTTTCAGTCAACTGTGCAGTTCAACCTGGCTCTGCATCCACTCAAACCCTAGCTCTTGTGATTCCTCTGCATTTTTGACTTTGAGGAGATGGAATATGATGTAAGAACACACATGGACCCCTTTGAGTTGATTGATAGCCTTTGGAGTGGCTCAAGAGGCTTTGAGGTTGCTCAGATCACAAACCCTAAGTGCAGATGCCTTGAAAGCTATGCAGTAAATCAAAAGTGAAACATGAGGTGATATGATTGTGTTTATGCACATGAGATGATCACAAGCCATGGTGTGAATGGGTGAGGGCAAATTTGGGGTGTTTACACTAATACCTTCCCAGGTTGTAACCAACCCCCTTTCTCAGTCTCTCTGGTTCGCAACCGTCTTATCCATCTCTTTCTAGGTTTATGCAGCATTACCTTTCCTCCGGGATAAAAATGCCTAGCTGGCGACTCTTTTCATCTCCGGTGAGTTCACGGCAGTGTGTTCCCACCGTTCCCTTCGCCGACCGTTCGCGTCTGTACCTTTATTTGGGCCATGTCCCACTTATCGGGAGCGACAGCTTGGCGACTCTGCTGGGGAACCTTATATTGCAACCAGGGCTTCTGGTTCTTTTTGTGGGTTCCTCCTAGCGTTTGATTGATTTGTGTTTACTGGAGTGTTATGTGTTTATTTGTGTTTGTATATTTATATCTGCTTTTGCTTTATGTACAGTTGTTTACTGTTTCCTTTATAGCTTTGCATATTATCATACTGTTGTACTGTACTGCTGGCTGGATCTGGTTTTTCTTTGGTGGGTGGGTATTTCATTGAGTGTTGAGGTCCTATACCTGGGACCTGAGTGACACCTAGGCTAGAGTGAATCATATTCTTTCCCATTCCATTTCGGTCTGGTGCGGGAATATGAAACACGGTTCAGACATGGGTTTCTTCTTGAGAACTCTGTGTTGCAGATTTCCTGCAATGCTAGGGCTATCTGGGAAGCCTGCTAAGTCTGGATGACCTTTAGTATTGACCTTCAGAAACTGAGGTGAATTAGAGGAGGAATTGTTATGGTTATGGTAAACACTGTACCTCCGGGTTGGAAGTGTTTACACTTCTCATAACTGATCCAAGTCTGAGGATCCTTGTTCTAGAACACCACCTGTGAGGGGGTTGGGCTGTTTACAGGTTTGCAGGTACCTTGACCTCAGAATACCCTGTTACTTTGTTTGTTAAGAGTACTCCATGTTGGACAGTTCTTGTGATTCTAAAACCCTGGACATGTGGCTCTTTATTTGAGTCCCCCACCTTGGTTACTGGATTTGTAGACCTCCATCTGGATTTCTTACACACATGGACCTATGTCAGGGCATTTTGATCAGATCCAGCTCAGTCACAGACCCTTGCATTTCATTTGCATACATAATCATTGCATCATATTGACATTTGCTTATTTGTTTCAGGGTGTCCATCTTCATTTGGTTTTGGTTTTGACCCCATCTTCAGTTTTGACTTGTCTTCATCAGCCATCTGCTTCAGTTATCACCTGCACCAGCCAGTCAGTGGCCCACTTCTTCAGTATTATCATCAGCACCTGTCTCTACTCAGTCTTCAGCATCATGGCTCCTAAAAAGAGCAACATCACCTATCACTTCTTCCAACCAGAGTTATCAGACATCAGGAGGATTCAAACCCTGATCACTCCAGATCACATACCTTTGTTCAGGGAAAACTATGGAGATATACTAGATTTGGTTATGGATCTGGACCCATCACAGAGGAGCCTCATCCACACCTGCATTCAGTTTTATGATCCTCCACTAAGATGTTTTACTTTTCAAGACTTTCAGTTGGGCCCCTTATTGGAAGAGTACTCCTCATTAGTTGGTATACCTATCAGAGGTGGAATCCCCTTCAACCCTGAGATGGTCTTTCCTGCTAATGGAGAAGTAGCAAAGGCCCTGCATCTGGAACCTGTCCTGATTGAGCAGCATATGACCTCCAAAGCTGGAATCCTTGGTTTTCATCTGGACTTCTTAATTTCTCAAGCTACCTTGAAAGCTTCTTTAGGAGAGTGGAAGGCTGTCTGTGCCTTGTTGGCTTTGAGTGTATATGGAATTGTATTGTTTGCAGATGAGCCTCGATTCATTAGCAAGAATGCAATCCATCTGTTCATCCTGAAGAACCCAGTGCCCACTTTATTGGGGGATCTCTACTATTCAGTGCATCAGAGGAATGAAAAGCAGAGAGGGAGATTAGTGAGGTGTTGTGCTCCATTGTTCCACACTTGGCTTCTCAGGCACCTACCCAGGACAGATGCATTTTTAAACCCTCACCAGCAAAGCAACTGGGCTAAGAGACTCACTGTTCTAACTTCAGCAGATATCAGATGGTGCACTCAGAGCACCAAGGGCAGGGATATCATCACCAGCTGTGGGCATTTTCCTAATGTGCCTTTGATGGGGGTTAAGGGTAGTATCAATTACAACCCTCTGCTGTTTAGACGACAACTGGGCTATGCACTGGTCCACACTCCTAAGGCACAGGATTTGGTGGAAACTCTCTATTGTGAGAACAAGATTAGTTTGACTGTTGTTAGGCAGGCTGCCTAGGCCTGGGATAATGTTCAAACCAAGGGAATAACCATTCTAGGGAAGTGCAACAATGTGGCATCGGCACAATATTATGAGTGGTCCCGTGCCAGGGCCCAGTTCTCTGGAATGCCCTTCACCATAGAAGACATGCCTGAGTCATCTTCAGCACCACCCCCTGCCACTATCAGTTTGGAAGAGTTTGAGAGCTTGAAGGAAAGAAATGAGAAGTTAACCCAGGCCTTGCAGAAGACCCTCCGGGAGAGGAGTGAAGGTGTGAGGGAGGTTGAGAGATTGGAGAAATTGAGAATAGAACATTTGACTAAGATTGAGAAGTCTGGGGATTATATCAAGAAGTCTAAGGCCGGTGAGCAAATCCTGAAGAATGCTTGTAAAGAAGCCCAGTTCCAAAGAGCGAGGACAGACTTGTATTTGAAGGAGAGTCAAGCCCGGTGGGTCAGGATCACCGAGGCTCGTACCTTGGAAGACAGGAGAGTTCAAGACAAGATGGAGCAACTTGAAGCTAGTGCTAAAGAACAGCAAGAAGCCCTGGCAGCAGCCCAGAGGGAGATATCAGAATTGAAGATCAAAGCAGGGGTGAAGAGGTCCAAGGACCAAACTCAGCACAAGAAACTAGCAGCAGCTATTGCAACCCGGAATCTCCTCATCAGGAATCTCACGGAGCGTCCGGCTGATCCTGTGACCGAAGCACTTCTCAAGGAAGTTCGTGAGGATGAGTTTGGTCTTGGTGTTTGACCATTTGCTTGTTGTTGTTTCTATTCCATGTACTTTTACCTTTTTGTGATGTATTTTGACCCCTTAGGGGGCTTGTGTTGTAAAATGAACAAGTTGTATTATTTCACCCTCTGTAATGTATTTGTGTTAGTTTGTTTCATCTGAGTTTTCTTCAAGCAACAACAACAATATCTTCAAGGGTCTGGAAGGGTCAAAACTGAATGCCAAACCGGATACCTTGAGAGCAAATAAGCATAACTGCATTGCATGCTAACCCTTTGTTTGTTTTGTAGGTTTTGTTTTATTGTTGCTAACCTCTGTTGTGATACCTCAGGAGCTATTGCTAGGCGCCGGGTATTTCCCCTCAACCGTCCGCACCGTTATCCAACCCGAAACAACCTTCCGGGAATTCAGATGGATCAGATGCAGCAGGACCTTACTGAGGTCAGAAATCAAATGGCAAATGAAAGGCTAGAGATGAGGAATCAAATGACTCAGTTTATGGAAGTTATGAACAACATGGCTCAGAGCCAGGAAAGATTGAGGGCCATGGTGGAAAGGCAGAATCAAGAAGATCCACATATAGGGACTGCCGGTACCAGTAACAATGAAAGAGTCCAACCTCACGTCAACCCTCCGGTATTTGGGCCACACCTCCATCCTGAGGTCAATATTCCAGCAAATGTTCAAGGGACTGCCACCGCAGCCCGAGTACTTCAAGAAGATCCTCAAGAGGACCAATTCACAGTAATGGGCGCTGGGGAAGAAGCTTATGATAGGAGATTGGATGAGATAGCTGAGAAGTTGAGGTCCTTAGAATCTCAAAACTCTTTGGGCTTCGATGTCATGGATATGGGCTTGGTAGACGGGGTTAGGATTCCCCACAAGTTTAAGCCTCCATGTTTTGAAAAGTATAATGGGACTTCTTGTCCTCGAACCCATCTACAATCCTTTCTCGGGAGATTAAAAGCTTATACAATGGACGAGAAATTGTGGATGTTCTATTTCGAAGATAGCTTGACTGGAGCTTCGAGAGAATGGTACTCTCACTTGACAAGGGCAACTATTAGATGCTGGAAGGACCTGGCAGAGGCCTTCATCAGACAGTATCAGTATAACTTAGACATGGCACCCAACAGGACCCTCCTAATGGGAATGTCACAGTCATCAAGGGAAAGTTTTCGAGAATATGCACAGAGATGGAGGCAATTGACTGCTGCTGTTCAACCACCTATGTCTGAACGGGAAATGGCAGATATGTTCATGAATACCCTTCAGGGAACTTATATTGACAGGTTGGCTGCTTTCTCTTCCACTAGCTTCGCGGATGTTGTCATAGCTGGGGAGAGAATCGAAAGCCTATTGAAGATGGGAAAGATCTCAGACAACGGTGCAAGCTCGTCCAGTGGTACAAGAAAGCCTTTTGCAGGCCCGAGAAGAACTGGCGAGACCAATGCCATCCATTCAAACAGGGGCAGGTCCCAATATGCTCAAAGGTCAATAGCAGCAGTCACCATTCCTGCTCCAGCACATCCTTAACCCGTCTATCAACCTCCACAGCAAAACTATCAGCCGCAACCTCAGTACCACCAACAAAATCAGTATCCTCCAAGAAATTACAACAACAGCAACACCAACAGCAACAGTCAACAAAGGCCATTCCAACAGAGGCCATCTCAAGCTAATAGGGTGATCGATCCGATCCCTATGCCATATGCTACCCTGCTGCCACAACTCCTGAAACTCAACCTAGTTGAGCTAAGGACGCTGGCACCTCCAGATCCCAACAGTCTACCCAGGAACTATGACTCTAACGCTAGGTGTGCCTTCCATTCAAACGCACCTGGCCATAGTACGGAAAAGTGCAGAGCCCTGCATATGAAGGTACAAGACCTGGTGGACTCGAAAGCTCTGAATTTTGCACCGCCACCCAATGTCAACAAAAATCCGATGCCAAACCACGGTGGTCCTAGAATTAACGCTATTGAAGAAGACAAGCCGTCTTATTTAATAACCAGTGTGGGACAGATCAGGACGCCATTGGTAGAAATCAAGGCTCAACTCATGGAATGTCAAATGTTCCCGGGGTGTAAGTTGGGTTGTGCTTACTGCAATATCTCGGTAAATGGGTGCGATAATTTGCGGAATGGCATAGATGGCCTTATTCAGAGTGGCCAACTTCAGATCACCACATCATTTCCAACAAATCCAGCAACCTCATCATCAACGGTTTCAGAACCTCCTACAACTGCAACAACCATTGTTCCTGACAATTCTTCGGCTTCATCAACAAGTACTTCATCCATTATCTCAACTGATCAGTTTGCAATAAATTTTCCTGCTACAACTTCAGCTTCACTCCATTTTGAGACTCCTACAACAACAACATCATTTCTTCCGACAATACCACCTACAACTCCAGCAACAAATCATGAAGATGTCTCTACTGTCACAATATTTTATGATCCTGAGAACAACTCTGCCTACCATTCAGAAGGTGCTGCTCCCACCAGAGCACCAGTTACAATCTTTTATGATCCACAAACAATTACAGTCCCTTCAGCAGCAGCAATCAGTCCGGTCACTGTCACGGTGCCTGGACCAGTACCATATGAAAGCAATAGGGCCATCCCTTGGCACTATGGCTCAGACGTGTACTGCGAAGGAAAAAGAATCACTCTTGAAACATCAACACCTGCACCACAAGTAGATAATGTGGGGGGAGGCGGAGGCTTCACCCGAAGCGGACGTCTCTTTGCTCCACCAATTCAAAGACCTACTGCCGAAGCAGAAGCTGCTGCCAAGGCAAAAGGAAAGAGCCCGGTGCAGGAAGATCAAGCTGTTAAAGAAACCTTGAAGACGCCGTTCGATCAAGAAGTTGATGAGTTTATGCGAATCATCAAAAAGAGTGATTACAAAATTGTGGATCAGCTTCACCAAACGCCATCCAAAATCTCTATCCTCTCACTGCTTATGTGCTCCGAAGCCCATCGGAATGCACTACTCAAAGTACTGCACGCAGCTTACGTGCCTGAGGAGATTACTGTCAACCAGTTGGAAACCTGGGTTGGAAATGTTACTGCTAGCAATGGGCTAGGGTTCACCAATACTGACTTGACAGCGGATGGACGCAACCACAACAAAGCCTTGCACATAACCATGGAATGCAAAGGAGCTGTCCTTTCCCATGTGCTGGTAGACACGGGTTCATCCCTTAATGTCTTACCAAAGAAGGCTCTGGTGAAGTTAGAATATGATGGATTGGCGTTGAGACCCAGCAACCTGGTAGTAAGAGCCTTTGATGGTTCTAAAAGATCGGTTCTGGGAGAGATTGAGCTACCTGTGACAATTGGCCCACAGACCTTTAAAACTATCTTTTATGTGATGGACATTCAGCCCGCCTACAGCTGTTTGTTGGGTAGACCCTGGATTCACGCCGCCGGCGCAATAACGTCTACCCTTCACCAAAAGTTAAAATTTGAGTGGGAAGGCCAAGTTGTTACAATCTGTGGGGAGGAGGATATATTTGTTAGCCATCTGGCTACTTATAAGTATATTGAAATGGATGGGGAGATCCATGAAACAATGAGCCAAGGATTTGAAGCCTTGAATGTGAATGAAGCATCTGCTGTATCTGGGATCTCCATGTCATCATACCAACAAGCCCGGAAGGTTGTTGAGGAAGGAACTGCCCTAGACTGGGGCAAGGTTTTAGCTGTGGAAGAGAAGAAAGACAAATTTGGGTTGGGTTACAGACCAACTCAACATCAAGCAAAGGCTGCTGAGAAGCCCGGTTTTGTCAGCGGGGGGATGCTTACCCCTGATGCTATCAACTGTCTGGAAGACGAGCTGGAAGAGGAGCGCAACCTGGAAAGCTGGATTCGTCCAAAGATCCCGGGGAGCAGTGTCTCGAACTGGTCTTCCCAGGAAATTATAAGAGTTACTCATGCAGAGTAATTATTATTTCCTGTATTTTTATAAGCATGCATTAAAGTCTTGCATCTTGCCCAAGATGACAAGACTCATTTTGTAATCGGGCCATCTGTACTTTTTGTGCAAACAAGATAAATTAATGAAATATCAGACATCTTTTTGCAAACGAGTCCTTTTTCTTTTCGTTCACTGTTTTTCCATTTTTTTTTCTTTTTGTACAAAAAATGAATGGCGGTGTTTTCAAAATGATAACTTTATTTCACTTTTTCTAAGGCAAGATTAAAATTAATCACTAAAATGAACAAATTAAACCCTTGCAGAGAGTGCCTTCCTGACAGCACCGACAACAGCACGACTATGACATCGTATGACTTTGACAATCCAATCAATCAAGCTGATGAAGGGGTTGAAGAAGAATGTGGGCTTCCTGAAGAGCTAGCCAGGTTGTTGAGACAGGAGGAAAAGGTTATTACTCCTCACCAGGAGGAGGTTGAAGTGATCAATCTTGGTACAGATGAAGACGTGAAAGAGGTTAAAATCGGGGCCTGCCTGCAAGACTCAGTAAAGAGGCAACTGATTGGCCTGCTTCAAGAGTATGTGGATGTGTTTGCTTGGTCTTACCAAGATATGCCAGGGTTGGATACCGACATTGTTGTGCACAAGTTGCCTTTAAGAGAAGAGTGCCCTCCGGTCAAACAGAAATTGCGCCGTACTCGCCCAGACATGGCTATGAAAATCAAGGAGGAGGTACAAAAGCAATGGGACGCCGGGTTCCTTGCTGTAACTAGCTATCCTCCGTGGGTTGCTAATATAGTACCTGTGCCTAAGAAGGATGGCAAAGTAAGGATGTGTGTTGACTACCGGGATCTGAACAGAGCTAGCCCAAAAGATGATTTCCCATTACCTCACATCGATGTATTGGTTGATAACACGGCTCAGTTCTCGGTATTCTCCTTCATGGATGGATTTTCAGGATACAATCAGATTAAAATGTCACCTGAAGACATGGAGAAGACAACATTCATCACACCCTGGGGCATGTTCTGTTACAAAGTGATGCCATTTGGGCTCAAGAATGCCGGTGCGACGTATCAACGGGCTATGGTGACATTATTTCACGACATGATCCACATGATTGCCAAGTCCCTTACTGAAGAAGATCACCTGGTGAATCTGCTCAAGTTGTTCAAGCGTCTGAGAAAGTATCAACTGAAGTTGAACCCCAACAAATGCACATTCGGGGTGAGATCTGGTAAGCTGCTGGGCTTTATTGTAAGCGAGAAAGGGATTGAAGTTGACCCTGATAAAGTCAAAGCCATCCAAGAGATGCCTGCACCGAAAACTGAGAAAGAAGTTCGAGGGTTCTTAGGTCGATTGAACTATATCTCACGGTTCATATCTCACCTCACAGCAACCTGTGAACCCTTGTTCAAGCTGTTAAGAAAAGAACAAACGGTCAGGTGGAATGAAGACTGCCAGAGGGCTTTTGACAAGATCAAGGAATATCTGCAAGAACCTCCAATCCTCATGCCGCCAGTTGAAGGAAGACCTCTGATAATGTACCTGACAGTATTAGAAGAGTCAATGGGGTGTGTGCTGGGCCAGCATGACGAGTCTGGTCGAAAAGAGTATGCAATATACTACCTAAGCAAAAAGTTTACCGACTGTGAACAACGTTATTCACTGCTCGAGAAAACTTGCTGTGCTTTAGCGTGGGCTGCTCGCCGACTGAGACAGTATATGTTGACCCACACTACTTTATTGATCTCAAAGATGGACCCGGTCAAGTACATATTTGAGAAGCCAGCGCTTACCGGACGGGTTGCAAGATGGCAGATGATTCTCACAGAATACGACATCCAGTACACCTCTCAAAAAGCCATCAAGGGCAGTGTACTATCTGAATATCTTGCTGAGCAACCCATAGATGACTACCAGCCTATGAGATTTGACTTCCCTGATGAAGACATCATGTTCATTAAATCAAAAGATCATGAAGAGCCTGTTCACACTGAAGGGCCCGACCCGGGAGAAGAATGGACTATGATGTTTGATGGGGCTGTTAATATGAATGGTCGTGGTGTTGGTGCAGTACTCGTTACACCCAAAGGAGTTCACATGCCTTTCTCGGCAAAAATCACTTTCAACTGCACTAACAACGAAGCTGAATACGAAGCTTGCATTATGGGTCTTGAGGAAGCCATTGACCTCAGGATCAAGACATTGACCGTATTCGGAGATTCAGCTTTGGTAATCAATCAAACCAATGGAAAATGGTACACTCACCAGGATCATCTGATACCTTATAGGGATTATACAAGGAGGTTATTGACTTTCTTTACAATAGTCAAGCTTGAGTATATCCCTCGGGACGAGAATCAGTTTGCAGATGCCCTGGCTACCATTTCGTCCATGATCAAAGTTCAGACTGCCAACTTTGTACCTCAGATTTCAGTGTCCAGACTTGACAGACCAGCGTATGTGTTCGCATCAGATGTTGTCAAAGATGATAAGCCTTGGTTCCATGACATTAAGCGCTTCTTGGAGGATCAAACATACCCCCCTGGGGCATCTTCCAATGATAAGAAGACTTTGAGAAGGCTTGCTGGAAGTTTCTTTCTGAACACTGATGGGTCTTTATATAAAAGGAACTTTGATATGGTACTCCTACGATGTGTTGACAAGACAGAAGCAGATTTATTGATGCATGAAGTGCACGAAGGCTCCTTTGGTACCCATGCCGGAGGGCATGCCATGGCTAAGAAGTTGTTGAGATCAGGCTATTACTGGATCACAATGGATGCAGACTGTTGTGCCTACGCCAGAAAATGCCACAAATGCCAGATCTACGCAGATAAGGTGCATGTGCCTCCCAATCCTTTGAACATCATGTCTTCACCATGGCCCTTTGCCATGTGGGGCATTGATATGATCGGCAAGATTGAGCCAACTGCTTCAAATGGCCACAGATTCATCCTGGTCGCCATTGACTATTTCACTAAGTGGGTCGAAGCAGCCTCATATGCAAACGTCACAAGACAAGTGGTAGCCAGATTTCTGAAGAGAGATATCATCTGTCGATATGGAGTGCCCGAGCGAATCATTACTGATAATGGTTCCAATTTAAACAACAAAATGTGGATGACATGATTGCCAAGTCCCTTACTGAAGAAGATCACCTGGTGAATCTGCTCAAGTTGTTCAAGCGTCTGAGAAAGTATCAACTGAAGTTGAACCCCAACAAATGCACATTCGGGGTGAGATCTGGTAAGCTGCTGGGCTTTATTGTAAGCGAGAAAGGGATTGAAGTTGACCCTGATAAAGTCAAAGCCATCCAAGAGATGCCTACACCGAAAACTGAGAAAGAAGTTCGAGGGTTCTTAGGTCGATTGAACTATATCTCACGGTTCATATCTCACCTCACAGCAACCTGTGAACCCTTGTTCAAGCTGTTAAGAAAAGAACAAACGGTCAGGTGGAATGAAGACTGCCAGAGGGCTTTTGACAAGATCAAGGAATATCTGCAAGAACCTCCAATCCTCATGCCGCCAGTTGAAGGAAGACCTCTGATAATGTACCTGACAGTATTAGAAGAGTCAATGGGGTGTGTGCTGGGCCAGCATGACGAGTCTGGTCGAAAAGAGTATGCAATATACTACCTAAGCAAAAAGTTTACCGACTGTGAACAACGTTATTCACTGCTCGAGAAAACTTGCTGTGCTTTAGCGTGGGCTGCTAGCCGACTGAGACAGTATATGTTGACCCACACTACTTTATTGATCTCAAAGATGGACCCGGTCAAGTACATATTTGAGAAGCCAGCGCTTACCGGACGGGTTGCAAGATGGCAGATGATTCTCACAGAATACGACATCCAGTACACCTCTCAAAAAGCCATCAAGGGCAGTGTACTATCTGAATATCTTGCTGAGCAACCCATAGATGACTACCAGCCTATGAGATTTGACTTCCCTGATGAAGACATCATGTTCATTAAATCAAAAGATCATGAAGAGCCTGTTCACACTGAAGGGCCCGACCCGGGAGAAGAATGGACTATGATGTTTGATGGGGCTGTTAATATGAATGGTCGTGGTGTTGGTGCAGTACTCGTTACACCCAAAGGAGTTCACATGCCTTTCTCGGCAAAACTCACTTTCAACTGCACTAACAACGAAGCTGAATACGAAGCTTGCATTATGGGTCTTGAGGAAGCCATTGACCTCAGGATCAAGACATTGACCGTATTCGGAGATTCAGCTTTGGTAATCAATCAAACCAATGGAAAATGGTACACTCACCAGGATCATCTGATACCTTATAGGGATTATACAAGGAGGTTATTGACTTTCTTTACAATAGTCAAGCTTGAGTATATCCCTCGGGACGAGAATCAGTTTGCAGATGCCCTGGCTACCATTTCGTCCATGATCAAAGTTCAGACTGCCAACTTTGTACCTCAGATTTCAGTGTCCAGACTTGACAGACCAGCGTATGTGTTCGCATCAGATGTTGTCAAAGATGATAAGCCTTGGTTCCATGACATTAAGCGCTTCTTGGAGGATCAAACATACCCCCCTGGGGCATCTTCCAATGATAAGAAGACTTTGAGAAGGCTTGCTGGAAGTTTCTTTCTGAACACTGATGGGTCTTTATATAAAAGGAACTTTGATATGGTACTCCTACGATGTGTTGACAAGACAGAAGCAGATTTATTGATGCATGAAGTGCACGAAGGCTCCTTTGGTACCCATGCCGGAGGGCATGCCATGGCTAAGAAGTTGTTGAGATCAGGCTATTACTGGATCACAATGGATGCAGACTGTTGTGCCTACGCCAGAAAATGCCACAAATGCCAGATCTACGCAGATAAGGTGCATGTGCCTCCCAATCCTTTGAACATCATGTCTTCACCATGGCCCTTTGCCATGTGGGGCATTGATATGATCGGCAAGATTGAGCCAACTGCTTCAAATGGCCACAGATTCATCCTGGTCGCCATTGACTATTTCACTAAGTGGGTCGAAGCAGCCTCATATGCAAACGTCACAAGACAAGTGGTAGCCAGATTTCTGAAGAGAGATATCATCTGTCGATATGGAGTGCCCGAGCGAATCATTACTGATAATGGTTCCAATTTAAACAACAAAATGTGGATGACATGATTGCCAAGTCCCTTACTGAAGAAGATCACCTGGTGAATCTGCTCAAGTTGTTCAAGCGTCTGAGAAAGTATCAACTGAAGTTGAACCCCAACAAATGCACATTCGGGGTGAGATCTGGTAAGCTGCTGGGCTTTATTGTAAGCGAGAAAGGGATTGAAGTTGACCCTGATAAAGTCAAAGCCATCCAAGAGATGCCTACACCGAAAACTGAGAAAGAAGTTCGAGGGTTCTTAGGTCGATTGAACTATATCTCACGGTTCATATCTCACCTCACAGCAACCTGTGAACCCTTGTTCAAGCTGTTAAGAAAAGAACAAACGGTCAGGTGGAATGAAGACTGCCAGAGGGCTTTTGACAAGATCAAGGAATATCTGCAAGAACCTCCAATCCTCATGCCGCCAGTTGAAGGAAGACCTCTGATAATGTACCTGACAGTATTAGAAGAGTCAATGGGGTGTGTGCTGGGCCAGCATGACGAGTCTGGTCGAAAAGAGTATGCAATATACTACCTAAGCAAAAAGTTTACCGACTGTGAACAACGTTATTCACTGCTCGAGAAAACTTGCTGTGCTTTAGCGTGGGCTGCTCGCCGACTGAGACAGTATATGTTGACCCACACTACTTTATTGATCTCAAAGATGGACCCGGTCAAGTACATATTTGAGAAGCCAGCGCTTACCGGACGGGTTGCAAGATGGCAGATGATTCTCACAGAATACGACATCCAGTACACCTCTCAAAAAGCCATCAAGGGCAGTGTACTATCTGAATATCTTGCTGAGCAACCCATAGATGACTACCAGCCTATGAGATTTGACTTCCCTGATGAAGACATCATGTTCATTAAATCAAAAGATCATGAAGAGCCTGTTCACACTGAAGGGCCCGACCCGGGAGAAGAATGGACTATGATGTTTGATGGGGCTGTTAATATGAATGGTCGTGGTGTTGGTGCAGTACTCGTTACACCCAAAGGAGTTCACATGCCTTTCTCGGCAAAACTCACTTTCAACTGCACTAACAACGAAGCTGAATACGAAGCTTGCATTATGGGTCTTGAGGAAGCCATTGACCTCAGGATCAAGACATTGACCGTATTCGGAGATTCAGCTTTGGTAATCAATCAAACCAATGGAAAATGGTACACTCACCAGGATCATCTGATACCTTATAGGGATTATACAAGGAGGTTATTGACTTTCTTTACAATAGTCAAGCTTGAGTATATCCCTCGGGACGAGAATCAGTTTGCAGATGCCCTGGCTACCATTTCGTCCATGATCAAAGTTCAGACTGCCAACTTTGTACCTCAGATTTCAGTGTCCAGACTTGACAGACCAGCGTATGTGTTCGCATCAGATGTTGTCAAAGATGATAAGCCTTGGTTCCATGACATTAAGCGCTTCTTGGAGGATCAAACATACCCCCCTGGGGCATCTTCCAATGATAAGAAGACTTTGAGAAGGCTTGCTGGAAGTTTCTTTCTGAACACTGATGGGTCTTTATATAAAAGGAACTTTGATATGGTACTCCTACGATGTGTTGACAAGACAGAAGCAGATTTATTGATGCATGAAGTGCACGAAGGCTCCTTTGGTACCCATGCCGGAGGGCATGCCATGGCTAAGAAGTTGTTGAGATCAGGCTATTACTGGATCACAATGGATGCAGACTGTTGTGCCTACGCCAGAAAATGCCACAAATGCCAGATCTACGCAGATAAGGTGCATGTGCCTCCCAATCCTTTGAACATCATGTCTTCACCATGGCCCTTTGCCATGTGGGGCATTGATATGATCGGCAAGATTGAGCCAACTGCTTCAAATGGCCACAGATTCATCCTGGTCGCCATTGACTATTTCACTAAGTGGGTCGAAGCAGCCTCATATGCAAACGTCACAAGACAAGTGGTAGCCAGATTTCTGAAGAGAGATATCATCTGTCGATATGGAGTGCCCGAGCGAATCATTACTGATAATGGTTCCAATTTAAACAACAAAATGTGGATGACATGATTGCCAAGTCCCTTACTGAAGAAGATCACCTGGTGAATCTGCTCAAGTTGTTCAAGCGTCTGAGAAAGTATCAACTGAAGTTGAACCCCAACAAATGCACATTCGGGGTGAGATCTGGTAAGCTGCTGGGCTTTATTGTAAGCGAGAAAGGGATTGAAGTTGACCCTGATAAAGTCAAAGCCATCCAAGAGATGCCTACACCGAAAACTGAGAAAGAAGTTCGAGGGTTCTTAGGTCGATTGAACTATATCTCACGATTCATATCTCACCTCACAGCAACCTGTGAACCCTTGTTCAAGCTGTTAAGAAAAGAACAAACGGTCAGGTGGAATGAAGACTGCCAGAGGGCTTTTGACAAGATCAAGGAATATCTGCAAGAACCTCCAATCCTCATTGTAAACACCCCAAATTTGCCCTCACCCATTCACACATGACTTGTGATCATCTCATATGCATAAACACAAACATATCATCTCACATCTCATTTTGATCCACTGCATAGCTTCTAAGGCATCTGCACCTAGGGTTGTGATCTGAGCAATCCCAAAGCATCTTGAGCCATTCCAAAGGCCACCAATCAATTCAAAGGGGTCCATGTGTGTTCTTATATCATGTTACATCCCCACAAAGTCAAAATGCAGAGGAATCACAAGAACTAGGGTTTGAGTGGATGCAGAGCCAGGATGAACTGCACAGTTGACTGAAAATTAGGGTTTTGGTTTCAGAGGCCATAACTCCAAATTTTTTGGTCATTCTTGTTTCCATTGGTCTCTATATGGTATAGGGAGTATGCATATCAATTTTCATGAAGAAATTCCATGGGGAAGTCATCTGATCAAGAGTTGACTTTTCAGACAAGTCAGTGTAAAATCAGGGCATCTGAGGCCCCCAATGACCCAACCAATGGGTGATCTTCATCATTTTGAGTGTATATGATCTTTATTTGATCATGGAAGAAGTTTGAAGTTCATGGAAATCAAGAATTTAGGGTTTTTGCAAAAGTTGACTTTTTGGGTTTTGTTGACTTTTCAAGAAGGCATCCTTTTAGGTCAATTTTCAAGCTTTGATTTATGATCCAAAGAGGCTTCAAATGGAAAAACTTTGGTCATGAAAGTTGTAGATCTCATCTTTCCCTTTTCAAAAAGTACAAGAACATGATCTAATTCTTCTTGAATCAAAAGTTATGGTGTGTTAAAGTTAGCAAAAATCATTGTTTTTCATGTCATGCACTAAGTGAAAATTTTGCAAAGTCTTGAATCAAGTCAAAATGCAGCCTCCAATTCATGTCAAACCAGCATGCCAACTTCCTCTAAGTCATAAAAATCAGAAATGAACTAGGAATGCCCATGATTTCATGCTTGTTTATGCAAAAAGTCACATGTGAACCATAAGCCAACCTAGTTGCAAAACCACTCATAACCTTATGCCAACTTGCTGCATTGAGCCTTGGGTCAAGCCAACCTCTCACACTCACCATGCTGCACCAGAACCCAACTTGTCCTTGCCTAGCATCACACCATGCCCTATCTTACACAAAAGTGGACTTTGAGCAAAAAGTAACTCACCTATCCTAGCAGGCCATGTCACATCAAGAGACCAATCAGAATTGTTTATTCATTAAATTTGCAAACCATATCACATGAGAACCAAGGCTGAAGCATTACCATTCACAACTTACACAAAAACCTCCCAACTTGCAAGTTCTATCGAATCCATTCACACAGCCTCTAAACACAAAAACTTTCTTCATCAATCATCTCACCACACTCCATAGGCCACCCAGCACCCAAAGCACAAGCCCAAAACAGCCTGAATACCCCATAGCCATTGCTCACCTTCATTCTGCAACTTCATTCGAATCTCTTTCCTCAAGCCACAAACACTTCAACCAACACCATAAACCTTCTCAATACACCTCATAGGTCATAAACAACCCATCACCATGACTTGAAAGGGCCAGAAACTCATCTGCCATTGTTGACTGAGCATGAAACAGTTCTCTTCGAAACTCATCATCCAACAAATATAAACTCCATTTGAGCATTCAAGCAACTTTGGGGGACCAAGAGGAGCAGATTGAGCAAGGAGAAGAGGCCTGAAAGTTCCAGAATCAAAGTTTGCAAATCTCAGGTAGCTCCAAATTAATTTTTCCAGAAATCAATTTGATTGTTACAAACTTGCTCTACATGTCTTGCTGATCATTCTGGTACCATTGGTTTTGAAAATGGTTGCGTTTTGAGAGTTTAATTTCAGTTTGAAGCTTACGAACCCTAGAACTTAGTTGCTTCGATTCAGCTTGTTTAGGTTAGATAAATTTGTTTTAGGTTAGGGGTTTGATTCGTGGGAGTGTTAGGATCATTTCCTTGGTCTTAGTTTTCATTTATTTTACGTTTTTAGGGAGTTGGGTGATTTTCAGGTGACCCCCTGGCCGGAGAAGATGACCGGAGGTCTTCTCCGGCCACCTGAGATTAATTAGGGTTTAATCCCATAATTAGTGTAGGTTTGAATATAGGCCGTTGATACGCGTGGACCAGTTGACTTCCCTCCCTTTCCAACGCTCCAGATCATCTCATTTGCCCTAATCCACGTGGTTAATTTTAATTAATTGTGATTTACTCAGTTTGAATCCTGGCCATCAGATTGCGCGCCAGTCAATCTTTTCAAACCCAGAGCGCATCCTGGCCATCCAATCTAATTACTTTCCATTAAATTTGATTTTTAATTCATTTTATTTATTTTATTTGTATCAATTATTTAAAATAGCAAAAAAATCATAAAAATTATGAAACTTTTTCTTTAAGGTTTTATTAATTTTTATGACACAAAAACATTTTTATTTTATTTTTTATCATTAAAAAAGTATTTTTAAATATTTAAGAGATTATTTTTAATTGATTAATGAGAATTAATTAATTAAAAATACTTTTAGGTATTTAAAAATTACAAAAAAATTCATGAGATGTTCTAAGACATTTAGAAACATTGTCCAACCTTCAAACCAAATTTCTTTTTTGATCTTGATGCATTATAAGAATTTTTCATTGAATTAAATCATTTTGGATGCATTATTTTGATCATATGTTTGAAAATTCATTTCTGTCTTTTGGTAAAGGTTGAGACATTGATTCTTTTTGCATTGTTTTCCATTTGACATGTACTTTCAAGGATAAAAAGGCCAAGATTTGATCTTGCATTTTCTAATTGATTGGCATTTCTTTTGTTACAAACCCTAAAAAACCCTAATAACTTGTAAAATTCATAACTTGAGTTTGGTTGAGAGTTGAGAGCTCCCCTTTGGGCAGTGGTTCATTATAGGCCTAGGGTTTCTTTGGGTACCATTTTCCATTTTTAGGTTAAGGTTTGCTTCTGTTTTTGGTTTGTGTTTGATGTTTGTTTCATGAACCCTAATTTGGGCTTCCCTTTGCATCATTCTTGCATTTCCTTACATGACTTGACTTGCCATTGCATTTTGTGCATTCTTATGATTCATTTGACATCTTAAGACATGTATGAAGCATCATTGATCATTGCATTACATGTTTGCCATGCCATTTGTCTTGTATGATTCATAACATTCCATGCTTATTCATGTTTCTTAACTTGCATCATTTGCATCCATGACTTTGTATGAACATCTCATTGTTTTGTCTCATGTTCATAGCACTTCATAACATCATAATCATCATGTGTATGCTCCTGGTTTTGCTTTGTATCATGACTTTACATCTCATCTTGCATTGCATTGCATTTCTTTCTAACATTTCAGGTGGTAAGTAAATTTGGGAAGTGAATTTGCCTTCACTTCTCATAACTTTTCTTCTCATCTTCTTTTGCATACCTTGCTGCATTCTTACTTGTGTTTGAGTTTGAGCTTGCTCATTCTTCCTTCTCCCACTTTCTTTCTTCAAGTGACTTGACTTCTTGAATGAAGCAAGTCACTTTGCTTCTCTTGATCTTGTTCATCTGCTTCCTGGTGGTTCATCTGAAGATTGTTCTTGAAAACCTCACAAACATTAGGACCAACCAAGCATGATAATGAATTAGGGTTTTGATTAGTCTCCCCCATAGTTTTTACCTTTGTGTCTCTCCTTGAGTCATCTCTCCTCACCTCATAATCAGGGACTAAACCCTCAAGGCTTTAAGACTTTGTGATTAAGATCATGCCTGCATCCTTCTTTTAGGATGGAGTGTATAACTTTAATCCTAAGTCTTGGACCCTTAAGGTGTTGAACTCTCTTAATTAATCCATCTAATAATCCTCAAGACAATACACTTGTAACTTGGGCCTTGCATTAGGGTTCTAATTCTTCCTTAATTGGTTAAGAAGGACTAACCCTAAAGTTAATGGACAAGTCCCCCTCAAGTTGTCTTACAAATCATAAAAAACACTTCATCATCAAATCACTAATTAAAATCCATCTAATAAAGACTTGTTTTGTCATGGGTTTAATCCCTAATCATGGATTAAGTTGAGGAGCTTTCCTCAGCTTAAACATTCTCATCTATTATCCTTCTTTTAGGATGGTGTAATGAGTCTGTTTAATCCCTGATCATGGCTTAACCTCATTACTCAACACTAAACAAAAAAACACAAAAACACCTAAATAATCACAAGTAGGTTAATGATCTTAACCCTACATCAAAGGTGATTAAGTGTGAGAATCTGACTTCACACTTAAGGTATTCTCATTACCCCTAATCAGAGGGATGATGTGATGAGTTTACCAAATCCATTGATTTAGGTTTAAGCTCATTATCTTATGACAAACTCCAAAAAGAAATAAAAGACTGAAAACACAAAAAACAAACAATAATCGTCTCCTTCGGGATTCTTTTCTCATCATCTTCACTCACAAACGAGAACTTGCTTCTTTCGTCTAATGCAAGACAGTTTGCATCTGTGCCAGACAGATCATACACTTGAGCATAGACTGCAAGCAGTTCACAAGTCAATTCACCTTTCAGTCTCTTTGGGTCGAACTACGGTGTTCTGACTTCCTCATTGCACGAGAGGATACGTAGGCATAACTTAACAGTTATCGAACAAAAGTCTCTGTACATTCCCCCTCCTTCCAGCTTCATTCTTTAGCCTCATGATCTTGAGCAATTCATTTCATTCCTGATCTCACACTGACACTTTTATACTTCATATCACTTATACATTTTGCACTGACACCTGTACATTCTTTTCCAGCTATTTCATACACAGATTGCACTGACACTACCCCTTTAAAACACAAATCTTTCAAGCGTGGATCCCGTCGAGTACGGCGGACAATCTGGGTGCTAATACCTTCCCAGGTTGTAACCAACCCCCTTTCTCAGTCTCTCTGGTTCGCAAACCGTCTTATCCATCCTTTTTTAGGCCTATGCAGCATTGCCTTTCCTCCGGGATAAAAATGCCTAGCTGGCGACTCTTTTCATTCTCCAGTGAGTTCACGGCTGTGTGTTCTCACTGTTCCCTTCGCCGACCGTTCGCGTCTGTACCTTCATATGATCCATTGTCATTTGTCGGGAGCGACAGCTTGGCGACTCTGCTGGGGATGCTTATACTGCAACCAGGGCTTCTGGTTCTTTTTGTGGGTTCCTCCTAGCGCTTGATTGATTTGTGTTTACTGGGGTGTTATGTGCTTGTTTGTGCTTGTATTTATTTTTGCTTATTGCTTTATGTACAGTTACTTTACTGCTTTCTTTACTACTTTTACATATCATACTGTCATACTGTGCTGGCTGGATCTGGTTTTTCTTTGGTGGGTTGGGGTTCCATTGAGAGTTTAGGTCCTATACCTGGGACCTGAGTGACACCTAGGCTAGAGTGAATCATATTCTTTCCCAGTCAATTTTCAGTCTGGTGCGGGAATATGAAACACGGTTCAGATATGGGTTTCTTCTTGAGAACTCTGTGTTGCAGATTTCCTGCAATGCTAGGGGGATCTGGGAAGCCTGCTAAGTCTGGATGACCTTTTAGTATTGACCTTCAGAAATTGAGGTGAATTAGAGGAGGAATTGTTATGGTAATTGTAAACACTGTACCTCCGGGTTAGAAGTGCTTACACTTCTCATAACAGATCCAAGTATGAGGATCCTTGTTCTAGATCACTACCTGTGAGGGGGTTGGGCTGTTTACAGGTTTGCAGGTACCTTGACCTCAGAATACCCTGTTACTTTGACTTTGTTAAGAATGCTTCATGTTGGATAGTTCTTGTGATTCTAAAACCCTGGACATGTGGCTCTTTATTTGAGTCCCCTACCTTGGTTACTGGATTTCTTAGACCTCCATCTGGAATTCTTAGACACACATGGATCTATACCAAGGCAGTTCATCCAGATCCAGCTCAGTCACAAACCCTTGCATTTCATCTGCATACATCCTCATTGCATCATATTAACATGTGCTTATTTGTTTTTCAGGGTATCCATTTTCACCAGGTTTTGGTTTTGACCCCATCTGCAGCTTTGACCCATCTTCATCAGCATCTGTTTCAGTTTTATCTGTCTGCTTCAGCACCAGCCAATCAGTGGCTCACCCTGCTTCAGCATTCTGCTCAGTCTTCAGCATCATGGTTCCAAAAAAGAACAACATCACCTATCATTTCTTCCAACCAGATTTGTCAGACCTCAGGAGGATCCAAACCCTGATTACACCAGATCACATCCCTTTGTTCAGGGAACATTATGGGGACATACTTGACCTAGTTATGGACATGGACCCATCTCAGAGGAGCCTGATCCATACCTGCATTCAGTTCTATGACCCCCCATTAAGATGCTTTACATTTCAAGACTTCCAGTTGGGTCCTCTTTTGGAAGAATACTCATCCTTGACTGGTTTGCCTATCAAGAGGGAGATCCCATTCAACCCTGAAATGGACTTTCCCAGCAACGGGGAGATAGCCAAAGCTTTGCACCTGGAGCCTGCTTTGATTGAACAACACATGACCTCTAAATCTAGTGTCCCTGGATTTCAGCTGGACTTCCTAATCTCTCAAGCTAGTCTGAAGGCCTCCCTGGGGGAGTGGAAAGCTGTTTGTGCTCTGTTGGCTTTAAGTGTGTATGGAATTGTGTTATTTGCAGATGAGCCCAGATTCATCAGCAAGAGTGCAATCCATTTGTTCATCTTGAAGAACCCAGTGCCTACCTTGTTGGGTGATCTCTATTACTCAGTACATCAGAGGAATGAGAAACAGAGAGGGAAGTTAGTGAGGATTTGTGCTCCACTATTCCATGCCTGGCTTCTCAAGCATCTACCTAAGACAGATGCATTCCTAAACCCTCACCAGCAAAGCAACTGGGCAAGGAGACTTTCTGTCCTAACTACAGCAGATATCAGGTGGTGCAATCAAAGTACCAAGGGCAGAGACATAATCACTAGCTGTGGGCACTTTCCTAATGTGCCTTTGGTAGGAGTCAAGGGAAGTATCAATTACAACCCCCTGCTGTTCAAGAGGCAATTGGGTTATGCACTGGTTCACGCTCCTAGGGAAAAGGACTTGGCTGAGACCCTCTACTGTGAGAACAAGGTTAGTCTGGCAACTGTTAGACAGGCTGCCTGGGCCTGGGATCATGTTCAAACCAAGGGAATCACCATTCTGGGGAAGTGCAATAATGTGGCATCAGCCCAATATCATGAGTGGTCCTATGCTAGGGCCCAAATCTCAGGGTTGCCCTTCACCATCAAAGACATGCCTGAGTCATCTTCAGCACCACCTCCAGCAACAGTCAGCCTGGAAGAGTTTGAAAGCTTGAAGGACAGAAATGAGAAGTTATCCCAAGCCTTGCAGAAGACCCTCAGGGAGAGGAGTGAAGGTGTGAGGGAGATTGAAAGATTGGAAAAGTTGAGAGTGGAGCATTTGACCAAGATTGAGAGGTCTGGGGATTATATCAACAAGTCTAAAGCTGGTGAGCAGATTCTGAAGAATGCTTGTAAAGAAGCCCAGTTCCAAAGAGCAAGAACAGACTTGTACTTGAAGGAAAGTCAGGCCAGGTGGGTCCGGATCACTGAGGCCCGTACTCTAGAAGACAAGAGAGTTCAAGATAAGATGGAGCAGATGGAAAAAGCCCTGGCAGCAGCCCAGGAGGAAAATTCAGAGCTAAGAATCAAAGCTGGAGTGAAGAAATCCAAAGATCAAAGTCAGAACAAGAGGTTGACTGCAGCTGTTGCAACAAGGAACCTTCTCATCAGAAGTCTCACGGAGCGTCCGACTGATCCTGTGACCGAGGCACTTCTTAAGGAAGTTCGTGAGGATGAGTTTGGCCTCGGAGTTTGATCATTTGCTTGTTGCTATTTCTTTTCATGTACTCTTGCTTTTTGATTATGTATTTTGACCCCTAGAGGGCTGGTGTTGTAAGAATGAACAAGTTGTATTTGTTTCATCTTATGTAATATATTTGTTGGTTTCCATCTGAGCTCATTTCAGAAACAACCTCAAGCAGTATCATCTTCAAGGGTCTGGAAGGGTCAAAACTGAAGACCAAACCGGATACCCTTGATAGCAAATAAGCACAACTGCATTGCATACTAACCCTTTTGTTTGTTTTGTAGGTTTTGATTTATTGTTTCTAACCTCTGTTGTGACATTCAGGAATTATTGCTCGCCGCAGGCTATTCCCTCTCAACAGGCCACACAGATACCCTACAAGAAACAACCTTCCGGGCATCCAGATGGACCAGTTGCAGCAAGACCTCAATGAGGCCAGAACCCAGATGGCTAATGAAAGGGTGGAGATGAGAACCCAGATCACTCAATTCATGGAAGTGATGAATAATTTAGCTCAAAGCCAGGAGAGGCTTAGAGTTCTGGTAGAGGGGAGAACTCAAGATGACCCCCATGTGGGAACTGCTGGCACCAGTAACAATGAAAGGGTGCAACCACATGTTAACCCCCCTGTGTTTGGTCCACACCTACATCCTGAGATTCATATTCCTGCAAACGTTCAAGGAACAGCCACTGCAGCCAGAGTGCTTCAAGAGGATCCTCAGGAGGATCAGTTTACAGTCATGGGTGCTGGAGAGGAAACCTATGATAGGAGATTGGATGAGTTGGCTGAGAAGTTGAGGTCTTTGGAATCCCAAAATTCTTTGGGGTTCGATGTCATGGACATGGGTTTGGTTGATGGGGTCAGGATCCCTCATAAGTTCAAGCCTCCTTGTTTCGAAAGATATAATGGGACTTCTTGTCCTCGAACCCATCTGCAATCTTTTCTCGGAAGATTAAAAGCTTACACCATGGACGAGAAATTGTGGATGTTCTACTTCGAAGATAGCTTGACTGGAGCATCAAGGGAATGGTATTCCCATCTGACAAGAGCAACTGTAAGATGCTGGAAGGACCTGGCAGAGGCCTTCATCAGACAGTATCAGTATAATCTGGATATGGCACCCAATAGGACCCTCCTAATGGGGATGTCACAATCATCAAGGGAGAGCTTCAGAGAATATGCTCAAAGATGGAGACAGCTTGCTGCTGCTGTCCAGCCACCTATGTCTGAAAGAGAGATGGCTGATATGTTCATGAATACCCTTCAGGGAACCTATATTGATAGGCTAGCTGCTTTCTCTTCCACCAGCTTCGCAGATGTTGTTATAGCCGGGGAGAGAATTGAAAGCCTATTAAAGATGGGTAAGATATCTGATAATGGTGCTAGTTCGTCCAGTGGTACAAGGAAGCCTTTTGCAGGCCCTAGAAGAGCTGGCGAGACCAATGCCATTCACACCAGCAGGGGTAGGCCCCATTATGTTCCCAGAACCATAGCAGCAGTCACAATTCCTGCTCCAGCTCATCCTCAGCCCGTTTATCAACCTCCTCAACAAAATTTCCAACAACAACTTCCGTATCAGCAGAATCAATATCCTCCAAGAAACAACTACAACAACAACTCCAACAACAACAATCAACAGAGGCCATTCCAACAGAGGCCTTCTCAAGCTAACAGGGTGATAGACCCGATTCCAATGCCATATGCTGCCTTATTGCCACAACTTCTGAAACTCAACCTAGTTGAGCTAAGAACGTTGGCACCGCCGGATCCTAACAGTCTACCAAGAAACTATGACTCTAATGCTAGGTGTGCTTTTCACTCAAACGCGCCTGGTCACAGTACGGAAAAATGCAGGGCTCTGCATATGAAGGTACAAGACTTGGTAGACTCCAAGGCTTTGAACTTTGCACCTCCGCCCAATGTCAACAAAAACCCAATGCCAAACCATGGTGGTCCTCGAATTAACGCAATCGAAGAAGACACACCGTCTTATTTCATAACCAGTGTGGATCAGATCAGGACACCATTGGTAGAAATCAAAGCTCAACTCCGTGAAAACAATATATTTCCGGGGTGTGAACTGGGGTGCCCCTACTGCAATATCTCGTGGAATGGGTGTGAAGACTTGAGGAATGGCATTGACAACCTTATTAAGAGTGGCCTCTTACAGATCACTACATCATTTCCGGCAAATCCGGCAACTTCATCAGCAACGGTTTCAGATCCTCCTACAAATACAGCAACAGTTGTTCCCAACAATTCATCAGCAACATCAGCAAGTACCTCATCTGTTCTACCCAATGATCAGTTTTCAACAGTTTCTCCTGTTACGACTTCAGCTTCAGTCCACTTCGACTCCCCATCAACAACAACAACAGTTCTTCCAACAGAACCTTCTACAACTCCAGCAAACGATCATGAAGATGTCTCTACTGTTACCATCTTCTACGATCCAGAAAATAACTCCGCCTACCATTCAGAGGTTGCTGCTCCCACTAGAGCACCAGTTACTATCTTTTATGATCCACAAACAATTGCAGTCCCTTCAGCAGCATCAATCAGTCCGGTTACCGTCACAGTACCTGGACCTGTACCGTATGAAAGCAATAGGGCCATCCCTTGGCACTATGGCTCTGACGTGTACTGTGAAGGGAAAAGAATCACTCTGGAAACATCAGCACCTGCACCACAAATTGATAATGTGGGCGGAGGCGGAGGCTTCACCCGAAGCGGACGTCTCTTTGCTTCACAAGTCCAAAGACCTACTGCCGAAGCAGAAGCTGCTGCCAAGGCAAAGGGGAAAGGCCCGGTGCAGGAAGATCCAGCTGTCAAAGAAGCCCTGAAGACTCCATTTGATCAGGAAGTTGATGAGTTTATGAGAATCATCAAAAAGAGTGACTACAAAATTGTGGATCAACTTCACCAGACGCCATCCAAAATCTCCATCCTCTCACTGCTTATGTGCTCCGAAGCCCATCGGAATGCACTACTGAAAGTACTGCACGCAGCTTACGTGCCCGAGGAGATTACTGTCAATCAATTGGAAACCGTCGTTGGAAATGTCACTGCTAGCAATGGGCTAGGGTTTACCAATTCTGACCTGACAGTGGATGGCCGCAATCACAACAAAGCCTTGCACATAACCATGGAATGCAAAGGAGCTGTCCTTTCACATGTGCTGGTGGACACAGGATCATCCCTGAATGTCTTACCGAAGAAGGCTCTGGTGAAGCTTGAATATGATGGACTGGCATTGAGACCCAGCAACCTGGTGGTTAGAGCTTTTGATGGCTCGAAGAGATCGGTTCTGGGAGAGGTTGAGCTGCCTGTGACAATTGGCCCGCAAACATTTAAAACTATCTTTTATGTGATGGACATTCAGCCCGCCTACAGCTGTTTGTTGGGTAGACCCTGGATTCACGCCGCTGGCGCAATAACGTCTACCCTTCACCAAAAGTTAAAATATGAGTGGGAAGGCCAAGTTGTCACAATCTGTGGGGAGGAGGATATATTTGTGAGTCATCTGGCCACTTACAAGTATATTGAAATGGATGGAGAGATCGTTGAAACCATGAGCCAAGGTTTTGAGGCCTTGAACGTGAATGAAGCATCTGCTGTTTCGGGGATCTCCATGACGTCATACCAACAAGCCCGGAAGGTTGTTGAAGAAGGAACTGCCCAAGGCTGGGGCAAGGTCTTAGCTGTGGAGGAAAAGAAGGACAAATTTGGGTTGGGTTACAAACCAACTCAACATCAAGTGAAGGCTGCTGGAGAGCCTGGTTTTGTCAGTGGGGGAATGCTTACCCCCGATGCTATCAACTGCCTGGAAGACGAGCTGGAAGAGGAGCGCAACCTGGAGAATTGGATTCGTCCGAAGATCCCGGGGAGCAGTATCTCGAACTGGTCTTCCCAGGGAATTATAAGTGTTACTCGAGCAGAGTAATTATTATTTCCTGTATCTTTTATAGCATGCATCAAAGTCTTGCATCTTGCCCAAGATGACAAGACTCATTTTGTAATCAGGGCCATCTGTACTTTTGTGCAAACAAGATTAAATTAATGAAATATCAGACAATCTTTTTGCAAACGAGTCTTTTCCTTTTCTGCTCACTGTTTTTCCATTTTTCTTTTTGTACAAAAATAAATGGCGGTGTTTTCAAAATGATAACTTCATTTCACTTTTCTAAATAAGACTAAAATCAGATCACTAAAATGAACCAATTAAACCCTTGCAGAGAGTGCCATCCTGACCGCACCGACAACAGCACGGCTATGACATCGTATGACTTTGACAATCCGATCAATCAAGCTGACGAAGGGGTTGAAGAAGAATACGAGCTTCCTGAAGAGCTAGCCAGGTTGTTAAGACAAGAGGAAAAGGTTATTACCCCTCATCAGGAGGAGGTTGAAGTGATTAATCTTGGTACAGAGGAAAATGTGAAAGAAGTTAAAATCGGGGCCTGCCTGCAAGACTCAGTGAAGAGGCAACTGATAGATCTGCTTCAAGAGTATGTTGATGTGTTTGCCTGGTCATATCAAGACATGCCAGGGTTGGATACCGATATTGTTGTGCATAAGCTGCCTTTGAGGGAAGAATGCCCACCAGTCAAACAGAAGTTGCGCCGAACTCGCCCAGACATGGCTATGAAAATCAAGGAAGAGGTACAAAAGCAGTGGGACGCCGGGTTCCTTGCTGTAACTAGCTATCCACCGTGGGTTGCTAATATTGTGCCTGTGCCTAAGAAGGACGGCAAAGTAAGAATGTGTGTTGATTACCGGGATCTGAACAGAGCCAGCCCGAAAGATGACTTCCCATTACCTCACATTGATGTATTGGTGGATAACACGGCTCAGTTCTCGGTATTCTCCTTCATGGATGGATTTTCAGGATATAATCAGATCAAGATGTCACCTGAAGACATGGAGAAGACAACATTCATCACACCTTGGGGCACGTTCTGTTATAAAGTGATGCCATTCGGACTGAAGAATGCTGGTGCCACCTATCAACGGGCTATGGTAACATTATTCCACGATATGATCCACAAGGAAATCGAGTGTTATGTGGATGATATGATCGCCAAGTCCCTTACAGAGGAAGAACACCTGGTAAATCTGCTGAAATTGTTCAAGCGTCTGAGGAAATATCAACTGAAGTTGAACCCCAACAAATGCACATTCGGGGTGCGATCCGGTAAGCTGCTGGGCTTTGTTGTAAGCGAAAAGGGGATTGAAGTTGACCCTGATAAAGTCAAAGCCATCCAAGAGATGCCTGCACCGAAAACTGAGAAAGAGGTTCGAGGTTTCTTAGGTAGATTGAACTACATTTCACGGTTCATATCTCACCTTACAGCAACTTGTGAACCCTTGTTCAAACTGTTAAGAAAAGAACAAACGGTCAGGTGGAACGAAGATTGCCAGAAGGCTTTTGACAAGATCAAGGAGTATTTGCAAGAACCTCCAATCCTTATGCCTCCAGTTGAAGGAAGACCTCTGATTATGTACTTGACAGTATTAGAAGAATCGATGGGGTGTGTACTAGGTCAGCATGACGAGTCTGGTCGAAAAGAGTATGCGATATACTACCTAAGCAAAAAGTTTACCGACTGTGAACAGCGTTATTCACTGCTCGAGAAAACTTGCTGTGCTTTAGCGTGGGCTGCTCGCCGACTGAGACAGTACATGTTGACCCATACTACTCTATTGATCTCAAAGATGGACCCAGTTAAGTACATTTTCGAGAAGCCAGCTCTTACCGGACGGGTTGCAAGATGGCAGATGATTCTTACAGAATATGACATACAGTACACCTCTCAGAAAGCCATAAAGGGCAGTGTACTATCTGAATATCTTGCTGAGCAACCCATTGATGATTACCAGCCAATGAGGTTTGATTTCCCGGATGAAGACATCATGTTCATTAAATCAAAAGATCATGAAGAGCCTATTCACACTGAAGGGCCTGACCCAGAAGAAGAATGGACTATGATGTTCGACGGGGCTGTTAACATGAATGGCCGTGGCGTTGGTGCAGTGCTCATTACACCTAAAGGGGTTCACATGCCTTTCTCGGCAAAGCTCACTTTCAACTGCACTAACAACGAAGCTGAATACGAAGCTTGCATTATGGGTCTTGAGGAAGCCATTGACCTCAGGATCAAGACATTGACCGTATTCGGAGATTCAGCTTTGGTAGTCAATCAGACCAACGGAAAATGGTACACCCACCAAGATCATCTGATACCTTACAGGGATTATACGAGAAGGTTATTGACTTTCTTCACAACAGTCAAGCTTGAGTATATCCCTCGCGACGAGAATCAGTTTGCAGATGCTCTTGCTACCATTTCATCCATGATCAAAGTGCAGACTGCCAACTTCGTACCTCAGATTTCAGTATCGAGACTTGATAGACCAGCATATGTATTTGCAGCAGATATTGCTAAAGATGATAAGCCTTGGTTCCATGACATCAAGTGCTTCTTGGAGGATCAAACGTACCCACCTGGGGCATCTTCCAATGATAAAAAGACTTTAAGAAGGCTTGCTGGAAGTTTCTTTCTGAACACTGATGGATCTTTATACAAGAGGAACTTTGATATGGTACTCCTCAGATGTGTTGACAAGACAGAAGCAGATTTGTTGATGCATGAAGTGCACGAAGGATCCTTTGGTACCCATGCAGGAGGGCATGCCATGGCTAAGAAGTTGTTAAGATCAGGCTATTACTGGATCACAATGGATGCCGACTGTTGTGCTTACGCCAGAAAATGCCATAAATGCCAGATTTATGCAGACAAGGTGCATGTACCTCCCAATCCCCTGAACATAATGTCTTCACCATGGCCCTTTGCTATGTGGGGCATTGACATGATTGGCAAAATTGAGCCAACTGCTTCGAACGGCCACAGATTCATCCTGGTCGCCATCGATTATTTTACAAAGTGGGTTGAAGCAGCCTCATATGCAAACGTCACCAGGCAAGTGGTAGCTCGATTTCTGAAAAGAGATATCATCTGTAGATATGGAGTGCCCGAGCGAATCATTACTGACAATGGTTCTAATCTCAACAACAAAATGATGGCCGAATTATGCCGGGACTTCAAGATCCAACATCACAATTCTTCTCCTTACAGGCCAAAGATGAACGGCGCTGTTGAGGCAGCCAATAAGAACATCAAGAAGATTGTGCAAAAGATGGTAGTCACCTACAGAGACTGGCATGAAATGTTGCCATTTGCCTTGCATGGGTATCGCACATCAATCAGAACGTCCACTGGGGCAACACCGTATCAGCTTGTGTATGGTATGGAAGCAGTCCTACCGGTTGAAGTTGAACTACCCTCCTTACGGGTATTAATGGATGTTAAACTGAGTGAAGCAGAATGGGTTCGGGCCCGATACGAACAACTGAGTCTGATCGAAGAGAAGAGATTGGCTGCAATCTGTCATGGGCAGTTATATCAGAAGAGAATGAAGAGAGCCTTCGATCAGAAAGTCAGGCATCGAGAGTACCAAGTGGGAGATCTTGTGCTGAAGAGAATCCTCCCTCCTCATACAGACCACAGGGGCAAATGGACTCCAAATTATGAAGGACCATTCGTCGTCAAGAAAGTTTTCTCTGGTGGAGCACTGATGCTCAGCACCATGGATGGTGAAGATTTCCCGTCCCCTGCGAATTCAGATGCAGTTAAAAAATACTTCGCATAAAATGACCCGCTGGACATAAAAACAGAATGTAAGTCCAGGCAAAAATAGGGCATCCCGGCGAGTCAAAAACAGAATAAAAGACTCGGGCAAAAATAAGGGAAATAAGCAAAAAAATGTACACCCGCTGAGTTGAAAAGCCGCATTGGACAGCTCGGGCAAAAATGGGTATCCCGATGGATTGAAAACCCGAAAGGGCGATCCATGCAAATAAGGGGATAAGCGAACAACTGCATTCTGAATTCGTCTGTATCGCTTGCAACTTGGTAAGCTCTAAAGGATCAAGCTTCAATCAGACTCAACCCTCTCCAGAAAGCAAGACGAGAAGAACGTCATTGTCATACGAGTCATAGCAGAAGAGGAAGCTCCTCAAAGCGTCATCAACACCGCCAGCACTTTATTTCTCAATTTGTAACAATCTCCTCATTTCAGGAGATATGATTCTCTGACTGTATCTTGCCAATTCAGGGCACACAAATTAATAAAGTCGAATTTTCAGTCATGTTTCGTTTTTACATTTATGTTTTGCAAAGAGTTGTCTGATATCTCTAAAAATACAATTGCATAAGTACAGATGCCTCTCTCTAAAAATAAAAACACATGCTTACGGGGAATATACTTACTCTCGAAAGTACTTGTCTCCTATGACGGAATCCAGTAAGGGGTACCTCGGGACCTTTTCGTGCGTTTCCTTATCTTTGCAGGATTGCAGGTATCCAGAACACAACCTGGGGCACGCAAGCTACGTCTCAGCAACTGGCAAATCATTATCAACTCACCTGGCACTGGGAGGTGCCCACTTCCCCAGCAAGGTTGCCAAATCAACATACAGCATCGGGAATGCTCTATCCCCAGCTGAGTTGCCTCTCACAATTCCCCAGCTGAGTTGGCCGCTTATTACTTATCCCCATCAGAATGGGCAGGTGTCACAGAAGACGCCCTTATCCCCAGCCGAGTTGTCATCTCGCCCTCAGCTGAGTACAAATCAGGGAATCATCCCCACAGAGCTCCAGCCTCTATCCAAAAGAGCGGCGCATAGAAGATCACAACAGAGTACAGAAAGCTTCTACAAACCCCAGCTGGGTCCCGTATTGTAAGAATATGTCAATCGACGACGTATATTCCCAAGCAGATACACCAATAGATCTACCAATGATCCCATCCCCAGCTGGGATGTCTTCCTCAGCAGATCGACCAGAGATCTTCGCAACAACGGGATCCGAATCCCGGATCTGTGCCTCTTTGCATAATCATAGCATTCGCATCATATTATACCCTCAGAGCGTAGCATTCCGTCTAATACGGAGCATTACGGCAAAAATCAAATGCATAGCATAATCATAAGTCATGTTGTGATTTGAACACTTGTAAATATTGACAATCTGTCAGCATACAGAATACATCCCCATCAGAGTTCCAGCAAAAGCAGTTGCCCCATATCACAAACACCAGGGCATATCTCCTTTTTGATACCCGTCCGTATCATCATTTCCCAGCAGGTTGCCTGAATACACTTTACAAACCAAGATCACCAGTATTGCAGCAGAAAGCCAAAGACACCCTCGTTGCACTTACATATACCTATACACTTTCTTGACACCCGTCCGTGTCATGTCCCCAGCGTGGTCGCCTACACTTGTATATACACTTTCCTGACACCCGTCCGTGTCATATCCCCAGCAGATAAACACTCACCTATACATTATATATACTCACTACCCATTGGTACACCTACTCAGATACTCGTCCGTATCTTATATACACCATGTATATCCCCGCAGATTCGACAGTAGTCCTTGTTCTTTGTTAACCAGTTGGTACTCGTCCGTACCATCATCTCAGAACATTGCGTCTAATGTTTGTTTCTACATGATACTCGTCCGTATCATAGTCTTAAGGATGCTCGTCCGCATTTTTAATCCATACACCGTGTCAAACACTGATGTCTTCGGGAATATAGATGCTCGCCTGTGTCTACTATTCCCCAGAAGAATCTCCAGATGCAACACTCGTCCGTGTTCTTTGTTAACCTGTTGATACTCGTCCGTATCATCATCTCTGAGCATGTGTCAGTTTGTTTCTACATGATACTCGTCCGTATCATAGTCTTAAGGATGCTCGTCCGCATCTTTAATCTATACACAATACCAAACACTTATACCTTTTGTTTCTCGGATGTAAACGCTCGTCCGTGTTTACTATCTCCCCAGTAGATCACCAACAAATTTTCTTTTTATCTAACACTCGTCTTGTGTTATGATACCTTTGAGAGCAGCCGTCCCCTGCTGAGTGGTCGTCCTCCACTTCTTGATGGTCGTCCTCCATCATGCTCGTCCGATGGCCGTCCCCATCGTTGACCTTTTCTATCCGATGGCCGTCCCCATCGTTGATTTTAGCAGCCGTCCCCTGCTAGGTGGTCGTCCTCCACCTTTTGATGATCGTCCTTCATCACTTTATCCAATGGCCGTCCCCATTGTTGATTTTAGTTGTCTAACACTCATCCTGTGTTATGATAAACTTTGAGAGCAGCCGTCCCCTGCTGAGTGGTCGTCCTCCACTTCTTGATGGTCGTCCTCCATCTTGCTCGTCCGATGGCCGTCCCCATCGTTGACCTTTTCTATCCGATGGCCGTCCCCATCGTTGATATTTTCGGCAGCCGTACCCTGCCAGGTGGTCGTCCTCCACCTTTGATGGTCGTCCCCATCATATTTCTTTCATGCCCAACAGAGCAGCCGTCCCCTGCTAGGTGATCGTCCTTCACCTTTGATGGCCGTCCCCCATCATCTGTTTATTTCATTCATTCTTTAACCCGATGGCCGTCCCCGTCGTGGTCCCTTTTCCTTTTTAGCCCGATGGCCGTCCCCATCGTTGGTTACTTTACCTTTATGAACTTGATGGCCGTCCCCGTCATGTTTCATTAATCCTCAGAATTTTGCAGCTTTATCTTGATGGCCGTCCCCATCATGATATTTTATTTTCCCCAGCTAGTCGGCCGTCCCCGTCTTAGCTTTACCTGTTATCCCCAGCTTGTCGGTCGTACCCGTCATTGCTTTATACACTTTACCAGCATGTCGGCCGTCCCCGTCATCGCTTTGCTTCACATACCACCTTACCCAGCAGTCGTCCTCTGCTCGACGGTCGTCCTCCGTCGCCCACACTTTACAATATACTTTATTTTCTTATACATTCTATATCCCTTTTCTTCTTCATTTTGTGAGTGCAAAATTTTGGACTGTCTTTGATATTCAACCACAAGTTATCTTGTTTGCCTGTTAAGCCGTCGCTTACAACCTGCACAGCTAACTCGTGCTTGAATAGGGGCAGCTGTAAACACCCCAAATTTGCCCTCACCCATTCACACATGACTTGTGATCATCTCATATGCATAAACACAAACATATCATCTCACATCTCATTTTGATCCACTGCATAGCTTCTAAGGCATCTGCACCTAGGGTTGTGATCTGAGCAATCCCAAAGCATCTTGAGCCATTCCAAAGGCCACCAATCAATTCAAAGGGGTCCATGTGTGTTCTTATATCATGTTACATCCCCACAAAGTCAAAATGCAGAGGAATCACAAGAACTAGGGTTTGAGTGGATGCAGAGCCAGGATGAACTGCACAGTTGACTGAAAATTAGGGTTTTGGTTTCAGAGGCCATAACTCCAAATTTTTTGGTCATTCTTGTTTCCATTGGTCTCTATATGGTATAGGGAGTATGCATATCAATTTTCATGAAGAAATTCCATGGGGAAGTCATCTGATCAAGAGTTGACTTTTCAGACAAGTCAGTGTAAAATCAGGGCATCTGAGGCCCCCAATGACCCAACCAATGGGTGATCTTCATCATTTTGAGTGTATATGATCTTTATTTGATCATGGAAGAAGTTTGAAGTTCATGGAAATCAAGAATTTAGGGTTTTTGCAAAAGTTGACTTTTTGGGTTTTGTTGACTTTTCAAGAAGGCATCCTTTTAGGTCAATTTTCAAGCTTTGATTTATGATCCAAAGAGGCTTCAAATGGAAAAACTTTGGTCATGAAAGTTGTAGATCTCATCTTTCCCTTTTCAAAAAGTACAAGAACATGATCTAATTCTTCTTGAATCAAAAGTTATGGTGTGTTAAAGTTAGCAAAAATCATTGTTTTTCATGTCATGCACTAAGTGAAAATTTTGCAAAGTCTTGAATCAAGTCAAAATGCAGCCTCCAATTCATGTCAAACCAGCATGCCAACTTCCTCTAAGTCATAAAAATCAGAAATGAACTAGGAATGCCCATGATTTCATGCTTGTTTATGCAAAAAGTCACATGTGAACCATAAGCCAACCTAGTTGCAAAACCACTCATAACCTTATGCCAACTTGCTGCATTGAGCCTTGGGTCAAGCCAACCTCTCACACTCACCATGCTGCACCAGAACCCAACTTGTCCTTGCCTAGCATCACACCATGCCCTATCTTACACAAAAGTGGACTTTGAGCAAAAAGTAACTCACCTATCCTAGCAGGCCATGTCACATCAAGAGACCAATCAGAATTGTTTATTCATTAAATTTGCAAACCATATCACATGAGAACCAAGGCTGAAGCATTACCATTCACAACTTACACAAAAACCTCCCAACTTGCAAGTTCTATCGAATCCATTCACACAGCCTCTAAACACAAAAACTTTCTTCATCAATCATCTCACCACACTCCATAGGCCACCCAGCACCCAAAGCACAAGCCCAAAACAGCCTGAATACCCCATAGCCATTGCTCACCTTCATTCTGCAACTTCATTCGAATCTCTTTCCTCAAGCCACAAACACTTCAACCAACACCATAAACCTTCTCAATACACCTCATAGGTCATAAACAACCCATCACCATGACTTGAAAGGGCCAGAAACTCATCTGCCATTGTTGACTGAGCATGAAACAGTTCTCTTCGAAACTCATCATCCAACAAATATAAACTCCATTTGAGCATTCAAGCAACTTTGGGGGACCAAGAGGAGCAGATTGAGCAAGGAGAAGAGGCCTGAAAGTTCCAGAATCAAAGTTTGCAAATCTCAGGTAGCTCCAAATTAATTTTTCCAGAAATCAATTTGATTGTTACAAACTTGCTCTACATGTCTTGCTGATCATTCTGGTACCATTGGTTTTGAAAATGGTTGCGTTTTGAGAGTTTAATTTCAGTTTGAAGCTTACGAACCCTAGAACTTAGTTGCTTCGATTCAGCTTGTTTAGGTTAGATAAATTTGTTTTAGGTTAGGGGTTTGATTCGTGGGAGTGTTAGGATCATTTCCTTGGTCTTAGTTTTCATTTATTTTACGTTTTTAGGGAGTTGGGTGATTTTCAGGTGACCCCCTGGCCGGAGAAGATGACCGGAGGTCTTCTCCGGCCACCTGAGATTAATTAGGGTTTAATCCCATAATTAGTGTAGGTTTGAATATAGGCCGTTGATACGCGTGGACCAGTTGACTTCCCTCCCTTTCCAACGCTCCAGATCATCTCATTTGCCCTAATCCACGTGGTTAATTTTAATTAATTGTGATTTACTCAGTTTGAATCCTGGCCATCAGATTGCGCGCCAGTCAATCTTTTCAAACCCAGAGCGCATCCTGGCCATCCAATCTAATTACTTTCCATTAAATTTGATTTTTAATTCATTTTATTTATTTTATTTGTATCAATTATTTAAAATAGCAAAAAAATCATAAAAATTATGAAACTTTTTCTTTAAGGTTTTATTAATTTTTATGACACAAAAACATTTTTATTTTATTTTTTATCATTAAAAAAGTATTTTTAAATATTTAAGAGATTATTTTTAATTGATTAATGAGAATTAATTAATTAAAAATACTTTTAGGTATTTAAAAATTACAAAAAAATTCATGAGATGTTCTAAGACATTTAGAAACATTGTCCAACCTTCAAACCAAATTTCTTTTTTGATCTTGATGCATTATAAGAATTTTTCATTGAATTAAATCATTTTGGATGCATTATTTTGATCATATGTTTGAAAATTCATTTCTGTCTTTTGGTAAAGGTTGAGACATTGATTCTTTTTGCATTGTTTTCCATTTGACATGTACTTTCAAGGATAAAAAGGCCAAGATTTGATCTTGCATTTTCTAATTGATTGGCATTTCTTTTGTTACAAACCCTAAAAAACCCTAATAACTTGTAAAATTCATAACTTGAGTTTGGTTGAGAGTTGAGAGCTCCCCTTTGGGCAGTGGTTCATTATAGGCCTAGGGTTTCTTTGGGTACCATTTTCCATTTTTAGGTTAAGGTTTGCTTCTGTTTTTGGTTTGTGTTTGATGTTTGTTTCATGAACCCTAATTTGGGCTTCCCTTTGCATCATTCTTGCATTTCCTTACATGACTTGACTTGCCATTGCATTTTGTGCATTCTTATGATTCATTTGACATCTTAAGACATGTATGAAGCATCATTGATCATTGCATTACATGTTTGCCATGCCATTTGTCTTGTATGATTCATAACATTCCATGCTTATTCATGTTTCTTAACTTGCATCATTTGCATCCATGACTTTGTATGAACATCTCATTGTTTTGTCTCATGTTCATAGCACTTCATAACATCATAATCATCATGTGTATGCTCCTGGTTTTGCTTTGTATCATGACTTTACATCTCATCTTGCATTGCATTGCATTTCTTTCTAACATTTCAGGTGGTAAGTAAATTTGGGAAGTGAATTTGCCTTCACTTCTCATAACTTTTCTTCTCATCTTCTTTTGCATACCTTGCTGCATTCTTACTTGTGTTTGAGTTTGAGCTTGCTCATTCTTCCTTCTCCCACTTTCTTTCTTCAAGTGACTTGACTTCTTGAATGAAGCAAGTCACTTTGCTTCTCTTGATCTTGTTCATCTGCTTCCTGGTGGTTCATCTGAAGATTGTTCTTGAAAACCTCACAAACATTAGGACCAACCAAGCATGATAATGAATTAGGGTTTTGATTAGTCTCCCCCATAGTTTTTACCTTTGTGTCTCTCCTTGAGTCATCTCTCCTCACCTCATAATCAGGGACTAAACCCTCAAGGCTTTAAGACTTTGTGATTAAGATCATGCCTGCATCCTTCTTTTAGGATGGAGTGTATAACTTTAATCCTAAGTCTTGGACCCTTAAGGTGTTGAACTCTCTTAATTAATCCATCTAATAATCCTCAAGACAATACACTTGTAACTTGGGCCTTGCATTAGGGTTCTAATTCTTCCTTAATTGGTTAAGAAGGACTAACCCTAAAGTTAATGGACAAGTCCCCCTCAAGTTGTCTTACAAATCATAAAAAACACTTCATCATCAAATCACTAATTAAAATCCATCTAATAAAGACTTGTTTTGTCATGGGTTTAATCCCTAATCATGGATTAAGTTGAGGAGCTTTCCTCAGCTTAAACATTCTCATCTATTATCCTTCTTTTAGGATGGTGTAATGAGTCTGTTTAATCCCTGATCATGGCTTAACCTCATTACTCAACACTAAACAAAAAAACACAAAAACACCTAAATAATCACAAGTAGGTTAATGATCTTAACCCTACATCAAAGGTGATTAAGTGTGAGAATCTGACTTCACACTTAAGGTATTCTCATTACCCCTAATCAGAGGGATGATGTGATGAGTTTACCAAATCCATTGATTTAGGTTTAAGCTCATTATCTTATGACAAACTCCAAAAAGAAATAAAAGACTGAAAACACAAAAAACAAACAATAATCGTCTCCTTCGGGATTCTTTTCTCATCATCTTCACTCACAAACGAGAACTTGCTTCTTTCGTCTAATGCAAGACAGTTTGCATCTGTGCCAGACAGATCATACACTTGAGCATAGACTGCAAGCAGTTCACAAGTCAATTCACCTTTCAGTCTCTTTGGGTCGAACTACGGTGTTCTGACTTCCTCATTGCACGAGAGGATACGTAGGCATAACTTAACAGTTATCGAACAAAAGTCTCTGTACATTCCCCCTCCTTCCAGCTTCATTCTTTAGCCTCATGATCTTGAGCAATTCATTTCATTCCTGATCTCACACTGACACTTTTATACTTCATATCACTTATACATTTTGCACTGACACCTGTACATTCTTTTCCAGCTATTTCATACACAGATTGCACTGACACTACCCCTTTAAAACACAAATCTTTCAAGCGTGGATCCCGTCGAGTACGGCGGACAATCTGGGTGCTAATACCTTCCCAGGTTGTAACCAACCCCCTTTCTCAGTCTCTCTGGTTCGCAAACCGTCTTATCCATCCTTTTTTAGGCCTATGCAGCATTGCCTTTCCTCCGGGATAAAAATGCCTAGCTGGCGACTCTTTTCATTCTCCAGTGAGTTCACGGCTGTGTGTTCTCACTGTTCCCTTCGCCGACCGTTCGCGTCTGTACCTTCATATGATCCATTGTCATTTGTCGGGAGCGACACTCATGCCGCCAGTTGAAGGAAGACCTCTGATAATGTACCTGACAGTATTAGAAGAGTCAATGGGGTGTGTGCTGGGCCAGCATGACGAGTCTGGTCGAAAAGAGTATGCAATATACTACCTAAGCAAAAAGTTTACCGACTGTGAACAACGTTATTCACTGCTCGAGAAAACTTGCTGTGCTTTAGCGTGGGCTGCTAGCCGACTGAGACAGTATATGTTGACCCACACTACTTTATTGATCTCAAAGATGGACCCGGTCAAGTACATATTTGAGAAGCCAGCGCTTACCGGACGGGTTGCAAGATGGCAGATGATTCTCACAGAATACGACATCCAGTACACCTCTCAAAAAGCCATCAAGGGCAGTGTACTATCTGAATATCTTGCTGAGCAACCCATAGATGACTACCAGCCTATGAGATTTGACTTCCCTGATGAAGACATCATGTTCATTAAATCAAAAGATCATGAAGAGCCTGTTCACACTGAAGGGCCCGACCCGGGAGAAGAATGGACTATGATGTTTGATGGGGCTGTTAATATGAATGGTCGTGGTGTTGGTGCAGTACTCGTTACACCCAAAGGAGTTCACATGCCTTTCTCGGCAAAACTCACTTTCAACTGCACTAACAACGAAGCTGAATACGAAGCTTGCATTATGGGTCTTGAGGAAGCCATTGACCTCAGGATCAAGACATTGACCGTATTCGGAGATTCAGCTTTGGTAATCAATCAAACCAATGGAAAATGGTACACTCACCAGGATCATCTGATACCTTATAGGGATTATACAAGGAGGTTATTGACTTTCTTTACAATAGTCAAGCTTGAGTATATCCCTCGGGACGAGAATCAGTTTGCAGATGCCCTGGCTACCATTTCGTCCATGATCAAAGTTCAGACTGCCAACTTTGTACCTCAGATTTCAGTGTCCAGACTTGACAGACCAGCGTATGTGTTCGCATCAGATGTTGTCAAAGATGATAAGCCTTGGTTCCATGACATTAAGCGCTTCTTGGAGGATCAAACATACCCCCCTGGGGCATCTTCCAATGATAAGAAGACTTTGAGAAGGCTTGCTGGAAGTTTCTTTCTGAACACTGATGGGTCTTTATATAAAAGGAACTTTGATATGGTACTCCTACGATGTGTTGACAAGACAGAAGCAGATTTATTGATGCATGAAGTGCACGAAGGCTCCTTTGGTACCCATGCCGGAGGGCATGCCATGGCTAAGAAGTTGTTGAGATCAGGCTATTACTGGATCACAATGGATGCAGACTGTTGTGCCTACGCCAGAAAATGCCACAAATGCCAGATCTACGCAGATAAGGTGCATGTGCCTCCCAATCCTTTGAACATCATGTCTTCACCATGGCCCTTTGCCATGTGGGGCATTGATATGATCGGCAAGATTGAGCCAACTGCTTCAAATGGCCACAGATTCATCCTGGTCGCCATTGACTATTTCACTAAGTGGGTCGAAGCAGCCTCAAATGCAAACGTCACAAGACAAGTGGTAGCCAGATTTCTGAAGAGAGATATCATCTGTCGATATGGAGTGCCCGAGCGAATCATTACTGATAATGGTTCCAATTTAAACAACAAAATGTGGATGACATGATTGCCAAGTCCCTTACTGAAGAATATCACCTGGTGAATCTGCTCAAGTTGTTCAAGCGTCTGAGAAAGTATCAACTGAAGTTGAACCCCAACAAATGCACATTCGGGGTGAGATCTGGTAAGCTGCTGGGCTTTATTGTAAGCGAGAAAGGGATTGAAGTTGACCCTGATAAAGTCAAAGCCATCCAAGAGATGCCTGCACCGAAAACTGAGAAAGAAGTTCGAGGGTTCTTAGGTCGATTGAACTATATCTCACGGTTCATATCTCACCTCACAGCAACCTGTGAACCCTTGTTCAAGCTGTTAAGAAAAGAACAAACGGTCAGGTGGAATGAAGACTGCCAGAGGGCTTTTGACAAGATCAAGGAATATCTGCAAGAACCTACAATCCTCATGCCTCCAGTTGAAGGAAGACCTCTGATAATGTACCTGACAGTATTAGAAGAGTCAATGGGGTGTGTGTTGGGCCAGCATGACGAGTCTGGTCGAAAAGAGTATGCAATATACTACCTAAGCAAAAAGTTTACCGACTGTGAACAACGTTATTCACTGCTCGAGAAAACTTGTTGTGCTTTAGCGTGGGCTGCTCGCCGACTGAGACAGTATATGTTGACCCACACTACTTTATTGATCTCAAAGATGGACCCGGTCAAGTACATATTTGAGAAGCCAGCGCTTACCGGACGGGTTGCAAGATGGCAGATGATTCTCACAGAATACGACATCCAGTACACCTCTCAAAAAGCCATCAAGGGCAGTGTACTATCTGAATATCTTGCTGAGCAACCCATAGATGACTACCAGCCTATGAGATTTGACTTCCCTGATGAAGACATCATGTTCATTAAATCAAAAGATCATGAAGAGCCTGTTCACACTGAAGGGCCCGACCCGGGAGAAGAATGGACTATGATGTTTGATGGGGCTGTTAATATGAATGGTCGTGGTGTTGGTGCAGTACTCGTTACACCCAAAGGAGTTCACATGCCTTTCTCGGCAAAACTCACTTTCAACTGCACTAACAACGAAGCTGAATACGAAGCTTGCATTATGGGTCTTGAGGAAGCCATTGACCTCAGGATCAAGACATTGACCGTATTCGGAGATTCAGCTTTGGTAATCAATCAAACCAATGGAAAATGGTACACTCACCAGGATCATCTGATACCTTATAGGGATTATACAAGGAGGTTATTGACTTTCTTTACAATAGTCAAGCTTGAGTATATCCCTCGGGACGAGAATCAGTTTGCAGATGCCCTGGCTACCATTTCGTCCATGATCAAAGTTCAGACTGCCAACTTTGTACCTCAGATTTCAGTGTCCAGACTTGACAGACCAGCGTATGTGTTCGCATCAGATGTTGTCAAAGATGATAAGCCTTGGTTCCATGACATTAAGCGCTTCTTGGAGGATCAAACATACCCCCATGGGGCATCTTCCAATGATAAGAAGACTTTGAGAAGGCTTGCTGGAAGTTTCTTTCTGAACACTGATGGGTCTTTATATAAAAGGAACTTTGATATGGTACTCCTACGATGTGTTGACAAGACAGAAGCAGATTTATTGATGCATGAAGTGCACGAAGGCTCCTTTGGTACCCATGCCGGAGGGCATGCCATGGCTAAGAAGTTCTTGAGATCAGGCTATTACTGGATCACAATGGATGCAGACTGTTGTGCCTACGCCAGAAAATGCCACAAATGCCAGATCTACGCAGATAAGGTGCATGTGCCTCCCAATCCTTTGAACATCATGTCTTCACCGTGGCCCTTTGCCATGTGGGGCATTGATATGATCGGCAAGATTGAGCCAACTGCTTCAAATGGCCACAGATTCATCCTGGTCGCCATTGACTATTTCACTAAGTGGGTCGAAGCAGCCTCATATGCAAACGTCACAAGACAAGTGGTAGCCAGATTTTTGAAGATAGATATCATCTGTCGATATGGAGTGCCCGAGCGAATCATTACTGATAATGGTTCCAATTTAAACAACAAAATGATGGCAGAGCTGTGCCGGGACTTCAAAATTCAACACCACAATTCTTCTCCTTACAGGCCAAAGATGAATGGCGCTGTTGAGGCAGCAAATAAGAATATCAAGAAGATTGTGCAGAAGATGGTAGTCACTTACAAAGACTGGCATGAAATGCTACCGTTCGCCTTGCATGGGTACCGCACGTCAATCAAAACATCCACTGGGGCAACACCGTACCAGCTTGTGTATGGTATGGAAGCAGTCCTACCTGTTGAAGTTGAGTTACCCTCTTTACGGGTAATAATGGATGTTAAACTAAGTGAAGCAGAATGGGTTCGGGCCCGATACGAACAACTGAGTCTGATTGAAGAGAAAAGATTGGCTGCAATCTGCCATGGGCAGTTATATCAGAAGAGAATGAAGAAAGCCTTCGATCAGAAAGTCAGGCACCGAGAATACCAAGTAGGAGATCTCGTACTGAAAAGAATCCTCCCTCCTCATACAGACCACAGGGGCAAATGGACTCCAAATTACGAAGGACCATTTGTGGTAAAGAAAGTTTTCTCTGGTGGAGCACTGATGCTCAGCACCATGGATGGTGAAGATTTCCCATCCCCTGTGAATTCAGATACAGTTAAAAAATACTTCGCATAAAAATGACCCGCTGGACATAAAAACAGAATGTAAGTCCAGGCCAAAATAGGGCATCCCGGCGAGTCAAAAACAGAATAAAAGACTCGGGCAAAAATAAGGGAAAATAAGCAAAAAATGTACACCCGCTGAATTGAAAAGCCGCATTGGAAAACTCAGGCAAAAATGGGTATCCCGATGGATTGAAAACCCGAAAGGGCGATCCATGCAAAATAAGGGAATAAGCGAACAACTGCATTCTGAATTCGTCTGTATCACTTGCAACTTGGAAAGCTCCAACAAAATCAAGCTTCAATCAGAATCAACTTTCTCCAGAAAGCAAGACGAGAAGAACGTCATTGTCATACGAGTCATAGCAGAAGAGGAAACTCCTTAAAGCGTCATCAACACCGCCAGCACTTTGTTTCTCAATTTGTAACAATCTCCTCATTTCAGGAGATATGTTTCTTTGACTGTATCTTGCCAGTTCAGGGCATTTAAATTAATAAAATCAGATTTTTCAGTCATGTTTCGTTTTGTATATTTTTATTTGCAAAGGATGTCTGACGTCTCTAAAAAAATCAGTTGCATAAGTACAGATGTTTTTCTCCAAAAAAATGATGATAATAAAACACATGCTTGCAGGGAATATACTTACTCTCGAAGGTACTTAACTCCTATGACGGAATCCAGTAAAGGATACCTCGGGGCCTTTTGTGCGTTTCTTTATCTTTGCAGGATTGCGGGTATCCAGGACGCAACTTGGGGCATGCAAGCTACATCTCAACAAGCTGGCAAATCAACAAAAGATCTCAGCATCCGAAATGCTCTATCCCCAGCTGAGTTGCCTCTTGTTGCTCTCCCCAGCTGAGTTGCCTCCCATAATTCCCCAGCCGAGTTGCCATTTCTTCCTCAGCAAATACAGAGGTCAGGGAATCATCCCCCCACAGAACCCTCAGCTTCTAGTCAAAAGAGCGACGCCCGAAGAAGTCACAACAGAGTGAAGAAGGCTTCTACAAACCCCAGCTGGGTCTCTCATGTCAAAGGATATGTCAATCGTTGACCTATATCCCCAAGCAATTATCATCTTATTAGATCTACCAATGATCTCATCCCCAGCTGGGAGGTCCACTTCAAACAGATCAGCCAGAGATCTTCACAGTAACGGGATCCGAATCCCGGTTTGATGTCTTTGCATAATCATGGCATTTGCATCATATTATCCCTTCAGAGCGTAGCATTCCGTTTAATACGGAGCATTACGGCAAAAGTCAAACGCATAGCATAATCATTAGCCATGTTCTGAATTAACACTTGTGAATAATAAATCCCCACCAGAATCCCAGCAAAAGCAGTTGCCTCACAAATCACAAATACCAGTATATATTTCCTTTTGATACCCGTCCGTATCAACGCTCCCCAGTAAAGTCGCCTGAACACTCTTTACAAACAAATCACCCATATCACGGACACTTCATGACACCCGTCCGTGTCATATCACCAGCAGAAAGCCGAAGACACCCTCTTTGCACTCACGCATACCTATATATACACTCTCTTGACACCCGTCCGTGTCATATCCCCAGCGCGGTCGCTTACACTTTTACAACCCATATACTTGTTGATATCATACTTTTCTCCTTTTGACACTCGTCCGTGTCACCCTCCCCAGCAGTTAAACATCATCTATACACCACTCGCTCTTATACAGATACTCGTCCATATCCTGTATATACCTTTTATATCCCCACAGATTCGACAATAGTCCTTGTTCTTTGTTAACCAGTTGGTACTCGTCCGTACCATCATCTCAGAACATTGCGTCTAGTGTTTGTTTCTACTTGATACTCGTCCGTATCATAATCTTAAGGATGCTCGTCCGCGTCTTTAATCCATACACTGTGTCAAACACTTTTGTCTTCTTGAATATAGACACTCGTCTGTGTCTACTATTCCCCAGAAGAGTCCCTTCAGATTCGACACTCGTCCGTGTTCTCTGTTAACCAGTTGATACTCATCCGTATCATCATCTTAGAACATGCGTCAAGCGTTTGTTTCTACCCGATACTCGTCCGTATCGTAGTCTTAAGGATGCTCGTCCGCATCTTTAATCTATACGCAAACATCTAAACACTCATACTTTCTTTTCTTGGTTGTAAACGCTCGTCCGTGTTTACTATCCCCAGCAGATCACCAACACAACAAATTTCCCTTTTTATCTGGCACTCGTCCTGTGTCATGATAGACCCTGAGAGCAGCCGTACCCTGCTGAGTGGTCGTCCTCCACTTCTTGATGGTCGTCCTCCATCATGCTCGTCCGATGGCCGTCCCCATCGTTGATTTCGGCAGCCGTACCCTGCCAGGTGGTCGTCCTCCACCTTTTGATGATCGTCCTTCATCATTTTATCCAATGGCCGTCCCCATTGTTGATTTTGGTTGTCTGACATTCGTCCTATGTCATGATAAACCCTGAGAGCAGCCGTCCCCTGCTGAGTGGTCGTCCTCCACTTCTTGATGGTCGTCCTCCATCATGCTCATCCGATGGCCGTCCCCATCGTTGACCTTTTATCCGGCATTCGTCTTATGTCGCGATATTTTCGGCAGCCGTACCCTGCCAGGTGGTCGTCCTCCACCTTTGATGGCCGTCCCCATCATTTTTCTTTTATCCCCAACAGAGCAGCCGTCCCCTGCTAGGTGATCGTCCTTCTCCTTTGATGGCCGTACCCCATCATCTGTTTATTTCATTTATTCTTTAACCCGATGGTCGTCCCCGTCGTAGTCCCTTTTCTTTTTTAGCCCGATGGCCGTCCCCATCAGTGGTTACTTTGCCTTATGAACTTGATGGCCGTCCCCGTCATGTTTCGTTAAATCCTCAGGGAATTTTACAGCTTTATCTTGATGGCCGTCCCCATCATGATTTTATTTCCCCAGCTAGTCGGCCGTCCCCGTCTTGGCTTTACCTTTTATCCCCAGCATGTCGGCCGTCCCCGTCATTGCTATTTACCCAGCAGTCGTCCTCTGCTCGACGGTCGTCCTCCGTCGCCCACACTTTACAATATACTTTATTTTCTTTTGACAATCTATATCCCTTTTCTTCTTCATTCTGTGAGTGCAAATTTTGGACTGTCTTTGGTATTCAACCACAAGTTATCTTGTTTGCCTGTTAAGCCGTCGCTTACATCCTGCACAGCTAACTCATGTTTGAATAGGGGCAGCTGTAAACACCCCAAATTTGCCCTCACCCATTCACACCATGGCTTGTGATCATCTCATATGCATAAACACAATCATATCACCCCACATCTCATTTTTGATTCACTGGATAGTTTCTAAGTTCATCTGCATCTAGGGTTTGTGATCTGAGCAATCCAGGATCCATCTGAGCCACTCCAAAGGCAACCAATCACTTCAAAGGGATCCATATGTGTTCAAGTATCATATTATATCCTCTCAAAGTCAAGGTTTCCAAAGAATCACAAGAACTAGGGTTTGAATGGATGCAGAGCCAGGTTTGACTGCACAGTTGACCTAAAATTAGGGTTTTGGTTTCAGAGGCCATAACTCCAATTTTTTTGGTCATTCTTGTTTCCATTGGTCTCTATATGTTATAGGGAGTATGCATATCAATTTTCATGGAGAAATTCCATGGGGAGGTCATCTGATCAAGAGTTGACTTTCTGGACAAGTCAGTGCAAAATCAGGGCATCTGAGGCCCCCATTGACCCAACCAATGGGTGATCTTCATCATTTTGAGTGTATATGATCTTTATTTGACCATGGAAGAAGGTTGAAGTTCATAGAAATCAAGAATTTGGAAGTTTTGCAAATGTTGACTTTTTGGGCATAGTTGACTTTTCAAGAATGCTTCATTTTAGGTCATTTTTCAAGCCTTGATTCTTGATCCAAAAATGCTTCAAATGGAAAAACTTTGGTCATGAAAGTTGTAGATCTCATCTTTCCCTTTTCAAAAAGTACAAGAACATGATCAAACTCTTCTTGGATCAAAAGTTATGGTGTGACAAAGTTGGCAAAAATCATTGATTTTCAAGGCATGCTTCAAATGAGAATTTTGCAAGATCATGAACTAAAGCCAATTGCAACCTCTAATTCATTTCAAACCATGACATAAACATTCCTTAGGCCTTAAAGGTCAGAATTGGACCAAGAATGCCCATGGTTTATGTTTGGTTGGCCAAAGAAATCATATGTGAACCAAAGGTGTAACAAGTTGCAAAACCACTCATTTCACTTCCTACAACTTGTGACATTGGCTGCTGACTTTGGCTAGCCTTTCCCCTCACCCTTGCTGCGCAGCCCCATGCTTGTACTTGCCTAGATCATGAGCCATACTTTCCTTACACAAAATTTGACTTTTGAGCAAAAGCAAACTTACCAATCACTATAGGCCAGGTCACATCATCTGACCTATAGGATTAAAATACAATATCATTTGGCAAGCAAAATGTATCAAGAGGCAAGGCTGAAACCTCATGTAGGAACACATTCACAAAACACACCCCAGCTGCATTTTGTTTCGAATCTCTCTGCCCAGCCATCAAACACTCAAACCATTTCCACACTTCAACTCACCACACTTCATAGACCTCAAACCACCAAGAGCCAGGCCTGAAACAAGCAAGAACACCCCACTGCCATTTCTCACCTCAACTTGCAGTTTCATTCGAAACTCTTTCCACAGCACACAAACATACAAACAAACACCACAGACCTTCTCCACTCACCATCTGGATCACAAAGAACCATTTACAATGGCCTGAAACTGCCTGAAACTCCATTGCCATTTCTGACTGAGCTTGAGCAGAAGCTTGTCAAACTCCTCATCCAGCCAACATAAATTCCTTTTGAGCATTCAAACATCATCTGGGGATCAAGTGGAGTGGATTGCACTGAAGGAAGTGGCCAGAAAGTCATCAGAGTGAAAGCTTCGAATCTCAGGTAGCTTGAAAAATATTTTTCCAGAAATCATTTTTCTTGTTCTAAACTTGCTCTTTGTGCCTTCCTGATCATGAATATGCTTTCAGTTTTTGAAATGGTGATGAAATGAACATTTAATTGCTCTCTGAAACTTGCGTGCCCTAGTTCTTATTTTCTTCGATTCAGCTTAGTTAGGAAGTATAAATTTGTTTTGAGAGAGGGTTTTGATTCGTGAGTGGTTGGAGATCATTTCCCAATTCTTAGATTTCATTTTAGTTATCTTTTTGGGGTTTTGGGGATTTTCAGGGGAGATGCTGGCCGGAGAAGACGACCGGAAGTCTTCTCCGGCAGCCTGAAAGTGTTTAAGCCCTAATTGTGTAATTAATTTCCATTTGAATGTGGACCATTGGATGCGTTGAAAGTGTTGACCTCCCGCGCGTGTGAATGGTTCAGATCAAGCCATTATGCCCTAATCCACGTGTTTATTTTAATTAATCCATAATTAAATTAATCTGATCAGAAGCAATCCTGGCCTTCCAAAAACGCGCGCGGTCAACCCCTTTGAATCCAGAGTGAATCCTGGCCCTCCTTTCTGATTACCTTTCATTTTATTTATTTTTATTTCATTTTCTTTTCATTTAAATTGCACAATTATTTTAAAATAGCAAAAATGTCTTAAAAATTATGAAACTTTTTCTTAAAAGTTTTATTAATTTTTAAGACCCAAAAATATTTTTATTTTATTTTTTATCATTAAAAAAAGTATTTTTAAATATTTAAAAGATTATTTTTAATTGATTAATGGAAATTAATTAATTAAAAATACTTTTAGGTATTTAAAAATCACCAAAAAATTCATGAAATGTTCTAAGACATTTAGAAACATTGTCCAACCTTCAAACCAAATTTCTTTTTTGATCTTGATGCATTTTGAGAATTTTCCATTGAATTAAATCATTTTTGGTGCATTATTTTGATCATAAGTTCAAGAATTCATTTCTGCCTATCTAAGAGGAGTTGGACATTGGTTCTTCTTGCATTGTTTTGTGTTTAGCATGTAGTTTCTTGTATTAAATGGCCATTATTTGTTTCCTCATTTTCAATTTGTTTGGTATTTCTTTTGTTTAGGAACCCTAAAAACCCTAATAACTTAGAAAAATCATAACTTGAGATTGGTTAAGAGTTGAGACTTCCCCTTTGGACTTTGGTTTAGTATAGGTTTAAGGTTTCTTTGGGTGGCATTTTCCATTTTTTATCTTAGGTTTTGCTTCTGTTTTTGGTTTTTGTTTGTTGTTTGATCCATAAACCCTAATTTGGGCTTTCATTTGCATACCTCTTGCATTCTCTTGCATAACATGACTTGTCATGACATTTCAAGCATTCATGTGATTCATTTAACATCATAAGACATGTAGAAAGTATGTTTGATCATTGCATTACATATTTGCCATGTTATATGCTTTGTATGCTTCCTAACTTTTCATGTGTATCCATGCTTCTAAGCTTGCCTCATTTGCATCCATGAACTTGTGAGAACATCTCCATGCCTTGCCTCATGTTTATAGCACTCCATAGCATCATTGTCACCATCAACATGCTTCTGGTTTTGTTTAGCATCATACCATTTCATCCCATTTTGCATTGCATTGCATTTCTTTCTAACATTTCAGGTGGTAAGTGAACTTGAGAAGTGAATTTGCCTTCACTTCTCACAACTTTTCTTTTCATCTCTCTTGCATCCATTGCTGCATTTATGTATGTGTTTGAGATTGAGCTTGCTCATTCTTGTTTCTCCCACTTTCTTTCTTCAAGTGACTTGACTTCTTGAATGAAGCAAGTCACTTTGCTTCTCTTGATCCTGTTCATCTGCTTCCTGGTGGTTCTCTTTGAAGATCTTTCTTGTTAACCTCACAAACCTTAGGAACAACCAAGCATGACAATGAATTAGGGTTTTGATTAGTCTCCCCTCATAGTTTTACCTTTGTGTCTCTTTTGAGTCTTCTCTTCTCATCTCATAATCAGGGACTAAACCCTAAAGGCTTTAAGGCTTTGTGATTAAGCTTATGCCTGCATCCTTCTCTTAGGATGGAGTGTATAACTTTAATCCTAAGTGTTAGACCCTTAATGTGTTTAAATCTCTTAATCAATTCACTTAATAATCATCAAGACTTCACACTTGTAACTTGGGCCTTGCATTAGGGTTCTAATTCTTCCTTAACTGGTTAAGAAGGACTAACCCTAGTGTTAATGGACAAGTCCCCCTCAAGTTGTCTTACAAACCCTAAAAAACACTTCATCATCATACCATCAACTAAAATCCATCTAATAAAGGTTTGTTTTGTCACGAGTTTAATCCCTAATCATGGATTAAGTTGAGGAGCTTTCCTCAGCTTAAACATTCTCATCTATTATCCTTCTATTAGGATGGTGTAATGAGTCTGTTTAATCCTTGATTATGGCTTAACCTCATTTCCTAACACTAAACAAAAACAACAAAAACATCTAAATAGTCACAAGTAGGTTAATGATCTTAATCCTACATCATGGTGATTAAGTGTGAGATGCTGACTTCACACTTAAGGTATTCTCATTACCCCTAATCAGAGGGAGGATGTGATGAGTTTACTAACCCATTGGTTTAGGCTTAAGCTCATTAACTTATGACACATTTCCAAAAGCAATAAAAGACTGAAAAACACAAAAACAAACAATAATCGCCTCCTCCGGGATTCTTTTCTCATCTCATTCACTCACAAACGAGAACTTGCTTCTTCCGTCTAATGCAAGACAGTTTGCACCTGAGCCAGACAGGTCATACACTTGAGCATAGGCAAGTAAGCAGTTCACAAGTCAATTCATCTTTCAGTCTCTTTGGGTCGAACTACGGTGTTCTGACTTCCTCATTGCACGAGAGGATACGTAGGCATAACTTAACAGTTATCGAACAAAAGTCTCTGTATATTCCCCCTCTTTCCAGCTCATTTCTTTAGCCTCATTATCATGAGCATTTCACTCCTTTCTTACACTGACACTTTCATACTTCATATCACTTATACACTATACACTGACACCTGTACATCCTCTTCCAGCTATTTCATACACAGATTGCACTGACACTACCCCTTTAAAACACAAATCTTTTAAGCGTGGATCCCGTCGAGTACGACGGACAATCTGGGTGCTAATACCTTCCCAGGTTGTAACCAACCCCCTTTCTCAGTCTCTCTGGTTCGCAACCGTCTTATCCATCTCTTTCTAGGTTTATGCAGCATTACCTTTCCTCCGGGATAAAAATGCCTAGCTGGCGACTCTTTTCATCTCCGGTGAGTTCACGGCAGTGTGTTCCCACCGTTCCCTTCGCCGACCGTTCGCGTCTGTACCTTTATTTGGGCCATGTCCCACTTATCGGGAGCGACACACGCCTAACATGAAAGCTCCCCCAGATAGTTAGACTTTTCGTAGATCTTGTCGCAACGCATCTAGCCTGTCGCGTGACCTGATTCACGAAAGGGCTGTGATTCTGGGACCCCCTAGAACCTGTTTCAATATTGGTAGTTGTGTAATGTTAGGCTCCAAGGACTCGCTCCTTGCACGCCTAGCATGAGAACTCCACTCAGGGCAGACCTTATCGTTATTATCGTCACAATGCAGCTAGCCTGCGGCGGGGCATTAATACGATAAACGTCTGTGACCTTGAGTTTCCTTAAACCATCACCGTAAAAACCCTCCTGTGAGTGGGACTTATGGGTAACAAAACGTAGAACCAATCTCTTACAGCCCACCTGTTAAGAAGGTTCCAGATTTATTTGTGACACCTTGCGCCCTGCATCCTTGCATTCCTGTGTCTTTGCATCTCAGCATCATTTCAGTAAGGTCTTCAAGGAACAAAGAGATGTCTATTGCAAACATCGCAAGTTTAACCATAGACAAACTTCAGCTTATATTCCCTTTTGGAAAATTTTTATAATTGGATGTTTACATTCACTTTTGAGTTCCTTGAAACCATCCTTGCTTTGCATCCATTCGCATACCATTGCATAATCATTTTCTTCCCTCAGAGTAAGCTCATTCTATCCTTTGTCTTGGGTCAGCTGAGTTTGATTCCCGACACGTGTTCAGAACTGAGAGCCATGTCTCAAGAAACAATGGATGAACTGAGAAGAGGTCAAGAATCATTGGAAGAAGAGGTTATTTCCTTGAAGAAACAGATGGAGTGGGTCTTGGAAACCTTACAAGCTCTATTGAAGAAGGAGGGTCATCCTGTACCCATAGCCGCAGCAGAGAGAGCTAATGTCCTACCTCCATTCAATGCTACTTTGAGTCAAGATTGTTTCCCTGTGGCAACTCCTCAGCTGCCAATCCATGGATCTTCCCTACTAGGTCAACATCAACCTCTGATTTCCAAATCAGTACCTCAATACCCTCTGGCAGTTTCTTCTCAAGGTCAAAAAAAGAAGCGGAAACGAAACAAGGGGCAGTGTCAGAACAAAGAGAGTGAAGATCACTATGAATCCATTCCAGTGCCACTCAGCAAGCTCTACCCGTTACTTATCCAGAATTCATTAATGACTCCTTACGCACCTGTGCCATCGCCAAATACATGGTACAACCCAGATACAAATGCAATGTGTGAATTCCATAAAGGGGTGGTAGGACATGATTTGAATACTTGCCCTGAGTTGAAAGTCTGGGTACAAAGGTTGATCCATAGCAAAAGGTTAATCCTTGAAGAGGACCATCCAGAGGTTGAATGTAGATACCGCACTGGAGCCTTGGGGCACCCTATTGAAGAATGCCAGAGTTTTGAGTCACAAAGTGTGATTAAGTCACTAGTCCCCCAAGGAGGAGAGCCGATTACGGACAATTTGATTGTTGAGCCGGGAGATAAGAAAGGAAAGAGACCTATGAAGGTTCTTAAGATTTTGTACCATAAAGAACAGGTCGTGCGCATAACTGATGGAGCATCTTTGCCTTCTCACAAGAGTATCAGGACACCATCTGGAAATTTCAATGTCGCCACTCCTGCTGGCGGAAGCAAAGGAGAGGTAGGGGGTGAGTCGAAGGAGATGACATCCAGCATTGAGTGTGAAGAACTCAAAGGTCATCACAACAAGCGACTAGCAGTACCTAGTGTGCCAGTAGTGCCAACTTGTCAGAGATTGAGAGCTCAGGATTCTCACCCTGAGGGTGCCTCAAATCAAAATAGAAGACAAGGGAGAAGGTCTCCAACCCCTCAAATCCCTATGACCTACACAGAATTATATCCTTCATTGTTGAAGAAAGGATTGGTTGTTCCAAAGCCTTTTGGTCCCTTACCGGATCCACTCCCAGCAAACTACAATCCAAATGTTCGTTGTCTATTCCACGATGGTGCTTCAGGGCACGATTTGGAAGGCTGTTATGCTTTAAAACGCGCTGTGAAATATTTAATTGAGAAGGACATCCTTTCATTTGAAGACACTACTCCGATTATCAGGGACAACTCTCGTCCAAGTCAGCAAGCCCAAAGCCAAGGTTATCTGAATCAGCATCAGAGTCCACATAAGCCTCGCAACAATTTGGAAAGAAGGAATGCTCCTCTTCATCCAGTACCTTTATCATACACTCAACTTCTGCAACCTTTGATTCAACACTCATTTGTGGTTCCCAAATCTCTCAAGTCTTGGCCAGAGCCATACCCGCCTGAGTATAATCCACATGAGCAATGTGGATATCATGCTGGATCAATGGGGCATTCAACTGAAGACTGCAGAGCTTTTCAAGCCAAGGTACAACGTTTGATCGATAAAAGGTGCATATCCTTTTCAGAAGGAACCCTGTTGGTGCATGTTAACCTCTCGCCTGAGTGACTTCTTGGTGTATCTCTTGAAGACAGCAAGTCAAGACATTTTCAATTCCCTAAAGCTGGCAATCACCTGTTTGTTTCAGCACTGTTGTATTTTCTTTGCATGTTTGATTTTTGTATTTGCTTGTAAGCATTTTTGTTTTGAATTGGCAAGATTAATGAAATGTTTATGCATCTTTTGAATCAATCCATTCGTATTCACTCATTTTCTTTCATTATTAAAATATATAATAAAAATATTTCTATCAAACTTTTGTTTTACCAAAGATTGGAGGGAGGATGATGAAAATCAGATGCCTGAATTCTCCGTTTGTATGCTCTCGATTAAAACCTTGCCAATGATGTACAGGCATTGTTTCAAATTCCCAAACACCAGTGAAATAAGGAAGATAATCCCTTGCTAACCCCTTTGAGCCTAGAAGTAGGAGTTTTCTTTTTCAAAAATGTGAAAAAATCCTTAATTTCAAACCTGGGGCATGGTAGTCGGTTCAGTTAATCTGTTTGCATCCAATCTTCAAAAGATTCAATCCATTATTCAAGAAGGATCAGCAACGTACTTTCATTCACACACCAAAAAAAAGGGTCGTGAAGAGCCAAATGTTTGTAGTACGTATTCTCTATCATCCAATAAGATGGCAGTCATAACCATTCAACAAAAGAATGACGTAAGGAAAAGAAAAACAAAGAAAAAGTCCGCCAAGTCAAAAATAGAAAAAGACGACTTAGGCGAACATTAATGAAGTCACCAAATCCCGCAAAGCAAGGATAAAGCAAAGTGGCTGCCATCACTTTTAAATCCTGATCATACACCGCAAAAGAGTTTTGAGATACGAATGCATATGTCAATTTAACTGAACGTAGGATTGGAGTTCATCACGAAGGTGGGATGGGTACAAATAAATTTTGAGCCTTTTATCTTTTGTTTCATAAACCGTGAACCAAGCCACGTTACAACCCTTAAAAGTCCTAATTGAGGCAGGGATTATTTCGAGAGCATACTACAACAAGGTTGTGTTAACCTGACTCCTAACGACCTTTGCTAATCATTTGTACTGATCACTTGATCTGCCAATCCATAAAATGACTAGATCCACTTTTTATTTTAAATCAACCCCATTGTATCACTGTCATACCAATAAATTGTGATTTCAAAACTTGCATAAATGTTGCATTAAATTTGCCAATTTTTAAATAATGTTTGTTTGCAAGTCGATTCAGTATCAATGGAATCCTGACGAACGCAGCCAGTTAGGGAGTTCGACTTAGTAAGAGAAGCCCAGCCAGGGGCAACCACTTCAAGAATAAGTCGATCGGAATCAATATCTTCAAGAGTCAGCTACTCAGAGGTTGAACCTTTTCTCAAGACTTAGACTAGTGTGAGCTATCATCAAACGGTTCAAGAGTTCAATTGCCAGTCAAATCAAAAGTTTCCCATCCTAGGAGTTGGGTAACCAGGGGCAAAACACTTCAAGAACCAATCAATCTGAATCAATCCATTCAGGAGTCAACAATTCAGAGGTGGAGCTCTCCTCAAGACTCATACTTGAGCGAGTTATCAGAAAGAATTCAAGAGTTCAATGGCCATCTAGACCAGAAGTCTCTCATCCCATGGATCAGATGACCAGGGGCAAATTTCCGATGTTCGAATACCGGAGAAACCATTTCAAAGGCCATGTCATGGCAGGCTGATCCAAACCTTTTGCAAAGAAGGAAATTTCAAAACCATTGATTTCGGGGCAAGAGGAATCACACAGGGGCAAATCTTCTTTGTGCCTTCAAGTTGTTCTAGCAGACCTTATGTCCGTGAATTTTGAGTTCAAGACGGGTGTCGGGAATCATGTCGTCATTTCTTTGTCTGAAGAGTCGTCTTCCAAGAACTATTTCATCCAATACCCATTACAGGGGCATATTTGGAAATCATTTGAGTCGGTGTGTCTTTCTCATGTGTTGGTCAGGTCGCTTCGCTCTTAGCTTTAAGCCCTGCTATTGTCTTACTTATCGAGCATCCGCTCATAGTAAAAAAAGAGTCATACCTTGCAAAACCGGCCTCTGCTGACATGTAATCTACTGTCACTTTACAAGAATCTCTCTGAAGTCCAATTGTCATTGGCATGAATCTGTTTAAGCTGGTCGTGAAGCCCCTTGCTTGCAGTCTAGGCCCATTTAATTTAGCACATACATGTGTTTCCTGTTAGTTCTTGAAAGTCTTCTCTTAAGGAATTTCTAGAGGTTGGATATCCTGCTGAAAAATCCAACCTTCTCGTCTTTATTCTCAGTATCATCCGGTCTCGTGGAGTCGTTGACTATTTGAGTACGCTGTTTTCTACCCTTGGTATCAGTTGGTTGCACAGAGCCACTGCCCAAACAATGTGTTTACTTTCGCTATCCTCAGTATCAACAGTTACACTTGAACCTGTTGATTTACCACCCTGGACTTTATGCCTGCTATTTTATTTCCAGACCACCGCGTCTCTATCGGTTATTTTATTTCCAGACCACCGTGTCTCTACCTGTTATTTTATTTCCAGACCACCGCGTCTCTACCTGTTATTTTATTTCCAGACCACCGCATCTCTACCTGTTATTTTATTTCCAGACCACCGCGTCTCTACCTGTTATTTTATTTCCAGACCACCGCTTCTCTACCTGTTATTTTATTTCCAGACCACCGCATCTCTACCTGTTATTTTATTTCCAGACCACCGCATCTCTACCTGTTATTTTATTTCCAGACCACCGCATCTCTACCTGTTATTTTATTTCCAGACCACCGCGTCTCTACCTGTTATTTTATTTCCAGACCACCGCGTCTCTACCTGTTATTTTATTTCCAGACCACCGCGTCTCTGTCTATTATTTTATTTCCAGACCACCGTGTCAATATCTGTCTTTTATTTCTAGACCACCGTGTCAATATCTGTCTTTTATTTCCAGACCACCGTGTCACTACCTGTTATTTTATTTCCTGACCACCGTGTCGATGTCTGTTATTTTATTTCGTGACCACCGTGTCAATGTCTGTCATTTTATTTCCTGACCACCGTGTCACTACCTGTTATTTTATTTCCTGACCACCGTGTCGTTATCTGTTATTTTATTCCTGACCACCGTGTCGTTGCCTGTTATTTTATTTCCTGACCACCGTGTCGATACCTGTCTTTTATTTTCCTGACCACCGCGTCGATGTCTGTTATTTTATTTCTCGATCACCATGTCAATGCTTGTTTATTCCTGACTGCTGTGTCAGTGTTTACTATTTGGTTCTCCTGGCTGCCGAGTCGAGATCATCTCTATCTTTCTCAATCACCGAATCGCTGTATTGAGATCCCCAGCAATCACTTTAAACTTGCTAACTCATCTTTCCCGACAGTCTGTCTTTAACCTTGAGTTTTGTTTTCCGTCTTGTCATTCTTAGTGCCAGCAGTTACACTTGAACCTGCTGTATTATCACTTTGAATACATCCTGTTTTCGTCTTGTCATCCCCAGCATATTGTCATCCCAAGTGAGTCTTCATCCTCGATTTTCGTTTTGCGGATCACCGTTGCATTTGTCTGCATCATACCATACCCAGCATATTCATCATTAAAAGTCAGCATATTAAGGCTTCATCGCATTTCGCATGACATATCTCCAGCAATAGTCTCTCATAAGTTCATGGCATGTCATTGCATTTAGGGGCAAAATTTTCGGTTATTTCTATATTTAAATATCTTTCAATTAAATTACGAAAACAGAATTCCGGAGTCTAGCATTCCGCACGTTCTGGATTGGACCGCAAATGGGCTAGCCTCACGCGATGGTTCAATCATCTTTCGTATACCAACAAATTTAAATCATTTTTATAATTAATTATTGAAAGACAGAATTCCGGAGTCTAGCATTCCGCACGTTCTGGATTGGACCGCAACATGGGCTAGCCCCACGCGATGTGTTCAATCGCCCTTTCGTTTAAAACATCTTAACAAAGTCAAACCTTTTCTCTAAAACGAACACTGTTTAAATCATTCTATCTCTCGAACAAGCTAGTGCTTCAGCCTCCACCGCGAGTATAAGCCAACGCTTAACAGTAGAATGCATTTTAAACAATCGTTCAATTAAAAAACCACAAACCGTAGTCGCACGAACTACGAAGCTCTGACTTTCCCATTGCACAAGGGAATACGTAGGCACGGGGATTTTAATCCTTCGCGAGCACCCTAATAAAAAATCTAACTATTTCTCAATAAAAAAACTTTTAATCTTTTCTCCGTCTTAATAATAATTAACAAACATATTAATAGCCATTTAGAAGACAAAAACTTAAGATCAAACATTTAATCACATAATTAGCTAAGAGGTTCCCGTTGAGTACAACGGACGTGAGGGGTGCTAATACCTTCCCCTTGCGTAACCGACTCCCGAACTTAGAATTTGGTTTCGTGAACCATTTCTTATCCTTTATTAGGTTGTATCTATATCTCCCTTTTCTCTCGTAGAATAAATAGAATTAGGTGGCGGCTCTGTTGTTTTGTTTTTAGGATCGTATTTTTCGAGGTACGACACTTAATATGATTGATGTTTACCAGAAATGCATGAAAATGCAGTAATAGTATTTACTAAGGACGAACGAGGGAAGGAATTCAACGAAGCTTCGCTGGTTCATCCCTACAAGACAGCTACGAATCCCCTAGAGTACAACGAACGAAGGCGGGAGGTTATGAATACCTTACTATCGAACAAAGACAGGAGGTTATGAATACCTTACTACCGAACAAACAAGACGAGAACGAGTTCCTCATATTCTTCACTATATTATCAAACAAAACGAGTTCCCCATACTCTTCAACAACAAATCGGGATTTATTTTCCCTGGCCAGCAGTTGTTATACGAAGATATCCAGACGCTTCAGGCTGCATGATTCATACATACATCATTTACATCATACCATAACATATATATCCATAATTACATAATACATTACTTAAGTGCATTATACTATACATGCATACATAATGCATAAACTAATATTATCTGGCAGAATGTTATATATATCATGATATTTGCATCAAACTAATCTTGTTTTGCAGATTAATTCTCCAGCAGACAAACAATATCAATAACTTATACTTCAGGACGTTGTTTATCCTCCTGAAAGCTAGCATGACTTTGGGCCGTTGTTTATCCTCCCAAAAGTTATACTTATACCTCGGGACGTTGTTTATCCTCCCGAAAGCTATCATGACCTGGGGCCGTTGTTTATCTTCCCAAAGGTTACCTCATTATCATGGGACGTCGTTTATCTTCCCGAAGGCTATCTTGAGACGTCGTTTATCTTCTCAAAAGACATATCATGACTTTGGGCCGTTGTTTATCTTCCCAAAAGTTATACTTATACCTCAGGACGTTGTTTATCCTCCTGAAAGCTATCATTACTTTGGGTCGTTGTTTATCCTCCCAAAAGCATTATCATAACCTTGGGCCGTTGTTTATCTTCCCAAAGGTTATTTCACTATCTTGGGATGTTGTTTATCCTCTCAAAAGCTATATTTTCATACTTTGGACTACTTTATTCTCCAAGAGATATATTTGAAGTACTTTTCTCTAAGTGGCATCTTTAAGCCCACTCAAGCATATACAGCTAGTCATCAGTATCACTCTACGCACCGGTGAGTGCAAATTTTTGGGCTTTTGTGTTCAATCCCCTTCAACCTTCTAGGTCACGATTGGCACATATACCAATCTAACCCCTCAGGTTTCAGAAAATTGAACAGGGGCAGCTGTTGCACCCCAAAATTTGCCCTCACAAAACAAGACTTTGTGTGTTAAGAGATTCACAAGGTTCACAAGACTTCTCATGAGGTTCACAAGACCTTTTATGAGGTTAACAAGGTTCACAAGACCTCTCATGAGGTTCACAAGGTTCACAAGACCTCTCATGAGGTTCACAAGGTTCGCAAGACATCTTATGAGGTTCACAAAGTTCACAATTAGTCAGAAGATTTGACAATTCCCTCAGACAATGCATCCTCCTAAGCAGTGCATCCAAGACTAGGGTTTTGACTTTAATCAGGCTAAATGAATTTCCAAGACTTCAAGTAAGCTTCATAACATCTTATATGTGTTTAATAACCCCCATGACAAGTTTCAGAACTTTTCTCAAGAGTTTGCTCAGTCAGATGATTAGATAAGTCAAAATCAGTCAAAGTAGTTAAAAAGTCAAACTGAAGTCAACTGTGGTCAAACCAAAGTCAAACTTCATGATTTTTTGCCAACATCAATTATATGAAGTAAAATTCATCATTTGATCAAGGGTTTATCATGATTCATCAAGGATATTTCAGATCATCAAGAATCAGAGGTTTTTAAATTAGGGTTTCCTCAGGAAAAGTCAACTGAACTTTGACCAGCCATAACTTTCACATGCTTCATCAAATTTTCCCCATCCAAAGCTCATTTTTAAGGAAATTGAATTCTATACAACTTTGTGTCTCACAAGCCAAGCCCAAAAATGCTTCATTTGGAAGATATGAGCTAAGACATTATAGGTCCTTTTAAAAGTCAACAAAAAGTCAACAACTTCAAAAGGGCATAACTTGAGAATGGTAAAAGATATGGACATGAAACCAATGGGGTTGGTTAGAGGACTCTTTAAGCTTTCCAAAATGTCCAAGAACAACCTCGTAGCATTAAAATTGAAGGATTTGTGCCCTTGCAAAGTTGGGAAATTTTTGGGTGGTTTATGAAGTAAATAGGGTCTTAAAACCATAATTCTCCAAATGGGCTGAACTTTTTGTGACCCAAGGTGTTCCATGACATCATGCACGAAATTTATTTAATATTTTCATAATTTTATTTTATTTATTTTATTTATTATGATTTTTTATATTAAAAATCATTTTAAATTCAAATAAAATATAAAATATGAAGATTTAAAATATATTTTGATTCTAGAAGGTCATGAAAGTTGATTAGATCAGATTGATATGAAATTTATGGTGATTGTCTTAAGATAGAAAGGATACATTCAAGAATATATTAAATTTAAGTCATGATCTTTTTCAATCTCTTGAATCCAAAAAGTCCAAACAACCATTCAATTTTTTGACCTAGTTTCATCCAACTATAAGTACATAAACATATCACAAGCATTGGACACGAAATTGCTGCCTCAAGAGTAAGTTTCCAATTTTTCAAAACTCATCAAAAACTCAATTCGGATTCCATTCCTCAAGCCCTTTCAAGGCAATTTGAAGGTTGTTACATGTTCTATGGACATCACTGAATTCATTCCAATCATTAAGAGCATCAAAAACATGACATAATGCATAACCCGAATCAAACTCTTCATACTTTGATGAATTTTTCGTTTTCTTATATTTGTGTGTTATAAATTAAATTTGATCATTGTTTCATGTTTATAATGAGTTGTTGATCGTTTCTGGGCTGGTTAATTGAAGTTTTGATACAGGTTTGAGGAACGGCCATTGTTAGGGTTTCGGCCAAGCTTTTAGGGCTTCACACTAAACCTAATATAAATAAATTTGGAAGACATAGGATGATTGTGTGAACTCTGGGAATCATAATTCCCTAATCAATTGGAAGAAATTGTACCGTTTGCTTGCTGTTTGAAATTCGCAGGTTATGAGTATCAAGAACTCGCAGGAAAATGCATAGGTGATTTTGCAACAAAATTCGTAGGTATCCAGGAAGAAGATGAAGTCCTTGGTGCGCTGGCTGAAATTCAAATTTTGTCTTAATATTTTATTGCATTGTTTATAATTTGTTTCACAGAAGCATGCTTGGCCCAGTGGTGAGGGATGCGCGTGTGTTGGTTCAGGGCTTGGGTTCGATCCTGGGAGGCAGCATTCTTTTTGCTTGATTTACCCACTTATTCACATAACTTACTATATTATTATTTGTTGTGTATCATATATCAGGTGCGCCCTTCTGGCTGGATGGTTGGAGTATGTGTTTGTTTGGTTGAGGGTCCTGGGTTCGAATCCCCCCAGGCCCTTTTTGTGTTATTTTTGCTTTTATTGTGATTTTTACAGGATGTGAAACAAAAGCATGTGGATCTCAGTCTCTATCACCAGTGCACGCTGGCCTGGATGGTTTTGTGCCTTGCATATGAGGTAGGGGACCTGGGTTCAAATCCCAGGTCCTTTCTTTTTGAGCAATTGTTCATGATTTTCTTATTTTAATTATTTCCATTTTATTTAAATTAGCAAATACAATTTATAAATACTATTAAAATACTTTTGTTCAAAATTCTTAAAAACTTCAGATTTTCATTTTATAAAAAATATTTTTATTTATAATATGTATATATATATATATATATATATATATATATATATATATATATATATATATATATATATATATATATATATATATATATATATATATATATATATAATTGGTGAATGAATTGATTTAATTTGATTTAATTTGTGGATAAATAAATAAAACCCTAATATTTTCATAAACCCTAATTATTTTATATAAATGTTAATTATGTTTCTTTATTTTTATTATTTGTTTATATTATCATTATTCATAGTTTTATATAAATCATGTAAATTATTTTAGATTATGTTTAAAACAATTAAAAACTCCTAATTTAATCTTATAAATATAATTTACTTTTATAATATGTTTATTTAATTATAATCAACCATTATTTTTATAACATGTATATAAATTTAAATCTTTATAATAATTAGTATATAGTATGAATTGCTTATTTTTCTTCTTAAAATCTTAAAAAATAATTATTTATTAAAAATTGAACTTTTAATTTATTATTCATTATTATGCTAATTTCTTTATTTTATTCTTATTTATTTTATTATTACTAACCCAATTTATTTATATATTATATGATTTTTATTATTATTATTGTTACTAACCCAATTATTTATTTATTTATTTACTTATTTATTTTAATTGTTTTTAATTATAATGTAATTGTATCCAATATGTAATAGTTGTAGTAGTAATTTTTATTATTTATTTTTAAATGCCATGGTTAGTAAAATAGGGAGTGTAAAACATGTTTGTATGTAAACTTGAATTTAGATCATTAAAACTTAAAGATAAATATCTGAATTGGTACACTCACACACGTAAGTCGATCTTGGATCGCCATCTCACTTCTTAAGGGTTACCTCTCTAGTTGCCTAAACAAAAGGTCAAGTAGGGTGTATAAAGCAAACTCCCTCATCTTATATCATCTAGTCCCTTAACAGATAAAAAGATCAAGTCCCTTCGACGTTGCCTTCGTAATGATCTTGTCCCTTTCGAATAAAGATGATAAGTCCCTTCGAATTGCTTATACACCTTACAGTTGCCTAAATAACAGTTGTCCCTTCACTTGTCCCTCACACATCCAAGGTAATGACTACCTATTCCTTAATAATAGGGATAGTCTTACCAGTTAAAGGATATTTAAGAACAGAAAAGACTTAACTTAGGGTAGGTTCCTCTTATGTACTTGCTCACTTTTCAAAAACATTTCAAACACTTCACATTTTTCAAACAAATTTTCAAAACAAAGACTTTATATATATATCCGTACATGGATCATTATAAAGTACTTAAAGGAAATTTTATTCACACACTACACTTTTCAAAACAATTTAAAGTGAGCTAAGTAACTAAGAGCCCATGGATAACCATGGATGTAAAGGGTGCTAACACCTTCCCTTTACATAACCTACCCCCCGAACTCAAAAATCTTTTAAGGTCTTTCCTGTTCTTTTATGCCCTTTCCTTTGGATAAAATAAAAGTCGGTGGCGACTCTTGCTATCCGCAACATTTAACTAAAGTCAGTTCTCCCACCGTGTTACAGGAAGTCATCTGATCATTGGGTAACTTCTTGAGCAAGTTAAGTCAAAATCAGGGCATCTGAGGCCCCCAACAATGGAACCAAAGGATCATTTTCATCAAATTGAATCTCTATGATCTTTATTTGATCTTAGAAGTGGTTGGAAGTTCACAAGATTGAAGAATTTTGAGCCAATTGCAAACTTGCCATTTTCTGAAATGACTTGTAATGGAAACATTCCATTTTGGGAAAGATTTTCAACCTCTTCTTTCATGACCAAAAATTCTTCAAATGAAAAATTCTTGGACATGAAATTTGTAGATTAGGTCTTTCCCTTTTCAAAAAGTACTAGAACATGTCTTGATTCATCCTAGAACTCAAGATATGGCCTTTCAAAGTTGGCAAAAATCACATAATTTCAAGTTTCATGCCAAAGAGGGAATTTTGCAATTTCACTTGCCAAGCCTTTTTATGACCTCTAATTAACTTCTATGTATCATAACATGTCAAAGAAACTTCTAAACATCAGAATTGGATCAAGTTTGCATTGTTTTCATGACATGATCTTCAAGAAATCTCAAAGGGGCCAAAACTCACAAACTTTGCAAAATGCCTTGGATCCTTCCATCCACTTGTGCCAGCTGCATCAAACTGATTCTATGGCTCTCCATGAATCTTGCTGAGGCCAGACACCCCATTGAACAGTTCCTGCAATGGCCCATACCTCCAAGTACACAAATTTGACTTTTTGGCAAAACCTCCCATACCAATCAAGCTGAGCCACAACCACTCTTCTAACCAATCAAGACTTCACATACATGCCTCATAAACCCCATTTCATAACGTCTTGGATCCTGAATCATCCCACAATTCAGATTGCAAAAAATCACCATAGAGCTTCATCTCTTCGAAACTCAAAACACAACCATCAAACTTCAAAACAAACTTCACCAATCATCTTCAAATCACTCATAGAACACAAACCACCCACTGAAAAGCCCTAAAACATAGCCAAACCAAAACACGATTTCTGGTGTAGCAGAGTTGAATCTCCAAAACCAGCCATCAAAAACTTGTCCTAAGCATTGCAACATCATCAGGGAGCTCATTGGGGTTGGTTTGCATCAAAGAAAAGGTCAGAAAGCTCCAAACTGAAAAGCTTCAACTCAGGTATACCTCAAGAACAATTTTTCCAGAACCTTTCTTTTAAGTTCTTAAATGATTCTACATGCTTCCCTGATCATGCTGATATGATTTGTTTTGAAAATGGTTGAGTATGTAGGATGTATTTAGTTTCTGAAATTTTCGTATGTTTTCCGTTTTGATTCGTTTCTCATTATTCATCTAAAATAAATGTTGTTTGTGAGTGGATTCGTGTTCAGTGATGTTTAAGGATTGATTCTGGGTAGTTTTTAGGGCTTGGGTTGGCCTAGGGAGGAAGTTGAGGTTTTGGGGTGACCGGAGAAGATGATCGGAGCTTCCTCCGGTCACCTGAGAGTGATTAGAGTTCTAATTAGGGTTTATTTGCCAGATGCGTTATGGGCCCTTGGATCTTGTTTTAATTAGTGAGCGAATGGTTCAGATTAATCCACTTAACCCTAATTCTGATTATTTAATTTAATTAATATTAATTAGCCAGAAACAATCCCAGCCATCCAATAGCGCGCGCAGTCAACTCCCTTTCCCTAAGTTTAAATCATGGCCTTTGGATCTTCTGACTTTCCATTAAATCATTTTAATTCATTTTATTTTATTTCTTTTGCACAATTTATTTAAAATAGTTAAAAACATCACAAAAATATTTCCTTTTGCATTTCTGATCCAAATATTTTTCCCAACCCAAAAATGATTTTTATTTTGTTTTTTGCTTTTAAAAAGAATTTTTAAAATATTCAAATGTTATTTTTAATTAATTAATGGATTTTAATTAATTAAAAATACATTTAGGTTTCTAAAAATCACCAAAAAAATCATGAACCATTCCAATACATTTAGAAACATTTACAAACTCTTCATACAAATTTCTTTTTAGGTTTGATCATAATTTCACAATTTTCTTTGAATTAGGGTTCTTAAAAATCACATTTTCTAACCCTAACTTTGAAAAATCATTTCTGCCTAAACATGAAGAGTTTGAACTTAATTCTTTTTTAATTGTTTCACATATTTCATGTAGTTCCTAGGTTATGTTCCTTATGAATTTATCTTGCATTTTTAAATTGATTAGCATTTTCCCTTGAGAATCACCCAAAAACCCTAACAAACTTAGGAAAATCATAACTTTCAATAGGATTATCTTCTGACCTTCTCCTTTGGGGTGTGGCCTAATATGGGATTAGGGTTTTATTGAGCTTGATTTCAATTTTTTATCATGTGAATTGCTTCTGTTTTGGTCATTTGCATCTCACACATTCATAAAACCCTAATTTCTCATGTTCATTTGCATTCACCTTTGCATATCATCATCATGTGAACTTTCCATGACATTTCAAACATTAATATGTCATCTTAGACATCTTAGGACATGTTAGAACATTGCTTGATCATTTCTTCATTCATTTGCCATGTCTTGCATTCATTACATTTCATAAACATCAATGTGTTTTCATGCTTCTAAACCATGCTTCCATTGCACCTCATCTTTGTATGATCATTCATATGCATCTTGTATGACATTGCATCATCTCATATGTCATTTACATTGCATAATCACTTCTGACTTTGGTCTTTACATCTCATTGCAATTCATTTCCTTTTGCTTTATGTCTTATGCATTCATACTAACTTTTCAGGAACTTTTGGTAAGTTATTTTGGGAGGTGGATTTGCCTTCAATTCCCGCCTCTTCTTTTATCATTCATATGCATATTTACATTTCCTTGAAGTGAACTTGTTCACTTGTGTTCCATCCTTCTCACTTTCTTTCTTTAAGTTACTTATCTTCTTCAGGAAGTAAGTAACTTATTCATCTTCTTCCTTCTCTTTTTCATCTGCTTCTTCCATTGGGGGCCTTGAAGATCCTTTCTCCTAAGCCTAACAAACCATAGGATACCCAAGCATGATAACTTTTAGGGTTGTGTATAGTCCCCCTTAGTCTTTTACCTTTGAGTCTCCTTGAGTCTCTCTTCTCATCTCAATAATCAGAGACTAAACTCTTAAAGTTTTAGGACTTTGGAATTAGGGTTATGCATGCATCTTTCTCTTAGGATGGAGTGTATAACTTTAATCCTAAGTGTTAAAACTTTAATTTGTTTAAACCTCTTAATAAAATCACATTAATAATCACCAAGACTTTATCTTGTAACTTGGGCCTTACATTAGGGTTCTAACTCTTCCTTATGGTTAAGAGGGACTAACCCTAGTGTTTAATCCACTTCTTAATCTCATCCCTTAATTAAAATGCACTTAATAAAGGCTTGTTATATAATGAATTTAATCCATAACCATGGATTAATTTGAGGTATCTTCCTCAGCTTAAGTGTTCTCATTTATTATCCTTCTATTAGGATGGTGTAATGAGTTCACTAATCTGTGATTAGAGATTAAACTCATTACTTAACACTGAACAAAAAACCCAAAAATATCTAATTAATCACAAGTAGGTTAATGATCTTAATACTACATCATTAAGGTAATTAAGTTGAGATGCTTATCTCATACTTAAGTAAGCTCATTATCCCTAATCAGGGAGGATATAATGAGTTTACAAGTCCCTTGATTTAGGCTTAAGCTCATTAACTTATGCAAAACACCAAAAACAATAACAAAACTGAAAACACAAAAAACAAACAATAATCGTCTCCTTCGGGATTCTTTTCTCATCTTACTCATTCACAAACGAGAACTTGCTTCTTCCGTCTAATGCAAGACAGTTAGCACTCGAGCCAGACGAGTCATACACTTGAGCATAGACAAGTAAGCAGTTCACAGTCAATTTATTTTCAGTCTCTTTGAGTCGAACTACGGTGTTCTGACTTCCTCATTGCACGAGAGGATACATAGGCATAACTTAACTGTTATCGAACAAAAGTCTCTTTGTCACCCCCCCTCTTTCAGCATTCCTTTCTAAAGCCTCAATTCCTGAGCAATTCACCTTTTTGCACTGACACCTGTACTTTCTTTTCTAGCTTTTGCATACAGATAATACATACACTTACCCCTTTTAAACACAATCATGTAGGCGTGGATCCCGTCGAGTACGACAGACGATCTGGGTGCTAATACCTTCCCAGGTTGTAACCAACCCCCTTTCTCAGTTTCTCTGGTTCGCAACCGTCTTATCCATCTTTTCTAGGTTTATGTAGCATTACCTTTCCTTCGGGATAAAAATGCCTAGCTGGAGACTCTATTCACTTCACCTTCATTTTCTCTTTTCGCCGACCGTTCGTGTCCGCACCGGGATGCAAATATTTAGGAGCGACAACTTGGCGACTCTGCTGGGGAAGAACTCTTGCAACTAGGGCTTCTGGTTCTTTTTGTGGGTTTCTCCTAGCGCTTGTTTGATTTGTGTTTATGGGGGTGTTGCGTGTTATATGTGCTTTTTGTTTACTGCTTTATTTATTGCTTTCTGTACAGCTTTTTTTATTGCTTTCATTTACTGCTTTATTGCATTCCATATTACTGTGATCATGTCATGTGCTGGATCTCTTGTTTGCCTTGGTGGGAGGGATATTCAGTGAGTAAGGTTCCATACCGGGAGCCTGAGTGAAACATAGGATAGAGTGGCTTCATATTCTTTCCCATTCCATTTCGGTCTGGTGCGGGAATATGAAACACGGTTCAGACATGGGTTTCTTCTTAAGAACTCTGTGCTACGAATTTGCTGTAGTACTAGGGCTATCTGGGAAGCCTGCCAAGTCTGGATGACCTTTTAGATGACTTTCAGCATTTGAGGTGAATTAGAGGAGGATCCTTTATGATTAATGTAAACACTATACCTCCGGGTTAGAAGTGTTTACACTTCTCATAACTGATCCAAGTCTGAGGATCCTTGTTCTAGAACAATACCTGTGAGGGGGTTGGGATGTTTACAGGTTTGCAGGAACCCTCAGCCTCATCATGCCCTGTTACTGATACTGTTAAGGTTACATCATTTTGGACTATTCTTGTGAAACCCTGGACCTGTGACTCTTTATTTGAGTTCCCCACCTAGTTACTGGTTCTCTAAGCCTTCATCTGGATTTCTGAACACACATGGACCTTATCAAGGCAGATAAGAGATCCAGCACTTGATCACAAACCCTTGCATATCATTCTGCATACATCATTTTGCATCATTTTAACATTTGTCTATTTTTTTATAGGGTATCCACATTATCTTTGATTTGGTTTTGACTGTTCTTCTGCATCAGCCATCTTCATCAGCTATCTTCATCAGAGATTCTCTTCAGCACCTTCATCAGTTACCTTCATCAGTGTTTCTCCTCAATTATCTTCATTAGCATCCATTACTAGCATGGACCCATCCAGGAAGAGCAACATTACATACCATTTCTTTGAGCCCTCCCTAGAAGGCATCAGGCAGATTCAAACACTCATCACTCTTTATCATGTCCCTTTATTCAGGGAACATTATGGTGGTATCATGGACATGATCATGGACTTGGATGCATCACAGAGGAGTATGATCCACACTTTCCTTCAGTTCTATGACCCTCCTCTCAGATGTTTCACTTTTCCAGACTTTCAGTTGGGCCCTTTGTTAGAGGAGTTTTCCATGTTGTTGGGTGTCCCCATCAGGAGAGGGATTCCTTTCAACCCTGAGATGACTACTCCCAGGAATGAGGATATAGCTAAGGCTTTGTACTTGGAAACCATCACCATTGATCAGAATATGACTACTAAGGCTGGAATCCCATGCGTCCATTTGGACTTCTTGGTTATTCAGGCCACCAGCCATGTTGTAGTAGGGAAGTGGGACACTGTTTGTGCTCTCTTGGCCCTTAGAATATATAGTATCATCTTGTTTGCAGACGAGCCTAAGTTTGTAAGCAAAAATTCTATCCATCTTTTCTTGCTAAAGAATCCAGTTCCCACATTGCTAGGGGATTTCTACTACTCAATGCATCAAAGGAATGAGAAGCAGAGGGGAAGATTAGTCAGATGTTTTGCACCTCTCTTTTATTGTTGGCTATTGAGTCACTTGCCAAAGTCAGAAGCTTTCTTGAATCCTCATCAGTCAAGAAATTGGGCTAAGAGAATGATTGCTCTCACATCAGAAGACCAGGTGGTGCACTCAGAGCACCAAGGGCAGAGACATAATCACCAGCTATGGGAAGTATCCCAATGTACCTCTGATTGTAGTGAAGGGTTGCATCAACTACAATCCTTTGATGTTCAAAAGGCAACTAGGGTATGCCTTAGTACATCCACCGAGAGAGCAAGACTTATTCAGACAAAAGGGACTGCCATTCTTGGAAAGTGAAACAACATAGCTTCAACTCAGTATATTGATTGGTCTCGTATTCGAGGATAGATCACTCGCATGTCATTCACCCTGGAGGATGTATCAGAACCATCAGCAGTAGAGTTTGTAGCTACAGTCAGTTTAGAGGAGTTTGAGAAGTCGAAATAGATGAATACTCAATTTTTTGAAGCTCTAAAGAAGACCCTCTGGGAGAGGAATGATAGCCGTCTGGACAATGAGAGGTTAGAAAAGCTCCGGATCGAGCACATGACCAAGATTGAGAAGACAGATGATTACATCAGAAGGGCTAGAGCAGGGGAGTTAGTGTTGAAGAATGCTTGCAAAGAAGCCAAGATTCAGAAGGCCAGAGCTGAGCACTACTTGGAAGAGAGTCAAGCTAGGTGGATCAGAATTACTGAGGCTCATTCACAGGAAGATCAGAAGACCGAGGCAAGGATAGAACAACTGGAAGCTAATGAGAAGAAGAATCAGGAAGCCTTATTAGCAACACAGAAGGAAATCTCTGAATTGAAACTCTGGGTGGGGTTGAAGAGATCAAAAGACCAAGACAAGTATAAGAAGTTAACAAATGCCATTGCCACCAGGAACCTTCTTATCAGGACCATCACAGAGCATCCAGTTGGACCAGTGACTGATGCTCTCCTGAAGGAAGTCAAAGAGGATGACTATGTGCTGGATGTTTAATTTCTTTGTATTTGTATTTCATTTTGTTTGTACTTTTGTTGATGTTGTTGTATTTTGACCCACCATGGGGACTTGTTTGTAATCAAGAAACTATGTACCTTTGCATATGTAATATATGGTTTGTGTGTTATTCTGTGGGCTTCATTTCTCTTCAACATCATCATTCCTTGAGGTCTAGAAGGCCAAAACCAAAGAACCAAACCAGATACCCTTGGAAGACAAATAGACATGTTGCATTGCATACTAACTTCATTATTTGTTTTGTAGGTATTTTTGTTGTTGTTTCTCACTTTATTGTGGTTTCAGGAAACATTGCTCGTAGGAGGGTCTTCCCCATCAACAGAGTTCACCGGTATCCTATAAGAAACAACCTTCTGAGCTTACATATGGACCAGGTTCAGCAAGATCTGACTGATGTGAGAACCCATATGGCTAATGAAAGAACTGAAATGAGGGCTCAGATGAACCAGTTCATGGCAGTAATGACTGGGTTGGCCCAAAGCCAAGAAAGATTAAGAGAGTTGGTCGAGCGACAAACTCCTGAAGAAAATCACCCAGGTACGGGGGGTACCAGCAACAATGATCATGTACAACCTCGTACTGACCCCCCGGAATTTGGACCTCATCTCAACCCTGACATTAATGCTACCAGGAATACCCAAGGTAATACTGGAGGGTGTGCCTTGCAAGAGGACCCTCAGGAGGAATAGTTCACTATAGTTGGAGCAAGATATGAAGTCTATGATTTTCGATTGGACGAGATAGCAGAAAAGTTGAGATCTCTGGAGTCTCAAAACTCTTTAGGGTTTGATGTTATGGATATGGTGCTACTGGAGGGAGTTGGAATTCCTCACAAATTCAAACCTCCCTGCTTTGAAAGATATAACATAACATCTTTCCCTCGCACCCATCTTCAATCCTTCCTGGGAAGATTAAAGGCGTACACTATGGATGAAAAGCTATGGATGTTCTATTTTGAGGATAGCTTGACTGGGGCGTCCCGTGAGTGGTACCCTTATTTGACTAGGGCAACAATCAGAAATTGGAAATATTTGGCCGAGGCTTTCATTCGCCAATATAAATACAATCTAGACATGGCTCCTAACAGAACTCTTTTAATGGGAATGTCACAGTCCTCCAGGGAAAGCTTCAGAGAGTATGCTCAAAGATGGAGGTAATTAGCTTCTTGTGTTCAACCTCCAATGTCAGAAATAGAATGGCAGATATGTTTATGAAAACCCTTCAGGGGACGTACATTGATAGGCTGGCAACTTTCTCTTCCACTAGCTTTGCAGATGTGGTCATATCAGGAGAAAGGATTGAGAGTTTGTTAAAAATGGGTAAGATTTCTGATAACAGCGCCAGCTCCAGCAGCACAAGGAAACCATTTGCAGGTCCTCGAAGGTCGGGTGAAACCAATTATGTGCACATGGGCAGAGGAAGGCCCCAGTATATGCCAAGGTTAATTGCCGCTGTCACAACATATACCTCAGCAGCAACATTTTCCTCAACAAAGGTCCTACAACAACAACAATAACCAACAACAACGTCCTTTCCAGCAAAGGCCATCTCAAGTCAACAGGGTAATCGATCCTATACCGATGCCCTATGCCACTTTGTTGCCACAACGTTTGAAGCTCAATCTTGCTGAATTAAGGACTCTGGCTCCACCAGATCCTCAGAACCTTTCGAGAAATTATGACGTCAATGCCAAATGTGCCTTCCATTCTAATGCACCTGACCATACCATAGAAAAGTGAAGAGTTTTGCACATGAAGGTCCAGGATCTTGTTGATTCAAAGGCTTTAAATTTTGCACCACCTCCTAACGTCACAAAGAATCCTATGCCCAGCCATGGTGGGCCCAGGATAAATGCAATTGAGGAGGATCAGCCTGTGAACCTAATTGAAGATACTACAAGCATTCAAACACCTCTGGCAGAGGTTAAAGCTCAACTTTTAAAATGCTAGGTGTTCCCAGGTTGTGAGGCCTGTTGTGAATCTTGCAAAGTTTTCGTCAATGGGTGTGCAAGATTGAGAAATGGCATCAATGGCCTTATCAAATAAGGTATCCTACAGATAACATCAACGGTTTCTACAACATCAGCAATTCCTCCTACAGCAACAACAAGCACCCCTCTTACAACTTCAAAAACAATTGTTCCGACAGACTCTGCTACAAAGTCAACATTCATCTCTTCCACCACTTCAACAAATACTAGTTCAACCGCATCCGCTTCTACAACTACAACAACCATTAACAACGACATCTCCACAGTCACCATATACTACGACCCAGCAATGGTCCCCGATTCCAACAATTTTCAGCAACATTCTCAACAACAACCTAACTTCAGTCTTTCACCACCACCACCAGTCAGAAATCTTGTCACCATATATTACGATCCACAAACAATCCCAATTCCCACTTCCGCTACAGTCAGTCCAGTCACCATCACGGTACCTGGACCCATTCCATATGAAAAAGATAATGTTGTACCATGGCATTTTGGTTCAGACCTCTACTTCAACAGGGAGAGAGTCCTTCTTGATTCTTCAACTCATACACCATAGGTTGATAATGTCGGGGGAGGCGGAGGCTTCACTCGAAGCGGGCGCCTCTTTGCGTCACAAATTCCAAGAGTTAACACTGAGGCAGAGGCTGATGCCAAAGCTAAAGGAAAAAATGTGGTGTCTGAAGAACCAGTTTTGAAAGAAGCTCATAAAACATCCTTTGATCAAGATATGGATGAATTTATGAGGATCATCAAGAGAAGCGACTATAATTTTGTGGATCAACTCCACCAGACCCCTTCCAAGATCTCCATTTTATCCCTGTTATTGTGTTCTGGAGCTCATCGGGATGCATTACTTAAAGTCTTGTACGCAGCCTACGTGCCTGAGGAGATCACAGTAAATCAGCTAGAGACAGTGGTGTCTGATGTTAATACTAGTCATGGACTAGGCTTCACCAACGCTGATTTGACTACGAAAGGACGTCATCATTACAAAGCTTTACACATCACTCTGGAGTGTAAAGGGGATGTGCTTTCACATGTTCTAGTCGACATTGGGTCTTCACTCAATGTCTTGCCAAAGAAAGCCCTTGTTAAGCTTGAATATGATGGTATAGCTCTCCGACCCACCAATCTGGTGGTTCGAGCTTTTGATGGTTCCAAGCGGTCTGTTCTTGGAGAAGTGGAGCTTCCTGTGATAATTGGCCCGTAGGTCTTTCAAACTACTTTCTACGTGATGGACATTCAGCCGGCCTACAGCTGTTTGTTGGGTCGACCATGGATTCACACCGCTGGCTCAGTTACATCGACCATTCACCAGAAATTAAAATACGAGTGGGAAGGGCAAATTATCACAATCTGTGGTGAAGAGGATATTTTTGTTAGCCATCTGGCCACCTACAAATACATTGAGATGGATGGTGAAATCCACGAGACCATGAGCCAAGGTTTCGAAGCACTGAACATCAATGAGGCGACAACTGAAGTATTTGCTGCATCCTAGGAGGATAGGATGGGTACTTTAATTGTCTCCTACCAACAAGCTCGGAAGGTTATTGAAGATGGAAACGCCCAAGGCTGGGGCAAGTTGCTACCTGTGGAGAAGAAGGAGGACAGATTTGGTTTGGGTTACAAACCATTCTGACAAGATCAAGCAGAGGCTGCTAAGGAGCCCAAGTTCATAAGTGGGGGAATGCTGACCCCCAATGTTGTCAATAACGTGGAAGACGAGGATGAAAGCGACCTCAACCTGGAGAGCTGGATTCGTCCAAGGATCCCGGGCCAACAAGTCCTTAACTGGTCTTCCCAGGAAATTATAAGGGTTACTCCTGCAGAGTAATTATTATTTCCTGCTTTTTAGCATGCATCAAGTCCTGCATCTTGCCCAAGGTGTCAGGACTCATTTTGTAATAGGGCCATATTTGTATTTTGTGCAAATGGAATATCAATGAACAATGGACATCTTTTGCAAACAATTTTCTCTTTTGCTCACTGTCTTTTCATTTTGTTATTTTTCGCACAAAACAATAAATGGCAATGTATTCAAAAAAAATAAATAACTTCATTTTTTCTGAACAAGATTAAAATTGATCACTAAAAAGAACAAATCTCAACCCTTGCAGAGATAATCCACCAGATTGCACCGACAACATCACTGTTATGACCTTGTATGACTTCGACAATCCAATTAATCAAGCTGATGGAGGGGTTGATGAAGACTATGAGTTGCCTGAAGAGTTAACCAGGTTGTTGAGGCGGGAAGAGAAAGTGATTACTCCTCATCAGGAGGAAATTGAAATTGTTAATCTTGGTACTGAGGAATATTTAAAAGAAGTAAAGATTGGGGCCAGTCTGCAAGCTCTAGTAAAAGAACAGCTTATCAACATGCTTCGGGAATACGTCGACGTCTTTGCTTGGTCCTTGTAAACACCCCAAATTTTCCCTCACTCATTTCACACCATTGGCTTGTGATCTTTCATATTTACATTAGTTTAAGCATCTCATCTCATATTGCATTTTTGCTTCACTACATTAGTTCAAGTTCATCTGCATCTAGGGTTTGTGATCTGAGCAATCCAGGATCCATCTGAGCCACTCCAAAGGTCTTCAATCATCTCAAGAGGTTCCATGTATTTTCAATCATCATATTTTATCCTCCCAAGAACAAGGAAGCCAAAGAATCACAAGAACTGGCAAAGCATGGAAGCAGAGCTAGGGTTTGACTGCACAGATGACCTAAAATTAGGGTTTTGGTTTCAGAGGCCATAACTCCAAATTTTTTGGTCATTCTTGTTTATAATGGTCTCAATATGTTATGAGGATCATGAATACCAATTTTGATGAAGAAATTCATTGTGGAAGTCATTTGATCACTGGGTAACTTCTTGAGCAAGTCAGAGCAAAATCAGGGCATCTGAGGCCCTCAACCATGAAACCAAAGTGGATTTTTCATCAAATTGAAGTTATATGATCTTTATTTGATCATTGAAGTGCTTAGAAGTTCACAAATTTGAAGAAAAATGAGCTAAACCAAAAGTTGCCAAAAATGGAAATGACTTGTAATGTAAACTTTCCATTTTGGGAAAGTTTTTCAACCTCCTCTTTCTCAACCAAAAATGCTTCAAATGAAAAATTGTTGGTCATGAGAGTTGTATATTGGATCATTCCCTTTTCAAAAAGTACAAGAACAAGTTCAAATTCATTATGGAACTCAAGTTATGATCTTTCAAAGTTGGCAAAAATCACATAATTTTCAAGAATGCACCAAAGAGGGATTTTTGCAAAACCACTTGCCAAGCTATTTTGTGACTTCAAACACACTTCTAAGAATCATACATACATTGTGCATTGCCTAAAACTCAGAATTGGCCAAAGAATCATGTTATTCCATGTCTTGCACATCAAGAAATCCAAAAGGGGCCAAAACTTCATGAATTTGCAAAATGGCACAAAACCTCTCATCCACTTGCTACAGCTCATAAAATCTGATTCACAAACATTCCTTGATCTCAACTGAACCAGGACATGCCCAAATCCAAGCCTTCCACTTGCTCATACCTCAAGTATAAGAAACGTTGACTTTATGCAAATTCACCCATACCAATCACAACAGTCCACCACCCACTCACTACCCAACCAGAACTCTACAAGCATGCCCTAAGGATCATTTTTCATAACACACACAAGATGAAACCTCCAAGAACTCAGCATTGCCAAAAACTCCCTCTCTTGCATTTTCCTTCGAAACTCATAGCACACTTGCTCAAACTCAAAACAAATTCCACCATTCATTTCTAAATCACTCACTGATCACAAACCAACCATTGAAAGAACCAAAAACACTCCATACACCAAATACAATTTCTGACCAGTTGGGTTGCAAACTCACAAACCAGCCATCCTCAAAGCTTTACAAGCATCAAAGCTTCTCCAGGAAGGTCATTGGAGTCAGCTTGCACAGGAGAAACAGCCTGAAAGCTCCAAATTGAGGAAGCTCAAGCTCAGGTAACTTCTTCAAACATTTTTCCAGAAATGTGATTTTAGGTTATAGAATCGTTCCTCTTGTTGTGCTGATCATGCTGATACTTTTATTTTTGAAAATGGTTGTGATTTGAGTATTTTATGAACTTCTGAAAGTTTCACCATGTTTGAGTTTTCTCTTCGAATCATGAGTTTGAGTGAAAAGAAATGAGATTTAAGGGTGGATTTGGATTCAGGGAAGTGAGAGGAGTTAATCTGGAGCTTTAGAGCTCCAGAAATTACCTAGGGAAGAAGTTAGGGTTTTTCAGGTGAGGGTGTCACCGGAGAAGACGACCGAAGCTCTTCTCCGGTGACCTGAAAGTGATTAATGAGATAATTAGGGTTAGGGTTAGGTTTGAATGTGAGCCGTCTAATTTCCTTTCCTGCGCGTGTTTGAGTGGCTGAGATCATTTCATTAACTCTTAATTAGGTTTAAATAATTAATTAATTAAGTTTAAGTGAGTTTGAATGCTGGCCATTGGATGTGGCGCGTGGTCAACAGATCTTTCCCCAGATTCAATCTCAACCATTCCCTTTGCATACTTCTGTTTTATTTAATTTTAATTTCATTTTTTTTCCCATTTATTTTGTATCATTTATTAAAAATAGCTAAAAATTTCCAAAAATATTTTTATTCTGAATTTTTATTCCAAATAATTTTCTTAACCCAAAAATATTTTTATTTTTATTTTTCACATTAAAAATTTATTTTTTAAACATTTAAATGTTTATTAATTAATAAAAATTAATTAATTAAAATATCATTTAGGTTTCTAAAAAATCCCAAAAAATTCATATTGCATCTTTAAACATTTAGAGACATTTTCATACCATCCACACAAATTTCTTTTTGGTTTTGAACCACTTTTGATAATTTTCTTGAATTTAGGGTTCTTAAAAGTCACATTTTAGAACACTAACTTCAAGAATTATTTTCTGCCTAACCAAGAATGGTATGACAATGGTTCTTTTTTCATTGATCTTCATTTGACATGTAGTTTCTAGCATAATTTTGTCACAAATTTCTTCTGCCTTTTTGAATTGATTGGCATTTTTTTCCCTTTAGGTACCTTAAAACCCTAGATAACTTAGAAAAATCATAACTTTCATTAGGATAAGAGTTAGGTCTTCTCCTTTGGGGTATGAAATCATATGGGGTTAGGGTTCTTTTGATTGCATTTTCAATTTTTTATCTTGTCATTTGCTTTTGTTTTTGAGTTTTGCATCTCATGTTGCATGGAAACCCTAATTTCTCATCTTCCTTTGCATACATCTTGCATATGCTTGCAATCATGAACTTGCCATGACATTTCTTGCATCCATATGACATATAAGATATCCTAGGACACATTATAATCATACTTGATCATTTCTTCATCCATTTGCCATGTTATGCATTCATTTCATTTCATGTGCTTTCATGAACTTTCATGCTCCTTTCATGCTTCATCTGCATTCTCCTCACTTGTATGATCACCCACCACTCTTGACATACATTTGCATCATCTCTTAGAATCATTTGCATCATGAACATGCTTCTGGTTTTGGTTTGCATCCTTGCATTCATTTCATTTTCTTTTCATTTCATTTCTTTTTGTTAACTTTTCAGGTGGTAAGTATTTGGGAAGTGAATTTGCCTTCACTTCTCACAATCTTTTCTCATCTCTCTTATAAATTCATTGCTGCATTTTGTATATGTTTTAGAGTGAGCTTGCTCATTCTTGTCCCTCCTTCACTTTCTTTCTTCAAGCAACTTATCTTCTTAAGTGAAGTAAGTTGACTTGCTTCTTCTGCTTCTCCTCCTTCTATCTTTCCTTCTCTTTGGTGGCTTTTCTTGAAGATCTCTTGCAAGCCTCATAAACCCTAGGAACACCCAAGCATGATAACAATTAGGGTTTTTATTAGTCCCCCATTAGTTTTACCTTTGTGTCATCTTTTGTGTCTCTCCTCTCATCTCATAATCAGAGACTAAACCTTCAAGGTTTTAAGGCTTTGTGATTAAGGTTATGCCTGCATCCTTCTCTTAGGATGGAGTGTATAACTTTAATCCTAAGTGTAAAACCCTTAATGTTTTTAAATCTCTTAATCAATCCATCTAATAATCACTAAGACATCAAGCTTGTAACTCGGGACTTGCATTAGGGTTCTAATTCTTCCTTAATTGGTTAAGAAGGACTAACCCTAGTGTTAATGGACAAGTCCCCCTCAAGTTGTCTTACAAACCATAAAATTCACTTCTTAATCTTATCATTAACTAAAATCCACTCTAATAAAGGTTTTGTTTTGTCATGAGGTTAATCCCTAATCATGGATTAAGTTGAGGATTCTTCCTCAACTTAAATGTTCTCATCTATCATCCTTCTATTAGGATGGTGTAATGGGTCCATTAAATCCTTGATTATGGCTTAAACTCATTACTTAACGCTAAACAAAAACACCAAAAACATCTAAATAATCACAAGTAAGTTAATGATCTTAATCCTACATCATGGTAATTAAGTTTGAGGTGTTTACTTCATACTTAAGGTATTCTCATTACCCCTAATCAGAGGGAGGATGTGATGAGTTTACTAACCCTTGGTTTAGGCTTAAGCTCATTTTCTTATGACAAATTCCAAAAAGAAATAAAAGATTGAAAACCCAAAAACAAACAATAATCATCTCCTTCAGGATTCTTTTCTCACCTCATTCACTCATAAACGAGAACTCGCTTCTTCCGTCTAATGCAAGACAGTTTGCACCTGAGCCAGACAGGTCATACACTTGAGCATAGACAAGTAAGCAGTTCACAAGTCAATTTATCTTTCAGTCTCTTTGAGTCGAACTACGGTGTTCTGACTTCCTCATTGCACAAGAGGATACGTAGGCATAACTTAACTGTTATCGAACAAAAGTCTCTGTATATTCCCCCCTCTTCCAGCATTATTATTTTAAGCCTCATTGTCTTGAGCACTGCACTTTTTTCTTGCACTGACACTCCTTTTATTCACTTCACACTTCTTTTGCACTGACACTTGTATTCTTTTCCAGCTCTTGCACACAGAATAACACTGACACTACCCCTTTAAACAAAAACTTTCAAGCGTGGATCCTGTCGAGTACGACGGACAATCTGGGTGCTAATAACTTCCCAAGTTATAACCAACCCCCTTTCACATTTTCTCTGGTTCGCGACCGTCTTGTCCATCTTTTCTCAGGTTTATGCAGCATTACCTTTCCTTCGGGATAAAATTGCCTAGCTGGCGACTCTTTTCAGTTCATCTTCATGTTCTCTCTTTCGTCGACCGTTCGCGTCTGTACCCCTTCTGACCCTGTGTCATTTGGTGGGAGCGGTAGCTTGGCAACTCTGTTGGGGACCCTTATACTGCAACCAGGGCTTTTGGTTCTTTTTGTGGCTTCCTCCTAGCGCTTGTTTGATTTGTGTTTACGGGGGTGTTACGTGCTACTTGTGCTTATTCATTTTGCTTTATTTATTGCTTTATGTACAGTTTTACTTATTACTTTCATTTACAGTTTTTATACATCATACTGTCATTATCATTGTTGGATCTGGCTTCTGTTTTGGTGGGTGGGGTTTCACTGAGTGATTAAGGTCCTATATCTGGGACCTGAGTGACACCTAGGCTAGAGTTCTTTATATTCTTTCCCATTCCATTTCGGTCTGGTGCGGGAATATGAAACACGGTTCAGATGTGGGTTTCTTCTTGAGAACTATGTGCTACAGATTTCCTGTAGTGCTAGGGCTATCTGGGAAGCCTGCTAAGTCTGGATGACCTTTATTATGACCTTCAGAATCTGGGGTGAATTAGATGAGGATCCTTTATGGTTATTGTAAACGATGTACCTCATGGTTAGAAGTGTTTACACTTCTCATAACTGATCTGAGTCTGAGGATCCTTGTTCTAGATAAATTACATGTGAGGGGGTTGGGTTGTTTACAGGTTTGCAGGAACCCTTGGCCACATCATACCCTGTTACTGTATTGTTTAAGAATACTTCACTTTGGACAGTTCTTGTGATTAACCCTGAACATGTGACTCTTTATTTGAGTCCCCCACCCTGGTTATTGGACTTCTGAGCCTCCATCCGGACCTTTGAACATACATGGACCTTATATCAAGACAAATACTCAGATCCAGCTCTTGATCATAAACCCTTGCATATCATTTGCATATATCATCATTGCATCATTTAACATTTGTTTATTTGTTTTTCAGGGTATCCACCTCATTTTATTTAGTTTGGTTTTGACCCCTTCTACTGCTTAGACCTCTGCTTCAGTTATCTTCTTCAGCATCTGCTTCAGCTATCTCCTTCAGCACCTCCACCAGTCTGTCAAAGACTCACCTGCATCAGTCTGTCAGAGACTTACCTCCAGCTTTTCAGTCTGTGATCTTCATCAGCATTTGACTTCAGCTTCTTTATCAGCACTCATGGATATTCCAAGGAAAAACAGCATATCTTACCACTTCTTTGAGCCCTCTTTGACTAGCATCAGGCAGGTCCAGTCTCTTATCACACCTGACCATATCCCACTATTTAGAGAGCACTATGGGGGTATCTTGGACATGGTTATGGATCTTGATTCTTCTCAGAGAAGCATGATCCACACATACTTGCAGTTTTATGACCCTCCACTCAGATGCTTCACCTTTCCAGATTTTCAGATGGGGCCTCCGTTGGAAGAGTTTTCCTTGTTGATTGGAGTGCCTATCAGAGGAGGGATCCCTTTCAACCCAGAGATGTATGCTCCCAGAAGTGAAGAGATAGCAAGGGCATTGCATTTGGAGCCTTCCCTCATTGAGCAAAACATGACAACAAAAGCTGGGATTTCTGGTCTACATTTAGACTTCTTAATTTCTCAGGCCATCCTGAAGGCTGCAGTGGGAGAATGGAGGGCAATCTGTGCACTTTTAGCCCTCAGCATATATGGGGCTATATTGTTTGCATATGAGCCCAAATTTGTGAGTAAGAATGCCATCCACTTGTTCTTGCTGAGGAACCCAGTGCCTACATTACTAGGGGATTTTTACTACTCCATCCATCAGAGAAATGAAAAACAAAGGGGGAAGCTAGTCAGATGTTGTGCTCCTCTTTTCTACTCTTGGCTGCTCAAACACTTGCCCAAATCAGATGCCTTCTTGAACCCCCATCAGCAGAAGAATTGGGCTAAGAGGTTCATTGCCTTAACATCAGATGATATCAGATGCTGCACTCAGAGCACCAAAGGCAAAAAGATTATTACCAGCTGTGGGAAATACCCTAATGTGCCTCTAATAGGAGTAAAAAGTTGCATCAATTACAACCCTTTACTGTTTAAGAGACAATTGGGATATGCCTTGGTTCACCCTCCTAGAGGATAGGATTTAGCTGAGACCCTATACTGTGAGATCCAATCTGGCTCTGCTATTGTCAGGCAAGCTTCCTGGGCTTGGGACAACATCCAGACCAAAGGGACAACCATCCTTGGAAGATGTAACAATATTGCTTCAGCCTAGTACTCTGACTGGACCCATACTAGAGCTCAGATCACCAGGATGCCTTTCACCTTGGAAGACACACCTGGACCTTCTACAGTACAGCCTGCAACAACTGTTAGCCTGGAGGAATTTGAAAAGCTGAAAGAGAGGAATAATCAGCTATCTAAATCCCTGAAGAAGACTCTCTGGGAGAGAAATGACGGTCTCTGGATATTGAGAGATTTGAAAGACTCAAGACTGAGCATCTGACCAAGATTGAAAGGACAGATGACTACATAAGGAAGGGAAGAGCAGGAAAGTTGGTTTTGAAGAATGCCTGCAAGGAGGCCAAGATTCAGAAAGCTAGGGCTGAGCATTACTTGGAGGAGAGCCAGGCTAGGTGGATCAGGATCACCGAAGCCCGTGCACAAGAAGACCAGAGGACTCAAGCCAAGATTGAGCAGCTGGAAGCCAATGAGAAGAAGTAGCAGGAAGCTTTGTTGGCAGCTCAGAAGGAGATATCAGAATTGAAACTCCGGGAAGGGTTAAAGAGATCAAAGGATCAGGACAGGCATAAGAAGCTGACTAATGCCATTGCTACCAGGAACCTCCTCATTAAGACCATTACAGAGCACCCAGCTAGTCCGATGACTGAGGCCCTCCTGAAGGAAGTCAGGGAAGATGACTTTGGATTGGATGTCTGATTCCTTTTGCTTGTATTTCCTTTTCTTTTGATGTACTGTTTGCTTTTTGGTTGTTGTATTTTTGACCCACCATGGGCATGTATTGTAAACAGACTATGTATTTTCATCATTTGTAATATATCAGTTTGTTTTATTTTGGTGGGCTTTCTCTCAACATCATCAAGCATCTCCTCGAGGTCTGGAAAGGTCAAAACCAAGAACCAAACCGGATACTTTGGAAAACAAATAAGCATATTGCATACTAAAATTTTCTTTGTTTTGTAGGTTTTTGTTTGTTATTTTGTTTCTCACTTTGTTGTGGTTTCAGAAAACATTGCTCGTCACAGAGTGTTCCCTGTCAACCGCACACACCGGTACCCAACGCGAAACAACCTTCCAGGCATTCAATGGATCAGGTGCAGCAGGACCTGAATGAAGTAAGAAATCAAATGGCAAACAAAAGGGTTGAAATGAGAAACCAAATGTCATAGTTTATGGTTGTGATGACTGGCTTAGCTCAGAGCCAAGAAAGGCTGAGAGAGTTGGTGGAAAGACAGACACCTGAAGAGCCCCACCATGGGACAGGAGGAACCAGCAATAATGAACGAGGGCAGCTTCGTATCGACCCAGCAGAGTTTGGGCCCCATTTCAACCCCGATGTTAATATCCCAAGGAATATCCAAGGAAACACTGCTGCAGGCAGGATCTTGCAAGAAGATCCTCAGGAGGAGCAGTTCACATGTATTGGGGCTGGGGATGAGGTGTATGACAGAAGGTTGGATGAGATTGATGAAAAACTGAGGTCTTTAGAATCCCATAATTCTTTAGGCTTTGACGTAATGGATATGGGGTTGGTAGATGGGGTGACGATTCCCCACAAATTCAAACCCCCATGCTTTGTAAAATATAATTGTACCTCCTGCCCGCGTACTCATTTGCAATCTTTCTTAGGGAGACTCAAGGCTTATACCATGGACGAGAAGTTATGGATGTTCTATTTTGAGGACAGCCTGATTGGGGCACCAAGAGAATGGTATTCGCATCTGACGAGGGCCACTATAAGATGTTGGAAAGACTTGGCCGAAGCCTTCATCCGGCAACACCAGTACAACCTAGACATGGCCCCCAATAGAACTCTTCTAATGGGCATGTCTCAGTGTTCAAGGGAAAGCTTTCGGGATTATGCTCAGAGGTGGAGACAGCTTGCTGCTGCTGTCCAGCCACCCATGTCTGAACGGGAAATGGCTGACATGTTTATGAACAACTTGCAGGAAACTTATATTGATAGACTTGCCGCTTTCTCTTCCACCAGTTTTACCAATGTAGTTATAGATGGTGAGAGAATTGAGAGTCTTTTGAAGATGGGAAAAATCTCTGACAATGGTGTAAGTTCCTCTAACAACCCCAAAAAACCTTTTTTAGGACCCAGAAGAGCAGGTGAAACAAATGCTATCCATGCAGGCCGGGGCAGACCCCAGTATTCTCACAGATCAATAGCAGTCGTTACCATCTCGGCTCCAGCTCCATAACAACCACTTTTTCCTCAACAACAACAACAACAACAACATCATTATCAGCAACAATCTCATTTTCCGCAACAAAGAACGTACAACAATAACAACAACAACCAACAGCAGCGCCCCTTTCAACAGAGTCCATCTCAGGAAAATAGGGTGATTGACCCCATTCCTATGCCTTATGTTGATTTACTTCCACAACTCCTGAAGCTTAACCTGGTTGAGTTAAGGACGTTGGCTCCACCAGATCCTCTCAACCTCCCGAAGAATTATGATGCTAATGCCAGGTGTGCCTTTCACTCCAACGCACCGGGTCACAATACCGAGAAATGTAGAGCCTTGCAAATGAAGGTTCAGGATTTGGTTGATTCCAAAGCTCTCAATTTCGCACCTCCTCCAAATGTTAATAGAAATCCTATGCCTAATCATGGTGGGCCCAGGATTAATGCCATAGAAGAGGACCAACCATCTGCACTAATTAATGATGTTGCACAGATTCAAACACCGTTGGCAGAAGTCAAAGCTCAACTTTTAAGATGTCAAGTGTTCCCGGGCTGTGAGGCCTGCTGTGAATTGTGCAAGACTGCTATTAATGGTTGTGAGAGGCTAAGGTTTGGCATAGATGGCCTTATCAACGATGGGATTTTGCCAATTACCAAAACGGCTCCTACAACGTCAAAAACTCTTTCTTCAGCAATGATGGATTCTCCTTCAACATCAACCACTCTTTCTTCAGCAACAATAGAACCTCCTACAACTGCAACAACTATCATTCCCACAGATTCATCCACAACTCCGGCAATCACTCCGTCCATTATTTCAACAGATCAGAGTTCAACAATACTTACTTCTACAACATCAACACCCATCTTATCAACAGAATCTCCTACAACACCAGCGAACACTAATGAATATGTCTCAACGGTCACGATTTATTATGACCCGACAAATGTTCATCCCAACAACAATTTCCAACAACAAACTGCAACACCTCCTGTCAGATCTCCAGTCACAATCTATTACGACCCGCATACCATCACAGTTCCTTTCGCTGCAGCAATCAGTCCGGTCACCATTACGGTGCCTGGACCTGTTCCTTATGAAAGCAGTAATGCCATAACTTGGCACTATGGCTTTGATCTCTACTGCGACGGAAAGAAGATCACTCTAGATTCATCAACCTCTTCACCACAAGTTGACAATGTTGGGGGAGGCGGAGGCTTCACCAGAAGCGGACGCCTTTTTTCTTCACAAATACCAAGACCCGATGCTGAAGCAGAGGCTGCTGCTAAAGCAAAAGGGAAGAATGTGGTACTTGAAGAGCCAACTGTCAAAGAAACTCCGAAGACGTCTTTCGAACAAGGGGTAGACGAGTTCATGAGAATAATCAAAAAGAGTGATTACAAGGTGGTGGACCAGCTTCATCAGACACCCTCCAAAATCTCTATATTATCATTGTTAATGTGCTTCGAAGCCCATAGGAATGAATTATTGAGAGTCCTGCACGCAACATACGTGCCGGAAGAGATTACGCTTAATCAGCTGGAAATAGTGGTTGCGAATGTTAACACCAGTCATGGACTGGGCTTTACAGACGCTGATTTAACAACGGAGGGACGCAATCATAATAAGGCTTTACACATCACCTTAGAGTGCAAAGGTGTTGTTCTTTCTCATGTACTGGTAGACATTGGGTCCTTGCTCAATGTCCTCCCAAAGAAAGCCTTGGTGAAGCTGGAGTATGATGGTTTGGCTTTATGTCCGAGTAACTTAGTGGTGAGAGCATTTGATGGCCCTAAGAGATCAGTACTTGGAGAGATTGATTTACCTGTGATGATTGGCCCACAAACCTTTAAAACTACCTTCTTCGTGATGGACATACAGCCGACCTACATCTGTTTGTTGGGTAGACCCTGGATTCACGCCGTTGGCGCTGTTACATCTACCCTTCACTAGAAGTTAAAATTTGAGTGGGAAGGCCAAATCATCAAAATTTCCAGGGAGGAAGACATTTTTGTTAGCCAGCTGGCTACTTACAAGTATATAGAGATGGATGGGGAGATCCATGAGACTACGAGTCAGGGGTTTGAGGCCCTTAACATCAATGAAGCAACTGTTGTGTTTGGAACTTCCATCACTTCATATCAACAAGCCTGGAAGGTTGTTGAGGAGGGTACCGCTCAAGGCTGGGGCAAGCTGCTGCCAGTAGAAAAGAAAGAAGATAGATTCGGGTTGGGTTACAGACCAACTCGACAAGATCAACCAGAGGCTGCAGCAGAGCCCAAATTTGTCAGTGGGGGGATGCTCACCCCAGATGCTATGAACAATCTGGAAGACGAGGAGGAAAGCCACCGCAACCTGGAAAGCTGGATACGTCCAAGGATCCCGGGGAACCAAGTCTCTAACTGGTCTTCCCAGGAAATTATAAGAGTTACTCCTGCAGAGTAATTATTATTTCCTGTCTTTTAAGCATGCATCAAGTCCTGCATCTTGCCCAAGATGTCAGGACTCATTTTGTAATCGGGCCATCTTGTATTTTGTGCAAACGATCAATTAATGAATATCAGGACATCTTTTGCAAACGAATCTTCTTTTTCGCTCACTGTTTTTCATTTTTCATTTTTTGTACAAAACAATAAAATGGCAATGTTTTCAAAACAATAACTTCATTTTCACTTTTTCTAAACAAGATAAAACTGATCACTAAAATGAAAAAATCTAAACCCTTGCAGAGAGTGCCCTCCAGACTGCACCGACAACGACACTGCTATGACTTCGTATGACTTCGACAATCCGATTAATCAAGGCGATGAAGGGGTTGAAGAAGATTATGAGCTACCCAAAGAACTAGCCAGACTGTTAAGGCAAGAGGAGAAGGTTATCACTCCTCATCAGGAGGAAGTTGAGATAGTTAATCTTGGTACCGAAGAAGACTTGAAAGAAGTGAAGATCGGGGCCAGTCTGCAAGATTCAGTGAAGGAACAACTTATTGACATGCTTCGAGAGTACGTTGATGTCTTTGCTTGGTCCTACCAAGACATGCCAGGTCTGGATACAGACATTGTTATGCACAAGCTTCCAGTAAAAGAAGATTGTCCTCCAGTAAAACAGAAGTTGCGCCGTACTCGTCCGGATATGGCCATGAAGATAAAAGAAGAGGTGCAAAAAACAGTGGGACGCCGGTTTCCTTGCTGTAACCGGTTACCCGCCGTGGGTTGCTAATATTGTACCAGTGCCTAAGAAGGATGGAAAAGTACGGATGTGTGTGGATTATCGGGATCTGAATAGAGCTAGCCCGAAAAATGAATTCCCATTACCTCACATTGATGTATTGGTCGACAATACATCTCAGTTCTCGGTATTCTCCTTCATGGATGGATTTTCAAGATACAATCAGATCAAGATGTCACCTGAAGACATGGAGAAGACAACTTTCATCACACCCTGGGGCACATTCAGTTATAAGGTAATGCCATTTGGACTGAAGAATGATGGTGCCACTTATCAAAGGGCTATGGTAACATTATTCCACGACATGATCCACAAAGAAATTGAATGTTATGTGGATGACATGATTTCCAAGTCCCTCACAGAAGAAGACCACCTGGTAAATCTATTGAAGCTATTCAAACGTCTGAGGAAGTACCAGCTGAAGCTAAACCCCAACAAATGCACATTTCGGGTGCGTTCTGGTAAACTGTTGGGGTTCATTGTAAGTGAAAAAGGAATTGAAGTTGACCCTGACAAAGTCAAAGCCATTCAAGAGATGCCTACACCAAAGACTGAAAAAGAGGTTCGGGGGTTCCTAGGTAGATTGAACTACATTTCACGGTACATATCTCACCTTACAGCAACCTGTGAGCCCCTGTTCAAGTTGTTAAGGAAAGAACAAGCGGTCAGGAGAAATGAAGACTGCCAGAAGGAGTTTGACAAAATCAAGGAGTACTTACAAGAACCTCCAATCCTTATGCCTCCAGTTGAAGGAAGGCCTCTAATAATGTACTTGACAGTATTAGAAGGGTCAATGGGGTGTATGTTGGGCCAGCATGACGAGTCTGGTCGAAAAGACTATGCAATATACTACCTAAGCAAAACGTTTACCGACTGTGAACAACATTATTCACTGCTCGAGAAAACTTGTTGTGCTTTAGCGTGGGCTGCTCGCCGACTAAGGCAGTATATGTTGACCCACACTACCTTATTGATCTCAAAGATGGATCCAGTCAAGTTCATATATGAGAAGCCATCACTTACCGGAAGGGTTGCAAGATGGCAAATGATTCTAACAGAATATGACATTCAATACACATCTCAAAAGGCCATCATGGGCAGTGTACTGTCTGACTATCTGGCTGAGCAACCCATTGATTATTACCAGCCTATGAGATTTGACTTCCCTGATGAAGACATCAAGTTCCTAAAAGCAAAAGATCATAAAGAGCCTGTTCACACTGAAGGGCCTGACCCAAAAGATGAATGGACAATGATGTTTGATGGGGCTGTTAATATGAATGGTCGTGGAGTTGGTGCAATGCTTATCACACCTAAGGGAGTTCACATGCCTTTCTCGGCAAAACTCACCTTTAACTGCACTAACAACGAAGCTGAATACGAAGCCTGTATCATGGGTCTTGAGGAAGCCATTAACCTCAGGATCAAGACTTTAACTGTGTTCGAAGATTCAGCCTTGGTAATCAATCAGACCAACGGTAAATGGTACACCCACCAAGAGCATTTGATTCCATACCGAGACTACACGAGGAGATTACTGACTTTCTTCACTACAGTCAAACTTGAGTATATCCCTCGAGATGAAAATCAATTTGCAGATGCTCTGGCTACCATTTCCTCCATGATCAAAGTTCAAGCTGCCAACTTTGTGCCTAGGATTTCAGTATCCAGACTTGACAGACCAGCATACGTATTCTCTGTGGACATCGCTGAAGATGGCAAGTCTTGGTTCCATGACATCAAATGCTTCTTAGAGGATCAAACATACCCACCTGGGGCATCATCCAATGATAAGAAGACATTAAGAAGGCTGGCTGGTAGTTTCTTCCTGAATGTCGATGATTCATTATACAAGAGGAATTTTGACATGGTGCTTCTCAGATGTGTTGATAAGAAGGAGGCAGACTTGCTGATGCACGAGGTGCATGAAGGATATTTTGGTACCCATGCTGGAGGACATGCAATGGCTAAGAAATTTCTAAGATCAGGTTACTACTGGATCACAATGGATGCTGACTGTTGTGCCAATGCGGATAAAGTGCATGTGCCTCCAAATCCTTTGAATGTGATGTCTTCACCTTGGCCCTTTGCCATGTGGGGCATTGACATGATCGGAAAGATTGAACCGACTGTTTCGAATAGCCACAGATGCATCCTGGTAGCCATTGATTATTTCACCAAATGGGTTGAAGCAGCTTCGTATGCAAATGTCACCAGACAAGTGGTAGCCAGATTCCTGAAGAGAGACATCATCTGTCGGTATGGAGTACCCGAGCGAATCATTACTGATAATGGTTCCAACTTGAACAATAAAATGATGGAAGAACTATGCTGGGACTTCAAGATTCCACATCACAACTCTTCTCCTTACATGCCTAAGATGAATGGCGCTGTTGAGGCAGCTAACAAGAATATCAAGAAGATTGTGCAAAAGATGGTGGTCACTTATAAAGACTGGCATGAAATGTTACCATTTTCCTTGCATGGGTATCGTACCTCAATCAAAACATCCACTGGGGCAACACCGTATCAGCTTGTGTATGGCATGGAGGCAGTCCTACCTGTTGAAGTCGAATTACCCTCTTTACGGGTACTGATGGATGTCAAGTTGAATGAAGCAGAATGGGTCCGATCTCGGTACAATCAATTGAATCTGATCGAAGAAAAGAGATTAGCCGCAATATGTCATGGGCAGCTATACCAGAAAAGGATGAAGAAAGCCTTCGATCAGAAAGTCAGGCTTCGAGAATACCAAGTAGGAGATCTTGTGCTGAAAAGACTCCTTGCTCCTCATATAGACCACAGGGGCAAGTGGACTTTGAATTATGATGGTCCATTCATAGTGAAGAAGGTTTTCTCCAGTGGAGCACTGATGCTCACTATTATGGATGGTGAAGATTTCTTGTCCCCTGTGAATTCAGATGCAGTTAAAAAATATTTTGCATAAAATGACCTGCTGGACATAAAAACAGAATGTAAGTCCAGGCAAAAATAGGGCATCCCGTCAAGTCAAAAACAGAATAAAAGGACTCGGGCAAAAATAAGGGAAAAATCAAAAAAATGTACACCCGCTGAGTTGAAAAGCCGCATTGGACAGCTCAGGCAAAAATGGGTATCCCAGTGGATTGAAAACCCGAAAGGGCGATCCACGCAAAATAAGGGAATAAGCGAACAACTGCATTCTGAATTCGTCTGTATCACTTACAACATGGCAAGCTTCGAAAGGTTAAAGCATCGGTCAGAATTAGCCTTCTTCAGAAAGCAGGATGAGAAGAACGTCACGATCATACGGGTCATAGTAAAAGGGAAGCTCACTAAAGCGTCTTCAACTTTGCCAGCACTTTCATTTTTCTCAATTTGTAACAATCTCCTCATTTCAGGGGATCTGTTTCTTTGACTGTATTTGCCAATTCAGGGCACCCAGATTAATAAGATCAGATTTTCAGTCACACTTCGTCTTGTACATTTTATTTCATTTGCAAAAAATGTCTAATATCCTTGATATAATGTTTGCATAAAAACAGATATGCCTTTCTAATCACATGCTTGCAGGAAATATATTATGTTACTTCCAGGAATATCTAACTCCTATGACGGAATCCGGTAAGGGATACCTCGGGATACTTGTACATTTCTTTGTTTTGACAGGATTGCAGGTATTCAAAGCGCAACATGGGGCATGCCAAACATGTTTCCTCCCCCAATAGTATCCAGAAATTTTCCCCCCAGCAAAGTTGCCAGATCATTGTTTCCTCAGCACATCCTCCAAATAGCACCGAAAATGCTTTCTCCCCATCCAAGTTTCCAGGCATCACTTCTCCAGCACATCATCTTCAAGCAGCATCAAAAAATGCTCATTTCCCCAGCTGAGTTGTCATAGTATCATCATCCTCAGCAGGATCCCCACAGAAATCTCTAGGAAGATCGTTCAGTGGTCTTTCCTCCCCCAACAGAGTACTAGATAGGGAACCGTCTCCCCACAGAGCTCCAGCCTCCTCCCGGAAGAGCAATGTCTGAATTTCTCCCACAACAAAGTGACGAAAGCTTCCACATCCCTAGCTGGGCTCCTCATTACTAAGATAGGTCTATCAGTGACCTATTTCCCCAAGCAGAGTCGTATATTTTATCAGATCTACCAATTATCTCATCCCCAGCTGGGATATCCTGTCAAGCAGATCACTCAGAGATCTCCACAAGCAACGGGATCCGAATCCCGAATCGGTATCTTTGCATAATCATAGCATTCACATCATTTTTCCCCCAGAGCGTAGCATTCCGTCTAATACGGAGCATTACGGCAAAAATCAAACATATTGCATGATCACAAGTCAGGTTCGAACCAGTCACCTGTAAGTACCGACAATACCACATCAACAATATACAAAATACCTCAATTTCCCCAACAGAAAGCCAAAGCATCCCCTTTGCACTCTTCAGCACAAGTACATGTTTATAATCATTCGACACTCGTCCGTGTCATATCATCCCCCTGCAGATATAAGCCACAAATATCCTTTTGAATACAGAAACTTCCATATTCTTTTTGACACTCGTCCGTGTCACCACTCCCCAGCATGGTTACCCAAACACTTATTATAATACACTCTTGTTGACACCCGTCTGTGTCATCCTACCCCCACAGGTTTCCAGAACACCTTTTACACTTATAAGTTCATAACTTATACGTTTCCTCTTATGACACCCGTCCGTGTCATACTCTCCCCAGCAAGTAAAACACTCGTCTGTGTCTCACTCATGCTTATTTTTGTTCATACAGATACTCATCCGTATCTTGTATACACCACTTATTTCCCCTCAGATTCAACACTCGTTCGTGTTCTTTGTTAACCAATTGGTACTCGTCCGTACCATCATCTCTGAACATGTGTCGACATTTTTTTTCTACTGATACTCGTCCGTATCATAATCTTAAGGATGCTCGTCTGCATCTTTAATCTATACACACTGTCAAACACTTATACCTTTCATTTCTTGGATGTAAACACTCGTCCGTTTTTACTATTCCCCAGCAAAGTCCCCAGCAAAACTTCTTTTCTATCTAACATTAGTCCTATGTCATGATACTTTCGGCAGCCTTACCCTGCCAGGTTATCGTCCTTCACCTTTGGATGATCGTCCCTCATCTTTCTCCCAGCGGAGTCTCCATTATTGGAACCCTTTTATATCCGGCATTCGTCCTATGTCGTGATATTTAGCAGCCATCCCCTGCTAGGTGATCGTCCTTCACCTCCTTGATGACCGTCCTTCATCATTTTATCCGATGGCCATCCCCATCATTGATCTTGTTATCTGGCATTCGTCCTATGTTGTGATATTTAGCAGCCGTCCCCTGCTAGGTGATCGTCCTTCACCTTCTTAATGATCGTCCTTCATCATTTTATCCGATGGCCGTCTCCATCGTTGATCTTGTTATCCGACATTCGTCCTATGTCGTGATAAACCTCGAGAGCAGTCGTACCCTGCTAGGTGATCGTCATTCACCATTGATGACCGTCCCTCATCATTACTTCATTCATTCTTTGAACATGATGGTCGTCCCCATCATTGCCTTTATTTTAATCCCCAGAGAATTTTGCTAGATGGCCGTCCCCGTCATGATCACTTTATTTCCCCAGCATGTCGGCCGTCCCCGTCATCGCTTTGTCCCCAGCAGGCGTCCTCTGCTCGATGGTCATCCTCCATCGCCCGCACTTTATAATCATACTTTACTTTCCTTTTACAATCTATATCCCTTTTCTTCTTCTCCCCAGTGAGTGCAAATTTTGGTCTGTCTTTGGTATTCAACCACAAGTTATCTTGTTTGTCTGTTAAGCCAGGCGCTTACACCCTGCACAACTAACTCATGCTTGAATAGGGGCAGCTGTAAACACCCCAAATTTGCCCTCACTCATTTCACACCATTGGCTTGTGATATTTCATATTTACATTAGTTTAAGCATATCATCTCATATTGCATTTTTGCTTCACTACATTAGTTCAAGTTCATCTGCATCTAGGGTTTGTGATCTGAGCAATCCAGGATCCATCTGAGCCACTCCAAAGGTCTTCAATCATCTCAAGAGGGTCCATGTATGTTCAATCATCATATTTTATCCTCCCAAGATCAAGGAAGCCAAAGAATCACAAGAACTGGCAAAGCATGGAAGCAGAGCTAGGGTTTGACTACATAGATGACCTAAAATTAGGGTTTTGGTTTCAGAGGCCATAACTCCAATTTTTTTGGTCATTCTTGTTTCTAATGGTATCAATATGTTATGAGGATCATGCATACCAAGTTTGATGAAGAAATTCATTGTGGAAGTCATCTGATCACTGGGTAACTTCTTGAGCAAGTCAGAGCAAAATCAGGGCATCTGAGGCCCCCATCCATGGAACCAAAGTGGATTTTTCATCAAATTGAAGTTATATGATCTTTATTTGATCATTTAAGTGCTTAAAAGTTCACAAATTTGAAGAAAAATGAGCTAAACCAAAATTGCCAAAAATGGAAATGACTTGTAATGTAAACTTTCCATTTTGGGAAAGTTTTTCAACCTCCTCTTTCTCAACCAAAAATGCTTCAAATGAAAAATTGTTGGTCATGAAAGTTGTAGATTGGATCATTCCCTTTTTAAAAACTACAAGAAAAAGGTCTAATTCATTATGGAACTCAAGTTATGATCTTTCAAAGTTGGCAAAAATCACATAATTTTCAAGAATGCACCAAAGAGGGATTTTTGCAAATCCACTTGCCAAGCTATTTTGAGACTTCAAACACACTTCTAAGCATCATACAAACATTGTGCATTGCCTAAAACTCATAATTGGCCAAAGAATCATGTTATTCCATGTCTTGAACATCAAGAAATCCAAAAGGGGCCAAAACTTCATGAATTTGCAAAATGGCACAAAACCTCTCATCCACTTGCTATAGCTCATAAAATCTGATTCACAAACATTCCTTGATCTCAGCTGAACCGGGACATGCCCAAATCCAAGCCTGCCACTTGCCCATACCTCAAGTACAAGAAATGTTGACTTTATGCAAATTCACTCATACCAATCACAACAGTCCACCACCCACTCTCTGCCCAACCAGAACTCTACAAGCATGCCCTAAGGATCATTTTTCATAACACACACAAGCTGAAACCTCCAAGAACTCAGCATTGCCAAAAACTCCCTGTCTTGCATTTTCCTTCGAAAATCATATCACACTTTCTCAAACTCAAAACAAATTCCACCATTCATTTCTAAATCACTCACTGATAACAAACCAACCATTGAAACAACCAATAACACTCCATACACCAAATACGATTTCTGACCAGCTGGGTTGCAAACTCACAAACCAGCCATCCTCAAAGCTTTCCAAGCATCAAAACTTCTCCAGGAAGGTCATTGAAGTCAGCTTGCACAGGAGAAGCAACCTGAAAGCTCCAAACTAAGGAAGCTCAAGCTCAGGTAACTTCTTCAAACATTTTTCCAGAAATGTGATTTTAGGTTATAGAATTGTTCCTCTTGTTGTGCTGATCATGCTGATACTTTTATTTTTGAAAATGGTTGTGATTTGAGTATTTTATGAACTTCTGAAAGTTTCACCATGTTTGAGTTTTCTCTTCGAATCATGAGTTTGAGTGAAAAGAAATGAGATTTAAGGGTGGATTTGGATTCAGGGAAGTGAGATGAGTTAATCTGGAGCTTTAGAGCTCCAGAAATTACCTAGGGAAGAAGTTAGGGTTTTTCAGGTGAGGGTGTCACCGGAGAAGACGACCGGAGCTCTTCTCCGGTGATCTGAAAGTGATTAATGAGATAATTAGGGTTAGAGCTAGGTTTGAATGTGAGCCATCTGATTTCCTTTCCCGCGCGTGTTTGAGTGGCTAAGATCATTTCATTAACTCTTAATTAGGTTTAAATAATTAATTAATTAAGTTTAAGTGAGTTTGAATGCTGACCATTGGATGTGGCGCGTGGTCAACAGATCTTTCCCTAGATTCAATCTCAACCATTCCCTTTGCATACTTCTGTTTTATTTAATTTTAATTTCATTTTTTCCCATTCATTTTGTATCATTTATTAAAAATAGCTAAAAATCTCCAAAAATATATTTACTCTGCATTTTTATTCCAAATAATTTTCTTAACCCAACAATATTTTTATTTTTATTTTTCACATTAAAAAATTATTTTTTAAACATTTAAATGTTTATTTTAATTAATTAATGAAAATTAATTAATTAAAATATCATTTAGGTTTCTAAAAAATACCAAAAAATTCATATTGCATCTTTAAACATTTAGAGACATTGTCATACCATCCACACAAATTTATTTTTGGTTTTGAACCATTTTTGATAATTTTCTTGAATTTAGGGTTCATAAAATTCACATTTTAGAACCCTAACTTCAAGAATTAATTTCTGCCTAACCAAGAATGGTATGACAATGGTTCTTTTTGCATTGATCTTCATTTTACATGTAGTTTCTATCATAATTTTGTTACAAATTTCTTCTGGCTTTTTGAATTGATTGTCATTTTTTCCCTTTAGGTACCTTAAAACCCTAGATAACTTAGAAAAATCATAACTTTCATTAGGATAAGAGTTAGGTCTTCTCCTTTGGGGTACCTTAAAACCCTAGATAACTTAGAAAAATCATAACTTTCATTATGAATTTTCAATTTTGTATCTTGTCATTTGCTTCTGTTTTTGAGTTTTGCATCTCATGTTGCATGGAAACCCTAATTTCTCATCTTCCTTTGCATACATCTTGCATATGCTTGCATTCATGAACTTGCCATGATATTTCTTGCATCCAAATGACATATAAGACATCCTAGGACACATTTGAATCATACTTGATCATTTCTTCATCCATTTTCCATGTTACGCATTCATTTCATTTCATGTGCTTTCACGAACTTTCATGCTCCTTTCATGCTTCATTTGCATTCTCCTCACTTGTATGATCAACCACCACTCTTGACATACATTTGCATCATCTCTTAGCATCATTTGCATCATTAACATGCTTCTGGTTTTGGTTTGCATCCTTGCATTCATTTCATTTTCTTTTCATTTCATTTCTTTTTGCTAACTTTTCAGGTGGTAAGTATTTGGGAAGTGAATTTGCCTTCACTTCTCACAATCTTTTCTCATCTCTCTTATGCATTCATTGATGCATTTTGTATATGTTTAGAGTGATTTTGCTCATTCTTGTCCCTCATTCACTTTCTTTCTTCAAGCAACTTATCTTCTTAAGTGAAGTAAGTTGACTTGCTTCTTCTGCTTCTCTTCCTTCTATCTTTCCTTCTCTTTGGTGGCTTTTCTTGAAGATCTCTTGCATGCCTCATAAACCTTAGGAACACCCAATCATGATAACAATTAGGGTTTTGATTAGTCCCCCATTAGTTTTACCTTTGTGTCATCTTTTGTGTCTCTCCTCTCATCTCATAATCAGAGACTAAACCTTCAAGGTTTTAAGGATTTCTGTTTAAGGTTATGCCTGCATCCTTCTCTTAGGATGGAGTGTATAACTTTAATCCTAAGTGTTAAACCCTTAATGTGTTTAAATCTCTTAATCAATCCATCTAATAATCACTAAGACATCAAGCTTGTAACTTGGGCCTTGTATTAGGGTTCTAATTCTTCCTTAATTGGTTAAGAAGGACTAACCCTAGTGTTAATGGACAAGTCCCCCTCAAGTTGTCTTACAAACCATAAAATTCACTTCTTAATCTTATCATTAACTAAAATCCACTCTAATAAAGGTTTTGTTTTGTCATAAAGTTAAACCCTAATTATGGATTAAGTTGAGGTATCTTCCTCAGCTTAAATGTTCTCATCTATCATCCTTCTATTAGGATGGTGTAATGGGTCCATTAAATCCTTGATTATGGCTTAAACTCATTACTTAACTGTTGCACCCCAAAATTTGCCCTCACAATACAAGGCTTTGTGTACTAAGAGAGTCACAAGGTTCACAAGACCTTTCATGAGGTTCATGAAGTTTACAAGACACTTTATGAGGTTCACAAGGTTCACAAGACCTTTCATGAGGTTCATGAAGTTTACAAGACACTTTATGAGGTTCACAAGGTTCACAAGACCTTTCATGAGGTTCATGAAGTTTACAAGACACTTTATGAGGTTCACAAGGTTCACAAGACCTTTCATGAGGTTCATGAAGTTTACAAGACACTTTATGAGGTTCACAAGGTTCACAAGACCTTTCATGAGGTTCATGAAGTTTACAAGACACTTTATGAGGTTCACAAGACCTTTCATGAGGTTCATGAAGTTTACAAGACACTTTATGAGGTTCACAAGGTTCACAAGACCTTTCATGAGGTTCACAAGGTTCACAAGACATCTTATGAGGTTCACAAAGTTCATCATGGGTCAGAAGATTTGACAAATCCCTCAGGCAAGGCATTCTCCTAAGCAGTGCATCCAAAACTAGGGTTTTGACTTTAATCAGGCTAAATGGACTTCCAAGACTTCAATTGAGATTCATAACATCTTATATGTGTCTAAGAATCCCCATGACAAATTTCAGAACTTTTCTCAAAGGCTTGCTCAGTCAAATGATCAGATAAGTCAAAGTCAGTCAAAGCAGTTAAAAAGTCAAACTGAGGTCAACTGTGGTCAAACCAAAGTCAAACTTCATTATTTTTTGTCAACATCAAGTATATGAAGTAAAATTCATCATTTGATCAAGGGTTGATCATGATTCATCAAGGATATTTCAGATCATCAAGAATCAGAGGTTTCTAAATTAGGGTTTCCTCAGGAAAAGTCAACTGAACTTTGACCAGCCATAACTTTCACATGCTTCATCACATTTTTCCCATTCAAAGCTAATTTTGAAGGAAATTGAATTCTCTACAACTTTGTGTCTCACAAGCCAAGCCCAAAAATGCTTCATTTGGAAGGTATGAGCTAAGACATTATAGGTCCTTTTGAAAGTCAACAAAAAGTCAACAACTTCAAAAGGGAATAACTTGAGAATGGTAAATGATATGGACATCAAACAAATGGGGTTGGTTAGAGGACTCTTCAAGATTTCCAAAATGTCCAAGAACACCCCCATATCATTAAAATTGAAGGAGTTGCGCCCTTGCAAAGTTGGGAAATTTTAGGGAAGTTTATGAAGCAAATGGGGGCTCAAAACCAAATTCCTCCAAATGGGCTTGCAATTTTGTGATCCAAACTTTAACATGACATCATGCACGACCCAACCCTCATTTATTCAGATTTTTTATTATTTTTATTTTATTTATTTTGATTTTATTCATTTAAAATCATTTTAAATCAAAATAAAATAGATAAATCAAATATTTAAATGAGATATTGCTTCTAGAAAATCATAAATATGGCTTGGATCAAATTGATATGAGAATTATGGTGATTGTTTTAAAATAGCAAGGTTATATCAAAAAATATTTGGATTTTAAGGCATGATATTTTTCAATCTCATTGATCCAAAATATCCAAAGGATAGTCCAACTTTTTAACCTAATTTGATTCATTACATATAGGAGAACACATTACAATCATGAGGACGATTTTTCAGAGCCCCTCATAGCATTCTCAAATTTCAAAATTCTTCCAAAATCTCAATTTTCGGATTCATCATTTAGGAGTGTTTAAAGGTATTTTAAAGACATGGAAGGTTGCTTTGAACCTTACCAAACCTATCTCAATCTTCAAAAACATCTGGAAATCACTCACATGCCATGGCCGAATGCGTTTTCCTCTTCATATTATTTTTTTTCGATTTCACATATTCAAGCGTTATAAATTTAAATTGTTCATTGACTTGTGTTTGTTGTGAGCTGTTGAAACTTTCTGGGCGATTTACTTTGAGTTTCGTGGCCTTAAAGCTGTTTCGCCATTGTTAGGGTTTGTTCTTCAAATTTGGGGTTTCATGATTTGGGCCATATAAATACTTGTTGTTGATATAGTAACATTGTATGAATTGTAAGGATTGTGTAGGTACGATCAATTTGATGAAATTGCAGGTATATCATGAGATACGGAATTCATAGGTTGAAGGTGGTAGGAAAAATCGTAACAGAACTCGCATCAGAAATCGCAGGAAAACCTGCGGATTTGAAGGTTGAAGATGAGCTTTTGGCGCTCTGTTCGAAATTTAAATTAATTGTTTTTTTATAATATATTTGTGTTATTGTTATAACAGAAATGCGTGTGTGGCCCAGCGGATATGTATTGTCTTGGTTAGAGGGAAGGCTGGGGTTCGAATCCTGGTTCCTTCAAATGTTTTTTTTTTCTTTTTCGGTTACATGTTGCAGGTTCTCCATATTAGGGCTTGTTGTTGTCTCCTATCACCACTTGCGCACGCAGCCTAGTGGTCAGACCCCCATTCAGGTACAGGGGAGGTCCTGGGTTCAAATCCAGGCCTCCCCATTTTTTTCCCTAACCTAATTGTTTGATATTTCTTCTTCTTTTCTTTAATCTTGATTAAAAAAAAAATATATAATGTATTAATAATAACAATATAATTTTGTTTTCATAGAATAAATTGTATGTATTTTAAAATTAGTATTTTAATTAATTATTTATATGTCCATATTATTATTATATAACTTTGTTAAATAGTATATTAAATAAAAAAAATCCTTAATATTTTTTTTATATACATAAACCCTAATTTATTTTTTTATAAACCCTAATTATAAATATTAATTTATTTGTTAATTATAACTTTTAATAAATTTTAATTATATGTATATACTTTATAATTGGTTTGTAATTATTATTTAATTCATGCATGTAAACAATTTTTTTTTTTTAATATATGCTTAAAAATAATTAAAATTTGTTAATTTAATTTTGTAAATATAATTTATTTTCATAATATGTTTATAATTAACCTAATTTTTATAATTTGTATATAATTTAAAACTTTATAATAATTAGTATAATATGAATTGTTTATATTTTCTTCTTAATCTTAAAATAATAATTGTTTATAAAAAATTGAACTTTTTAATTATTATGCTAATATCCTTGTTTATTTTATTATTAATTCTATTTATTTTCATATGATATTTATTTTATTATTACTAACCCCATTTATATATTGTGATTTATTATTGTTATTATTACTAACCCAATTATTTATTATTATTTATTTTGCTTCTTTATTTAATTTGTTAATTATTATTATTTTGTAATTGTCTCCTTTATGTAATATTTTATTAGTAATATTTAATATTTATTTTTAAATGCTATGGTTAGTAAAATAGGGAGTGAAACATGTTTGTATTTTAAAATTAATTTAGATCACTAATTTAAAAGATAAATATTTAAAATTGTACACTCACACACGTAAGTCGATCTTTGATCGCCATCTCACTTTCTAGGGTTACCTCTCATGTTGCCTAAACAAAAAAGGTCAAGTAGGGTGTATAAAGAAAAGTCCCTCCTTACACATCATCTAGTCCCTAAACAGATAAAAAGATCAAGTCCCTTCGAATGTTGCCTTCGTAATGATCTTGTCCCTTTCGAATAAAGATGATAAGTCCCTTTGAATTGCTTATACACCCCACAGTTGCCTAAATAACAGATGTCCCTTCACTTGTCCCTCACATCCAAGATAATGACTACCTATTCCTTAATAATAGGGATAGTCTTACCATTTAAAGGATTCAAGAACAGAAAAGACTTAAACTTAGGGTAGGTTCCTCTTAGATACTTGCTCACTCTTCAAAATATTTCAAATACTCCACACATTTCAAACAATTTTCAAAACAAAGGTTTTATACGCATCCGTACATGGATCATTATAAAACACTTAAGAAAATTTTTATTCACACACTTCACATTTCAAAAACATTTTAAAGTGAGCTAAGTAACTAAGAGCCCATGGATAACCATGGATGTAAAGGGTGCTAACACCTTCCCTTTATATAACCTACCCCCCGGACCCAAAAATATTTTAAAAGGTCTTTCCTGTTCTTTTATGCCTTTCCTTTGGATAAAATAAAAGTCGGTGGCGACTCTTGCTATCCGCAACATAACTAAAGTCAGTTCTCCCACAGTGTTACAGAACTGGCGACTCTGCTGGGGATTTAATAAAAGAGGGGTACCCTTAGGAATTAGATCACTTTAAAATTGTTTGCCTTGTTTGCTTTATACTTACTTGTTGGGCTCTTATGTGTGAAAGATCCTAACCCGGATCTAGTGTACCTTAGGTAAATGGCAGTAGACCAAGGAAACTGTACGGCGTATACCGATATGGTTGATCTGGTGGCCATAGTTAGTGTGACTTCTTTGTTGGTGCTTATGTTCCTTAAGTAAGTTGAGGATAATATGAGGCTTCCATATGCTATCAATGCACTAACTGACTTTTAGAACCATAGTCATCCCATCTTGGCCTTTAGAAAAGTAGTGAGATAACCGGCTTTGGTGAAGACTGAAGTTGGTTGATACTCGATACTACGCTCATTGGGATTCTAAACTTGGAGGGTTTTGGTTGGCAAGTAAGTTGCCTACTGAACAACCACCCTTGTGAAGGATCAATGATATTGAGATCCCTTAGAACCTGGTTACTTTATAGGACAGGATGAACCAACTAACTTCAGGGGAGGGTACTTACCTTTGAACCTCATGCAAGCCTTTAAACCTAGGGCTATTGTGTGACTTGTTTGTGTGTGCCACATGTTTGTGATTGAACATAACATCATGACATCATCATGCATCATAAGCATAGCATTTTCACTAACCATTTCAAGGACCAAAGGATTTATCTTTGTTCTTTGTTGCAGGTCATGGCTTCTGCTCGTAGAAACACTATCAGGATCAACTTTGTAGGGATACCTGCTAAGCTTAAAGAGTTGGTTTCTCAAGTGTCTGAACACTCCCAATTCATCAAGAGACATGGTCACCTATTGGATCTAGTCACCTCAGGGTTCAATGAAGACATGATGAGTGTCCTGTTTCAGTTCTTTGATCCTAAACACCATTGCTTCACATTCCCTGATTATCAGCTGGTTCCTACAATGGAAGAGTTCTCTAAACTTCTGGGTATACCTGTACTTGATCAGAAACCATTCACAGGCTTGGAAAGAGAGCCTAAACCTGAGGTTATTGCTGCAGCTCTACATCTAAAGAAGTCTGACATTGTTCTAGAAACGAGAAGCGGAGTTAAGGGTATTCTTGCTAAGGTATTAATGGATAAAGCTCAAGTGTTCTTGAAGGATATGAGCTATGATGCTTTTGAGGAAATCTTAGCCTTGTTGATTTATGGTTTAGTGTTGTTCCCCAATCCTGATCAGTTCATAGACGTTCATGCCATCAACATATTCCTGAGTCACAATCCAGTGCCTACACTACTTGGGGACATCCTACATTCTCTTCATACTCGTACTACGAGGGCACGAGGAACTTTGATGTGCTGCATACCTTTGCTTTCTAGGTGGTTTATTTCTCACCTTCATCGCTCAGTAATGAAGAATGAGCAAGGGTTCAGGTGGTCCAAAAGGATCATGTCACTCTCGCATTCAGATATTCATTGGTGCTCCAGATCTATGGAGAATGTCACTATCATTGACCGTTGTGGGGAGTTTCCTAATGTGCCACTTCTAGGCATAAGAGGAGGCATTACTTATAACCCTTCTTTAGCCTTACGACAGTTTGGTTACGCTCGGAGTGATGGTCCTCATGACATGTTGATTCAGGGTATTGCGTTTGACTACGACAACGATCTGCAAGGTTACCGTCAGAGGTTCATACGAGCATGGGGAAAAGTGAACAAGGTTGACAGCAAGACTCTGGAGCCTAAGTACATTATTCCTATGGAGGCTTATCTCAGATGGGTGCGATCTCGTGATCAGACTCTTATGATGCCATATCCTGTTATCCTGCCAGTTATCATGGAACCTGTTGCTGAAGGAGATACTTCTTATACCATCCTTCACCCAGACATGCCCACTGACATGGAAGACTTACAGAGGTCCTGGATCCAGTTGAAGGAGCAAAGGGATACTTTCGAGGCTCATTACAAAGCAAGCCAAGAAAGAATCCTGGAACTAACAAAGCAACTTCACGAGGAGCGAAATCTCAACTCATACCTCAACACAAAGAGGAAACGTCCATGGGAGACTTAAAACCCCATCTCTTGTATTTATTTCATTTCATTTTTTGTAAGCCCAAGAGGCAAAACAAATTTATTACTAATAAAAGTTTACCTTCTTGTTTGTTTAAGCAAATTTAAATCCTGCGGTCCTTTGAAAACATTGCATATACATTCACATATCATATCATTGCATCACAGGTTTATTGTGCACAGGTTTTCTTATCTTCTCGCTGTTTATTTCAGCAATGGCTCTTGAACAAACAGTTAAGGATCTCCAGGAACAAAATGCACAGTTCCAAGAGCTAATCCTGAACTTGTCCAAGGGGCAGGATGAATTGAAGACATTGCTGGCCAAGAAGACTAAGAAGACTAGAAGGTCAGGTGGCCTGATCAACATTGGAAGAAGGTTCAGAGGTCCTGTCAAGACCAAAGAACAGGTTGAATATTATGAGTCTGAAGAGTCTGAGAAAGAGGGAGGCAATCTCCATAACACAATGGGGGACTCTGATTCTGAAGCTAACTACTATCATGAGCCTAATGAGGATAAGTTCAAGATGCTGGTAGATAGAATGGATGCTATGGAACTGCAAAAGTCTTCTGGGCTGGATTTTGAAGATCTAAGTTTGATATCTGGGGTAGTTATACCCATTGGTTTCAAGGTTCCTACTTTTGTTGTTTATGATGGTGTCTCTTGTCCCAAGCTGCATCTGAGGTCTTATGTCCAGAGAATCCAACCCCATACTGCTGATAAGAAGTTGTGGATCCATTTCTTCCAAGAGAGCTTATCTGGAGCTCAATTGGAATGGTACTATCAGTTGGAGAGTGTCAACACCCGTGATTGGAATGATCTTGCTGAAGCCTTCTATAAGCAATATCAATACAATGTTGATCTAGCCCCTACTCGCATGCAGCTTCAGAGCATGTCTATGGGTGCTAAAGAGAGCTTCAAGGAGTATGCTCAGAAGTGGAGAGACTTGGCTGGAAGAGTACAACCCCCTTTAACTGACAGGGAGTTGGTTGATATGTTCATGTGTACGTTGAATGGTCCCTTTTACAGTCATCTCATTGGAAGCTCATCATCTGGCTTCACTGAGTTGATAATGACAGGAGAACGCGTAGAAAGTGGTATAAGGAGTGGCAAGATTCAAGTGGGTGATCCTTCATCAGGTGCTGCAAAGAAGCCTCCAAGTGGGAAGAAAGAGTCAAATGCTGTTTATGGTCAACCTGATCGTAATAGAAGACATCAGTCTGTAAGTGCAGTTCATATCTCCAATCCAACTCCTGCAACAACAGAGCAGCCACAGGGAAATCAACAGAGGGCTAGAAGGCAGTTCACTAAGATCAACATGTCAATGGCCCAAGCATTGCAACACTTGTTGAAGGCTGAACTTATCACTCTGAAAGATGCTCCTCAGAATCCTAATGTTACCTCTCCCAGGTACAATCCTAATGCACGATGTGCATATCATTCGAACTGTCAGGGACATGATACCAATAGTTGCTGGGTATTGAAGAACAAAATTCAAGATATGATTGAGGCCGGAGAAATTGAGTTTGACCCTCCGGGTACTCCAAATGTGATTACTGCTCCCATGCCAAATCATGAGAAGACTGTCAATGCCATTGATGAAGATTCACATATTTCCTCAGTTGCAGATTTGACTACACCATTGTCTGTTATTAAGAAGAAGTTGGTGCAAGATGGGTTCTTTCCAGGTTGTCGTGAAGATTGTGTCTATTGTGCCTATAAGCCGGATAGTTGTTGGAGGTTGAAGGACGAAATTCAACGCCTCATGAATAATTACACCATAGTATTTGAGAGGACACCACCTTCTGTGGAGAGTATGGTGGATCATATAACTAAAGGTAAGAAGATTGAAGAGGTGGATATGGTTGATAAAGTGCCGGTGAGGATTACTTCCAAGGGTCCTGTCAAAATCACTCATAAGGGTCTAATTAAGATTACTGCTGAAGGCCCTGTGAAGATTGTTGCCGAAGCTAGAGTGGCTCCTATGATCATTAGCACTCCTGGTCCCATTCCGTATACTTCTGATAAAGCTGTGCCTTGGCATTATGGGTTTGATGTTTATATCCATGGCATTAAGCAGGAACCCTTAGCTGATATGCCTGTTGATGTTGATAACATTGCTGGATCTAGTAAGATCACATGAAGCGGAAGAGTTTTCTCTCCTCCAATTACTTCCAAGAATGCAGTTACTCCAGCTGCTACCTCCACCACTGATGTTCGGGGAAAAGGTCCTGTTATTGAACCTATACCAACGGATGTGCCAGCTGCTGATGATCTTTCTAAGCAGATGGAAGAAGTATTGAAAATCATTCGCAAGAGTGATTATGACATTGTTGATCAATTGGGGCATACTCCCTCCAAGATTTCTATGCTGTCTTTGTTGTTATGTTCTGAGGCTCATGCCAAGGCCCTGATTAAATTTCTGAAGACTGCTCATGTACCAAATGAAATTTCTGTTGACCAGTTCGAAAATTGTGTTGCACACTTGACCTATGATAATGGGTTAGGTTTCTCCGATGCTGATTTGACTCCGGCCAAGAGGGATCATAACATGGCTCTACATATCTCAATTGAATGCAGGGGCACTACCCTGTCACATGTATTGATAGACAATGGTTCCTCTCTGAATGTGTTGCCCAAAGAAGTCCTGAATAAGCTTAGTCCTGAAGATGTTATGTTGAAACCCAGTAACATAGTGGCGAAGGCTTTTGATGGCTCGAGAAGAGTGGTGCATGGAGAAATTGATCTCCCAATCAAAGTTGGTTCTCAGGTTTTCAATACTACCTTTTATGTAATGGATATTCGCCCGTCATATTCTTGTTTGCTTGGGCGTCCCTGGATCCATGGGGCAGGTGCTGTAACCTCTACATTGCATCAAAAGCTGAGGTATCCAGTGGAGGGGAAGGTTGTTACTGTTTACGGAGAGGAAGGGTATATGATTAGCCATGTGAACACCTTTAAGTATCTTGAAGTGGAAGGTGAATATGTTGAAACTCCGTGTCAGACATTTGAAGTGGTTCCTTGGGTTGTTAATGATTATGAAGCTCCTCCTGTTGTCAAGAAAGTTCCTGTGGTCACCAGAGTACCTCCTATAATGGCCTCCCTTAAAGATGCTAGAGTTGTGGTGGATGAAGGTGGTTGTACTATTTGGTGTCAGCTTCCTGATATTCCGTACAAGTCTGACAAATTTGGTTTGGGTTTCACTGCAGAGTCCCAGAAGGCTGTTCGTCGTGCTCGTGCTGTTCGTATCACCAATCAGGGGATTATGAAAGATCAGATTAATGATGTGGGTGACTATGATGAAGACTATAACTTGGATGTGTGGATTTTTCCTACTGTGGGTGCTGGGCTCAATAACTGGAAAGCTGAAGATGTTATTCCTATCTCCTTTAGTCAGGAGTAAATACTATTACTTTGTTGTTACTTTTTAAGTTTGTAATTTCTTGAACAATTGAACTCTTAAGCCTTGTGCCTTACCCGGGGCACAATGGTGTGCTTGTTACGGGATGTCATTTCATTTGCATACCTCATTCAATAAAAATCAGTGGACGTTTCGTTTTCGTAAATATTGTGTTCCTTGTCTTTCTTTTCTTTTATTTTTGTTTTATCAGCTATGTGTTCTTACACACACCCACATAACTAAAATGCAGATCCTTATCCACTCTGGATCCTGTTGATAACAGTTCTACTATTGCCAATTATAATTTCGAGAATCCGATCTATCAGGCTGAAGACGGAAATGAGGACGATTGTGAAGTACTTGTAGAGCTTGCTAGGTTGTTACAACAAGAAGAGAAAGCTATACAACCACATGAAGAGCCAGTCGAAGTTGTGAATCTGGGAACTGAGGAAAACAGGAAAGAGGTCAAGATAGGGGCTGAATTAGAGGATAGTGTCAAGAGCAGATTGATTCAGATGCTACAGGATTATGTGGAGATCTTTGCTTGGTCCTATGAAGATATGCCAGGGTTGGATACAGACATTGTGGTTCACCGTTTACCAGTAAAAGAAGATTGTCGTCCAAAGAAGCAGAAGGTTCGTCGTATGCGTCCTGAAATGGCAGAGAAGATTAAAGCAGAGGTAATGAAACAGTTTGATGCAGGATTCTTAGCTGTGACTTCTTATCCTCAATGGGTTGCAAATGTGGTACCGGTACCTAAGAAAGATGGTAAGGTACGTATGTGTGTAGACTACAAGGATTTGAACAAAGCCAGCCCCAAAGATGACTTTCCACTTCCTCATATTGATGTTCTGGTAGACAACACTGCTCAGCATATAGTATTCTCTTTTATGGATGGTTTCTCTGGTTACAATAAAATTAAGATGGCACCTGAAGTTATGGAGAAGACAACATTTGTTACACAGTGGGGCACCTTTTGCTATAAGGTGATGCCATTTGGTTTGAAGAATGCAGGGGCAACATATCAGCGTGCTATGGTGGCTTTGTTTCATGATATGATACATCATGAGATAGAGGTATATGTGGATGATATGATAGCCAGGTCCCAGAATGAAGAACAACATCTTGACCATCTGCATAAGTTGTTTGAGAGGTTGAAGAAATATAAGTTGATATTGAACCCAAACAAGTGTACTTTTGGAGTTAGATCTGGTAAACTCCTGGGTTTCATAGTCAGTGGAAAAGGTATTGAAGTGGATCCTGCAAAAGTGTAAGCTATACGAGAGATGCCAGCTCCCCGTACTGAGAAGGAAGTTAGAGGTTTCTTGGGACGATTGAATTACATTGCAAGATTTATTTCCCAATTAACTGCCATCTGTGAGCCAATCTTCAAGTTGTTGAAGAAAGATCAGGTAATGGAATGGAATGATGAATGCCAGACTGCCTTTGATGAAATCAAGAAGTATCTTATAGGATCTCCAATTTTGATGCCACCAGTTGATGGAAGACCCTTGATTATGTACTTAATAGTATTAGACAACTCAATGGGGTGTGTATTGGGGCAACATGACGAGTCTGGTCGAAAAGAGCAGGCAATATACTACCTTAGCAAAAAGTTTACCGACTGTGAAACAAGATACTCACTGCTCGAGAAAACTTGTTGCGCTTTGGCATGGGCTGCTCGCCGACTAAGACAGTATATGTTGACTCGTACTACCTTGTTGATTTCGAAGATGGATCCAATCAAGTACATGTTTGAGAAACCTGCTATCTCCAGAAGAATAGCAAGATGGCAAATGATCTTGACAGAATATGACATACAGTATACTACTCAGAAGGCCATTAAAGGAAGTGTTGTAGCTGATCATTTGGCCCATCAAGCAGTGGATGATTACCAGTCAATGAGTTTTGAGTTCCCTGATGAAGATATTATGATTATTACCAAAGAACCTGGACAATATGACGGACCTGGACAAGGATCCCGATGGACTATGGTTTTTGATGGAGCTTCTAACGCACTTGGTAATGGTGTTGGTGTTGTGATCAGTTCCCCTGAAGGTTGTCATACCCCGATTACTGCCAAACTTTGTTTCTATTGTACCAATAACATGGCTGAGTATGAGGCATGTATCCTGGGTATTAAAGCTGCTATTGATATGAAGGTTCAGTTCCTTGATGTGTATGGAGATTCAGCCCTGGTAGTAAGTCAGATTAAAGGAGATTGGGATACCAAGCATGATAACCTCATTCCTTACAGAGAGTATGTGTTGTCTTTGATCCCACATTTCAAGGAAATTACCTTTGGACATATTCCACGGAGAGAGAATCAGTTGGCAGGTGCATTAGCTACCATGGCATCCATGTTTGAGATCAGCTGGGATGACGAAGCTCCCAAGATTACTATTGATAGATTTGAGAAGCCTGCATATTGCAATGAGATTGGCATTGAAGAAGCAGAAGAAAAACCTTGGTTTTATGAGGTGAAAAGATATCTTGAAGCTCAGGAATTTCCTGAAGGGGCATCTGTCAAAGATAGGAAGTTTCTGAGGAGGTTTTCTGCTAAGTTCTTTCTAAGTAATGGGATTTTGTACAAGCGCAATCATGATTCTATTATGCTTCGTTGTGTGGATAAGAAGGAAGCAACAGAGATTATGGAAGACATGCATGATGGGATCTTTGGCACTCATTCTAGTGGTCATACCATGGCAAAGAAGATTTTGAGAGCAGGGTACTATTGGTCTACCATGGAAGCTGATTGCTATCAACACTCCAGAACATGTCACAAATGTCAAATTTATGCTGATAAAGTACATATACCTCCATCACCATTGAATGTGTTGACTGCTCCTTGGCCTTTTGCTATGTGGGGCATTGATATGATTGGTGAGATCAAACCTACTGCTTCTAATGGGCATCGTTTCATCCTGGTCGCTATTGATTACTTCACAAAGTGGGTAGAGGCAGCTTCATTTGCATCTGTTACCAAGAATGTTGTGGCTCGATTCATTAAGAATAATCTCATATGTAGGTATGGCATCCCTGAAAGGATTATTACTGACAATGGCTCTAATCTGAACAACACTATGATTACTGATCTCTGCATGCAGTTCAAGATTAAGCATCACAACTCTTCTCCGTATCGTCCGAAGATGAATGGGGCAGTAGAAGCTGCTAATAAGAACATTAAGAAGATTTTACAGAAGATGACTGTAACTTATAAGGATTGGCATGAGATGTTACCATTTTCTCTTCATGGTTATCGTACTACAATATGCACTTCAACAGGGGTAACCCCATTCTCCTTAGTATATGGTATGGAAGCAGTTCTGCCCATTGAAGTTCAGATTCCCTCCTTAAGAATTATGAAGGATGCAGGCTTGGATGAAGATGAGTGGATTCAGACTCGACTTGACCAGATAAATTTGATTGACGAGAAGAGGTTAGAAGCTGTTTGTCATGGCCAGATGTACCAGAAACGAATGATCAAAGCTTTTAACAAGAAGGTTAAGCCAAAGGTATATCAAGCTGGTGACTTGGTAATCAAGCGTATCATATTACCACAGGGTGATCCTAGGGGCAAATGGACTCCTACATATGAAGGGCCATTTGTAGTCAAAACAGTATTCTCAAGAGGTGCCATGATACTTACTACTATGGATGGTGAAGATTTCCCGCAGCCTGTAAACGCAGACATAGTTAAAAAATACTACGCATAAAAAGAGACCCGCTAGGTTGACTGGCCTAGGCAAAAATAAGGGCATCCCGGCAAACCAAAAGGGTTTGGGAAAAAATTAGGGATATATATATATATATAAAAATGTACACCCGGCAAGTCGAAAACCTGAAAAGGCGGCTTGGGCAAAAAAGGGTATCCCGGTGGATTGAAAACCTGAAAGGGCAATCCAGGCAAAAGTTAGGGATTAAAAGCGTATGACTATGTCTCGTTTGGATCACCCATGAAACTACAACTAGTTGTGTTACTTACTCAAGCTTGAACAGATAAAGCTCAATCCAATCGTTTCCGTCTCAACAGCAGAAGATGAGATACTTGAAGATAATGGCAATAGTAGAATTGAAACTCAATAGGATTATTTCCCACATAGCTGACTTTCTTTGTTTTGTAAAATTCCTCTTACTAGGGTTTCTGTCTCCTTGTACAAACTTACCTATGTATAGGTCACTTTTTGATATAAATAAAATTCCATCTTTGAATCCAGATTTACTTTTACCCTATTTACATAAGCGAAACGTCCATTGGTTGTGTTTGAATGTATGTATGCTTTTGAATATGATTGATGTTTACCAGAAATGCATAGATTCTTAATATGATTGATGTTTACCAGAAATGCATGAAAATGCAGTAATAGTATTTACTAAGGACGAACGAGGGAAGAATTTTAACGAAGCTTCGCCGGTTCATCCCCACAAGACAGCTACAGGTCCCCCAGTAGGGCAAATCCATCTTCATAAGTACTTCGAGTCACATCTCCCCTGGAATTTATATCCATCTCTTTTATCCTCAGAAGGATAATTGGGAATTTATTCTTTCAATAGGAGTACGACGAACGAAGACGGGAGGTTATGGATACCTTACTATCGAACGAAGACGGGAGGTTATGTATACCTTACTATCAAACGAAGACGGGAGGTTATGTATACCTTACTGACGAATGAAGACGGGAGGTTATGGATACCTTACTATCAAACGAAGACGGGAGGTTATGGATACCTTACTATCAAACGAAGACGGGAGGTTATGTATGCTATATTATCAAACAAGACGGGAACAAGTTCCTCATATTCTTCAGTAACGAATCGGGATTTATTTTCCCTGGCCAGCAGTTGTTATACGAAGATATCCAGACGCTTCAGGCTGCATGATGCATACATACATCATTTACATCATACCATAACATACATATACATAAATACATAATACATTACTTAAGTGCATCATATTATACATGCATACATAATGCATAAGCTAATATTATCATACAGAATGTTATAATCTTGTTTTTCAGATTAATTCTCTAGCAGACAAACTTCATCAACAACTTGTGACTATTGGGCCGTTGTTTATCTTCCCAAAAGTTATATCATTACCTCAGGATGTTATTTATCCTCCTGAAAGCAATCATTACCTCAGGACGTTGTTTATCCTCCTGAAAGCAATCATTTCCTCAGGACGTTGTTTATCCTCCTGAAAGCATATCATGACTTTGGGCCGTTGTTTATCCTCCCAAAAGTTTTACTTATACCTCAGGACGTTGTTTATCCTCCTGAAAGCTATCATTACCTCAGGACGTTGTTTATCTTCCTGAAAGCTATCATCATACCTCAGGACGTTGTTTATCCTCCTGAAAGCATATCATGACTTTGGGCCGTTGTTTATCTTCCCAAAAGTTATACTTATACCTCAGGACGTTGTTTATCCTCCTGAAAGCAATCATTACCTCAGGACGTTGTTTATCCTCCTGAAAGATATCATTATATCTTTATATTTTGGACTGCTTTATCCTCCAAGAAGTGTATTTGAAGAACTTTTCTCCAAGTGGTTCACAAGACCTTTCATGAGGTTCATGAAGTTTACAAGACACTTTATGAGGTTCACAAGACCTTTCATGAGGTTCACAAGGTTCACAAGACATCTTATGAGGTTCACAAGGTTCACAAAGTTCATCATGGGTCAGAAGATTTGACAAATCCCTCAGGCAAGGCATTCTCCTAAGTAGTGCATCCAAAACTAGGGTTTTGACTTTAATCAGGCTAAATGGACTTCCAAGACTTCAAGTGAGCTTCATAACATCTTATATGTGTCTAAGAATCCCCATGACAAATTTCAGAACTTTTCTCAAAGGCTTGCTCAGTCAAATGATCAGATAAGTCAAAGTCAGTCAAAGTAGTTAAAAAGTCAAACTGAGGTCAACTGTGGTTAAACCAAAGTCAAACTTCATGATTTTTTGTCAACATCAAGTATATGAAGTAAAATTCATCATTTAATCAAGGGTTGATCATGATTCATCAAGGATATTTCAGATCATCAAGAATCAAAGGTTTCTAAATTAGGGTTTCCTCAGGAAAAGTCAACTGAACTTTGACCAGCCATAACTTTCACATGCTTCATCACATTTTTCCCATCCAAAGCTCATTTTGAATGAAATTGAATTCTCTACAACTTTGTGTCTCACAAGCCAAGCCCAAAAATGCTTCATTTGGAAGGTATGAGCTAAGACATTATAGGTCCTTTTGAAAGTCAACAAAAAGTCAACAACTTCAAAAGGGCATAACTTAAGAATGGTAAATGATATGGACATGAATCCAATGGGGTTGGTTATAGGACTCTCCAAGATTTCCAAAATGTGCAAGAACACCCCGATAGCATTAATATTGAAGGAGTTGTGCCCTTGCAAAGTTGGGAAATTTTAGGGAAGTTTATGAAGCAAATGGGGGCTCAAAACCAAATTCCTCCAAATGGGCTTGCAATTTTGTGATCCAAGCTTTAACATGACATCATGCACGACCCAACCCTTATTTATTCAGATTTTTTATTATTTTGATTTTATTTATTTTGATTTTATTCATTTAAAATCATTTTAAATCAAAATAAAATAGATAAATCAAATATTTAAATGAGATATTGCTTCTAGAAAATCATAAATATGGGTTGGATCAAATTGATATGAGAATTATGGTGATTGTATTAAAATAGCAAGGTTATATAAAAAAATATTTGGATTTTAAGGCATGATATTTTTCAATCTCATTGATCCAAAATATCCAAAGGATAGTCCAACTTTTTAACCTAATTTGATTCATTACATATAGGAGAACACATTACAATCATGAGGACGATTTTTTAGAGCCCCTCATAGCATTCTCAAATTTCAAAATTCTTCCAAAATCTCAATTTTCGGATTCATCATTTAGGAGTGTTTAAAGGTATTTTAAAGATATGGAAGGTTGCTTTGAACCTTACCAAACCTATCTCAATCTTCAAAAACATCTGGAAATAACTCACATGCCATGGCCGAATGCCTTTTCCTCTTCATATTATTTTTTTACGATTTCACATATTCAAGCGTTATAAATTTAAATTGTTCATTGACTTGTGTTTGTTGTGAGCTGTTGAAACTTTCTGGGCGATTTACTTTGAGTTTCGTGGCCTTAAAGTTGTTTCGCCATTGTTAGGGTTTGTTCTTCAAATTTGGGGTTTCATGATTTGGGCCATATAAATACTTGTTGTTGATATAGTAACACTGTATGAATTGTAAGGATTGCGTAGGTACGATCAATTTGATGAAATTGCAGGTATATCATGAGATACGGAATTCGTAGGTTGAAGGTGGCAGGAAAAATCGTAACAGAACTCGCATCAGAAATCGCAGGAAAACCTGCAGATTTGAAGGTTGAAGATGAGCTTTTGGCGCTCTGTTCGAAATTTAAATTAATTGTTTTTTTATAATATATTTGTGTTATTGTTATAACAGAAACGCGTGTGTGGCCCAGCGGATATGTATTGTCTTGGTTAGAGGGAAGGCTGGGGTTCGAATCCTGGTTCCTTCAAATGTTTTTTTTTCTTTTTCGGTTACATGTTGCAGGTTCTCCATATTAGGGCTTGTTGTTGTCTCCTATCACCACTTGCGCACGCAGCCTAGTGGTCAGACCCCCATTCAGGTACAGGGGAGGTCCTGGGTTCAAATCCAAGCCTCCCCATTTTTTTTCCCTAACCTAATTGTTTGATATTTCTTCTTCTTTTCTTTAATCTTGATTAAAAAAAAATTATATAATGTATTAATAATAACAATATAATTTTGTTTTCATAGAATAAATTGTATGTATTTTAAAATTATTATTTTAATTAATTATTTATATGTCCATATTATTATTATATAACTTTGTTAAATAGTATATTAAATAAAAAAAATCCTTAATATTTTTTTTATATACATAAACCTTAATTTATTTTTTTATAAACCCTAATTATAAATATTAATTTATTTGTTAACTATAACTTTTAATAAATTTTAATTATATGTATATACTTTATAATTGGTTTGTAATTATTATTTAATTCATGTATGTAAACAATTTTTTATTTTTATTTTTAATATATGCTTAAAAATAATTAAAATTTGTTAATTTAATTTTGTAAATATAATTTATTTTCATAATATGTTTATAATTAACCTAATTTTTATAATTTGTATATAATTTAAAACTTTATAATAATTAGTATAATATGAATTGTTTATATTTTCTTCTTAATCTTAAAATAATAATTGTTTATAAAGAATTGAACTTTTTAATTATTATGCTAATATCCTTGTTTATTTTATTATTAATTCTATTTATTTTCATATGATATTTATTTTATTATTACTAACCCCATTTATATATTGTGATTTATTATTGTTATTATTACTAACCCAATTATTTATTATTATTTATTTTGCTTCTTTATTTAATTTGTTAATTATTATTATTTTGTAATTGTCTCCTTTATGTAATATTTTATTAGTAATATTTAATATTTATATTTAAATGCTATGGTTAGTAAAATAGGGAGTGAAACATGTTTGTATTTTAAAATTAATTTAGATCACTAATTTAAAAGATAAATATTTAAAATTGTACACTCACACACGTAAGTCGATCTTTGATCGCCATCTCACTTTCTAGGGTTACCTCTCATGTTGCCTAAACAAAAAAGGTCATGTAGGGTGTATAAAGAAAAGTCCCTCCTTTCACATCATCTAGTCCCTAAACAGATAAAAAGATCAAGTCCCTTCGATTGTTGCCTTCGTAATGATCTTGTCCCTTTCGAATAAAGATGATAAGTCCCTTTGAATTGCTTATACACCCCACAGTTGCCTAAATAACAGATGTCCCTTCACTTGTCCCTCACATCCAAGGTAATGACTACCTATTCTTTAATAATAGGGATAGTCTTACCATTTAAAGGATTCAAGAATAGAAAAGACTTAAACTTAGGGTAGGTTCCTCTTAGATACTTGCTCACTCTTCAAAATATTTCAAATACTCCACACATTTCAAACAATTTTCAAAACAAAGGTTTTATACGCATCCGTACATGGATCATTATAAAACACTTAAGAAAATGTTTATTCACACACTTCACATTTCAAAAACATTTTAAAGTGAGCTAAGTAACTAAGCCCATGGATAACCATGGATGTAAAGGGTGCTAACACCTTCCCTTTATATAACCTACCCCCCGGACCCAAAAATCTTTTAAAAGGTCTTTCCTGTTCTTTTATGCCTTTCCTTTGGATAAAATAAAAGTCGGTGGCGACTCTTGCTATCCGCAACATAACTAAAGTCAGTTCTCCCACCGTGTTACATTAACGCTAAAAAAACATCAAAAACATATAAATAATCACAAGTAAGTTAATGATCTTAATCCTACATCATGGTAATTAAGTTTGAGGTGTTTACTTCATACTTAAGGTATTCTCATTACCTCTAATCAGAGGGAGGATGTGATGAGTTTACTAACCCTTGGTTTAGGCTTAAGCTCATTTTCTTATGACAAATTCCAAAAAGCAATAAAAGATTGAAAACCCAAAAACAAACAATAATCGTCTCCTTCGGGATTCTTTTCTCACCTCATTCACTCATAAACGAGAACTCGCTTCTTCCGTCTAATGCAAGACAGTTTGCACCTGAGCCCGACAGGTCATACACTTGAGCATAGACAAGTAAGCAGTTCACAATTCAATTTATCTTTCAGTCTCTTTGAGTCAAACTACGGTGTTCTGACTTCCTCATTGCACGAGAGGATACGTAGGCATAACTTAACTGTTATCGAACAAAAGTCTTTGTATATTTCCCCCTCTTTTAGCATTATTCTTGTAAGCCTCATTGTCTTGAGCACTGCATTCTTTTCTTGCACTGACACTCCTTTTATTCACTTCACACTTCTTTTGCACTGATACTTGTATTCTTTTCTAGCTCTTGCACACAGAATAGCACTGAAACTACCCCTTTAAACACAAACTTTCAAGCGTGGATCCCGTCGAGTACGAAGGACAATCTGGGTGGTAATACCTTCCCAGGTTGTAACCAACCCCCTTTCTCAGTTTCTCTTGTTCGCGATCGTCTTGTCCATCTTTTCTCAGGTTTATGCAGCATTACCTTTCCTTCGGGATAAAAATGCCTAGCTGGCGACTCTTTTCAGTTCATCTTCATGTTCTCTCTTTCGACGACCGTTCGCGTCTATACCCCTTCTGACCCTGTGTCATTTGGTGGGAGCGACAGTCCTATCAAGACATGCCAGGTCTAGATACAGATATTGTCATGCACATGCTACCTTTGAAAGAAGATTTCCCTCCATTCAAACAAAAGTTGTGCTGCACTCGCCTAGATATGGCCATGAAAATCAAGGAAGAAGTACAAAAACAGTGGGACGCCGGTTTCCTTGCTGTAACTAGTTACCCGCCGTGGGTTGCTAACATTGTACCCGTGCCTAAGAAGGATGAGAAGGTGCATATGTGTGTGGATTACCGGGACCTGAACAGAGCTAGGCCGGAGGATGATTTCCCATTACCTCACATTGATGTATTGGTAGAAAACACAACTCAGTTCTCGGTATTTTCTTTCATGGATGGATTTTCTTGGTACAATCAGATCAAGATGTCACCCGAAGACATGGATAAAACAACCTTCATCACACCGTCTAACAATTCTCACTTTGTAATCTTTATTAACTAGTGGATTAAGAACTCATTGGAAGAGGCAAAATAACCTTGGCGGGTGGACTAGATGTAGTTTGAGTTCAAACGAACCAGGATAAATTAATCGTATTCATTGCTTTAATTTTTGAAAACCTCAACTCAAACCTCCATTTCTCGTGTTTTTCGTACCTTCATCAATCCCATAGTGTGGATTGAGGTGTTGTTATTTATGTTGTGCTCCCTTGTGGAGGGCTGATGGCCCAGTGTTCATCTATGGTGATGATTCAATACCACATGCATATTAATAGGAAAGCATTTAAATATTGGTGGCATAGCATGATGAACTTGTTTATGATGATGTGATTGATTTCTTGTATGTGGGTGAGACTTGATGTAAATGATGTGTTGTTGTATGATTGTCTTATAATTCCATCTTTATATTATTTATATTGAATGTGAATTTACTCACCCTGTTTGCCTTTCGTGATGGTCTATTATGCCATCCAACAGATACTCAAGAATAGTGTGGTGATTGGAGGTAGCTTAGAATACGTCTTTGTCATTTATAGAGTCTAGTTGGTGTCTTTCTCTTTGTCATGTAACACTGGGAACATAGTGGATGTTTTTGTTGTTTTGTCTATTTATTTACATGATGCCGATGTTTTGAATTAGAAATTGAATCCTTTTATTATGTTAATTAAGTTGTTGGATAATGATCCACTTCCATGAATGGATGTTTGTTTTAATTATGATATATGTTGCAACCCGTGTTACAGGACATGACACATAAATGAGTTTTAGTGATGTATTATTGACATGTGATGCCCATTCATGTTGAACTCTGATTTTATTTAGTAGTTTTGTATATTTATGTTATGGAGTAGAAAGGGTGTTACACATGTCATCAAGAATCATTCACATAATTCACACATACAAGAAACACACTTAATCACTTTAGCACATTTGGACACAAGAGAAATGCAAACCTTGATCATGAACATGCATAAACATTGAGCTTATCCTATAAACACACGTCAAGAATTCAAGCATATATGCCAATTAGAGAATGCAAACATTCAAGATTAACATGCATTTAAACACTAAGAGCATCTTTGCAAATAATTGAAAATTTATGAAATGTGTATGAACATGTGATCCAATGATTGATGGTGCAATGATCATAACTCCAGCAAGTAATCAAAAAATTACATCAATGTGCATTTAGAATGGAAAGCATGAACATACACAATAACGTCATGAACAAACATCAACAAACTCACGTGTCGAAGAAATAAAAATGCATCAAAATGCAAGCAAACATCCCCTAAAAATTTCCTAAAATCATGTAACATTGATCCCTAATGATTAGAATCGGAAAGGAGATCAAACACACATAAAAATGCCCAAAAATAACATTTCAGCCTAGTGGTAACCGGTTACTTGAATTGAGGTAACAAGTTACCTCAATCAAAACTCCAATTTTCTGTGCAAAAAAACAACAGAGTAACCAGTTACCATATCTGAGGTAACCGGTTACCACTGAACCAATAGAAAAAAATCCTGCAGAAAAAAATACCTCCATCTATAGCTTTTCCAAATAATCTCCACAAGTTATATCAATCAATTATGCACGAAAATTACACCAAATCACACCATTCAAACATAAATTGAAACCTCAAACAATCAAGATCCTAAAGCCCAATAATCAAATTAATGAATGTATCCAAGAACATCAAAACTTCCGAGGTAATCAAATTGAAACCTCAAACAATCAAGAACCTACAAAGTTGAGATTTGCTTTGGTAATTGTTGCAAGGTGAATTTGAAGCTCAATTAACAAGAAACCCAGAGATCCAAAGCTCCTTTCGCAAGAAAAACGCAAAATAAATTGGATGTGACAAAATACCTGATAATGGCTTCCAATAATCACTTCCGAGTGCTTAATCACAATCAAAACAGCAGAAAAATCCCCCAATTACCCAAGAATTGATGAATTGATGAAGGTTTAGTTCCAAATTCAACAAGTTTCAATGCAAGACTCGATGAATCTTACAGGTGGAACTTTGAGTGAGGGTTTTGAAAAATGAGAGAAAAAGTGAGAGAGATTTGTGAGAATTGAGAGTAAAAAATGAGAAAATGAGATAGAATGTGATGGAATGTTGGTGAGGCTTGGAGTAAAATTATTAAATACCCCTTAGGTTTAGAGTGAGGATTACGCTTTGTAATACCCATATACAAAAGACATACATAAAGCATATTTTTTATATATAAACATTTAAAATTTGGTACTGAAATACAAATAAGTTCTTAGCAACATATTGTATAAATATAGCCACTACAGCATAAGGTACCAAAACGAGGCTATAAAATAATACAAGATGTTCAAACTACAAAAGTCTAAGAACTAGATCCGAAGATCTCAAAAGTCCACAGCGGAAGACAAAGCCATCAACTAGTAAGGATAATAAAGTCACCTTATCCTTACCCTTAACGGAACCTGAAGTACCTGAAATAACAACATCAACATGGGGTGAGATAAAACATCTCAGTGAGTTCCCTATCTTAGAGTTCTCTCGGAACTAAAAGGTTCTAATTAAAACACTACTCAAGTCGGGGAAACCTAGACTTTGAGTTCACATAACTGGGATCATCCACGATAAAACAATGAAACACCTACAAGGCACTTAGAGGAACATTTCCCCGCCCAACCATGCCCTTACTACCTAAATAAGATACTTTCCCCGCCCAGCCACACACGGATGAGTACGGGTCACGGTATCGTACCGCAAAGTAAGTTTCCCCACCCAGTCACACACGGAAGAGTACGAGTCACTCATTATTTATCCTAATGGAGAATTTCCCCGCCCAGCCACATCGGGACGAGTACCGGTCACGGTATTCCATTAAGGGATTCAATTCCACGATTAAATTGTAACGCAAGAAGCAAATTTCTAACTTCACAATTTTCTAACCCGAAGATACTAACCGAGTATCGACGCCTAGATATCACTAAGTTTTATAAAACAATTCCGTAACAACCTAGAGTATCCTAGCTATCTCGCAATCTTTATCATTTATTTTCTTTAAACTCACAATCTCATAATTAACATCTTTATGGCGTTTCGAAAAAGTAAGGTAATAATAATATTTTCCAGCATCATAAGAAAGTACATAATTTTAGCTTCAAAACGATATGTGGAACGTTAAAAATAGATGCCCAGATCAAAAGTTACAAATTAAATATCACAACTGAAACCTATAGGTCTCGCTGAACGAGAAAACTCCTGGAATTCTCGCTGAGCGAGCTATACTAGTTCAAGAAATTCCAGGCTTACGAGAAAAAACTTCTCCAAGCCAAACACAACTCCAAACATCAACCAATGCAGAAAAACATAGCCAAACATAATTATAGACCTAATGTGAGTAATATAGTTAGGTTTTAATCGAGTTTTAACCGTTAAACTTTCAATTTCTAAGATTTCTCAATGAAACCCTAAACCAAAAAATCCCTAAAAGTCAACCAAAAATCAAAGATAAAAGCTTCTAACTAAGAACCCAACTCGGGAGATGAAGATTGGCGGAAAGATTGAGTCGATTCGACGGAAGGATGGCGAAGCAAGATGAATTTGAAGTTTTAGGGTGTTTCCTCCTCTTCTTCTCCTCTCTCTCTCTTTTCTTCCTTCTTCTCTCTATTCTTTTCCTTACTAACTTTTTCTTCTTCTTATTTCCTTTCTATTAATAAATATAAAACCATATATTTTACCTTTGTATCCAAAATTAGAGTGTATCCAAAAATTTCTCTTAATCAGATATTTTATAAAACCTTTGCGTCAGCTAATATCAATTTATAAAATAATATCCCATTGATTACTCTATTTGGTTTCGTTAAAATTTATTAGAGTAATCCAGAATAATATTATTACCAATGAATATTGTTCAGAGCATTAAGTAAAATACGGGGTATTACATCCTCCCCCCTTAAATAAAATCCGTCAACGAATTTAAAGGATTACATGAACAGGTGAGGATACGATTCCCGCATCTCTGATTCCAACTCCCACATAGCATCGCTCGGATATGTCTCATCCTATTTCACTTTAACAAGTGGTATCTCTTTATTCCTTAACACCTTGGTTTCTCTCCCATCAATACGACTCGGTTGGGGTTTAAATGTCATATTTGTTTCTATTTCTATAGAATCCGGTAGAATAGGATGAAGAGGATCGGGAACGAACCTACGATGTTGAGATACATTAAAAACATCATGCATTTCAGATAGAGAGGGCGGCAAGGCTAAACGGTAAGCAACTTCACCAATCCTTCCTAGAATCTGATACGGTCCCATGTATCTCGGACTTAACTTACGCGACTTAAACGGTCCTTTCAACCTCAATCTCGGAGTGACATTCAAGTATACATGATCACCTTCATCAAATTCCAAAGGTCTCCTTCGATTGTCAGCATAGCTCTTCTGATGATCTTGGGCTTGCTTAATCTTTTCTCGGATCATACGAATCTTTTCTGTAGTCTCTTGAATAACTTTCGGTCCTAAAATCCTATCTTCACCCACTTCTGACTAACACAACGGTGTTCTACACTTTCTTCCGTACAAATCCTCATACAGAGCCATTCCGATGCTCGCATGGTAACTGTTATTGTACGAAAATTCGATCAACGGAAAAAGTTCTTTCCAATTTCCTTTACTTTCCAAGATACATGCTCTCAACATATCTTCCATCGATTGAATCGTATGTTCCGTCTGACCATCCGTTTGAGGATGATTAGAAGTACTCGAATGCAAATTCGTACCCATGGCTTGTTGGAAAACCTTCCAAAACCTCGAAGTGAACTTTGGATCTCTATCCGACACAATACTAGACGGGACACCATGCAATCTCACTATTTCAACAATAAACAACCTTGCAAGTTGACTTGCCTTATATGTAGTCTTCACGGCTAAGAAATGCGCAGATTTCGTTAGTCGGTTCACAATCACCCAGACAGAGTCATAGCCACCCTGAGTACTCGGTAAACCTACTTCAAAGTCCATAGAGATACTATCCCATTTCCAAATTGGTATGTCCAAGGTTTGTAACAATCCGCCTGGTCGTTGGTGTTCAATCTTTACTTGCTGACACACCGCACATTCGGACACAAATACCGCAATGTCCTTTTTCATTCCGGACCGCCAATACTCCCTCTTCAAGTCTTGATAGATCTTCGAAGAACCCGGATGTATCGTAAAAGAACCTTTATGTGCTTCTTCCAAAATCTTTCTCTTTAACACGTCATCATTTGGAATGCAAATTCTTTGGTTGAATAGGATGATCCCATCTAACGCTCTTACGAAACCCGGTTGGAGTAATAATCCTTGTAACTTCTCTTCTAAAACATGTGCTTGTTGAATATCATTCCTCAAAGTAGAATTAATATTCAAGTTTCCCATGATTACACCATTCAGAGTCCAAACAAACTGAAGATTAAGATCTCAAAACTTTTCCAACAATGCATACTCCAACACCATCAATTCGGCACTATGGATCACTTTTCTACTTAAAGCATCTGCCACTTTGTTTGCTTTTCCTGGGTGATACTTCAAATCATGGTCATAATCCTTCAAATACTCCATCCATCTTCTCTGTCTCATATTCAGTTCCTTTTGATCAAAGAGGTACTTCAAACTCTTGTGATCACCAAACATCTCGAAACGCACACCATACAAATAGTGTCGCCACACTTTCAAGGTAAACACCACTGCCGCTAATTCCAAACATGCGTAGGATAATTCTTCTCATGAACTCTCAACTGTCTATAAGCATAGACTACCACCTGACCTTCTTGCATGAGAACACCTCTTAATCCCATCTGTAGATGTTTAGAATTGGCAGAATTTTTGACCAACAAGAAATGTTGAATTCAGTTCAGAATGTCCTATCAGATGTTGGGACATTATCAAACAGAGTATAAGAACTTAATTCAGGATGTTACACCAGATGTTGGGACATTGTGTAAATGATTTAAGTTCAGTTTTTCAGGATGTCCCAACAGATGTTGTGACATCTCAAACCTGCTACCAGATTTAATTAATGAATAACTGATCTGAGTAATTTAAGGAAAGTTATCTGGAATTAATTATGGATGGACAAAAACAGAATAAGGCGCATCTGTAGGGAGTGTTGTTATGAGACTTAAGCATAATCAGAAGAACTAAATCACCTAGAATCTAGGAAGTAACAAACCTTAATTCAAGGTGGAAGCTGCATGCGTTTTAGGACTGGATTAACCTACAGAAAGCCCAAAATCCATACACCTATTTAAACAACAGAATATCTCAGAATTGAGTACGAATTTCAGAAGACAAAATAGGGTGTTCTGAGTTTTAATAGCAGGTTGTTTTTATTGTACCACTTTATGAGCTTTTAAGCAAAAATGTATTTGTGTCTTGATTGAAACTGTGAAGTAAGATCAAGCTGTTTTGTTTGAAGGATGACTTCAATTTTATTAAACTTGTAAACAAGATCACTGTGTGATTGAGGGGGAGTGAGTTGGTACTCATATCTAAGTTGTGTCTTAGGTAGAAATTGCATTGGGTAGATATTAAGTGAAAGATTAAACTGGGTGGTTTAAGTCTAGAATTAATATTACTTATAGTGGATTTCCTCCTGGCTTGGTAGCCTCCAGATGTAAGTGTGGTTATACACTGAACTGGGTTAACAAACTACTGTGTTGTTTAATTTTCTTGCACTTTAAGTTTTGGTTAAATCTGTCAAGTGTTGGAACATCTCATAGGACATCTCATACCTGATCACAGAATTTCAATTGGCATCAGAGCAGGCACCCTGCCTGTTTATACTGGGTGAGATCTAGGGAATACAAATTCTGGAAACATGGACAGAGATATAGGATCAGTAAATAGACCACCTATACTGGATGGATCTAATTATGACTACTGGAAACCAAGAATGATTGCATTCTTAAGATCACTTGACAACAGGGCCTGGAGAGCAGTCAACATTGGATGGGAACATCCTGTCCAAGACACCAAAGATGGATCAAAAGTGTTGAAACCTGAAGAAGAATGGAGTAAGGAGGAAGAAGATTCAGCACTAGGCAACTCCAAGGCCTTAAATGCTTTATTCAATGGCATTGATAGGAACATCTTTAGACTTGTGCATCACTGTGAGCTGGCCAAAGATGTTTGGGACACTCTCAAAACAACTCATGAAGGAACATCAAAGGTAAAGATGTCAAGACTTCAACTTCTCACCACCAAGTTTGAAAACTTGAGAATGAAGGAAGATGAGACAATTCATGAATTTTACATGAACATCTTAGAAATAGCCAATACTTCTGGAGCCTTGGGAGAAAAGATGACTGATGAAAAGCTTGTAAGAAAGATTCTTAGATCTTTGCCAAAAAGATTTGACATGAAATTCACAGCAATAGAAGAAGCTCAAGACATATGCACAATGAAAGTTGAAGAGCTCATTGGTTCCCTTCAAACATTTGAGATGGGAATGAATGACACAAATGTAAAGAAGAACAAAAGCATAGCCTTGGTAACAAATACTGATGAAGAAGAAGATGATGAATCAGAAACTGGTGAAAGCTTATCAGACAACATTTCTATGCTTGGAAGACAATTCAAAAAGATTCTCAGAAGGATGGAAGACAAATCCAAACCAAGTGGAAGATACACAAACTATTCTGAGAACAAAAGACCTTATGATGCTAATAGAAGGTCAAATTATGATGAAAAGACCAGTCAAGAAAAAGGAATTAAATGCCATGGATGTGAAGGATATGGACACATCAGGAATGAATGTCCTACCTACTTAAAAAGGCAAAAGAAAGGACTCTCTGTAACCTAGTCTGATGAAGACTCAAGAGGTGATTCAGAAGAAGAATCAGCTAAGCATATCACTGCTCTAGCTGGATTATGTGAATCTGAAAGTGAATCCAGTGATGGGGAGCTTACTTTTGAAGAACTTGAGCAATCATACAGAGAACTATTCAAAAGAAGCACTGAAATATGCAGTGAGAGGATAAAGCTAAAGAAGAAGATTAAGGCACTAAAGGATGAAAAAGCAAGTGATCTAGAGATCGTTGACACCTTGAAAAGTGAAGTAAGTATTCTCAACTCCAAGTTGGAACACATGTCCAAATCTGTTAGAATGCTGAACAGTAGCTCAAGTACACTGGATGTTATTCTCAACAACAATAAGCATTCAGGGGATAAAAGTGGACTGGGATTTAACAGAGTTCATAAGGATGAAGCTAGCTCTAGCAAAACTACTTCAAAGTCCATACAGTCAAACAAAATGTCCCAACAGATGCCTCAACATCATGAAAAGAACACAAAGTCAAACATAATGTTCCAATAGATGTCTCAACATTCTGAAAAGAACATAATGAAGAAGAAGTATCAAAGATGGTGATGTCATCATTGTGGAAGATTTGGACATATCAAACCTCATTGCTACAAGTTGCATGGATATCCAAATCAGATGTATCAGCAACCTCCTAAGCAGAAGATAGAAGTTACCAAGAAAGTGCTGCATAGACATCAAAGAGATTAGAAACCTCCTAAGCAGAAGACAGAGGTCATCAAGAAGGTATGGAGACCAAAAGCTAGTCTTCATGCTGATCAAAGCTACATACCCAAGAACAAGATCAACAAACAACCTTGGAGCTCTACTGATGAACAATACACAGGACAGAGGTATCAAAAGAAATCTCAACTCAAATGGTCAAAGAAAGGTGTTGCATATATAGCTCATACATCACTAAGAGTATCAGCTAAAGAAGACTGGTACTTTGACAGTGGATGTTCAAGACACATGACTGGATTGAAGAATCTGCTAGTAGACTTAAAGTCATATTCATCCAGATATGTAACCTTTGGAGATGGAGCTAAAGGAGAAATCAAGGGAGTTGGGACCTTGGACTATCCAGATGTACCAAGACTGGATGATGTGTTGCTGGTTAAAGGTTTAACTGCTAACCTGATCAGCATAAGTCAATTATGTGATCAAGGGTACAGTGTAAACTTTACCAAAACTGAATGCATAGTGTCTAATAAAGAACAAAAGGTTGTCATGAAAGGAGCCAGATCTAAAGACAACTGTTACATGTGGGAACCTCAAGACTTCAGTCTCACTTCAACTTGCTCTTTAGCTAAAGAAGAAGAAGTGAAACTATGGCACCAAAGACTAGGTCATCTTCATTTCAGAGGCATAAAGAAAATCATATCTATGGATGCTGTGAGAGGTATTCCTAAACTGAAGATTGATGATGGCAAAATATGTGGTGAATGTCAAATAGGCAAGCAAACCAAGATGTCCCATCCAAAGCTCCAACATCTGACAACTTCCAAAGTTTTGGAATTATTGCATATGGATCTTATGGGACCTATGCAGGTTGAGAGCCTTGGTGGTAAGAGGTATGCCTATGTAGTGGTTGATGACTTTTCAAGATATACATGGATAAATTTCATCAAAGAAAAGTTTGATGTATTTGATGTATTCAAAGACTTATGCCAAAGAATACAAAGGGAAAAAGCCAGCTGTGTGATCAGAATAAGAAGTGATCATGGAAAAGAATTTGAGAACCAAAAATTCTTAGATTTCTGTTCTTCAGAAGGAATCAATCATGAATACTCTTCACCAATCACTCCTCAACAGAATGGGATTGTTGAGAGGAAGAATAGAACTATTCAAGAATCAGCAAGAGCTATGATCCATGCCAAAAAGTTACCTTTGTACTTCTGGGCTGAAGCTATGAACACAGCTTGTTACATCCATAACAGAGTTACTCTAAGAAAAGGAACCTTGTCCACAATCTATGAAGTCTGGAAAGGCAGAAAACCCACAGTTAAGTACTTCCATGTGTTTGGAAGTAACTGTTATATTCTGGCAGATAGGGAGCAAAGAAGAAAAATGGATCCTAAAAGTGATGAAGGGATTTTTCTTGGATACTCTATAAACAGCAGAGCATATAGAGTATTTAATTCTAGAACCAAGGTTATCATGGAGTCCATAAATGTGATAATTGATGATGCTCCTACAGATGTTCCAGAAGAAGTTGGAACATCTGCTGATATCAAAATTGAAGCTGAAGAAAAGAGTGATCATTCTGACTTCACTCAAACTGATGCAAGGACAGAACAATCCAGCAAACCTCCCTCCATCAGAATCCAGAAAGATCATCCTAAAGATTTGATAATTGGTGATCCCAACAGAGGTGTAAGCACTAGATCAAAAGAAGTGATTTCAGGTTCCTGTTTTGTTTCTAAAATAGAACCTAAAAACATCAAGGAAGCTCTTACTGATGAATACTGGATTTGTGCTATGCAAGAGGAATTAGGTCAATTCACAAGGAATGAAGTGTGGAACCTTGTCCCTAGACCTGATGACATAAATGTGATTGGAACTAAATGGGTGTATAAGAACAAGTCAAATGAGCAAGGAGTTGTTACAAAGAACAAAGCTAGACTTGTAGCTCAAGGATACACACAAATTGAAGGAGTAAACTTTGATGAAACCTTTGCACCAGTAGCAAGGCTTGAATCAATCAGATTACTTTTGGGAATTGCTTGTATCTTAAAGTTCAAGCTATTTCAAATGGATGTGAAAAGTGCCTTTTTAAATGGATATCTTAATGAAGAGGTATATGTAGAACAGCCTAAAGGATTTGTTGATCCAAGTTGTCCAAATCATGTATACAAACTAAAGAAGGCTCTTTATGGTTTGAAGCAAGCTCCAAGAGCATGGTATGAAAGGCTAACTACTTTTCTTATCAACAAGGGTACAGGAAAGGTGGAATTGACAAAACCTTATTTGTTAAAGATGAAGAAGGAAATGTCATGATTGCTCAAATATATGTAGATGACATTGTTTTTGGTGGGATGTCAGAAAGGATGGTGAAACATTTTGTCAATCAGATGGAATCTGAATTTGAGATGAGTCTAGTAGGAGAATTAACCTACTTTCTTGGACTGCAAATAAAGCAAATGGAGGACTCCATGTTCATTTCCCAAAGCAAGTATGCTAAGAACATAGTCAAGAAATTTGGGATGGACAGTGCTACTCATAAGAGAACTCCTGCCCCCACACATTTAAAGCTGACTAAAGATGACAAGGGTGAGAATGTAGATCAAAGCCTATACAGAAGCATGATTGGAAGCTTGCTATATCTAACTGCTAGCAGACCAGACATAGCATTTGCAGTAGATGTTTGTGCAAGATATCAAGCTGATCCAAAAGTTAGTCATCTTAACCAAGTCAAGAGAATTATGAAATATGTTAATGGTACTTGTGACTATGGCATAATGTACTTTCATGGATGCAAACCAATTCTCACTGGCTTCTGTGATGCTGATTGGGCTGGAAGTGCTGATGACAGAAAAAGCACTTCAGGAGGATGCTTCTTTCTAGGAAACAATTTGATTTCTTGGTTCAGTAAGAAACAAAATTGTGTATCCTTATCTACTGCTGAAGCTGAATATATAGCAGCTGGAAGCAGTTGTTCACAGTTGGTTTGGATGAAGCAAATGCTCACTGAGTACAATATCCCACAAGATGTCATGACATTGTACTGTGACAATTTAAGTGCAATTAACATATCAAAGAATCCTATCCAACATAGCAGGACCAAGCATATTGATATCAGACATCATTTCATCAGAGATCTTGTAGAAGAGAAAGTGATTTCACTGGAACATGTAGCTACAAATCTGCAGTTGGCTGATATATTTACCAAAGCCTTGGATGCTACTCAATTTGAAAACTTAAGGGGTAAATTGGGAATCTGCTTATGTGAAATTTAGCAGTTATGGAGATGTGCCAACATGTCATATGACATTGTGTGGCATAAGCACCAGATGGCAACACCAGTCTGGTCAAGCACCTTGGGTATTCCACTCCTAAAAATTCTCAAAGTAACGGCTACTTATAAAATATCAGCTTGTGTTCAGCTATCCATCTTCTCATCATTCTCTCAAAAACGAATTGCATTCTCTAACTGTTTTTCAGAACTCATCAACCCTAAAACTCTTCATCCACCTCCTTCGAAAATGTCTCAAAACCCTAACATTTCTGAAGAAATCCTCAACAAGGAAGATGTGGTGCATGCAACCCCCATTTCTGTTGTACCCATGGATTCAACTCCAATGGACGAAATCAGAGGAAGTGTTCCTCTTGCTAAAAAGCCAAGAACCCCAAAAAGAACAAAAGATCAAGTTTTCAGCAAGACCAAAGGCATACCTTCACCATTATACAACACTCCAAAAGCTTCTGAATACGTGGATGATTCCATAAAGGAGTTAGTAACCAAGACCTATCTGAGCAAAGAGTGGTAAGTGGCATATCTATCCCTCTGAACACCATGCCAGCTCCACAAGAAGATCAACAAACTCAGGCTGAAAAGGAAACTCCTGCTCAACAGGATGTCCCAATAGATGTTGAAGCATCTGAAGACCAGTAAAAGGTCTCATCTGATACTGCTGATGAAATATCTGAGGACCAGAAAAAGGTCTCCACAGATAGTGATGAAGAATCATCTGAAGACCAGCACAAGGCCTCCACTGAAGAGCACATCTCTGTTGATCAACCAGCTGAAGAGGAGACTGCTCAACCTCCTCCTGTTGTGAATCTAGAGCATGATTCTGATACAGAAATCATTGCTTCTGTAAAACCTAGCATAGACAAAAGGCTTAGGACTAGGAAAGAAAAGATGAATGCATGACATGCAATTCCTGAGAAGAAGCAAGCTACACCAAAGAAGGACAAAGCTAAAGTTGTCTTTGGTCCTACAAAACAATGGAGCAAGGTGCAAACACAAAAGAGGAAAGCTGTAAATCCTTCAGATTCAGATGTTGAAGAAGATGTCCCAACATCTCCTCCAAAGAAGAAATCAGCACCCTCAAGGTCATCAACTGCTGTTCCAGAAGCTCCCTTGGACAACATCTCCTTTCATCATGTTTCAAGTGTGAATAGATGGAAGTTTGTTTATCAAAGAAGGGTAGCACTTGAAAGAGAGTTGAGCAGTAATGCACTTGAGTGCACATAGTTAATTGATCTCATCTCTTCTGCTGGCCTCTTCAAAACTGTCTCCAACTTCTCTCCCTGCTATGAGCTGCTTGTCAAGGAATTCATAGTCAACCTCCAAGAAGATTGTGCCAATGGTAACTCTGCTGACTTTAGAAAAGTATATGTAAGAGGCAGGTGTGTAGAATTATCTCCTAGGGTTATCAACCAATACCTTGGAAGAGAATTAAATGGTCCAAATGAGTTAGGGAAGACTGATAACCAGGTTTGCAAGGTTATCACTGCTAATCAGGTCAAGGCTTGGCCAGTTAAAGGGAAGCTCTCAGTTAGCATGCTGACAAGGAAATATGCCATGCTGAACATGATTGGTACAGCAAACTAGGTCCCTACCAACCATACATCCTCAATATCTACTGGATTGGGCAGGTTCATATTTGTTGTGGGCACCCAAACAAAATTGGATTATGGAGCTTATATATTTGATCAGACATTGAAGCATGCTGGATCATCTGCAACAAAGCTGCCAATTGCCTTCCCTTCCTTGCTGTGTGGAATAGTGCTGAGTCAGTACCCTGGTATCCTCAATGAGAAGGACACAATTTGCAAAAGAGAAAGTCCTCTGGCCTTCCACTACAAGTTTTTCCTGAGTCATCATGCAGCTGATGTTGAAGCACCCTCTAGGACATCTGCTAGTCCTTCAAAGGCAAAGTCTCCAATCTCCAAAGCTGCATTGATTGCTGAATTGAAGAGCACTTGCAAAGAACTGGATGCAAGGAAGCAGAAGCTTGAGGAGATTATCCAAAGGCTGGAGATTGAAGAAAGTGCTCAGAAAGCTACTACTTCTGATGAGGAGACTGAGGAAGATGAAGAAACTGAATATGAGGAGTCTGAGTGAAAAACTGTATGTGAGGAAAAATGTAATGACTGCTGCATTGTAATTTTGAATTAGTAACTTTGGCCCCAAATTTATGTCTAACAAGGGGAGAACAACAACAACAACAATGTATGATGCTGTTTAGCTATTAATGAAAAACTTCTGTTTGGCTCTGAACTGAATCGGTGTGTTTTAATGAAAATTTCTGTTGCAACAAATCTAAATACATGTATGTTTGAGGGGGAGTAAACTCACACATGACTCAACAGAAAAGAACTGCTATACTCTGATAAAAGAACTTCTGCTGCACTCTGAAAATCAGAAAAGAATGTTAGCCAAAAATTAGCCAAAGGGGGAGTTTGTAGATGTTTAGAATTGGCAGAATTTTTGACCAACAAGAAATGTTGAATTCAGTTCAGAATGTCCTATCAGATGTTGGGACATTATCAAACAGAGTATAAGAACTTAATTCAGGATGTTACACCAGATGTTGGGACATTGTGTAAATGATTTAAGTTCAGTTTTTCAGGATGTCCCAACAGATGTTGTGACATCTCAAACCTGCTACCAGATTTAATTAATGAATAACTGATCTGAGTAATTTAAGGAAAGTTGTCTGGAATTAATAATGGATGGACAAAAACAGAATAAGGCGCATCTGTAGGGAGTGTTGTTATGAGACTTCAGCATAATCAGAAGAACTAAATCACCTAGAATCTAGGAAGTAACAAACCCTAATTCAAGGTGGAAGCTGCATGCGTTTTAGGACTGGATTAACCTACAGAAAGCCCAAAATCCATACACCTATTTAAACAACAGAATATCTCAGAATTGAGTACGAATTTCAGAAGACAAAATAGGGTGTTCTGAGTTTTAATAGCAGGTTGTTTTTACTGTACCACTTTATGAGCTTTTAAGCAAAATTGTATTTGTGTCTTGATTGAAACTGTGAAGTAAGATCAAACTGTTTTGTTTGAAGGATGACTTCAATTTTATTAAACTTGTAAACAAGATCACTGTGTGATTGAGGGGGAGTGAGTTGGTACTCATATCTAAGTTGTGTCTTAGGTAGAAATTGCATTGGGTAGATATTAAGTGAAAGATTAAACTGGGTGGTTTAAGTCTAGAATTAATATTACTTATAGTGGATTTCCTCCTGGCTTGGTAGCCTCCAGATGTAAGTGTGGTTATACACTGAACTGGGTTAACAAACTACTGTGTTGTTTAATTTTCTTGCACTTTAAGTTTTGGTTAAATCTGTCAAGTGTTGGAACATCTCATAGGACATCTCATACCTAATCACAGAATTTCACCATCTTCTAAGCATCGCAAAACATTTCATAAGATTTGTTATGATCGAGAATAATCAAAACTGGAGTAGTTGTCAATTTCTCCTTCAACTACACGAAACTTTGCTCGCAACTAGAATCCCATTCGTAAGTGAAGTCCTTCCTAGTGAGTTTAGTTAATGGTAACGCCATCTGAGAAAAACCTTTAATAAATCTTCTGTAGTAACCTGCCAAACCTATGAAGCTTCTCACTTCTGAAACATTCTTCGGTCTCTCCCAATTAATTACAGCTTCTATCTTCGACGAATCCACTGCTACACCTCCCTGTGATATAACGTGTCCAAGGAACTTGACTTCCGACATCCATTACTCACACTTACTAAACTTAGCAAAAAGTTGCTTCTCTTGTAGTATCGATAGGAAAATCCTTAGATTCTCTCCAAGCTCTTGCGGAGTACGAGAATAGATAAGAATGTCATCGATAAAGATCACCACAAATTGATCCAAATAATTCTGAAATTTCCGATTCATGTAGTCCATAAAAACAGCTGGAGCATTTTTCACCCTGAAAGGCATCACTAAGAATTCGTAATGACCGTAACGGGTTCTGAACGCAATCTTCGGAACATCAAAACTCTTCACACGAATCTAGTGATAGCCCAACCTCAGATCAATCTTCGAGAACATGCGGGCTCCTTTCAATTGATCTAAAAGATCGTTTATCCTTGGTAAGGGGTATTTATTCTTGATTGTAACCTTGTTCAACTTACGATAATCGATGCACAACCGCATACCACCATCTTTCTTCTTTACTAATAACACAGGAGCTCCCGACGGTGAAACACTAGGCCTTACAAAATTATTTGCCATCAAATCCTCCAATTGATCCTTCAACTCTTTTAACTCAAGCAGAGCCATCCTATAAGGGGAAACAGATATAGGAGCCGTTCCCGATATCAGGTCGACTGAGAACTCAACTTCCCTCACCGGAGGTAAGGAAGTGACATCTTCAGGAAAAACATCAGGAAATTCACAAACTATCGGAATGTTTAAAACTTGCTGGTCACTACTCTCCTCTTTAGTAAGGACGAGCAAAAAAGATCTCTCTTGTTCAAACAGAAAATTTACCATACCAACCGTACCTTCTAAGATCGTTGTCAAAACATCCTTTGGAGGCACTTCAATGGACGGAATAAGGATCAAATTTTCTTCACATCCAATAAACACAGAATTGGCGGACAACCAGTCCATTCCCAGAATAACATCAACTTTCTTAAGAGGTAAACAAACGAGGTCAATCTGAAAAATTCTACCATCCACGAACAATGTACAGTTCTCACACTTAAGGGGCGTCTCGACAGTTTCATCCATAGCGGTAGTAACCACCATTGGAGGAGACAAGGGAAATAGTCGCAACCCAGGTCGCTTCGTGCAACTAGTAGATATAAAAGAATGCGTAGCCCCACAATCAAATAAAACAAGACAAGGATGGTTGTTAACAAGACAATTACCCGCAATCGAGGAATTGTCTCCTTTCGTCTTCCTAGCGTCCATAGTGTAAACTCTCGCTTGAACTTGATTCTTTGGCTTGGTACAATCTCTCGACATATGCCCCACACCATCACAATTATAACATCTTAATCCTCCACCGTGACACCTACCGAAAATGACGTTGATTACACAACCTACGCGAGGATGGAGTGTTAGGTCCCACACTTTGAGCTTGTTTCCCTTTGAAGGGTTGAGGCCTCGGCCTAAAAGATGGACTAGCTCTCCCCCGATCACCCGGAACCGCCCTTCTAGCATTTTCTTCTGATTGCACTTTCATCAAACTATGTTCTGCAACATAACATTGTCTCAACATCTCAGAGTAGGTAGTGAACTCCTTTTGAGAGACACTATGCGAGATTTCGGCCCTTAGTCCAAACAAAAACTGGTCAATTTTCCACCTTTCATCAGGGGCATACATAGCTTGCGTAGAGTAGGCTGCCATGTTCTCAAACTTCTTAGCATAACTGGCCACAGTCATGCTCCCTTGCCTCAATTGTTGAAATTCAAACTCCTTTTGTGTCCTCAAGGAACTCGGGAAATATTTATCCATACAAACTGTCTTAAATTGTTGCCACACTCTCGGAACCCCTTGCACCATCATCAAATTGGAAGCGCTCTCCCACCACCTGGAAGTAGGATCTTTTAATAAATGCGACGCGAAGGTCACCTTGTCTTCTTCACTACAAATCATAATCTGGAATATCCTCTCCATTCCAGTCACTCATTCATGAGCCTTAACCGGGTCCAATCTGCCATGAAACTCCTGAGGGTTCATGCGGAAGAAGTCTCTAAATGTCCCACCCACAACATCAGGAGCAACCACGTGAGGGTGAAGGCCCCCACTCATATGATGCATCATTTCTTGCATGAATTGGTGCTGCATCTGCTGCATAAATTGGAACATAGGAGCATTCCCATCACCACCTGCTTGATCGCTACCGGGAGGAGTGACACTGGGTCGAGCACGAGTTCCACGTCTACCAGCCATATTCCTAAATGTCATCAAAATAGGATTAAGTTGATCAGGCTTAATACCATAAACATAACATTTAGTCCTACCGCAAGTCAACGTGTATGAAGGGAAGAAAACACTTATAATATTTCAAGGTTGGGTCAAGGATACGACCTGCTCTGATACCAACTGTAATACCCATATACAAAAGACACACATAAAGCATATTTTTCATATATAAATATTTAAAATTTGGTACTGAAATACAAATAAGTTCTTAGCAACACATTATATAAATATAGCCACTACAACATAAGGTACCAAAACGAGGCTATAAAATAATACAAGATGTTCAAACTACAAAAGTCTAAGAACTAGATCTGAAGATCTCAAAAGTCCACAGCGGAAGACAAAGCCATCAACTAGTAAGGATAATCAAGTCGCCTTATCCTTACCCTTAACGGAACCTGAAGTACCTGAAATAACAACATCAACATGGGGTGAGATAAAACATCTCAGTGAGTTCCCTATCTTAGAGTTCTCACGGCACTAAAAGGTTCTAATTAAAACAATATTCAAGTCGGGGAAACCTAGACTTCGAGTTCACATAACTGGGAGCATCCACAATAAAACAACGAAGCACCCACAAGGCACTTAGAGGCACCTTTCCCCGCATAGCCATGCCCTTAGCCGACGAGCACGTGTCACTCGATCCTCAACACATAGGTAGCTTTCCCCGCCCAGCCATACAAGGACGAATACAGGTCACTTACTACCTAACTAAGATACTTTCCCCACCCAGCCACACACGGACTAGTATGGGTCACGGTATCTTACCACAAAGTAACTTTCCCCGCCCAGTCACACACAGACGAGTACGAGTCACTCACTACTTATCCTAATGGAGAATTTCCCCACCCAGCCACACCGGGACGAGTACGGGTCACGGTCTTCCATTAAGGGATTCAATTCCACGATTAGATCGTAACCCAAGAAGAAAATTTCTAATTTCACAATTTTCTAACCCGAAGATACTAACCGAGTATCGACGCCTAGATATCACTAAGTTTTATAAAACAATTCCGCAATAACCTAGGGTATCCTAGCTATCTCGCAATCTTTATCATTTCTTTTCTTTAAACTCACAATCTCATAATTAACATCTTTATGGCGTTTCGAAAAAGTCGGGTAAAAGTCGGGTAATAATAATATTTTCTGGAATCATAAGAAAGTACATAATTTTAACTTCAAAACGATATGTGGAACGTTAAAAATGGATGCCCGGATCAAAAGTTACGAATTAAATACCACAACTGAAACCTACAGGTCTCGCTGAGCAAAAAAAACTCCTAGAATTCTCGCTAAGTGAGGAGCTGCTCGCTGAGCGAGCTATACCAGTTCAGAAAATTTCAGGCTTACGGGAAAAGTCTTCTCCAAGCCAAACACAACTCCAAACATCAACCAATGCAGAAAAACATAGCCAAACATAATTATAGACCTAATGTGAGTAATATAGTTAGGTTTTAATCGAGTTTTAACCGTTAAACTCTTAATTTCTAAGATTTCTCAATGAAACCCTAAACTACAAAATCCCTAAAACTCAACCAAAAATCAAAGATAAAATCTTCTAACTAAGAACCCACCTCGGGAGATGAAGATTGACGGAAAGATTGAGTCGATTCGACGGACGGATGGCGAAGCAAGATGAATTTGAAGATTTGAGGTTTTTTCCTCCTCTTCTTCTCCTCTATCTCTTTTCTTCCTTCTTCTCTCTATTCTTTTCCTTACTAACTTTTTCTTCTTCTTATTTCCTTTCTATTAATAAATATAAAAACATATATTTTACCTTTGTGTCCAAAATTCGAGAGTATCCAAAAATGTCTCTTAATCCGATATTTTATAAAACCTCTGAGTCAACTAATATCAATTTATAAAATAATATCCCGTTGATTACTCTATTTGGTTCCGTTAAAATTTCTTAGAGTAATCCAGAATAATATTATTACCAATTAATATTGTTCAGAGCATTAAATAAAATACAGGGTATTACACGCTTGGAAAATGGGTTGTAATTAGCTTAGGAGAGTGATTAGGAATTAGCTTAGGGAATTAGTTTGGGAGATGATTCTAGATCTTTCCCTTGGAATTGAAAGATGTTTCTAGATCCTTCATTTAATTCAAATTATAAAATGAAATGAAAAAAAAATCCCTCCACATGTTGAAATCCAAAATTATTGGACACAATTTGTACGTGGTAATCTGTTACTTCATTCAAAAATTTGAATTTTGGCTCATTTTGGTGGGAAATCCTGACAATCCAACTTTGGTCATTCGTTCTTTGTTTGTTTTTCTTCTAAGACTTATCCTTTGATATTGTCACTGGAAAATATCTGAATGCATAAAAAATTCACTATGACACTCCAAAATGCCCTGCTGCAGTGAAAATTGCTTGGTATTGAATTATCGGGAAAAATAAATTTGGAGTCTCTGATGTTGTTGCTGAGCAAAAACTTGACCTAGGTCTATCTGGACCATAAGAATCATCTTGATCTCATTCCTTGGGAAAACCAATGATGCGTGTATGATGTTTATGACCTAAATGCATATGAATGAAACATAAACTATTTCTTTATGGTAATAAATATGAAGGCAAATTTTAGAGTGTTATACTTCTTACAAGGTAATCTTATTCAACTAGATATAAGTCAACATTTCTCATTGGCTAACTTGATGAGAAAATTTATATTGAACAGCTTCAGATATTCATTGTGAAAAGTGGAGAAAACAAGTTCCTAAAACTTAATAAGACCCTATGTGGCATTAAACAAGCTTTATAATAATAGGAATGATGAGTTTATAAAGCATATTGGTTATTTCAAGTGTATAGTTAAATATGAAATCTATATGAAAATATTGAATAAAAAAATCTTAACATAATGTGTATGTATGGATGATGTACTTAACACAAGAAGCAGACACAATGAGATTGAAAATATGAACATTTAATTTGATATGGCTAACTCAGGAGGCCTAAGTTACTTTCTTAACCTTGAATTTGCTGCAATCATGAAAGGCTGGATAATTCACTTTAGAAAGTATATTAGTGATATCCTTAAAAGTTTTAATATTTTGAACTGCAACTCATCAAATACTCATGTGAAAAAAAAAATCAAAATTAGGCAAAGATGAAGATAATAAGCCTTAAACTGTTGCCTAACCCGTGTAAATGGTACATATAAAACACAGAAGCTATAAAATAAAGGATGGCACATATACTTTATATGTATCATGTCCCTAGCTCTAACTATAACAAGGTAAAATGATTCTATAGATATATAATTACTTTTCTAACTGACAAGTCGTTTTCCTAAGCAGTATCAAATGTTTCCATTAAATGGTATCTATGAATCTGGCACTATACAAAAACAGTAGATAATCTATCCAACAAATGGAAAAATTCGGAAGAAAATGGCATGTGTATGCATGTACACAAAAAGATATTTTAACTTGTAGGAAATGTTAGGAAATGTATGAATGCATAACTAGTAGAAACATAGTGTGTGTGTGTGCATCTCAAAGAGAGGAAAGGGTCCCCCCCTCTCTTGGTACTCAACCATAAAGTTATTAATGTTCTTGCAGTGTACATAGAAAAAAACTTACTACACCGACTGAAAAATGCATGGTATATTGTTGGCGTGACAATATTCAATTTGCACCAGAAGGGACCACTTTCTACATCTTACAAGTTGGTTTTCAATTCAATATGTCTCCCCAATGACTTCTTCTATTTTATAAAAACATAGATTATTTTATTTTTCCACTTCAAATTTTAATAACTTAATTGGAAATTCTATAAGAAATAAAAATTTTAAACAATTCAAATGAATGATTCGATTGAATTTCCATTTGTTTATATATATATATATATATATATATATATATATATATATATATATATATATATATATATATATATATATATATATATATATATATATATATATATATATATATATATATATATATATATATATATATATATATTTTGTTTATATAGTATAATAAACTTACTCTTTTCTAAGCTTTGATGGACAACTTTTTTTAATTTTGTAAATTTATAGCTTTTGGATTAAAGTATAAATATGTAATGATAAGAAATCTAAAATGAAAATTTTAAATGATTTAAGCCATATTTAAAATATCAAAGAGTCGGGGGACCAATTTAAAAATATGAAGAAAAAAAATAAGAAAACAATCTAAAGTTTAAAATTTTACAATGAAGAATGTGCAAATTTCCAAAAATTATACGGATCAATTTACAATATTTTGAAATTTCATAGAAATCAATTTGCAACTTTTTATATTTTAAATTAATTTACAAATTTCGAGAAATATATAGATCAATTTTCGTATTTTTTTTTTAATTTAAAGGACTAATTAACAAATTTTGATAAATATACGTATTTATTTGAAAAAAAAAGTTAAATGACTAATTTACAAATTTTGATAAATATATGAATCAATTTGTAAAATTTAAAATATATAGATTAAATTGTAAAATTTGAAAGAAAAAAATATAGAAATCAAAATGTAAAAATTAAAAATATAGGGACTAATATCTCAATTTGTGAAAAAAAAAGTAGTTTTCATGATATGAAATGATTGTAAGGACCAATGTGAAATTAAGATAGTATATAGTAAAGAATAATTTTTATAATTCTTAGTTTTTATGTAGTATTTAGAATTTTCTAAATTCAATTTTGATAAAAAATTTCATAATTTTTCATTTTATTTTTAAAATTCTCAAAATCTATCACTCAAAAAAATAAATTTTAAATTGACAAATTTAAATCACTCTTCTAAAATATATTATTTTAAAACTTTCATTATATCAATTGTGTAATTTTATCTTTGTGTTATTGTTTGGATTCCACTAAACCACATCATTTTAAAACAATTGATTCAATTTTAAATTTAATGAAGCAGCACTGAAGATCTCATATGAAGTCTCAAAATTTATCTCACATGTAAATATTCTATTTATTTTTAATTTTATTATAATTTAATATAATTATTTTAATTATTTTAATTTATAATAATATAAAATAAAATTAATAAATAGTGTTAAATGAAAATCAATGAGATGAAATTAATGAATTAAAATTATTTGATAAAATTGAGTGTAAAATTAAGAAAAAAGATATATGAAATTGTGAGATAAAAGTATAATCTTGAGAATAAATTGAGTGTAAAATTAAGAGTTAAGATTAAATCGTAATATTTTTAAACAACAATTTAAAGGAAGAAATGTTTTTATTTCTAATTGTTACAAAATCAAAAGAGTGACTAATTTAAGAAATATAATATTTTATGGCCAAATAATTCAAAATTTACGTTTGCTTCAGCATGAAGAGTGAATGTGTGCCTGTTGCATTTACACATTGAGCCAAAAACCTCCCAGTGGAGATGGTCTTGGCACATTTATAGTCAATGTATAATTAGTGTTGAGTATTAAACATATTTAGACTCAATCAGAGGCTAAAATAAATCATAAATCGACAAAAATTAATATTATTAAATTGGACGTCATCATTATAGTTGGAACTCTGATACTATTTTTATTTTATTACCAGTTCGTCTAAGGATTAAAGAAAACTAAATTAGAAAAAAGAGAATTTTTGGTTTGATAGTTGTAGTTCTATTTAGTTTGAGACTTAAGTTTATGGAATTGGAAAGTGTAGGCAATGGAAATCAAAATTTACCAAAAAGGAAACTCATAGAGAAGGGGAGAAAAGTATGTATATTTTTCACCGATTCTACTTTCCAACTACTATATATATACTATAGCATTCCATACTTTTTCTCAATCCAATCTCCAACAATTTAACCTCCTTTAAAATCTCAGTCCCATAAAGCAACTCTAGTTCTTATTCTCTTATTATCATTTTTATATATCATGGACCACTACCAAGTGAAGCTGCCAGCATGATCTTAACTTTTCTTCTTAATTTCTTAGAGAAAAAGATCAGATCATGTGGTCGTTTCACTTAGTTGTTGCTTGCATGAACAAACAAACAAAAACAATCTTAATTTCTATATTCAACCTTAGCTACTAGTTCTTCTCTCTTCTATGTTCAGTCTGGTTTCTTTCTCAATTGTGCAACCCTAAGGTTTGATGAATAGATTCTTAGTATCGAGAATTCTAGTTCTAGTTTACACTTATTGTTTCCTTCCCAAAACAAAGTTATTCAGTTTACTATCATTCACCTTTTTTTCATCGTTATTTTAAAAATCCTTATAACCTCTCGATAACTTAAAACAAAGTTATATGGTATGCAATCTATCTTCTTTTCTTTTTTCCAAAGAATTTCATCGCATGTTTTTTACTTTCCGACTCCTCAATTGGATCCATATTAATCAAATCACAAATCTTTTTCCAAATCTTCTATAACAGCCATAGTCACATAATTCGTAAGTACCTTTACGAACCGCTGTTTGTAGTACTTTTGTGAATTGGTTCGCAGGAATTTGAGTGGAATTAATGTAAAATGAAGTATCTGTGAATCAAATATAAATTTCAAAGTTTAAAATAGATAATAATTGTCAAATAAACTAGAAATTTGAAAAAAAAAAAAAAAAATTTATTATTTTCTTAATCATGCAATGTCTGTATCACTTTGATAAAAGTGAATATTAATGATCATTACCAATTAAAACTAAAATTGTTGTGAGTTGATATAAGAGTGGTGAGTATAAACTAGCTATTTATAACTGATTTTTCAAAGCAACGTTAATAAAATAGTCGATGTGGGACTATGAAATCTTTCTCCCAACCAATTTTCATTATAAGTACACAATTTTTTTTTATTGTAACGTATTGATTATTATATTTGAATGTACTACGAATCCAAGTGTCGTATCGACTATGTATACTCATCGTGTACCTAATTCTTAGAGAGTTGCGAACCGCGTACCCGAATTCGTATCACGTACCGAAACGAGTTACGAATTGTGTGACTATGATAATAATTTTTGCTCCTCTAGATTAAAAATACCTTAATCTTGATTTTGTAATAAACACCTGTAGCAAGACTTGACAGTAAATATTTCATTTGATTCATTAGACTAATAAAACATGTCTTTTGAGTTGCTTAAAAGATTTATTTTTGCTAACAAATTTGACAGATCATTAATTTCTTCGGCCCTTTCCAACTGGTTTGATAGTACAACAACAAACACTTTCCAAGTCCACGCTCCATTTAGCCAGTGCCCCATGTCTAAAACTTTTTCTGTTTTATTTGTTAACTAAATGAAAGCGTCCATAAAATCTTCCTTTAAATTATGCGACCTAATCAACTTGTTCGACTAGAAAACCAATATGACCTTCCAACTTCTTTGATTCCCTAGTCATTCAAATCACGCCACCAAATAGTACAATGATTAAGAGCTTCCCATTTTAGATTGGCATATCTATGCTCCAAAATACCTCTCCAAATCATACTATGATCATGAACTAGTCTCAAATTCCATTTGGACATCAAAGTCACATTGACCAACTCCACATTTTTCACTCTTAAACCTCCACAACCCTTATTTTTTCAAAAATTCTTCCAACTCACCCACTTGATGCCCTTCTTCTTTTGATTTACCAATTACAAATCACGTTAAATCATCATTATCTCCTTCAAACCAAGATATTGGAAGAAGGATGTAATACCCCGTATTTAATTAAACGCTTCGGATAATATTAATTAAGATTAATTAGTATTATTCGACTCAGAGGCATTTTTGGATACTCTCAAATTAGACCAGTTAGTGTACTAACTGATAATTAATGGTTATTTTTTTATTAAAAGAGAAAAGAAGGATTTCTAAGAAAGAAAGAAGAAGAAAGTTGGAAAGAAAGGAAGAGAAGGAAAAGAAGAGGAAAAAACCTAGAAGCTTCAAGATCAAGAAGCATCACCATTTCTTCATCAAAATCTTCATCTTCACCAACCTCCTTTTCATTGGCAAAGTATGTTCATAGCTAGAAACTTTTACTTTTGGTTTGGTAGAGTTTTTAGGGTTTATGAGTTTTAGGGTAATTGATGAAAAAAATCCAAAAATCGGTGAATTAAAAGGTTAGAAATCGATATAAATGCTTGAGTATGTTACCGATATGTAGAAGAACCTTGTTGATATGTTGTTCTAATGATTAATGATGGTTTGAAATGAATTTGGGACTTACTGTCTTGGAATTAGCGTATTTAGTGTATTCTGTGTTCGGTTAACAGTTAACCGATTCCGTTAACCGATTAACGCGTCTGAAGTTTGCGTAGTGGCCTCTGTCTTGGTTTGGTTAACCGGTTAACACTGTAAGTATGGGAGAAAATTTTTTAATTCCAAACTTTGAAAATTCATAACTTTTTACTCGGTTATCCGATTTAAGTGTTCCTTATACCGTTTGAAAGATAAATTTATGTACTTTCACATGGTGCCGACAAATATTATTTTTACCCGACTTTTCCAATTAACCGTAATTTTGTAAAATTAAGGAATTAGGGTAGTAATCTATTGTGAAAGGTATGCCTAATCATGAGGATTAATTGAGAGTAGATACATGAGATTATTGTGAGAATTATTTAATGGTGATAATTAGACTAAAATGTTAGAACTAGGTAATTGAGAACTATATAATTAAAAGCATCAAGAATGGAGAAGAGTGAGGAAATCTTACCATAAACCAATAATGTGGCCTAATATTGTGACTAGAAATTGTTAGATGGTATGAGTTGTGAGATGCCTAGTTTTACTAGGTTGTTGCAAACCGTTAGCGTGATATACACTAGGCCTTCAGAATAATCTTGTGTAAGTCTTTAGTTGGGTTATCTTTAGTCCCACGATAAGCATCCGTAAGGACTAGAGGTGTGTATGACACAAGGTCCTCCGTAAAGTCTTGAGTAAGTCTTGAGTTAGGTTATCCTTAGTCCCATGAGGAGCATCCGTAAAGACTTGAGGTATGTATTACACTGGGACCTCCGTAAAGTCTTGAGTAAGTCTTGAGGTGGGTTATTCTGAGAACCACGAGAAGCATCCGTAAATACTTGAGGTGTGTATGTTACTAGATCCTCCGTAAGGTCATGAGTAAGTCTTGAGGTGGGTTGCTTTGAGTCCCACGGGAAGCATCCGTAAAGGCTTAAGGTGAGTACTACACTGGTGTACGTGTGAAATCTTGAGTGAGTAGGTGTGTTATTCTGAGTCCCACGGGAAGCATCCGTAAAGACTTGAGTGAGTGTGATATCGAGTCCCCCGTAAGGTCTTAAGTAAGTCTTGAGGTGGGTTGTCTTTAGTACCACGGGAAGCATTCGTAAATGCTTGAGGTAGATGTTTCACTCGTTTAGTGGCGTGAGATTTGTATGGACCGTTTGTTCCATCTCGTACCAGATCCTTTTGAGAGGTAATGTTAAGACTTGAGTTAGGTTTGATAGAACCCTTAAAGCCGGGAGAACTCTAAGATATGGAACCCACTAAAATGTTGTTATCTCACCCCACTATTGTTTTTGCTTTTCAGGTTTCCTTTACAGGTTTGATTTACAAGTGGAGCTATGCTCGGGATGTTCTAATGAAGCTTAGCTTTAGTCTTCCGTTGTGTATTTTTGTATCTTTGTACAATAATGGATATTGTATTGATCTTAGTATTTTATTTTAGTATGATTTCCATGTCTTGTGCCATTTTAGTATTTGTTTTAGAATTGGTCAAGAATGTGAATTATGCTATTAGGCATCTTATGATGGTGTCAGTACCAAAAGTTAACACTTATATGATATTATTCTAGATATGTATTGTATGGGCGTTAGAATTGGTATCAGAGCAGGTCATATCATCGACCTAGCCTTGAAACATCATAAGTAAATCTTTCATGCCTCTTAAGTGTGTCTGGCCGGCATGATTCTTAATATGATATTACGTAGTATTGGGTCTGGTCAGCCTAATGATATGTATGTGATAGGTAGGATCATGGTTGTGCGACCATGAGGATTCTGAAGTGTAGTTGTAACTTGTGTTGTGAGAGTAGGCTCAAGCCAAGAGTTAGTAGAAAGATATTTGGTTAGCTTAGTTAGAGTCTTCTTAAGAGTTTTACTTTCTGTAACATGGAGTTGCCGAGAATTGTGTTGTTCGAGAAATTCCCTGAAAATGGATAGAGTCTGAAAGAGTACAAATCTCTGCAGGATGAGTGGTCAGTGTATCAAGGAGTACATAAGTCACGGGTGGATCAATATTGGTTACTGGTATAGACAAGAGTGTTGAGAAATCTCATTCTACGAAAAGAGAGAATGCTTGTGGAGTGTGTGACGTAAGTTCAGGAATGAGTTAATTGTCAGTGTCTCAATTCTAAGGTCTCGGTGGCATCTTGGATGAACAAGAGTACTTCAAGAATGTATTTGGAAAGTACCCCTTGGGTGGATAGAAGTTACAAGTTAAAAATGTTATTTTCTTCTAAGAACTTAAATTCGTGGTGAAACGTGAATAGAAACACAAGGATGTGATTACACGTTTCAAGTGAGACAAGTATACCCCTAACGAAGAGTAGAAGTTTGGAGTAGCATGTCCGGTTGTGACGGAAGAGACAAAGCTTAGATTAATGCATCAGGGTGTTATATCTTAGTAAGAGATTAATTCGGAATTGTTGAGTGACCCAAGGAATAGTATAAGGTATAGTGTCGAAGGGAGAATAAGCTCTATTTAGCGATATGAGATGTATGAAGTACGAAATTGATAAAGTTGTGATAAATGATAGAATAAACACCTTGGTTTCAGGAAAATTCTAGTAAGATGGATTATGGTTGAGCATGAGAGGATTACCGCAGACGTGAAGTGAACACGGTATGGGAACGATATTAACAGTACAATACGAGAAAGTGATAACAGAATGTATTTTGGACGAATGTGCAATGAGGTTACTAAGTTGTTGTTGAAATTAAAGCTAAGGAAATGTAAGCAATGATGGTTCGCCCATTAGGACTCTGGTAGTGTGGTTGCTATATGCATGGAATCGTATGTTGGTATGGTTGTAACTGTTGGACGTGATTGGGATGAGCTTTGGAGGTTTAGGTAGAAATGAAGACCAGAAGTGTGCTTTTGTGTTTGAGTAATCAGATTACCCTATAGGTAGTACCCAATTACAGATTTGTGTTTCTAAATCTCTTTTGACTACTGGAAGTTAAGTTTTGTACGGAGTAATCGGTTACCCTTCTGGTAAAGGCCGATTGTCATTATTAAAACTTGTTTTCTAAGATTCTTACATTTTAACTGAAGTGCCCGATTGAAGTATTCTTGGTACCGATAAGAAGCTGTTGAGACTTTCTATGCAATGATTTGTAGAGGGTAAGGAAAAAACCAGGTTAATGTGTGATTAGAAATATTGAAGGTTCTTCAGAGGAGTACGTTACCTCAGTTTTCAAGCTTAAGGGAAAGCTCATGTGTATGTGAATAATCGAAGTATTTGGAATATGCCCCTAGTGGAATTAATAATGTTGTTGTTGATACTAATTCTCGCCAAGGAACTTAGAGAGAGAGGAAAAATTTCTGTACTAGAGATGAGATGTTCATCATTTTGTTTTACCTGATAAGGATGTTGCGTTGGTTTTATTTATGGACGAATCAAGTGTTAGCTTGCGACTAAAACCCTTTTTTGGGGTCGTCGTTGTCGTCTTCCTACTGACTCCATTGTGTGAGTGGAATCAAACCATTCCTTTGAGTATTCGTGTTGTGATCATAAGAGAATGGTAGTTCTACTTCGTCGTTTGTTGGAGTTTGTGATCTGCATGTGGTGCTTGTTCTGTGTCATCTTGAGTTGCGAACGACAGGAGATTGTTATACGTGTTTAGAAACCGCGAGTGAAAATCATATTACATGTTAGTATGGACTAGATTGGTAATTCCGAGTTAGATTATTTGTTAGCAAGAGGAGCAAGTTTAGTTGTGTTCGACCATTTAGCCTCGGATAGGTAATCAATTGACACATGACTTCTATAGAAGAATTTAGAGAATCGTACTCTCTGAACTATAAGTTGTTTTGGCTTCCGTTCGAAGTAGCAAAGGTTAAAGCGTTGAATTACCTTTTAAGCATGATTGGTAAACAATAAATGATATGATTTTTTGGTGTGTTGTCATTGTGACTACTAAGGACTTAAATTGAGAAGTTATAAGAGATTCGTGAAGTGTTGGTCTTTCCGGAAATGTTTTGGTATCTGAATTATTGTGTGAATACGAGATGGATGTCCCGAAGTTAAGCATGTAAATTGGATAAATGTTTTCGAGTTTAGAATGGAAATCTAAATTGTATTAGTTATGATTATAATAATACAACCCTTGTATCTCTGTCGTTGGAGAGTTTGGACCGATGTTATGTTTGTGTTGTTGACAACCAAATTGTTCTACCGTTGAATGTCTACAAGTTTATTCCCTTGGTTGGGGAAAGAACTCCAATGGATAAGTGTTTTCCCCGTAGACTACCAGTTACTTGGTATTGTTTGAGATTCGTAGTGTCTCTGTTGTTAGGCTTTGGAAGCGTAGTAAAAGGAAACATATGAAAGAGTTCAGTCGAATTATTCAGAATCAGAAGAGAATTGTTTATAAGTTTAGAAGTAAGAGAATTTTTATTCTAAGTGTATTGCCTATAGTAAGATACTGGAAGAATGAAGTATACGTTGTAAACGGTTACAGTTTTGGTATAAGACCAAGTGGGGTTGGTAAAGAAGCCGTTTGAAATTTTTGAAATGGCTTTAGTGATTGAAGGATTGTAATAAGAGTTTCGTTTGAAAAATGGTATGTGGTTAAGATTTTACTAAGATACCTTGTGGAACTTTGTCGAGTGTTGAATGTTCCGAAATGAAGCCGGAGTGTTATGTTTTGTGTTGTAATTCAATGAAAGGAATTAGAGTGGTATGTTTTCTCCGAGGGAGGAATGAGACTAAGTGTTTCGGTATGAAACAACAGATGAATCGCGGAAATAGTAAGTTGAAAGTTAAGCCAATCTTGGAAACGAACGTATAAGTAAGGACGTGAGGCTTGATTTGTTATGGAACGAGGAATTTGGGCCGAGGAGTCGTTTTGAAATATAATTATGTCAAAATATGTAAGAGAATTAAGGATAAGTATGGAACTAAGATAGTTTTGTAACTGTCGTTAGGGATGAGTAAAGGAAATTCGAGGACGAATTTCAATTCAAGGAGGGGAGGATGTAATACCCCGTATTTAATTAAACACTCTGGATAATATTAATTAAGATTAATTAGTATTATTCGACTCAGAGGAATTTTTGGATACTCTCAAATTAGACCAGTTAGTGTACAAACTGATAATTAATGGTTATTTTTATTAAAAGAGAAAAGAAGGATTTATAAGAAAGAAAGATGAAGAAAGTTGGAAAGAAAGGAAGAGAAAGAAAAGAAGAGGAAAAAAATTAGAAGCTTCAAGATCAAGAATCATCACCATTTCTTCTTCAAAATCTTCATATTCGCCAACCTCCTCTTCATTGGCAAGGTGGGTTCATAGCTAGAAACTTTTACTTTTGGTTTGGTAGAGTTTTTAGGGTTTCTGGGTTTTAGGGTAATTGATGGAAAAATCCTAAAATCGGTGAATTAATAGGTTAGAAATCGATATAAAGGCTTGAGTATGTTACCTATATGTATATGAACCTTGTTGCTATGTTGTTCTAATGATTAATGGTGGTAGGAAATGAATTTGGGACTTACTGTCATGGAATTAGCGTATTCACTGTATTTTGTGTTCGATTAACCGGTTAACCGAATCTGTTAACCGGTTAACGCGTCTGAAGTTTGCACAGTGGCCTCTATCTTGGTTTGGTTAACCATATGAGTTAACCGGTTATCACTATAAGTATGGGAGAAAATGTTTTAATTCCAAACTTTGAAAATTCATAACTTTTTCTCGGTTATCCGATTTAAGTGTTCTTTATATCGTTTGAAAGATAAAATTATTTACTTTCACATGGTGCCGACAAATATTATTTTTACCCGACTTTTCCAATTAACTGTAATTTTGTAAAGTTAAGGAATTGGGGTAGTAATCTATTGTGAAAGGTATGCCTAATCATGAGGATTGATTGAGAGTAGATACATGAGATTATTGTGAGAATTGTTTAATGGTGATAATTAGACTAAAATGTTAGAACTATGTAATTAAGAACTATATAATTAAAAGCAAAGAATGGAGAAAAGTAAGGAAATATTACCATAAACCAATAGTGTGGCCTAATATTGTGACTAGAAATTGTTAGATGGTATGAGTTGTGAGATGCCTAGTTTTACCTAGGTTGTTGTGAACCGTTAGCGTGCTATACACTAGGCCTCTAGAATATTCTTGTTTAAGTCTTAAGGTGGGTTATCTTTAATCCCACGAGAAGCATCCGTAAGGACTATAGGTGTGTATGACCCAAGGTCCTCCATAAAGTCTTGAGTAAGTCTTGAGGTGGGTTATCCTTAGTCTCACGAGAAACATCCGTAAAGGCATGAGGTACCGCGTAGTGAGACGGGGATAGTGGTTGATTTGTGTAATACGCTAGTCCTCCGTAAAATTGAATAAGTCTTGAGGTGGGTTATCTTGAGTCCCACGAGAAGCATCCGTAAATACTTGAGGTATGTATTACACTAGGACCTTTGTAAAGTCTTGAGTAAGTCTTGAGGTGGGTAATTTTGAGTCCCACGTTAAGCATTCGTAAAGACTTGAGGTGTGTATATTACTAGATCCTCCGTAAGGTCTTGAGTAAGTCTTGAGGTGGGTTGATTTGAGTCGCACGGGAAGCATCCGTAAAGGCTTGAGGTGAGTACTACTCTGGTTTACACGTGAAGTCTTGAGTAAGTCTTGAGGTGGGTTATTTTGAGTCCCACGGGAAGCATCTGTAAATACTTGAGTGAGTGTGATATCGAGTCCTCCGTAAGGTCTTGAGTAAGTCTTGAGGTGGCTTGTCTTTTTTACCACGGGAAGAATCCGTAAAGGCTTGATGTAGATGTTTCACTCGTTTAGTAGCTGAGATTTGTATGGACCGTTTGTTCCATCTCGTACCAGATCCTTTTGAGAGGTAATTATCGCTCCCGAAGATTTGCATCCCGATACAGGCGTGAACGGTCGGCGAAAGGAGAAGTGAAATGAACTGAATAGAGTCTCCAGCTAGGCATTTTTATCCCGAAAGAAAGGTAATGCTGCATAAACCTAGAAAAAGATGGATAAGACGGTTGCGAACCAGAGAAACTGAGAAAGGGGGTTGGTTACAACCTGGGAAGGTATTAGCACCCAAATTGTCCATCGTACTCGACGGGATCCACGCTTAAAATATTATGTTTAAAGGGGTAGGTGTATGTGCTATCTGTGTGCAAAAGATGGAAAAGAATATACATGTGTCAGTGCAAAAGGTGAATTGCTCAGGAACTGAGGCTTAAAAAAAGAATGCTGAAAGAGGGGGAAGACAAAAAGACTTTTGTTCGATAACAATTAAGTTATGCCTACGTATCCTCTCGTACAATGAGGAAGTCAGAACACCGTAGTTCGACTCAAAGAGACTGAAAGATAAATTGACAGTGAACTGCTTGCTTGTCTATGCTCAAGTGTATGACTCGTTTGGCTCGAGAGCTAACTGTCTTGCATTAGACGGAAGAAGCGAGTTCTCGTTTGTGAATGAAGATGATGAGAAAAGAATCCCGGAGGAGACGATTATTGTTTGTTTTTGTGTTTTCAGTTTTTCATTGTTTTTGGTGTTTTGCATAAGTTAATGAGCTTAAGCCTAAATCAATGGTTTGTAAACTCATTACATCCTCCCTGATTAGGGATAATGAGAATACTTAAGTATGAGATAAGCATCTCAACTTAATTGCCATGATGATGTAAGATTAAGATCATTAACCTACTTGTGATTATTAAAGTGTTTTTGGGTTTTTGTTTAGTGTTAAGTAATGAGTTTAATCTCTAATCACAGATTAGTGAGCTTATTACACCATCCTAATAGAAGGATAATAGATGAGAACATTTAAGCTGAGGAAGATACCTCAACTTAATCCATGGTTAGGGATTAAATTCATTAGATAACAAGCCTTTATTAAATGGATTTTAATTAAGGATGAGATTAAGAAGTAAGTTTTATAGTTTGTAAGACAACTTGAGGGGGACTTGTCCATTAAACACTAGGGTTCTTAACCATAAAGGAAGTATTAGAACCCTAATGTAAGGCCTAAGTTACAAGATGAAGTCTTAGTGATTATTAATATGATTTGATTAAGAGGTTTAAACAAATTAAAGGTTTAACACTTAGGATTAAAGTTATACACTCCATCTTAATAGAAGGATACAGGCATAACCCTAATTCCAAAGTCCTAAAACTTTAAGAGTTTAGTCTCTGATTATGAAGATAAGAAGAGAGACTCAAGGAGACTCAAAGGTAAAAAGCTAGGGGGAATAATCACAACCCCAATTATTATCATGCTTGGATGTTCCTATGGTTTTCAAGGTTTGAGAAATATCTTCAAGGAAGCCACCAATGGAAGAAGCAGATGAAAGGAGGAAGAAGTGGAAGAAATAAGTTACTTACTTCATTGAAGAAGATAATTAACTTAAAGAAAGAAAGTGAGAAAGGATGAACACAAGTGAAAAAGTTCACTTCAAAGAAACCAGCAAGATGCATATGAAAGAGATGAAGAGAAATGAGAAGTGAAGGCAAATCCACTTCTCAAAGTAACTTACCACCTGAAAATGTTAGCATGAATGCATAAAGTTCAAGGCATAAAGAAATGAAATGAAATGAGATGAGATGAGATGAAATGACAAAAGTCAGAAATGTTGATGCAATGTTAATGCCATGTGAGATGATGCAAAGGCATACAAAGTGCATATGAATTATCATACAAAGATGAGATGTCATGTAAGCATGCTTTGAAGTTTGAAAGTTCATGAAAGTTAATGAAAGGAAATGAATGCAAATCATGGAAAATGAATGAAGAAATGATCAAGCATGATTCTAACATGTCCTAAGATGTCTAAGATGACATATGAATGCAAGAAATGTCATGGGAAGTTCATGTATGAATGCATATGCAAGATGAATGCAAATGAACATGTAAAATTAGGGTTATATGGAAGTATGAGATGCACATGAACAAAAAAGAAGCATATGACATGATAAAAATTTGAAACCAAGCTCAAACAAACCCTAATCCCATACTAGGTCATACCCTAAAGGAGAAGGTCAGAAGCCTTACCACTCAAAAGTTATGAATTTCCTAAGTTTCTAGGGTTTTTTGGGTGATTCTCAAAGGAAAATGCAAATCAAATTGAAAATGAAAGATAAATTCATGAGATAAACGACCTATAAACTACATGCTATGCACAAAAACAATTCATAAAGAATCATCTTCAAACTCTTCTTGGTTAGGCAGAAAAGATTTTTTCAAGTTAGGGTTCAAAAATATGATTTAAATGACCCTTAATTCAAAAAATATTCTCAAGTTATGATCAAACCTAAAAAGAAATTTGTGTGAAGAGTTTGAAAATGTTTCTAAATGCAAAGGGATGATTCATGATTTTTTTGGTGATTTTTAGAAACCTAAATGTATTTTTAATTAATTAAAAGACTTTAATTAATTAAAAATAACATTTAAATATTTTAAAAATACTTTTTATATGCAAAAAATAAAATAAAAATCATTTTCTGATTAATAAAAATATTTGAAACAAAAATGCAAGAGGAAATATTTTTTGAAAGCTTTTTGGTATTTTTAATTAATTATGCAAGAAAAATAGAAAGAAAATGAAATAAAAATGAATTAAAGGGAAAGTATGCTGATGCAGTGGTCCAGATTCAAACTGGGGAAAGAAAAGTTGACTAGCGCGTGATTCAAGGGCTGAGATTTCTTTCTGGCTAATTAACCTAATTAATTAAATTAATTAAGGATTAGGTTAACTGAGTGCATCTGGACCATTCATACACGCGACAAAACACATCCTACGACCATTATTCAAACTGGTCATTAATTACAGGATTATGGTTTAATGACCCTCAAGTGACCGGAACAGTGTTCCGGTCATCTTCTCCGGCAACACCTTCATGTTATCTCACTCCCTAGGCTACCCCAACCCCTCTAAAGCTCCAGAATCAATCCCCTAACATCCCTAAGCAATAATCGGCCATCAAAACATATTTATCATGCATCAAAACCAAGATTCGAATCAAATCGTAAAACTGAACAAAACTTTCAGACATTCAATACATGCTTAATACTCAACCATTTTCAAAACAAATTACATCAGGATGATCAGTGAAGCATGAAGATTCATTTAGAAACTTAAAATGCAAGTTCTGGAAAAACAGTTCTTGAGGTTACCTGAGATTGAGCTTTCAGTTCTTGAGCTTTCTGGCCCTTTCTTTGGTGCAAACCAACCCCAATGAGCTTCCTGAGAATGCTTTGATGCTTGGAGTGAGTTTATTTGGCCTCCTTTTGAAGTTCAGTTCTGAAGGATGAAAAATCGTATTTTGTGTGTGATGTGTTTCAGGCCATATTGATGGTTGGGATTTGTTCTTTAGGTGATGCTGAGTTGAATGGTGAAGAAAGCTTCTATTTTTAGTGGTTGTGCTATGAATTTTGAAGAAATGAAGGTATGAGGTGATTTTTGGCAATCTGAGTCTTGAGAGGTTTTCAGGCTTGAATGTGTTATGGAGTGAGGTCCATGAGGTTCACATAAGTCATGTTGATTAGTTCAGAGAGTTGGTGTGGCATAGTTTGATTGGTATGGGCCAAATTGCAAAAAGTCAAGGTCATGTGTACTTGAAGCATGGCACGGGTCAGAGGTGTTTCTTGTGAATAAAGTCATGAAAATGCCAAATTCTTGGGCCAATTATGATTCTTAGAAGTTGCCTTGGCATGTTATGAAGTGTAGAAGTTGATTAGAGGTCATTAGAATGCTTGAACATGCAACTTTGCAAAATCCCTCTTTGACATGAAACTTGAAATTTTAGGATTTTTGCCAACTTTGAAAGGCAATATCTTGAGTTATAGGATGAATCAAGACATGCTCTTGTAATTTTTGAAAAGGGAAAGACCTAATCTACAACTTTCATGACCAAGAATTTTTCATTTCAAGCATTTTTGGTTGTGAATGAGGAGGTTGAAAAACTTTCCCAAAATGGAAAGTTTCCATTACAAGTCATTTCCATTTTTGGCAAGTTTGCAAATGTCTCAAAATTCTTCAATCTTGTGAAATTCCACCCTCTTCTAAGATCAAATAAAGATCATAGAACTTCATTTTGATGAAAATACCCCTTTGGTTCTATTGTTGGGTGCCTCAGATGCCCTGATTTTGACTTAACTTGCTCAAGAAGTTACCTAGTGAACAAATGACTTCCACAATGAATTTCTTCATCAAACTTGGTACACATGATCCTTATAACATCTTAAGAACATTAGAAACAAGAATGGCCCAAAAATTTGGAGTTAAGGCCTCTGAAACCAAAACCCTAATTTTGGTCATCTGTGTAGTGAAAACCCTAGCTCTGCTTCCATGCCTTGCCAGTTCTTGTGATCTCTTGACTTCCATGAACTTTGAGGGACATAATATGATGATAGAACACATATGGACCATCTTGGAACACTTTGAGGCCTTTGGGATGGCTCAGATGGAACCTTGGATTGCTCAGATCACAAACCCTAGATGCAGATGAACTTGAACTATGCAGATGAAACAAATATGCTAAATGAAGTGGTATGCTTATGTTTATGCAAAAATGAAAGATCACAAGCCATGGTGTGATGTCAAGTGAGGGAAAATTTAGGGTGTTTACAGCTTCCCCTTTTCAAACATGAGTTAGCTGTGCAGGATGTAAGCGCCTGGCTTAACAGACGAACATGATAACTTGTGGTTGAATACCAAAGACAGTCCAAAATTTGCACTCGCTGGATAGAAGAAGAAAAGGGATATAAATTGTAAAAGACAGTATAGTATGATTATGAAGGCGATGGAGGACGACCATCGAGCAGAGGACGACTGATGGGGATAAAGCAATGACGGGGACGGCCGACAAGCTGGGGAAATAAAAAGATCATGATGGGGACGTCCATCAGGTAAAGAAACAAGATTCTCTGGGGATTAAAGCAAAGACAATGATGTGGACGGCCATCAGGTTTGCAAAGTAATGTAAACAACGATGGGGACGGCCATCGGTTTAAAGAATAAATGAAATAATGATGAGGGACGGTCATCAAAGGTGAAGGACGATCACCTAGCAGGGGACGGCTGCTCTTTATCACGACATAGGACGAATGTCGGATAGAAAAGGGTCAACGATGGGGACGGCCATCAGATAAAACATGATGAAGGACGATCATCAAGAGGTGAAGGACGATCACTTAGCAGGGTACGGCTGCTCTTTATCACGACATAGGACGAATGTCCGATAGAAAAAGGTTCCACTAACAGGGATTCCGTTGGGGAAAGGATAAGGGACGGTCATCCAAAGGTAAAGGACGATCACCTGGCAGGGGACGGCTGCCGAAAGTATCACGACATAGGACGAATGTCGGATAGAAGAAAAGTTGTTATGTTGGTGACGTACTGGGGAATGGTAAAAACGGACGAGTTCTTATGCTTAAGAATAAAATGTATAAGTGTTTGACAATGTATATAGATTAAATATGCGGACGAGCATCCTTAGGACCATGATACGGACGAGTATCGGTAGAAACAAACGCTGACGCGTGTTCAGAGATGATGATATAGACGAGTACCAACTGGCTAACAAAGAACACGGACGAGTTTCGAATCTGTTGAGGAGTGATACAAACTAGATACATACGAATATCAAAGACTTCTGTATAAGTATGAGTGTAGATTGGTTTATTGGTGAAGTATGAGCAAGACACGGACGAGTGTTCAACTTGCTGGGAAACGTATGACACAGACAAGTGTCAAAAGAGAATATGTATAAAGTATGAACAAATATTTGCATGTGAGAGTGTAAATGGTGTTCTGGCGACCTGTGGGGATAGGATGACACAGACGGGTGTCGAAAGGAGTGTGTTATAAATAAGTACTTTGTTTGCACCAAGTGATTTGGCAACCATGCTAGGGAAAGGTGACACGGACGAGTGTCAAAAGAGTATGTATAGGTATCTGTATTTGAGAGTGCAAAGGGGACGCTTTGGTTTATATCTGCGGGGAATAAGTTTTTATATACATTGCCGATAAAATACTGATGGTAATTACAGGTGACTGGCTCGAACCTGACTTGTGATCATGCAAATGTTTGATTTTTTCCGTAATGCTCCGTATTAGACGGAATGCTACGCTTATTTCGGTGATTCATGATGCGAATGCTATGATTATGCAAAAGAGAAACCGATTTGGGATTTGGATCCCACTGAAGAAAAGATCTCTGGATGATCCGCTTGGAGGGATATCCCAACTGGGGAAGAGATCATTGGATCTATCTAGAGATATAGCTCTGCTTGGGGAAATAGATCATTGGTTGATCTACCCTGTAAGGAGAACTCAGCTGGGGAGAAGGAAGCTTTCGTCACTTTGTTGTGTAAGAGTTTCAGACATTGCTCTTCTGGGGAGAAATTGGAAACTCTGTGGGGAGATAGGCTGGGGATGCTCCTGTTGAGTAGACCTGTGCTGGGGATGAGGAAGTTTTGACAACTTTACTGGGGAAAAGCATTTCAGATACTGCTTGGGGAGGAGGTATGCTGGGGAAGTGTGCTTGGCATGCCCCATGTTGCGTATTGAATACATGCAACCTGTTAAGACAAAAGAAACGCACAAGTATCTCGAGGTATTCCTTACCGGATTCTGTCATAGGAGTTAGATATTCATGAAAGTAAATATATATCCTGCAAGCATTTATTAAAAATGGCTCATTTGTTTTATGCAAGTATTGTATCGTGAATACTGGACATTTTGCAAACGACACAAAAATGTACAACAACGAGGTGTGACTGAAAATTCTGATTTTATTAATCTGGGTGCCCTGAATTGGAAAATACAGTCAAAGAAACAAATCCCCTGGAATGAGGAGATTGCTATAAATTGAAGAAATAAAAGTGTTGGCAATGTTGACGACGCTCCAGTGAGCTTCCTTTGCTATGACCTGTATGACCTTGACGTTTTGCTTATCTTGCTTTCTGAAGAAGGTTGATTCTGACTGATGCTTTATCCTTTCGAAGGTTGCCGTGTCGCGAGTGATACAGACGAATTCAGAATGCAGTTGTTCGCTTATTCCCTGATTTTGCATGGATCGCCCTTTCGGGTTTTCGATCCACCGGGATACCCATTTTTTCCTGAGCTGTCCAATGCGGCTTTTCAACTCAGCGGGTGTACATTTCTTTTCAATTTTCCCTAATTTTTGCCCGAGTCTTTTATTCTATTTTTGACTCGCCGGGATGCCCTATTTTTTCCTGGACTTACATTCTGTTTTTATGTCCAGCGGGTCATTTTATGCGAAGTATTTTTTAACTGCATCTGAATTCACAGGGGATAAGAAATCTTCACCGTCCATAGTAGTGAGCATTAGTGCTCCACCAGAGAAAACCTTCTTTACTATGAATGAACCATCGTAGTTCGGAGTCCACTTGCCCCTGTGGTCTGTATGTGGAGGGAGGAGTCTTTTCAGTACAAGATCTCCCACTTGGTATTCCCGAAGCCTGACTTTCTGATCGAAGGCTTTCTTCATCCTCTTCTGATATAACTGCCCATGACAGATAGCAGCTAACCTCTTTTCTTCGACCAGATTCAGTTGATTGTACCGAGATCGGACCCATTCTGCTTCATTCAATTTCACATCCATCAGTACCCTTAAGGAGGGTAGCTCAACTTCAACAAGTAGGACTGCCTTCATACCATACACAAGCTGATAAGGTGTTGCCCCAGTAGACGTTCTGATGAGGTTCGGTACCCATGCAAGGCAAATGGTAGCGTTTCATGCCAGTCTTTGTAAGTTACCACCATCTTCTGCACAATCTTCTTGATGTTTTTGTTAGCTGCCTCAACAACACCATTCATCTTTGGCATTTAAGGAGAAGAGTTGTGATGTTGGATTTTGAAGTCCCGGCAAAGTTCTGCCATCAAGAATCTGGCTACCACTTGTCTGGTGACGTTTGCATATGAAGCCGCTTCAACCTATTTGGTGAAGTAATCAATGGCTACCAGGATGAATCTGTGGCCATTTGAAGCAGTCGGTTCGATCTTTTCAATCATGTTGATGCCCCACATGGAAAAGGGCCAAGGTGAAGACATCACGTTTAAAGGATTTGGAGGCACATGCACTTTGTCTGCATAGATCTGGCATTTGTGGCACTTTTTGGCATAGGCACAATAGTCTGCATCCATTGTGATCCAGTAGTAACCTGGTCTTAAAAATTTCTTAGCCATTGCATGTCCTCCAGCATGGGTACCGAAAGATCCTTCATGCACCTCGTGCATCAGCAAGTCTACCTCTTTCTTATCAACACATCTGAGTAGAACCATTTCAAAGTTTCGCTTGTATAATGAACCATCAGCATTAAGGAAGAAACTACCGGCCAGCCTTCTTAACATATTCTTATCATTGGATGGTGCCCCAGGTGGGTATGTTTGGTCCTCTAAGAAGCACTTGATATCATGGAACCAAGGCTTGTCATCTTTAGCAATGTCCACAAAGAAAATGTATGCTGGTCGGTCTAATCTGGATACCGAAATCCGAGGCACATAATTGGCAGTTTAAACCTTGATCATGGAGGAAATGGTAGCTAAAGCATCTGCGAACTGATTTTCATCTCGAGGGATATACTCAAGTTTGAATGTTGTGAAGAAAGTCAATAATCTCCTCGTGTAGTCACGGTATGGAATCAGATGCTCTTGGTGAGTATACCATTTGTCGTTGGTCTGATTGATTACCAAAGTTGAATCTCCGAATACAGTTAATGTCTTGATCCTGAGGTCAATGGCTTCGTCAAGACCCATGATACAGGCTTCGTATTCAGCTTCGTTGTTAGTGCAGGAAAATGTGAGTTTTTCCGAAAAAGGTATGTGAACTCCTTTAGGTGTAATAAGCACTGCACCAACCCCACGTCCAATCATATTGACAGCCCCATCAAACATCATTGTCCATTCTTCTTCTGGGTCGGGCCCTTCAGTGTGAACAGACTCTTCATAGTCTTTTGCTTTTAAGTACATGATGTCTTCATCAGGGAAGTCAAATCTCATTGGCTGGTAATCATCAATGGGTTGCTCAACTAGATAGTCAGACAGTACACTGCCTTTGATGGCTTTTTGAGATGTGTATTGTATGTCATATTCTGTCAGAATCATTTGCCATCTTGCAACCCTTCCGGTAAGTGCTGGCTTCTTAAATATGTACTTGATGAGGTCCATTTTTGAAATAAAAAAGGTAGTGTGAGTCAACATATACTGTCTTAGTCGGTGAGCAGCCCACGCTAAAGCACAACAAGTTTTCTCGAGCAGTGAATAACGTTGTTCACAGTCGGTAAATGTTTTGCTTAGGTAGTATATTGCATACTCTTTTCGACCAGACTCGTCATGCTGGCCCAACACACACCCCATTGATCCTTCTAATACTGTCAGGTACATTATTAGAGGTCTTCCTTCAACTAGAGGCATAAGAATCAGAGGTTCTTGCTGGTACTCCTTGATCTTGTCAAAAGCCTTCTGACAATCTTCATTCCACCTGACCGTCTATTCCATTCTTAACAATTTGAACAAAGGCTCACAGGTTGCAGTGAGATGAGATATGAACCTTGAAATTTAGTTCAATCTACCTAGGAACCCCCGTACTTCTTTTTTGGTCCTTGGTGCAGGCATCTCCTGAATGGCTTTGACTTTATCGGGATCAACCTCAATTCCCTTTTCACTTACAATGAATCCCAGCAGTTTACCGGATCATACCCCGAATGTGCATTTATTGGGGCTTATCTTCAGCTGATACTTTCTCAGACGCTTGAACAACTTCAGCAGATTTATCAGATGATCTTCTTCAGTGAGGGACTTGGCAATCATGTCATCCACGTAGCATTCAATTTCTTTGCGGATCATGTCATGGAATAACGTCACCATAGCTCGTTGATAAGTCGCACCGGTGTTCTTTAGTCCAAAAGGCATTACCTTGTAACAAAATGTGCCCCAAGGTGTGATGAAGGTTGTTTTCTCCATGTCTTCGGGTGACATCCTGATCTGATTATACCCAGAAAAACCATCCATGAAGGAAAACACCGAGAACTGAGCTGTGTTGTCGACCAATACATCAATGTGAGGTAATGGGAAGTCATCCTTTGGGCTAGCTCTGTTTCAGGTCCCGGTAATCCACACACATCCGTACTTTGCCATCCTTCTTAGGCACAGGTACAATATAAGCGACCCACAGCGGGTAAGTAGTTACAGCAAGGAAATCGACGTCCCACTGCTTTTGTACTTATTCTTTAATCTTCATGGCCATATCAGGACGAGTACGGCGTAGCTTTTGCTTCACTGGAGGACAATCTTCTTTCAAGGGCAGCTTGTGCATAACAATATCCGTATCTAGACCTGGCATGTCTTGATAGGACCAAGCAAAGACGCTGACGTATTCTCGAAACATGTCAATGGGTCGTTCTTTTACTGAAGCTTCCAGACTGACCCCAATCTTCACTTATTTTAAATCCTCTTCGGTACCAAGATTAACTGTTTCTACCTCCTCCTGATGAGGAGTGATCACTTTCTCTTCTTGCCTCAACAACCTGGCTAACTCTTCAGGTAACTCATAGTCTTCTTCAACCCCTTCATAAGCTTGATTAATTGGATTATCGAAGTCATACAAGGTCATAGAAGTGCTGTTGTCGGTGCAATCTGGAGGATAATCTCTGCAAGGGTTGAGATTGGTTCGTTTTAGTGATCAATTTTAATCTTGTTCAGAAAAAATGAAGTTATTTATTTTGAAAACATTGCCATTTTTTTTTACAAAAGTGAAAAATGAAAAGACAGTGAGCAAAAAAGAAACTTGTTTGCAAAAGATGTCTGATATTCATTGATAATTCATTTGCACAAAATTACAATATAGCCCTATTACAAAATGAATCTTGACACCTTGGGCAAGATGCAGGACTTGATGCATGCTGAAAAAAGCAGGAAATAATAATTACTCTGCAGGACTAACCCTTATAATTTCCTGGGAAGACCAGTTAAGGACTTGGTGACCCGGGATCCTTGGACGTATCCATCTCTCTAGGTTGAGGTCGCTTTCCGCCTCGTCTTCCATGTTGTTAATAGCATCTGGGGTGAGCATCCCCCCACTGATGAACTTGGGCTCTTTAGTAACCTCTGATTGATCTTGTCGGAATGGTTTGTAACCCAAACCGAATCTGTCCTCCTTCTTCTCCACCAGTAGCAGCTTGCCCCAGCCTTGGGCATTTCCATCTTTAACAACCTTCTGGGCTTGCTGATATAAGATAATTGAAGTACCCATCCTATCCTCCTGGGATGCAGCAAATACTTCAGTCGTCGCCTCATTGACATTCAAAGCCTCGAACCCCTGGCTCATGGTTTCATGGATTTCACCATCCATCTCAATGTAATTGTACGTAGCCAGATGGCTAACAAAGATGTCCTCTTCACCACAGATGGTTGATAATCTGTCCTTCCCACTCATATTTCAATTTCTGGTGAAGGGTCGACGTAACTGCGCCAGGGGCGTGAATCCATGGTCGACCCAATAAATAGCTATAGGGCGGCTGTATGTCCATCACATAGAAAGTAATTTGAAAGACCTGCGGACCGATTATCACAGGCAGTTGCACCTCTCCAAGAACAGACCTCTTGGAGCCATCAAAATCCCTGACCACTAGATTGCTTGGTCGGAGAGCTATACCATCATATTCGAGCTTGACAAGAGCCTTCTTCGGCAAGACATTGAGTGAGGACCCAGTGTCAACAAGAACATGAGAGAGCACAACTTCTTTACACTCTAGGGTGATGTGTAAAGCTTTGTTGTGAAGACGTCCTTCCGTTGTTAAGTCAGCATTGGTGAAACCTAGCCCATGGCTAGTATTGGCATTTGACACCACTATCTCAAACTCTTCTGGAACGTAGGCAGCGTGCAGAACTTTGAGTAGTGCATCCCGTTGAGCTTCGGAACATAACAACAGGGGTAAGATGGAGATCTTGGAAGGAGTCTGGTGGAGCTGATCCACAACTTTGTAGTCACTTCTTTTAATTATCCTCATAAATTCATCCACATTCTGATCAAAGGATGATTTATGATTTTCTTTTGGTGCAGGTTCTTCAGGTGCCACACCTTTCCCTTTGGCTTTGGCAGCAGCCTCTGCCTCAGTGTTAGTTCTTGGAGCTTGTGACGCGAAGAGGCGTCCGCTTCGGATGAAGCCTCCGCCTCCCCCGTCATTATCCACTTGTGGGGTAGGAACTGAAGAATCGAGAAGGACCTTTTCTCCGTTGTAGTAAAGGTCTACACCATAGTGCCAAGGTACAACATTGTCTTTATCATATGGAATTGGCCCTGACATCGTGATGGTGACTGGGCTTACTGCAACAGAGGTTGGGACTGTTATTGTATGTGGACCATAGAAAATGGTGACAGGACTTCTGGTGGATGTTGGTGGTGATGAATTGAAGCTTGATTGTTGCTGAAACTGTTGCTGAGATTGTTGTTGATAATTGCTGGAGTTTGGGACCGTTGTAGGGTCATAATAGATAGTAACTATGGAGACGTCGTTGTTGGTGGTTGCTAAAGTTGTAGAAGTGGGTGCAAATGAATTGTTGTTTGTTGAAGTGATGGAAGAAGTGGTTGCTGAAGTTGTAGACGAGTCAGTAGAAACAATTGTTGTTGTAGTTGTAGAAGAATCACTTGTTGTTGTAAAAGGAGTTGCTGGTGTTGTAGAAGCTGTTGTGGTTATTTGCAGAATGCCTTCTCTGATCAAGCCATTGATGCCATTCCTCAAGCTTTCACACCCATTCACGGAAACCTTGCAAGATTCACAACAGGCCTCACAACCTGGAAACACTTGGCATTTCAAAAGCTGAGCTTTAACCTCTGCCAGAGGTGTCTGAATACTTGCAGTATCTTCAATTGAAATCATGGGTGAGCCTTCCTCTATAGCATTAATTCTTGGCCCACTGTGACTTGGCATAAGATTTTTCATGACATTGGGAGGTGGTGCAAAGTTCAGGGCCTTTGAATCTACCAGATCCTGGACCTTCATATGCAGAGCCCTGCATTTTTCCGTGGAGTGACCAGGTGCATTAGAATGAAAAGCACACCTAGCGTTGACGTCATAATTTCTCAGAAGGTTTTGAGGATCAGGTGGAGCCAATGTCCTCAACTCAACAAGATTGAGCTTTAGGAGTTGTGGCAGCAATGTGGCATATGACATTGGTATAGGGTCAATCACCCTGTTGATCTGAGATGGCCGCTGTTGGAAAGGACGTTGTTATTGATTTTTGTTATTGTTGTTGTAAGATCTTTGTTGAGGAAACTATGGTTGTTGAGGAAAGTGATGTGGTTGTTGAGTATACTGAGGAGGTGGAGTAGGAATAGTGACGGCAGCAACTGATCTGGGCTGATATTAGGGTCTCCCTCTTCCCATATGTACAAAATTTGTTTCACCAGATCTACGGGCCCAACAAATGGCTTCCTTGCACTGCTTGAACTGGCACCGTTGTCGGAGATCTTTCCCATTTTTAGTAAGCTCTCAATTCTTTCCCCAGCTATCACCACGTCTGCAAAGCTGGTGGAAGAAAATGCAGCCAATCTGTCAATATAGGTACCCTGGAGAGTATTCATGAACATATCTGCCATCTCCCTTTCTGACATCGGGGGTTGGACGACAGCAGCTAGTTGCCTCCACCTTTGGGCATACTCTCTAATGATTTCCCGGGAAGATTGTGACATTCCCATCAGAAGGGTTCTGTTTGGAGCCATGTCCAGATTATACTGATATTGACGAATGAAAGCTTCTACCAAGTCTTTCCAGTTCCTAACCATGGCCCTGGTCAAGTGAGAATACCACTCTCGGGATGCCCCTGTCAAGCTATCCTCGAAGTAAAACATCCACAGTTTCTCATCCATGGTGTAGGCTTTCAATCTCCCCAGGAAAGACTGAAGATGGGTACGTGGGCAAGATGTGCCATTGTATCTTTCAAAACAAGGAGGTTTGAACTTGTGAGGAATTCTAACCCCCTCCATTAACCCCATGTCCATGACATCAAAACCCAGAGAGTTTTGGGATTCAACAGACCTTAGCTTCTCTGCAATTTCATCCAACTGACGATCGTAAACTTCGTCTCCAGCCCCAACCACAGTAAACTATTCTTCTTGAGGGTCTTCCTGTAAAGCCCTTCCTCCAGTGTTACCTTGGGTGTTTCTTATGGCATTGATATATGGGTTCAGGCGAGGTCCAAACTCTGGTGGATCAGTGCGAGGCTGCACGTGATCGTTGTTACTGGTACCTCATGTACCTGGATGGTTTTCCTCGGGAGTTTGTCGCTCGACTAACTCTCTCAGTCTTTCCTGGCTCTGAGCCAAACCAGTCATCACTGTCATAAATTGATTCATTTGAGCCCTCATCTCTGTCCTTTCATTGGCCATTTGGGCTCTCACTTCAGTCAAGTCTTGTTGAACCTGATCCATTTGTAATCCCGGAAGGTTGTTTCTTGTCGGATACCGCTTCACTCTATTGAAAGGGAACACTCTTCTGCGAGCAATGTTTCCTGAAACCACAACAAAGTGAGAAACAACAACAAAACAAAAACCTACAAAACAAAGAGAAAATGTTAGTATGCAATGCAGGATGCCTATTTGTCTTCCAAGGGTATCCGATTTGGTTCTTTGGTTTTGACCTTTCCAGACCTCGAGAAAATGCTGATGTTGGAGAGAGATAAAGCCCATGAAGTAAAACAAACCATATATTACAAAAATGTGAAGATACATAGTTTGATTACAACAAAATCCCCATGGTGGGTCAAAATACAACAAAAAAATAAAAAAAGTACAAACAAAAGGAAAGTACAATTACAAGGAAATCAAACATCCAGTCCAAAGTCATCCTCTTTGACTTCTTTCAGGAGAGCCTCAGTCACTGGGCCAACTAGGTGCTCTGTGATGGTCCTGATGAGGAGGTTCCTGGTGGCAATGGCACTGGTCAACTTCTTGTTCTTATCCTGATCCTTTGACCTCTTTATCCCCGCCCGGAGCTTCAACTCAGAGATCTCCTTCTGCGCTGCTAACAAAGTTGTCTGATTCTTCTTCTCATTAGCCTCCAGCTGCTCGATCCTAGCTTGGGTCCTTTGATCTTCCTGTGCACGAGCCTCAGTGATCCTGATCCACCTAGCCTGGCTCTCCTCTAAGTAATGCTCAGCTCTGGCCTTCTGAGTCTTAGCTTCCTTGCAAGCATTCTTCAGCACTAACTCCCCTGCTCTAGCCTTTCTATGTAGTCATCTGTCTTCTCAATCTTGGTCAAGTGCTCAATCCGGAGCCTCTCTAACCTCTCATTATCTAGACGGATGTCATTCCTCTCCCAGAGGGTCTTCTTCAAGGCTTCAGAGAGTTGAGTATTCCTTTCCTTCAGTTTCTCAAACTCCTCTAGGCTGACAGTAGTTGCAGGCTCCACTGCTGAAGGACCAGGTACATCCTCTAAGGTGAATGGCATCCGAGTGATCTTCCCCCTGGTACGAGACCAATCAAGATACTATGATGAAGCTATATTGTTTCACTTTCCAAGGATAGCTGTTCCCTTAGTCTGAATATTGTCCCAGGCCCAGGCTGCATGTCTGACAATAGAAAAGTTGTGCTGAATGTAACAATAGAGGGTCTCTGTAAAATCTTGCCCTCTAGGGGGATGAACCAAAGCATACCCTAATTGTCTCTTGAAAAGCAAGGGGTTGTAGTTGATGCAACCTTTTACTCCAATCAAGGGTACATTGGGATACTTCCCACAGCTGGTAATGATGTCTTTGCCCTTGGTGCTCTGAGTGCACCATCTGATGTCTTCTGATGTAAGGGCAACCAATCTCTTAGCCCAGTTCCTTGGCTGATGAGGATTTAAGAAGGTATCTGACTTTAGCAAGTGTCTTAACAACCAACAGTAGAAGAGGGGTGCACAACATCTGACCAATCTCCCCCTTTGCTTCTCATTCCTTTGATGCACTGAGTAGTAGAAGTCTCCAAGCAAGGTAGGAACTGGGTTCCTCAACAGGAATAGGTGAATAGCACTCTTGCTTACAAACTTTGGTTCGTCTGCAAACAAGATAACTCCATATATGCTGAGGGCTAGAAGTGCACAAACATCATCCCACTTCCCTGATGCAGCATGCAGGGTGGCCTGGGAGATCAAGAAATCCAAGTGAAGGCCTGAAACCCCAGCCTTGGTGGTCATGCTCTGATCAATGAGGGCAGGCTCCAGGTGCAAGGCCTTAGCTATATCTTCATTCTTGGGAGCAACCATCTCAGGGTTGAAAGGAATCCCTCTTCCGATAGGGACACTTAACAACATGGAGAACTCTTCCATCAATGGTCCTAGCTGAAAATCTGGGAAAGTGAAGCATCTGAGAGGAGGGTCATAAAACTGCAAGCAAGTGTGGATCATGCTCCTCTGGGATGCATCCAGGTCCATGATCATGTCCAATATGCCTCCATAATGTTCCCTGAATAAAGGGACATGATCAGGAGTTATGAGAGATTGGATCTGTCTGATGCCTGTCAGAGTTGGCTCAAAGAAATGATAGGTGATATTGCACTTTCTGGAAGTGTCCATGTGTAACACGGTGGGAGAACTGACTTTAGTTAAATGTTGCGGATAGCAAGAGTCGCCACCGACTTTTATTTTATCCAAAGGAAAGGGCATAAAAGAACAGGAAAGACCTTAAAAGATTTTTGGGTTCGGGGGGTAGGTTATGTAAAGGGAAGGTGTTAGCACCCTTTACATCCATGGTTATCCATGGGCTCTTAGTTACTTAGCTCACTTTAAACTGTTTTTGAGAAGTGTAGTGTGTGATTAAAAATTTTCTTAAGTACTTTATAATGACCCTTGTACGGATATATATAAAGACTTTGTTTTGAAAATTGTTTAAAATGTAAAGTGTAATGAAGTAATTTGATGAAAAGTGAGCAAGTACTTAAGAGAAACCTACCCTATGTTTAGATCTTTACTGTTTTTGAATGTTCTTTCAATGGTAAGACTATCCCTATTATTAAGGAATAGGTAGTCATTACCTTGGATGTGAGAAGGGACATGTATAGGGACAATCTGAATTTAGGCAACTGTAAGGTGTCTTTAGCAATTCGTAGGGATTTATCATCTTTTATTCGAAGGGACAAGATCATTTATCGTAAGCAACCTCGAAGGGACTTGATATTATAATTTGAAGGGACTTGATGATATTTTATGAAGGGACTTTGCTTAAGACACCTTACTTGACCTTAAAAATAGGCAACATGAGAGGTAACCTTAGAAAGTGTAGGATGGCGATCAAAGATCGACTTACGTGTGTGAGTGTTCATGTTTAAGTATTTATCTTATTTAATTAATTTTCTAAATTAATTTTAATCACAAACATGTTATGCACACCCTATAGTTACTAACCACGCAATGAAAATATTTATAAACATAAAATAGAAACAAGAATAAACCTACGACTATTACATGGCTTTAGCAGATACATAATAATCAAAATAAAATAATAATAATAAATATAATAAGAATAATAAATAAACCACAAAAATCAAATATTAGTAATAATAAAATATTAACAATAATAATGGTTAGAATAATAAAGAAAATAAGAATTTAAAAAGAAAAATTATTTTTAGGTTAAATAAATATTGAAAATTTTTTAGTAGTTAATTAAGAAAATTTAATAAATTTAATAATAATAAACAAAATATTAAAGTCATTTACATATTAATAAAAATAAGGATTAATGATTAGGGTTTAGAAAAATAAGTTAATTTTTAGGGTTAGAAGAAAAATTAGGGTTAGTATTTGAGAAAAATAATTTAAGGTTTAGGAAAAATTTTAGGGTAAAAATTATGGCGAAATTTGGGTTTTAAGATAAAGATTAGGGCTAAATTTTTAGGGTTTAAAGTTTATGAAAAAAATTAAGATTTAGGTTTAAAATTAAAGTTTAGGGAAAAAATTAAGGTTTATGAAAAAAATATAAGTTTTTTAAAAAAAGGATTTTGTTTTATCTTTTTGAAATTAGTTTAATAATAATAATAAGGAAATTCAAAGAAAATACATAATTTGATGAAAAAGGGAAAAATAAAGTTAGAGATACCAAAAATATTGGGGGTTTGCCCTTTTTGCTTCATTGAGTTCTTTGCCACTGGGACACCCACGTTTCTTCATCAAAATGCTCCAAACCTCAGTTCCTTGCCACTAGGTTGTGGGCAACCTTAGGTCTTTGTCACTAGGGCAATCAGCGCATGCCACACACCATCTTTTTCCTCCCACCTGCATATTTTTGGTATATACTGTTGGAAGAATAAAAAAAGAAATAAACAGGATCAAATAAAATTGCTGCAGATTTTAAAATAATGAAAAATAAGAAAAGCGATTAAAATAAAATCTAAAAAATATTAAAACGATGCTAAAAATCTAATAAAATCAAATAAAGAACGCACAATTGTTTTTAGATTTTTTTGAGAATATGAAAATAGAAAATAAATCAAATAAAATAGAAAAAAGAGGAATTTGCGATTTTGAGGGTCGAAATCTTTTAGAATTCTATTCTAAAAGAGTATTGTTTGTCGATTTTTTTCTGAACTTCTGGAAAAAGTTCGGAGCAAATCGAAACAGTAGTACTTACCTGACTTACCTGTCAGCCTGTAATGTTTATCACTACTGCAGCCTTCGAAGTATCGACGAAAACAGATTACAACAGATTAACCAATAGTTTAGTTCTCCATGGTTCCCTATGATTCCTGCATCGAAACTTAAATCCAACTATCCAAAAACCATCTACACAATCAAACAAACATATTATGTAATCAAAATCAATTAATCATGCGTAAATCATTAAAATTGAAAAAAACCAAAAGAAAGGCAAGAATATGAATTTGGCTTGTATGATTTGGCATGAATTTGATGATGAGAATGATTGGAATAGGTTCAGGAAACCTCAAGGATTCATTTGCAGCCTTTAATCAACTAGTAAAAGTGGTGGATTGTGGAAACCTAATTTTGAATTATGTGAAATTTTAAAGTATGAATATCATCCTCTTGCTCTCCATCTTTTTTTTTGTCTTGTGATGTTGTTGTGGTTATATAATAAAAGAAAATTAGGTCAAAAAACCAATCTATTCTTTGGACTTTTGGATAGCTTGATCATGAAGAAAGATATGATTCAAATATTGAAAAAATCTAATATATCCTTGCTATTTTGGTTGATCTAATTTTATATGATTCCAATTAACTTTTAAATGAATATTAAGACCTTCTAGAACCAAAATCAAATCAAATATCCATCCTTTTATATTTTATTTTAATTTAAAATGATTTTTAACATAAAAAATCATAATAAATAAAATAAAATGAATAAAATTATGAATAAATAAATTTTAATTCGTGCATGATGTCATGGAAGTGTTTGGATCATAAAAAAGCAAGCCCATTTGGTGAATTATGGTTTTAAGCCCCCATTTGCTTCATAAACCTCTCAAAACTTTCCCAACTTTGCAAGGACATAAGTCCCTCAATTTTAAGGCTATGAAGGTGTTCTTGGACATTTTGGAAAGCTTAAAGAGTCCTCTAACAAACCTCTTTGGTCTCATATCCATATCTTTTACCATTATCAAGTTATGCTCTTTGGAAGATGTTGACTTTTTGTTGACTTTTGAAATGACCTATAATGTCTTAGCTCATACCTTCCAAATGAAGCATTTTTGGGCTTGGCTTGTGAGACACAAATTTGTAGAGAATTCAATTTTCTTCAAAATGAGCTTTGGATGGAAAATTTTTGATGAAGCATATGAAAGTTATGGCTGGTCAAAGTTCAGTTGACTTTTCCTGAGGAAACCCTAATTTAGAAACTCCTGATTCTTGATGATCTGAAATCTCCTTGATGAATCATGATCAAGCCTTGATCAAATGATGAATTTTACTTCATATACTTGATGTTGGAAAAAAATCATGAAGTTTGACTTTGGTTTGACCACAGTTGACCTCAGTTTGACTTTTTAACTGCTTTGACTGATTTTGACTTATCTGATCATCTGACTGAGAAAACCTTTGAGAAAAGTCTTGAAACTTGTCATGGGGATTCTTAGACACATATAAGATGTTATGAAGCTCACTTGAAGCCTTGGAAGTCCATTTAGCCTGATTAAAGTCAAAACCCTAGCTTTGGATGCACTGCTTAGGAGAATGCATTGTCTGAGGGAATTGTCAAATCTTCTGACTATTTGTGAACTTTGTGAACCTTGTGAACCATCATAAGATGTCTTGTGAACCTTGTGAACCTCATGGGAGGTCTTGTGAATCTTGTGAACCTTGTGAACCTCATAAAGTGTCTTGTAAACTTCATGAACCTCATGAAAGGTCTTGTGAACCTTGTGAACCTCTTAGCACACAAAGTCTTGTATTGTGGGGGCAAATTTTTGGGGTGCAACAGCTGCCCCTGTTCAATTTTCTGAAACCTGAGGGGTTAGATTGGTATATGTGCCAGTCGTAACTTGGAAGGTTGAAGGGGATTGAACACAAAAGCCCAAAAATTTGCACTCACCGGTGCGTAGAGTGATACTGATGATTTGTTGTAGATGCTTGAGTGGGCTTAAAGATGCCACTTGGAGAAAAGTTCTTCAAATATATTGCTTGGAGGATAAATCAGTCCAAAATATGAAGATATAATGATAGCTTTCAGGAGGATAAACAACGTCCTGAGGTAATGATGATAGCTCTCAGGAAGATAAACAACGTCCCGAGGAAATGATATGCTTTCAGGAGGATAAACAACGTCCTGAGGTAATGATGGTAGCTTTCAGGAAGATAAACAACGTCCTGATAGTAATGATATGCTTTCAGGAGGATAAACAACGTCCTGAGGAAATGGTGATAGCTTTCAGGAAGATAAACAACGTCCTGAGGTATAGGTAGCTTTCAGGAAGATAAACAACGTCCTGAGGTATGATGATAGCTTTCAGGAAGATAAACAACGTCCTGAGGTATGATGATAGCTTTCAGGAAGATAAACAACGTCCTGAGGAAATGATATAACCTTTGGGAAGATAAACAACGGCCCAAGGTAATGATATGCTTTCAGGAGGATAAACAACGTCCTGAGGAAATGGTGATAGCTTTCAGGAAGATAAACAACGTCCTGAGGTATAGGTAGCTTTCAGGAAGATAAACAACGTCCTGAGGTATGATGATAGCTTTTAGGAAGATAAACAACGTCCTGAGGTATGATGATAGCTTTCAGGAAGATAAACAACGTACTGAGGTATGATGATAACTTTCAGGAAGATAAACAACGTCCTGAGGAAATGATATAACCTTTGGGAAGATAAACAACGGCCCAAGGTAATGATATGCTTTCAGGAGGATAAACAACGTCCTGAGGTAATGATATGCTTTCAGAAGGATAAACAACATTCTGAGGAAATGATATGCTTTCAGGAGGATAAACAACGTCCTGAGGTATAACTTTTGGGAAGATAAACAACGGCCCAAAGTCACAAGTTGTTGATGAAGTCTGTCTGCTGGAGAATTAATCTGAAAAACAAGATTACAACATTCTGTATGATAATATTAGCTTATGCATTATGTATGCATGTATAATATGATGCACTTAAGTAATGTATTATGTATCTATGTATGTGTATGTTATGGTATGATGTAAATGATGTATGTATGCATCATGCAGCCTGAAGCGTCTGGATATCTTCGCATAACAACTGCTGGCTAGGGAAAATAAATCCCGATTTGGTACTGAAGAATATGAGGAACTCGTTCCCGTCTTGTTTGATAATAAGGTATACATGACCTCCCGTCTTCGTCCGATAGTAAGGTATACATAACCTCCCGTCTTTGTTCGTTGTACTCCTATTGGAAGAGTAAACTCCCGACTATCCGTATGAGGATAAAAGAGATGGATATAAATTCCAGGGGAGATGTGACTCGAAGTACTGATGAAGATGGATTTGCCCTACTGGGGATTTGTAACTGTCTTGTAGGGATGAACCGGCAAAGCTTCATTGAATTCTTTCCCTCGTTCGTCCTGAGTAAATACTATTACTGCATTTTCATGCATTTCTGGTAAACATCAATCATATTAAGCATTTATGCATTTCTGGTAAACATCAATCATATTCAAAAGCATACATACATTCAAACACAACCAATGGACGTTTTTGCTAGGGTAAAAGTAAATCTGGACTCAGAGGGAAAAGTAAAGCTGAACTTGAAAACAGAATCGTTCCAACTTAGGGAGTATATAACCAATTGGATTTAGAGCTCCTGAGATCCTTAACTTTCCTGAATACCTTCCCAGAAATCCTCATAGATGGATCTGAAGACATGATACTGACACCATCTGATACTACTGGCGTAGACAATTAATTTCCACCATGGCTTCTGCTGAGAATCCAATATCAAGGTAACACAATGAGAGGAATGTGTTTTCAAATTGTGATGGACCATATACGCTCCGGATACTAGATTTGAAAAGAAAGCATTGCCCCTTTGGTTGAGGATGAATTGTCCCATAAATGGAAGTATCTGAAATGAGCTACCTCAAGAGAGACAAACAGAATGCCCCATAAGCATATGCCCCTGGCATTGTGAACTCTGTAATGTCACCTTTGGTAATTCAACTGTATGAGGAAAACTGCCCATGGCTATGAAGCACGGTTGAATCTGGACCTGATTGCCCCAAATGAATTGAACAGTAACTTGGTATGCCCCTAGGCTGGGAAACAGTGACTATGCCCCTGGCATTATGAACTTTGTAATGTTACCCTTGGCACTTCAGATAGATGAGGAGATCTGCCTCTGGCTGCTTAAACATATTTGAATCTTGTCCTGATTGCCCCAAATGAGTTAGGAAGTATCATGGCCTGCCCCCTTGATTGGGAGATAATGACTATGCCCCTTTGTATACATGGACTTTGATCCAGGAAGCAACTTTGTTTATCGGAAGGACTTTGATTTATTGAACATTCATCCTGTAAGTTTCTCTGTTTATCAAACACTCAGGTATATGCAAACAAATATATTCAAAAATGCAATGCTTATGTTTGTCTTGAAGTTTTGAAAAAGATTTTTTTTTTAGAAAAACAGATTTTGTGAAAACTGTGATATTAACTCAAGTTTTATAATAAGCCTTAAAGGAGTCATGATACCTTTTTGTGGCAATATGCTTTCGAACTAACCATGCTTCAGTTAGGACTTTTAAAGGGTTATAACTTGGCCTGGTTCATGGTTTAAGAAACAAAGGATATAGGCTCAAATTTTATTCGTACCCAACCCAATCTCCATGATGTTCTTCAGTCCTATGCTCAGTTAACTTATGCATTGAAGTTCCAAAGAAGTTTGGTATTGTAACACTGATATTTGTGATGGTTCAGCCACCAAAAATTTATTTGAACATCCAGTCATCTTTCTTTGTTGAGGATTCATAGTGACCTCTTTTTTTTCTTTTGACTTTATTATCCCTTTTTTTTTGCCTGAACTGCTTATTTCAAGGTTACAGTCAGCGGGATGTCTTAATGTTTTACTAAGTCTCCTTCATAGGTTTTGACTTAGTAATCTTTTCTTTTGCTGGATATTGAGTGTCAAGTTTAATGATTACAGAGAACCATCATTAGTTGTGTACAACACAGATAATTGGCATATTTGAGTTAACTGAGTAACTACCCTGCCCCAGGTTATGAATAAGGGTTTTAATTTGTGCGAGAATAAAAACTCCTACTTCATAGGCTCAAAAGGGTTGACTAGGGATTAACTTCCTTATATCTCCACTGTTTAGGAATTGAAACAATGCCTGTACATCGTCAGCATAGTCTGTTCAAAAGCATACTGCCTAATATTATGGTATTGTTTTCGTCATCCTCCCTCTACAGGCTTATAGCTTTATCAGGAGTTAAATATCACAAAAAAGAAATATGAAGCATAATTCAAAATATAGTGAAACGAATGGATTAATTCAAGACAAACATATGCAATGCATTAATGAAAACAAAAGTTTGACATAATAGTAGGTGTTTAAACAAACAAAAGAAATTACAAATGAAAATTCAAATGTTGTCCCATCCAGTTGGCTGAATGTCTTCAATTGCAATCTGTGAACTTTGAGGAGCAGTATACTTCACCATGAAATCAAATTTTCCACTTGGATGTCCCAAGGTGCCCCATATCTCAACAGGAATAGGTAGGCTTCCTTTCTTGCTACCTTGGGAAACTTGTCTTGCACCTTCGATGTTTGATGGACGATAGTAGAACTCAACTTGACCTTCTGGAGTAACCTCTAGGATTCCTTCGTCAATCAGGTCTTGAATCTTTTTCTTCAATGCCCAACAGTTATTAGTATCATGTCCAGGACTGTTGGAGTGATACTCACACCTTTCCTTGGAATTATAGTGAGGAGAGGCAGTATTAGGATTTTGAGGAGAACTTTTCAAAGAAATTAGCTTCATCTCCAACAAGCATTGCAGAACTTGTGACATTGGAGTGTTGATCTTGATAAACTGCCTTCTACATTCCTTGTGTTGAGGTGGATTAACCTTATCAGGTCCTTCTTCTTTAATTGAGGAACAATCAATGGCAACCTGTCTCTTACCTTCTTTTATCCTCATCTTCCTTTCAACCAGATCAGCTTGCTTTAATGGAGGTTGACTAACACTTAGATTCCTAACTCCATTACTTTGAAGTTTGTGAACAAAGGTTCTTAGCTCTTCTTGCCCCTGAGCTAAACTTTGAATAAGAGTCACCTGGTCATTCATCTGGGTCCTCATTTCTGTCATCTCAGCTTGTAGTTGCTCCAGTTGATCATCCTTGTTGTCCTCAGGACTCTTCTTCTTAGCCAGCAGTGTCTTCAACTCATCTTGTCCCTTGGACAAGTTCAGAATCAACTCTTGGAATCGGGCATTCTGAGCCTGGAGATCTTTGACTGTTTGTTCAAGAGCCATTGCTGAAATAAACAGCGAGAAAATAAGATACCTGTGCACAAGAAACCTGTGATGCAATGATATGGTATGTGAATGTGTATGCAATGTTTTCAAGGACCGAAGGATTTAAATTTGCCTAAACAATCAAGAAAGTAAACTTTTATTAGTAATAAATTTGTTTGCCCCTTGGGCTTACAAAATGACATGAAATAAATACAAAAGATGGGGTTTTAAGTCTCCCATGGACGTTTCCTCTTTGTGTTGAGGTATGAGTTGAGATTCCGCTCCTCGTGAAGTTGCTTTGTTAGCTCTAGGATTCTTTCTTGACTTGCTTTGTAATGAGTCTCAAAAGTGTCCCTTTGCTCCTTCAACTGGATCCAGGATCTCTGTAAATCTTCCATGTCAGTGGGCATGTCTGGATGAAGGATGATATAAGAAGTATCTCCTTCAGCAACAGGCTCCATGGTAACTGGCAGGATAGCAGGGTATGGTATCATAAGAGGCTAAGCACGAGATCGCACCCATCTGAGATAAGGTTCCATAAGAATAGTGTTCTTTGGTTCCAGAGTCTTGCTGTCAACCTTGTTCACTTTACCCCAAGCTCGTATAAACCTTTGACGGTAACCTTGCAAATCGTTGTCGTAGTCAAACACAATACCCTGAATCAACATGTCATGAGGACCATCACTCCGAGCATAACCAAACTGACGTAAAGCTAAGGAAGGGTTGTAAGTAATGCCCCCTCTTATGCCAAGGAGTGGCACATTAGGGAACTCCCCACAACGGTCAATGATAGTAACATTCTCCATAGATCTAGAGCACCAATGAATATCTGAATGAGAGAGTGACATGATCCTTTTAGACCACCTGAACCCTTGTTCATTCTTCATCACTGAGCGAGGAAGGTGAGAAATAAACCACCTAGATAACAAAGGTATGCAACACATCAGAGTTCCTCGTGCCTTTGTAGTACGAGTATGAAGAGAGTGCAGAATGTCTCCAAGCAATGTAGGCACTGGATTGTGACTCAGAAATATGTTGATGGCATGAACGTCTATGAACTGATCTGGATTGGGGAGCAACACTAAGCCATAAATCAGCAAGGCTAAGATCTCCTCAAAAGCATCATAGCTCATAGCCTTCAAGAACACTTGAGCCTTCTCCATCAACACCTTAGTAAGAATACCCTTAACTCCGCTTCTCGTTTCTAAAACGATGTCTGACTTCTTTAGATGTAGAGCTGCAGTAATGACTTCAGGTTTAGGCTCTTTCTCCAAGCCTGTGAAGGGTCTCTGATCAAGGATAGGTATACCCAATAGTTTAGAGAACTCTTCCATTGTAGGAACCAGCTGGTAGTCGGGGAATGTGAAAAAATTGTGTTTAGGGTTAAAGAACTGAAACAGGACACTCATCATGTCTTCATTGAACCCTGAAGTGACTAGATCCAATAGGTGACCGTGTCTCTTGATGAACTGGGAGTGTTCAGACACTTGAGAAACCAACTCTTTAAGCTTAGCAGGTATCCCTACAAAGTTGATCCTGATAGTGTTCCTATGAGCAGAAGCCATGACCTGCAACAAAGAACAAAGATAAATCCTTTGGTCCTTGAAATGGTTAGTGAAAATGCTATGCTTATGATGCATGATGATGTCATGATGTTATGTTCAATCACAAACATGTGGCACACACAAACAAATCACACCATAGCCCTAGGTTTAAAGGCTTGCATGAGGTTCAAAGGTGAGTACCCTCCCCTGAAGTTAGTTGGTTCATCCTGTCCTATAAAGTAACCAGGTTCTAAGGGATCTCAATATCATTGATCCTTCACAAGGGTGGTTGTTCAGTAGGCAACTTACTTGCCAACCAAAACCCTCCAAGTTTAGGATCTCAATGAGTGTAGTATCGAGTATCAACCAACTTCAGTCTTCACCAAAGCCGCCTATCTCACTACTTTCTAAAGGCCAAGATGGGATAACTAGGGTTCTAAAAGTCAATTAGTGTATTGACAACATATGGCAGCCTCATATTATCCTCAACTTGACTTAAGGAACATAAGCACCAACCAAGAAGTCACACTAACTATGGCCACCAGATCAACCATATCGGTATACGCCGTACAGTTTCCTTGGTCTATTGCCATTTACCTAAGGTACACTAGATCCGGGTTAGGATCTTTCACACATAAGAGCCCAACAAGTAAGTATAAATCAAACAAGGCAAACAATTTTAAAGTGATCTAATTCCTAAGGGTACCCCTCTTTAATATTAAATCCCCAGCAGAGTCGCCGGTTCTGTAACACGGTGGGAGAACTGACTTTAGTTAAATGTTGCGGATAGCAAGAGTCGCCACCGACTTTTATTTTATCCAAAGGAAAGGGCATAAAAGAACAGGAAAGACCTTAAAAGATTTTTGGGTTCGGGGGTAGGTTATGTAAAGGGAAGGTGTTAGCACCCTTTACATCCATGGTTATCCATGGGCTCTTAGTTACTTAGCTCACTTTAAACTGTTTTTGAGAAGTGTAGTGTGTGATTAAAAATTTTCTTAAGTACTTTATAATGACCCTTGTACGGATATATATAAAGACTTTGTTTTGAAAATTGTTTAAAATGTAAAGTGTAATGAAGTAATTTGATGAAAAGTGAGCAAGTACTTAAGAGAAACTTACCCTATGTTTAGATCTTTACTGTTTTTGAATGTTCTTTCAATGGTAAGACTATCCCTATTATTAGGGAATAGGTAGTCATTACCTTGGATGTGAGAAGGGACATGTATAGGGACAATCTGAATTTAGGCAACTGTAAGGTGTCTTTAGCAATTCGTAGGGATTTATCATCTTTTATTCGAAGGGACAAGATCATTTATCGTAAGCAACCTCGAAGGGACTTGATATTATAATTTGAAGGGACTTGATGATATTTTATGAAGGGACTTTGCTTAAGACACCTTACTTGACCTTAAAAATAGGCAACATGAGAGGTAACCTTAGAAAGTGTAGGATGGCGATCAAAGATCGACTTACGTGTGTGAGTGTTCATGTTTAAGTATTTATCTTATTTAATTAATTTTCTAAATTAATTTTAATCACAAACATGTTATGCACACCCTATAGTTACTAACCACGCAATGAAAATATTTATAAACATAAAATAGAAACAAGAATAAACCTACGACTATTACATGGCTTTAGCAGATACATAATAATCAAAATAAAATAATAATAATAAATATAATAAGAATAATAAATAAACCACAAAAATCAAATATTAGTAATAATAAAATATTAACAATAATAATGGTTAGAATAATAAAGAAAATAAGAATTTAAAAAGAAAAATTATTTTTAGGTTAAATAAATATTGAAAATTTTTTAGTAGTTAATTAAGAAAATTTAATAAATTTAATAATAATAAACAAAATATTAAAGTCATTTACATATTAATAAAAATAAGGATTAATGATTAGGGTTTAGAAAAATAAGTTAATTTTTAGGGTTAGTATTTGAGAAAAAAAATTTAAGGTTTAGGAAAAATTTTAGGGTAAAAATTATGGCGAAATTTGGGTTTTAAGATAAAGATTAGGGCTAAATTTTTAGGGTTTAAAGTTTATGAAAAAAATTAAGATTTAGGTTTAAAATTAAAGTTTAGGGAAAAAATTAAGGTTTATGAAAAAAATATAAGTTTTTTAAAAAAAGGATTTTGTTTTATCTTTTTGAAATTAGTTTAATAATAATAATAAGGAAATTCAAAGAAAATACATAATTTGATGAAAAAGGGAAAAATAAAGTTAGAGATACCAAAAATATTGGGGGTTTGCCCTTTTTGCTTCATTGAGTTCTTTGCCACTGGGACACCCACGTTTCTTCATCAAAATGCTCCAAACCTCAGTTCCTTGCCACTAGGTTGTGGGCAACCTTAGGTCTTTGTCACTAGGGCAATCAGCGCATGCCACACACCATCTTTTTCCTCCCACCTGCATATTTTTGGTATATACTGTTGGAAGAATAAAAAAAGAAATAAACAGGATCAAATAAAATTGCTGCAGATTTTAAAATAATGAAAAATAAGAAAAGCGATTAAAATAAAATCTAAAAAATATTAAAACGATGCTAAAAATCTAATAAAATCAAATAAAGAACGCACAATTGTTTTTAGATTTTTTTGAGAATATGAAAATAGAAAATAAATCAAATAAAATAGAAAAAAGAGGAATTTGCGATTTTGAGGGTCGAAATCTTTTAGAATTCTATTCTAAAAGAGTATTGTTTGTCGATTTTTTTCTGAACTTCTGGAAAAAGTTCGGAGCAAATCGAAACAGTAGTACTTACCTGACTTACCTGTCAGCCTGTAATGTTTATCACTACTGCAGCCTTCGAAGTATCGACGAAAACAGATTACAACAGATTAACCAATAGTTTAGTTCTCCATGGTTCCCTATGATTCCTGCATCGAAACTTAAATCCAACTATCCAAAAACCATCTACACAATCAAACAAACATATTATGTAATCAAAATCAATTAATCATGCGTAAATCATTAAAATTGAAAAAAACCAAAAGAAAGGCAAGAATATGAATTTGGCTTGTATGATTTGGCATGAATTTGATGATGAGAATGATTGGAATAGGTTCAGGAAACCTCAAGGATTCATTTGCAGCCTTTAATCAACTAGTAAAAGTGGTGGATTGTGGAAACCTAATTTTGAATTATGTGAAATTTTAAAGTATGAATATCATCCTCTTGCTCTCCATCTTTTTTTTTGTCTTGTGATGTTGTTGTGGTTATATAATAAAAGAAAATTAGGTCAAAAAACCAATCTATTCTTTGGACTTTTGGATAGCTTGATCATGAAGAAAGATATGATTCAAATATTGAAAAAATCTAATATATCCTTGCTATTTTGGTTGATCTAATTTTATATGATTCCAATTAACTTTTAAATGAATATTAAGACCTTCTAGAACCAAAATCAAATCAAATATCCATCCTTTTATATTTTATTTTAATTTAAAATGATTTTTAACATAAAAAATCATAATAAATAAAATAAAATGAATAAAATTATGAATAAATAAATTTTAATTCGTGCATGATGTATGGAAGTGTTTGGATCATAAAAAAGCAAGCCCATTTGGTGAATTATGGTTTTAAGCCCCCATTTGCTTCATAAACCTCTCAAAACTTTCCCAACTTTGCAAGGACATAAGTCCCTCAATTTTAAGGCTATGAAGGTGTTCTTGGACATTTTGGAAAGCTTAAAGAGTCCTCTAACAAACCTCTTTGGTCTCATATCCATATCTTTTACCATTATCAAGTTATGCTCTTTGGAAGATGTTGACTTTTTGTTGACTTTTGAAATGACCTATAATGTCTTAGCTCATACCTTCCAAATGAAGCATTTTTGGGCTTGGCTTGTGAGACACAAATTTGTAGAGAATTCAATTTTCTTCAAAATGAGCTTTGGATGGAAAATTTTTGATGAAGCATATGAAAGTTATGGCTGGTCAAAGTTCAGTTGACTTTTCCTGAGGAAACCCTAATTTAGAAACTCCTGATTCTTGATGATCTGAAATCTCCTTGATGAATCATGATCAAGCCTTGATCAAATGATGAATTTTACTTCATATAATTGATGTTGGAAAAAAATCATGAAGTTTGACTTTGGTTTGACCACAGTTGACCTCAGTTTGACTTTTTAACTGCTTTGACTGATTTTGACTTATCTGATCATCTGACTGAGAAAACCTTTGAGAAAAGTCTTGAAACTTGTCATGGGGATTCTTAGACACATATAAGATGTTATGAAGCTCACTTGAAGCCTTGGAAGTCCATTTAGCCTGATTAAAGTCAAAACCCTAGCTTTGGATGCACTGCTTAGGAGAATGCATTGTCTGAGGGAATTGTCAAATCTTCTGACTATTTGTGAACTTTGTGAACCTTGTGAACCATCATAAGATGTCTTGTGAACCTTGTGAACCTCATGGGAGGTCTTGTGAATCTTGTGAACCTTGTGAACCTCATAAAGTGTCTTGTAAACTTCATGAACCTCATGAAAGGTCTTGTGAACCTTGTGAACCTCTTAGCACACAAAGTCTTGTATTGTGAGGGCAAATTTTGGGGTGCAACACCATGCTGACAATGAATGCTGATGAAGAAGACTGAGAGTAACTGCTGATAAAGATCACTAAAGAAGATGCTGAAGAAGAGTCTCTGATGAAGACAAAATGATGAAGGTGCTGGAGAAGAATCTCTGATGAAGATAACTAGAGGAATCTGAGCAGTAGAACAGGTCAAAACCAAACCAAAGATAGGATATGGATACCCTGTAAAACAAATAGACAAATTTTAAATGATGCAAAATGATGTATGCAAAATGATATGCAAAGGGTTTTTGATCAAGTATTGGATCTGTTATCTGCCTTGATAGGGTCCATGTGTGTTCATAAGTCCGGATGGAAGCTTAGAAAACCAGTAACCAGGTGGGGGACTCAAATAAAGAGTCACAAGTCCAGGGATTCACAAGAACTGTCCAAAAATGATACAACCTTAACAAAACTAGTAACAAGGTATGATGAGGCCAAGGGTTCCTGCAAACTTGTAAACATCCCAACCCCCCACATGTATTGTTCTAGAACAAGGATCCTCGGACTTGGATCAGTTATGAGAAGTGTAAACACTTCTAACCCGGAGGTACAATGTTTACAATAACCATAAAAGATCCTCCTCTAATTCACCTCAAATGCTGAAGGTCATAAAAGGTCATCCAGACTTAGCAGGCTTCCCAGATAGCCCTAGTACTATGGGAAATTTGTAGCACAGAGTACTCAAGAAGAAACCCATGTCTGAACCGTGTTTTATATTCCCGCACCAGACCGAAATGGAATGGGAAAGAATATGAAGCCACTCTAACCTATGTGTCACTTAGGTCCCCGGTATGGAACCTTAATCATTCAAAAATCCCTCCCACCAAGGTAAACACATATCCAACCCCAATGATATGATAATAACAATATGAAATGCATAAAATTGTAAATGAAAGCAATAAACAAAGCTGTACAGAAAGCAATAAATAAAGCAATAAATAAATAAATAAGCACAGGTAGCACATAATAACCCCGTAAACACAAATCAAACAAGCGCTAGGAGGAACCCACAAAATGAACCAGAAGCCCTGGTTGCAATATAAGGGTCCCCAGCAGAGTCGCCAAGTTATCGCTCCCGAAGATTTGCATCCCGGTACAGGAGCGAACGATCGGCGAAAGGAGAAGCAAAATGAATTGAATAGAGTCGCCAACTAGGCATTTTTATCCCGAAGGAAAGGTAATGCTGCATAAACCTAGAAAAAGATGGATAAGACGGTTGCGAATCAGAGAAACTGAGAAAGGGGGTTGGTTACAACCTGGGAAGGTATTAGCACCCAGATTGTCCGTCGTACTCGACGGGATCTACGCTTAAAATATTATGTTTAAAGGGGTAGGTGTATGTGCTATCTGTGTGCAAAAGCTGGAAAAGAATATGAAATTCTGTGATCAGGTATGAGATGTCCTAAGAGATGTCCCAACACTTGATAGGACACTTGACAAATTTTAACCAAAACTTAAATAGCAAGAAAAGTAAACAACACAGAAGTTTGTTAACCCAGTTCAGTGTATAACCACACTTACATATGGAGGCTACCAAGCCAGGAGGAAATCCACTATAAGTAATATTAATTCTAGACTTAAACCACCCTGTTTAATCTATCACTTAATAACTACCCAATGCAATTTCTACCTAAGACACACCTTAGATAAGAGTACCCTACTCACTCCCCCTCAATCACACAGTGATCAAGTTTACAAGTTTACTGAAATTGAAGACATCCTTCAAACAAAACAGCTTGATCTTACTTCACAGTTTCAATCAAGTCACAAATGCACTTTTGCTTAAAAGCTCATAAAGTGGTACAATTAAAAACACCTGCTATTAAAAACACTAGACACCCTATTTGGTCTTCTGAAATTCGTACTCAATTCTATGAGTTTCTGTTGCTTAAATAGGTATCTGTAATTTGGGCTTTCTGTAGAGGATCTAGCCCTAATGCGCAGCAGCTTCCACCTTGAATTTAGGGTTTGTTACCTCCTAGATTCTAGGTGATTTAGGTCTTCTGTTTTAATCTGAATCTTCAATATAAAACTCCCTACAGATGCGCCTTGTTCTGTTTTTATCCATCATTAATTAATTCCAGATAATTCTCCTTAAATATCTCTGATCAGTTAATCAATAATTAATTCTGGAAGCAGGTCTGAGATGTCTCAACATCTGTTGGGACATCCTGAAAAACTGAACTTAAGTTATTTACACAATGTCCCAACATCTGATGAGACATCCTGAAATAAGTTCATATACTCTGTTTGATAATGTCCCAACATCTGATAGGACTTTCTGAACTGAATTCAACATTTCTTGTTGGTCAAAAATTCTGCCAATTCTTAAACATCTACAAACTCCCCCTTTGGCTAATTTTTGGCTAACATCTTTTCTGGTTTTCAGAGTGCAGCAGAAGTTCTTTTTATCAGAGTATAGCATTACTTTTCTGTTGATTCTTATTTGAGATTACTCCCCCTCAAATATATATGTATCCAATCTTGTTGCAACAGAAAAAAAACTTATTCAGTTCAGAAGCAAACAAATAGAATTTTTTCATTCATACTTAAACAGCAATTACAATTTGATGTTGTTCTCCCCCTTGGTAGACACAAAATTTGGGGCCAAAGACATTATTCCAAATACATTGCTGTCATTACATTTGCCTCACATACATTGATCACTCAGATTCATCACTCTCAGTTTCTTCCTCCACTTCAGTTTCTTTATCAGCTTCACTTTCTTCATCAGCTTCACTGTCTTCATCAGATGCAGCATTCTGATCTTCTTCACTCTCCAGTCTTTTAATGATTTCCTCAAGCTTCTGCTTTCTAGCTTCAAGCTCTTTGCAGGTGCTTTTGAGTTCAGCAATTAAAGCCTTCTTGGAGATTGGATTCTTAGCAGTTGAAGGACCTGCAGATGTCCCAGAAGGTGCTTCAACATCTGCTGCATGATGACTGAGGAATAACTTGTAGTGAAAAGCCAAGGGGCTTTCTCTTTTGCAGGCTGTATCCTTGTCAGTGAGAATTCCAGGGTATTGATTGAGCACAATACCACACAGCAATGATGGAAAAGCTATTGGCAGCTTTGTTGCAGAAGAGCTGGCATGCTTCATGGTTTGATCAAAAATGAAAGCTCCATAGTCCATCTTGGTTTGAGTTCCCACAGCATATATAAACCTGGCTAGACCAGTGGAGATTGAAGAAGTGTGGTTGGTAGGCATCCAGTTAGCTGTACCAATCCTGTTTAGCATGGCATACTTTCTAGTAAGCATGCTCACTGAGAGCTTTCCCTTCACAGGCCATGCCTTGACCTGGTTTGCAGTGATCACTTTACAGACTTGATTATCTGTCTTACCTAGCTCATTTGGTCCATCTGTTTCTCTTCCTAGGTACTGATTTATGATTTGAGGAGAGAACTCAACACACTTACCTCTCACAAACACTTTTCTGAACTCAGATGACTTACCATTTGAACAATCCTCCTGAAGATTCACAATGAACTCTTTGACAAGAAGTTCATAGCAGGGAGAGAAATCTGAGACTGTCTTGAATAGTCCTGCAGCAGAGATGAGGTCAATCAGTTCAGTGCACTCAAGTGCATTGCTGCTCAGTTCTCTTTCTAGGGCAACCCTTCTTTGGTACACATATTTCCATCTGTTAACACTAGAGACATGATGGAATGATATGTTGTCCAAGGGAGCTTCTGGAACAGCAGTTGAAGCTCTAGCTGGTGCTGGTCTCTTCTTGGGAGGAGATGTTGGGACATCTGATTCAACATCTGAGTCTGATGGTGGGGCAGCTTTTCTCTTCTGGCTTTGGACTTTACTCCATGGTTTTGTTGGACCAAAAGCAGATTTAGCTTTGCCTTTCTTTGGGGAGGCTTTCTTCTTCTCAGGAATTGCTGCTTCAGCTTGCATCTTTCCTTTCCTGGACCTGAGCCTTTTGGCTATGCTAGGTTTAACAGAGGCTATGATCTCTGTATCAGAGTCCTGCTCCAGGTTGACCACTGGAGGAGATTGAGCAGTCTCCTCTTCAGCTGGTTGATCAGCAGGGATTTGATCTTCATTTGAGGATTTGATCTGTTCCTCAGAGTTTTCTTCATTACTTTCACTTGAGGCCTTTTTCTGGTCCTCAGTCTGTTCAGTATCAGCATCAGATGAGTTCTTTTTCTCATCTTCAGATGTTCCAACATCTATTGGGACATCTGGTTCTGCAGGAGTGTCATCTGCATCTTGAGCTTGTTCTTCTTGAGGTGCAGGCATGGTGTTCAAAGGAACAGAGATTCCACTCACCTTTCTTTGTTCAAACAGAATTTGGGTGACAATCTCCTTGATTGAATCATCCACATAGTTTGAAGATTTTGGAGGCATTTTAGCAGGAGAAGGAATGCCTCCTTTGGCTTTGCTGCAGACTTGATCTTTAGCTCTCTTTGGAGTTCTTGGCTTTTTAGTGTGAGAAGCGCTTCCTCTGAGCTCGTCCAATGGAGTTGATTTCATTGGTACCACAGAGATGGGAGTGGCATGAACTACGTCTTCCTTGTTGAGAACTTCCTCAGTTGTGTTAGGGTTTTGAGACATTGTTGAGGAAGATGGATGAACAGCTTTAGGGTTTATGATTTCTGGAGAATAGCTAGTTAATTTGATTCGCTTGTGATAGTATGATGAGAATCTTGATAGCTGATTATAAACAGTTACTAAATAAGTAGCCGTTACAGTGCAAATGATTAGAGATGGAATTCCCAAGGATCTTGTCCAGACTGGTTTTGCCATCTGGAACTTATGCCATACAATGTCATATGACATGTTGGCACATCTCATTAACTGCTAAGTATCACATAAACAGATTCCAAGTTTGCCCCTTAAGTTCTCAAATTGTGAGGCATCCAATGCTTTGGTAAAGATATCAGCTAACTGCAGATTTGTAGCTATATGCTCCAATGAAATCACCTTTTCTTCTACAAGATCTCTGATGAAATGATGTCTGATATCAATATGCTTGGTCCTGCTATGTTGGATAGGATTCTTTGATATGTTTATTGCACTTAAGTTGTCACAGTACAATGTCATGACATCCTGTGGGACATTGTACTCAGTAAGCATTTGCTTCATCCAAACCAACTGAGAACAACTGCTTCCAGCTGCTATATATTCAGCTTCAGCTGTAGATAAGGATACACAATTCTGTTTCTTACTGAACCAAGAAATCAAATTGTTTCCTAGAAAGAAGCATCCTCCTGAAGTGCTTTTTCTGTCATCAGCACTTCCAGCCCAATCAGCATCACAGAAGCCAGTGAGAATTGGTTTGCAACCATGAAAGTACATTATGCCATAGTCACAAGTACCATTAACATATTTAAGAATTCTCTTGACTTGATTGAGATGACTGACTTTTGGATCAGCTTGATATCTTGCACAAACTCCTACTGCAAATGCAATGTCTGGTCTGCTAGCAGTCAAGTATAACAAGCTTCCAATCATGCTTCTGTATAAGCTTTGATCTACATTCTCACCCTTTTCATCTTTAGTCAGCTTTAAATGTGTGGGGGCAGGAGTTCTTTTATGAGAAGCATTTTCCATTCCAAATTTCTTGACTATGTTCTTGGAGTACTTACTTTGGGAAATGAACATTGAGTCTTCCATTTGCTTTATTTGCAGACCAAGAAAGTAGGTTAACTCTCCTACTAGGCTCATTTCAAATTCAGATTCCATCTGCTTGACAAAATGTTTGACCATCCTGTCAGACATCCCACCAAAGACAATGTCATCAACATATATTTGAGCAATCATGACATTTCCTTCTTCATCTTTAACAAACAGGGTTTTATCAATCCCACCTTTTCTGTATCCTTGCTTGATAAGAAATGTGGTCAGTCTTTCATACCATGCCCTTGGAGCTTGCTTCAACCCATAAAGTGCCTTCTTTAGTTTGTATACATGATTTGGACAACTTGGATCAACAAATCCTTTAGGCTGTTCTACATATACTTCTTCATTAAGGTAGCCATTTAAAAAGGCACTTTTCACATCCATTTGAAATAGCTTGAAATTCAAGATACAAGCAATTCCCAACAGCAGTCTGATTGATTCAAGCCTTGCTACTGGTGCAAAGGTTTCATCAAAGTCTACTCCTTCAATTTGAGTGTATCCTTGAGCTACAAGTCTAGCTTTGTTCTTTGTAACAACTCCTTGTTCATTTGACTTGTTCTTATACACCCATTTTGTACCAATCACATTTATGTCATCAGGTCTAGGAACAAGATTCCACACTTCATTCCTTGTGAATTGACCTAATTCCTCTTGCATAGCACAAATCCAGTATTCATCAGTAAGAGCTTCCTTGATGTTTTTAGGTTCTATTTTGGAAACAAAGCAAGAACCTGAAATTACTTCTCTTGATCTAGTGCTCACACCTCTGTTGGGATCACCAATTATCAAATCTTTGGGATGATCTTTCTGTATTCTGATGGAGGGAGGTTTGTTGGATTCTTCTGTGCTTGTATCAGTTTGAGTGAAGTTATAATGATCATTCTTTTCTTCAGCTTCAATCTTGATATCAGCAGATGTTCCAACATCTTCTGGGACATCTGTAGGAGTATCATCAATTATCACATTTATGGACTCCATGATAACCTTGGTTCTAGAATTAAATACTCTATATGCTCTGCTGTTTATGGAGTATCCAAGGAAAATCCCTTCATCACTTTTAGGATCCATTTTTCTTCTTTGCTCCCTATCTGCCAGAATATAACAGTTACTTCCAAATACATGGAAATACTTAACTGTGGGTTTTCTGCCTTTCCAGACTTCATATATTGTGGATAAGGTTCCTTTCCTTAAAGTAACTCTGTTATGAATGTAACAGGCAGTGTTCATAGCTTCAGCCCAGAAGTACAGAGGTAACTTTTTAGCATGGATCATAGCTCTTGCTGATTCTTGAATAGTTCTATTCTTCCTTTCAACAATTCCATTCTGTTGAGGAGTGATAGGTGAAGAATACTCATGATTGATTCCTTCTGAAGAGCAGAAATCTAAGAACTTTTGATTCTCAAATTCTTTTCCATGATCACTTCTAATTCTGATCACACAGCTGGATTTTTCCCTTTGTAATCTTTGACATAATTCTTTAAATACATCAAATACATCAGACTTTTCTTTGATGAAATTTATCCATGTATATCTTGAAAAGTCATCAACCACCACATAGGCATACCTCTTACCACCAAGACTTTCAACTTGCATAGGTCCCATAAGATCCATATGTAAAAGTTCCAAAACTTTGGAAGTTGTCAGATGTTGGAGCTTTGGATGGGACATCTTGGTTTGTTTGCCTATTTGACATTCACCACATATTTTGCCATCATCAATCTTCAGTTTAGGAATACCTCTTACAGCATCCATGGATATTATCTTCTTTATGCCTCTGAAATGAAGATGACCTAGTCTTTGGTGCCATAGTTTTACTTCTTCTTCTTTAGCTAAAGAGCAAGTTGAAGTGAGATTGAGATTTTGGGATTCCCACATGTAACATTTGTCTTTAGATCTGGCTCCTTTCATGACAACCTCTTGTTCTTTGTTAGTCACTATGCATTCAGATTTGGTAAAGTTTACACTGTATCCTTGATCACATAATTGACTTATGCTGATCAGGTTAGCAGTTAAACCTTTAACTAGCAGCACATCATCTAGTCTTGGAACATCTTGACAATCCAAGGTTCCAACTCCCTTGATTTCTCCTTTAGCTCCATCTCCAAAGGTCACATACCTGGATGAATGTGATTTTAAGTTCACTAGCAAATTCTTCAATCCAGTCATGTGTCTTGAACATCCACTGTCAAAGTACCAGTCTTCTTTAGCTGATACTCTCAGTGATGTATGTGCTATGTATGCAGTATTTTTCTTTGACCAGATGAGTTGAGATTTCTTTTGATGCCTCTGCCCTGTGTGTTGTTTATCAGCTGATCTCCAAGCTTGATTGTTGATCTTGTTCTTGTAGCTTTGATCATCTTCAGTGCTAGCTTTTGGTTTCCATACCTTCTTGATGTTTTCTGTCTTCTGCTTAGGAGGTTGCTGATTTCTTTGATGTTTATGCAGCACTTTCTTGGTACTTTCTATTTTCTTCTTGGAAGGTTGCTGATACATCTGATTTGGATATCCATGCAACTTATAACAATGAGGTTTGATATGTCCAAATCTTCCACAGTGATGGCATCTCCATCTTTGATACTTCTTCTTCATTTTGTTCTTTTCAGAATGTTGAGACATCTGTTGGAACATTATGTTTGACTTTGTGTTCTGATGTTGAAGCATCTTTTGGGACATCTTGTTTGACTGTGTGGATTTTGAAGTAGTTTTGCTAGAGCTGACTTCATCTTTAATTACTCTGTTAAATCCCAGTCCACTTTTATCCCCTGAGTGCTTATTGTTGTTGAGAATCACATCCAGTGTATTTGAGCTGCTGTTCAACATTCTAACAGATTTGGACATATGTTCCAACTTGGAGTTGAGAAGGCTTACTTCACTTTTTAAGGTGTCAATGATCTCCTGATCATTTGCTTTGTCATCTTCTAATGCCTCATTCTGTTTCTTTAGCTTTATAACCTCACTGCATATTTCAGAGCTTCTTTTGTATAGATCTTTTAATGCTTGCTCAAGTTCTTCATAAGTAAGTTCTCCATCACTGGATTCACTTTCAGAATCACATAAACCAGCTAAAGCAGTGATATGTTTAGCTGATTCCTCTTCTGAATCAACTCCTGAGTCTTCATCAGACCAGGTCACAGAGAGTCCTTTCTTTTGCCTCTTTAAGTAGGTAGGACATTCAATCTTGATGTGTCCATATCCTTCACATTCATGGCATTTGACTCCTTTATCTTGACTGGTCTTTTCAGCATACTTTGACCTTCTGTTAGCATCATAAGGTCTCCTGTTCTCAGAGTTTGTGTTTCTTCCACTGGGTTTGGATTTGCCTTCCATTCCTCTGAGAATCTGTTTGAATTGTCTTCCAAGCATGGCAAGGTTTTCTGATAAGCTTTTATCATTTGCTGATTCATCATCTTCTGTATTTGAAACCAAGGCTATGCTTTTGTTCTTTTTGACATTTGTGTCATTCATTCCTATCTCAAAAGTTTGAAGGGAACCAATGAGTTCTTCAACTTTCATGGAGCATATGTCTTGAGCTTCTTCTATTGTTGTGACTTTCATGTCAAATCTTTTTGGCAAAGATCTGAGAATCTTTCTTACAAGCTTTTCATCAGTCATCTTTTCTCCCAAAGCTCCAGAAGTATTGGCTATATCCAAGATGTTCATATAGAACTCATGAATTGATTCATCTTCCTTCATTCTCAAGTTTTCAAACTTGGTGGTGAGAAGTTGAAGTCTTGACATTTTTACTTTTGATGTTCCTTCATGAGTTGTTTTGAGAGTGTCCCAAACATCTTTGGCCAGCTCACAATGATGCACAAGTCTGAAAATGTTCCTATCAATGCCATTGAATAAAGCATTTAAGGCTTTTGAGTTGCCTAGTGCTGAATCTTCTTCCTCCTTACTCCATTCTTCTTCAGGTTTCAGCACTTTTGATCCATCTTTGGTGTCTTGGACAGGATGATCCCATCCAACATTTACTGCTCTCCATGCCCTGTTGTCAAGTGATCTTAAGAATGCAATCATTCTTGGCTTCCAGTAGTCATAATTAGATCCATCCAGTATAGGTGGTCTATTTACTGACCCTATATCTCTGTCCATGTTACATAATTTGTTTTCCCTAGATCTCACCCAGTATAAACAGGCAGGGTGCCTGCTCTGATGCCAATTGAAATTCTGTGATCAGGTATGAGATGTCCTAAGAGATGTCCCAACACTTGATAGGACACTTGACAAATTTTAACCAAAACTTAAATAGCAAGAAAAGTAAACAACACAGAAGTTTGTTAACCCAGTTCAGTGTATAACCACACTTACATCTGGAGGCTACCAAGCCAGGAGGAAATCCACTATAAGTAATATTAATTCTAGACTTAAACCACCCTGTTTAATCTATCACTTAATAACTACCCAATGCAATTTCTACCTAAGACACACCTTAGATAAGAGTACCCTACTCACTCCCCCTCAATCACACAGTGATCAAGTTTACAAGTTTACTGAAATTGAAGACATCCTTCAAACAAAACAGCTTGATCTTACTTCACAGTTTCAATCAAGTCACAAATGCACTTTTGCTTAAAAGCTCATAAAGTGGTACAATTAAAAACACCTGCTATTAAAAACACTAGACACCCTATTTGGTCTACTGAAATTCGTACTCAATTCTATGAGTTTCTGTTGCTTAAATAGGTATCTGTAATTTGGGCTTTCTGTAGAGGATCCAGCCCTAATGCGCAGTAGCTTCCACCTTGAATTTAGGGTTTGTTACCTCCTAGATTCTAGGTGATTTAGGTCTTCTGTTTTAATCTGAATCTTCAATATAAAACTCCCTACAGATGCGCCTTGTTCTGTTTTTATCCATCATTAATTAATTCCAGATAATTCTCCTTAAATATCTCTGATCAGTTAATCAATAATTAATTCTGGAAGCAGGTCTGAGATGTCTCAACATCTGTTGGGACATCCTGAAAAACTGAACTTAAGTTATTTACACAATGTCCCAACATCTGATGAGACATCCAGAAATAAGTTCATATACTCTGTTTGATAATGTCCCAACATCTGATAGGACATTCTAAACTGAATTCAACATTTCTTGTTGGTCAAAAATTCTGCCAATTCTTAAACATCTACAGAATATACAAGTGTCAGTGCAAAAGGTGAATTGCTCAGGAGCTGGGGCTTAAAAAAAGAATTCTGAAAGAGGGGGAAGACAAAGAGACTTTTGTTCGATAACAGTTAAGTTATGCCTACGTATCCTCTCGTGCAATGAGGAAGTCAGAACACCGTAGTTCGACTCAAAGAGACTGAAAGATAAATTGACAGTGAACTGCTTGCTTGTCTATGCTCAAGTGTATGACTCGTTTGGCTCGAGTGCTAACTTTCTTGCATTAGACGGAAGAAGCGAGTTCTCGTTTGTGAATGAAGATGATGAGAAAAGAATCCCAGAGGAGACGATTATTGTTTGTTTTTGTGTTTTTAGTTTTTCATTGTTTTTGGTGTTTTGCATAAGTTAATGAGCTTAAGCCTAAATCAAGGGTTTGTAAACTCATTACATCCTCCCTGATTAGGGATAATGAGAATACTTAAGTATGAGATAAGCATCTCAACTTAATTGCCATGATGATGTGTGATTAAGATCATTAACCTACTTGTGATTATTAAAGTGTTTTTGGGTTTTTGTTTAGTTTTAAGTAATGAGTTTAATCTCTAATCACAGATTAGTGAGCTCATTACACCATCCTAATAGAAGGATAATAGATGAGAACACTTAAGCTGAGGAAGATACCTCAACTTAATCCATGGTTAGGGATTAAATTCATTAGATAACAAGCCTTTATTAAATGGATTTTAATTAAGGATGAGATTAAGAATTAAGTTTTATGGTTTGTAAGACAACTTGAGGGGGACTTGTCCATTAAACACTAGGGTTAGTCCTTCTTAACCATAAAGGAAGAATTAGAACCCTAATGTAAGGCCCAAGTTACAAGATGAAGTCTTAGTGATTATTAAGATGATTTGATTAAGAGGTTTAAACAAATTAAAGGTTTAACACTTAGGATTAAAGTTATACACTCCATCCTAATAGAAGGATACATGCATAACCCTAATTCCAAAGTCCTAAAACTGTAAGAGTTTAGTCTCTGATTATGAAGATAAGAAGAGAGACTCAAGGAGACTCAAAGGTAAAAAGCTAGGGGGACTAATCACAACCCTAATTATTATCATGCTTGGATGTTCCTATGGTTTTCAAGGTTTGAGAAATATCTTCAAGGAAGCCACCAATGGAAGAAGCAGATGAAAGGAGGAAGAAGCAGAAGAAATAAGTTACTTACTTCATTGAAGAGGATAAGTAACTTAAAGAAAGAAAGTGAGAAAGGATGAACACAAGTGAACAAGTTCACTACAAAGAAACCAGCAAGATGCATATGAAATAGATGAAGAGAAATGAGAAGTGAAGGCAAATCCATTTCTCAAAGTAACTTACCACCTGAAAATGTTAGCATGAATGCATAAAGTTCAAGGCATAAAGAAATGAAATGAAATGAGATGAGATGAAATTATCAAATTCAGAAGTGTTGATGCAATTTTAATGTCATGTGAGATGATGCAAAGGCATACAAAGTGCATATGAATGATCATACAAAGATGAGATGTCATGTAAGCATGCTTTGAAGTTTGAAAGTTCATGAAAGTTAATGAAAGGAAATGAATGCAAATCATGGCAAATGAATGAAGAAATGATCAAGCATGATTCTAACATGTCCTAAGATGTCTAAGATGACATATGAATGCAAGAAATGTCATGGCAAGTTCATTTATGAATGCATATGTAAGATGAATGCAAATGAACATGTAAATTTAGGGTTATATGGAAGTATGAGATGCACATGAACAAAACAGAAGCATATGACATGATAAAAATTTGAAACCAAGCTCAAACAAACCCTAATACCATACTAGGTCACACCCTAAAGGATAAGGTCATAAGCCTTACCATTCAAAAGTAATGAATTTCCTAAGTTTCTAGGGTTTTTTGGGTGATTCTCAAAGGAAAATGCAAATCAAATTGAAAATGCAAGATAAATTCATGAGATAAATGACCTATAAACTACATGATATGCACAAAAACAATGCAAAAAGAATCATCTTCAAACTCTTCTTGGTTAGGCAGAAAAGAGTTTTTCAAGTTAGGGTTCAAAAATATGATTTAAATGACCCTTAATTCAAAACAAATTTTCAAGTTATGATCAAACCTAAAAAGAAATTTTTGTGAAGAGTTTGAAAATGTTTCTAAATGCAAAGGGATGATTCATGATTTTTTTGGTGATTTTTAGAAAACTAAATGTATTTTTAATTAATTAAAAGACTTTAATTAATTAAAAATAACATTTAAATATTTTAAAAATACTTTTTATATACAAAAAATAAAATAAAAATCATTTTCTGATTAAGAAAAATATTTGAAACAAAAATGCAAGAGGAAATATTTTTTGAAAGCTTTTTGGTATTTTTAATTAATTATGCAAGAAAAATAGAAAGAAAATGAATTAAAAATGAATTAAAGGGAAAGTATGCTGATCCAGTGGTCCAGATTCAAACTGGGGAAAGAAAAGTTGACTAGCGCGTGATTCAAGGGCTGAGATTTCTTTCTAGCTTATTAACCTAATTAATTAAATTAATTAAGGATTAGGGTTAACTGAGTGCATCTGGACCATTCATACACGCGGCAAAACACATCCTACGACCATTATTCAAACTGGTCATTAATTACAGGATTAGGGTTTAATGACCCTCAGGTGACCGGAACAGTGTTCCGGTCATCTTCTCCGGCAGCACCTTCATGCTATCTCACTCCCTAGGCTACCCCAACCCCTCTAAAGCTCCAGAATCAATCCCCTAACATCCCTAAGCAAGAATCAGCCATCAAAACATATTTATCATGCATCAAAAACAAGATTCGAATCAAATCGTAAAACTGAACAAAACTTTCAGACATTCAATAAAAGCTTAATACTCAACCATTTTCAAAACAAATTACATCAGGATGATCAGTGAAGCATGAAGATTCATTTAGAAACTTAAAATGCAAGTTCTGGAAAAAAAGTTCTTGAGGTTACCTGAGATTGAGCTTTCAGTTCGTCAGTTTTCTGGCCCTTTCTTTGGTGCAAACCAACCCTAAAGAGCTTCCTGAGAATGCTTTGATGCTTGGAGTGAGTTTATTTGGCCTCCTTTTGAAGTTCAGTTATGAAGGGTGAAAAATCGTATTTTGTGTGTGATGTGTTTCAGGCCATTTTGATGGTTGGGATTTATTCTTTAGGTGATGCTGAGTTGAATGGTGAAGAAAGCTTTGATTTTTAGTGGTTGTGCTATGAATTTCAAAGAGATGAAGGTATGAGGTGATTTTTGGCAATCTGAGTCTTGAGAGGTTTTCAGGTTTGAATGTGTTATGGAGTGAGGTCCATGAGGTTCACATAAGTCATGCTGATTGGTTCAGAGAGTTGGCGTGGCATAGTTTGATTGGTATGGGCCAAATTGCAAAAAGTCAAGGTCATGTGTACTTGAAGCATGGCACGGGTCAGAGGTGTTTCTATGGCTTGTCCTGCCTCAGCTTGATTCATGGAGGACCATGGGATTGAATTTGATGAGCTGGAAGGCTAGGATGAAGAGTTCTCATAGGTTTTGCAAAATTCCCTCTTTGAAGTTTCTTGTGAATCAAGTCATGAGAATTCCAAATTCTTGGGCGAATTATGATGCTTAGAAGTTTCCTTGGCATGTTATGAAGTGTAGAAGTTGATTAGAGGTCATTAGAATGCTTGAACATGCCATTTTGCAAAATCCCTCTTTGACATGAAACTTGAAATTTTAGGATTTTTGCCTACTTTGAAAGGCCATATCTTGAGTTCTAGGATGAATCAAGATATGTTCTTGTACTTTTTGAAAAGGGAAAGACCTAATCTACAACTTTCATGACCAAGAATTTTTCATTTGAAGCATTTTTGGTTGAGAAAGAGGAGGTTGAAAAACTTTCCCAAAATGGAAAGTTTCCATTACAAGTCATTTCCATTTTTGGAAAGTTTGCAAATGGCTCAAAATTCTTCAATCTTGTGAACTTTCACCCTCTTCTAAGATCAAATAAAGATCATAGAACTTAATTTTGATGAAAATACCCCTTTGGTTATATTGTTGGGGGCCTCATGCCCTAATTTTGACTTAACTTGCTCAAGAAGTTACCCAGTGAACAAATGACTTCCACAATGAATTTCTTCATCACACTTGGTACACATGATTCTTATAACATCTTAAGAACATTAGAAATATGAATGGCCCAAAAATTTGGAGTTAAGGCCTCTGAAACCAAAACCCTAATTTTGGTCATCTATGTAGTGAAAACCTTAGCTCTACTTCCATGCCTTGCCAGTTCTTGTGATCTCTTGACTTCCATGAACTTTGAGGGACATAATATGATGATAAAACACACATGGACCCTCTTGGAACACTTTGAGGCCTTTGGGATGGCTCAGGTGGAACCTTGGATTACTCAGATCACAAACCTTAGATGCAGATGAACTTGAAGTATGCAGATGAAACAAATATGCTAAATGAAGTGGTATGCTTATGTTTATAAAAAAATGAAAGATCACAAGCCATGGTGTGATGTCAAGTGAGGGAAAATTTGGGGTGTTTACAGTAATATTAAGATTTTAGTTAGGTTTGGTAGAACCTTTAGAGCCGAGAGAACTCTAAGATAGGGAACACACTGAGATGTTGTTATCTCACCCTACTATTGTTGTTGCTTTTCAGGTTTCCTTTGCAGGTTTGATTTACAAGTGGAGCTATGCTCGGGATGTTCCAATGAAGCTTAGCTTTAGTCTTCCGCTGTGTATTTCTGTATCTTTGTACAATAATGGATATTGTATTGATCTTAGTATTTGTTTTAGTATGATTTCCGTGTCTTGTGCCATTTTAGTATTTGTTTTAGAATTGGTCAAGAATGTGAATTATGCTATTAGGCATCTTATGATGGTGTCAGTACAAAAAATTATCACTTATATGATATTATTCTAGATATGTATTGTATGGGCATTATTGTCGCTCCCAGGATTTTCATCCTAGTACAAACGCGAAAGTGGTGTGGAAAGGGTAGAGTCGCCAGCCAGGCATTTTTATCCCGAATGAATGGGAAAGGTAATGTTGCACAAACCTGAGGAAGAAGGAAAGGACAGGGTCATGCGAACCAAAGATTTGGGTTCGGGAGTCGGTTACGACCTGGGAAGGTATTAGCACCCCAAACCGTCCGCCGTACCCAACAGGATCCAAGCATGCTAAACAAAAAATCAGCACCTTACTAAAACTCTCATTACACAAACAACTATGAAAACACCAAGTAAAGCACAATCAGCTTTTTATAGCCATCATACAACATGAAAAAATAGGTGTAAAAGACCACAAACATCATGAACATCATTAAGCAGCATACATTTAACAACTCCTATATGCAAAGGCATATGCGAAATGTAAAATGCATATTTGATTATTTTCATTTTTTAAGCACAAACTCAATATAAAATGTTCAATTTACATGAATATGCAAATATGAATATAGATCAAGCACATAATTGAATGTCATGATTATTTTTGAGGAATTATGCAAGAATGCACCACAAGGTTTATTATGTGACAAGTATGCAAAATATGGCACATGAACATGGCATATGAATATAATGAACATTGATCATGAATATGCAACATGATAGATCAACAAGAATGCCAAGCTTAATGCAAAAATTCAGAATTGAACTGATGTAAATGATGTGATCAAACTTACCACAAAATGCAACAAAATGCACATGCACAATTATGATCGTATGAAATGCAACATTGAGTATATGGTGCAATGATGCAAATGCATTAGCGAAACATGCGAAAGATGCCAAAATACAGAATGCAACATGATCACTTACATGCCAAATAATGTATGGACATAGAAACAAAGTGCAAGAAGTCAAATTATACACAAATGAACACATAAACACATAATATGCGATATGAACAGAAACGCATCGAAACGACTCGAAATGGAGGAATGAGATGTCGAAACCAACCTAGAAAATTCCCTAAAATTAGTACCTAAACATGTATGGGGATTAGAGGCACAAGGAAGTCATATTGAACTATCAAACTAGCCAAAAAACCTAAGTTTCTACAGCGTTAACCGGTTAACAGAATGATTAACCAGTTAACGATCCTAAACCAGCATCAATTTGTGGCCAAAACACACACATTAACCGGTTAACCAAATGGTTAACCGGTTAATACTGAACAGAGTATGAAAAAATGTTTAGAAATAAGTGATTTTAGCCACAAACTTACTTCTAATAATTCCTAACACACCTAGGAACATGATAATACTAATCTTCTACCTAGAAGCAGCATTCTAACACCTAGTAGAACCTAAATTGAGCTACGGATCTAGCTACCAACAATCAAAATGTACCAAACACAACGGAAACGAAATCAATCGATACAATGCAAACACAATCAATAATTATGCGGAGAATTCCGTTTAAGGCGAGATGGAGAGAATAAGTTAAAGCAAGAATGGTTTTAGGTCACCAACCTACGAAGCGGAGGAGTGCTTCGGTAAATGTTGCAAGAATCGGAGCTTGATCGAAGAGAAATCTGAAGAATTCGCGAATGCGCAAAATAAATGTATTCTTGATGCTTGAGACTTCTTGCACTTCCGATAAGCCGAAATCTCACCAAAAACAATAACTTCTTCTTCTACAATCCACAATTCAATGGAGGTTGGAGGCTAAGCTTTAATATCTTCAAGTTTCTTTGAAAAATCTTTTGTGAAAAAGGAGAAAAAGTGAGAGAGAAAAGTGATTCTAGAAATGAGAATTGTGAAATTATGAGAGTCAACCCTTTGCATTGAAGTGACTTAGGTTTATATAATGCATAAGCTTGGGGCTAGGTTTGGGAATGGAGTTAGGTTTGGGAATGGAGTTAGGTTTAGGAATGGAGTTAGGTTTGTAGTTAGTTAGGGTTAGGGTTGGAGAGGGAATATTCCTTGGAATATTACTTGGAATATTCCTTGGAATAATCCATGGAACACTCTAGAATATGGTAGAACAATCCAAGGTGATGAGGTGGCATGAAGTGGAAAAATGAAAAAGGAAGAAAAGGAAGGAAAGTGTGGAGGGAAAGGAGGAACCAACTAATTTTCAACCATTTTTCAAAATTTCGCCCCATTAACCAGTTAACCAATCCGTTAACCGGTTAATGGCCCCAAAACATCAATTTTTGTTTTTTTTCTTGGACGACTTCTCATGGCATTGCCCTTGAATATATTTTTGTGATATTTACTCCTAAGATCCAAATAGTGACAACCTAGCCCAATCACATGCCTCATGCACATGCAAATGATTTATGATCTAATATTTTTCTTTTTATTATTATTATTATTTTTTGAATGCGACAAATGCTTGGATGCTCATGCGAAATGGCGAAGCAAAAACCACTTGAGGTTGGTAATGAATAAAGAGGTCAAATTTTAGGGTATTACAGCTGCCCCTATTCAATCATCTGTGGATCTGAATGGGTGATAGCAATGAATTTCAAACTTTCAAGGTATGAAGTGATTGAATACTCGAATAAACCTGAAAATTTGAACTCTGTGGGGGAATGAATGGTGATTGGTATGGGATATTGTAACCACCCCAAATTTTACCTCACTAATTTCACACCATGCCTTTTTATCTTTCATCTTTTCATAGGTTTAAGCTTATCATATCATATTGCATATTTATTTCATCTGCATAGTTCAAGTTCATCTGCATCTAGGGTTTGTGATCTGAGCAATCCAGGATCCATCTGAGCCACTCAAAAGGCCACCAATCATTACATGAGGGTCCATGTATGTTCAATCATAATTTTATATCCATCAAAGATCAAGGAAGTCAAAGAATCACAAGAAATGGCAAAGCATGGAAGCAGAGCTAGGGTTTCACTACACAGATGACCTGAAGTTAGGGTTTTGGTTTCAGAGGCCATAACTCCTAATTTTTTGGTCATTATTGTTTCCAAGGGTCTCAATATGTTATAAGGATCATGTGTACCAAGTTTGATGAAGAAATTCATTGTGGAAGTCATCTGATCACTGGGTAACTTCTTGAGCAAGTCAGAGCAAAATCATGGCATCTGAGGCCCCTATCAATGGAACCAAAGTGGATTTCTCATCAAATTGAAGTTATATGGTCTTTGTTTGATCATTGAAGTGCTTGGAAGTTCAAAAATTGAAGAAAAGTGAGCTAAACCAAAAGTTGCCAAAAATGGAAATGACTTGTAATGTAAACTTTCCATTTTGGGAAAGTTTTTCAACCTCCTCTTTCTCAACCAAAAATGCTTCAAATGAAAAAATTGTTGTTCATGAAAGTTGTAGATTGGATCATTTACTTTTCAAAAAGTACAAGAACAAGTCCTAATTCATTGTGGAACTCAAGTTATGGCTTGTCAAAGTTGGCAAAACCACTTGCCAAGGCATTTTGTGACTTCAAATACACTTCTAATCATCATACCAACATAGAGGGATTTTTGCAAAACCACTTTCCAAGGCATTTTGTGACTTCAAATACACTTCTAATCATCATACCAACATAGCACATTGTCTAAAACTCATAATTGCCCAAAGAATTTCAAGATTTCATGCCTTGCCCATGAAGAAATCTCAAAGGGACCAAACTTTCTCCAAATTGCAAAATGACACATAACTTGGTTTCAACTTGTTGAATTTCCTCAAAACCATTTCCATGGACCTCCTTGATCTATGCTGCGCATGGACAAGCCAAGAAGCCAGCTGCACCATTGCCCATACCTCAAGTACAAAACTTTTGACTTTTTGGCAAGAAGCCCATACCAATCAGCTGCAGCCACCACCCACTCTCTGGCCTATCACAGCATGTTATGTGGATCAAACCCAAGCCATAACACATAAGCTAAGAGCTCCAAGAACTCAACATCTCAAAAATCATACCTCTTGTAAATTCCTTCGAAACTCTCTGAATAGTCACTCAATCTCCAAACAAATTTCACCATTCATCTCAAAATCATCCACTGAACACAAAGCAACCATTGAAACAGCCAAGAACACCCCATACACAAAACACGATTCTTGACCAGTTGAGTTGCTACCACTCAAACCAGCCACTCTCAAGGCCTTCCAAGCATCAAAGCTTCATCAGGAGGTCAAAGGGAGTCATTTTGCACAAGAGAGGTGACCAGAAAGCTCCAAACTGAGGAAGCTCAAGCTCAGGTAGCTTCTTCAAACTTTTTTCCAGAAACGTTATTTTAAGTTCTTAAAGTGTTCATTATGTTGTGCTGATCATGTTGATACCTTTAGTTTTTAAAATGGGTGCATATTGAGCATTTACTGAGCTTCTGAAACTTTTGCCGTTTTTGAATTTCTCTTTGAATCATGAGATTGAGCCATAATAAATTTGTTTTGAGAGTGGATTTGAGTTTAGGAGAGTGAGGTGAGTTGATCTGGAGCTTTAGAGCTCCAGAAATAACCTAGGGTTGAAGTTTGGGGTTTGCTCAGGGAGGGTCTGGCCGGAGAAGATGACCGAAGGTCTTCTCCGGCCACCTAAAAGTGTTTAGCTAGCTAATTAGGGTTAGGGCAAGGTTTGAATGTAAGTCGTCTGATCTTAGCTTCCCGCGTGTGTTGGAGGGTGGAGATTAGTTCATTAATCTTAATTCTGGATTAAATAATTAATTAATTAGGATTAGATAAGTTTGAATTATGACAATTGGATGTGGCGCGCAGTCAACCTTAAAATCCCCAGAATCAACCTAAGCCCTTAGATCAGCTTACTTCCAATTAATTCAGTTTTTAATTCATATTTTCTCATTTATTTTGCACAATTAATTTAAAATAGCTAGAAAATTCCAAAAAATATTTTCTCTTGCATTTTCACTTAAAATATTTTTATCAACCAGAAAACATTTTTATTTTTATTTTTTGCATTAAAAAATCATTTTTAAAATATTTAAATGTTTATTTTAATTAATTAAAATATAATTTAGGTTTCTAAAAATCCCAAAAAAATTCATTTTTCATATTAGGACATTTAGAAACATTGTCATACTATCCATACAAATTTCTTTTTGGTTTTGAACAATCTTTGACAATTTTCTTGAATTTAGGGTTCATAAAATTTCCATTTTTGAACCCTAACTTCAAGAATTCTTTTCTGCCTAACCATGAATGGTATGACATTGATTCTTTTTGCATTGATCTTCATATAGCATGTAGTATGTAGCATAATTTTGTCACAAATTTCTTTTGCATTTGTGATTTGATTTGCATTTTTTCCCTTAAGGTGCCTTAAAACCCTAGATAACTTAGAAAATTCATAACTTCCTTAGGGTTAAGAGTTAGGTCTCCTCCTTTGGGGTGTGAATTCATATGGGGTTAGGGTTCCTCTAAGTTTATTTTAAATTTTTTATCTTGTCATTTGCTTCTGTTTTTGACTTTTGCATCTCATGTTGCATGAAAACCCTAATTTCTCACCTTCATTTGTATACATCTTGCATATGTATTCATTCAAGAACTTGCCATGACATTTCATACATTCACATGACTTCTAAGACATCATAGGACACATTAGACTCATGCTTGATCATTTCTTCATCCATTTTCCATGTTACGCATTCATTACATTCCATGAACATTCATGTGTTTTCATGCTTCTTATATGCTTCATTTGCATTCTCATCTCTTGTATGATCATCCAATGCACTTGACATACATTTGCATCATCTCTTAGCATCATTTACATCATTAATATGCTTTTGGTTTTGGTTTTCATCATTGCATACATCTCATTTTCATTTCATTCTTTCTTTTATGCTAACCATTTTAGGTGGTAAGTACTATGAGAAGTGAATTTGCCTTCACTTCTCACTTCTCTTCTCTTTCCTTCTTATGCATTCATTGCTGCATTTTGCTTTTGCTTTAGAATGAGCTTTCTCATTCATGTTCCTCCTTCACCTTCTTTTTTCAAGTAACTTACCTTCTTAAGTGAAGTAAGTTAACTTGTTTTCTTCTGCTTCTCTTCCTTTCATCTTGCTTCTCCATGGTGGCTATTCTTGAAGATCTCTTGCAAGCCTCATAAACCCTAGGAACACACAAGCATGATAACAATTAGGGTTTTGATTAGTCCCCCCATTAGTTTTACCTTTGTGTCTTCTTTTGTGTCTCTTTTCTCATCTCATAATCAGAGACTAAACCTTTAATGTTTTAAGGCTTTGTGATTAAGGTTATGCCTGAATCCTTCTCTTAGAATGGAGAGTATAACTTTAATCCTAAGTGTTAAACCTTTAATGTGTTTAAATCTCTTAATCAATCCCCATTAATAATCACTAATACAATAGCTTGTAACTTGGGCCTTGCATTAGGGTTTTAATTCTTCCTTAATTGGTTAAGAAGGACTAACCCTAGTGTTAATGGACAAGTCCCCCTCAAGTTGTCTTACAAACCATAAAATTCATTTCTTAACCTTACCATTAACTAAAATCCACTTTAATAAAGGTTTTGTTTTGTCATGAGGTTAATCCCTAATCATGGATTAAGTTGAGGTATCTTGCTCAGCTTAAATGTTCTCATTTATTATCCTTCTATTAGGATGGTGTAATGAGCCCATTAAATCCTTGATTATGGCTTAAACTCATTACTTAACACTAAACAAAAACTCCAAAAACATCTAAATAATCACTAGTAGGTTAATGATCTTAATCCTACATCATGGTAATTAAGTCTGAGGTGCTTACTTCATACTTAAGGTATTCTCATTACCCCTAATCAGAGGGGGGATGTGATGAGTTTACTAACCCTTGGTTTAGGCTTTAGCTCATTAACTTATGAAAAACACAAAAAAGCAATAAAAGATTGAAAACACAAAAACAAACAATAATCGTCTCCTCCGGGATTCTTTTCTCACCTCATTCACTCACAAACGAGAACTTGCATCTTCCGTCTAATGTAAGACAGTTAGCACCTGAGCCAGACAGGTCATACACTTGAGCATAGGCAAGCAAGCAGTTCATCAGTCAATTTATTTTTCAGTCTCTTTGAGTCGAACTACGGTGTTCTGACTTCCTCATTGCACGAGAGGATACGTAGGCATAACTTAACTGTTATCGAACAAAAGTCTCTGTTTCTTCCCCCCTCTTCCAGCATTATTCTTTCAAGCCTCATTCCTGAGCATTTCACTTCACTTCCTTGCACTGACACATGTACATTCTTTTCCAGCTTTTTCACACAGATAGCACTGACACTACCCCTTTAAACACAAATCTTTCAAGCGTGGATCCCGTCGAGTACGACGGACAATCTGGGTGCTAATACCTTCCCAGGTTGTAACCAACCCCCTTTCTCAGTTTCTCTGGTTCGCGACCGTCTTATCCATATCTTTCTAGGTTTATGCAGCATTACCTTTCCTTCGGGATAAAAAAGCCTAGATGGCGACTCTTTTCACTTCATTTCATTTCACTTCGAGCTCAGATCTGACCCGGTGTCATTTGGTGGGAGCGACAGCTTGGCGACTTTGCTGGGGAAAGACATACTGCAACCAGGGCTTTTGGTTCTTTTTTTTTTGGGTTCCTCCTAGTGCTTGTTTGATTTATGTTTACGGGGGTGTTACGTGCTACTTGTGCTTATTTATTTGCTTTATTTATTGCTTTATGTACAGCTTTATTTATTGCTTTCATTTACAGTTTTTTATACATCATACTGTCATTATCATTGCTGGATCTGCTTCTGTTTTGGTGGGTGGGGTTTCATTGAGTGATTAAGGTCCTATACCTGGGACCTGAGAGACACCTAGGCTAGAGTCGCTTCGTATTCTTTCCCATTCCATTTCGGTCTGGTGCGGGAAAATGAAACACGGTTCAGACGTGGGTTTCTTCTTGAGAAATCTGTGCTACAGATTTCCTGTAGTGCTAGGGCTATCTGGGAAGCCTACTAAGTCTGGATGACCGTTATATGACCTTCAGAATATGGGGTGAATTAGAGGAGGATCTTTTATGGTTATTGTAAACACTGTACCTCCGGGTTAGAAGTGTTTACACTTCTCATAACTGATCCAAGTCTGAGGATCCTTGTTCTAGAACATTACCTGTGAGGGGGTTGGGATATTTGCAGGTTTGCAGGAGCCTTTGGCCACATCATACCCTGTTACTAGTATTGTTTAAGAATGCATCACTTTGGACAGTTCTTGCGATTAACCCTGGACTTGTGACTCTTTATTTGAGTCCCCCACCCTGGTTACTAGATTTCTAAGCCTCCATCCGGACCTTTGAACATACATGAACCTTTTACCAAGGCAGAAAACAGATCCAACTCTTGATCACAAACCCTTTTGCATATCATTTGCATACATCACTGCATCATTTAACATTTTCTTATTTGTTTTACAGGGTATCCATCTTCATATTTGGTTTGGTTTTGACCCCTTCTGCTACTCAGACTGCTTTAGTTTTCTCCTCCAGCACCTACATCAGTCTGTCAGAGACTCACCTTCAGCTTCTCAGTCAGTGACCTTCATCAGCAGTTGTTCTCAGCTTCTTCATCAGCACTCATGGACACTTCAAGAAAGAGCAACATCTCTTACCACTTCTTTGAGCCCACCTTGACTGGCATCAGGCAGGTCCGGTCCCTCATTACACCTGACCATATCCCACTATTCAGAGAGAACTATGGGGGTATATTGGACATGGTCATGGATTTAGATGCATCTCAGAGGAGCATGATCCATACATGCTTGCAGTTTTATGACCCTCCACTCAGGTGTTTTACATTCCCTGATTTCTAGATGGGACCATTGCTAGAAGAGTTTTCCTTGTTGATTGGAGTTCCTATCATGAGAGGAATCCCTTTCAACCCAGAGATGACTGCTCCCAGAAATGAAGAGATAGCCAGGGCATTGCATTTGGAGCCTGCCCTTATTGAGCAGAATATGACAACCAAAGCTGGGGTTCCAGGCCTTCATCTAGACTTCTTGATCTCACAAGCCACCCTGAAAGCTGCAGTTGGAGAATGGAAGGCTGTTTGTGCACTTTTAGCCCTCAGTATATATGGGGTTATATTGTTTGCAGATGAGCCCAAGTTTGTGAGTAAGAATGTCATCCACCTGTTCTTGTTGAGGAACCATGTTCCTACCTTGCTGGGAGACTTCTACTACTCAGTCCATCAGATGAATGAAAAGCAAAGAGGGAAGTTGGTCACGTGTTATGCTCCTCTTTACTACTCTTGGATGCTCAGACACTTGCCAAAATCAGATGCCTTTTTGAACCCCCATCAGCAGAAGAATTGGGCTAAAAGGTTCATCAGATGACATCAGATAGTGCACCCAGAGCACCAAAGGCAAGGACATTATTACCAGCTGTGGGCAATATCATGATGTGCCTTTGATAGGAGTGAAAGGTTGCATCAACTACAACCCTTTACTGTTTAAAAGACAATTAGGGTATGCTTTAGTTCATCCTCCCAGAGGACAAGATTTGGCTGAGACTCTCTACTATGAAGTTCAACCCAACTCTGTTGTTGTCAGACAAGCTGCCTGGGCTTGGGATAACATTCAGACCAAGGGAACAACCATCCTTGGAAAGTGCAATAACATTGCTTCAGCCCAGTATTATGATTGGTCCCGTACTATAGCTCATATCACCCGGATGCCTTTCACTTTGGAAGACACACCTGGACCTTCTACAGTGCAACCTGCAGCAACTGTCAGCCTGGAAGAGTTTGAAAAGCTGAAAGAGAGGAATAATCAGCTAGATGAAGCCCTGAAGAAGACTCTCTGGGAGAGAAATGACAGTCGTCTGGACATTGAGAGATTGGAAAGACTCAAGATTGAGCATCTGACCAAGATTGAAAAAAGGGATGACTATATCAGGAAGGCAAGAGCAGGGGAGTTGGTACTGAAGAATGCCTGCAAGGAGGCAAAGATTCAGAAGGCTAGGGCAGAGCATTATCTGGAGGAGAGCTAGGCTAGGTGGATCAGGATCACTGAAGCCCGTGCATAAGAAGACCAGAGGACTCAGGCTAAGATAGAGCAGTTAGAAGCTAGTGAGAAGAAGCATCAGGAAGCTTTGTTGGCAGCTCAGAAGGAGATATCTGAATTGAAACTTAGGACGGGGTTGAAGAGGTCAAAGGATCAGGACAAGCATAAGAAGCTAACCAGTTCCATTGCTACCAGGAACCTCCTCATCAGGACTATTACAGAGCACCCAGCTGGTCCAGTGACTGAGGCCCTCCTGAAGGAAGTCAAGGAGGATGACTTTGGATTGGATGTCTGATCCTTTTGCTTGCATTTTTTTCTTTTGATGTACTTTTATTTTTGTTGTATTTTGACCCACCATGGGGATGTATTGTAATCAAACTATATGTTTTCACCTTTTTTGTAATATATGTGGTTTGTTTATTGGTGGGCTTAATATCTCAACATCATCAGCATTTCCTCGAGGTCTGGAAAGGTCAAAACCAAAGAACCAAACCGGATACCCTTGGAAGACAAATAAGCATATTGCATTGCATACTAACATTTTCTTTGTTTTGTAGGTTTTTGTTTTATTGTTGTTTCTCACTTTGTTGTGGTTTCAGGAAACATTGCTCGAAGAAGAGTGTTCCCTGTCAACAGAATACACCGGTACCCAACGCGAAACAACCTTCCGGGCATTCAGATGGATCAAGTACAACAGAACTTGAATGAAGTAAGGACACAAATGGAAAACGAAAGGGTTGAGATGAGAAATAAAATGACCCAATTTATGGCTGTGATGACTGGCTTAGCTCAGAGCCAAGAAAGGCTGAGGGAATTGGTAGAAAGGCAGACTCCTGAAGAACACCATCCTGGTACAGGAGGAACCAGTAACAATGATCGCGGGCAGCCTCGCATTGATCCACCAGAGTTTGGGCCTCATCTAAACCCAGATGCTAATGTCATAAGAAATGCACAAGGTAACACTACTGGAGGCAGGATCTTGCAAGAGGATCCTCAAGAAGAGCAGTTCACAGTTATTGGAGCTGGGGATGAAGTTTATGACCGAAGGATGGATGAGATTGCTGAGAAACTGAGGTCTCTTGAATCCCTGAATTCCCTGGGCTTTGATGTAATGGACATGGGGCTGGTAGATGGGGTGAGAATTCCTCATAAGTTCAAACCCCCGTGCTTTGAAAAGTATAATGGTACCTCTTGCCCGCGTACTCATCTGCAGTCTTTCTTGGGGAGACTCAAAGCTTATACCATGGACGAGAAGTTATGGATGTTCTATTTTGAGGACAGCCTGACTGGAGCATCAAGAGAATGGTATTCGCATCTGACCAGGGCCACTATAAGATGTTGGAAAGACTTGGCCGAGGCCTTCATCCGTCAGTACCAGTACAACCTAGACATGGCTCCCAATAGAACCCTTCTAATGGGCATGTCTCAGTCTTCAAGGGAAAGCTTTCGGGATTATGCTTAGAGGTGGAGACAGCTTGCTGCTGCTGTCCAGCCACCCATGTCTGAACAGGAAATGGCAGACATGTTTATGAATACCTTGCAGGGAACTTATATCGACCGACTTGCCGCGTTCTCCTCCACTAGCTTTGCTGATGTAGTCATAGCTTGAGAGAGAATAGAGAGTCTTCTGAAGATGGGCAAAATCTCTGACAACGGTGCAAATTCCTCCAACAATACAAGAAAATCTTTTTCAGGACCCCGAAGGACGGGTGAAACAAATTCTATTCATGCAGGCAGGAGTAGACCCCAATATTCTCACAGATCAGTAGCAGCCGTTACTATCCCGGCTCCAGCTCTACAACAACCACTTTTTCCTCAATAACAGCAACAACAACAACACTATCAGCAACAACCTCACTTTCCACAACAAATATCGTACAACAATAACAACAACAATCAACAGCAGCGCCTCTTTCAACAGAGGCCATCTCAAGCAAATAGGATGATTGACCCCATTCCTATGCCATATGTCGCCCTACTGCCACAACTCCTGAAGCTCAACCTGGTTGAGTTAATGAAGTTGGCTCCACCAGATCCTCTCAACCTCCCGAAGAATTATGATGCCAATGCTAGGTGTGCCTTTCATTCCAACGTACCCGGTCACAATACTGAGAAGTGTAGAGCCTTGCAAATGAAGGTTCAGGATCTGGTCGATTCCAAAGCTCTCAACTTCGCACCTCCTCCAAATGTTACCAGAAATCCTATGCCTAGTCATGGTGGGCCCAAGATTAATGCCATAGAGGAGGACCAAACATCTGCACTGATTGATAGTGTTGCACAGATTCGAACACCGCTGGCAGAAGTCAAAGCTCAACTCTTAAGATGCCAGGTGTTCCCAGGCTGTGAGGCCTGCTGCGAATCTTGCAAGACTTCTATTAATGGTTGTGAGAAGCTAAAGTTTGGCATAGATGGTCTTATCAGAGATGGAATTTTTCAAATTACCACAACGACGTCTACAACATCAACAACTCTTTCTTCAGCAACAATAGATCCTCCTACAACATCAACAACTCTTTCTTCAGCAACAATAGATCCTCCTACAACTGCAACAACTATCGTTCCCACTGATTCATCCACAACTCCGACAATCACTCCATCCATTATTTCAACAAACCAAAGTTCAACAACACTTACTTCTACAACATCAACACCCATCTTATCAACGGAATCGCCTACAACACCAACAAACGCTACCGAAGATGTCTCAATAGTCACAATCTATTATGACCCGGCAACTGTTCATCCCAACAGCAATTTTCAACAACAAACTGCAACACCTACTGTCGGATCTCCAGTCACAATCTATTACGACCCGCATACCATCACAGTTCCTTCCGCTGCAGCAATCAGTCCAGTCACCATTACGGTACCTGGACCCGTTCCTTATGAAAGCAGTAATGCCATACCTTGGCACTACGGCTCTGATCTCTATTGCGACAGAAAGAAGATCACTCTAGATTCATCAACCTCTTCACCACAAATTGACAATGTTAGGGGAGGCAGAGGCTTCACCAGAAGCGGACGCCTTTTTGCCTCACAAATACCGAGACCCAATGCTGAAGCAGAGGCTGCTGCTAAAGCGAAAGGGAAGAGTGTGGTACTTAAAGAGCCAGCTGTTAAAGAAACTCAGAAGACGTCTTTTGACCAAGAGGTGGACGAGTTTATGAGAATAATCAAAAAGAGTGATTACAAAGTGGTGGACCAGCTTCATTAGACACCCTCCAAGATCTCTATTTTGTCATTGTTAATGTGTTCCGAAGCCCATAGGAATGCACTTTTGAGGGTCCTGTACGCAGCCTACGTGCCGGAAGAGATTACGGTTAATCAGCTGGAAACAGTGGTGGCAAATGTTAACACCAGTCATGGACTGGGCTTCACAGATGCTGATTTAACGACGGAGGGACGCAATCATAACAAGGCTTTACACATCACCTTAGATTGCAAAGGTGCTGTTTTTTCTCATGTGTTGGTAGACACTGGGTCCTCGCTCAATGTCCTCCCAAAGAAAGCCTTGGTGAAGCTGGAATATGATGTTTTGGCATTGCGTCCAAGTAACTTGGTGGTAAGAGCATTTGATGGCTCTAAGAGATTAGTGCTTAGAGAGATTGAATTACCCGTGATGATTGGCCCACAAGTCATCAAAACTACTTTCTTCGTGATGGACATTCAGCCGGCCTACAGCTGTTTGTTGGGTAGACCTTGGACTCACGCCACTGGCGCTGTTACATCTACCCTTCACCAGAAATTAAAATTTGAGTGGGAAGGCCAGATCATCACAATCTGCGGGGAGGAAGACATTTTCGTTAGCCAGCTGGCTACTTACAAGTATATAAAGATGGATGGGAAGATCCACGAGACTATGAGCCAGGGGTTTGAGGCCCTTAACATCAATGAAGCAACTGTTGTGTCTGGAACTTCTATCGCTTCATATCAATAAGCCCGGAAGGTTGTTGAAGAGGGTAACGCCAAAGGCTGGGGCAAACTGTTGCCGATGTAGAAAAAAGAAGACAAATTCGGATTGGGTTACAGACCGATCCGACAAGATCAATCGGAGGCTGCCAAGGAGCCCAAATTTGTCAGTGGGGGAATGCTTACCCCGGATGCTGTGAACAATCTGGAAGACGAGGAAGAAGGCGACCGCAACCTGGAGAACTGGATACGTCCAAGGATCCCAGGGAACCAAGTCTCTAACTGGTCTTCCCAGGAAATTATAAGGGTTACTCCTGCAGAGTAATTATTATTTCCTGTCTTTTAGCATGCATTAAGTCCTGCATCTTTCCCAAGGTGTCAGGACTCATTTTTTAATAGGTCCATCTTGTATTTTGTGCAAATGATTAATTAATGAATATCAGGACATCTTTTGCAAACGAGTCTCTTTTTCGCTCACTGTCTTTTTCATTCTTTCACTTTTGTACAAAACAATAAAATGGCAATGTTTTCAAAATAAACAACTTCATTTTCACTTTTTCTAAACAAGATTAAAACTGATCACTAAAACGAACCAATCTCAACCATTGCAGAGATTATCCTCCGGATCGCACCGACAACAACTAAGCTATGACTTTGTATGACTTCGACAATCCGATTAATCAAGCTGATGAAGGGGTTGAATAGGACTATGAGTTACCTGAAGTGTTAGACAGGTTGTTAAGGCAAGAGGAGAAGGTAATCACTCCTCATCAGGAGGAAGTTGAAACAGTTAATCTTGGTACTGAAGAAGACTTGAAAGAAGTGAAGATCGGGGTCTGTCTGCAAGATTCAGTGAAGGAACAACTTATTGACATGCTTCGAGAGTATGTTGATGTTTTTGCTTGGTCCTATCAAGACATGCCAGGTCTGGACACTGACATTGTTATGCACAAGCTGCCCTTAAAAGAAGACTGTCCTCCAGTGAAGCAGAAGCTACGCCGTACTCGTCCGGATATGGCCATGAAAATCAAAGTAGAGGTACAAAAACAGTGGGACATCGGTTTCCTTGCTGTGACTAGTTACCCGCCGTGGGTTGCTAACATTGTACCAGTGCCTAAGAAGGATGGCAAAGTACAGATGTGTGTGGATTATCGGGATCTGAACAGAGCTAGCCCGAAAGATGACTTCCCTTTACCTCACATTGATGTATTGGTCGACAACACAGCTCAGTTCTCGGTGATTTCCTTCATGGATGGTTTTTCAGGGTATAATCAGATCAGGATGTCACCCGAAGACACAGAGAAGACTACCTTCATCACACCTTGGGGCACATTTTGTTATAAGGTAATGACATTCGGGCTGAAGAATGCCGGCGCTACTTATCAACGGGCTATGGTGACATTATTCCACGACATGATCCACGACATGATCGCCAAGTCCCTCACTGAAGAGGATCATCTGGTAAATCTTCTGAAGTTATTCAAGCGTCTGAGAAAGTATCAGTTGAAGCTAAACCCCAACAAATGCACATTCCGGGTACGTTCTGGTAAACTGCCGGGGTTCATTGTAAGTGAAAAGGGAATTGAAGTTGACCCTGACAAAGTCAAATCCATTCAGGAGATGCCCTCACCTAGGACTGAAAAGGAAGTTTGGGGGTTCCTAGGTAGATTGAACTACATTTCTAGGTTCATATCTCACCTTACTGCAACTTGTGAGCCCTTGTTCAAATTGCTAAGAAAAGAACAAACGGTCAGGTAGAACGACGATTGCCAGAAGGCGTTTGACAAAATCAAGGAGTACCTACAAGAACCTCCGATTCTTATGCCTCCAGTTGAAGGAAGACCTCTAATAATGTACCTGACAGTATTAGAAGGATCAATGGGGTGTGTGTTGGGCCAGCATGACGAGTCTGGTCGAAAAGAGTATGCAATATACTACCTAAGCAAAAAGTTTATCGACTGTGAACAACGTTATTCACTGCTCGAGAAAACTTGATGTGCTTTAGCGTGGGCTGCTCACCGACTAAGATAGTATATGTTGACCCACACTACTTTATTGATCTCAAAAATGGATCCAGTCAAGTACATATTTGAGAAGCCAACACTTACCGGAAGGGTTGCAAGATGGTAAATGATTCTGACAGAATATGACATTCAGTACACATCTCAAAAAGCCATCAAAGGCAGTGTACTGTCTGACTATCTAGCTGAGCAACCCATTGATGATTACCAGCCAATGAGATTTGACTTCCCTGATGAAGACATCATGTTCCTGAAAGCGAAATATCATGAAGAGCCTGTTCACACTGAGGGGCCTGACCCAGAAGAAGAATGGACAATGATGTTTGATGGGGCTGTCAATATGAATGGTCGTGGAGTTGGTGCAGTGTTCATTACGCCTAAAGGAGTTCACATGCCTTTCTCGGCAAAACTCACCTTTGCATGCACTAACAACGAAGCTGAATACGAAGCCTGTATCATGGGTCTTGAGGAAGCCATTGACCTCAGGATCAAGACTTTAACTGTATTCGAAGATTCATCTCTGGTAATCAATCAAACCAACGGCAAATGGTACACTCACCAAGGGCATCTGATTCCATACCGTGACTATACGAGGAGATTATTGAATTTCTTCACAATAGTCAAACTTGAGTACATCCCTCGAGACGAAAATCACTTTACAGATGCTCTAGCTACCATTTCCTCCATGATCAAAGTTCAGGCTGCCAACTTTGTGCCTCGAATTTCAGTATCCTGACTAGACCGACCGGCATACGTATTCTCTGTGGACATTGCTAAAGATGACAAGCCTTGGTTCCATGACATCAAATGCTTCTTAGAGGATCAGACATACCCACCTGGGGCATCATCCAATGATAAGAAGACATTAAGAAGACTGGCTGGTAGTTTCTTCCTGAATGCTGATGGTTCATTATACAAGAGAAACTTTGACATGGTGCTTCTCAAATGTGTTGATAAGAAAGAAGAAGATTTGCTGATGCACAAGGTGCATGAAGGATCTTTTGGTACCCATGCTGGAGGGAATGCAATGGCTAAGAAGTTGTTAAGGTCAAGTTACTACTGGATAACAATGGATGCAGACTGTTGTGCCTATGCCAGGAAGTGTCATAAATGCCAGATTTAAGCAGACAAAGGGCATGTGCCTCCGAATCCGTTGAATGTAATGTCTTCACCTTGGACCTTTTCCATATGGGGCATTGACATGATTGGAAAGATCGAACCGACTGCTTCAAATGGCCACAGATTCATCCTGGTAGCCATTAATTATTTCACCAAGTGGGTTGAAGCAGCTTCATATGCAAACGTCACCAGACAAGTGGTAGCCTGATTCCTGAAAAGAGACATCATCTGTCGATATGGAGTACCCGAGCGAATCATTACTGATAATGGTTCCAATTTGAACAACAAAATGATGGCAGAACTGTGCCGGGACTTCAAAATCCAACATCCCAATTCTTCTCCTTACAGGCCAAAGATGAATGGCGCTGTTGAGGCAGCTAACAAGAACATTAAGAAGATTGTGCAAAAGATGGTGGTCACCTACAAAGACTGGCATGAGATGCTACCGTTTGCCTTGCATGGGTACCGTACCTCAATCAGAACATCCATTGGGGCAACACCGTATCAGCTTGTGTATGGTATAGAAGCAGTCCTACCTATTGAAGTCTAATTACCCTCCATACGGGTGATGATGGATGTCAAACTGAATGAAGCAGAATGGGTCCGATCTTGGTACAATCAATTGAATCTGATCGAAGAAAAGAGATTAGCTGCAATCTGTCATGGGTAGTTATATCAGAAGAGAATGAAGAAAGCCTTCGATCAGAAAGTCAGGCTTCGGGAATACCAAGTAGGAGATCTTGTGCTGAAAAGACTCCTTCCTCCTCATACAGACCATAGGGGAAAGTGGACTCCGAACTACGATGGTCCGTTCATAGTAAAGAAAGTTTTTTCTGGTGGAGCACTGATGCTCACTACTATAGATGGTGAAGATTTCTTATCCCCTGTGAATTCAGATGCAGCTAAAAAATACTTCGCATAAAATGACCCGCTGGACATAAAAACAGAATGTAAGTCCAGGCAAAAATAGGGCATCCCGGCGAGTCAAAAATAGAATAAAAGACTCGGGCAAAAATAAGGGAAAATCAAAAGAATGTACACCCGCGGAGTTGAAAAGCCGCATTGGACAGCTCAGGCAAAAAAGGGTATCCCAGTGGATTGAAAACCCGAAAGGGCGATCCACGCAAAACAAGGGAATAAGCGAACAACTGCATTCTGAATTCGTTTGTATCACTTAAAACACGGCAAGCCTCGAAAGGTTAAAGCGTCGGTCAGAATCAACTTTCTTCAGAAAACAAGATGAGAAGAACGTCAAGGTCATACGGGTCATAGCAAAGGGAAGCTCACTGAAGCGTCATCAACAATGCCAACACCTTTATTTTTCTCAATTTTGTAACAATCTCCTCATTTCAGGGGATTTGTTTCTTTGACTGTACTTTCCAAATTCAGGCACCCAGATTAATAAAATCAGAGTTTTCAGTCACACTTCATCTTGTACATTTTTGTTTCATTTGCAAAATGTCTAATATCCATGATATAATATTTGCATAAAACAGATGTGCCTTTCTAAATTACATGCTTGCAGGAAATGTATTTACTTTCAGGAATATCTAACTCCTATGACGGAATCCGGTAAGGGATACCTCGAGATACCTGTGTGTTTCTTTGTCTTAACAGGATTGCAGGTATTCAATACGCGACATGGGGCATGCCAAACGTACTCCATCCCTGTAAACACCCCAAATTTGCCCTCACTAAGTTCACACCATGGCTTGTGATCTTTCTCATTAGCATTAGTTCAATCATAGCATATCATGTGGCATTTTTGCTTCACTGCATTAGGTCAGGTCCATCTGCATCTAGGGTTTGTGATCTGAGCAATCCATGATTCATTTGAGCCACCCCAAAGGTCTTAAATCATCTCAAGAGGGTCCATGTATGTCCACTCATCATATTATATCCTCCAAAGATCAAGGAAGTCATAAAATCACAAGAACTTGCCAGGCATAGAAGCAGAGCCAAGGTTTAACTACACAGATGACCTAAAATTAGGGTTTTGGTTTCAGAGGCCATAACTCCAATTTTTTTGGTCATTCTTGTTTCCTTTGGTCTCAATATGATATAAGGATCATACATACCAAGTTTGATGGAAAAATTAATTGTGGAAGTCATCTGATCATTGGTAGCTTCTTGAGAAAGTCAGAGCCAAATCAGGGCATCTGAGGCCCCCATCAATGGACCCAAAGTGGATTTTTCATCAAAATGAAGTTATATGGTCTTTATTTGATCATTGAAGTGCTTAGAAGTTCACAAAATTGAAGAAAAGTGAGCAAAACCAAAAGTTGCCAAAAATGGAAATGACTTGTAATGCAAACTTTCCATTTTGGGAATGTTTTTCAACCTCCTCTTTCTCAACCAAAAATGCCTCAAATGAAAAATTCTTGGTCAAGAAAGTTGTAGATTGGATCATTCCCTTTTCAAAAAGTACAAGAACAAGATCTAATTCATTTTTGAACTCAAGTTATGCCTTCCCAAAGTTGGTAAAAATCACATAATTTCATATTTCATACCAAAGGGGGATTTTTGCAAAACCTCATGCCAAGCTATTTTATGACTTCAAATGGACTTCTACACATCATAACATCATTATGCAATGCCTAAAACTCAGAATTGCCCAAGGAATTTCACATTTCCATGACTTGCACATGAAGAAATCCAAAAGGGGCCAAAGTTCACAAAATTTGCAAAGAAACCCCACAACTCCTCACAAACTTGCTGAATTGCCACAAGTTGCATTCCATGGACATCCTTGAATCAAGCTGCACCAGACATGCCTTTGTACTTGGCCTGAACTTGCCCATACTTCAAAGGACAACTTTGTTGACTTTTTTGCAAAACAAGCCATACCAATCAGCATAGCACACACCAACTCCACAGGCCTATCACAACTTGATACATGGGCAAAATGCAAGCCATTTCACACAAGAACACAACCTGAACTCTCCCATAGCTCAGCATTCACAAAAACCTCCCTCTTTGCATTTTCTATCGAAACACACAACTCAGCCATTCATTCTTCAAACCAACACCACCATTCATCTCAGCATCAATCACTGATCATTTCCCACCCTTCACTTTGCCCTAAAAGCCACCATACACAAAACACAATTTTCTTCCCCCTTTGAACTGAACTTCATCAAACTCACAAACCAGCCATAAAAAACTCCAACTAAGCATCAAAGCTTCTTCAGGGAGGTCATTAGAGGCATTTTGAAGCAAGAAAGCAGCCTGAAAGCTCTAGGGTTGAAAGCTCCATCTCAGGTAGCTCTCTCAAACTTTTTTTCCAGAAATCTTTTTTAAGGTTATAGAAATGTTCCTTGTGATCCCCTGAGTACACTAAGCTTTGTAGTTTTGAAAATAGTTGAGAAATGAAGTTGTATGGTTGTTCTGAAATTTCTGCCATTTTTGTTCTTTGATTCGAATCTTGTTAATGGCTGAAAAGAAATGAAGTTTGAGGGTGGGGTTGAGCTTAGGAAGGTGAGAGGAATCAATCTGGAGCTTTAGGACTCCAGAAATGACCTAGGGAGCGTTTTGGGAAATTTTCAGGGGAGAGGTGGCCGGAGAAGATGACCGGAGGTCATTTCTGGCCACCTGAAAGTGATTAGTGTAATTAATTAGGGTTAGGGTTTGTTTTGAACGTGGGTCGTCTGATCAAGTTTCCCGCGCGTGTTTGTGTGGTTTGGATCATGTCATTAAAATTTAATTAAGTTTATTTAATTAATTAATCAGAATTAAGGGAGTTTGAATCTGGGCTGTCCAGATGCGCGCCTAGTCAAACATTTCAAACCCAGATTGCATCCTGGCTCTCCATTCATCATACTTCCATTAATTCATATTTTTATTTCATTTGTTTCTATTTTATTTGTACGAATTTTTAAAAATAGGAAAAAACATCAAAAAATTCTGAAAATTTTTATCAAAGCTTTTAATAATTTTCAGAACCCAAAAATATTTTTATTTTTATTTTTTTGCATTAAAAAATATTTTTAAATCATTTAAATGATTATTTTTAATTAGTTAATGAAATTAATTAATTAAAAATACATTTAAGTATTTAAAAATCACAAAAAAATTCAGAGAACATTTACAAACATTTACAAACTCAGAACACAAATTTATTTTTTGTTTTGATCATGCTTTGACATTTTTCAATTGAATTAGGGTTCTTAAACATGAATATTTTTAACCCTAACTTCAAAAATTCATAACCTTTAAACCAAAGTGAGTTTGTGAATGATTCTTTTTGCATTATGTTATGCATGGTTTCAAGCATCTAAAAACATTTTTGTTTCATTTTTATCTTTCATTTTCAATTTGTTTGGCATTTTCCATTAAGGATTATCCTTAAAACCCTAGAAACTTCAAAAATTCATAAGTCCCTCTAGGTTTAGCTTCTGACCTCCCCCTTTGGATGGCAACCTAGTATAGGTTTAGGGTTCCTTTGAATGCATTTTCAATTTTTTATCATGTCATTTGCTTCTGTCTTTGCCATTTGCATCTCACATGTTCATATAACCCTAATTTTGTACCTTCACTTGTATTCATCTTGCATTTGCTTCCATCCATGAACTTGCCATGACATTTTGTGCATTCACATGACTCATAAGACATCCTAGGACACATTAGAATCATGTTTGATCATTACATCATCCATTTTCCTTGTTATGCTTTCATTTCATTTCATATGCATGCATGAAATTTCATGTTCCTTTCATGCTCCATTTGCATCTTCATTGCTTATATGATCATCCACCTCTCATGACATACATTTGCATCATCTCTTAGCATCATAAACATCTTAAACATGCTTCTGGTTTTGGTTTGAACCATTGCATCCTTTTCATTTTCATTTCATTTTCTGTTCCTTTTACTAACTTTTCAGGTGGTAAGTGTTTTGAGAAGTGGAATTGCCTCCACTTCTCATAATCTCTTCTCATCTCTCTTATGCATCTTTGCTGCATCTTGTATTTGTCTTAGAGTGAGCTTGCTCATTCATGCTCCCTCCTCACGTTCTTTCTTCAAGCAACTTATCTTCTTAAGTGAAGTAAGTTGACTTGCTTCTTTCTGCTTCTTCTCCTTCCATCTTTGCTTCTTCCTTGGTGGCTCATCTTGAAGACTTCTTGCAAGCCTCATAAACCCTAGGAACACCCAAGCATGATTATTATTATTAGGGTTTGATTAGTCCCCCATTAGTTTTACCTTTGTGTCATCTTTTGTGTCTTCTCTTATCATCTCTTAATCAAGGACTAAACCCTAAAGGTTTTAAGGCTTTGTGATTAAGGTTATGCCTGTATTCTTCTATTAGGATGGAGTGTATAACTTTAATCCTAAGTGTTAAACCCTTAATGTGTTTAAATCCTCTAATCAATTCACCTAATAATCACTAAGACATCAATCTTGTAACTTGGGCCTTGCATTAGGGTTTTAATTCTTCCTTAAATGGTTAAGAAGGACTAACCCTAGTGTTAATGGACAAGTCCCCCTCAAGTTGTCTTACAAACCATAAAATTCACTTCTTAACCTCACCATTAACTAAAATCCACATTTATAAAGGCCTTGTTTTGTCATGAGGTTAATCCCTAATCATGGATTAAGTTGAGGAGCCTTTCTCAGCTTAAATGTTCTCATCTATTATCCTTCTATTAGGATGGTGTAATGAGTCCATTAAATCCTTGATTATGGCTTAAACTCATTACTTAACGCTAAACAAAAACTCCAGAAACATCTAAATAAATGCAAATAGGTTAATGATCTTAACCCTACATCATGGTGATTAAGGGTGAGGTGTTTACTTCATGCTTAAGGTATTCTCATTACCCCTAATCAGAGGGAGGATGTGATGAGTTTACTAACCTTTGGTTTAGGCTTAAGCTCATTAACTCATGACAAAACTCCAAAAGCAATAAAAGATTGAAAATACCAAAAACAAACAATAATCGTCTCCTTCGGGATTCTTTTCTCATCTCGTTCACTCACAAACGAGAACTTGCTTCTTCCGTCTAATGCAAGACAGTTTGCACCTGAGTTAGACAGGTCATGCACTTGAGCATAGACAAGCAAGCAGTTCACCATTCAATTCATCTTTCAGTCTCTTTGAGTCGAACTACGATGTTCTGACTTCCTCATTGCACGAGAGGATACGTAGGCATAACTTAACGGTTATCGAACAAAAGTCTCTGTTCATTCCCCCTCTTCCAGCATCATTCTTTAAGCCTCATAGTCTTGAGCTTTACACTCTTTCTTTGCACTGACACTTCTCTTATTCACTTCACATTTCTTTTTTACACTGACACTTGCATTCTTTTCCAGCTTTGATACACAGAAAGCACTAACACTACCCCTTTAAACACAAACTCTCAAGCGTGTATCCCGTCGAGTACGACGGACAATCTGGGTGCTAATATCTTCCAAGGTTGTAACTCACCCCCTTTCTCAGTTTCTCTGGTTCGCAACTGTCTTGTCCATCTTTTCTTAGGTTTATGCAGCATTACCTTTCCTTCGGGATAAAAATGCCTAGCTGGCGACTCTATTCATTCCTTCCTCTTTCGCCGACCGTTCGCTTCTGTACCCCTCTTGACCAGGTGTCATTTGGTTGGAGCGACACTCCCCTAACAGTATCTGGAATGTTTTTCCCCAGCGAAGTTGCAGGCATCACTTCCCCAGCACATCTTCTTCAAGCAGCATCAGGAAATGCTCATTTCCCCAGCTGAGTTGTCAAGTTTCCTCATCCTCAGAAGGATCCTCACAGAAATCTCTAGGAAGATCGTTCAGCGATATTTCCTCCCCCAACATAGTGTTAAGGATGAGGGGAACCATCTCCCCACAGAGCTCCAGCCTCTCACAAGAAGAGCAATGTCTGAAATTCTCACACAACAAAGTGACGAAAGCTTCCTCATCCCCAGCTGGTTTATCTCCTCACCGGATAGGTCCATCAGTGATCTAGTCCCCAAGCAGAACCATATGTTTTATTAGATCTACCAATGATCTCTTCCCCAGCTGGGATTCTCCTTCAAGCAGATCAGCCAGAGATCTTCACAGTAGCGGGATCCGAATCCCGAACCGATTTCTTTTGCATAATCATAGCATTCGCATCATTTTCCCCCCAGAGCGTAGCATTCTGTCTGATACAAAACATTACGGAAAAAATCAAACATATTGCATGATCACAAGTTAGGTTCGAACTAGTTACCTGTAAATACCAACAGTACCTCATCAACAATATACAAAATGCATCCCTTGCACATAAAAGCCAAAGCGTCCCTTTGCACTCTCAAATACAGATACATGCTCCTTTTGACACTCGTCTATGTCATCATTCCCCAGTAAAGTATCCAGAACACTTTCTACCAAAAGATACTGGTCCTTCTCGACACTCGTCCGTGTCATTTCAATTTCCCTAGCAGAAATCCAAAGCGTCCCCTTTGCACTCTCAAACACATACCCATGTTCATATATACTTTCGACACTCGTCCGTCATATCATTCCCTGCAGATATAAACCAAACCAATGCTTATACACTCTCTTGACACCCGTCCGTGTCACCTGTCCCCAGCACAGTTGCCCAAACACTTATTTACAATACTTCTTTCGACACTCGTCCGTGTCATCCTATCCCCCACAGTGCCAAAACACTTATACCTTTTTATTTTAGAAAGCGTAAACACTCGTCCGTTTTTACCATTCCCCAGCAAGTCCCCAACACAACATTTTTTTTTACAGACATTCGTCCTATGTCGCGATACTTTCGGCAGCCGTACCCTGCCAGGTGATCGTCCTTCACCTATGGATGACCGTCCCTCATCCTTTCCCCAGCAGAGTCTCCATTATTGGAACCCTTTTTTCCATCCGACATTCGTCCTATGTCGTGATATTTAGCAGCCGTCCCCTGCTAGGTGATCGTCCTTCACCTTTTTGATGATCGTCCTTCATCATTTTATCCGATGGTCGTCCCCATCGTTGATCTTGTTATCTGACACTCGTCCTATGTCATGATAAACCCTGAGAGCAGCCGTACCCTGCTAGGTGATCGTCCTTCACCTCTTGATGATCGTCCTTCATCATGCTTATCCGATGGCCGTCCCCATCGTCGACCTTTTCTATCCGGCATTCGTCCTATGTCGTGATAAAGAGCAGCTGTCCCCTGCTAGGTGATCGTCCTTCACCTTTGATGATCGTCCTTCATCATTTATTTCATTTATTCTTTGAACCGATGGTCTTCCCCATCGTTGTTTATCTTACCTTTGCAAACCTGATGGTCATCCCCATCATTACCTTTACCTTTAATCACCAGAGAATTTTACCCGATGGCCGTCCCCATCATGATTTCTTTACTTGCCCAGCATGTCGGCCGTCCCCGTCATTGCTTTATCCCCAGCAGTCGTCCTCTGCTCGATGGTCGTCCTCCATCGCCCGCATGTGATGATCATACTTTACTACCTCTTACAATTTATATCCATTTCCTTCTTCTCCCCAGTGAGTGCAAATTTTGGACTGTCTATGGTATTCAACCACAAGTTATCTTGTTTGTCTGTTAAGCCAGGCGCTTACATCCTGCACAGCTAACTCATGCTTGAATAGGGGCAGCTGTAAACACCCCAAATTTTCCGTCACTAAGTTCACACCATGGCTTGTGATCTTTCATCTTTGCATAGGTTTAAGCATATCATATCATATTGCATATTTATTTCATCTGCATAGTTCAAGTTCATCTGCATCTAGGGTTTGTGAACTGAGCAATCCAGGATCCATCTGAGCCACTCCAAAGGCCACCAATCATTCCAAGAGGGTCCATGTATGTTCAATCATCATTTTATATCCATCAAAGATCAAGGAAGTCAAAGAATCACAAGAACTGGCAAAGCATGGAAGCAGAGCTAGGGTTTCACTGCACAGATGACCTGAAGTTAGGGTTTTGGTTTCAGAGGCTATAACTCCTAATGTTTTGGTCATTATTGTTTCTAAGGGTCTCAATATGTTATAAGGATCATTTGTACCAAGTTTGATGAAGAAATTCATTATGGAAGTCATCTGATCACTGGGTAACTACTTGAGCAAGTCAGAGCAAAATCAGGGCATTTGAGGCCCCTATCCATGGAACCAAAGTGGATTTCTCATCAAATTAAAGTTATATGGTCTTTATTTGATCATTGAAGTGCTTGGAAGTTCACAAAATTGAAGAAAAGTGAGCTAAACCAAATGTTGCCAAAAATGGAAATGACTTGTAATGTAAACTTTCCATTTTGGGAAAGTTTTTCAACCTCCTCTTTCTCAACCAAAAATGCTTCAAATGAAAAATTGTTGGTCATGAAAGTTGTATATTGGATCATTCCCTTTTCAAAAAGTACAAGAACAAGTCCTAATTCATTTTGGAACTCAAGTTATGGCTTGTCAAAGTTTGCAAAAATCACATAATTTTCAAGAATGCACCAAAGAGGGATTTTTGCAAAACCACTTGCCAAGGCATTTTGTGACTTCAAATACACTTCTAATCATCATACCAACATAGCACATTGTCTAAAATTCAGAATTGCCAAAAGAATTTCAATATTTCATGCCTTGCCCATGAAGAAATCTCAAAGGGGTCAAACTTTCTCCAAATTGCAAAATGACACATAACTTTGTTTCAACTTGCTGAATTGCCTCAAAACCATTTCCATGGACCTCCTTGATCCATGCTGCGCATGGACAAGCCAAGAAGCCAGCTGCACCATTGCCCATACCTCATTTACAAAACTTTTGACTTTTTGGCAAGAAGCCCATACCAATCAGCTGTAGACACCACCCACTCTCTGGCCTATCACAGCATGTTATGTGGATCAAACCCAAGCCATAACACACAAGCTAAGAGCTCCAAGAACTCAGCATCTCAAAAATCATCCCTCTTGCAAATTCCTTCAAAACTCTTTGAATAGTCACTCAATCTCCAAACAAATTTCACCATTGATCTCAAAATCATCCACTGAACACAAAGCAACCATTGAAACAACCAAGAACACCCCATACACAAAACACGATTCTTGACTGGTTGAGTTGCTACCACTCAAACCAGCCACTCTCAAGGCCTTCCAAGCATCAAAGATTCATCAGGAGGTCAAAAGGAGTCATTTTTCACAAGAGAGGTGACCAGAAAGCTCCAAATTGAGGAAGTTCAAGCTCAGGTAGCTTCTTCAAACTTTTTTCCAGAAACGTTATTTTAAGTTCTTAGAGTGTTCATTATGTTGTGCTGATCATGTTGATACCTTTAGTTTTTAAAATGGTTGCATATTGAGCATTTAACGAGCTTCTGAAACATTTTGTCGTTTTTGAATTTCTCTTCGAATCATGAGATTGAGCCATAATAAATTTGTTTTGAGAGTGGATTTGAGTTCAGGAGAGTGAGGTGAGTTGATCTGGAGCTTTAGAGCTCCAGAAATAACCTAGGGTTGAAGTTTGGGGTTTGCTTAGGGAGAGTCTGGCCGGAGAAGATGACCGGAGGTCTTCTCCAGCCACCTGAAAGTGATTAGCTGGCTAATTAGGGTTAGGGCAAGGTTTGAATGAGAGTCGTCTGATCTTAGCTTCCCGAGTGTGTTTTGAGGGTGGAGATTAGTTAATTAATCTTAATTCTGGATTAAATAATTAATTAATTAGGATTAGATAAGTTTGAATTATGAGCATTGGATGTGGCACGCAGTCAACCTTAAAATCCCCTGAATCAACCTAAGCCCTTAGATCAGCTTACTTCCAATTAATTCAGTTTTTAATTCATATTTTCTCATTTATTTTGCATAATTAATTTAAAATAGCTAGAAAATTCCAAAAAATATTTTCTCTTGCATTTTCACTTCAAATATTTTTATCAACCAGAAAACATTTTTATTTTTATTTTTTGCATTAAAAAATCATTTTTAAAATATTTAAATGTTTATATTAATTAATTAATGGAAATTAATTAATTAAAATATCATTTAGGTTTCTAAAAATCCCAAAAAAATTCATATTGCATCTTAGGACATTTAGAAACATTGTCATACCATCAATACAAATTTATTTTGGTTTTGAACAATCTTTGACAATTTTCTTGAATTTATGGTTCATAAAATTTCCATTTTTGAACCCTAACTTCAAGAATTCTTTTCTGCCTAACCATGCATGGTATGACATTGATTCTTTTTGCATTGATCTTCATATAGCATGTAGTATCTAGCATAATTTTGTCACAAATTTCTTTTGCATTTGTGATTTGATTTGCATTATTTCCCTTAAGGTGCCTTAAAACCCTAGATAACTTAGAAAATTCATAACTTCCTTAGGGTTAAGAGTTAGGTCTCCTCCTTTGGGGTGTGATATCATATGGGGTTAGGGTTCCTCTAAGTTCATTTTCAAGTTTTTATCTTGTCATTTGCTTCTGTTTTTGACTTTTACATCTCATGTTGCATGAAAACCCTAATTTCTCATCTTCATTTGTATACATCTTGCATATGTATTCATTCAAGAACTTGCAATGACATTTCATACATTCACATGACTTCTAAGAAATCATAGGACACATTATACTCATGCTTGATCATTTCTTCATCCATTTTCCATGTTATGCATTCATTACATTCCATGAACATTCATGTGTTTTCATGCTTCTTACATGCTTCATTTGCATTCTCATCTCTTGTATGATCATCCAATGCACTTGACATACATTTGCATCATCTCTTAGCATAATTTACATCATTAATATGCTTCTGGTTTTGGTTTGCATCCTTGCATACATCTCATTTTCATTTCATTCTTTCTTTCATTGCTGAATTTTGCTTTTGCTTTAGAATGAGCTTGCTCATTCATGTTCCTCCTTCACCTTCTTTTTTCAAGTAACTTACCTTCTTAAGTGAAGTAAGTTAACTTGTTATCTTCTGTTTCTCTTCCTTTCCTCTAGCTTCTCCTTGGTGTCTATTCTTGAAGATCTCTTGCAAGCCTCATAAACCCTAGGAACACCCAAGCATGATAACAATTAGGGTTTTGATTAGTCCCCCCATTAGTTTTACCTTTGTGTCTTCTTTTGTGTCTCTCTTCTCATCTCATAATCAGAGACTAAACCTTTAAGGTTTTAAGGATTTGTGATTAAGGTTATGCCTGCATCCATCTCTTAGGATGGAGTGTATAACTTTAATCCTAACTGTTAAACATTTAATGTGTTTAAATCTCTTAATCAATCCACCTTAATAATCACTAAGACAATAGCTTGTAACTTGGGCCTTACATTAGGGTTTTAATTCTTCCTTAATTGGTTAAGAAGGACTAACCCTAGTGTTAATGGACAAGTCCCCCTCAAGTTGTCTTACAAACCATAAAACTCATTTCTTAACCTTACCATTAACTAAAATCCACTTTAATAAAGGTTTTGTTTTGTCATGAGGTTAATCCCTAATCATGGATTAAGTTGAGGTATCTTCCTCAGCTTAAATGTTCTCATCTATTATCCTTCTATTAGGATGGTGTAATGAGCCCATTAAATCCTTGATTATGGCTTAAACTCATTACTTAACACTAAACAAAAACTCCAAAAACATCTAAATAATCACAAGTAGGTTAATGATCTTAATCCTACATCATGGTAATTAAGTCTGAGGTGCTTACTTCATACTTAAGGTAATATCATTACCCCTAATCAGAGGGAGGATGTGATGAGTTTACTAACCCTTAGTTTAGGCTTTATCTCATTAACTTATGACAAACACAAAAAAGCAATAAAAGATTGAAAACACAAAAACAAACAATAATCGTCTCCTCCGGGATTCTTTTCTCACCTCATTCACTCACAAACGAGAACTTGCTTCTTCCGTCTAATGCAAGACAGTTAGAACCTGAGTCAAACAGGTCATACACTTGAGCATAGGCAAGCAAGCAGTTCATCAGTCAATTTATTTTTCAGTCTCTTTGAGTCGAACTACGGTGTTCTGACTTCCTCATTGCACGAGAGGATACGTAGGCATAACTTAACTATTATCGAACAAAAGTTTTGTCTCTTCCCCCCTCTTCCAGCATTATTCTTTCAAGCCTCATTCCTGAGCATTTCACTTCACTTCCTTGCACTGACACCTGTACATTCTTTTCCAGCTTTTGCACACAGATAGCACTGACACTTCCCCTTTAAACACAAATATTTCAAGCATGGATCTCGTCGAGTACGACGGACAATCTGGGTGCTAATACCTTCCCAGGTTGTAACCAACCCCCTTTCTCAGTTTCTCTGGTTCACGACCGTCTTATCCATATCTTTCTAGGTTTATGCAGCATTACCTTTCCTTCGAGATAAAAATGCCTAGCTGGCGACTCTTTTCACTTCATTTCATTTCTCCTCTCGCCGAACGTTCGCGTTTGTACCCTATCTGACCCAGTGTCATTTGGTGGGAGCGACAGATATGCCATTTTTGGATGATAAAATGTCCAGGGTGGACCAAAAACCAACATAACTTGGACGATGACTTGAGGGTCGAACTTGGGGTTCGAGTCTGAACTTAGGATTCAAGGTTGAACTTAGGGTTCAACAAGAAAGACGATGTTGGGGTTCGAACATGAACTTGGGGTTCCACAAGAAAGATGGACTTGGGGTTCGAAAATGAACTTGGGGTTCAACAAGAAAGACCAACTTGGGGTTCGAAAATGAACTTGGGGTTCAAGGTTGAACTTGGGGTTCAAAAATGAATTTGGGGTTCAAGGTTGAACTTGGGGTTCATCAAGAAAGACGAACTTGGGGTTCGAAAATGAACTTAGGGTTCAAGGTTGAACTTGTGGTTCAACAAGAAAGACGAACTTGGGGTTCAAAAATGAAGTTGGGGTTCAAGGTTGAACCTGGAGTTCAACAAGAAAGATGAACTTGGGGTTCGAAAATGAACTTGGGGTTCAAGGTTGAACTTAGTGTTCAACAAGAAAGACGAACTTGGGGTTCGAAAATGAACTTGGGGTTCAAGGTTGAACTTGCGGTTCAACAAGAAAGACGAACTTGGGGTTCAAAAATGAACTTGGGGTTCAACAGGAAAGACAAAATTAGGGTTTGAAAATGAACTTGGGGTTCAACAAGAAAGACGAACTTGGGGTTCGAAAATGAACTTGGGGTTCAAGGTTGAACTCGGGGTTCAACAAGAAAGACGAACTTGGGGTTCAAAAATGAACTTGGGGTTCTCTGTAGGGAGTACTTTAGGTTGTTTGAGGAAATTCTCCGGGCTCTTATGAGAGGTACCATAACTGGCTTATGCTTCGTCTGCATTTGTTTGAATTTTTATGGCGTAATGCTCCATAATGATAGAAATGATACGCTTTTGAGGATGCAAATGTAATGATGCAGATGCTAAGAGATCTCCTGATGAGGAGATAACATGTATCTTTGACGACTTTTTTGGGGAAGAAATAATCACTGATTTGATTTAATGACTCCTTGTGGAAATGAGCAACTTTGCAAGGGATATTGTTAATGACACTGGCTCTGAACTGCCATCATTTCCAAAAATAAATTGGATTTTGAAATTTTGAAGAGCCAAGACCCTGTTGGGGATGATCTTGATTTGGGAGGTACGCTACCCATTGAACTCAGTTGGGGAAGTGATAACCTTCTGACTTGGCAGGGGAATAGATATGTTGATATTCCGCTGAGGAAGGAAACTCGCTGGGGAAACTCCTTAGATACACGGTCTTCTGCTTGGGGAAGAAATGTCTCCATATGTTGTCGGAGGTAAGAAGACTCTGACGAGGATTGCTCCTTTTTCAAAGGAAAATCTCTGCTTGGGGATACTATCTGTCTTCTCTCTATAGGGGATTATCAAAGAAAACGTGTTTGTTGATGACACCCGTTCAAAGAACTTGCTGGAGGCTTCTTGAGGATCTGCTAGGGCTTGCTAGCAATACCTGTACATGCACATGCACAAACACAACTAATAGCGCCTACAACATTAAGAGTTAGTCTGGCATGTACGCCCCGGGCTCATGGTCTGAATCACCATCTTGGTCACTCGACGTTTTGGAGTTGTATTAAATGTTTCTGTCCTCCTACATGGGTTAGAAAGCATTCAAATGTTCGTAATGCAATTTTAATCACAATTTGCTGGACATTTTTGCCATCAGTCAATGTTAGATGAAATACAAAAATATAACCATATGGATACAGATTTGACTAAAATTGAATTTTATTAATTGGTAAGTGGCCCTGAATATGCGTTACATCTGGAAGCAATCCCTGGAAAGAGGAAATTGCTCAAAAGGAAAACAAACTATCCTATTGGAAATGTGAAGTATGGATCTCATCAAGCTCCGACCCGGCTATGACTTGTATATCTTCACGACTCTCTGCTTGCTTTGCCTTTGAGGAAAGTGATTGAATCGGTCTTCAGCCCTTAGGATGCCCTTGGTTGCAAATGGATCACAAATATCGCAGACCGCAGTCGTTCATGTTAGTCCCTCTTTTGCATGGATCGCCCTCTCGGTTTTTCAATCCACCGGGATAACCTTTTTTGCTTGAGCTGTCCAATATGGCTTTTCAGCTCAACGACTATACATTTATTTCCAAATATTTCCCTAATTTTTTCCCGAGCCTTTTATTCTGTTTTTGGCTCGCCGGGATGCCCATTTTTTCCTGGATTTTTATTCTGTTTTTATCCAGCGGGTCTTTTTACACGAAGTATTTTCTTATTGCGTTTGCATTGACAGGGGATTGGAAGTCATCGCCATCCACGGTTGTTAGCATCAAGGGTCCGCCCGAGAAGAACTTTTTAACCACGAATGGACCTTCATAATTGGGTGTCCACTTGCCCCTGTGGTCATTGAGAGGAGGAAGAATCCTTTTCAACACCAAGTCACCTGGTATGTACCGTTGAGGCCGTACTTTCTTGTCGAAAGCCTGTTTCATTCGCCGTTGATACAACTGTCCATGGCATACAACTTTTAGGCGTTTCTCTTCAATGAGGCTCAATTGATTGTACCTGGCTCAGAGCCATTCAACTTCATCTAGCTTGACATCCATCATTATTCTCAACGAGGGGATCTTGACTTCAACTGGTAGGTCTGCCTCCATACCATACACCAGTGAGAATGGGGTTGCCTCTGTCAAAGTACGCACAAACATTCAGTACCCATGTAGTGCAAATGGTAGCATCTCATGCCAATCCTTATACGTCACAACCATCTTCTGAACGATTTTCTTGATATTCTTGTTGGCCGAATCGATAAAACCATTCATCTTTGGGCAATACAACAAAGAGTTGTGATGCTCTATTTTGAAATCCCGGCACAAGTCAACCATCATCTTGTTATTGAGGTTATAACCATTATCAGTAATGATTCTCTCAGTAATTCCATACCGGAAAATGATATCTCTTTTGATATATCGGGTTACCACTTGCTTGGTAACATTGGCATAAGATGCCGCTTCAACCCACTTTGTGAAGTAGTCTATAACAACCAGGATGAAGCGGTGACCGTTGGAAGCTATTGGCTCAATCTTGCCAATGATATCAATGCCCCACATGGCGAACGGCCTAGGTGAAGACATGACGCTGAATGGATTTGGAGGTACATGGACCTTATCAGCATAGATCTGGCACTTGTGACATTTGCGGGAATATTTACAGCAATCAGATTCCATGGTGATCCAATAATATCTCGACCTTAACAGCTTCTTTTCCATAACATGTCCTCCAGCATGGGTACTGAAGGAACTTTCATGAACCTCTTGCATCAACAGTTCTTCTTTTTGTCTATCCACGCATCTGAGCAGGACCATGTCGAAGTTCCGCTTGTATAACACATCATCTTGATTCAAGAAGAATCCACCTGCTAGCCTCCTGAGAGTCTTCTTGTCTTTACTGGATGCCCCAGTCGGGTATTCTTGAGACTTCAAGAATTTCTTGATATCATGATACCAAGGTTTACCGTCTTCAACACCGTCAACTACGAAGACGTAGGCAGGTCTTTCGAGACGAGATACCATGATTCGAGGCACGTAGTTCTCTTGACAAACTTTGATCATGGACAACAAAGTTTCCAGAGCATCAGCATACTGATTCTCATCTCGTGGTATATAATGCAGCTTGACCTTGGTGAAGAAAGTTAACAACCTCCTGGTATATTCCCTGTAAGGAGTCAGGTGAGGTTTATGAACTAACCACTAGCCATTGACTTGATTTACGACCAGAGCAGTATCTCCGAAGATCTCGAGGTTCTTGATTCGCAAGTTAATTGCTTCCTCGATCCCCGTGATGCAAGCTTCATACTCTGCTTCATTGTTGGTACATTCGAATGTAATCTGAGCTGTGAAAGGCATATGGACCCCCTTGTCGCTCCCCGGATTTTCATCCCGGTGAAAACACAAACTGTCGGCGATGTTGGAGGTTGAGGTTGAATAGAGTCGCCAGTTAGGCATTTTTATCCCGAAGGAAAGGTATTGATGCATAAACCTAGAAAGATATGGATAAGACGGTTGCAAACCAAAGAAACTGAGTAAGGGGGTAGGTTACGACCTGGGAAGGTATTAGCACCCAGATCATCCGTTGTACTCGACGGGATCCACGCATACTTGATTGTGTTTAAAGGGGAATGGTGTATGTGCTAAATTGTGTATAAAAGGATAGAGAAGAATGGATGTATAGGGTGTCAGTGTAAGAAGAAAGTGAGTGCTCAAAATTGAGGCTGAGGAAAGAGAACTGGGAGAAGGAGATGAGGGAAGAGAAAAAGGCTTTTGTTCGATAACCGTTAAGTTATGCCTACGTATCCTCTCGTGCAATGAGGAAGTCAAAACACCGTAGTTCGACACAAAGAGACTTAGATGTTTTTGTTGTGAACTGCTTTCTTGTCCATGCTCAAGTGTATGACTCGTCTGGCTCGAGTGCTAACTATCTTGCATTAGACGGAAGAAGCGAGTTCTCGTTTTCAGAGTGAGTGTGATGAGAAAAGAATCCTGGAGATGACGTTTATTGTTTGTTTTTTTTGTTTTTTTGTTTTTTTATTGTTTTTGGTGTTTTGCATAGGATAATGAGCTTAAGCCTTAATCAAGGATCGTAAACTCATTATATCACCCCTTATTAGGGATAATGAGTCTACTTAAGCATGAGATAAAAATCTCAACTTAATTACCCTAATGATGCAGGATTAAGGTCATTAACCTACTTGTGATTATTAAGTCTTTTTGGATTTTGTTTTTTGTTAAGTAATGAGTTTAATCTCTAATCATGGATTACTAAACTCATTACACCATCCTAAGAGAAGGATAATAGATGATAACACTTAAGATGAGGAAGACTCCTCAACTGAATCCATGGTCAGGGATTAAAATCATTATATAACAAACCTTTAAAAATGGATTTTAATTAAAGGTGGGATTAAGAGATGGATTTTATGTTTGTAAGACTAAACCTGAGGGGGACTTGTCCATTGAACACTAGGGTTAGTCCCTCTTAACCAACAGGCAGAGATGTAACCCTAATATAAGGCCCAAGTTACAAGCTTAAGTCTTAATGATTATTAGGTGTTTTTATTAGGAGGTGTAAACAACTTAAAGGTTTAACATTAAGTATTAAAGTTATACACTCCATCCTAAGATAAGGATATAGGCATAACCCTAATTCATAGTCTTAAAACTTTAACTGTTTAGCCTTGATTATGAGATGAGAAGCAGAGACTCAAGGAGACTCAAAGGTAAAAACTAGGGGAGACTATGTACAACCCTAAATTTATCATGCTTGGATATTCCTATGGTTTGTAAGGCTTAAGAAAAGATCTTCAGATGGCCACCAAGGAAGAAGTAGATGAAAAGAGAAGAGAGAGGAGAATAGGTTACTTACTTCCTGAAGAAGTTAAGTAACCTAAGAGAAAGAGAGGGAGCAAGAGAGAGCATAAGTGAGTCAAACTCACTTCAAAGACAAATAAATATGCAAATGGAGAGATAAAAAGAAGTTAGATGTGGAGGCAAATCGAAATCTTAAACAACTTACCTGAAGCTCCTGAAAAGTTATTATGAATGCATAAGATATGAAACAAAAGGAAATAAGACAAATGAAGATGCAATGATCAAGACCAGAAGTTCAAACACAATGCAAATGTGTTATGAAATGATGCAAATACATGTACAATGTTTATGTATGATCATACAAGAGATGAGATGCAAAGGAAAGCATGTTAGAAGATTAAAATCACATGAATACACATAACAAGCAATGCATACAAAGCATACCAAATGGATGCAACAATGATCAACCAATGTTCATACACGTCCTAAGGTATCTAAGATGACATACAAATGCATTAGTTGTCATAACAAGTTCATATGATGAAGGTATGCAAAGATGAATGCAAATGAACATGGCAAATTAGGGTTTTAAGAAAGTATGAGATGCACATGTCCACAACAGAAGGATAACACATGATAAAAATTTTAAAGTTCAACCAAATGAACCCTAAACACACACAAGATCACTCCCCAAAGATGGAAGTCAGAAGCAATACCAAAGTCAAGTTATGGTTTTTCTAAGTTAGGCTAGGGTTTTGGGTACTTCTTCATGAAAAATGCCAAACAAATGGAAAATGAAATGCAAAAATATGAGTTAAATACCCTAGATACTACATGCAAAATATGAAATAATGCAAAAAGAACCATGCACAAACTCATCTTGGTTTATCAGAAATGAATTTTTGAAGTTAGGGTTAGAAAAATAAGAAATTTGGAAACCCTAATTCTTGGTTAATTGTCAAAACATGACAAACCCTAAAATAAACTTGTAAGATGAGTTTGTAAATTGTTCTAAATATGTAAGAATGCTTCATGATTTTTTTGGTGATTTTTAAATACCTAAAAGCATTTTTAATTATTTAAAATGAATTAATTAATTAAATAATACAATTAAATGATTTAAAAATGGATTTTTAATGCAAAAAATAAAAATAAAAATGTTTTTGGTTTCTGAAAATTATTTAATGTGAAAATGCAAAAGATTGTATTTTTATAAATTTATTAGCTATTTTAAATAAAATAAACAAAATAAAATAAAATAAAAGAAAATAAATAAAAGAAAATGGAAGGTATGCGCAACAGAGGGTCCAGATGCAAAGTTGAGATGATCAAGGGCTCAGGATAAGAGTCAGTAAGACCCAGGGTATTCACCATCAAGGGCCTAGGTTTAAAGTTACAAAACGCGCGCTATCCAAGGGTTGTGGTTTGTTCATACTTAATTAATTAAGTTTAATTTAATTAAATGAAATTAGGGTTAATGATCTAATATGGACCATTCGCTTGCTAAACTAATCAGGATCCTATGGCTCAGATTCAAACTGGAAACAAAAACCCTAATTAATCTCAGGCGACCGGAGATAAGCTCCGGTAGTCTTCTCCGGCCAACCCCAAACCCCAACCTCACATACAAGCCACTAAAATGCATCAAACCAGCCCAGAATCAATCCCCAAACATCATGGAACACAAATCCACAAACAAAAATCATTTTTAGCACATGAACAACAAGAATCGAATCAAAACATTTTTTAGGTCAAACTTTCAGAACAACATGAAATGCTTATTTCTCAACCATTTTCAATTTTAAACACATCAGGATGATCAGTGCAACACATAGATTCATTTTATAACGAGAAATCAGGGTTCTGAGAAAAAATTTCTTGAGCTATACCTGAGCTGGAGACCTTCAAAGATGAGCTTTTTGAGCCTTCCCTTTGTACAAAAAACCTCCACTGATCCCCCTGGTGCTAATGGCAAGCTTGGATGGAGTTTATATTGGCTATTTTGAGAGGTTTGTTTCTGGTGTATCAGAAATCGTGTTTTTGATATGTTGTGTTTTAGGCCATTTGAGGGGTGGGATTTGTTCCTTAGGTGATTTGTGATTGAATGGTGAAAGAATTTCTGGAGTTTGATGGATGAGGAGTGAGAATCGAAGAGATGAATTTTTAGGCAATCTTTTTGCAATCTGAAGTGTGTCTTGTTTCAATGCTGAATGAGTTGCTATATCACTCCCATAATGTTTGAGTAGGTCATGGAGCAGGTTAGTAGAGGCTGCTGATCACTATTCTAAGAGCATGGGAGAATTTGCAAAAAGTCAAGGTTTGGTGTACTTAAGGTATGGCAAGGTGCAGAGATGGTTTCCTGGCTTGTACTGCATCAGTTGAGTTCAAGGATGACTCTTGGATCAATTGTGGTGAGCTGTATGGCTTGGATCACAAGTTTAAAGTGGTTTTTCATTTTGGCAACTTTGTGAAGTTTGTGACAATTGGCCATGAAATGCCTTGGTTCTTGGCTGAATTATTGTCTTGAAATGTTGCTTATCAATGTTATGATGTGTAGACATGAATTAGAGGCCAAACAAGTGCTTAGAAGTCCATTTTGCACATTTCCCACTTTGACATGAACTTGAAAATTATGTGATTTTTCCCAACTTTGATCCATCATAACTTGAGTTCTAGGATGAATCAAGAGGAATTATTGTACTTTTTGAAAATGGGAAGATCCAATCTACAACTTTCATGTTTGAAGAAAATTCATTTGAAACCTTTTTGATCAAGAAAGAGGAGGTTGAAAATCTTTCCCAAAATGGAAAGTTTTTCATTACAAGTCATGTCCAAAAATGACAACTTTTGCAATGGCTCAAAATTATTCAATTTTGTGAACTTCCAAGCATTCCTAAGATCAAATAAAGATCATAGGACCTCAAATTGATGATGATGACCCTTTGGAACCCTTGTTGGTGGCCTCAGATGCCCTAATTCTAACTTTTCTTGCACAACAAGTTACCATTTGTTTAGATGACTTCCACAAGGAATTTTTGATTCAAATTTGATACACATGCTCCTTTTATCACCTATATACCAATAGAATCAAGAATGGCCAAAATATTTGAGTGTAAGGGCCTCAAACCCAAAACCCTAATTTTTGGTCATCTGTGCAAGAGCCCTGAGCCTGCCTGGGTAACTGTGCAATCCTCTGAGATTTTGTGACTTTAAAGCAAACTTGGAGGTATAATATGATCATAGAACACTCATGGACCCTTTTGGCATGCTACAAGGCCCCTAAGATAGCTCAAACCACTTCTAAGATTCATTTGATCACAAACCCTAGTTATGCAACTTATGTAGTGAAATAACTATGCAGTGTAAGATGGTATGCTTATGCAATGCAATATGAAGGATCACAAGCCAAGGTGTGAGAAAAAAAAGGGCAAATTTGGGGTGTTTACACCCCTCGGGTGAGATAATGACATCACCTACTCCGCTTCCGTTTATGTTCACAGCTCCGTCGAACATCAATTTCCATTTGGATTTGGGGTCTGGCCCATCCTATGGAAGTGGTTCTTCACAGTCTTTCGACTTGAGGAACATGATGTCCTCATCCGAAAACTCGAATTTCATGGGCTGATAATCTTCAATTGGTTGTTGGGCCAGATAATCCGACAATACACTTCCTTTGATTGCTTTTTGGGAAATGTATTGGATATCATATTATGTCAGAATCATTTGCCATTGGGCTACCCTTCTTGTTAGAGCCGGCTTTTCAAAGATATACTTTACAGGGTCCATCTTGGAAATTAGGAAAATGGTGTGAGTCAGCATGTACTGTCTTAGCCGGCGAGCAACCCATTCAAAAGCGCAACAAGTTTTCTCGAGTAGTGAGTAACGTGTCTCACAATCGGTAAACTTTTTGCTAAGGTAATAAATGGCATGCTCTTTTCGACCAGACTCGTCCTGCTGACCCAACACACATCCCATTGATCCTTCGAGTACGGTGAGGTACATAATTAGGGGTCTCCCTGGCACGAGAGGCATGAGAATCAGAGGTTCTTGCAAGTACTTCTTGATTCGATCGAAGGCCTGTTGGCAGTCATCATTCCACTTGATAGCCTGATTCTTCCTCAGAAGATTGAAAATAGGCTCACACATGGCTGTTAGGTGCGAGATGAACCCTGCAATGTAGTTCAACCTCCCCAAGAAGCCCCATACTTCTTTTTCAGTTCTCGGCTCAGGCATCTCTTGGATGGCTTTTACTTTTGCAGGGTCGACCTCGATTCCCCGTTCACTGACAATGAAGCCTAGCAGCTTACCAGAACATACCCCAAAGGTGCATTGTTCGGGTTCAACCTCAATCTGAATTTCCGAAGCCTATCAAACAACTTGGCTAAGTTGACTAGATGTTCTTCTTCTGTCTGTAACTTGTTACGGCCAAGAATCCGACGTCAAACTATTTTTGCACCTCTTCTTTAATTTTGATGTCCATATCAGTGCGTGTTCATCTCAACTTTTGCTTTACAGGTTGGAACTCTTCCTTGAGAGGTAGTCTGTGCACCACAATGTCAGTGTCCAATCCAGGCATGTCTTGATAAGACCAGGCGAAGACATCAACATATTCTCGAAGCATGTGTCGCTCCCGAAGATTTGCATCCTGGTGCAGACACGAACGGTCGGCGAAAAGAGAAAAAGGAATGAATTGAATAGAGTCGCCAGCTAGGCATTTTTATCCCGAAGGAAAGGTAATGCTGCATAAACCTGGAAAGAGATGGATAAGGCGGTTGCGAACCAGATAAACTGAGAAAGGGGGTTGGTTACAACCTGGGAAGGTATTAGCACCCAGATTGTCTGTCGTACTCGACGGGATCCACGCTTACAAGATTGTGTTTAAAAGGGTAATTTATGTGTTATCTGTGTGCAAACGCTAAGGAATGAATGTATAGGTGTCAGTGCAAAAAGGTGAATTGCTCAGGAATTGAGGCTTTTTAAAGAATTCTGAAAGAGGGGGAAGACACAAAGACTTTTGTTCGATAACTGTTAGGTTATGCCTACGTATCCTCTCGTGCAATGAGGAAGTCATAGCACCATAGTTCGACTCAAAGAGATTGAAAAATAAATTGAATGTGAACTGCTTACTTGCCTACGCTCAAGTGTATGACTCGTCTGGCCCAAGTGCTATCTGTCTTGCATTAGACGGACGGAGCAAATTCTTGTTTGTGAATGAGTGTGATGAGAAAAGAATCCCGAAGGAGCCGATTATCGTTTGTTTTTGTGTTTTCAGTTTTGTTATTGTTGTTGGTGTTTTGCATAAGTTAATGAGCTTAATCCTAAGTCAAGGGCTTGCAAACTCATTATATCCTCCCTAATTAGGGATAATGAGCCTACTTAAGTATGAGATAAACACCTCAACTTAATTACCATGATGACGTAGGATTAAGATCATTAACCTAATTGTGATTAATTAGATGTTTTTGGGTTTTTGTTTTGTGTTAAGTAATGAGTTTAATCTCTAATCACAGATTAGTGAACTCATTACACCATCTGAATAGAAGGATAATAGATGAGAACACCTAAGCTGAGGAAGATACCTCAACTTAATCCATGGTTAGGGACTAAATTCATTATATAACAAGCCTTTATTAAATGGATTTTAATTAAGGGATGAGATTAAGAAATGGATTTTAAGTTTGTAAGACAACTTGAGGGGGACTTGTCCATTAAACACTAGGGTTAGTCCCTCTTAACCATAAGGAAGAGATAAAACCCTAGTGTAAGGCCCAAGTTACAAGATAAAGTCTTAGTGGTTATTAATGTTATTTGATTAAGAGGTTTAAACAAATTAAAGGTTTACAACTTAGGATTAAGGTTATACACTCCATCCTAAGAGAAGGGTGCAAGCATAACCCTAATTCCAAAGTCCTAAAACTTTAAGAGTTTAGTCTCTGATTATTGAGATGAGAAGAGAGACTCAAGGAGACTCAAAGGTAAAAGAATAAGGAGGACTATATACAACCCTAAAAGTTATCATTCTTGGGTATCCTATGGTTTGTTATGCTTAAGAGAAAGGATCTTCAAGGCCATCAATGTAAGAAGCAAATGAAAAGAGAAGGAGAAAGAAGAACAAGTTACTTACTTCCTGAAGAAGATAAGTAACTTGAAAGAAAGAAAGTAAGAATAATGGAACATAAGTGAATTGGATTCACTTCAAAGACATGTAAATATGCATATGCAAAGGAAAGGAGAGGTGGGAGGTGAAGGCAAATCCACCTCCCAGATAACTTACCAAAAGTACCTGAAATGTTAGTATGAATGCATAAGACATAAAGCAAAAGGAAATGAGATGAAATGAGATGCAAAGACCAAAGTCAGGAATGACTATGCAATGCAAATGGCATATGAGATGATGCAAAGTCATACAAGATGCATATGAATGATCATACAAAGATGAGATGTCATGAAAGCATGCTTAGAAACTTGAAAACACTTGGATGTTTATGAAATGAAATGAATGCAACACTTGGCAAATGGATGAAGAAATGATCAAGAAATGTTCTAACATGTCCTAAGATGTCCAAGATGACATATGAATGCTTGAAATGTCATGTAAAGTTCACATGATGATGATATGCAAAGGAGAATGCAAATGAAGATGCAAAATTAGGGTTTTAAGACAACATGAGATGCATATGATCAAAACAGAAGCATTCACCATGATAAAAAATTGAAATTGAACTCAAATAAACCCTAAACCAATATAAGGTCACACCCCAAAGGAGAAGGTCAGAAGCTAATCCTTTTGAAAGTTATGAATTTCCTAAGTTTGCTAGGTTTTTTGGGTGATTCTCAAAGGAAAATGCAAAACAATTTGAAAATGCAAGATAAATTCATGAGGAAAATAACCTAGAAATTACATGTAATATTTGAAACAATTCAAAAAGAATCAAGTTCAAACTCTTCATGGTTAGGCAGAAATGAATCTTTCAAATTAGGGTTAAAAAATGTGATTTTAAAGAACCCTAATTCAAAGAAAATTGTGAAATTATGATCAAACGTAAAAAGAAATGTGTATGAAGAGTTTGAAAATGTTTATAAATGTATTGCAATGGTTCATGATTTTTTTGGTGATTTTTAGAAACTTAAATTTATTTTTAATTAATTAAAATCCATTAATTAATTAAAAATAACATTTAAATATTTTAAAAATACTTTTTAAATTCAAAAAATAAAATAAAAACCATTTTTGGGTTGAGAAAAATATTTTGATTAGAAATGCAAAAGGAAATATTTTTGTGAGGTTTTTAACTATTTTAAATAAATTATGCAAAAGAAATAAAATAAAAATGAAATAAAAATGGATTAAATGGGAAGTCAACTGATCCAGTGGCCCAGATTTGAATAAAAAGAGAGGGAATTGACTGGCGCGCGTTTGTGTGGCTAGGATTCAATCTGGCATTTTTAAAATTAAACCTAATTAATTAAACTAATTAATCTGATTAGGGTTTTAATGAACACATCCAGACCCTTCATTCACGCGCTAAACTTAATCCTACGGCCCTTATTCAAACTGACCCCTTAAACCCTAATCCGGTCATCTTCTCCGGCAGGCCATTCACCCTAACTTCTTCCCTAGGCTAAATCCAACTCTCTAAAGCTCCATAAATGATCCCCTAACATCCCTAAACATGAATCCAGCATCAAATAACATTTATCACTCAAGAAAATCATGATTCGAAGCAAAATAGAAAAACATTCAAAACTTTCAGAAGTTCAATACATGCTTGATTCTTAACCATTTTCAAAAGTAATCATATCAGGATGATCAGTGAATCATGTAGAAGCATTTAAGAACTTAAAATAAGAGTTTTGGAAAAATTGTTCTTCATGGTTACCTGAGATGAAGCTTTCAATTCATGAGCTTTCTGGCCTCTCTCTTGGTTCAAATCACCCCCAATGAGCTCCCTGATGATGATGAGGAGCTTAGAGCAAGCTTGTGATGGCTATTTTGAAGTGTATGGTTCTGGTTTTGCAGAAATCGTGTTTTGGTTTATGGAGCTTTCAGGCCATGGGAGTGGGTGCTTTGTGATCTATGTGTGATTTGAAGATGATTGGTGAAGTTTGTTTTGAAGTTTGATGGCTGTGTTTTGAGTTTAGAAGAGATGAAGCTCTATGGTGATTTTTGGGATTCTGAGTTGTGTGATGATTCAGGCTCCAAGATGTTATGAAATGAGGTCTATGAGGCATGTATGTGAAGTCTTGATTGGTCAGAAGAGTGGTTGTGGATCAGCTTGATTGGTATGGGAGGTTTTGCCAAAAAGTCAAATTTGTGTACTTGGAGGCATGGGCCATGGCAGAGCTGGCTTTTTGGGGTGTCTGGCCTCAACAAGATTCATGGAGAGCCATAGAATTAAAGTTATGCAGCTGGCAGAAGTGGATGAAAGAATCCAAGGCATTTTGCAACTTTCCCTCTTTGAACTTTCTTGAGAAATTGGCCATGAAAACTTGTGATGCAAGGCTCAATTCTGGTCTAGGCAAGGTGTATATACATATTATGTCACATTTGGGCACATTAGAAGTCATTTGAGTGCTTGGAAACCAAAAATGCACATTTGCCTCTTTGACATGAAACTTGAAATTATGTGATTTTTGCCAACTTTGAAAGGCCATATCTTGAGTTCTAGGATGAATCAAGACATGTTCTAGTACTTTTGGAAAAGGAAAAGATCTAATCTACAACTTTCATGTTCAAGAATGTTTCATTTGAAGCATTTTTGGTCATGAAAGAGGAGGTTGAAAATCTTTCCCAAAATGGAAAGTTTCCATTACAAGTCATTTCCAAAAATGGCAAGTTTGCAATTGGCTCAAAATTCTTCAATCTTGTGAACTTCCAACCACTTATAAGATCAAATAAAGATCATAGAACTTTAATTTGATGAAAATGATACTTTGGTACCCTTGTTGGGGGGCTCAGATGCCCTGATTTTGACTTAACTTGCTCAAGAAGTTACCCAATGATTAGATGACTTCCACAATGATTTTCTTCATCAAACTTGGTACACATGATCCTTATAACATATTAAGAACATTAGAAACAAAAATGACCAAATAATTTGGAGTTAAGGCCTCTGAAACCAAAACCCTAATTTTGGTCATTTGTGTAGGAAAACCCTAGCTCTGCTTCCATGCCTTTGCCATTCTTTGTGATATCTTGACTTTCATGAACTTTGGGGAGCATATTATGATTATAGAACACACATGGACCCTTTTGGAAAGATTCAAGACCATTGGGATGGCTCAGATTGATTCTTGGATTGCTTAGATAACAAACCCTAGATGCAGATAATAATGGAACTATGTAGTTAAGCAAATATGCAATATGAAACGTAATGCTTATACTTAAAAAAATGAAAGATCATAAGCCATGGTGTGAGAGAAAGTGAGGGAAAATTTGGGGTGTTTACAACTGCCCCTATTCAAGCATAAGTTAGCTGTGCAGGATGTAACCGCCTGGCTTAACAAACAAACAAGATAACTTGTGGTTGAATACCAAAGACAATCCAAAATTTGCACTCGCTGGGGAGAAGAAGAAAAAGGATATAAATTGTAAAAGGTAGTATAGTGTGATTATCAAATGAAAGCGATGGAGGACGACCATTGAGAAGAGGACGACTGCTGGGGATAAGATGGTAAGTTAAGCAATGACGGGGACGACCGACAAGCTGGGGAAATAAAGAGACCACGACGGGGACGACCATCGGGTAAGGAAAATAAATTTATCTGGGGATTTAGACAAGCATAGATGGGGACGGCCATCAGGCTTGGAAAGTAAAGTAAACAACGATGGGGACGACCATCGGGTTAAAGAATAAATGAAATTTTTGATGAGGAACGGTCATCAAAGGTGAATGACGATCACCTAGCAGGGTACGGTTGCTGAACATATCACGACATAGGACGAATGTCAGATAGAAAAGATCAACGATGGGGACGACCATCCGATAAGCATGATGAAGGACGATCATCAAGAGGTGAAGGGCGATCACCTAGTAGGGTACGGCTGCTCTCAGGGATTATCGCGACATATGAAAAATGCTGGATAAAAAAGATCAATGATGGGGACGCCCATCGGATAAATGATGAGGGACGGTCATCAAAAGGTGAAGGACAATCACCTAGCAGAGGACGGCTGCTCTTTATCACGACATAGGAAGAATGTCGGATAGAAGGTTCCAATAATGGAGATTCCACTGGGGAAAGGATGAGGTACGGTCATCCAAAGGTGAAGGACGATCACCTGGCAGGGGACGACTGCTAAAAATATCACGACATAGGACGAATGTCGGATAGAAGAAAGTTGTTTTGTTGGCGGCTTACTAGGGAGATGGTAAACACGGACGAGTGCTTACGCCTTCAAGAATAAAAGATATAAGTGTTTGATGGTGTGTATAGATTAAAGATGCAGACGAGCATCCTTAGGACCATGATACAGACGAGTATCGATAGAAACAAACGCTGACATGTGTTTAAGGATGATGATACGGAAGAGTATCAATCGGTTAAGCAAGGAACACAGGCGAGTGTTTGAATCTGCTGAGGAATGATATATACGGACGAGTATCAAAGGATTGCATATGTACAAGTGTTGATCTGTTGGTGAAGTAAGTGCAAGACACAGACGAGTATCGAAAGATTGGGCAAGGGACATGGACGAGTGTTTGACTTGCTGGGGAAGCACGACACCGACGAGTGTCAAAAGCATATGTACGAGTTGTAAACAAATATCTGTATTTGAGAGTGCAGAAGGTATTCTGGAGACCTGCGGGGGGATATGGTGACACAGACGAGTGTCGAAAAAGAGCATGCATAAATATCAGCAGGCATCTGTGTTTTGAGAGTGCAAAGAGGATGCTTTGGCTTTTATCTGTAGGGGGTATGAGTTTTGTATATTTCTGGTGAAATATTAATCAGTATTTGCAAGTGATCGGCTCAAACCTGACTTATGATCATGAAAATGTTTGATATTTTTCCGTAATGCTCCGTATTAGACGTAATGCTACGCTTTTTTTTCCGGTGAATATGATGCGAATTCTATGATTATGCAAAGGAGAGAAACTGATCCGGGACTCGGATCCTGTGGGGATAAAGATCTCTGGTTGATCTGCTTGGAGGGAGAACCCAGCTGGGGGAAGAGATCATTGATAGATCTGTCCAGAGGGAGAACTCTGCTTGGGGAAATAGATCATTGATAGATCTGTCTGGAGGGAGAACTCCTTAATGGGGATGTGGAGGTTTTAGCAACTCCGCTAGGGATATGTTTCAGGAATTGCTCTACTGGGGAGCCAACTCTGTGGGGAATCAATTCCACCAACTCTGCTGAGGATGAGAGAGATCTGGTATCTCTGGTGGGGGGTAGAAAGTTCTTGGACCACTTTGTTGTGGAAGAAGCTGTCAGGCACTGCTCGAGAGGTCCTGCTTGGGGAGTAAATGACTTCTGGGAAGTAGTACGCTGGGGATTCAATGCTTGATATGCCCCCTGTTGCGAAAGATTGTCTGTCTCGAGTACCTGCAGCCTGTTAAGACAAAGGAAAACGCTCAAGTGTCCCAAGGTATCCTCAGCCGGATTCTGTTATAGGAGTTAGATTTACCTGAAAGTAAAACATTTCCTGCAAGTATTTTATTAATATGGCTCATATGTTTTATGCGAGTTTTGTATTATGAACATTGGACATTTTGCAAAATGTACAAAACAAAGTGTGACTCAATATTCTGATTTTATTGATTTTTGTGCCCTGAATAGGCAAGTACATTCAAAGAAGAAAATCCCCTGAAATGAGGAGATCGCTGTAAAATTGAGATAATAAAAGTGTTGGCAATGTTGAAGATGACTCTCCAGTGAGCTTCCTTTGCTATGACCTGTATGACCTTGACGTTCTCCTTATCTTGCTTTCTGAAGAAGGTTGGTTCTGACTGACGCTTTGTCCTTTCGAAGCTTGCCACGTTGTGAGTGATATAGACGAATTCAGAATGCAGTTGTTCGCTTATTCCCTGATTTTGCGTGGATCGCCCTTTCGGGTTTTCAATCCACCGGGATACCCATTTTTTCCTGAGTTATCCAATGCGGCTTTTCAACTCAGCGGGTGTACATTTTTTATTCTTTCCCTTATTTTTGCCCGAGTCTTTTATTCTGTTTTTGACTCGCCGGGATGCCCTGTTTTTGCCTGGACTTACATTCTGTTTTTATGTCCAGCGGGTCCTTTTTATGCGAAGTATTTTTTAACTTCATATGAATTCACAGGAGACGGGAAGTCTTCACCATCCATGGTTGCGAGCATCAGTGCTCCACTCGGGAAGACTTTAGTTATCACATAAGGACATTCATAGTTTGGAGTCCACTTGCCCTGTGGTCTGTATGAGGAGGAAGGATTCTCTTCAGAACAAGCTCTCCCACTTGGTATTACCAAGGTCTGACTTTCTGATCGAAGGCTCTCTTCATTCGCTTCTGATATAACTGCCCATGACAAATGTTAGCTAATCTTTTCTCTTCAACCAGATTTAGTTGATTGTACCGAGACCAGAACCATTCTGCTTCATCCAGTTTCACATCCATCATTACCCGTAAGGAGGGTAGCTCAACTTCAATAGGTAGGACAACTTCCATACCATACACAAGCTGATAAGGTGTTGCCCTAGTAGATGTTCTGATTGAGGTTCGGTACCCATGCAAGGCAAATGGTAGCATCTCATGCCAGTCTTTATAGGTAACTACCATCTTCTGCACAATCTTCTTGATATTCTTGTCGGCTGCCTCAACAGTGTCGTTCATCTTTGGCCTGTAAGGAGAAGAGTTGTGATGTTGAATTTTGAAGTCCCGCCAAAGTTCTGCCATCATTTTGATGTTCAAATTGGAACCATTATCAGTAATGATTCGCTCGGGAACTCCATACCGATAGATGATGTCTCTTTTCAGAAATCTGGCTACCACTTGTCTGGTGACGTTTGCATACGAAGCTGCTTCAACCCATTTGGTGAAGTAATCAATGGCTACCAGGATGAATCTGTGACCATATGAAGCAGTCGGCTCAATCTTTCCAATCATGCCAATGCCCCATATGGTGAAGGGCCAAGGTGAAGACATCACGTTCAAAGGATTTGGAGGCACTTGCACTTTATCTGCGTAGATCTGGCACTTGTGACATTTTCTGGCATAGGCACAACAGTCTGCATCCATTGTGATCCAGTAGTAACCCGATCTTAACAACTTATTTGCCATTGCATGTCCTCCAACATGGGTACAGAAAGAACCTTCATGCACCTCGTGCATCAGCAGGTCTGCTTCCTTCTTGTCAACATATCTGAGCAGGACCATGTTGAAGTTTCGCTTGTATAATGAGCCATCAGTATTGAGGAAGAAACTTCCGGCCAGCCTTCTTAATGTCTGTAACACCCTAAATTTTCCCTCTTCTTTTTAAGCATCATCATCATATCATAATCATCATAAGCATGTCATATCCTTGGCATCTTTGCATAGAAAAACAAAGCATAACATTCTCATGTTCTAGCATTGGGCATATGATCAACTATTGGTGTATTTGATGCCTTACAAGCCATATCATGAGGTCAAGTAGACTTGTACAAGTCTCATAAAGAGTCTACATGACATTCACAAGCTCAAGATCCTTTACAAGAGCCCAGAAGGTTGGGAAGTCATCAGAGAATCCAAGCTAGGGCAAGCTCCTACACAATGGTTCCCAAATTAGGGTTTCACTTTCAAGCAGGAATTCTTTGTGACTTTGGCCATTTCATGCGGGAAAATTCCTTCATATGATAAGAGGTTCCTATGAGTGAAGTTTGGTGAGAAAATTCCTTGTGGAAGGCAGTTATTCCATCAGTTGCTTGCATGAGAAGAAATTGGTCAACTGTGCAATTTAAAAGTCAACTGTGAGAATTCAAGGGGTCCAATCCCATTTTTCAAGTCAAGGGATGTCCTTAAGGCCTTAGAAGAGGTTTGGCAAAGTCAAAAATCAAGAATCAAAGGGTTTTGAAGAACTTTCCATTTTTGGCATATGGCTTGTAATGAAAGTTTCCATTTTTGGCAAGTTTTGCCCTAATTTTCAAAGCCTTCTTTCATGATGAAGATGACCTCAAATGAATTTCCATTAAACATGAAAGTTGTAGAGTATGTTCTCCCATTTTCAGAAAGTACAAGTTCATTTTCATAGCCTTCATTGTCGCTCCCACTAAATGAGGCTAAGTCAAATAGGGTACAGACGCGAACGGTCGGCGAAAGGAGAAGAGAACACACAAGGGTGAACTCAAGAGAAAAGAGTCGCCAGCTAGGCATTTTTATCCCGGAGGAAAGGTAATGCTGCATAGACCTAGAAAGATATGGATAAGACGGTTGCGAACCAGAGAGACTGAGAAAGGGGGTTGGTTACAACCTGGGAAGGTATTAGCACCCAGATTATCCGTCGTACTCGACGGGATCCACGCTTAAAAGATTTGTGTTTTAAAGGGGGTAGTGTCAGTGCAATTTGTGTATCAAAGCTGGAAAAGAATGCAAGTGTCAGTGTAAGAGAATGTGAAGTTAAATATGTGAAGTGTCATTGTAAGAGCAGGAGTATGAAGCTCAAGACTATGAGGCTTAAAGAATAATGCTAGAAGGAGGGGGAATGTACAGAGACCTTTGTTCGATAATTGTTAAGTTATGCCTACGTATCCTCTCGTGCAATGAGGAAGTCAGAACACCGTAGTTCGACCCAAAGAGACTGAAAGATAAGTTGACTTGTGAACTGCTTGCTTGTCTATGCTCAAGTGTATGACCTGTCTGGCTCAGGTGCAATCTGTCTTACATTAGACGGAAGAAGCAAGTTCCCGTTTATGAGTGAATGAGATGAGAAAAGAATCCCGTAGGAGACGATTATTGTTTGTTTTTGTATTTTCAGTCTTTTATTGCTTTTGGAAATGTGTCATAAGTTAATGAGCTTAAGCCTAAACCAGAGGATTAGTAAACTCATCACATCTTCCCTCTGATTAGGGGTAATGAGAATACCTTAAGTATGAAGTCAGCATCTCACACTTAATCACCCTGAAGGAGGATTAAGATCATTAACCTACTTGTGATTATTTAGATGTTTTCGGTGTTTTTGTTTAGTGTTGAGTAATGAGATTAAGCCATAATCAAGGATTTAATGGACTCATTACACCATCCTAATAGAAGGATAATAGATGAGATCATTTAAGCTGAGGAAGGCCCCTCAACTTAATCCATGATTAGGGATTAACCTCAAGACAAAACAAAGCCTTTATTAGGTGGATTTCAGTTAATGATAAGATGAAGAAGTGATTTTTATGATTGGTAAGACAACTTGAGGGGGACTTGTCCATTAACACTAGGGTTAGTCCTTCTTAACCAATTAAGGAAGAATTAGAACCCTAATGCAAGGCCCAAGTTACAAGCTTGATGTCTTAATGATTATTAAGTGGATTGATTAAAGGAGTTAAACACATTAAGGGTTTAACACTTAGGATTAAAGTTACACACTCCATCCTAATAGAAGGATGCAAGCATAAGCTTAATCACAAAGCCTTAAAGCCTTTAGGGTTTAGTCCCTGATTATGAGATGAGAAGAGAAGACTCAAAGATGACACAAAGGTAAAATCTAAATGGGGGACTAATCAAACCCTAATTATTATCATGCTTGGTCATTCCTAGTGTTAATGAGGTTTGCAAGAAGATCTTCAGAGAAACCACCAGGAAGGAAGCAGATGAAAGGAGCAAGAAGCAAAGAGAAGCAAAACAACTTGCTTCATTTGAGAAGACAAGTTGCTTGAAGAAAGAAAGTAAGATGAACATGAATGAGCAAGCTCACTCTAATACACATACAAAATGCAGCAAAGGAAGTATGAAAGAGATGAAAAGAGAATGTGAGAAGTGAAGGCAAATTCACTTCTCAAACAACTTACCACCTGAAATGTTAGCATAAGAAAAGAAATGCAATGCAAATGAGATGGAATGCAATGAGGGAAACCAAAACCAGAAGCGTTTACATGATGTTAATGATGCTAAGAGATGATACAAACACATGACAAGAGATGAGAATGATCATACAAGCATAAGGATGCAAATGAGGCATATATTGAACCATGAATGCATATGAAAAGTTATGAAATGCAATGAACATACAACATGGCAAATGAAAGATGCAATGATCAAACATGGTTCTAATATGTCCTAAGATGTATTATGAATCAAAAGAATGCACAAAATGTCAAAGCAAGTCAATGGATGCAAGCAAATGAGAAATGGATGCAAAGGAAGGCACAAATTAGGGTTTCATGCATCATGCAAAGCAAAAATCCAAAACCAGAAGCAAATGACTTGATAAAAATTTGAAAATGCAATCAAAGATACCCTAAACCTATACAAACTCACTGCCCAAAGGAGAGGATCCAACTCTTAACCTATTGAAAGCTATGAATTTCCTAAGATTGCTAGGGTTTTGGGGTATTTCATCAAGAAAAATGCTAAACAAATTGAAAATGCAAGATCAATTCAAATAAATTTTATCCTAAAAACTACATGCTATGCAAGATGTAATGCAAAAAGAATTATCATCCAACTCTCAAGGGTTAGGCAGAAATGATTTTTCAAAGTTTGAAACAAAATATTGCCTTGAAATGAAATTAAATCCAATGAAAATGATCAAAAGGCATCAAGAGCAAAAAAGAAATTTGGTTTGAGAGTTGGACAATGTTTCTAAATGTTTTTAAATGCTATGTGAATTTTTTTTGTGATTTTTAAATACCAAAATGCATTTTTAATTAATTAATTTCCATTAATTAATTAAAAATAAACATTTAAATGATTTAAAAATAATTTTCAATGCAAAAAATAAAAATAAAAATATTTTTGTGTTCTGAAAAATCATGAAACCTTTGACAAAAAATTTCATAATTTTTAGATGATTTTAGCTATTTTAAAATAAATATGTAAAACAAATGAATAAAAAATGAAATAAAAATATAAATAAATGAAAGTATGCAAGAGGGATGGCCAGGATTTGATATGGGCTTGGACTGGTTGACTGCGCGCCAGATCCAAGGGCCCAGATTCAAATCTGGCTAATTAGTTTTATGAATTAATTAAACAGGCTTTGAATTAATTAAACAAAGATTAGGGTTTTAATGACACATCCTGGCCACACGTTTGCGCGCAAGTCAACCCCAGTCAACCCAATCCACGACCTATATTCAAACTCAGCCCTAATCCTCATTAATGCACTAATGATTTTCAGGTGGCCGGAAATGACCTCCGGTCATCTTCTACGGCCACCTCCTTCCCTGAAAATTGCTAAATCACTCCCTAGGTCACTAAAACTTGATTTCTCTGCCCAGAATCCATCCCCACACATCATATAACACGAATCAACAAACAAAACGCATTTATTTTTGTATCAAAGCTGAATCGAATCAAAAGGGGTTTAGGTCAAAAAAAACTCAGAAGCTTCATACATACTCAATACTCAACCATTTTCAAAAGTAAACATATCAGCATGATCAGCACATCATATAGATTCATCTAAGAACTTAAAAATGCATTTCTGAAAAAAAAAAGTTCTTGAGCTCACCTGAAATGGAACTTTCAATCCAGGAGCTTTCTGCTTGCTTCTCTGCTTCAAAATGGCTTCAATGACCCCCCTGATGAAGCTTTGAAGCTTGGTTGAAGTTTAAGATGGTTGGTTTGTGAGTTTGTAGAAGTTCTGTTCAGTGAAGGAGAGAAATCGTGTTTTAATTTCAGGGAGTTTTAGGGCAAGGTGAAAGGTCAGGGATGATCAGTGAGGCATGCTGAGATGTTCTATGAAGTTTGTTTTGGTGTTTGTGTCTTGTGGAATGTGTTTCAAATGAAAATTCATAAGAGGTGGAAATTGAGAATGCTGGCTTGGAGAGTGTTTCAGGCTTGTGTGTGTTATGAAAATGAATCCTTGGAGTGTGTTTGTAAGGTCTGGATTGGGCAGAGAGTTGTTGTGGACTGTTGTGATTGGTATGGGTGTTTTTTCCAAAAAGTCAAAAGTGTTGTACTTGAGGTATGGCAAATGGTGTATCTAGCTCATTGGCTTGTCCTAGCTCAGCTGAGATTAAGGATGTCCATGGAATTGGTTTTGAGATAAATCAGCAAGTTGAGTGAAGTTTATGTAGTGTTTTGCAAATTTGTGAACTTTTGGCCCTTTTGGAACTTCTTGATCCACAAGTCATGAAAATGGCCAAACCTTTGATGCAATCTGATCTTTAGACATTGGTTCATGTTTGTGCAAGGATTAGAAGTCACTTTGAGGTCTCATTTTACCTTGGCAAGGGATTTTGCAACTTTGCCTCTTTGGTGCATAACTTGAAATTATGTGATTTTTCCCAACTTTGACATGCCATAACTTTTGATCCAAAATGAATTAGAATGAGTTCTTGTACTTTTTGGAAAGGGAATGATCCATTCTACAACTTTCATGACCAAAGTTTTCTCATTTGAAGCATTTTTGAATCAAAAAGAAAAGGTTGAAAAAGTTTCCCAAAATGGCAAGTTTCCATTACAAGTCATTTTCCCAAAAAGGAAACTTTGCAAATGGCTTGAAATTCTTCAATTTTGTGAACTTCTAACATCTTCTATGATCAAATAAAGATCATACACATTCAAAATGATGAAGAACACCCTTTGGTTGGGTCATTGGGGGCCTCAGATGCCCTGATTTTGCACTGACTTGCTCAAGAAGTCATCCTCTAATCAGATGGCTTCCCCATGGAATTTCTTCATGAAACTTGATATGCATGATCCTTATAACATATACAGACCAATAGAAACAAGAATGGCCAAAAAATTTGGAGTTATGGCCTCTGAAACCAAAACCCTAATTCTAGGTCATCTGTGCAGTTAAACCTGGCTCTGCTTCCATGCCATTCTCAGTTCTTGTGATTCTTTGACTTTGTGGGGATAAAATATGATGCTTGGACATACATGGACCCCTTTGAAGTGATTGAAGACCCTTGAAGTGGCTCAAATGGCTCAGGGATGGCTCTGATCACAAACCCTAGATGCAGATGACTTAGAATCAATGCAGTGAATCAAAGATGTGGTATGAGATGCTATGATTGAATTTATGCATATGAAAAATATCACAAGCCATGGTGAAATGGGTGAGGGCAAATTTGGGGTGTTTACAGCTGCCCTTATTCAAGCATGAGTTAGCTGTGCAGGATGTAAGCAACGACTTAACAGGCAAACAAGATAACTTGTGGTTGAATACCAAAGACAGTCCAAAATTTGCACTCACAGAATGAAGAAGAAAAGGGATATAGATTGTAAAAGAAAATAAAGTATATGATTATAAAGTGCGGGCGACGGAGGACGACCGTCGAGCAGAGAACGACTGCTGGGGAATAGAGCAATGACGGGGACAACCGACATACCGGGGAAGATGCGGAAAATAAAGCAATGACGGGGACGGCCGACAATCTGGGGATATAAGAGATTATGATGGGGACGGCCATCAAGTAAAGCTATAAGACTCTCTGGGGACCATAGGTAAATGAATGAAATAAATGATGAGGTACGGTCACCAAAAGGTGAAGGATGATCACCTAGCAGGGGACGGCTGCTCTGTTGGGGATAAGATGAGGGACGGTCATCTATTGGTGAAGGACGATCACCTGGCAGGGTACGGCTGCCGAAAAGATCACGACATAGGACGAATGCCGGATAGAAAGGTCGACGATGGGGATGGCCATCGGATAAGCATGATGAAGGACGATCATCAAGAGGTGAAGGACGATCACCAAGAGGTGAAGGACGATCACCTAGCAGGGTACGGCTGCTAAATATCACGACATAGGACGAATGTCGGACAGAAGAGGGTTCCAATAATGGAGACTCCGCTGGGGAAAGGATGAGGGACGGTCATCCAAATGTGAAGGACGATCACCTGGCAGGGTACGGCTGCCGAAAAGGTATCATGACATAGGACGAATGCCAGATAGAAAGGAAATAATTTAACTAGTTTTGTTGGGGACTTTGCTGGGGAATAGTAAACACGGACGAGTGTTTACATCCAAGAAATGGAAGGTATAAGTGTTCGGGTACTGTGTATGGATTTAAAGATGCGGACGAGCATCCTTAAGACCGTGATACGGACGAGTATCGGGTAGAAACAAACACTGACACATGTTCAGAGATGATGATACAGACGAGTATCAAATGGTTAACAAAGAACAGAGACGAGTGTCGAATCTGAGGGGACTCTTCTGGGGAATAATAGACACATACGAGTGTCTAAACTCAAGAAGACCTAAGTGTTTGACACTATGTATAGATTAAAGATGCGGACGAGCATCCTTAAGACTATGATACGGACGAGTATCAGGTAGAAACAAACGCTTGACGCATGTTCAGAGATGATGATACGGACGGGTACCAACTGGTTAACAAAGAACACGGACGAGTGTCGAACCTGGGGGTATTTAGGTGGTATATATAAGATACGGACGAGTATCTGTATGAGTAAAAAGATGATGAGTAACAAGTATGAGTGAAACACGGACAAGCGTTTATCTTGCTGGGGAGGATGCGACACGGACGAGTGTCGGAAAAAGTGTATTATAAACAAGTGTATGGTTTTCGAAGTGTTTGGGTGACTATGCTGGGGAGGTGACACGGACGGGCGTCAAGGAATTGTATATATGTGTATTTGTGAGTGCAAAGGGGACGCTTTGGCTTTCTACTGGGGGTATGACACGGACGGGTGTCAGGGAGTACCTGTATCTTTAGGGAAAGTGCCTTGGCTCTCTGCCGGGGAATCTGGGGAGTTTCCCGTACATCGTTGATGGATTGTCAGTATTCACAAGTGTTTAGTTTGACACATGGCTTATGATTATGCAATATGTTTGATTTTTGCCGTAATGCTCCGTATTAGACGGAATGCTACGCTCTGTGGGGAGAATATGATGCAAATGTTATGATTATGCAAAGATACCGATCTGGGATTCGGATCCCGTTGCTTGTGAAGATCTCTGGCCGATCTGCTTGAAGTGGACATCCCAGCTGGGGATAAGATCATTGGTAGATCTGATAAGATGACACTGCTTGGGGAAATAGGTCACTGATAAACCCATCTCATTAATGAGGGACCCAGCTGGGGTTTGTAGAAGCCTTCTTCACTCTGTTGTGATTTCTTCACGTGTTGCTCTCCCGGGTAGAGATTGACACTCTGTGGGGAGATGGTTCCCTGGCTTTTGTACTTGGCTGAGGAGGAATAATAAATGGCAACTCAGCTGGGGAGAAAACACCTCCGGTGCTAATACTGAGTAGATAATGATTTGCCAGCTTGCTGGGGTGAAGCTTTCATGTCCCATGTTGTGCTTTGAATACCTGCAATCCTGAAAAGACAGAGAAACGCACAAGTAATCCCGAGGTATCCTTTATCGGATTCCATCATAGGAGTTTAGGCAATCCTAGGAGCAAAATATATTTCTTGTAAGCACGCATTTTTAGAAGAAAAGCATCTGTATTTATGCAATTAGTATCTTAAAGACATCGGACATTCTTGCAAATGAAAATAAAACGTACGAGATAAAACATGACTGAAAATCTGATTTTATTAATTCATGTGCCCTGAATTGGCAAGATACAGTCAAAGTAACAAGTCCCCTAGAATGAGGAGATTGCTACAAATTGAGAAAAAGATGTTGGCAATGTTGATGACGCTTTAGGGAGCTCCCCTTTGCTATGACTCGTATGACATTTGTCGTTCTTCTCGTCTTGCTTTCTGAAAGAGGCTGATTCTGAAAGAAGCTTGATCCTTTCGAAGCTTTCCAAGTTGTAAGCGATACAGATGAATTCAGAGTACAGTTGTTCGCTCGTTCCCTTATTTTGCATGGATCGCCCTTTCAGGTTTTCAATCCATCGGGATACCCATTTTTGCCTGAGTTGTCCAATGCGGCTTTTCAACTCAGCAGGTGTACATTTTTTATTTATTTTCCCTTATTTTTGCCCGAGTCTTTTATTCTGTTTTTGACTCACCGGGATGCCCTATTTTTGCCTGGACTTACATTCTGTTTTTATGTCCAGCGGGTCATTTTATGCGAAGTATTTTTTAACTGCATCTGAATTCACAGGGGACGGGAAGTCTTCACCATCCATAGTGTCGAGCATCAGTGCTCCTCCTGAGAATACTTTCCTTACCACGAATGGTCCTTCATAGTTCGGAGTCCACTTGCCCCTGTGGTCTGTATGAGGAGGGAGGAGTCTCTTCAGCACAAGATCTCCTACTTGGTACTCTCGGAGCCTGACTTTCTGATCGAAGGCTTTCTTCATTCTTTTCTGATATAACTGCCCATGACAGATTGCAGCCAATCTCTTCTCTTCAATCAGATTCAGTTGTTCGTATCGGGACCGGACCCACTCTGCTTCGTTCAGCTTAACATCCATCAACACCCGTAGGGAGGGTAGTTCAACTTCAACAGGTAGGACTGCCTCCATACCATATACGAGCTGATACGGTGTTGCCCCAGTAGATGTTCTGACTGATGTACGGTACCTATGCAAGGCAAACGGTAGCATCTCATGCCAGTCTTTATAGGTGACTACCATCTTCTGCACAATCTTCTTAATATTCTTGTTAGCTGCCTCAACAGCGCCATTCATCTTTGGCCTGTAAGGAGAAGAATTGTGGTGTTGGATCTTGAAGTCCCGGCATAGCTCTGCCATCATTTTGTTGTTTAAGTTGGAACCATTATCAGTAATGATTCGCTCGGGAACTCCATACCGACAGATGATGTCTCTCTTCAGGAATCGGGCTACCACTTGCCTTGTAACGTTTGCATATGAGGCTGCTTCAACCCACTTGGTAAAATAGTCAATGGCAACCAGGATGAATCTGTGGCCATTTGAAGCCGTCGGTTCAATCTTGCCAATCATATCAATGCCCCCACATGGCAAAGGGCCATGGTGAAGACATCACATTTAAAGGATTGGGAGGCACATGCACTTTATCTGCATAAATCTGGCATTTATGGCATTTTCTGGCATAGGCACAACAGTCGGCATCCATTGTGATCCAGTAATATCCTGATCTTAGCAACTTTTTAGCTATGGCATGCCCTCCTGCATGGGTACCAAAGGATCCTTCGTGCACTTCGTGCATTAACAAGCCTGCTTCTGTCTTATCAACGCATCTGAGGAGTACCATATCAAAGTTTCTCTTGTAAAGGGAACCGTCGGTATTCAGGAAGAAACTACCAGCTAGCCTTCTTAATGTCTTCTTATCATTGGAATATGCCCCAGGTGGGTATGTTTGATCCTCCAAGAAGCATTTAATGTCATGGAACCAAGGCTTATCATCTTTAACAACATCTGCTGCAAATACATATGCTGGTCTGTCAAGTCTGGACACTGAAATCCGAGGTACAAAGTTGGCAGCTTGAACTTTGATCATGGATGAAATGGTAGCTAGAGCATCTGCAAACTGATTCTCGTCCCGAGGGATATACTCAAGCTTGACCGTTGTGAAGAAAGTCAATAACCTCCTTGTATAATCCCTGTAAGGTATCAGATGATCCTGGTGTGTGTACCATTTGCCGTTGGTTTGATTAACTACCAGAGCTGAATCTCCGAACACAGTCAAAGTCTTGATCCTGAGGTCAATGGCTTCCTCAAGACCCATAATACAAGCTTCGTATTCAGCTTCGTTGTTAGTGCAGTTGAAGGTGAGTTTGCCGAGAAAGGCATGTGAACTCCCTTAGGTGTAATGAGTACTGCACCAACACCACGGCCATTCATGTTAACAGCCCCATCAAACATCATAGTCCATTCTTCTTCTGGGTCAGGCCCTTCAGTGTGAACAGGCTCTTCATGATCTTTTGCTTTTATGAACATGATGTATTCATCAGGGAAGTCAAATCTCATTGGCTGGTAATCATCAATGGGTTGCTCAGCAAGATAATCAGACAATACACTGCCCTTGATGGCTTTTTGGGATGTGTACTGGATGTCATATTCTGTGAGGATCATTTGCCATCTTGCAACCCGTCCGGTAAGTGCTGGCTTCTCAAAAATGTACTTAACTGGGTCCATCTTTGATATCAATAAAGTAGTGTGGGTCAACATATACTGTCTCAGTCGGCGAGCAGCCCACGCTAAAGCACAACAAGTTTTCTCGAGCAGTGAATAACGTTGTTCACAGTCGGTAAACTTTTTGCTTAGGTAGTATATTGCATACTCTTTTCGACCAGACTCGTCATGCTGGCCCAGCACACACCCTATTGACTCTTCTAATACTGTCAAGTACATTATTAGAGGTCTTCCTTCCACTGGAGGCATAAGGATTGGAGGCTCTTGTAAATATTCCTTGATCTTGTCAAAAGCCCTCTGGCAGTCTTCGTTTCACCTGACCGTTTGTTCTTTTCTTAACAGCTTGAACAAAGGCTCACAAGTTGCTGTAAGGTGAGATATGAACCGTGAAATGTAGTTCAATCTACCTAAGAACCCTCGAACTTCTTTTTCTGTCTTCGGTGCAGGCATTTCTTGAATGGCTTTGACTTTATCAGGGTCAACTTCAATCCCTTTCTCACGTACAATAAATCCCAGCAACTTACCAGATCGCACCCCGAATGTGCACTTGTTGGGGTTCAACTTCAGTTGGTACTTCCTCAGGCGCTTGAATAACATCAACAGATTCACCAGGTGGTCTTCTTCTGTGAGGGACTTGGCAATCATGTCATCCACATAACATTCGATTTCTTTATGGATCATGTCGTGGAATAGTGTTACCATAGCCCGTTGATAAGTTGCACCAGCATTCTTCAGTCTGAATGGCATCACCTTGTAACAGAACGTGCCCCAGGGTGTGATGAAAGTTGTCTTCTCCATGTCTTCAGGTGACATCTTGATCTGATTATATCCTGAAAATCCGTCCATGAAGGAGAACACCGAGAACTGAGCCGTGTTATCAACCAATACATCAATGTGAGGTAAAGGGAAGTCATCTTTCGGGCTAGCTCTGTTCAGATCCCGGTAGTCCACACACATTCTCACTTTGCCGTCTTTCTTAGGCACATGCACAATATTAGCAACCCACGGCGGATAGCTAGTTACAGCAAGGAAGCCGGCGTCCCACTGTTTTTGTACCTCCTCTTTTATCTTCATTGCCATATCTGGGCGAGTACGGCGCAACTTCTGTTTTACTAGAGGGCAGTCTTCTTTTAAAGGCAGCTTGTGCATAACAATATCGGTGTCCAACCCCGGCATATCCTGATAAGACCAAGCGAAAACATCCACATACTCTCGAAGCATATCAATCAGTTGTTCTTTCACTGAGTCTTGTAGGCAGGCCCCGATCTTAACCTCTTTCACGTCTTCTTCCATACCAAGATTAACCGTTTCGACCTCCTCCTGATGAGGAGTGATAACCTTCTCCTCTTGCCTCAACAACCTGGCTAGCTCTTCAGGAAGCTCATAATCTTCTTCAACCCCTTCATCAGCTTGATTGATTGGATTGTCAAAGTCATACGGAATCATAGCAGTGTTGTTGTCGGTGCAGTCTGAAAGGCACTCTCTGCAAGGGTTTAGATTGTTCATTTTAGTGATTGATTTTAATCTTGTTTAGAAAAAAGTGAAATGAAGTTTATCATTTTGGAAAACATTGCCATTTTATTTTTGTACAAAAAGAAAAACGAAAAACAGTGAGCGGAAAAGAAAAGACTCATTTGCAAAAGATGTCCGATATTCATTGATTAATGTGTTTGCACAAAATTACAAGATGGCCCGATTACAAAATGAGTCTTGTCATCTTGGGCAAGATGCAAGACTTGATGCATGCTTAAAAATACAGGAAATAATAATTACTCTGCAGGAGTAACCCTTATAATTTCCTGGGAAGACCAGTTAAGGACTTGGCTCCCCGGGATCCTTGGACGTATCCAGCTCTCCAGGTTGCGGTCGCTTTCTTCCTCGTCTTCCAAGTTGTTTACAGCATCCGGAGTGAGTGATGCGTGTTTTTCGCAAGTGTACGAACACGTCAGAGTAATATAAAAGATTGTCGAATCCACAGAGACCAAGTGTCAATCTATCGTACCTGTTGTTATGGTGTTTATCTAAGACAACTAAATATAAGGGTTTTAATAAGGGTGCAATGGTAAATAAAATAATAATTTTAAATAATAAATAAAAGACAGGCTCGAATGTAATTCACGTAATCAATGATAATCCAGTACTTGTTAATGGAACTACTTATGGGCAATGTTTTCTCCTTTGAAAAGAACTAATTTAACAGGAACTGTCGCTTTCGCGTATTCAGAACCGAGTTGTACTCTCTAATCAACCCCTCCTATTGTCACGGATAAAAAGGTGCGTACTGGGTTAGAGTAGTAAACCTATTTTTAAGAAATGTAGTATCTTAACTAAGTTGAAAAGTATTTTAACCTGGACTTCTTAGCAAAAAGAGGTTCTTATGAACCAGACTCTAAACTTCATAACGCGTCCGAAAATCATTTTAAAATCTCTTTTCTTTTTAATCTAAAATCTCCTAATGAACTATACAAAGCGCTTTTGGCTGTTTTTGAAATAGTTAAAAACAATTACTTGAATTGAAAGATAAAATAGCCCTTAAGTGCTTCCACGAACAATTGTATGGATTACTGGTTCAATTACGATCCTTACATTCTAACCTTTATGGAATTAGTTAGACATGGTAAGGTAAAGATTCTTTTTATAATTTTTCATAAAAGTAATTTAGTGCGAGTGCAGAAAGTAAATGAATTTAGTGCGAGTGCGAGAAATAAAGTAATTTAAAGCGAGTGCGGGAAATAAATGAAATAAAGTGCGAGTGCGGGAAATAAAGAAAGTAAAGCGAGTGCGGGAAATAAATGAAATAAAGTGCGAGTGCGGATAATAAAGAAAGTAAAGCAATGCAGAAATAAATAAAGTAAAGTACGAACTTGAATTAAAATGGCGGCAGGATTAACTTCCTCCAGAGTGCTCCAAAACTCGATCGCACAGACAGATTACAGACTCGATCACTCGATTGCAGAAACACCCCGATGTGGAATGGCAACTGCTTTGAAACTGATATATGCCTAGAGAAATCTAATTCTGGATGAAGAAAAACGAAAAACTAAAGTCCTATTTATAGGAAAACTGAAAGCATGAAAAGACTGGGATGCCCCTCCACTAAAAAGTGGAGGTTACTGGTTTTTGCCTTGTGGCGCCCACCATGGTGCCTACAGGGGATTGGAGAGTGGGGATCGTGGGTCTTGAAGGTTGAGGAGTGGTCTTGAGACGTGGCCACGTCATGGCTAACCCCATGGCGCCCGCCACGGTGGGTGCCGTAAGTGCAAAACGCTGAATTTCTAGGTTTTCGTCCGTTTTCACTCCTTTTTCGCTCCTTTTCTCGATTCAAGCCCCGATTATTATAAAAACCTGAAAACATAAGAAAACAAAGTAATAACATAACAAAACAACAATAAAAGCTAAGAATGCATGCGAAATCGGAGTCAGAAACACGGTGAAATTTAGTGTGATCAGTGAGCATTCCTCCGCTGACAAAATTGGGCTTCTTGGCAGCCTCTGATTGATCTTGTTGAGTTGGTTTGTAACCCAACCCAAATCTATCCTCCTTCTTCTCCACGGGCAGCAGCTTGCCCCAGCCTTGGGCAGTCCCCTCTTCAACAACCTTCCTGGCTTGCTGATAAGACGTCATGGAGGTTCCCAGTACAACAGATGCTTCATTAATGTTCAGGGCCTCAAACCCCTGGCTCATCGTTTCATGGATCTCCCCATCCATCTCAATATACTTATACGTAGCCAGATGGCTAACAAAGATGTCTTCTTCACCACCGATGGTGATGATCTGGCCTTCCCACTCGAATTTCAGCTTCTGGTGAAGGGTAGACGTAACAGCGCCAGCGACATGGATCCAACGTCTACCCAACAAACAGCTGTAGGCCGGCTGAATGTCCATCACATAGAAGGTAATTTTAAAAGTCTGCGGGCCAATCATCACAGGCAGATCAATCTCCCCAAGCACTGATCTTTTAGAGCCATCAAATGCTCTCACCACCAAATTACTTGGACGCAATGCCAAGCCATCGTACTCCAGCTTCACTAAGGCTTTATTTGGTAGGACATTGAGTGAGGACCCAGTGTCCACCAGTACATGGGATAGAACAGCACCCTTGCATTCTAGAGTGATGTGTAAAGCCTTGTTGTGGTTACGTCCCTCAGTTGTTAAGTCAGCATTGGTGAAGCCCAGTCCATGACTGGTGTTGACATTTGCCACCACAGTTTCTAGCTGATTAACAGTGATCTCCTCTGGCACGTATGCTGCGTGCAGGACTTTCAGTAATGCATTCCTGTGAGCTTCAGAACACATCAACAGGGATCATATGGAGATCTTTGAGGGAGTTTGGTGAAGCTGATCCACCACTTTGTAATCACTTCTCTTTATAATTCTCATAAACTCATCTACATCTTGCTCAAAAGATGTCTTCTGAGTTTCTTTGATGATTGGTTCTTCAGATATCACACTCTTCCCTTTTGCTTTGGCAGCGGCTTCTGCTTCAGCATTAGGTCTTTGCATTTGTGAGGCAAAAAGGCGTCCGCTTCTGGTGAAGCCTCCGCCTCCCCCAACATTATCAATCTGTGGAGAAGAGGTTGAAGAATCCAAAGTGATTTTCTCCCTGTTGCAGTAGAGGTCAGAGCCATAATGCCAAGGTATGGCATTACTGCTTTCATATGGAACGGGTCCAGGCACCGTGATGGTAACTGGACTGACTGCTGCAGAGGAGGGTATTGTAACGGTGTGCGGATCGTAGTAAATGGTGACTGGTAATCTGGCACGAGGTGCCACTGTTTGTTGTTGAAAGTTGTTGTTTGGAGGAACATCTGATGGATCATAGTAAATGGTGACTGCTGAGATATCTTCATTAATTTCTGTTGGCGTTGTAGAAGATTCTGCTGAATAAATAGATGCTGATGTTGTAGAAGAAATGGTTGTTGACATCTGGTTTGTTGAAGTGATGGATGAAGCCATTGTTGATGATATTGATGAATTGGTCGGAATGATTGTTGTTGCAGTTGTAGAAGAGTCAGGAATTGTTGTCAAAGGATTTGCTGGATTTGTAGGCGCCGTTGTTGTGATCTGAAGTATACCACTTTTGATAAGACCATCTATGCCGCTTCTCAAGTTATCACACCCATTAATCGAAATGTTGAAGTACCCACAACCGAGCTCACACCCGGGGAACATCTGGCACTCTAGGAGCTGAGCTTTAATTTCTACCAAAGGTGTCCGAATCTGTCCAACACTGGTGATTAAGAAAGATGGCTGGTCTTCCTCAATGGCATTAATTCTCGGTCCTCCATGATTGGGCATGGGATTCTTGGTGACGCTCGGAGGGGGTGCAAAGTTGAGGGCTTTAGAATCCACCAGGTCTTGTACCTTCATTTGTAAAGCCCTGCATTTCTCAGTATTGTTGCCAGGTGCATTGGAGTGGAAAGCACATCTGGCGTTGACATCATAATTTCTTGGGAGATTAGAGGGGTCTGGTGGTGCCAATGTCCTTAATTCAACCAAGTTGAGTTTCAGGAGTTGTGGCAATAAGGCAGCATAAGGCATAGGAATATGGTCAATCACCCTATTTGCCTGTGATGGTCTTTGCTAAAAGGGTCTTTGCTGTTGATTGTTGTTATTGTTGTTGTAGGTTCTCTGTGGCGGATACTGAACTTGCTGTTGATAGTGGGGTTGTTGTGGTTGTTGATATGTTGGTTGCTGAGGAATCGGAGCTGGAATTGTGACAGCTGCTACCGATCTGTGGACATACTGAGGTCTGCCCCTGCTGGCATGAATGGCATTTGTCTCACCGGTTCTTCTAGGTCCCACAAAAGGCTTCCTGGAATTACTGGATGAACTTGCACCATTATCGGAAATTTTACCCATCTTCAGAAGGCTCTCAATTCTTTCTCCAGCTATAACTACGTCAGCAAAACTGGTGGAAGAAAAGGCAGCTAGCCTATCAATATATGTTCCTTGCAGGGTATTCATAAACATGTCGGCCATTTCTCTTTCCGACATGGGTGGCTGGACAGCAGCAGCAAGCTGTCTCCACCTCTGGGCATATTCCCTGAAGCTTTCTCTGGAGGACTGAGACATTCCCATCAAGAGGGTCCTGTTAGGAGCCATGTCCAGATTGTATTGGTACTGCCTGATGAAAGCCTCAGCTAGGTCCTTCCAGCATCTGATTGTAGCTCTGGTCAAGTGTGAATACCACTCCCTTGAAGCCCCAGTCAAACTGTCTTCAAAGTAAAACATCCACAGTTTTTCATCCATTGTGTATGCCTTAAGTCTCCCCAGAAAAGACTGTAGGTGAGTTCGTGGACAGGAAGTTCCGTTGTACTTCTCGAAGCACGGGGGTTTAAACTTGTGGGGAATCCTTACCCCATCCACTAGCCCCATATCCATGACATCAAAACCCAGGGAATTTTGAGACTCCAGAGATCTCAACTTCTCAGCAATTTCATCAAACCTTCTATCATAGACTTCATCCCCAGCTCCCATTACAGTAAACTGCTCTTCTTGGGGGTCTTCTTGCAATATCCTGCCTGCAGTAGTATTTCCTTGTACATTACCCGGGATGTTGACTTCCGGATGTAGATGAGGCCCATATACTGGTGGGTTAACATGAGGCTGACCCCTCTCGTTGTTACTTGTTCCTCCAGTTCCCAGATGGGGTTCTTCCGGGGTTTGTCTTTCTACCAATGCCCTCAACCTTTCTTGACTTTGGGCCAAGCCATTCATTACTTCCATGAACTGGGTCATTTGGTTTCTCATCTCCAGCCTTTCATTAGCCATCTGGGTTCTGACCTCCGTCAGATCTTGCTGAACTTGATCCATTTGGATACCAGGAAGATTGTTGCGAGTAGGATACCTGTGCGGACGGTTGAGAGGGAACACCCGACGGCGAGCAATAATTCCTGAACCACAACAGAGTTAGTAACAAACAAAACAAAATCCTACAAAACAAAACAAGAGTTAGTATGCAATGTAGTATGCTTATTTGTTTTCCAAGGTATCCGGCTTGGTTCTTGGTTTTGACCTTTCCAGACCCCTGAAGAAGATGCTTTGATGTTGCTTGCGAAAAGAAACTTAAATGAAACAAACTGACAAATACATTACAAATGGTGGATTATACATAGTTTGTTTTTTACAACACATGCCCCTGAGGGGTCAAAATACAACATAAAAAAAGAAAAAGTACATGAAATGGAAATAACAACAAGCACAGAAGTCAAACATCTAATCCAAACTCATCCTCCTTAACCTCCTTCAGAAGTGCTTTAGTTACAGGACCAGCCGGGTGCTCTGTAATGTTTCTGATAAGAAGGTTTCTTGTGGCAATAGCAGTGGTCAGCTTCTTGTGCCTGTCTTGGTCTTTTGACCTCTTCACACCAGCCCTAAGCTTCAACTCTGAGATCTCCTTCTGGGCTGCTAGCAGAGCCTCCTGTTGTTTCTTTTCATTGGCCTCCAACTGCTCAATCCTGGTTCGAGTTCTCTTATCTTCTTGAGTACGAGCTTCAGTGATCCTGACCCACCTAGCTTGACTTTCTTTCAGATAGAGATCAGTCCTAGCCTTCTGAAACTGGGCCTCTTTACAGGCATTCTTCAAAATCTGCTCTCCAGCTCTTGATTTCTTGATGTAGTCCTCTGCTTTCTCAATCCTGGCTAGATGCTCCACCTTAAGCTTTTCCAACCTCTCAATGTCTAGACGACCATCACTCCTCTCCCAGAGGGTCTTCTTCAGAGCTTGAGACAGATTCTCATTCCTCTCCTTCAGTTTCTCAAATTCTTCCAGGCTGACAGTGGCTGGAGGTGGTACTGTGGATGGTCCAGGTGTATCCTCAATGGTGAAAGGCATTCCAGAAATCTGAGCTCTAGCATGGGACCATTCATAGTACTGAGCTGAAGCCACATTATTGCACCTCCCAAGAATGGCCATCCCTTTGGTCTGGATGTTGTCCCAGGCCCAGGATGCTTGTCTGACAACAGCTAGATTGGGCTTTATCTCACAATACAGGGTTTCAGCCAAGTCTTGCATTTTATGAGGGTGAACCAAAGCATAGCCCAACTGTCTTTTAAACAGCAAAGGATTGTAGTTGATGCAACCCTTCACTCCTATTAGAGGTACATTGGGGAACTGCCCATAGCTAGTAATTATGTCCCTGCCTTTGGTGCTCTGGGTGCACCACCTGATGTCATCTGAAGTCAAAGCAATAAGTCTCTTAGCCCAATTCTTCTGTTGGTGAGGATTCAGGAAGGCATCAGTCTTGGGTAAGTGTCTAAGCAGCCAAGTGTGAAATAGGGGAGCACAGCACCTCACCAACCTCCCTCTTTGCTTCTCATTTCTTTGGTGAACAGAATAATAGAAATCTCCCAGCAAGGTGGGCACTGGGTTCCTCAGAATGAAAAGATGAATGGCATTCTTGCTGATAAACTTGGGCTCATCTGCAAATAGTATAACCCCATATATACTGAGGGCTAACAATGCACACACTGTCCTCCATTCTCCCAAAGAGGCCTTCAGGATGGCCTGAGAAGTCAAAAAGTCTAGGTGTAGGCCAGGGATTCCAGCCTTTGTTGTCATGTTCTGCTCAATCAAAATAGGTTCCAGGTATAGTGCTTTTGCCACTTCTCCATTGCTGGGAGAAGTCATCTCTGGGTTGAAGGGGATATCACCCCTGACAGGTACTCCAATCAATGATGAGAACTCCTCCAGCAAAGGTCCTAGCTGAAAGTTCTGGAAAGTGAAGCATCTCAAGGGAGGGTCATAGAACTGTAGGCAGGTGTGGATCAAACTCCTCTGAGAAGGGTCCAGGTCCATAACCATATCAAGGATGCCTCCATAATGCTCTCTGAATAATGGGATGTGGTCTGGAGTGATAAGTGCCTGGACCTGCCTGATGCCAGCCAGCACAGGCTCAAAGAAGTGGTATGAAATGTTGCTCTTCTTGGGTGCCATGACTGCTGATGAAGAGCTGAAAACAAGTGCTGATGATGAAGACTGATACTGGAGATGAGCCACTGATGGGCTGAGGCTGGTGATGGAGGTAGCTGAAGCAGGCAACTGATGAAGATAGTTGAAGCAGATAACTGATGAACAGAGGTCTATGCAGATGAAGGGGTCAAAACCAAGCCAGATACAATATGGATACCCTGAAAAACAAATAAACAAATGTTAAATGATGCAAATGATTAGTATGCAAATGATTATGCAAGGGTTCGTGATCAAGCTGGATCTGATTAACTGCCTTGATATAAGTCCATGTATGTTTAAGAAGCCCAGATGGAGGTTTAGAAATCCAGTAACCAAGGTGGGGGACTCAAATAAAGAGTCACATGTCCAGGGTTCAAATCACAAGAACTATCCCAAAATGAGGTACTCTTAAACCAAATAGTAACAGGGTATGATGTGGCCAAGGGTACCTGCAAACCTGTAAACAGCCCAACCCCCCTCACAGGTGGTGTTCTAAAACAAGGATCCTCAGACTTGGATCAGTTATGAGAAGTGTAAACACTTCTAACCCGGAGGTACAGTGTTTACAATAACCATAAAAGATCCTCCTCTAATTCACCTCAGTTTCTGAAGGTCATAGTAATGGTCATCCAGACTTAGCAGGCTTCCCAGATAGCCCTAGCACTACAGGAAATCTGTAGCACAGAGTTCTCAAGAAGAAACCCATATCTGAACCGTGTTTCATATTCCCGCACCAGACCGAAATGGAATGGGAAAGAACATGAACCACTCTAGCCTAGATGTCACTCAGGTCCCAGGTATAGGACCTTAAACTCTCAGTAGAACCCCACCCACCAAAATAAAAACCAGATCCATCCAGATGACAATATGACAATATGATGTATAAAGCTGTAAAGAAAGCAATAAATAACTGTACATAAAGCAATAAATAAAACAAATATATAAACACAATTGGCACATAACACCCCAGTAAACACAAATCAAACAAGCGCTAGGAGGAACCCACAAAAAGAACCAGAAGCCCTGGTTACAGTATAAGATTCCCCAGCAGAGTTGCCAAGCTGTCGCTCCCACTAAATGAGGCTAAGTCAAATAGGGTACAGACGCGAACGGTCGGCGAAAGGAGAAGAGAACACACATGGGTGAACTCAAGAGAAAAGAGTCGCCAGCTAGGCATTTTTATCCCGGAGGAAAGGTGATGTTGCATAGACCTAGAAAGATATGGATAAGACGGTTGCGAACCAGAGAGACTGAGAAAGGGGGTTGGTTACAACCTGGGAAGGTATTAGCACCCAGATTGTCCGTCGTACTCGACGGGATCCACGCTTAAAAGATTTGTGTTTTAAGGGGGTAGTGTCAGTGCAATTTGTGTATCAAAGCTGGAAAAGAATGCAAGTGTCAGTGTAAGAGAATGTGAAGTGAAATATGTGAAGTGTCAGTGTAAGAGCAGGAGTATGAAGCTCAAGACTATGAGGCTTAAAGAATAATTCTAGAAGGAGGGGGAATGTACAAAGACTTTTGTTCGATAACTGTTAAGTTATGCCTACGTATCCTCTCGTGCAATGAGGAAGTCAGAACACCGTAGTTCGACCCAAAGAGACTGAAAGATAAGTTGACTTGTGAACTGCTTGCTTGTCTATGCTCAAGTGTATGACCTATCTGGCTCAGGTGCAAACTGTCTTGCATTAGACGGAAGAAGCAAGTTCTCGTTTATGAGTGAATGAGATGAGAAAAGAATCCCGTAGGAGACGATTATTGTTTGTTTTTGTATTTTCAGTCTTTTATTGCTTTTGGAAATGTGTCATAAGTTAATGAGCTTAAGCCTAAACCAGAGGATTAGTAAACTCATCACATCTTCCCTCTGATTAGGGGTAATGAGAATACCTTAAGTGTGAAGTCAGCATCTCACACTTAATCACCCTGAAGGAGGATTAAGATCATTAACCTACTTGTGATTATTTAGATGTTTTCGGTGTTTTTGTTTAGTGTTGAGTAATGAGATTAAGCCATAATCAAGGATTTAATGGACTCATTACACCATCCTAATAGAAGGATAATAGATGAGATCATTTAAGCTGAGGAAGGCCCCTCAACTTAATCCATGATTAGGGATTAACCTCATGACAAAACAAAGCCTTTATTAGGTGGATTTCAGTTAATGATAAGATGAAGAAGTGATTTTTATGATTGGTAAGACAACTTGAGGGGGACTTGTCCATTAACACTAGGGTTAGTCCTTCTTAACCAATTAAGGAAGAATTAGAACCCTAATGCAAGGCCCAAGTTACAAGCTTGATGTCTTAATGATTATTAAGTGGATTGATTAAAGGAGTTAAACACATTAAGGGTTTAACACTTAGGATTAAAGTTACACACTCCATCCTAATAGAAGGATGCAGGCATAAGCTTAATCACAAAGCCTTAAAGCCTTTAGGGTTTAGTCCCTGATTATGAGATGAGAAGAGAAGACTCAAAGATGACACAAAGGTAAAATCTAAATGGGGGACTAATCAAACCCTAATTTTTATCATGCTTGGTCATTCCTAGGGTTAATGAGGTTTGCAAGAAGATCTTCAGAGAAACCACCAGGAAGGAAGCAGATGAAAGGAGCAAGAAGCAAAGAGAAGCAAAACAACTTGCTTCATTTGAGAAGACAAGTTGCTTGAAGAAAGAAAGTAAGATGAACATGAATGAGCAAGCTCACTCTTATATACATACAAAATGAAGCAAAGGAAGTATGAAAGAGATGAAAAGAGAATGTGAGAAGTGAAGGCAAATTCACTTCTCAAACAACTTACCACCTGAAATGTTAGCATAAGAAAAGAAATGCAATGCAAATGAGATGGAATGCAATGAGGGAAACCAAAACCAGAAGCGTTTACATGATGCTAATGATGCTAAGAGATGATACAAACACATGACAAGAGATGATAATGATCATACAAGCATAAGGATGCAAATGAGGCATATATTGAACCATGAATGCATATGAAAAGTTATGAAATGCAATGAACATACAATATGGAAAATGAAAGATGCAATGATCAAACATGGTTCTAATATGTCCTAAGATGTATTATGAATCAAAAGAATGCACAAAATGTCAAAGCAAGTCAATGGATGCAAGCAAATGAGAAATGGATGCAAAGGAAGGCACAAATTAGGGTTTCATGCATCATGCAAAGCAAAAATCCAAAACCAGAAGCAAATGACTTGATAAAAATTTGAAAATGCAATCAAAGATACCCTAAACCTATACAAACTTACTGCCCAAAGGAGAGGATCCAACTCTTAACCTATTGAAAGCTATGAAGTTCCTAAGATTGCTAGGGTTTTGGGGTATTTCATCAAGAAAAATGCTAAACAAATTGAAAATGCAAGATCAATTCAAATCAATTTTATCCTAAAAACTACATGCTATGCAAGATGTAATGCAAAACGAATCATCATCTAACTCTCAAGGGTTAGGCAGAAATGATTTTTCAAAGTTTGAAACAAAATATTGCCTTGAAATGAAATTAAATCCAATGAAAATGATCAAAAGGCATCAAGAGCAAAAAAGAAATTTGGTTTGAGAGTTGGACAATGTTTCTAAATGTTTTTAAATGCTATGTGAATTTTTTTTGTGATTTTTAAATACCAAAATGCATTTTTAATTAATTAATTTCCATTAATTAATTAAAAATAAACATTTAAATGATTTAAACATAATTTTCAATGCAAAAAATAAAAATAAAAATATTTTTGTGTTCTGAAAAATCATGAAACCTTTGACAAAAAATTTCATAATTTTTAGATGATTTTAGCTATTTTAAAATAAATATGTAAAAAAAATGAATAAAAAATGAAATAAAAATATAAATAAATGAAAGTATGCAAGAGGGATGGCCAGGATTTGATCTGGGCTTGGACTGGTTGACTGCGCGCCAGATCCAAGGGCCCAGATTCAAATCTGGCTAATTAGTTTTATGAATTAATTAAACAGGCTTTGAATTAATTAAACAAAGATTAGGGTTTTAATGACACATCCTGGCCACACGTTTGCGCGCAAGTCAACCCCAGTCAACCCAATCCACGGCTTATATTCAAACTCAGCCCTAATCCTCATTAATGCACTAATGATTTTCAGGTGGCCGGAAATGACCTCCGGTCATCTTCTCCGGCCACCTCCTTCCCTGAAAATTGCTAAATCACTCCCTAGGTCACTAAAACTTGATTTCTCTGCCCAGAATCCATCCCCACACATCATATAACACGAATCAACAAACAAAACGCATTTATTTTTGTATCAAAGCTGAATCGAATCAAAAGGGGTTTAGGTCAAAAAAATTTCAGAAGCTTCATACATACTCAATACTCAACCATTTGCAAAACTAAACATATCAGCATGATCAGCACATCATATAGATTCATCTAAGAACTTAAAAATGCATTTCTGAAAAAAAAAGTTCTTGAGCTCACCTGAAATGGAACTTTCAATCCAGGAGCTTTCTGCTTGCTTCTCTGCTTCAAAATGGCTTCAATGACCCCCCTGATGAAGCTTTGAAGCTTGGTTGAAGTTTAAGATGGTTGGTTTGTGAGTTTGCAGAAGTTCTGTTCAGTGAAGGAGAGAAATCGTGTTTTGATTTCAGGGAGTTTTAGGGCAAGGTGAAAGTTCAGGGATGATCAGTGAGGCATGCTGAGATGTTCTATGAAGTTTGTTTTGGTGTTTGTGTCTTGTGGAATGTGTTTCGAATGAAAATGCATAAGAGGTGGAAATTGAGAATGCTGGCTTGGAGAGTGTTTCAGGCTTGTGTGTGTTATGAAAATGAATCCTTGGAGTGTGTTTGTAAGGTCTGGATTGGGCAGAGAGTTGTTGTGGACTGTTGTGATTGGTATGGGTGTTTTTTCCAAAAAGTCAAAAGTGTTGTACTTGAGGTATGGGAAATGGTGTATCTAGCTCATTGGCTTGTCCTAGCTCAGCTGAGATTAAGGATGTCCATGGAATTGGTTTTGAGATAAATCAGCAAGTTGAGTGAAGTTTATGTAGTGTTTTGCAAATTTGTGAACTTTTGGCCCTTTTGGAACTTCTTGATCCACAAGTCATGAAAATAGCCAAACCTTTGATGCAATATGATCTTTAGACATTGGTTCATGTTTGTGCAAGGATTAGAAGTCACTTTGAGGTCTCATTTTACCTTGGCAAGGGATTTTTCAACTTTGCCTCTTTGGTGCATAACTTGAAATTATGTGATTTTTCCCAACTTTGACATGCCATAACTTTTGATCCAAAATGAATTAGAATGAGTTCTTGTACTTTTTGAAAAGGGAATGATCCATTCTACAACTTTCATGACCAAAGTTTTCTCATTTGAAGCATTTTTGAATCAAAAAGAAAAAGGTTGAAAAAGTTTCCCAAAATGGCAAGTTTCCATTACAAGTCATTTTCCCAAAAAGGCAACTTTGCAAATGGCTTGAAATTCTTCAATTTTGTGAACTTCTAACATCTTCTATGATCAAATAAAGATCATACACATTCAAAATGATGAAGAACACCCTTTGGTTGGGTCATTGGGGGCCTCAGATGCCCTGATTTTGCACTGACTTGCTCAAGAAGTCATCCTCTAATCAGATGCCTTCCCCATGGAATTTCTTCATGAAACTTGATATGCATGATCCTTATAACATATAGAGACCAATAGAAACAAGAATGGCCAAAAAATTTGGAGTTATGGCCTCTGAAACCAAAACCCTAATTCTAGGTCATCTGTGCAGTTAAACCTGGCTCTGCTTCCATGCCATTCTCAGTTCTTGTGATTCTTTGACTTTTTGGGGATAAAATATGATGCTTGGACATACATGGACCCCTTTGAAGTGATTGAAGACCCTTGAAGTTGCTCAAATGGCTCAGGGATGGCTCAGATCACAAACCCTAGATGCAGATGACTTAGAATCAATGCAGTGAATCAAAGATGTGGTATGAGATGCTATGATTGAATTTATGCATATGAAAAATATCACAAGCCATGGTGAAATGGGTGAGGGCAAATTTGGGGTGTTTACATTCATGAATCAAAAGTTATGGCCAATCAAAATTCATCTTTATTTAGGGCTTTTTCATATTTTCAAGTTTCCACTCTTTGCAAAAGGGCTTGTAATGCATTTTCAAGGCTTCTAAAACACCAATGCTGGTCACCATATTCAATAAAAACTAACAACAAGCAAGTTTGCCCAAGGAATCCCAAGAATTCATGCATGGATTAAAGGATATTTCACAAGTTGCATTTTTGCAAAATCATGAGGAATGCATGATTCACTTACAACCAATGGCCAAGATTGATCCAAGGGTTCTTATTGAATGAAAGGGAATCAGATCATGCACATGGGCAAGCCAATGCACGCACAAAGTAAGCAATCACACTTCTCATGCCAATTTGTAAAATCATCCCCACCTCATGATTCTCACGTGCCAACTTTCAAAAACCCTAATCAGTACTCTAGCATCATCATATATAAGCTAAGCACATGAATTTCAGAGGGAGAGAGGGACTTAATTGCTCCAATTCACCAAACTTACAAATTCTTTCATCTCTTCGAAACTCTTCATCCATAGAGTTTCAGTGAGATTTCTTTCCATATTCTTGTTCAGTGAGCTCTAAGGAACACAAATCCATCACTTGTTTGGCTTGAAAGTAAGGATTTCACAAGGTTCAAAATCAGTGCAAGTTGATTCAGATTTCAAGATCTAGACATTCTTAAGACTCTAATTGCATTTATTTTGCAATTAGAGTTCATTTGGAGTGGATCTGCAACTTCTCCTTGGATTTCTGAAGGTGTTTCCAGGTCTACATAACTTCAGGTACCTTCAAATTTCATCATCTTAGATCTTGTTTTTTTGGTATGCATTGTGATCTGCGTGTTCCCCTGAGTCTGTTGATATGTTTTGTTTATGAAATGATGTTGAAATGAGGCCAAACTAAGGATCTGAAAGTTTTAGATCCAAACTTATCTTCTTCGATTTGGCTTGTGTGTGATGGATTAATGCTTTTTGATGATGGATTTGAGTTCTATGTAGTTTAAGGATCATTTTGGTAACTGGATCATGGAGTTTGGTGACGTTTTGATGTTCTGCAAGTTTTGGTTGGCCGGAGAAGATGATCGGCGCTTCTCCGGCCGGTAGGGTTTATAATTAGGGTTTTAGATCTCCAGTTTTAATCTTGGCCGTTGGATCCAAATTAAATGAGGTTAATTATGTTTTATTATTTTAATTAATCAGGATTATCGTAACTTTAAAACAGGACCATTAGATTTCATTTAATTAGTAAGTTTAAATGTGGTGCCTTGGATTTGAAGACTTCTAAGTCTTGTTGACTTCACACACACACCCTTGGATTTGATTACTTTTATCCACAACCTTTGGAGATGCATACTATGATATTTTTGGTTAACTGCGCTGACCTTGGGCTTGACTTGCTCTTCGCACCTCCTCTTTTTCAAAGCCCAATTAATTTAACATGAATCCATTGCTGACTACACCCCTATCCTTGTTGCCTTTTATTTTTATTTTCTTTTTATTTCTGTTTGGTTTTCAATTTTTAAAAATAGTAAAATGTATCAAAAAATTCCAAAATAATTCATGGATGATCCTTTTAATTTTCTTTAATTGTTTATATTTTTATTTTCCATTTATTTTCATTTTCCACGGTGGAATAATATTGTTTCTTTTATTAATTGTTTTTTATTTCATTTTAAATACATGTTGACTTGTGAATTTCATATCTTGATCATCCTTGGGAATTTTGAGTTGATTCTTTTTGCTCTGGATTCATGTTGAGGTATAGCTTATTGATGATTTTTGTACTGATTTTTAGAAGCCTTCTTGATTATTTTTGGTCTTTAACTTGTGTGTGAAGTTTCATAACCCTAATCCATGTTTAGGCATCCCTTTAACCCACTTTACTTCTGATTTTGGTCCTATCCTTTTGGCATGTCAATATTAGATATTTGAAGATCCTTTGTGCTAATTTTTAGAATTTTTGGATGAATTCTTGATTTAATATGAATTTTATTGTTTGCTTCTCACTTTTTGCATCGTTTTTGGTCATATGCTTAGTCCTTAGGCTAGGAGGGCACTTGTGCCGACTCCCTTAGGTTGTTTAGAACTTATTTATGATGAGGATATCCCCTTGGTCTTGGATTGATGTTTGTTCTTTGAGAATTCTTGTGGTTGCTTGTCTTTGAAGTTCATTCACTTATGTACATGTTCACTTCACTTCTTATGCTTATATGTTTCTCATGTTGATAATGTTTAAGTTTGTATGCTTCTATTCTTGATCTCTTGTGTTGCTTAGGCACATTCTTGACATGATAGGGTTCTGGTCTTGAAGTGTATAATGTTTGTTTACTTTGTATGATTTGTGATATCTCATAAATGTCTTGTTTTGTCATAGTAATTTGTATTGTTTTGTGTTGAGTTGTTGGATCCACTTCTCATCTTTTGTTGAGTGTTTGATCTTGGCACTTGAGATTGAAGTTTCAATTTTGTTTGTAATGTCTTGGCTTGATCTTTTGTCCATTTGTATCTCCTTTAGTCTTATTTTCTTTTGTCTTGCTACTTGTTTATGCTTTTAACCATTTCAGGGGCTTTGGTAAGTGAGAGGTGTGGATGAGATTCCCACATCTCCAATTCTTTTCTCTTCTGCTTTCATTATGATTTCTTATTTATGTTTGATGTTCTTAGGTCATCCTTCCTATCATCTTCCTTCTTCTTTCTCCTTCTTATTTCCTTATCTCTTTCTTCTTTAGGATAGTAAGCCTCACTAACTTTGGAATCCCATGCATGTTAATATTAGGAGTAGTCTTTCCCCATTAGATTTTACCTTTAAGATCTTTGGTTCTTTTCTCTTATCATCTCAAAACAAAACCCTAAAAAGCATTTAATAAAGATTGAAGTGGTCTCCTGTGCAATAGCCTTATTCCATGGAGCACTTGTAGTTTTCCCATCTTGGGATAGTACAAGGTTGTCTATCATGATGCACAAGTATGATCATGAGATCATCTTCATCAAGAAAATCATAAAACACACTTCCTTATTTTAATTACAAAAACACTTAATAAATTCAATGAGTTAGTGAGCTTAGGCCTTAATCTCTGGAATCAAGTTTTGGGGATCTTCTCCTTACTTGAGTGTGCTTGTTCTATTATTCTATCTTGGAATGTAGTAGCAAGTACACATTCCATGGAAGAGGGCTTGAGGTCACTTCCTTGTGTCACACCAATAAAAGACTTCTAAAAAACACTAGACAAACAAAAATCGTCTCTCCTTCGGGACTTCTTTTCTCACCATCTTCACTCTCATCATACGAACTTGCTCCTACTTGTCATTTTGCAAGACGGTAACGCACTCGTCGTCCGAGCCTGCAACACTTGAGCATTGACATAGGCAGTTCAAGCCTTAAGACACAAGCAATCTTTTCCACCCCTAGTTAGGGGAACTACGGCGACTCTGATCCTCATTGTCCAGATGAGGTACGTAGGCAGTGGGGTAGGGCCCGTTCGAGCACAATCTTTATTTTCCCTACATTTTTCCTTTTTATTTCTTTTTCAGTTCCCTTTTCTTTTCTTTTATCCAGTTCAGTTCCTTTTCTTTGCAGCAGCTTTCCTTTCTTCACCCTTTGAAACAGTTTCTTTGCAAGCGTGGATCCCGTCGGGTACGGCGGACGATCTGGGGTGCTAATACCTTCCCAGGTCGTAACCGACTCCCGAACTCAGTCTCTTTGGTTCGCAGGACCCGTGTCCTTCCTTTTCTTTTCTTCTAGTTTGTGCAGCATTACCATTCCCGTTACTTCGGGATAAAAATGCCTGGCTGGCGACTCTACCTCTTTCCGCGCCACTTTCGTGTTTGTACCAGGATGGAAATCCGGGGAGCGACAGCTGGCGACTCTGCTGGGGATCGAACCCAGAATCTCTGGTTCCCTTGAGAGTCTCTCCTAGGGCTTGTGTGTTTCTGTTTCTTTGTGTGTTAATTGTTTGTAGTTGCGTGTTTATTTTACTGTTGTTTATTTACAGTTTATTTACAGCTTTATTTACAGTTTTCAGTATTTATTTTCATGCATCATGTATATACTGGACTGTCTGGACTGGATTTTCTGTTTGGTGGGACTTGGGTGATACTGTTATTGTGAGAGGATCTCATTACCAAGGCTCGAGTGCACCTTAGGACTTAGAGTGGCTCCACTTTGGCCTCATGAGATCTTGTCATGGGGGTAGTAGTGAGTTCCGCGCCCAGATTTGCGACCGTCTTGGAAATGTCTTGATTTGGGGATCTTCCTCTTTCATTTCATAACCTCGATAGTTATGTGCAGCTGACCGATCATTGAGAACCTTGTGGAAACATCCCTCTCTAGTGGTGAGAGTGGCAAACCATATTGTGTGGCAAACCCACTCACACCCGAGGGCCCACCTGGAACTCACATAGGATGACCTTGTTTTCCCGGACTCAGCTGAGACCTCCCTGAGTAGTACATAATGCCAAACCGCTTCCCTGATTTGGTCATGAGCCATTTCTCGGAAATGGTGAACGTATTATTGCTATTCGGAAATGTTTAACCGGGAGCACACCCGTGAGATTGGGAGGGGTTTACAGGTTTGCAGGAACCCTTGGCTTCTACATACCTTCATTATCAGTATGCTTTCTGTTGTGATTTGGTTACTATGGTTCTGGATTTCTTGATCTTTGGTTTTGAGGGTTCCTGTCAGATGGTTATGGTTCAGAGAATCTTGGTTTTCAGTCACTTGGGGGCCATAATATCCAGTATCCAGATGGTTCCAGATTGATCATATGCATGCATTGCATTTGCATCGCATCATACACGCATTAACTATTTGTGTTTCCATTTTTAGGTTGTTGTTCACAGTTTAGCACCAAGGTCTGGTAATTGTAAGTTTTCCAGATGGCAGAAGTTAAGAAGATTACAAGAAAGAAAAATATCCATTACACTTTTCTTCAACCAGAAGTCAAGAGTGTTCAAAGACTAGCAGGGCTGATGAATGATCAGGTTTTAGGAAACTTCAGAAAAAGGTATGGGCAGATTTTGAAGTACATGAATAAACCTACTGCAGACCAGAAGGATAGCTTGCACACTTTACTTCAGTTCTATGATCCCTTGTTGCGGTGTTTTGTATTTCCAGATTATATCTTGGCTCCTACCTTGGAGGAGATTTCTAGTATTTTGGGTATTCCTGTTAGAGATACTTTGCCTTACTATGGATCTGAGATAGTTCTCAAGGAAGAAGACATATCCAGAGTCTGTCGTATACCAGCTGCTAAGGTCAAGAAGGCTTTGAAGGATAGTGAGGGAAGAAGACTTCCCTGGGATGTGCTTATACCAGAAGCTGAAGGGTATGCCAAAGAGGGTAAATGGGGAGATTTTGGTGTTGTGGTGGCCCTGATGGTATACGGATCTAGTCTTTTCCCAGGGGAAAAGGATTTTGTGAGGTTGGAGGTGATCTCCATTTTTGGTAAAGGTAACCCTGTAGCAACCATATTGGGAGATTTCTACTACAATGTTCATTACCGGAATGAGAAAGGCAGAGGTGGGCCAGTGGGTTGTTGTGCTCCATTATTTGCTGAGTGGTTTGCTAAGCAACTACCAAAGTTAGGCCCTTTCAAAGAGATGAGAGATGAATGGAGGTGGTCCAGGAGGCTAATGGGACTAACTTATGAGGATATAGCTTGGGTTTATAACAGGGATTTGTTAGGAAAGGAGATGCTTGTTAGTTGTGGGAGTTTTGCTAGTGTGCCCTTGCTAGGGAGAAAGGGTGTGATCAGTTACAATCCAGTTTTAGCCAGGAAACAATTTGGCTATCCTCTGAGGGATCCACCAGGTATTGACGAATTAGCTGAGTCTTTGTACTTTCCTGTGGAGGGAAACAAAGATTTAGTCATACAAGCATCCCAGGCTTGGTCTCAGAGGGTGAAGAAAGGTAAGAAGGATTTTGGAAGGGTGGATCCCAAGACGTATCCTCCTTTTGCTACATGGTTACAGAAGCGCGTAGAGGAATTGCTCATGCCATTTTCAGTGGAAGCTCCATTGTATCCCAAAGAAGTGCCATGTCAGAACACTGTTTCTCTAGAAGAGTATAAGAAGTTAGAAGCTCAGTTGCAAGAGGTCCGGGTAGAGAATGCTGAAATGGTTAACTTGTATCACCTTGCCAATCGTGCTAAGAATGAAGTGGAGGAAAAACTACAAAGGATGCAGGTCACCTTAGAAGCTAAAGAAAGGGAGTTTGTTGGGAGAGAAGCTCATTTTCAGAGATTGGGTCTAATGGAATCAAAAAGAGAAGCGGAGCGTAAGAAGACTTTGAAGACTCTTAAAGAAGCTCGCCAGTCCATTGCTTGGTTACAGGGCCAAAGAGAACAGGAGAAGAAGAAGTATAAAGAAAAGGAAGAGTTCTTCGAGGTACAGAGGGGCTTCAAGAAAGAAGAAGTAGAACAAGTTCACAAAATACGAAGGGAAAAGACTCAGCAATTGGTACAGAGCCAGATAGCCTTGGAGGAGGCAATGAAGGAGATTGCAGATTCTAAGCTGAGAGCAGGCGTGAAGAAGAATCGGACAGAGATGATAGCTACAGAAGAAGAAACTGAGTCTTTCCTTTAGCCTAGGGTTTTAGTTTATTGTTATCCAGACTACCTACAGACTTGTTGTAGGAGTCTTGCTTTATCTTTTTGTTCATGTATTGACTTGTAACCCTTAGGGGAATTTGTTTGTGTTCTAACTTTGGCTGCCAGTGGTTTATCCATGTTATGCAATGTTTAATGACAGTTACCATTTCTGAGTACACAAAGCTTGAGGCTGCTAGGATTTGAACATTCTTCAAAAGAAGAGTTTGAAATTAATGCTCAAACGGGCTATCTGGAGCATTTTTGTTAAAAAAAAGCCAGAACTGGGGGCATATTAATGCCTGAACCTGAAAACATGAACAGTTACATCGCATGCATATAATGTGTTTGTTGTTTTGCAGGTAGTTCATCATTTTTCTAATGTTTATGTCATTTCAGGCACTATAGCTCCCAGGAAGGTTCGGGAACAACCAACGGTGCACATATACCCTACGAAAGTAAACAGAGAGAGAGTAATGGATCCGATGCAAGCATATCTGGCTGACCTAAGGACAAGAATGGATAACTTCATGACCCTCATGGCTGGGATGGGTCAAACTCAAGAGCGTCTACGCGAAATGGTGGAAAATAATCAAGTTAGGAATAACGGGACAGCAGATGGAGGTAATCGCAATGGGGCTGGCACCCGTCACGTAGAAATCCCTGTGGTGCAACCAGGGGTTACTATTGTCAATGATGGAGTGAATAACGTGCAAATGGACGGGCAGGATGAACCATTCACTCTGTTGGATGAGGCAGAAGGCCAAGGAATTGACATGAACAGAAGGTTCGAAGAGATGGCTAAGCATATTCGTGCCATTCAATCTCAGAGTTCTCTGGGGTTTGATATCACTGATTTGGGCTTGGTACCAGGGGTTAGAATTCCCTACAAGTTTAAAGTCCCTACTTTCGATAAGTACAACGGCACAGCTTGCCCAAAAACTTACCTTCAATCTTTTGTAGGAAGAATTACTGCACATACAGATGATGAGAAGTTGTGGATGTATTACTTCCAGGATAGTCTTGTGGGAGCCTCTTTGGAGTGGTACATGAAGCTGAGCAGGGTTAATATTCGAAGCTGGAAGGATTTAGCTAAGGCATTTGTGAAACAGTATCAGTATAATTTGGATATGGCTCCAAATCGCACCCAATTGCAGACCATGTCTCAGAAGGCTAAAGAAGGGTTCAAGGAGTACGCTCAGAGGTGGCGTCAACTTGCTGCTAGAGTACAACCTCCCTTGTTGGAAAATGAAATGGCGGACATGTTCATGGGAACACTACAGGGTGTGTTTATTGAGAGGTCGGCGTCTTGTTCAGCAACAAAGTTTAATGACATTGTGATAGCAGGAGAGAGGGTTGAAACTCTTTTAAAGATGGGGAAAATTCAAGACACTGGTGCAGGTAGCTCAAGCAGTGTGAGAAAAGCTTTTAATGGACCTCCAAGAAGAAGAGAGGGAGAAACTAATGATGTGTACGGCTGAGGCAGAGGCCGGGGATACAGAGGATCCTATGAGCAAGTTGCAGCTGTCACTATTCTATCAAGTCTTGTGCAACAAACTCAATCACAACCACAACAACAACAACAACCATAGCGCAATAATTATCAGCAGAGACCGTATCAACAGAGACAAGCTCATCCAGCTTACAGGGTGCTTGAATCCATCCCAATGACATACACGGAACTACTTCAAAGGTTGTTAGATTTGAACTTGGTTCAATTAAGGACATTAGCACCACCTCCACCTGGAGAGCATCCAGTGGGGTATGGTGCTAACGCAAGATGAGCATTTCATTCAGGAGCTCCCGAGCACTCAACAGAGAAGTGCAGGGCATTGTAGCATAAGGTCCAAGACTTGATTGACTCAAAAGCAATTAACTTCGCACCGCCTCCAAATGTTACATCAAACCCCATTCCAAATCATGGAGGAGCCAGGATAAATGTTGTTGATGGTGGTGAGAGGCTAAACTTGATTTTGAATGTAGAAGAAGTGAAGACTTCATTGCTAGTGGTGAAAGACAGATTGTTGAAAGGGCAAGTATTCCCAGGGTGTGGTCATGACTGCGAGGAGTGTTTGAATTCAGTTAATGGTTGTGGAAATTTGAAGGATGGGTTACAATATTTGATTGACAAGGGGTCGCTACAGTTTGATAGGGTTATTGATAGGAGCAATTGTGTGTCTACCATAACAATTTACTTTGATCCCGTTGAAGTTCCTGTCCGGAGAGAGCCTGTGACTATCTATGTTCCAGAGGTGAGTCCAGTGACCATTACTGTTCCAGGACCAGTTCCTTATGCTGATGACAAGGCCATCCCGTGGCACTATGGCTCGGATGTGTACGTAGAAGGTCAGAAGGTGGAAAGTAAAGCAGTGACAATTGACCCGACTGTGGTGAATGTCGGAGGAGTTGGTGGATTTACAAGAAGCGTGCGTCTTTTTGCTCCTCAAGTTCTTACAGGGGATCCTGAAGCTGAAGTTGCTGCAAAGGCTAAGGGTAAACAGATAGCAACTGAAGAGGTGACAACTCCTGCTTCTAGACAGGGCACTTTTGAAAAAGAAGTCGAAGAGTTTATGAGGATAATAAAGAAAAGCGACTATAAAGTAGTCGAACAGTTGAATCAAACTTCGTCCAAGATATCTATCCTGTCATTGTTAATATGTTCTCCGGCTCATAGGGAAGCTCTACTGAAAGTTTTACATATGGCATATGTACCACAGGAGATAACAGTTAACCAGTTGGAGGCTATAGTAGGCAGCATAAACGTCAGCCATGGGTTGGGTTTCACAGATAGAGATCTTACTTCTGAAGGCCGCAATCACAACAAAGCCCTGCACATCACCATGGAGTGTAAAGGTGATGTCCTGTCACATGTCTTGGTTGATACAGGCTCTTCTCTCAATGTGCTCCCTAAGAAGGCCTTGATGAAGCTGAATATTGATGGCATTGTTCTAAGACCCAGTGATTTAATTGTAAAAGCCTTTGATGGGTCCCGGAGATCTGTGTTCGGGGAGGTTGAGCTACCTGTGGAGATTGGGTCTCAAGTGTTCAAAAGCACGTTCTATGTCATAGATATTCAACCCGCTTACAGTTGCTTGCTAGGACGTCCCTGGATCCATGCTGCAGGCGCAGTGACATCCATGTTGCATCAGAAGCTTAAGTATGTGGTAGATGGCCAGGTGATCACTGTATGTGGAGAAGAGGATATTTTTGTGAGTCATCTGTCAACCTTCAAGTACGTGGAAATGGACGGGGAAATTCATGAAACGATGTGTCAGGTTTTTGAGACAGTCAATGCTAGTACTTTGTCTCCAGCAGTCCGGAGCAACGAGATGGAAGGGACTTTTATCTACTCCTACAAGCAAGCCAAAGAAGTGGTCCAATCCGGAAGTGCCCAGGGCTGGGGCAAGTTTCTAGAGATGGAAAAGAAAGATGACAAGTTCGGTCTTGGATACCAGCCCGGTGGGTCCAACTGGCCTCAGGGTAGCAAGGCCATAACTTTCACAAGTGCCGGAATGCTCGATCGCAACAACATCTGTGCAACAAGTGAAGAAGGGGATAGTGATTGCGACTGGGATGGCTGGATTCACCCATGTGCACCTGGGGAGGAGCTCTGGAACTGGTCTGCCGAAGATTTCGTCCAAGTTACTTGGCAATCAAAGTAATTTACTTGTTTCTTTTTTATCATGCTGCATGTCAATCCTGCACTCTGTCCAAGGTGCACAGATTCATTTGTAGGGCCACCATGCTTTTAATGCATTTTCTTTTTCCATGTAATAAAGGACATTTTTCAAGCAAAATTGTGTTCTCTTTCTTTCGTTTTAAAATTTTTCACAAAAAATAAAATGGCAATGTTTTTCCTTTCCTTGTGTTTGCGTGTTTGCGTCTCTTTTGAAAAGAACAGATAATGAAATAAGCACATCATCTGTGCAGTGTTGATCATTCGAATTCTAGTGATAACGTTCCTGCTATGACCACGCATGACTTCGACAATCCTATCTACCAAGCTGATGAAGGGGTTGAGGAAGACTGTGAACTCCCGGAAGAATTGGCCAGGTTGTTGAAACAAGAGGAAAGGGTCATTTAGCCTCATCAGGAAGATTTAGAGATCATCAACATCGGGACCGAAGATGTGAAGAGAGAGATAAAGATTGGGGCCAGTATGCAGGCCGGGGTAATGAAGGAGTTGATTGGTATGCTACGTGAGTATGTGGATATCTTCGCCTGGTCATATCAAGATATGCCAGGACTAGATACTGCTAATCTCATCGTTGATGGCTTTCTGGGAAGATAATCTGACAACACACTTCCTTTGATGGCTTTCTGGGAAGTATATTGTATATCATACTCACTCGGGACTTCTTTTCTCACCATCTTCACTCTCATCGTACGAACTTGCTCCTACTTGTCATTTTGCAAGACGGTAACGCACTCGTCGTCCGAGCCTGCAACACTAGAGCATTGACATAGGCAGTTCAAGCCTTAAGACACAAGCAATCTTTTCCACCCCTAGTTAGGGGAACTACGGCGACTCTGATCCTCATTGTCCAGATGAGGTACGTAGGCAGCGGGGTAGGGCCCGTTCGAGCACAATCTTTATTTTCCCTACATTTTTCCTTTTCATTTCTTTTTCAGTTCCCTTTTCTTTTCTTTTATCCAGTTCAGTTCCTTTTCTTTGCAACAACTTTCATTTCTTCACCCTTTGAAACGGTTTCTTTGCAAACGTGGATACCGTCGGGTACGGTAGACGATCTGGGGTGTTAATACCTTCCCAGGTCCTAACCGACTCCCGAACTCAGTCTCTTTGGTTCGCAGGACCCGTGTCCTTCCTTTTCTTTTCTTCTGGTTTGTGCAACATTACCATTCTCGTTCCTTTGGGATAAAAATGCCTGGCTGGCGACTCTACCTCTTTCCGCGCCACTTTCGCGTTTCTACCAGGATGGAAATCCGGGGAGAGACAATGTCTTCTTATCATTATATGATGCCTCAAGTAGGTATGTCTGATCCTCTAAGAAGCATTTGAGTCGTGGAACCAAGGTTTGTCATCAATAGCAGTGTCCACAGAGAACACATATGCTGGTCTTTCCAGACTAGATACCAGAATCCGAGGCACATAATTAGCAGTTTGTACTTTAATCTTGGAGGAAATGGTAGCTAAAGCATCTGCAAACTGATTCTCATCTCAAGGGATGTATTCAAGTTTGACTATTGTGAAGAAAGTCAATAATCTCCTCGTATAGTCACGGTATGGAATCAGATGCTCCTGATGAGTGTACCATTTGTTGTTGGTCTAGTTGATTACCAAAGCTGAATCTCCGAATACATTCAAGGTTTTGATCCTGTGGTCAATGGCTTCCTCAAGACCCATGATACAGGCTTCGTATTCTGCTTCGTTGTTAGTGCAGGAAAAGGTGAGTTTTGCCAAGATAGGCATATTAACTCCTTTAGGTGTAATGAGCACTGCACCAACTCCACGACCATTCATATTGACAGACCCATCAAACATCATAGTCCATGCTTCTTCTGGATCAAGCCTTTCTGTGTGAACAAGATCTTCCAAATCTTTTGCTTTTAAGAACATGATGTCTTCATCTGGGAAGTCAAATCTCATGGGCTGGTAATCGTCAATGGGTTGCTCAGCCAGATAGTCAGACAATACACTACCCTTGATGGCTTTCTGAGAGGTGTACTGAATGTCATATTCCGTTAGAATCATTTGCCATCTTGCAACCCTTCCGGTAAGTGCTGGCTTCTCAAATATGTACTTGACGGGGTCCATTTTTGAGATCAACAAGGTAGTGTGGGTCAACATATACTGCCTTAGTCGGCGAGCAGCCCACGCTAAAGCACAACAAGTTTTCTCGAGCAGTGAATAACGTTGTTCACATTCGGTAAACTTTTTTCTTAGGTGGTATATCGCATACCCTTTTCGAACAGACTCGTCATGCTGGCCCAACACACACCCCATTGACCCTTCTAATACTATCAGGTACATTATTAGAGGTCTTCCTTTGATTGGAGGCATGAGAATTGGAGGTTCTTGCAGGTACTCCTTGATCTTGTCAAAAGCTTTCTGACAATCATCGTTCCACCTGATTGTTTGTTCCTTTCTTAACAATTTGAACAGGGGTTCACAGGTTGCAGTGAGGTGAGATATGAACCTTGAGATGTAGTTCAATCTACCTAAGAACCCTCGAACTTCTTTTTCAGTCCTAGGTGCAGGCATCTCCTGAATGGCTTTGACTTTTCGGGATCAACCTCAATTCCCTTTCACTTATGATAAAACCCAACAGCTTACCAGAATGTACCCCGAATGTGCATTTGTTGGGGTTCAACTTCAGCTGATACTTCTTTAGACGCTTAAACAACTTTGTCAGATTCACCAGATGATCTTCTTCAGTGAGGGACTTGGCAATCATATCATCCACGTAGCATTCGATTTCTTTGTGGATCATATCGTGGAATAATGTTACCATAGCCCGTTGATATGTTGCACCGACGTTCTTCAGTCCAAACGACATTACCTTGTAACAAAATGTGCCCCAAGGTGTGATGAAAGTTGTTTTCTCCATGTCTTCGGGTGACATCTTAATCTGATTGTATCCAGAAAATCCGTCCATGAAAGAAAATACTGAGAACTGAGATGTGTTGTCTACCAATACATCAATGTGAGGTAATGGGAAATCATCCTTCGGGCTAGCTCTATTCAGGTCCCGGTAATACACATACATACGCACCTTGCCATCCTTCTTAGGCACGGGTACAATGTTAGCAACCCACGGCGGGTAACTAGTTACAGCAAGGAAACTGACGTCCCACTGCTTTTGTACTTCTTCCTTGATTTTCATGGCCATATCTGGGAGAGTGCGGCGTAACTTCTGTTTAACCGGAGGACAATCTTCTTTCAAGGGTAGCCTGTGCATGACAATATCTGTGTCTAGACCTGGCATATCTTGATAGGACCAAGAAAAAGTGTCGACATATTCTCGGAGCATGCTGATGAGTTGTTCCTTTACTAGAGCTTGCAGACTGGCCCCAATCTTGACTTCTTTTACATCTTCCTCGGTACCAAGATTAACAATTTCAATTTCTTCCTGATGAGGAGTAATCACTTTCTCTTCTTGCCTCAACAACCTGGCTAGCTCTTCAGGTAACTCGTAGTCTTCATCAACCCTTTCATCTGCTTGATTAATTGGATTGTCGAAGTCATACAAGGTCATAACAGTGTTGTTGTCGGTGCAATCTGGAGGATTAGCTCTGCAAGGGTTGATATTTGTTCTTTTTAGTGATTAATTTTAATCTTGTTTTGAAAAAAGTGTAAATGAAGTTATTATTTTGAAAACATTGCCATTTTATTGTTTTGTGCGAAAAATAACAAAAATGAAAAGACAGTGAGCGAAAAAGAAAATTGTTTGCAAAAGATGTCCATTGTTCATTGATATTCCATTTGCACAAAATACAAATATGGCCCTATTACAAAATGAGTCCTGACACCTTGGGAAAGATGCAGGACTTGATGCATGCTAAAGCAGGAAATAATAATTACTCTGCAGGAGTAACTCTTATAATTTCTTGGGAAGACCAGTTAAGGACTTGTTAGCCCGGGATCCTTGGACGAATCCAGCTCTCCAGGTTGAGGTTGCTTTTAGCCTCGTCTTCCACGTTATTGACAACATTTGGGGTTAGCATCCCCCCACTTATGAACTTGGGCTCCTTAACAGCCTCTGTTTGATCTTGTCGGAATGGTTTGTAACCCAAAACGAATATGTCCTCCTTCTTCTCCACAGGTAGCTGCTTGCCCGAACCTTGGGCGTTTCCATCTTCAACAACCTTCCGAGCTTGTTAGGATGCAGCAAATACTTCAGTTGTCGCCTTACTGACATTCAGTGCTTCGAAACCTTGGCTCATGGTCTCGTGGATTTCACCATCCATCTCAATGTATTTGTAGGTGGCCAGATAGCTAACAAAAATATCCTCTTCACCATAGATTGTGATAATTTTCCCTTCCTACTTGTATTTTAATTTCTGGTGAAGGGTCGATGTAACTGCGCCCGCGACATGAATCCATGGTCGACCCAACAAACAGTTGTAGGCCGACTGAATGTCCATCACGTAGAAAGTAGTTTGAAAGAACTGAGGGCCAATTATCACAGGAAGCTCCACTTCTCCAAGAACAGACCTCTTGGAACCATCAAAAGATCTAACCACCAGATTACTTGGTCGGAGAACTATACCATCATATTCAAGCTTAACAAGGGCTTTCTTTGGCAGGACATTGAATGAGGACCCAGTGTCAACTAAAACATGTGAAAGCACAACCCCTTTACACTCCAGAGTGATGTGCAAAGCTTTGTTATGATGACGACCTTCCGTGGTCAAATCAGCGTTGGTGAAGCCTAGCCCATGACTAGTATTAACATTAGACACCACTGTCTCAAGCTGATTTACCGTGATCTCTTTAGGCACGTAGGCTGCGTGTAGGACCTTAGGTAATGCATCTCTATGAGCTTCGAAACACAACAACTATGATAAAATGGAGATCTTGGAAGGAGTCTGGTGGAGTTGATCCATAACCTTATAATCACTTCTCTAGATTATTCTCATAAATTCATCCACATCTTGATCAAAGGATGTTTTATGAGCTTCTTTCTAAGTTGGTTCTTCAGGCACCATATTTTTGCCTTTAACTTTGGAAGCATCCTCTGCCTCAGTGTTAACTCTTGGAATTTGTGACGCGAAGAGGCGTCCGCTTTGAGTGAAGCCTTCGCCTCCCCCGACATTATCGACCTGTGGTGTATGAGTTGAAGAATCAAGAACGACTCTCTCCCCGTTGCAGTAGAGGTCTGAACCATAGTGCCATGGTACATCATTATCTTTTTCATATGGAATGGGTCCAGTTACCGTGATGGTGACTGGACTGACTGCAGCGGAAGTAGGAACTGTTATTGTCTGTGGATCGTAATATATGGTGACAGGACTTCTGACTGGTGGTGGTGGTGAAAGACTGAAGCTGGGTTGATGTTGAGATTGTTGCTGAAAATTGTTGGAATCAGGGACCATTGTTGGGTCGTAGTATATGGTGACTGTGAAGATGTCATTATTAATGGTTGTTGTAGTTGTAGAAGCGGATGCGGTTGAACTAACATTTGTTGAAGTGGTGGAAGAAATGATTGTGGACTTTGTAGCAGAGTCTGTCGGAACAATTGTTTTTTAAGTTGTAGGAGGAGTTTCTGTTGTTGCTGCAAGAGGAATTGATGATGTTGTAGAAATCGTTGATGTTATCTGCAGGATACCTTCTTTGATAAGGCCATTGATGCCACTTCTTAAACTTGCACAACCATTGGTGGAAACTTTGCAAGATTCACAGCAGGCCTCACAACCTGGGAACACCTGGAATTTTAAAAGCTGGGCTTTAACCTCTGCTAGAGGTGTTTGAATGCTTGCAGTATCTTCGATTAAATTCATGGGTTGATCCTCCTCAATTGCATTTATCCTGGGCCCACCGTGGCTAGGCATAAGATTCTTTGTGACATTAGGAGGTGGTGCAAAATTTAAAGCCTTTGAATCAACTAGATCCTGGACCTTCATGTGCAAAGCTCTGCACTTTTCTGTGGTATGGCTAGGTGCATTAGAATGGAAGACACATCTGGCATTGACGTTGTAATTTCTCGGAAGGTTCTGAGGATCTGGTGGAGCCAGCGTCCTTAATTCAACAAGATTAAGCTTCAAAAGTTGTGGTAACAAAGTGGCATAGGGAATTGGTATAGGATCAATTACCCTGTTGACTTGAGGTGGCCTTTGCTGGAAAGGACGTTGATGTTGGTTGTTGTTGTTGTTGTAGGACCTTTGTTGAAGAAAATGTTGTTGCTGAGGGAAATATTGTGGTTGCGGAGTGTATTGTTGTTGAGGTGGTGGAGTGGGAATTGTGACAGCGGCAATTGATCTTTGCATATACTGGGGCCTACCTCTGCCCATGTGTACTGAATTAGTTTCACCCGACCTTTGAGGCCCTGCAAAAGGTTTCCTTGTGCTGCTAGAGCTGGCGCCGTTATCAGAAATCTTACCCATTTTTAACAAACTCTCAATCCTTTCTCCAGCTATGATCACATCTGCGAAGCTAGTGGAAGAGAAAGCAGCCAACCTATCAATGTATGTCCCCTGTAAGGTGTTCATAAACATATCTGCCATTTCTCTTTCCGACATTGGAGGTTGAACAACAACAGCTAATTGTCTCCATCTCTGAGCATACTCTCTGAAGCTTTCCCTAGAGGACTGTGATATACCCATTAGAAAGGTTCTGTTAGGAGTCATGTCTAGATTGTATTGGTATTGGCGTATGAAAGCCTCGACCAAATCTTTCCAATTTCTGATTGTTGCCCTAGTCATATGAGAGTACCACTCACGGGATGCCCCGGTCAAGCTATCCTCAAAATAAAAAAACATCCATAGCTTTTCATCCATAGTGTAAGCCTTCAATCTTCCCAGAAAGGATTGAAGATGGGTGCGAGGGCAAGATGTTCGATTATATCTTTCGAAGCAGGGAGGTTTGAATTTGTGAGGAATTCTAACTCCCTCTATCAGCCCCATATCCATAACATCAAATCCTAAGGAGTTTTGGGACTCCAGGGATCTCAACTTTTTGGTTATCTCATCCAGACGATGATCATAGACTTCATCTTCTGCTCCAACTACAGTGAATTGTTCCTCCTGAGGGTCCTCTTGTAAGGTACGCCCTCCAGTATTACCCTGGGTATTCCTGATAGCATTAATGTTAGGGTTAAGATAAGGTCTAAACTCCGGGAGATCAGTACGAGGTTGTCCATGATCATTGTTGCTGGTACCCCCTGTACCTGGGTGGTTTTCTTCAGGAGTTTGCCGCTCGACCAACTCTCTTAACCTTTCTTGGATTTGGGCCAACCCAGTCATTACTATCATGAACTGGTTCATCTGAGCCCTCATTTCAGTTCTTTCATTAGCCATTTGAGTCCTTAAGTCGGTCAAATCTTGCTGAACCTGGTCCATCTGTAAGCTCGGAAGGTTGTTTCTTGTAGGATACCGGTTAACTCTGTTGATGGGGAAGACTCTCCTACGAGAAATGTTTCCTGAAACCACAACAAAGTGAGAAAACAAAAACAAAGAATACCTACAAAACAAAGAATGAGGTTAGTATGCAATGCAGTATGTCTATTTGTCTTCCAAGGGTATCCGGTTTGGTTCTTTGGTTTTGACCTTCCAGACCTCGAGGAATGATGATGTTGAAGAGAAATGAAGCCCAAAGGATAACACACAAACCATATATTACAAATGCAAAGGTACATAGTTTTGTGATTACAATAAGCCCTCATGATGGGTCAAAATACAACAAAATAAACAAAAGTACAAACAAAAATGAAGTACAAATACAAAGAAATTAGATATCCAGCCCATAGTCATCCTCTTTGACTTCCTTTAGGAGAGCATTAGTCACTGGTCCAACTGGATGCTCTGTGATGGTCCTGATAAGAAGGGTCATGGTGGCAATAGCATTTGTCAACTTCTTATACTTGTCTTGATATTTTGATCTCTTCAACCCAGCCCGGAGTTTCAACTCAGAGATTTCCTTTTGTCCTGCTAACAAGGCTTCCTGATTCTTCTTCTCATTAGCTTCCAGTTGCTCTATCTTAGCATGTCTCTTCTGATCTTCCTGTGAATGGGCCTCGGTAATTCTGATCCATCTAGCCTGACTCTCTTCCAAGTAGTGCTAAGCTCTGGCCTTCTGAATCTTGGCTTCCTATCGCTCCCAAAGATTTGCATCCTAGTACAAGCGCGAACGGTCGGCGAGAGGAGAAATGAAGTGAACTGAATAGAGTCTCCAGCTAGGCATTTTTATCCCGAAGGAAAGGTAATGTTGCATAAACCTAGAAAGATGTGGATAAGATGGTCGCGAACCAGAGAAACTGAGAAAGGGGGTTGGTTACACCCTAGGAAGGTATTAGCACCCAGATTGTTCGTCGTACTCGATGGAATCCACGCTTGAAAGTTTGTGTTTAAAGGGGTAGTATCTGTGCTATCTGTGTGCAAAAGATGGAAAAAGAATGTACAAGTGTCAGTGCAAGAAAATGAAGTGAGGTGCTTAGGAATGAGGCTTAAAAGAATGCTGGAAGAGGGGGAAGGACACAGAGACTTCCGTTCGATAACCGTTAAGTTATGCCTACGTATCCTCGCGTGCAATGAGGAAGTCAGAACACCGTAGTTCGACTCAAAGAGACTGAAAGATAAATTGACTGATGAACTGCTTACTTGCCTATACCCAAGTGTATGACTCGTCTGACTCGAGTGCTAACTGTCTTGCATTAGACAGAAGAAGCAAGTTCTCGCTTATGAATGAGTGTGATGAGAAAAGAATCCCGGAGGAGACGATTATTGTTTGTTTTTTGTGTTTTCAATCTTTTATTGCTTTTTTGTGTTTGTCATAAGTTAATGAGCTTAAGCCTAAACCAAGGGTTAGTAAACTCATCATATCCTCCCTTTGATTAGGGATAATGAGAATACCTTAAGTATGAGATAAGCATCTCAAACTTAATTACTATGATGTAGGATTAAGATCATTAACCTACTTGTGATTATTTCGATGTTTTTGAGTTTTTGTTTAGTGTTAAATAATGAGTTTAAGCCATAATCAAGGATTAGTGAACCCATTACACCATCCTAATAGAAGGATAATAGATGAGCACACTTAAGCTGAGGAAGATACCTCAACTTAATCCATGATTAGGGATTAACCTCGTGACAAAACAAACCTTTATTAAAGTGGATTTTAATTAAGGGTGAGATTAAGAAGTGAATTTTATGGTTTGTAAGACAACTTGAGGGGGACTTGTCCATTAACACTAGGGTTAGTCCTTCTTAACCAATAAAGGAAGAATTAGAACCCTAATGCAAGGCCCAAGTTACAAGCTATTGTCTTAGTGATTATTAAGATGGATTGATTAAGAGGTTTAAACAAATTAAGGGTTTAAAACTTAGGATTAAAGTTATACACTCCATCCTAAGAGAAGGATGCAGGCATAACCCTAATCACAATGTCTTAAAACCTTAAAGGTTTAGTCTCTAATGATGAGATGAGAAGAGAGACACAAAGAAGACATAAAGGTAAAAGCTAAAGGGGGACTAATCAAAGCCCTAATTATTTTCATTCTTGGGTGTTCCTATGGTTTGTAAGGCTTAAAAGAGATCTTCAGAGAAGCCACCAATGGAAGAAGCAGATGAAAGGAGGAAAAGCAGAAGAAACAAGTTACTTACTTCACTGAAGAAGATAAGTAACTTGGAGAAAGAAAGTGAATGATGAACATGAATGAGCAAGCTCACTCTAAAGCAAAGAAAAATGAAGCAATGGTTCATAAGAAGAAGATGAAGAGAAATGATAAGTGAAGGCAAATTCACTTCTCAAATTAACTTACGACCTGAAAATGTTAGCACAAGATGCATAAGGAAAGAAATAGCATGAAATGATGCATATGAATGGGAAAATGCCAAAACCAGAAGCAATCACATGATGCAAATGATGCTATATGATGATGCAAAACCATGTCAAGTGTTATGAATGTTCATACAAGAGATGGAATGCAAAGGAAGCATGCTTTGAAGTTTGAATGTTCATGAAAGTTCATGGAATGAAATGAATGCACATCATGGCAAATGAATGAAGAAATGATCAAGCATGATTATAATATGTCTTAAGATGTCTTAGATGTTATATGAATGCAAGAAATGTCATGGAAAGTTCATGTATGGATGCATATGCAAGATGAATGCAAATGAACATGAGAAATTAGGGTTTTAAGGCAACATGAGATGCATAAGGTCAAAACAGAAGCAAATCACAAGATAAAAAAATGCAAATGAACTAAAATGAACCCTATCCCCATATTATATCATACCCCAAAGGAGAAGGCCTAACTCTTAACCTAAAGAAAGTTATGAATTTTCTAAGTTTGCTAGGGTTTTAGGGTACATCAAGAGGAAAAATGCAAACCAAATGGAAAATGCAAGATAAATTTGTGACAAAAATATGCTAGATACTACATGCTATATGAAGATCAATGCAAAAAGAACCAATGTCAAACCCTTCATGGTTAGGCAGAAAAGAATTCTTGAAGTTAGGGTTCAAAAATGGGATTTTTATGAACCCTAAATTCAAGAAAAATGTCAAAGTTGAATCAAAACCAAAAAGAAATTTTTATGAATGGTTTGACAATGTTACTAAATTCCCTAAGATGCAATGTGAATTTTTTTGGAATTTTTAGAAACCCAAATGGCATTTTAATTAATTAATTTCCATTAATTAATTAAAATAAATATTTAAATATTTTTAAAATGGTTTTTTAATGCAAAAAATAAAAATAAAAATAAAAAATTTTTTGGGTGGAGAAACATATTTGAAATCAAAATGCATAAGAAAAATATTTTTGGAATTTTCTAAGTATTTTAAATAAATTAGACAATAAATGGATAAAATGAATTAAAAATGAATTAAGAGGAAGTCAGCTGATCCAAGGGCTTAGATTTGAACCTATATTGACTGCGCGCGCAGATGTGTGGACAGGATGGAATCTGACTTAATTATATAATTAACCTAATTAATTAATAATTAATCTTAAATGGAGTGATCTGGACCATCCACACGCGCGGGAACTAAGATCCTATGGCTGGCATTTAAACCTGGCCATTTTACCCTAATTAGGGTTCTAACCACTTTCAGGTGACCGGAGCTAGCTCCGGTCATCTTCTTCGGCCACTCATTCTTGCTATCTCACTCAAAACGTAAAATAAACTCACCAAACTCTCCAGAAATGGTCCTCACCTCATTCTAAACAAGAATCAACCAACCAATTCCATTTGTTTCACATGAACATCAAGATTCGAAGCAAAACGGAAAATCAAACAGAAATTTCAAAAGCTTTATACATGCTTGTTTCTCAATCATTTCAAAAGTAAAAACATCATGATCATCAGGAGAGCACATAGAATCAATTAAGAACTTAAAACGAAGGTTCTGGAAAAAAAAGTTCTTGGAGTTACCTGAGCTTGAGCTTCCTCAGTTTGGAGCTTTTGGACCTCCTCTCTTGTGCAAACCCACTCCTCTTGACCTCCTGATGAAGCTTTGATGCTTGGAAGAAGTTTGTAATGGCTGGTTTGAGAGTTTGCACTCTTGCTGCACCAGAATCGTGTTTTAGTTTTGGGTGTGTTTAGGCTGCAATGAAGGGTGGGAAATGATCCTCTTGTGGTGCTGAGTTGATTGATGAAGGAAGCTTGAAGTTTGAGTGTGTGTGCTATGAGTTTCAAAAGCTTTTGCTTTTGGGGTGATTTTGTGGAGCTTAGTGATTCTGAGGTGTTAGGCTTGTGTGTGTTGTGTTATGAGTTGCATTTTGTCCACATAACAATGTTTGATAGGCCAGAGGAGTTGTTGTGGACTGTGGTGATTGGTATGGGCAAGTTGCCAAAATGTTAACATAACTTGTACTTGGGGTATGAGTTCATCTTGCAGCTGGCTTTTGGCTTGTCCTGGCTCAGCAAAGATCAAAGAGAACCATGGAATTGGTTTTGTGGTGATTCAGCAAGTTTATGAGAGGTTTTGTGCCCTTTTGCAAATTTGAAGAGTTTTGGCCCCTTTTGAATTTCTTGATGTGCAAGGAATGAAATGAGATGATTCTTGGGCCAATTCTGATTTTTAGGCAATGCACTATGTTTGTATGATGCATAGAAGTGTATTAGAGGTCACAAAATGGCTTGGCAAGTGGTTTTGCAAAAATCCCTCTTTGGTGTATTCTTGAAAATTATAGGATTTTTGCCAACTTTGAAAGATCATAACTTGAGTTCCATAATGAATTAGGACTTGTTCTTGTACTTTTTGAAAAGGGAATGATCCAATCTACAACTTTCATTACCAACAATTTTTCATTTGAAGCATTTTTGGTGGAGAAAGAGGAGGTTGAAAAACTTTCTCAAAATGGAAAGTTTCCATTACAAGTCATTTCCACTTTTGGCAACTTTTGGTTTAGCTCAAATTTATTCAATTTTGTGAACTTCCAAGCACTTCAATGATCAAATAAAGATCATATAACTTCAATTTGATGAAAAATCCACTTTGGTTCCATTGTTGGGGGCCTCAGATGCCCTGATTTTGCTCTGACTTGCTCAAGAAGTTACCCAGTGAACATATGACTTCCACAATGAATTTCTTCATAAAACTTGGTATACATGATCCTTATAACATATTGAGACTATTAGAAACAAGAGTGACCAAAAAATTTGGAGTTATGGCCTCTGAAACCAAAACCCTAATTCCAGGTCATCAGTGTAGTGAAACCCTAGCTCTGCTTCCATGCTTTGCCAGCTCTTGTGATTTCTTGGCTTCTTGAACTTTGAGAGACATAATATGATGATTGAACACACATGGACCCTCTTGGAATGATTGGAGACCTTTTGAGTGGCTCAGATGGATCCTTGGGTTGCTCAGATCACAAACCCTAGATGCAGATGAACTTGAACTATGCAGATGAAACAAAAATGCAATATGAAATGATATGCTTAAACTAATGAAAATATGAAAGATCACAAGCCATGGTGTGAACTTAGTGAGGGAAAATTTGGGGTGTTTACAGCTGCCCCTATTCAAACATGAGTTAGCTGTGCAGGGTGTAAGCGCCTGGCTTAATAGACAAATAAGATAACTTGTGGTTGAATACCAAAGACATTCCGAAATTAGATAACTTGTGGTTGAATACCTGCAACCTATTAAGACAAAGAAATGCACAAGTGTCCCGAGGTATCCCTTACCGAATTCCATCATAGGAGTTAGATATTCCTGAGAGTAAACACATTTCCTGCAAGCATTTATTAATAATGGCTCATTTGTTTTACGCAAATATTAAATCATGGATACTGGACATTTTGCAAACGAAACAAAAAAGTACGAAACGAGGTGTGACTGAAAATCTGATTTTATTAATTTGGGTGCCCTGAATTTGGCGAATACAGTCAAAGAAATAGATCCCCTGAAATGAGGAGATTGTTACAAATTGAGAAAAGTAAAAGTGCTGGCAATGTTGACGACGCTTCAGCGAGCTTCCTTTGCTATGACCCGTATGACCTTGACGTTCTTCTCATCTTGCTTTCCGAAGAAAGTTGATTCTGACCGATGCTTTATCCTTTCGAAGCTTGCCATGTTGTAAATGATACAGACGAATTCAGAATGCAGTTGTTCGCTTATTCCCTGATTTTGCGTGGATCGCCCTTTCGGGTTTTCAATCCACCGGGATAACCATTTTTGCCTGAGCTGTCCAATGTGGCTTTTCAACTCAGCGGGTGTACATTTTTTTTCAATTTTCCCTTATTTTTTCCCGAGTCTTTTATTCTGTTTTTGACTCGCCGGGATGCCCTATTTTTTCCTGGACTTACATTCTGTTTTTATGTCCAGCGGGTCATTTTACGCGAAGTATTTTTTAACTGCATCTGAATTCACAGGGGACAAGAAATCTTCAACATCCATAGTAGTGAGCATCAGTGCTCCACCAGAGAAAACCTTCTTTACTATGAATGGGCCATCGTAATTCGGAGTCCATTTGCCCCTGTGATCTATATGAGGAGGAAGGAGTCTTTTCAGCACAAGATCTCCTACTTGGTATTCTCGAAGTATGACTTTCTGATCGAAGGCTTTCTTCATTCTTTTCTGATATAACTGCCCATGACAAATTACAGCTAATCTCTTTTCTTCGATCAGATTCAGTTGATTGTACCGAGAACGGACCCATTCTGCTTCATTCAAATTTACATCCATCAGTACCCGTAAGGAGGGTAATTCAACTTCAATAGGTAGGATTGCCTCCATACCATACACAAGCTGATACGGAGTTGCCCCAGTGGATGTTCTGATTGAGGTTCGGTACCCATACAAAGCAAATGGTAGCATTTCACGCCAGCACCATTCATCTTTGGCCTATAAGGAGAAGAGTTGTGATGTTGGATTTTGAAGTCCCAGCACAGTTCTGCCATCATTTTATTGTTCAAATTGGAACCATTGTCAGTAATGATTCGCTCAGGTACTTCATATCGACAGATGATGTTTCTCTTCAAAAATCGGGCTACCACTTGTCTGGTGACATTTGCATACGAAGCTGCTTCAACCCATTTGGTGAAGTAATCAATGGCTACTAAGATGAATCTGTGGCCATTTGAAGCAGTCGGTTCGATCTTTCCAATCATTTCGATGCCCCACATGGCAAAGGGCCAGGTGAAGACATCACATTCAAAGGATTCGGAGGCACATGCACCTTATATGCATAAATCTGGCATTTATGACACTTCCTGGCATAAGCACAACAGTCTGCATCCATTGTGATCTAGTAGTAGCCTGATCGTAACAATTTATTAGCCATTGAATGTCCTCCTGCATGAGTACCAAAAGATCCTTCATGCACCTCGTGCATCAGCAAGTCTGCTTCTTTCTTATCAACACATCTGAGTAGTACCATGTCGAAGTTTCTCTTGTATAATGAACCATCAGCATTCAGGAAGAAACTACCAGCCAGCCTTCTCAATGTCTTCTTATCATTGGATGATGCCCCAAGTGGGTATGTTTGATCTTCCAAAAAATATTTGATGTCATGGAACCAAGGCTTGTCATCTTTAGCGATGTCCATGGAGAATACATATGTTGGTCGTTCAAGTCTGGATACCGAAATCTGAGGCATATAATTGGCAGTTTGAACCATGATCATGGAGGAAATTGTAGCCAAAGCATCTGCGAACTGATTTTCGTCTCGAGGGATGTACTTCAGTTTGACCGTTGTGAAGAAGGTCAATAATCTCCTCGTATAGTCACGGTATGGAATCAGATTCTCTTGGTGAGTATACCATTTGTTGTTGGTCTGATTGATTACCAAAGCTGAATCTCCGAATACAGTTAAAGTCTTGATCCTGAGGTCAATGGCTTCCTCAAGACCCATGATATAGGCTTCGTATTCAGCTTCGTTGTTAGTGCATGCAAAGGTGAGTTTTGCCGAGAAAGGCATATGAACTCCTTTAGGTGTAATGAGCACTGCACCAACCCCGCGACCATTCATATTGACAGCCCAATCAAACATCATTGTCCACTCTTCTTCTGGGTCAGGCCCTTCAGTGTGAACAGGCTCTTCATGATCTTTTGCTTTTAGGAACATGATGTCTTCATCAGGGAAGTCAAATCTCATTGGCTGGTAATCATCAAGGGGTTGCTCAGCCAGATAGTCAGACAGTACACTGCCTTTGATGGCTTTTTGAGATGTTTACTGAATGTTGTCTCTGTCATAATCATTTGCCATCTTGCAACCCTTCCGGTAAGTGTTGGCTTCTCAAATATGTAATTGATGGGGTCCATCTTTGAGATCAACAAAGTAGTGTGAGTCAGCATATACTGTCTTAGTCGGCGAGCAGCCCACGCTAAAGCACAATAAGTTTTCTCGAGCAGTGAATAACGTTGTTCACAGTCGGTAAACTTTTTGCTTAGGTAGTATATTGCATACTCTTTTCGACCAGACAAATCATGCTGGCCCAACACACACCCCATTGATCCTTCTAATACTGGCAGGTACATTATTAGAGGTCTTCCTTCAACTAGAGGCATAAGAATTGGAGGTTCTTGTAGGTACTCCTTGATTTTGTCAAAAGCCTTCTGACAATCTTCGTTCCACCTGACCGTTTGTTCTTTTCTTAACAATTTGAACAGGGGCTCACAAGTTGCAGTAAGATGAGATATGAACCTTGATATGTAGTTCAATCTATCTAAGAACCCCCGAACTTCCCTTTCAGTCTTAGGTGCAGGCATCTCCTGAATGTCTTTGACTTTGTCAGGATACACTTCAATTCCCTTTTCACTTACGATAAATCCCAACAGCTTACCAGAACGTACCCCGAATGTGCATTTGTTGGGGTTTAACTTCAGCTGATACTTTCTCAGACGCTTGAACAACTTCAGCAGATTTACCAGATGATCTTCTTCTGTGAGGGACTTAGCAATCATGTCATCCACGTAGCACTCAATTTCTTTGTGGATCATGTCATGGAATAATGTTACCATAGCTCGTTGATAAGTGGCACCGGTATTTTTCAGTTCAAAAGGCATTACCTTGTAACAGAACGTGCCCCAAGGTGTGATGAAGGTTGTCTTCTCCATGTCTTCAGGTGACATCCTGATCTGATTATACCCGGAAAATCCATACATGAAGGAAAACACCAAGAACTGAGCTGTGTTGTCAACCAATACATCAATGTGAGGTAATGGGAAATCATCCTTTGGGCTAGCTCTATTCAGATCCCGGTAATCCACACACATCTGTACTTTTCCATCCTTCTTAGGCACTGGTACAATATTAGCAACCCACGGCGGGTAACTAGTTATAGCAAGGAAACCGGCATCCCACTATTTTTGTACTTCTTCCTTAATCTTCATTGCCATATCCGGACGAGTACGGCGTAGCTTCTGCTTCACTGGAGGAAAATATTCTTTCAAAGGCAACTTGTGCATAACAATGTCCGTATCTAGACCTGGCATGTCTTGATATGACCAAGCAAAGACGTCAACGTACTTTCGAAGCATGTCAATAAGCTGTTCCTTCACTGAATCTTGCAGACTGGCCCCGATCTTCACTTCTTTCAAGTCTTCTTCGGTACCAAGATTAATTGTTTCAACCTCCTCCTAATGAGGAGTGATCACTTTCTCTTCTTGCCTCAACAACCTGGCTAACTCTTCAGGTAACTCGTAGTCTTCTTCAACCCCTTCATCAGCTTGAATAATCAGATTGTCGAAGTCATACAAGGTCATAGTAATGCTGTTGTCGGTGCAATCTGGAGGATAATCTCTGCAAGGGTTGCGATTTGTTTGTTTTAGTGATCAGTTTTAATCTTGCTTAGAAAAAGTGAAAATGAAGTTATTTATTTTGAAAACATTTCCATTTTATTGTTTTGTACAAAAGTGAAAAATGAAAAGACAGTGAGCAAAAAAGAGACTCGTTTGTAAAAGATGTCAGATATTCATTGATTAATCATTTAAGGACTTGGTTCCCCGGGATCCTTGGACGTATCCAGCTCTCCAGGTTGCGGTCGCTTTCTTTCTCGTCTTCCAGATTGTTAACAGCATCTGGGGTGAGCATCTACCCATTGATGAACTTGGGCTCCTTTGCAGCCTCTGATTGATCATGTCGGAATGGTCTGTAACCCAAACCGAACCTATCTTCCTTCTTTTCCACTGGCAGCAACTTGCCCCAGCCTTGAGCGGTACCTTCTTCAACAACCTTCCGGGCTTGCTGATAAGAGATAATTGAAGTACCCATTCTGTCTTCCTGAGATGCAGCCAATACTCCAGTAGCCTCATTGACATTTAGGGCCTCAAACCCTTGGCTCATTGTCTCATGGATTTCATCATCCATCTCAATATACTTGTATGTAGCCATATGGCTAAAAAATATGTCTTCCTCACCACAGATGGTGATAATCTGTCCTTCCCATTCATACTTCAGTTTCTGGTGAAAAGTCGACGTTACTGCGCCTGCGGCGTGAATCCAGGGTCGACCTAGCAAACAGCTATATGCCGGCTGTATGTCCATCACATAGAAATTGGTCTTAAAGACTTGTGAACCGATTATCACTGGAAGCTCCACCTCTCCAAGAACAGATCTTTTGGAGCCATCAAAAGCCCTAACCACAAGGTTACTTGGCCGGAGAGCTATCCCATCATACTCAAGCTTGACAAGAGCTTTCTTGGGTAAGACATTGAGTGAAGACCCAGTGTCTACAAGAACATGAGATAGTACAGCTCCTTTGCACTCCAGGGTTATGTGCAAGGCTTTTTTGTGGAGACGTCCTTCTGTTGTTAAATCAGCATCAGTAAAACCTAGCCCATGGCTAGTATTGACATTTGATACCACAGTTTCCAGCTGATTTACAGTGATCTCTTCCGGGACGTAGGCAGCGTGCAGAACTTTGAGTAGTGCATCCCGATGGGCTTCTGAATACAACAACAGAGATAGGATTGAGATCTTTGAAGGAGTCTGGTGGAGCTGGTCCACAACTTTATAGTCACTTCTTTTAATAATTCTCATAAACTCATCTAAATCTTGATCGAAGGATGACTTCTGAGTTTCTTTTGGTGCAGATTCTTCCGGTATCACACTCTTCCCCTTGGCTTTGGCAACAGCCTCTGCCTCAGTGTTGGTTCTAGGGACTTGTGATGCAAAGAGACGTCAGCTTCGGGTGAAGCCTCCGCCTCCTCCAACATTATCCACTTGGGGAGTGAGAGCTGGAGAATCAAGAAGGACTTTCTCTCTATTGCAGTATAGATCAGCACCATAATGCCATGGTATAGCACTATCTTTATCATATGGGATCGGCTCGGGCACCGTGATGGTGACTGGGCTTACTGCAGCTGTTGTTGGAATTTTAATTGTCTGTGGGTCATAGAAAATTGTAATTGGACCTCTGGTGGATGTTGGTGGAGGTGAATTGAAGCTTTGTTGAGACTATTGTTGGTGTTGTTGAAAGTTGTTGGAATTCGGGACCGTTGTCGGGTCATAATAGATTGTGACAGTGGAAACATCATTGTTGGTTGTTGAAGTTGTAGTAGCCGATGCAAATGAATTGGTGTGCGTTGAAGTGATAGATGGAATGATTGCTGAAGTCGTAGCTGAATCGGTTGGAACAATGGTTGTTGCAGTTGTAGAAGAATCAATCGGAAATATGGTTGTTGCATTTGTAGAAGATTCAATTGTTGTTGATAAAAGAGTTGTTGGTGTTGTAGAAGTTGTGGTTGTAATTTGCAGAATGCCTTCTTTGATCAAGTCATTGATGCCTTTCTTCAAGCCTTCACACCCATTCTCGGAAAGTTTTCATAATTCACAACAGGCCTCACAACCTGGAAACACTTGACATTTTAAAAGTTGGGCTTTAACCTCTGCCAGAGGTGTCTGAATACATGCAATGTCTTCTATTAAACTTATGGGAAAACCATCCTCTACAGCATTAATCCTTGGCCCACTGTGGCTTGGCATAGGATTTTTCATCACATTTGGAGGAGGTCTAAAGTTCAGGGCTTTTGAATCTACCAGATCCTGAACCTTCATATGTAGTGCTCTGCATTTTTCCGTAGAATGACCAGGTGCGTTAGAGTGAAAAGCACACCTAGCATTGACATCATAATTTCTAGGAAGGTTTTGAGGATCACGTGGAGCCAATGTCCTCAACTCAACAAGATTGAGCTTTAGGAGTTGTGGCAGCAGTGTAGCATATGGCATAGGAATGGGGTCAATTACCCGGTTAGCCTGAGATGGCCGTTGTTGAAACGGGCGTTGTTGTTGATTGTTGTTGTTATTGTTGTATGATCTCTATTGCAGAAACTGTTGTTGTTGCGGGAAATGTTGTGGTTGTTGAGCATACTGAGGTGGTGGAGTAGGGATAATAACAGCAGCAACTGTCCTGGGCAAGTATTGGGGTCTCCCTCTTCCCATGTGCACAGAGTTTGTCTCACCAGATCTACGGGGCCTAGAAAATGGTTTTCTTGTATTGCTTGAACTGGCACCGTTATCAGAGATCTTCCCCATCTTCAATAGGCTCTCTATTCTTTCCCTAGCTATCACCACATTTGCAAAGCTGGTAGAGGAAATGCAACCAATCTGTCAATATATGCTCCTTGAAGAGTATTCATGAACATGTCTGCCATTTCCCTTTCAGACATAGGGGGTTAAACTGCAGCAGCAAGTTGCCTCCACCTTTGGGCATATTCTCTGAAGCTTTCACGGGAAGACTGAGACATCCCCATTAAAAGGGTCATGTTTGGAGCCATGTCCAGGTTATACTGATACTGACGGATAAAATCTTCAGCCAAGTCTTTCCAGTTGCTCATTGTGGCTCTAGTCAAGTGGGAATACCATTCTCGGGATGCCCCTGTCAGACTATCTTCGAAGTAAAACATCCACAGCTTTTCGTCCATGGTGTATGCTTTTAACCTTCCCAAGAATGATTGAAGGTGGGTGCGTGGGCAGGATGTGCCATTATACCTTTCAAAACATGGGGGTTTGAACTTGTGAGGAATTATCACCCCTTCCACCAGTCCCATGTCCATTACATCAAACCCTAGGGAATTCTGGGATTCAAGAGACCTCAGCTTCTCTGCAATTTCATCTAGCCTTCGGTCGTAAACTTCGTCCCCAGCTCCAACAACTGTGAACTGCTCTTCTTGAGGATCCTCTTGCAAGACCCTACCTCCAGCAGTGTTACCCTGAGTATTCCTTATGGCATTGATTTCCGGGTTTATATGTGGCCCAAACTCTGGTGGATCAGTGCGAGGTTGCACGTGATCATTGTTACTGGTACCTCCTGTACCTGGATGGTGTTCTTCAGGAGTCTGCCTTTCAACCAACTCCCTTAGTCTTTCCTGGCTCTGAGCTAAGCCAGTCATTACAATCATGAATTGGGTCATTTGATTTCTCATCTTAACCCTCTCATTTTCCATTTGAGTCCTTACTTCAGTCAAGTCATGTTGAACTTGATCCATCTGGAGTCCCGAAAGGTTGTTTCTGGTCGGGTACCGGTGTATTCTGTTGATAGGGAACACTCTTCTGCAAGCAATGTTTCCTGAAACCACAACAAAGTGAGAAACAGTAATAAACAAAAACCTACAAAACAAAGAAAATGTTAGTATGCAATGCAATATGCTTATTTGTCTTCCAAGGGTATCCGGTTTGGTTCTTTGGTTTTGACCTTTCCAGACCTCGAGGAAATGCTGATGATGTTGATAGATAAAGCCCACCATAAATAATACAAACTGATATATTACAAAGGATAAAAATACATAGTTCGATTACAATACATTCCCATGGTGGGCCAAAATACAACAACAAAATAAAAAGTACAACTAAAGGAAAGTACAAGCAAAAGAATCAGAGATCCTATCCAAAGTCATCCTCCCTGACTTCCTTCAGGAGGGCCTCAGTCACTGGCCCTACTGGGTGCTCTGTAATAGTCCTAATGAGGAGGTTTCTGGTAGCAATGGAATTAGTTAACTTCTTATGCTTGTCCTGATCCTTTGACCTCTTTAACCCCGCCCGGAGTTTCAATTCAGATATCTCCTTCTGAGCTGCCAACAAAGCCTCCTGGTGCTTCTTTTCACTAGCCTCCAACTCCTCTATCTTAGCCTGAGTTCTCTGGTCTTCCTGCGCACAGGCTTCAGTGATCCTGATCCACCTAGCCTGGCTCTCCTCCAGATAATGCTCTGCCCTAGCCTTCTGAGTCTTTGCTTCTTTGCAAGCATTCTTCAGCACTAACTCCCCTACTCTTCCCTTCCTGATGTAGTCATCCGTCTTCTCAATCTTGGTAAAGTGCTCAATCCTGAGCGTTTCCAATCTCTCATTATCTAGACGGCTGTCATTTCTATCCCAGAGAGTCTTCTTCAAGGCTTCAGCTAGTTGAGTATTCATCTCTTTCAGCTTTTCAAACTCTTCCAAACTGACAGTAGCTGCAGGTTGTATTGTAGAAGGTCCAGGTACATCTTCTAAAGTAAATGGCATCCGGGTGATCTGAGCTCTGGTACGGGGCCAATCAGAATACTGTGCTGAAGTAATGTTGTTGCACTTGCCAAGGATGGTTGTCCCTTTAGTCTGGATGTTGTTCCAGGCCCAGGCAGCTTTCCTGACAACAACAGAGTTGGGTTGGATTTCACAGTAAAGAGTTTCAGCCAAATCTTGTCCTCTTATAGGATGAACCAAAGCATATCCTAATTGTCTCTTAAACAGTAAAGGGTTGTAGTTGATGCAACATTTCACTCCTATCAAAGGCACATTAGGATACTGCCCACAGCTAGTAATGATATCCTTGCCTTTGGTGCTCTGAGTGCACCATCTAATGTCATCTGATGTCAAGGCAATGAACCTTTTAGCCCAATTCTTCTGCTGATGGGGGTTCAAGAAGGTATCTAAATTTGGAAAGTGTCTTAGCAGCCAAGAGTATTAGAGAGGAGCACAACATCTAGCCAGTCTTCCTCTTTGCTTCTCATTTCTCTGGTGTACTGTGTAGTAGAAGTCTCCAAGCAAGGTAGGAACTGGGTTCCTTAATAAGAATAGGTGAATGGCATTCTTGCTCACAAATTTTGGCTCATCTGCAAACAAGATAACCCCATATATACTGAGGGCTAAGAGTGCACAGACAGCCTTCCATTCCCCTATTGCAGCCTGCAGAGTAGCCTGGGAGATCAAGAAGTCTAGGTGGAGGCCTGGAACTCCAGCCTTGGTTGTCATGTTCTGATCAATGAGGACAGGCTCCAAATGCAATGCCCTTGCTATTTCTTCATTTCTGGGAGTAACCATCTCAGGGTTGAAAGGAATTCCCCTCCTGATAGGAACTCCTAGCAACATGGAGAATTCTTCTAGCAAAGGTCCCAACTGGAAATCAGGAAATGTGAAACATCTGAGAGGAGGGTCATAGAACTGCAAGCAAGTATGGATCATGCTCCTCTGAGATGCATCTAAGTCCATGACCATGTCCAATATGCCCCCATAATGCTCTCGGGGGTAATAAGGGACTGGACCTGCCTGATGCCAGTCAGGGTGGGCTCAAAGAATTGGTATGTGATGTTGCTCTTTCTTGAAGTGTCCATGGGTGCTAGTGAAGAAGCTGAGATAAACTCTGATGAAGACTACTGAATGAGATGCTGGAGCAAGATCTCTGATGAAGACAAACTGGAGAAGAATCACTAACAAACTGATGGAGATGCTGGAGAAGATAACTGAAGGAGTCTACGCAGCAGAAGGGGTCAAAACCAAACCAAAGATGAAAGGATGGATACCCTGTAAAACAAATAAGAAAATCTTAAATGATGCAAAGATGATGTATGAAAATGATATGCAAAGGGTTTGTGATCAAGTGCTGGATCTGTTTATCTTCCTTGGTAAAAGTCCATGTATGTTCATAAGTCCGGATGGAGGCTTAAAAATCCAGTAACCAGGTGGGGGACTCAAATAAAGAGTCACAAGTTCAGGGTAATCACAAGAACTGTCCAAATAATACAACCTTAACAAATCTAGTAACAGGGTATGATGAGGCCAAGGGTTCCTGCAAACCTGCAAACATCCCAACCCCCCTCACATGTAATGTTCTAGAACAAGGATTCTCAGACTTGGATCAGTTATGAGAAGTGTAAACACTTCTAACCCGGAGGTACAATGTTTACAATAACCATAAAGGATCCTCCTCTAATTCACCTCAGATGCTGAAGGTCATAAAAAGGTCATCCAGACTTAGCAGGCTTCCCAGATAGCCCTAGTACTACAGGAAATCTGTAGCACAGAGTTCTCAAGAAGAAACCCATGTCTGAACCGTGTTTCATATTCCCGCACCAGACCGAAATGGAATGGGAAAGAATATGAAGCCACTCTAGCCTATGTGTCACTCAGGTCCCAGGTATAGGACCTTAATCACTCAATGGAACCCCACCCACCAAGAAAACAGAAGATCCAACACACGATAATGACAGTATGAAATGCATAAGACTGTAAAGGAAAGCAATAAATAAAGTTGTACGGAAAGCAATAAATAAAGCAAATAAATAAACACAAGTAGCACATAACACCCCCCGTAAAGACAAATCAAACAAGCGCTAGGAGGAACCCACAAAAAAGAACCAGAAGCCCTGGTTGCAATATAAGGGTCCCCAGCAGAGTAGCCAAGCTATCACTCCCAAAGATTTGCATCGCGTTACAAGCGTGAACGGTCGGCGAGAGGAGAAATGAAGTGAACTGAATAGAGTCGCCAGCTAGGCATTTTTATCCCAAAGGAAAGGTAATGCTGCATAAACCTTGAAAGATGTGGATAAGACGGTCGCGAACCAGAGAAACTGAGAAAGGGGGTTGGTTACAACCTGGGAAGGTATTAGCACCCAAATTGTCCGTCATACTCGACGGGATCCACGCTTGAAAGTTTGTGTTTAAAGGGGTAGTGTCTGTGCTATCTGTGTGCAAAAGCTGGAAAAAGAATGTACAAGTGTCAGTGCAAGAAAATGAAGTGAGGTGCTTAGGAATGAGGCTTAAAAGAATGCTGGAAGAGGGGGAAGGACACAGAGACTTTTGTTCGATAACCGTTAAGTTATGCCTACGTATCCTCGCGTTCAATGAGGAAGTCAGAACACCGTAGTTCGACTCAAAGAGACTGAAAGATAAATTGACTGATGAACTGCTTACTTGCCTATGCCCAAGTGTATGACTCGTCTGGCTCGAGTGCTAACTGTATTGTATTAGACGGAAGAAGCAAGTTCTCGCTTATGAATGAGTGTGATGAGAAAAGAATCCCGGAGGAGACGATTATTGTTTGTTTTTTGTGTTTTCAATCTTTTATTGCTTTTTTGTGTTTGTCATAAGTTAATGAGCTTAAGCCTAAACCAAGGGTTAGTAAACACATCATATCCTCCCTTTGATTAGGGATAATGAGAATACCTTATGTATGAGATAAGCATCTCAAACTTAATTACCATGATGTAGGATTAAGATCATTAACCTACTTGTGATTATTTAGATGTTTTTGAGTTTTTGTTTAGTGTTAAGTAATAATTTTAAGCCATAATCAAGGATTAGTGAACCCATTACACCATCCTAATAGAAGGATAATAGATGAGCACACTTAAGCTGAGGAAGATACCTCAACTTAATCCATGATTAGGGATTAACCTCATGACAAAACAAACCTTTATTAAAGTGGATTTAAATTAAGGGTGAGATTAAGAAGTGAATTTTATGGTTTGTAAGACAACTTGAGGGGAACTTGTCCATTAACACTAGGTTTAGTCCTTCTTAACCAATAAAGGAAGAATTAGAACCCTAATGCAAGGCCCAAGTTACAAGCTATTGTCTTAGTGATTATTAAGATGGATTGATTAAGATGTTTAAACAAATTAAGGGTTTAACACTTAGTATTAAAGTTATACACTCCATCCTAAGAGAATGATGCAGGCATAACCCTAATCACAAAGTCTTAACACCTTAAAGGTTTAGTCTCTAATGATGAGATGAGAAGAGATACACAAAGAAGACACAAAGGTAAAAGCTAAAGGGGGACTAATCAAAGCCCTAATTATTGTCATGCTTGGGTGCTCCTATGGTTTGTAAGGCTTAAAAGAGATCTTCAGAGAAACCACCAATGGAAGAAGCAGATGAAAGGAGGAGAAGCAGAAGAAACAAGTTACTTACTTCATTGAAGAAGATAAGTAACTTGGAGAAAGAAAGTGAATGATGAACATGAATGAGCAATCTCACTCTAAAGCAAAGAAAAATGCAGCAATGATGCATAATAAGAAGATGAAGAGAAATGAGAAGTGAAGGCAAATTCACTTCTCAAATTAACTTACGACCTGAAAATGTTAGCACAAGATGCATAAGGAAAGAAATAGCATGAAATGATGCATATGAATGGGCAAATGCCAAAACCAGAAGCAATCACATGATGCAAATGATGTTATGAGATGATGCAAAAGCATGTCAAGTGTTATGAATGTTCATACAAGAGATGGAATGCAAAGGAAGCATGCTTTGAAGTTTGAAAGTTCATGAAAATTCATGGAATGAAATGAATGCACATCATGGCAAATGAATGAAGAAATGATCAATCATGATTCTAATATGTCTTAAGATGTCTTAGATGTCATATGAATTCATGAAATGTCATGGCAAGTTCATGTATGGATGCATATGCAAGATGAATGCAAATGAACATGAGAAATTAGGGTTTTAAGGCAACATGAGATGCATAAGGTCAAAACAGAAGCAAATCACAAGATAAAAAAATGCAAATGAACTAAAATGAACCCTATCCCCATATGATATCATACCCCAAAGGAGAAGGCCTAACTCTTAACCTAAAGAAAGTTATGAATTTTCTAAGTTTGCTAGGATTTTAGGGTACCTCAAGAGGAAAAATGCAAACCAAATGGAAAATGCAAGATAAATTTGTGACAAAAATATGCTAGATACTTCATGATATATGAAGATCAATGGAAAAAGAACCAATGTCAAACCCTTCATGGTTAGGCAGAAAAGAATTCTTGAAGTTAGGGTTCAAAAATGGGATTTTTATGAATCCTAAATTCAAGAAAAATGTCAAAGTTGAATCAAAACCAAAAAGAAATTTTTATGAATTATTTGACAATGTTTCTAAATGCCCTAAGATGCAATGTGAATTTTTTTGGAATTTTTAGAAACCTAAATGGCATTTTAATTAATTAATTTCCATTAATTAATTAAAATAAACATTTAAATATTTTTAAAATGGTTTTTTAATGCAAAAAATAAAAATAAAAATGTTTTTGGGTGGAGAAAAATATTTGAAATCAAAATGCGGAAGAAAAATACTTTTGGAATTTTCTAAGTATTTTAAATAAATTAGACAAAATAAATGTATAAAATGAATTAAAAATGAATTAAGAGAGAAGTTAGCTGATCCAAGGGCTTAGATTTGAACCTATGTTGACTGCGCGCGCAGATGTGTGGACAAGATGGAATCTGACTTAATTATATAATTAACCTAATTAATTAATAATTTATCTTAAATGGAGTGATCTGGACCATTCACACGCGCGGGAACTAAGATCATATGGCTGACATTTAAACCTGGCCACTAAACCCTATTTAGGGTTCTAACCACTTTCAGGTGACCGGAGCTAGCTCCGGTCATCTTCTCCGGCCACTCATTCTTGCTATCTCACTCAAAACGTAAAATAAACTCACCAAACTCTCCAGAAATGATCCTCACCTCATTCTAAACAAGAATCAACCAACCAATTTCATTTATTTCACATGAACATCAAGATTCGAAGCAAAACGGAAAATCAAACAGAAATTTCAGAAGCTTCATACATGCTTGTTTGTCAATCATTTTCAAAAGTAAAAACATCATGATCATCAGGAGAGCACATAGAATCAATTAAGAACTTAAAACGAAGGTTCGGGAAAAAAAGTTCTTGGAGTTACCTGAGCTTGAGCTTCCTCAGTTTGGAGCTTTTGGACCTCCTCTCTTATGCAAACCCACTTCTCTTGACCTCTTGATGAAGCTTTGATGCTTGGAAGAAGTTTGTAATGGCTGGTTTGAGAGCTTGCACTCTTGCTGCACCAGAATCGTGTTTTGGTTTTGGGTGTGTTTAGGCTGCAATGAAGGGTGGGAAATGATCCTCTTGTGGTGCTGAGTTGATTGATAAAGGAAGCTTGAAGTTTGAGTGTGTGTGCTATGAGTTTCGAAAGCTTTTGCTTTTGGGGTGATTTTGTGGAACTTAGTGATTCTGAGGTGTTAGGCTTGTGTGTGTTGTGTTATGAGTTGCATTTTGTCCACATAACAATGTTTGATAGGTCAGAGGAGTTGTTATAGACTGTGGTGATTGGTATGGGCAAGTTGCCATAATGTCAACATAACTTGTACTTGAGGTATGGGCTCATGTTGCATCTGGCTTTTGGCTTATCCTGGCTCAGCAAAGATCAAGGAGAACCATGGAATTGGTTTTGTGGTGATTCAGCAAGTTTATGAGAGGTTTTGTGCCCTTTTGCAAATTTGAAGAGTTTTGGCCCCTTTTGAATTTCTTGATGTGCAAGGCATGAAATGAGATGATTCTTGGGCCAATTATGATTTTTAGGCAATGCACTATATTTGTATGATGCATAGAAGTGTATTATAGGTCACACAATGGCTTGGCAAGTGGTTTTGCAAAAATCCCTCTTTGGTGTATTCTTGAAAATTATAGGATTTTTGCCAACTTTGAAAGATCATAACTTGAGTTCCATAATGAATTAGGACTTGTTCTTGTACTTTTTGAAAAGGGAATGATCCAATCTACAACTTTCATGACCAACAATTTTTCATTTGAAGCATTTTTGGTGGAGAAAGAGGAGGTTGAAAAACTTTCCCAAAATGGAAAGTTTCCATTACAAGTCATTTCCACTTTTGGCAACTTTTGGTTTAGCTCAAATTTCTTCAATTTTGTGAACTTCCAAGCACTTCAATGATCAAATAAAGATCATATAACTTAAATTTGATGAAAAATCCACTTTGGTTCCATTGTTGGGGACCTCAGATGCCCTGATTTTGCTCTGACTTGCTCAAGAAGTTACCCAGTGAACAGATGACTTCCACAATGAATTTCTTCATCAAACTTGGTATACATGATCCTTATAACATATTGAGACTATTAGAAACAATAGTGACCAAAAAATTTGGAGTTATGGCCTCTGAAACCAAAACCCTAATTTCAGGCCATCTATGTAGTGAAACCCTAGCTCTGCTTCCATGCTTTGCCAGTTCTTGTGATTTCTTGGCTTCCTTGAACTTTGAGAGACATAATATGATGATTGAACACACATGGACCCTCTTGGAATGATTGGACAGCTTTGGAGTGGCTCAGATGGATCCTTAGGTTGCTCAGATCACAAACCCTAGATGCAGATGAACTTGAACTATGCAGATGAAACAAAAATGCAATATGAAATGATATGCTTAAACTAATGCAAATATGAAAGATCACAAGCCGTGGTGTGAACTTAGTGAGGGAAAATTTGGGGTGTTTACACTTCCTTGCAAGCATTCTTCAATACCAACTCCCCTGCTCGGGCTCTTCTGATGTAATCATCTGTCTTCTCAATATTGGTCATATGCTCGATCCGAAGCTTCTCTAACCTCTCATTGTCAGACGACTATCATTCCTCTCCCAGAGGGTCTTCTTTAGAGCTTTAGAAAGCTGAGTATTCCTTTCCTTTTCAAACTCCTCTAAACTGATTGTAGCTACAGGTTCTACTGCTGATGGTCCAGGCACATCCTCTAGGGTGAAAGGCATGCAGGTGATCTGTCCTCTAATGCGATACTAATCAATGTACTGTGTTGGGGCTATGTTGTTGCACTTTCCAAGAATGGCAGCCCCTTTTGTCTGAATGTTATCCCAAACCCAGGTTGCTTGTCGGGCGATGGCATGGTTATGCTGAATGTCACAGTAAAGGGTTTCTGATAAGTCCTGCTCTCTTTGTGGATGTACCAAGGCATACCCTAGTTGTCTTTTGAACATAAAAGGATTGTAGTTGATGCAACCCTTCACTCCAAACAGAGGTACATTGGGATACTGCCCATAGTTGGTGATTATGTCTCTGCCCTTGGTGCTTTGAGTGCACCACCTGATGTCTTCTGATGTAAGGGCAATCATTCTCTTAGCCCAGTTTCTTGACTGATGAGGATTCAAGAAAGCTTATGACTTTGGCAAGTGCCTCAGTAACCAACAGTAGAAAAGGGGTGCACAACATCTGACTAATCTTCCCCTCTGTTTCTCATTCCTTTGATGCACTGAGTAGTAGAAATCCCCGAGCAAGGTAGGAACTGGATTCTTCAGTTGGAAAAGATGGATAGCACTCTTGATTACAAACTTAGGCTCGTCTACAAACAAGATGATACCATATATGCTAAGGGCCAAGAGAGTATAAACAGTGTCCCACTTCCCTGCTGCAGCATGACTGGTAGCCTGAGTGATCAAGAAGTCCAAATGGAGGCCTGGGATTCCAGCCTTAGTAGTCATGTTCTGATCAATGATGATGGTTTCCAAATACAGAGCCTTAGCTATATCCTCATTCCGGGGAGCAGCCATCTCAGGGTTGAAAGGAATCCCCCTCCTGACGGGGATACCCAACAACATGGAAAACTCCTCTAACAAAGGACCCAGCTGAAAGTCTGGAAAGGTAAAACATCTGAGAGGAGGGTCATAGAACTGAAGGCAAGTGTGGATCATACTCCTTTGTGATGCATCCAAGTCCATGATCATGTCCATGATACCACCATAATGTTCCATGAATAAAGGGACATGATCAGGAGTGATGAGTGTCTGAATCTACCTAATGCCTGCTAGGGAGGGCTTAAAGAAATGATAAGTGATGTTGCTTTTCCTGGATGAGTCCATACTGACAATGGATGCTGATGAAGATAACTGAGGAGAAATGATGATGAAGGTAACTGATGAAGGTGCTGAAGAGAAGCTAGATGATGAATATATCTGATGAAGACATCCCTGAGAACAATATCTGACAAAGGTGGCTAAGTAGAAGATCAGTCAAAACCAAACCAAAGATAAGATGTGGATACCCTGTAAGACAAATAGACAAATGTTAAAATGATGCAAAATGATGTATTCAGAATGATATGCAAGGGTTTGTGATCAAGTGATGGATCTGTTATCTGCTTTGATAAGGTCCATGTGTGTTCATAAGTCCGGATGAAGGCTTAGAGAACCAGTAACCAGGTGGGGGACTCAAATAAAGAGTCACAAGTCCAGGGTTTCATAGAATCAGTCCAAAAAATGATGTAACCTTAAAAAAAGTCTGGTAACAGGGTATGATGAGGCCAATGGTTCCTGCAAACCTGTAAACATCCCAACTACCTCATAGGTATTGTTCTAGAACAAGGATCCTCGGACTTGGATCAGTTATGAGAAGTGTAAACACTTCTAACCCGGAGGTACAGTGTTTACATTAATCATAAAGGATCCTCCTATAATTCACCTCAGATGCTGAAGGTCATCTAAAACGTTCATCCAGACTTAGCAGGCTTCCCAGATAGCCCTAGTACTACAGGAAATTCGTAGGACATAGTTCTCAAGAAGAAACCCATGTCTGAACAGTGTTTCATATTCCCGCACCAGATCGAAATGGAATGGGAAAGAATATGAAGCCACTATATTCTATGTGTCACTCAGGCTCCCAGTGTAGAACCTTACTCACTGAATATCCCTTCCACCAAGGTAAACAATAGATCCAGCACATGATATGATGATAATAGTATGAAATGCATAAACAGTAAATGAAAGCAATAAATAAAGCTGTACAAAAAAGCAATAAACAAAAAGCACATATAACACATAACACCCCCATAAACACAAATCAAACAAGCTCTGGGAGAAACCCACAAAAAGAACCAGAAGCCCTGGTTGCAAGATAGGTGTCCCCAGCAGACTCGCCAAGCTGTCGCTCCCGAAGATTTGCATCCCGGTGCAGACGCGAACGGTCGGCGAAAAGAGAAAAAGGAATGAATTGAATAGAGTCGCCAGCTAGGCATTTTTATCCCGAAGGAAAGGTAATGCTGCATAAACCTGGAAAGAGATGGATAAGGCAGTTGCGAACCAGAGAAACTGAGAAAGGGGGTTGGTTACAATCTGGGAAGGTATTAGCACCCAGATTGTCCGTCGTACTCGACGGGATCCACGCTTACAAGATTGTGTTTAAAAGGGTAATGTATGTGCTATCTGTGTGCAAAAGCTAAGGAATGAATGTACAGGTGTCAGTGCAAAAAGGTGAATTGCTCAGGAACTGAGGCATTTTAAAGAATACTGAAAGAGGGGGAAGACACAGAGACTTTTGTTCGATAACTGTTAAGTTATTGTCGCTCCCACCAAATGACACCCAGGTCAAGAGGGGTACAGACGCGAACGGTCGGCGAAAGAAGGAAGGATGAATAAAGTCGCCAGCTAGGCATTTTTATCCCGAAGGAAAGGTAATGTTTCATAAACCTAAGAAAAGATATGGATAAGACGGTTGCGAACCAGAGAGACTGAGAAAGGGGGTTGGTTACAACCTGGGAAGGTATTAGCACCCAGATTGTCCGTCGTACTCGACGGGATCCACGCTTAAATGATTTGTGTTTTAAAGGGGTAGTGTCAGTGAAATTTGTGTATCAAAGCTGGAAAGAATGCAAGTGTCAGTGCTAAAAGAAAGTGAAGTGAAATATGTGAAGTGTCAGTGTACGAATAAAAGTGAAATGCTCAAGACTATGAGGCTTAAAGAATAAGGCTGGAAAAGGGGGGAATATACAGAGACTTTTGTTCGATAACTGTTAAGTTATGCCTACGTATCCTCTCGTGCAATGAGGAAGTCAGAACACCGTAGTTCGACCCAAAGAGACTGCAAGATAGATTGACTTATGAACTGCTTACTTGTCTATGCTCAAGTGTATGACCTGTCTGGATCAGGTGCAAACTGTCTTGCATTAGACGGAAGAAGCAAGTTCTCATTTATGAGTGGATGAGATGAGAAAAGAATCCCGAAGGAGACGATTATTGTTTGTTTTTTTTGTGTTTTCAATCTTTTATTGCCTTTTGGAGTTTGTCATAAGTTAATGAGCTTAAGCCTAAACCAAAGGGTTAGTAAACTCATCACATCCTCCCTCTGATTAGGGGTAATGAGAATACCTTAAGTGTGAAGTCAGCATCTCACACTTAATCACCCTGATGTAGGATTAAGATCATTAACCTACTTGTGATTATTTAGATGTTTTTTGTTGTTTTTGTTTAGTGTTAAGTAATGAGGTTAAGCCATAATCAAGGATCTAATGGACTCATTACACCATCCTAATAGAAGGATAATAGATGAGAACATTTAAGCTGAGAAAGACTCCTCAACTTGATCCATGATTAGGGATTAACCTTATGACAAAACAAAGCCTTTATTAAGTGGATTTTAGTTAATGATGAGATGAAGAAGTGGTTTTTATGATTGGTAAGACAACTTGAGGGGGACTTGTCCATTAACACTAGGGTTAGTCCTTCTTAACCAATTAAGGAAGAATTAGAACCATAATGCAAGGCCCAAGTTACAAGTTTGATGTCTTGATGATTATTAAGTGAATTGATTAAAGGATTTAAACACATTAAGGGTTTAACACTTAGGATTAAAGTTATACACTCCATCCTAATAGAAGGATGCAGGCATAAGCTTAATCACAAAGCCTTAAAGCCTTTAGGGTTTAGTCCCTGATTATGAGATGAGAAGAGAAGACTCAATGATGACACAAAGGTAAAAGCTAAATGGGGGGACTAATCAAACCCTAATTGTTGTCATGCTTGGTTGTTCCTAGGGTTAGTGAGGCTTGCAAGAAGATCTTCAAAGAACCACCAAGGAGAGAAGCAGATGAAAGGAGCAAAGAGAAACAAAACAACTTGCTTCACTTAGGAAGACAAGTTATTTGAAGGAAGAAAGTAAGATGAACAAGAATGAGCAAGCTCAATCTAATACACAAGATAAAGTGCAGCAATGATGCATAAGAGAGATGAAAAGAGATTGTGAGAAGTGAAGGCAAATCCACTTCTCAAAACAACTTACCACCTGAAAAGTTAGCAAAAGAAATGAAATGTAATGCAAATGAGATGAAATGTGATGATGCAAACCAAAACCAGAAGCATGAGTATGATGTTAATGATGCTAAGAGATGATGCAAACATGAGGCAAGGCATTAGAATGATCATACAAACATATGGATGCAAGAGAAGCATGCTTTGAACCATGAATGTTCATGAAAAGTTATGGAATGCAAAAGACATATAACATGGCAAATGAAAGATGCAATGATCAAACATGATTCTAATATGTCCTAAGATGTGTTATGAATCAAATGGATGCACAAAATGTCATGGCAAGTCATGATATGCAAGCAAATGGAAGATGGATGCAAAGGAAGGCATAAATTAGGGTTATATGCAACATACAAAGCAAAAATCCAAAACCAGAAGCAAATTACATGATAAAAATTTAAAACTGCAATCAAAGGAACCCTAAACCTATACAAACTCACTGCCCAAAGGAAGGGATCCAATTCTTAACCTAGTGAGAGTTATGAATTTTCTAAGATTGCTAGGGTTTTAAGGTACCTTGTCAAGAAAAATGCAAAACAAAATTGAAAATGCAAGATCAATTCATGCCAATTTTATCCTATAAACTACATGTTATGCAAGATGCAATGCAAAAAGAATCAAGACCCAACTCTCAAAGGTTAGACAAAAATGAATTTTTGAAGTTTGAAATAAAATATTGCCTTGAAATGGAATAAAATCCAAAGAAAATTGTCAAAAGGCATCAAGATCAAAAAAGAAATTTGGTTTGATAGTGGGACAATGTTTCTAAATGTTTTCAAAAGCTATGTGAAATTTTTTTGTGATTTTTAAATACCTAAAAGTATTTTTAATTAATTAATTTTCATTAATTAATTAAAAATAAACTTTTAAATGATTTAAAAATAATTTTTAATGCAAAAAATAAAAATAAAAATATTTTTGTGTTCTGAAAATTAATTAAACCTTTGACAAAAAATTTCAGAATATTTAAAGGTTTTTTGCTATTTTAAATTAAATGTACAAAATAAATCAAATAAAATGAAATAAAAATACAAATAAAGAGAAAGTCAGCGCATCTTGAGGTTGAGATTCAAACTGGGAATGGAGGGAAAGACTGGCGCGCTATCCTACGGCTCTCATTCAAACTGGCCAAATTAATATAAAAACCTGATTAATTAACTAATGATGTGGATTAGGGTTTTAATGAAACGATCCAGGCCATCAAAACGCGCGCGGGTCAACGAAAGTCCACTGGATCAAGGGTCCATATTCAAACTGAGCCCTAAACGCATTTAAGTCACTAATCACTTTCAGGTGGCCGGAGAGGACTTCCGGTCGTCTTCTCCGGCCAGACCCTCACCTGAAAGTTGCTAACTTCTTCCCCAGGTCATTTCTGGAGCTCTAAAGCTCCAGATTACTTCCTCTCCCCTCCCTAAACTCATCCCTGACCTCAATCCTCATTTATTTTCACCCAAAATCAAGATTCGAAGAAAACATCAAAAATGGCAAAAATTTCAGAAGTTCAGTAAATACTCATCTCTCCACCATTTTCAAAAATACAAAGTTCAGTGTGATCAGGAGAGCATGCTTTATCATTTAGAAACAAGAAATAAGAGTTCTGGAAAAATGAATTTCCATGGCTACCTGAATCGGAGCTTTCAACCCAAGAGCTTCTGGACCAGTTTCTTGCTTCCAATCAACTCCACTGACCTCCCTCAAGTGTTTGCAAAGCTTATCTGGAGTTTATTTGGGCTAGTTTGAGAGATTGCTTGAGTTCTGTTCAAAGAGGGGAAGAAATTGTATTTGGTTTATGTGAGGTTTCAGGCTGTTTCAATGGTTGGTTTGTGATCAGTGGAACATTTTGAGATCAATGGTGAAGTTTGTTTTTGTGTTTGATGCTTGTGCTGTGTGTTTCGAATGGTTTTGCAAGTTGGAGGGTTTTTGGTAACTATGGCTTGGAGAGTGTTTCAGCATGGGTTGTTGTGTGTTATGGCTTGCCTTTGGTCCACTTATCACTCATGGATAGGTCTGTGAAGTTGGTGTGCCCTATTGTGATTGGTATGGGTCTTTTGCCAAAAAGTCAAGCTTTGTGTAAGAGAGGTATGGGCTCATGGCTAGCCAAGGACAAGAGGGGTGTCCTGCGCAGCAAGAAGTGAGGAGAACCATAGGATCAATTTTGAAGTCAGCCAGCAAATGGATTAGGGTTTGAGTGAGGTTTTGCAACTTTGTTCCACTTTGCCCCTTTTGAAGTTTCTTGATCCACAAGTCATAAAAATGAGCAAACTCTTGATGCAATCTGACTTTTAGACATTGGTTCATGTTTGTATGAAGATTAGAAGTCCATTTGATAGCACAATTTGTCTTGGCAAGTGGTTTTGCAACTTTGCCTCTTTGGTAGAAAACTTGAAATTATGTGATTTTTCCCAACTTTGAAAAGCCATAACTTTTGATCCAAAATGAATTAGGACAAGTTCTTGTACTTTTTGAAAAGGGAATGATCCATTCTACAACTTTCATGACCAAAGTTTTCCCATTTGAAGCATTTTTGAATCAAAAAGCAAGGGTTGAAAAAGTTTCCCAAAATGGCAAGTTTCCATTACAAGTCATTTTCCCAAAAAGTCAACTTTGCAAAAGGCTTGAAATTCTTCAATTTTGTGAACTTATAACACCTTCTATGATCAAATAAAGATCATACACAATCAAAATGATGAAGAACAACCCTTGGTTTGGTCATTGGGGGCCTCAGATGCCCTGATTTTGCACTAACTTGCTCAAAAAGTCAACTCTTGATTAGATGCCTTCCCCATGGAATTTCTTCATGAAACTTGATATGCATGATCCTTATAACATATAGAGACCAATAGAAACAAGAATGACCAAAAAATTTGGAGTTATGGCCTTTGAAACCAAAACCCTAATTCTAGGTCATCTGTGTAGTCAATCCTGGCTCTGCTTCCATGCCATTCCCAGTTCTTGTGATTCTTTGATTTTCTTGACTTTGAGAGGATATAATATGATGCTTGAAAATACATGGACCCCTTTGAAGTGATTGATGACCTTTGGAGTGGCTCAAATGGCTCTTGGATTGCTTAGATCACTAACCCTAGATGCAGATGACTTAGAACCAATGCAGTGAATTAAAAATGTGATATGAGATGCTATGTTTGAACTTATGCATATGAGGAGATCACAAGCCATGATGTGAATGGGTGAGGGAAAATTTGGGGTGTTTACAGCTGCCCCTATTCAAACATGAGTTAGCTGTGCAGGATGTAAGCAACGGCTTAACAGGCAAACAAGATAACTTGTGGTTGAATACCAAAGACAGTCCAAAATTTGCACTCACAAAATGAAGAAGAAAAGGGATATAGATTGTAAAAGAAAATAAAGTATAATTATAAAGTGCGGGCGACGGAGGACGACCGTCGAGCAGAGGACGACTGCTGGGGAAAGGGCAATGACGGGGACGGCCGACATGCTAGGGATATAAGAGATTATGATGGGGACGGCCATCAGGCAAAAATATTAAGATTCTCTGGGGATTATAGGTAAATGAAATAAGTGATGAGGTGCGGTCATCAAAGGCGAAGGACGATCACCTAGCAGGGGACGGCTACTCTGTTTGAGGATAAGATGAGGGACGGTCATCTAAGGTGAAGGACGATCACCTGGTAGGGTACGGCTGCCGAAAGTATCGCGACATAGGACGAATGCCGGACAAAAAGGTCGACGATGGGGACGGCCATCGGATAAGCATGATGAAGGACGATCATCAAGAGGTGAAGGACGATCACCTAGCAGGAGACGGCTGCTCTGAGGGTTTATCACGACATAGGACGAATGCCAGATAACAAGATCGACGATGGGGACGGCCATCGGATAAAGGGATGAAGGACGATCATCAAGAGGTGAAGGACGATCACCTAGCAGGGTACGGCTGCTAAAAATATCACGACATAGGACGAATGTCGGATAGAAAAGGGGTTCTAATGAAATAGAGACTCCGCTGGGGAAAGGATGAGGGACGGTCATCCGAAGGTGAAGGACGATCACCTGGCAGGGTACGGCTGCCGAAAAGGTATCATGACATAGGACGAATGTCAGATAGAAAGGAAATAGTTTGACAAGTTTTGTCGGGGACTTCGCTGGGGAAAAGTAAACACGGACGAGTGTCTACATCCAAGAAATGAGAGGTACAAGTGTTTGGACATTGCATATAGATTAAAGATGCGGACGAGCATCCTTAAGGCTGCGATACGGACGAGTATCGGGTAGAAACAAACATTGACACATGTTCAGAGATGATGATACGGACGAGTATCAACTGGTTAACAAAGAACACGGACGAGTGTCGGATCTGAAGGGACTCTTTTGGGGAATAATAGGCACAGACGAGTGTCTAAATTCAAGAAGACATAAGTGTTTGACACGGTGTATAGATTAAAGATGCGGACGAGCATCCTTAAGACTACGATACGGATGAGTATCGGGTAGAAACAAACACTTGCGCATGTTCGAAGATGATGATACGGACGAGTATCAACTGGTTAACAAAGAACACGGACGAGTGTCGAATCTGAGGGGATTTGAGTGATATACAAGATACGGACGAGTATCTGTATGAGTGAAACAGGAGTAATAAGTATGAGTGAGACACAGACGAGTGTTTAACTTGTTGGGGAGAGTGACACGGACGAGTGTCAAAAGGAGAAAAGTGCAATATGGTTTACAAAATGTTGTGTATAAGTATCTGTGAGTGCAAAAGGGACGCTTTGGCTCTCTACTGGGGATATGGCACGGACGAGTGTCAAGAAGTATCTGTAATATAAGTGGTCTGTTTGTAAAGAATGCTCGGGCGACTTTACTGGGGAATGATGACACGGACGGGTGCCAAGAGGAGTGTGTACTGGTATTTGTGAGTGTAAGGAAAATGCTTTAGCTTTCTGCTGGGGACATGACACGGACGAGTGTCAAGGAGTATCTATATTTGTAAGAGAAATGTTTGGGCTTTCTGCCGGGGAATCTGGGGATTTTTCTGTATATCGTTGACGGATTGTCAGTATTTACAAGTGTTTGATTCGACACATGGCTCATGATTATGCAATATGTTTGATTTTTTGCCGTAATGCTCTGTATTAGACGGAATGCTACGCTCTGTGGGGAGAATATGATGTGAATGCTATGATTATGCAAAGATACCGATCCGGGATTCGGATCCCGTTGCTGTGAAGATCTCTGACTGATCGGCTTGAAGTGGACATCCTAGCTGGGGGGTGAGATCATTGGTAGATCTAACATATATGACTCTGCTTGGGGAGATAGGTCACTGGTAGACATATCTTGGTAATGAGGGAACCGGCTGGGGTTTGTAGAAGCTTCCTTCACTCTGTTGTGAGATCTTCAGACGTTGTTCTTCTGGATAGAGGCTGAAACTCTGTGGGGAGTTGGTTCCCAGGCTTTTGTACTTGGCTGAGGAGGAAGTAACAAATGGCAACTCAGCTGAGGAGAAAGCACCTCCGGTGCTAAGACTGAGTAGATACTGATTTGCCAGCTTGCTGGGGTGAAGCTTTCATGCCCCATGTTGTGCTTTGAATACCTGCAATCCTGAAAAGAACAGAGAAACGCACAAGTAATCCCGAGGTATCCCTTACCGGATTCCGTCATAAGAGTTTAGACACCCCCGGGAGTAAGTATATTTCCTGCAAGCACGTATTTAAAAGAAACATCTGTATTTATGCACTCAGTATCTTATCGGACATTTTTCGCAAATGAAAATAAAATGTACGAGACGAAACATGACTGGAAATCTGATTTTATTAATTCATGTGCCCTGAATTGGCAAGATACAGTCAAAGAAACAAATCCCCTAAAATGAGGAGATCGTTACAAATTGAGAAACAAAAAGGGTGCTGGCAATGTTGATGACGCTTTGAGGAGTTTCCTTCTTGCTATGACTCGTATGACATTTGACGTTCTTCTCGTCTTGCTTTCTGAAGAAAGTTGATTCTGAACAAAGCTTGAACCTTTCGGAGCTTACCAGTTGTAAGTGATACAGACGAATTCAGAATGCAGTTGTTCGCTTATTCCCTTGTTTTGCATGGATCGCCCTTTCGAGTTTTCAATCCATCGGGATACCCATTTTTGCCTGAGTTGTCTAATGCGGCTTTTCAACTCAGCGGGTGTACATTTTTTTGTTTATTTTCCCTTATTTTTGCCCGAGTCTTTTATTCTGTTTTTGACTCGCCGGGATGCCCTATTTTTGCCTGGACTTACATTCTGTTTTTATGTCCAGCGGGTCATTTTTATGCGAAGTATTTTTTAACTGCATCTGAATTCACGGGGGACGGGAAATCTTCACCATCCATAGTGTTGAGCATCAGTGCTCCACCAGAGAAAACTTTCTTTACTACGAATGGCCCTTCATAGTTCGGAGTCCACTTGCCCCTATGGTCTGTATGAGGAGGGAGGAGTCTTTTCAGCACAAGATCTCCTACTTGATACTCTCGGAGCCTGACTTTCTGATCGAAGGCTTTCTTCCTTCTTTTCTGATATAGCTGCCCATGACAGATTGCAGCTAATCTCTTTTCTTCAATCAGACCCAGCTGTTCGTATCGGGATCAGACCCAATCTTCTTCATTCAACTTAACATCCATTAATACCCGTAGGGAGGGTAACTCAACTTCAACAGGTAGGACTGCTTCCATACCATAAACAAGCTGATACGGTGTTGCCCCAGTGGATGTTCTGATTGACGTACGGTATCCATGCAAAGCAAAAGGTAACATCTCATGCCAGTCCTTGTAAGTGACTACCATCTTTTGCACAATCTTCTTGATATTCTTGTTAGCTGCCTCAACAGCGCCATTCATTTTTGGCCTGTAAGGAGAAGAATTGTGGTGTTGGATCTTGAAGTCCCGGCACAGCTCTGCCATCATTTTATTGTTCAAGTTGGAACCATTGTCAGTGATGATTCGCTCGGGAATTCCATACCGACAGATGATGTCTCTCTTCAGGAATCGGGCTACCACTTGCCTTGTAACATTTGCATAGGAAGCTGCTTCAACCCACTTGGTAAAATAGTCAATGGCTACCAGGATGAATCTGTGGCCATTTGAAGCAGTCGGTTCAATCTTGCCAATCATATCAATGCCCCACATGGCGAAGGTCCAGGGTGAAGACATCACATTCAGAGGATTAGGAGGCACATGCACTTTATCCGCATAAATCTGGCATTTATGGCATTTCCTGGCATAGGCACAACAGTCAGCATCCATTGTGATCCAGTAATAACCTGATCTTAGCAATTTCTTGGCCATGGCATGCCCTCCTGCATGGGTACCAAAGGATCCTTCGTGCACCTCGTGCATCAACAAGTCTGCTTCTGTTCTATCAACGCATCTGAGGAGTACCATATCAAAGTTTCTCTTGTATAGGGAACCGTCAGTATTCAGAAAGAAACTACCAGCTAGCCTTCTTAATGTCTTCTTATCATTGGAAGATGCCCCAGGTGGGTATGTTTGATCCTCCAAGAAGCACTTAATGTCATGGAACCAAGGCTTATCGTCTTTAACAATATCTGCTGAGAACACATATGCTGGCCTGTCAAGTCTGGATACTGAGATCCGAGGTACAAAGTTGGCAGCTTGAACTTTGATCATAGATGAAATGGTAGCCAGAGCATCTGCAAACTGATTCTCGTCTCGAGGGATATACTAAAGCTTGACTGTTGTGAAGAAAGTCAATAACCTTCTTGTATAATCCCTGTAAGGTATCAGATGATCTTGGTGGGTGTACCATTTACCGTTGGTTTGATTAATTACCAGAGCTGAATCTCCGAACACAGTCAAAGTCTTGATCCTGAGGTCAATGGCTTCCTCAAGCCCCATAATACAAGCTTCGTATTCAGCTTCGTTCTTAGTGCAGTTGAAAGTGAGCTTTGCCGAGAAAGGCATGTGAACTCCTTTAGGTGTAATGAGTACTGCACCAACACCACGGCCATTCATGTTAACAGCCCCATCAAACATCATAGTCCATTCTTCTTCTAGGTCAGGCCCTTCAGTGTGAACAGGCTCTTCATGATCTTTTGCTTTTATGAACATGATGTCTTCATCAGGGAAGTCAAATCTCATATGCTGGTAGTCATCAATGGGTTGCTCAGCAAGATAATCAGACAATACACTGCCCTTGATGGCCTTCTGAGATGTGTACTGGATGTCATATTCTGTGAGGATCATTTGCCATCTTGCAACCCGTCCGGTAAGTGCTGGCTTCTCAAAAATGTACTTAACTGGGTCCATCTTTGATATCAATAAAGTAGTGTGGGTCAACTATTACTGTCTTAGTCGGCGAGCAGCCCACGCTAAAGCACAACAAGTTTTCTCGAGCAGTGAATAACGTTGTTCACAGTCGGTAAACTTTTTGCTTAGGTAGTAAATTGCATACTCTTTTCGACCAGACTCGTCATGCTGGCCCAGCACACACCCCATTGACTCTTCTAATACTGTCAAGTACATTATCAGAGGTCTTCCTTCGACTGGAGGCATAAGGATTGGAGGCTCTTGTAAGTATTCCTTGATCTTGTCAAAAGCCCTCTGGCAGTCTTCATTCCACCTGACCGTTTTTTCTTTTCTTAACAGCTTGAACAAGGGTTCACAAGTTGCTGTAAGGTGAGATATGAACCTTGAAATGTAGTTCAATCTACCTAGAAACCCCCAAACTTCTTTCTCAGTTTTCGATGCAGGCATTTCTTGAATGGCTTTAACTTTATCAGGGTCAACTTCAATCCCTTTCTCACTTACAATAAATCCCAGCAGCTTACCAGATCGCACCCCGAATGTGCATTTGTTGGGGTTCAACTTCAGTTGGTACTTCCTCAGACGCTTGAATAACTTTAACAGATTCACCAGGTGGTCTTCTTCTGTGAGGGACTTGGCAATCATGTCATCCACATAACATTCAATTTCTTTATGGATCATGTCGTGGAATAATGTTACCATAGCCCGTTGATACGTTGCACCAGCATTCTTCAGTCCGAATGGCATCACCTTATAACAGAACGTGCCCCAGGGTGTGATGAAAGTTGTCTTCTCCATGTCTTCAGGTGACATCTTGATCTGATTATATCCTGAAAATCCGTCCATGAAGGAGAATACCGAGAACTGAGCCGTATTATCCACCAATACATCAATGTGAGGTAATGGGAAATCATCTTTCGGGCTGGCTCTGTTCAGGTCCTGGTAGTCCACACACATTCTCACCTTGTCGTCTTTCTTAGGTACAGGTACAATATTAGCAACCCACGGCGGATAGCTAGTTACAGCAAGGAAACCGGCGTCCCACTGTTTTTGTACCTCTTCTTTGATCTTCATTGCCATATCTGGGTGGGTACGGCGCAGTTTCTGTTTTACTGGCGGGCAGTCTTCTTTTAAAGGCAGCTTGTGCATGACAATATCGGTGTCCAACCCTGGCATATCCTGATAAGACCAAGCGAAAACATCCACATACTCTCGAAGCATCTCAATCAGTTGCTCTTTCACTGAGTCTTGCAGGCGGGCCCCGATCTTGACTTCTTTCACATCTTCTTCCGTACCAAGATTAATCGTTTCAACCTCCTCCTGATGAGGGGTGATAACCTTTTCCTCTTGCCTTAACAATCCTGCTAGCTCTTCAGGAAGCTCATAATCTTCTTCAACCCCTTCATCAGCTTGATTAATCGGATTGTCAAAGTCATACGGAGTCATAGTTGTGATGTTGTCGGTGCAGTCTGAAAGGCACTCTCTGCAAGGGTTTAGATTGTTCATTTTAGTGATTGATTTTAATCTTGTTTAGAAAAAAGTGAAATGAAGTTTATCATTTTGAAAACATTGCCATTTTATTTATGTACAAAAAGAAAAAATGAAAAACAGTGAGAGGAAAAGAAAAAGACTCATTTGCAAAAGATGTCCGATATTCATTGATTAATCTGTTTGCACAAAATTACAAGATGGCCTGATTACAAAATGAGTCTTGTCATCTTGGGCAAGATGCAAGACTTGATGCATGCTTAAAAATACAGGAAATAATAATTACTCTGCAGGAGTAACCCTTATAATTTTCTGGGAAAACCAGTTAAGGACTTGGCTCCCCGGGATCCTTGGACGTATCCAGCTCTCCAGGTTGCGGTCGCTTTCATCCTCGTCTTCCAAGTTGTTCACTGCATCTGGGGTGAGCATTTCCCCGCTGACAAAGTTGGGCTTCTTAGAAGCCTCTGATTGATCTTGTTGAGTTGGTTTGTAACCCAACCCAAATCTGTCTTCCTTCTTTTCTACGGGCAGCAGCTTGCCCCAGCCTTGGGCAGTACCCTCTTCAACAACCTTCCTGGCTTGCTGATAAGATGTCATGGAGGTTCCCAGTACAGCAGATGCTTCATTAATGTTCAGGGCCTCAAACCCCTGGATCATGGTTTCATGGATCTCTCCATCCATCTCAATATACTTATACGTAGCCAGATGGCTAACAAAGATGTCTTCTTCACCACAGATGGTGATGATTTGGCCTTCCCATTCGAATTTCAGCTTCTGGTGAAGGGTAGACGTAACAGCGCCAGCGGCATGGATCCAGGGTCTACCCAACAAACAGCTGTAGGCCGGCTGAATGTCAATTACATAGAAGGTAATCTTGAAGGTTTGCGGGCCAATCATCACAGGCAGATCAATCTCCCCAAGCACTGATCTTTTAGAGCCATCAAATGCTCTCACCACCAAATTACTTGGACGCAATGCCAAGCCATCATACTCCAGCTTCACTAAGGCTTTCTTTGGCAAAACATTGAGTGAAGACCCAGTGTCCACCAGCACGTGAGATAGAACAACACCTTTACATTCCAAGGTGATATGTAAAGCCTTGTTGTGGTTACGTCCCTCAGTTGTTAAGTCAGCATTGGTAAAGCCCAGTCCATGACTGGTGTTGACATTTGCCACCACAGTTTCTAGCTGATTAACGGTGATCTCTTCTGGCACGTATGCTGCGTGCAAGACTTTTAATAGTGCATTCCTGTGAGCTTCAGAACACATCAACAGGGATAATATGGAGATCTTTGAGGGAGTTTGGTGAAGCTGATCCACCACCCTGTAATCACTTCTCTTTATAATCCTCATAAACTCGTCTACATCTTGTTCAAAAGATGTCTTCTGAGTTTCCTTGATAATTGGCTCTTCAGATATCACACTCTTTCCTTTTGCTTTGGCAGTAGCTTCTGCTTCGGCATTAGGTCTTTGCAATTGTGAGGCAAAAAGGCGTCCGCTTCTGGTGAAGCCTCCGCCTCCCCCAACATTATCAATCTGTGGAGAAGAAGTTGAAGAGTCCAAAGTGATTTTCTCCCCGTTGCAGTAGAGGTCAGGGCCATAATGCCAAGTATGGCATTACTGCTTTCATATGGAACTGGTCCAGGCACCGTGATGGTAACTGGACTGACTGCTGCAGAGGAGGGTATTGTAACGGTGTGCGGATCGTAGTAAATGGTGACTGGTGACCTGGCAGGAGGTGCCACTGTTTGTTGCTGAAAGTTGTTGTTTGGAGGAACATCTGATGGATCATAGTAAATGGTGACTGCTGAGATATCTTCATTAATTTCTGTTGGCGTTGTAGAAGATTCTGCTGAATAAATGGATGCTGACATTGTAGAAGAAATGGTTGTTGACATTTGATTTGTTGAAGTGATGGATGAAGCCATTGTTGATGATATTGATGAATTGGTCGGAATGATTGTTGTTGCAGTTGTAGAGGAATCAGGAATTGTTGTCAAAGGATTTGCTGGATTTGTAGGCACCGTTGTTGAGATCTGAAGTATACCACTTTTGATAAGACCGTCTATGCCGCTTCTCAAGTTATCACACCCGTTGACCGAAATGTTGCAGTACCCACAACCGAGCTCACACCCGGGGAACATCTGGCACTCTAGAAGCTGAGCTTTAATTTCGACCAGAGGTGTCCGAATCTGTCCAACACTGGTGATTAAGAAAGATGGCTTGTCTTCCTCAATGGCATTAATTCTTGGTCCTCCATGATTGGGCATGGGATTCTTGTTGACATTTGGAGGGGGTGCAAAGTTGAGGGCTTTAGAATCCACCAGATCTTGTACCTTCATTTGTAAAGCCCTACATTTCTCAATATTGTGGCCAGGTGCATTGGAGTGGAAAGCACATCTGGCGTTGACATCGTAATTCCTTGGGAGATTGGAGGGATCTGGCGGTGCCAATGTCCTTAATTCAACCAAGTTGAGTTTCAGGAGTTGTGGCAATAAAGCGGCATAAGGCATAGGGATTGGATCAATCACCCTATTGGCATGTGATGGTCTTTGCTGAAAAGGTCTTTGCTGCTGATTGTTGTTACTGTTGTTGTAGGTTCTTTGTGGCGGATACTGAACTTGCTGCTGATAGTGGGGTTGTTGTGGTGGTTGATATGCTGGTTGCTGAGGAATCGGAGCTGGAATAGTGACAGCTGCTATTGATCTGTGGACATACTAAGGTCTTCCCCTGTTGGCATGAATGGCATTTGTCTCGCCAGTTCTTCTTGGTCCCACAAAAGGCTTCCTGGGATTACTGGACGAGCTTGCACCATTATCAGAAATCTTACCCATCTTCAGAAGGCTTTCAATTCTTTCTCCAGCTATAACAACGTCAGCGAAGCTGGTGGAAGAAAAGGCAGCTAGCCTATCAATATATGTTCCTTGCAGAGTGTTCATAAACATGTCGGCCATTTCTCTTTCCGACATGGGTGGCTGGACAGCAGCAACAAGCTGTCTCCACCTCTAGGCATATTCCCTGAAGCTTTCTCTGGAGGACTGAGACATTCCCATCAAAAGGGTCCTGTTAGGAGCCATGTCCAGATTGTATTGGTACTGCCTGATGAAAGCTTCAGCTAGGTCCTTCCAGCACCTGATAGTAGCTCTGGTCAAGTGAGAGTACCACTCTCTTGAAGCCCCAGTCAAACTGTCTTCAAAGTAAAACATCCACAGTTTTTCATCCATGGTGTATGCCTTAAGTCTCCCCAGAAAGGACTGTAAGTGAGTTCGTGGACAGGAAGTTCCATTGTACTTCTCGAAGCACGGGGGTTTAAACTTGTGGGGAATCCTTACCCCATCCACTAACCCCATATCCATGACATCAAAACCCAGGGAATTTTGAGACTCCAGAGATCTCAACTTCTCAGCAATTTCGTCAAACCTTCTATCATATACTTCATCCCCAGCTCCCATTACAGTAAATTGCTCCTCCTGGGGGTCTTCTTGTAAGATTCTGCCTGCAGTAGTATTTCCTTGCACATTACCCGGGATGTTGACTTCAGGATGTAGATGAGGCCCATAGACTGGTGGGTTAACATGAGGCTGACCCCTTTCATTGTTACTTGTTCCTCCAGTTCCCAGATGGGGTTCTTCCGAGGTTTGTCTTTCTACCAATGCCCTCAATCTCTCTTGACTTTGGGCCAAGCCATTCATTACTTCCATGAATTGGGTCATTTGGTTTCTCATCTCCAGCCTTTCATTAGCCATCTGAGTCCTGACTTCTGTCAGATCTTGTTGTACTTGATCCATCTGGATACCAGGAAGGTTGTTGCGAGTAGGATATCTGTGCGGACGGTTGAGAGGGAACACCCGACGGCGAGCAATAATTCCTGAATCACAACAGAGTTAGTAACAAATAAAACAAAAACCTACAAAACAAAACAGAAGTTAGTATGCAATGCAGTATGCTTATTTATTTTCCAAGGTATCCGGCTTGGCTCTTGGTTTTGACCTTTCCAGACCCTGAGGAAGATGCTTTGATGTTGCTTGAGAAAAAGAAGCTCAAAACAAACTGACAAATACATTACAAATGGTGGATCATACATAGTTTGTTTTTTTTACAACACATGCCCTTGAGGGGTCAAAATACAACATAAAAAGAAAAGTACATGGAATGGAAATAACAACAAGCAAAGAAGTCAAACATCTAATCCAAACTCATCCTCCTTAACCTCCTTCAGAAGTGCTTCAGTTACAGGACCAGCCGGATGCTCTGTAATGTTTCTGATAAGAAGGTTCCTGGTGGCAATAGCAGTGGTCAGCTTCTTGTGCCTGCCTTGGTCTTTTGACCTCTTCACACCAGCCCTAAGTTTCAACTCTGAAATCTCCTTCTGGGCTGCTAGCAGAGCCTCCTGTTGCTTCCTTTCATTGGCCTCTAACTGCTCAATCCTGTCTTGAGTTCTCTTATCCTCTTGAGTACGAGCTTCAGTGATCCTGACCCACCTAAATTGACTTTCTTTCAGATAGAGATCAGTCCTAGCCTTCTGAAACTGGGCCTCCTTACAGGCATTCTTCAAAATTTGCTCCCCAGCTCTTGATTTCTTGATGTAGTCCTCTGCTTTCTCAATCTTGGCTAGATGCTCCACCTTAAGCTTCTCCAACCTCTCAATGTCTAGACGACCATCACTCCTCTCCCAGAGGGTCCTCTTTAGAGCTTGAGACAGATTCTCATTCCTCTCTTTCAGCTTCTCAAATTCTTCCAGGCTGACAGTGGCTGGAGGTGGTGCTGTGGATGGTCCAGGTGCATCCTCAATGGTGAAAGGCATCCCCAAAATCTGAGCTCTGGCATGAGACCATTCATAATACTGAGCTGAAGCCACATTATTGCATCTCCCAAGAATGGCCATCCCTTTGGTCTGGATGTTGTCCCAAGCCCAGGATGCTTGTCTGACAACAGCTAGATTAGGTTTTATCTCACAATACAGGGTTTCAGCCAAGTCCTGCACTCTTGGAGGGTGGACCAAAGCATAGCCCAATTGTCTCTTAAACAACAAAGGGTTGTAGTTGATGCAACCCTTCACTCCTATTAGAGGTACATTGGGGAACTGTCCACAACTAGTAATTATGTCCCTGCCTTTGGTGCTCTGGGTACACCATCTGATGTCATCTGAAGTCAAAGCAATAAGTCTTCTAGCCCAATTCTTCTGTTGGTGAGGGTTCAGGAAAGCATCAGTTTTGGGTAAGTGTTTAAGCAGCCAAGTGTGAAATAGAGGAGCACAGCATCTCACCAACCTCCCTCTCTGCTTCTCATTTCTTTGGTGAACAGAATAATAGAAATCCCCCAGCAATGTGGGTACTGGGTTCCTCAAAAGGAAGAGATGAATAGCATTCTTGCTGATAAACTTGGGCTCATCTGCAAATAGTATAACCCCATATATACTGAGGGCCAACAATGCACAAACTGTCCTCCATTCTCCCAGAGAGGCCTTCAGGATGGCCTGAGAAGTCAGAAAGTCTAAGTGTAGACCAGGGATCCCAGCCTTTGTTGTCATGTTCTGCTCAATCAAAACAGGTTCCAGGTATAGTGCTTTTGCCACTTCTTCATTGCTGGGAGAAGTCATTTCAGGGTTGAAGGGGACACCACCCCTGACAGGTACTCCAATCAATGATGAGAACTCCTCCAGTAAAGGTCCTAGCTGAAAGTTCTGGAAAGTGATGCATCTCAGAGGAGGGTCATAAAACTGTAGGCAGGTGTGAATCAAACTCCTCTGAGAAGGGTCCAAGTCCATAACCATGTCAAGGATGCCTCCATAATGCTCTCTGAATAATGGGATATGGTCTGGAGTGATAAGTGCCTGGACCTGCCTGATGCCAGTCAGCACAGGCTCAAAGAAATGATATGAAATGTTGCTCTTCTTGGGTGCCATGACTGCTGATGAAGAGCTGAAAACAAGTGCTGATGATGAAGACTGATACTGGAGATGAGCCACTGATAGGCTGAGGCTGGTGATAAAAAGTAACTGAAGCAGGTAGCTGATGAAGATAGCTGAAGCAGATCACTGATGAACAGGGGTCTATGCAGGTGAAGGGGTCAAAACCAAGCCAGATACAATATGGATACCTTGAAAAACAAATAAGCAAATGTTAAATGATGCAATGATGCAATGATGATGTATGCAAATGATATGCAAGGGTTTGTGATCAAGATGGATCTGATTACTGTCTTGATATAAGTCCATGTATGTTTAGGAAGTCCAGATGGAGGTTCAGAAATCCAGTAACCAAGGCGGGGGACTCAAATAAAGAGTCACATGTCCAGGGTTAAATCACAAGAACTGTCCAAAGTGAAGCATTCTCAAACAAAACAAGTATCAGGGTATGATGTGGCCAAGGGTTCCTGCAAACCTGTAAACAGCCCAACCCCCTCACAGGTGGTGTTCTAAAACAAGGATCCTCAGACTTGGATCAGTTATGAGAAGTGTAAACACTTCTAACCCGGAGGTACAGTGTTTACAATAACCATAAAAGATCCTCCTCTAATTCACCTCAGTTTCTGAAGGTCATAGTAAAGGTCATCCAGACTTAGCAGGCTTCCCAGATAGCCCTAGCACTACAGGAGATCTGTAGCACAGAGTTCTCAAGAAGAAACCCATATCTGAACCGTGTTTCATATTCCCGCACCAGACCGAAATGGAATGGGAAAGAACATGAACCACTCTAGCCTAGGTGTCACTCAGGTCCCAGGTATAGGACCTTAAACTCTCAATAGAACCCCACCCACCAAAGCAACAAAACCAGATCCAGCCAGATAACAGTATGACAGTATGATGTATATAAAGCTGTAAAGAAAGCAATAAATAACTGTACATAAAGCGAAATAAATGCAAATATACAAACACAATTAGCACATAACACCCCAATAAACACAAATCAAACAAGCGCTAGGAGGAACCCACAAAAAGAACCAGAAGCCCTGGTTGCAGTATAAGGGTCCCCAGCAGAGTCGCCAAGCTGTCGCTCCCACCAAATGACACCCAGGTCAAGAGGGGTACAAACGCGAACGGTCGGCGAAAGAAGGAAAGATGAATAGAGTCGCCAGCTAGGCATTTTTATCCCGAAGGAAAGGTAATGCTGCATAAACCTAAGAAAAGATATGGATAAGACGGTTGCGAACCAGAGAGACTGAGAAAGGGGGTTGGTTACAACCTGGGAAGGTATTAGCACCCAGATTGTCCGTCGTACTCGACGGGATCCACGCTTAAAAGATTTGTGTTTTAAAGGGGTAGTGTCAGTGCAATTTGTGTATCAAAGCTGGAAAGAATGCAAGTGTCAGTGCTAAAAGAAAGTGAAGTGAAATATGTGAAGTGTCAGTGTAAGAATAAAAGTGAAATGCTCAAGACTATGAGGCTTAAAGAATAAGGCTGGAAAAGGGGGGAATATACAGAGACTTTTGTTCGATAACTGTTAAGTTATGCCTACGTATCCTCTCGTGCAATGAGGAAGTCAGAACACCGTAGTTCGACCCAAAGAGACAGCAAGATAGATTGACTTATGAACTGCTTGCTTGTCTATGCTCAAGTGTATGACCTGTCTGGCTCAGGTGCAAACTGTCTTGCATTAGACGGAAGAAGCAAGTTCTCGTTTATGAGTGGATGAGATGAGAAAAGAATCCCGAAGGAGACGATTATTGTTTTTTTTTTGTGTTTTCAATCTTTTATTGCCTTTTGGAGTTTGTCATAAGTTAATGAGCTTAAGCCTAAACCAAAGGGTTAGTAAACTCATCACATCCTCCCTCTGATTAGGGGTAATGAGAATACCTTAAGTGTGAAGTCAGCATCTCACACTTAATCACCCTGATGTAGGATTAAGATCATTAACCTACTTGTGATTATTTAGATGTTTTTTGTTGTTTTTGTTTAGTGTTAAGTAATGAGGTTAAGCCATAATCAAGGATCTAATGGACTCATTACACCATCCTAATAGAAGGATAATAGATGAGAACATTTAAGCTGAGAAAGACTCCTCAACTTGATCCATGATTAGGGATTAACCTTTTGACAAAACAAAGCCTTTATTAAGTGGATTTTAGTTAATGATGAGATGAAGAAGTGGTTTTTATGATTGGTAAGACAACTTGAGGGGGACGTGTCCATTAACACTAGGGTTAGTCCTTCTTAACCAATTAAGGAAGAATTAGAACCCTAATGCAAGGCCCAAGTTATAAGCTTGATGTCTTGATGATTATTAAGTGAATTGATTAAAGGATTTAAACAAATTAAGGGTTTAACACTTAGGATTAAAGTTATACACTCCATCCTAATAGAAGGATGCAGGCATAAGCTTAATCACAAAGCCTTAAAGCCTTTAGGGTTTAGTCCCTGATTATGAGATGAGAAGAGAAGACTCAATGATGACACAAAGGTAAAAGCTAAATGGGGGGACTAATCAAACCCTAATTGTTGTCATGCTTCGTTGTTCCTAGGGTTAGTGAGGCTTGCAAGAAGATCTTCAAAGAACCACCAAAGAGAGAAGCAGATGAAAGGAGCAAAGAGAAACAAAACAACTTGCTTCACTTAAGAAGACAAGTTATTTGAAGGAAGAAAGTAATATGAACAAGAATGAGCAAGCTCAATCTAATACACAAGATAAAGTGCAGCAATGATGCATAAGAGAGATGAAAAGAGATTGTGAGAAGTGAAGGCAAATCCACTTCTCAAAACAACTTACCACCTGAAAAGTTAGCAAAAGAAATGAAATGTAATGCAGATGAGATGAAATGTGATGATGCAAACCAAAACCAGAAGCATGAGTATGATGTTAATGATGCTAAGAGATGATGCAAACATGAGGCAAGGCATTAGAATGATCATACAAACATATGGATGCAAGAGAAGCATGCTTTGAACCATGAATGTTCATGAAAAGTTATGGAATGCAAAAGACATATAACATGGCAAATGAAAGATGCAATGATCAAACATGATTCTAATATGTCCTAAGATGTGTTATGAATCAAATGGATGCATAAAAGGTCATGGCAAGTCATGATATGCAAGCAAATGGAAGATGGATGCAAAGGAAGGCATAAATTAGGGTTATATGCAACATACAAAGCAACAATACAAAACCAGAAGCAAATGACATGATAAAAATTTGAAAATGCAATCAAAGGAACCCTAAACCTATACAAACTCACTGCCCAAAGGAGGGGATCCAATTCTTAACCTAGTGAGAGTTATGAATTTTCTAAGATTGCTAGGGTTTTAAGGTACCTTGTCAAGAAAAATGCAAAACAAAATTGAAAATGCAAGATCAATTCATGCCAATTTTATCCTATAAACTACATGTTATGCAAGATGCAATGCAAAAAGAATCAAGACTCAACTCTCAAAGGTTAGACAGAAATGAATTTTTGAAGTTTGAAATAAAATATTGCCTTGAAATGGAATAAAATCCAAAGAAAATTGTCAAAAGGCATCAAGATCAAAAAAGAAATTTGGTTTGAGAGTGGGACAATGTTTCTAAATGTTTTCAAATGCTATGTGAAATTTTTTTGTGATTTTTAAATACCTAAAAGTATTTTTAATTAATTAATTTTCATTAATTAATTAAAAATAAACTTTTAAATGATTTAAAAATAATTCTTAATGCAAAAAATAAAAATAAAAATATTTTTGTGTTCTGAAAATTAATTAAACCTTTGACAAAAAATTTCAGAATTTTTAAAGGTTTTTTGCTATTTTAAATTAAATGTACAAAATAAATCAAATAAAATGAAATAAAAATACAAATAAAGAGAAAGTCAGCGCATCCTGAGGCTGAGATTCAAACTGGGAATGGAGGGAAAGACTGGAGCGCTATCCTACGGCTCTCATTCAAACTGGCCAGATTAATATAAAAACCTGATTAATTAACTAATGACGTGGATTAGGGTTTTAATGAAACGATCCAGGTCATCAAAACACGCGCGGGTCAACGAAAGTCCACTGGATCAAGGGTCCATATTCAAACTGAGCCCTAAAAGCATTTAAGTCACTAATCACTTTCAGGTGGCCGGAGAGGACTTCCGGTCGTCTTCTCCGGCCAGAACCTCACCTGAAAGTTGCTAACTTCTTCCCCAGGTCATTTCTGGAGCTCTAAAGCTCCAGATTACTTCCTCTCCCCTCCCTAAACTCATCCCTGACCTCAATCCTCATTTATTTTCACCCAAAATCAAGATTCGAAGAAAACATCAAAAATGGCAAAAATTTCAGAAGTTCAGTAAATACTCATCTCTCCACCATTTTCAAAAATACAAAGTTCAGTGTGATCAGGAGAGCATGCTTTATCATTTAGAAACAAGAAATAAGAGTTCTGGAAAAATGAATTTCCATGGCTACCTGAATCGAAGCTTTCAACCCAAGAGCTTCTGGACCAGTTTCTTGCTTCCAATCAACTCCACTGACCTCCCTCAAGTGTTTGCAAAGCTTATCTGGAGTTTATTTGGGCTAGTTTGAGAGATTGCTTGAGTTCTGTTCAAAGAGGGGAAGAAATCGTATTTGGTTTATGTGAGGTTTCAGGCTGTTTCAATGGTTGGTTTGTGATCAGTGGAACATTTTGAGATCAATGGTGAAGTTTGTTTTTTTGTTTGATGCTTATGCTGTGTGTTTCGAATGGTTTTGCAAGTTGGAGGATTTTTGGTAACTATGGCTTGGAGAGTGTTTCAGCATTGGTTGTTGTGTGTTATGGCTTGCCTTTGGTCCACTTATCACTCATGGATAGGTCTGTGGAGTTGGTGTGCCCTATTGTGATTGGTATGGGTCTTTTGCCAAAAAGTCAAGCTTTGTGTAAGAGAGGTATGGGCTCATGGCTAGCCAAGGACAAGAGGGGTGTCCTGCGCAGCAAGAAGTGAGGAGAACCATAGGATCAATTTTGAAGTCAGCCAGCAAATGGATTAGGGTTTGAGTGAGGTTTTGCAACTTTGTTCCACTTTGCCCCTTTTGAAGTTTCTTGATCCACAAGTCATAAAAATGAGCAAACTCTTGATGCAATATGACTTTTAGACATTGGTTCATGTTTGTATGAAGATTAGAAGTCCATTTGATAGCACAATTTGTCTTGGCAAGTGGTTTTGCAACTTTGCCTCTTTGGTAGAAAACTTGAAATTATGTGATTTTTCCCAACTTTGACAAGCCATAACTTTTGATCCAAAATGAATTAGGACAAGTTCTTGTACTTTTTGAAAAGGGAATGATCCATTCTACAACTTTCATTACCAAAGTTTTCCCATTTGAAGCATTTTTGAATCAAAAAGCAAGGGTTGAAAAAGTTTCCCAAAATGGCAAGTTTCCATTACAAGTCATTTTCCCAAAAAGTCAACTTTGCAAAAGGCTTGAAATTCTTCAATTTTGTGAACTTCTAACACCTTATATGATCAAATAAAGATCATACACAATCAAAATGATGAAGAACAACCCTTGGTTGGGTCATTGGGGGCCTCAGATGCCCTGATTTTGCACTGACTTGCTCAAAAAGTCAACTCTTGATTAGATGCCTTCCCCATGGAATTTCTTCATGAAACTTGATATGCATGATCCTTATAACATATAGAGACCAATAGAAACAAGAATGACCAAAAAATTTGGAGTTATGGCCTTTGAAACCAAAACCCTAATTCTAGGTCATCTGTGTAGTCAATCCTGGCTCTGCTTCCATGCCATTCCCAGTTCTTGTGATTCTTTGATTTTCTTGACTTTGAGAGGATATAATATGATGCTTGAAAATACATGGACCCCTTTGAAGTGATTGATGACCTTTTGAGTGGCTCAAATGGCTCTTGGATTGCTTAGATCACTAACCCTAGATGCAGATGACTTAGAACCAATGCAGTGAATTAAAAATGTGATATGAGATGCTATGTTTGAACTTATGCATATGAGGAGATCACAAGCCATGATGTGAATGGGTGAGGGCAAATTTGGGGTGTTTACAGTTATGCCTACGTATCTTCTCGTGCAATGAGGAAGTCAGAGCACCGTAGTTCGACTCAAAGATACTGAAAAATAAATTGACTGTGAACTGCTTACTTGCCTACGCTCAAGTGTATGACTCGTTTGGCTCGAGTGCTAACTATCTTGCATTAGAAGGAAGAAGAAAATTCTCGTTTGTGAATGAGTGTGATGAGAAAAGAATCCCGAAGGAGACGACTATCGTTTGTTTTTGTGTTTTCAGTTTTGTTATTGTTTTTGGTGTTTTGCATAAGTTAATGAGCTTAAGCCTAAGTCAAGGGCTTGCAAACTCATTAAATCCTCCCTGATTAGGGATAATGAGCCTACTTAAGTATGAGATAAACACCTCAACTAAATTACCATGATGACGTAGGATTAATATCATTAACCTACTTGTGATTAATTAGATGTTTTTGGGTTTTTGTTTTGTGTTAAGTAATGAGTTTTATCTCTAATCACAGATTAATGAACTCATTACACCATCCGAATAGAAGGATAATAGATGAGAACACCTAAGTTGAGGAAGATACCTCTACTTAATCCATGGTTAGGGACTAAATTCATTATATGACAATCCTTTATTAAATTGATTTTAATTAAGGGATGAGATTAAGAAATGGATTTTAAGTTTGTAAGACAACTTGAGGGGGACTTGTCCATTAAACACTAGGGTTAGTCCCTCTTAACCATAAGGAAGAGATAGAACCCTAGTGTAAGGCCCAAGTTACAAGATAAAGTCTTAATGATTATTAATGTGATTTGATTAAGAGGTTTAAACAAATTAAAGGTTTAACACTTAGGATTAAAGTTATACACTCCATCCTAAGAGAAGGATGCAGGCATAACCCTAATTCCAAAGTCCTAAAACTTTAAGAGTTTAGTCTCTGATTATTGAGATGAGAAGAGAGACTCAAGGAGACTCAAAGGTAAAAGACTAAGGGGGACTATATACAACCCTAAAATTTATCATTCTTGGGTATCCTATGGTTTGTTAGGCTTAAGAGAAAGGATCTTCAAGGCCACCAATGGAAGAAGCAGATGAAAAGAGAAGAAGAAAGAAGAACAAGTTACTTACTTCCTGAAGAAGATAAGTAACTTGAAAGAAAGAAAGTAAGAAGAATGGAACATAAGTGAATTGGATTCACTTCAAAGACATGTAAATATTCATATGCAAAGGAAAGGAGAGGTGGGAGGTGAAGGCAAATCCACCTCCCAGATAACTTACCAAAAGTACCTTAAATGTTAGTATGAATGCATAAGACATAAAGCAAAAGGAAATGAGATGAAATGAGATGCAAAGACCAAAGTCAGGAATGATTATGCAATGCAAATGGCATATGAGATGATGCAAAGTCATACAAGATGCATATGAATGATCATACAAAGATGAGATGTCATGAAAGCATGAATGCTGATGGTTCCTTGTACAAGAGAAACTTTGACATGGTTCTTCTCAGATGTTTGATAAGGCAGAGGCAGACTTGCTGATGCACGAGGTGCATGAAGGATCTTTCGGTACCCATGCTGGAGGACATGCAATGGCCAAGAAATTGTTAAGGTCAGGTTACTATTGGATCACAATGGATGCAGACTGTTGTGCCTATGCCAGAAAGTGCCATAAATGTCAGATCTACGCAGATAAGGTGCATGTGCCTCCAAACCCTTTGAATGTGATGTCTTCACCTTGGCCTTTTGCCATGTGGGGCATTGATATGATTGGAAAGATCGAGCCGACTTCTTCAAATGGCCAAAGATTCATCCTGGTAGCCATTGACTACTTCACCAAGTGGGTTGAAGCAGCTTCGTATGCAAATGTCACCATGCAGGTGGTAGCCCGATTCCTAAAGAAAGACATCATCTGTCGGTATGGAGTGCCAAAGCGAATCATTACTGATAATGGTTCCAACTTAAATAATAAGATGATGGCAGAACTATGTCAGGACTTCAAGATCCAACACCACAACTCTTCTCCTTACAGGCCAAAGATGAATGGAGCTGTAGAGGCGGCTAACAAGAATATCAAGAAGATTGTGCAAAAGATGGTGGTCACCTACAAAGACTGGCATGAAATGCTACCATTTGCCTTGCATGGGTACCGTACATCGATCAGAACATCCACTGGGGCAACACCGTATCAGCTTGTGTATGGTATGGAGGCAGTCCTACCGGTTGAAGTTGAATTACCCTCCTTACAGGTAGTGATGGATGTCAAGTTGAATGAAGCAGAGTGGGTCTGATCTCGATACGAGCAACTGAATCTGATCGAAGAGAAGAGATTAGCTGCAATCTGTCATGGGCAGCTGTATCAGAAGAGAATGAAGAAAGCCTTCGATCAGAAAGTCAGGCATCGAGAATACCAAGTAGGAGATCTTGTGCTGAAAAGACTCCTTCCTCCTCATACAGACCACAGGGGCAAATGGAATCCGAATTATGATGGTCCATTCATAGTAAAGAAATTTTTCTCGGGTGGAGCACTGATGCTCACTACTATGGATGGTGAAGACTTCCTGTCCCCTGTGAATTCAGATGCAGTTAAAAGATACTTCGCATAAAATGACCCGCTGGACATAAAAACAGAATGTAAGTCCAGGAAAAAATAGGGCATCCCGGCGAGTCAAAAACAGAATAAAAGACTCGGGCAAAAATAAGGTAAAATGATAAAGAAAAATGTACACCCGCTAAGTTGAAAAACCGCATTGGACAACTCAGGCAAAAATGGGTATCCCGGTGGATTGAAAACCCGAAAGGGCGATCCACGCAAAATAAGGGAATAAGCGAACAACCGCATTCTGAATTCCTCTGTATCACTTACAACGCGGTAAGCCTCGAAAGGTTAAAGCATCGGTCAGAATCAACCTTCTTCAGAAAGCAGGATGAGAAGAACGTCAAAAGTCATACGAGTCATAGCAAGAGAGGAAGCTCGCTAAAGCGTCGTCAACATTGCCAGCACCTTCTTTGTTTCTCAATTTTGTAACAATCTCCTCATTTCAGGAGATTTGTTTCTTCAACTGTATTTGCCAATTCAGGGCACACAAATTAATAAGATCAGATTTTTCAGTCACACTTCGTCTTATTTCATTTGCAAAAATGTCTGATATCCTTGATATAACGTTTGCTTAAAAACAGATGTGCCTTTCTAATCCCATGCTTGCAGGAAATATATTTCTTACTCCCGGGAGTGTCTAAATTCCTATGACGGAATCCGGTAAGGGATACCTCGGGGTACTTGTGTGTTTCTTTGTCATAACAGAATTGCAGGTATTCAAAGCGTAACATGGGGCATGAAAGGTTTTCCCCAGCAAAGTTGCTAATATCGTCGTTTCCTCAGCACATCTTCCAGACAGCATCAGAAGTTATCTCTCCCCATCAGAGTTACCAGGCATCATTTCTCCAGCACATCTGTCAGAGCAGTACCAGAAGGTGCTCATATCCCCAATTGAGTTGTCAAGTATCATCCTTAGCATAGTCCCCACAGAAATCTCTAGGAAGATCGTTCAGTGATCTTTCTTTCTTCCCCAGCCAAGTGCAGGACAGGGAACCATCTCCCCACAGAGCTACAGCCTCTCCCAGAAGAGCAAATGTCTGAATTTCCTGCACAACAAAGTGACGGAAGCTTCCACGTCCCTAGCTGGACTCCTCATTACCAAGATAGGCCTATCAGTGGCCTAATTCCCCAAGCAGGATCATATGCAATATCATATCTATCAATGATCTCATCCCCAGCTGGGATATCCTTCCAAGCAGATCAGCCAGAGATCTCCACTCATTGGGATCCGAATCCCGGATCGGTATCTTTTGCATAATCATAGCATTCGCATCATAAAATCACCACAAAAGCGTAGCATTCCGTTTAATATGGAGCATTACGGCAAAAATCAAACATATTACATAATCGCAAGCCATGTTTTGAATCAGTCACCTGTAAATATCAACACTCCATCAACAATATACAAAATACCCCTCAATTTCCCCGGCAGAACGCCAAAGCATCTTCTTTGCACTCCTAAAATACAGATACATGATCCTTTTGGCACTCGTCCCTGTCATCTTTCCCTAGAAAGTCGCCAGGACATTTTCTACAAACAGATACTTATACATTACAGATACTTCTCGACACTCGTCTGTGCCATATCCCCATCAGAAAGCCAAAACATCCCCTTTGCACTCAAAAATACATGGTTACATACACTCTTCTCGACACTCGTTCGTGTCATCTCTGCGTATATATTTACACACTTTCCTATCCCCAACATGGTTGCCTAAACACTTGTTGTAAACCAAACACTTGTTTATACTCTCATTTACACCCGTCCGTGTCATTCTATCCCCACAAATCATCAGATATTTTTACACTTATAAGTTCATAACTCATACACTTCCTCTTTTGACACCCGTCCGTGTCACACGCTCCCCAGCAAGTGGAACCCTCGTCTGTGTCTCACTCATGTTTATTTTTACTCATACAAATACTTGTTCGTATCTTCTATATACACTTATTTCTCCTCAGATTCGACACTCGTCTGTGTTCTTTGTTAACTAGTTGGTACTTGTCCGTACGTACCATCATCTCTGAACATGCGTCAGCGGTTGTTTCTACCGATACTCGTCTGTATCGTAGTCTTAAGGATGCTCGTCTGCATCTTTAATCTATACATAGTGTCAAAACACTTATACCTTTCCTTTCTTGAATGTAGACACTTGTCCGTGTCTACCATTCCCCAGAATAGTCCCCAGCAAATCCTTAGAAAAGCTTCTTTTCTATCTGGCATTCGTCCTATGTCATGATACTTTCGGCAGCCGTACCCTGCCAGGTGATCGTCCTTCACCTTTGGATGACCGTCCCTCATCCATATCCCCAGCGGAGTCTCCATTATTTGAACTTTTTTCTATCCGGCATCCGTCCTATGTCGTGATATTTAGCAGCCGTCCCCTGCTAGGTGATCGTCCTTCACCTTTTTGATGATCGTCCTTCATCACTTTTATCCGATGGCCGTCCTCATCGTTGATTTTTTTATCTGACATTCGTCCTATGTCATGATAAAACTCGAGAGCAGCCGTACCCTGCTAGGTGATCGTCCTTCACCTCTTGATGATCGTCCTTCATCATGCTTTTACGATGGCCGTCCCCATCATTGACCTTTTCTATCCGACATTTGTCTTATGTCGTGATATTTTCGGCAGCCGTACCCGGCCAGGTGATCGTCCTTCACCTTAGATGATTGTCCCTCATCTTTCTCCCCAGCAGAGCAGCTGTCCCCTGCTAGGTGATCGTCCTTCACCTTTGATGACCGTACCTCATCATTTATTTTTCATTTATACTTTACAAAACCCGATGGCCGTCCCCGTCATGGTCTCTTTATTTCCCCAGCATGTCGGTCGTCCCCGTCGTTGTTTTACCCCCAGCAGTCGTCCTCTGCTCGATGGTCGTCCTCTATCACCCGCACTTTATAATCATACTTTACTGCCTTTTACAATCTATATTACTATTCTTCTTCACCCAGTGAGTGCAAATTTTGGACTGTCTTTGATATTCAACCACAAGTTATCTTGTTTGCCTGTTAAGCCGTCGCTTACATCCTGCACAGCTAATTCATGTTTGAATAGGGGCAGCTGTAAACACCCCAAATTTGCCCTCACTAAGTTCAAACCATGGATTGTGATCTTTCTCATTAGCATTAGTTCAATCATAGCATATCATGTGGCATTTTTGCTTCACTGCATTAGGTCAAGTCCATCTGCATCTAGGGTTTGTGATCTGAGCAATCCATGATTCATTTGAGCCACCCCAAAGGTCTTCAATCATCTCAAGAGGGTCCTTGTATGTCCACTCATCATATTATATCCTCCAAAGATCAAGAAAGTCAGAAAATCACAAGAACTTGCAAGGCATAGAAGCAGAGCCAAGGTTTAATTACACAGATGACCTAAAATTAAGGTTTTGGTTTCAGAGGCCATAACTCCAATTTTTTTGGTCATTCTTATTTCCATTGGTCTTAATATGATATAAGGATCATACATACCAAGTTTTATGGAAACATTCATTGTGGAAGTCATCTGATCATTGGGTAGCTTCTTGAGCAAGTCAGAGCCAAATCAGGGCATCTGAGGCCCCCATCAATGGACCCAAAGTGGATTTTTCATCAAAATGAAGTTATATGATCTTTATTTGATCATTGAAGTGCTTATAAGTTCACAAAATTGAAGAAAAGTGAGCAAAACCAAAAGTTGCCAAAAATGGAAATGACGTGTAATGTAAACTTTCCATTTTGGGAAAGTTTTTCAACCTCCTCTTTCTCAACCAAAAATGCCTCAAATGAAAAATTATTGGTCATGAAAGTTGTAGATTGGATCATTCCCTTTTCAAAAAGTACAAGAACAAGATCTAATTCATTTTTGAACTCAAGTTATGGCTTCCCAGAGTTGGCAAAAATCACATAATTTCATATTTCATGCCAAAGGGGGATTTTTGCAAAACCTCATGCCAAGCTATTTTATGACTTCAAATGGACTTCTACACATCATAACATCATTATGCAATGCCTAAAACTCATAATTGCCCAAGGAATTTCACATTTCCATGACTTGCACATGAAGAAATCCAAAAGGGGCCAAAGTTCACAAAATTTGCAAAAAAACCCCACAACTCCTCACAAACTTGCTGAATTGCCACAAGTTGCATTCCATGGACATCCTTGAATCAAGCTGCACCAGACATGCCTTTTTACTTGGCCTGAACTTGCCCATACCTCAAAGGACAACTTTGTTGACTTTTTTGCAAAACAAGCCATACCAATCAGCATAGCACACACAAACTCCACAGGCCTATCACAACTTGATACATGGGCAAAATGCAAGCCATTTCACACAAGAACACAACCTGAACTCTCCCATAGCTCAGCATTCACAAAAACCTCCCTCTTTGCATTTTCTATCGAAACACACAACTCAGCCATTCATTCTTCAAACCAACACCACCATTCATCTCAGCATCAATCACTGATCATTTCCCACCCTTCACTTTGCCCTAAAAGCCACCATACACAAAACACGATTTTCTTCCCCCTTTGAACTGAACTTCATCAAACTCACAAACCAGCCATAAAAAACTCCAACCAAGCATCAAAGCTTCTTCAGAGAGGTCATTGGAGGCATTTTGAAGCAAGAAAGAAGCCTGAGAGCTCTAGGGTTGAAAGCTCCATCTCAGGTAGCTCTCTCAAACTTTTTTTCCAGAAATCTTTTTAAGGTTATAGAAATGTTCCTTGTGATCCCCTGATTACACTGAGCTTTGTAGTTTTGAAAATAGTTGAGAAATGAAGTTGTATGGTTGTTCTGAAATTTCTGCCATTTTTGTTCTTTGATTTGAATCTTGATAATGGCTGAAAAGAAATGAAGTTTGAGGGTGGGGTTGAGCTTAGGAAGGTGAGAGGAATCAATCTGGAGCTTTAGAGCTCCAAAAATGACCTAGGGAGCGTTTTGGGAAATTTTCAGGGGAGAGGTGGCCGGAGAAGATGACCGGAGGTCATTTCCGGCCACCTGAAAGTGATTAGTGTAATTAATTAGGGTTAGGGTTTGTTTTGAACGTGGGCCGTCTGATCAAGTTTCCCGCGCGTGTTTGTGTGGTCTGGATCATGTCATTAAAATTTAATTAAGTTTATTTAATTAATTAATAAGAAATAAGGGAGTTTGAACCTGGGCCGTCCAGATGCGCGCCCAGTCAAACATTTCAAACCCAGATTGCATCCTGGCTCTCCATTCAGCATACTTCCATTAATTCATATTTTTATTTCATTTGTTTCTATTTAATTTGTACGAATTTTTAAAAATAGGAAAAAACATCAAAAAATTCTGAAAATATTTATCAAAGCTTTTAATAATTTTCAGAACCCAAAAATATTTTTATTTTTATTTTTTGCATTAAAAAATATTTTTAAATCATTTAAATGATTATTTTTAATTAGTTAATGAAATTAATTGATTAAAAATACATTTAAGTATTTAAAATTCACAAAAAAAATCAGAGAAAATTCTTGGACACTTAGAAACATTTACAAACTCACAACACAAATTTCTTTTTGGTTTTGATCATGCTTTGACATTTTTCAATTGAATTAGGGTTCTTAAACTTGAATATTTTTAACCCTAACTTCAAAAATTCATAACCTTTAAACCAAAGTGAGTTTGTGAATGATTCTTTTTGCATTGTGTTATGCATGGTTTCAAGCATCTAAAAACATTTTTTCTTCATTTTTATCTTTCATTTTCAATTTGTTTGGCATTTTCCATTTAGGATTTGCCTTAAAACCCTAGAAACTTCAAAAATTCATAAGTCCCTCTAGGTTTAGCTTCTGACCTCCCCCTTTGGATGGCAACCTAGTATAGGTTTAGGGTTCCTTTGAATGCATTTTCAAGTTTTTTATCATGTCATTTGTTTCTGTCTTTGCCATTTGAATCTCACATGTTCATATAACCCTAATTTTGTACCTTCACTTGTATTCATCTTGCATTTGCTTGCATCCATGAACTTGCCATGACATTTTGTGCATTCACATGACTCATAAGACATCCTAGGACACATTAGAATAATGTTTGATCATTGCATCCTCCATTTGCCTTGTTATGCTTTCATTTCATTTCATATGCATGCATGAACTTTCATGTTCCTTTCATGCTCCATTTGCATCTTCATTGCTTGTATGATCATCCACATCTCATGACATACATTTGCATCATCTCTTAACATGATAAACATATTAAACATGCTTCTGGTTTTGGTTTGCACCATTGCATCCGTTTCATTTTCATTTCATTTTTTGTTCCTTTTACTAACTTTTCAGGTGGTAAGTGTTTTGAGAAGTGGAATTGCCTCCACTTCTCATAATCTTTTCTCATCTCTCTTATGCATCTTTGCTGCATCTTGTATTTGTCTTAGAGTGAGCTTGCTCATACATGCTCCCTCATCACTTTCTTTCTTCAAGCAACTTATCTTCTTAAGTGAAGTAAGTTGACTAGCTTCTTTCTGCTTCTTCTCCTTCCATCTTTGCTTCTTCCTTGGTGGCTCATCTTGAAGACTTCTTGCAAGCCTCATAAACCCTAGGAACACACAAGCATGATTATGATTAGGGTTTGATTAGTCCCCCATTAGTTTTACCTTAGTGTCATCTTTTATGACTTCTCTTCTCATCTCTTAATCAAGGACTAAACCCTAAAGGTTTTAAGGCTTTGTGATTAAGGTTATGCTTGTATCCTTCTATTAGGATGGAGTGTATAACTTTAATCCTAAGTGTTAAACCCTTAATGTGTTTAAATCCTCTAATCAATTCACCTAATAATCACTAAGACATCAAGCTTGTAACTTGGGCCTTGCATTAGGGTTCTAATTCTTCCTTAAATGGTTAAGAAGGACTAACCCTAGTGTTAATGGACAAGTCCCCCTCAAGTTGTCTTACAAACCATAAAATTCACTTCTTAACCTTACCATTAACTAAAATCCACTTTTATAAAGGCCTTGTTTTGTCATGAGGTTAATCCCTAATCATGGATTAAGTTGAGGAGCCTTTCTCAGCTTAAATGTTCTCATCTATTATCCTTCTATTAGGATGGTGTAATGAGTCCATTAAATCCTTGATTATGGCTTAAACTCATTACTTAACGCTAAACAAAAACTCCAAAAACATCTAAATAAATGCAAATAGGTTAATGATCTTAACCCTACATCATGGTGATTAAGGGTGAGGTGTTTACTTCATGCTTAAGGTATTCTCATTACCCCTAATCAGAGGGAGGATGTGATGAGTTTACTAACCTTTGGTTTAGGCTTAAGCTCATTAACTCATGACAAAACTCCAAAAGCAATAAAAGATTGAAAACACCAAAAACAAACAATAATCGTCTCCTTCGAGATTCGTTTCTCATCTCATTCACTCACAAATGAGAACTTGCTTCTTCCGTCTAATGCAAGACAGTTTGCACCTGAGCCAGACAGGTCATGCACTTGAGCATAGACAAGCAAGTAGTTCACCAGTCAATTCATCTTTCAGTCTCTTTGAGTCGAACTACGATGTTCTGACTTCCTCATTACACGAGAGGATACGTAGGCATAACTTAACTGTTATCAAACAAAAGTCTCTATTCATTCCCCCTCTTCCAGCATCATTCTTTAAGCCTCATAGTCTTGAGCTTTGCACTCTTTCTTTGCACTGAAACTTCTCTTATTCACTTCACATTTCTTTTTACACTGACACTTGAATTTTTTCCAGCTTTGATACACAGAAAGCACTGACACTACCCCTTTAAACAAAAACTTTCAAGCGTGGATCCCGTCGAGTACGACGGACAATCTGGGTGCTAATACCTTCCCAGGTTGTAACCAACCCCCTTTCTCAGTTTCTCTAGTTCGCAACCGTCTTGTCCATCTTTTCTTACGTTTATGCAGCATTACCTTTCCTTCGAGATAAAAATGCCTAGCTGGTGACTCTATTCATTCCTTCCTCTTTCGCCGACCGTTTGCGTCTGTACCCCTCTTGACCAGGTGTCATTTGGTGGGAGCGACAACTTCCACAATAAATTTCTTCATCAAAATTCGTACACATGATCCTTATAACATATTGATACCTTTAGAAGCAAGAATGACCAAAAAACTTGGAGTTATGGCCTCTGAAACCAAAACCCTAATTTCAGGTCATCTGTGTAGTTAAACCCTAGCTCTGCTTCCATGCTTTGCCAGTTCTTGTGATTCTTTGACTTCCTTGATCTTTGGAGGATGTAATATGATGATTTAACATACATGTACCCTTTTGAGATGATTGAAGACCTTTGGAGTGGCTCAGATGGATCCTGGATTGCTCAGATCACAAATCCTAGATGCAGATGAACTTGAACTAATGCAGTGAAGCAAAAATGCAACATGAAATGGTATGATTAAAATAATTCCAATGTGAAGGATCACAAGCCAAGGTATGAAACTAGTGAGGGAAAATTTGGGGTGTTTACAGGTTCCATTGTTGGGGGCCTCAGATGCCCTGATTTTGCTCTGACTTGCTCAAGAAGTTACCCAATGAACAGATCACTTCCACAATGAATTTCTTCATCAAACTTGGTACACATGATCCTTATAACATATTGACACTATTAGAAACAAGAATGACTAAAAAATTTGGAGTTATGGCCTCTGAAACCAAAACCCTAATTTCAGGTCATCTGTGCAGTGAAACCCTGGCTCTGATTCCATGCTTTTCAAGTTCTTGTGATTTCTTGACTTTCTTGATCTTTGAGGGATATAATATGATGATAAAACACACATGGACCCTCTTGGAATGATTGGAGACCTTTGTAGTGGCTCAGATGGATCCTTGGATTGCTCAGATCACAAACCCTAGATGCAGATGAACTTGAACTTATGCAGTGAAGCAAATATGCAATATGATATGATATGCTTAAACTAATGCAAATATGAAAGATCACAAGACATGGTGTGAAATTAGTGAGGGCAAATTTGGGGTGTTTACACGTCCCCGTCGCGATCTCTTTATTTCCCATCATGATGGCTGTCCCCGTCATTGCTTTACTTACCGTTTTTCATCCCCACCAGTCGTCCTCTGCTCGATGGTCGTCCTCCATCGCTTTCATATGATACTTATAATATACTGCCTGTTACAATTTATATCCCTTTCCTTCTTTTAATAAAGAGTGCAAATTTCGGACTGTCTTGGTATTCAACCACAAGTTATCTTGTTTGTCTGTTAAGCCAGGCGCTTACACCCTGCACAGCTAACTCATGCTTGAATAGGGGAATCTGTAAACACCCCAAATTTGCCCTCACTTTTTCTCACACCATGGCTTGTGATCTTACATATTGCATTGCATAAGCATATCATCTCACACTGCATAGTTTATTTCACTGGATAAGTTGCACAATTAGGGTTTGTGATCAGGAGAATCCAAGAAGTTATCGGAGCCATATCAAAGGTCTTGAAGCATTCCAAGATGGCCCATGAGTGTTCTATGATCATCATATGCTCCCCAGGGTTCTCAAAAGTCAAAAAAATCAAAAAGCATTGCAAAGGTGTTCAAGCTGACTGAGCAGTTTCTACACAAATGACCTAAAATTAGGGTTTTGGATTTGAGGCCCTTAATCTCAAAAAATTTGGTCATTCTTGATTCCATTGGTCTTAATAAGTTATAAGGAGCATGTGTACCAAATTTGATGAAGAAATTCATTGTGGAAGTCATCTGATCAACTGGTAACTTATTGTGCAAGAAAAGTCAGAATCAGGGCATCTGAGGCCACCACTAATGGTACCAAAGGGTCACTCTCATCATTTTGAGGTTCTATGATCTTTATTTGATCTTAGAAGTGGTTATAAGTTCACAAGATTGAATAATTTCAAGCTATTTGCAAACGTTCCATTTTTGGACATGACTTGTAATGAAAACTTTCCATTTTGGGAAAGATTTTCAACCTCCTCTTTCTTGACCAAAAAGGCTTCAAATGAAAAATCTTCAAACATGAAAGTTGTAGATTGGATCTTCCCATTTTCAAAAAGTACAAGAATGCCTCTTGATTCATCCTAGAACTCAAGATATGATGTTTCAAAGTTGGAAAAAATCTTATAATTTTCAAGTATGTGCCAAAGAGGATTTTTTACAAAACCAAGTTTTAAGACTTCTAATGACCTCTAATCTACCTCTAAGCATTATAACATGATAACACAACTTGCCTTGACCAAATTTGTGCCTTAGATTACAAGTTTCCATGGATCATTTTCACAAAATTTCTAAAGAGGGAAAATTGCAAAAGTCATGCTATCACATGATCCAAGTGCTCCAGCTCATCAAATTCAATCCAAAAGCCCTCCATGAATCAAGTTGAGGCAGGACAAGCCATAGAAACACCTCTGACCCGTGCCATGCTTGTGGTACACCAACTTTGACTTTTTTGCAAAACCTCGCATACCAATTGTCACACCCCAAATTTTACCCCTAACTTTTCGCATCATACATTCACTTTGTTTGATCAGTTACTTTCAACTCATTTTCTAGTTATTTTCTTTTCACTTCCAAGCTTCCATTTTATTTTAATTTCTATTTATTATTTCTATACTTTTTAATTCATTTTTGTATTTTAATTTTAATTCTTATTTCTATTTCTATTTCTATTTTTTTTTAATTAGTTCTATTTTCAAGTTTTTTAAATTTTTACCTCAATTTCTAAATTCTAATTTTTTAATTCATTTTCAAAACTATTTCTATTTTTAATTACAACTTCCAATTTCAATTTCAAGTTTCAAGTTCAAAATCTAACTTCCAAAGTTTCTCCAAGTTTTATTCAAGTTTCAAAGTTCCAATTTTAAATTCATACTTCATTTTTCTATTCCATATTTCCAAATTCATTCCAAATTTAAAATTCAATGTCATTTCATATTTATTTTTATTTTGCATTCATGTTATGTCCATTCTCAAGACTTATTCACAATGTTCAACTTTGTCCCAAGTTTTTTCAAGCATTCATATTTCACTTTAAATTAAAACATATTCATGAACATTCATTTTTTTTTATAACCATTCACTCATGTCACATTTAAGTTGAATATTTCATCATAATAACATTCATACATACCATTCATATCCATTTTAGTATTACATACATAATTAGAATTTCATTTTAAATTAGTGCTTAAGTATACAAAACTTCCAAAAAAACTAATTGTTACATCTTTTTAATTTCCAAGTAAATCCATAGTTTCTTCATATCCAATCATGCATGAAAATCTTCTTTCTCCATGGCCTTTTGTCCATCATTCCAATTCATCCATTTGCACATGAAATAAAAAAAACAAGTTAGCATCCATGTTCTAATTCATACATAATCATAAAAATTCATCACATCTCATTCAAATTCAATCTATTCCATTCAAACATATTTAAATTTCAAAACATATTCATTTTCAAGTATTATTATTCCAATTTCATGTTTAATTCAAAACAGCCCCATATATGTTACATAAGCATTTCAAGCATATTTCATTTAAGCATACCATTACAAAAATTCAGCATTCATGTTAATTCATTTTTACATATTGTAAGCTTTTTTTTTTCTCATAACAAAGTGTCATATACATAGTAAAAATCAGCAAGACATGGCACTAACAGACAGAAAAAACAGCCACAAAAACAGCAGAAAAAACAGCAACACACAGCACACAAACAGGCTGCTCCACCTCCCCACTACTGCTGCAAAACTCAGATTTTGTTCCCCTTGTCCCAACCCTTCATCAACAAGCAACAAGGACAGAAATTCAAACCAAAAACCCTAATTTCATCCTACATATATGGGACTGTTACATTGCAAAAAAGACAGCATCACAATCACAAAAAACAGCCACTTTCTCACCACAAAAAAAACCACAAGAGAGGGGGAATTGAGAAGAAAAGAGAGAAAACTGAAAAATTCAGCAACTTCATAAAATATCAATAACTACCACAGACCCACACCAGCAGTAGCAAGGAGAAGAAGGAAGCTTACCATTGCGGATTCTTCACCCCGATAACTTTCGGGTCGGTAATTTTCTCTTTTCCTTCACCTCTTTTCAGCATATATGTTCATCTTGTTTGATTCCTCTTACGATTGTTTCTCTTTACGATTTGATCTCTATTTCGACTAGCTAGTTTTTTTTTTAGTTTCACTTCATTTTTCCCCATGTTGCATAACATCCTGCATACAAAGCCATAAAAAGAAATTTCAAAAAATAGACACAAACAAAACTCAGAGGGCAGCCACAACTTTAGCAAATAACTCACACAAAAACTGAACATCACAAAAAGCACACTCAACCGCCTTCACCCTTTTTTCTTCATCAACAAAAAGAACTTCACCATTAACAAACTCATACAACAAAAACAGATCTGACAACCATTTCTTTTTCCTCCAACCATTCCATCAACAACCAATAACACCTCACTCACCATAGATCAACAAAACCAGACCTGGAAAAATCTCTATCACCCCTTTTCAACACACCACAACTCTGAACCATCTCATACCACAATCATCACTCTTCAACCAAAACAAAGACCGTTCACCATAACTCCACCTTCTGTAGAAACAACAACATCACTAACAACAATCCCTTTCACCACCGTCTCATAAAAACCATTAAATTACCTCATTTCCTCCATCGAATATTCAAACAACAGCACCAAGAACTGCAGTCTCCAACTATATTCCTCCATTTCCGGACCTAATCGTAAATCTGCCGCCCTCTCACTTCAACCCGAATCTCAACTCCACCCTCCAACAAACCGTCAAACCCTCACAACCATGCTGCAAACCCTCACAACCAGCAGCCAACCATCCTTCTAATCTCGCACAAACCGCTACACTTTTCATTTTATTCAACCTGCAAGACAAACCAGAATTGAATAAAAAAAACCAGCACTAGTAAGAAGTCAAAAGAAAAAACATCACCAACAACCCTTACCTTCAACCTCCAAAACGCAACCGTAAACCATAACACCAAATGTGAACCACTGTACCAACCTAAACCAGAAACTGAGCAACGAACCACTCACCCATCCGTTACCCTCAACCAAACCGAAACCATCCACCACCGTGAACGATCTGAGAATCTCAGCACACCAGCCAAATCACCCCTCATCCACCGAAGTCAAAACTGAACCATGACTCAGCAACCTTGAACCATCAATCCGAGAACCCGCAAACCGCTGAAGCACAAATCCAAAACAGAAAGCGAAACAAACACAAACACCGTTACTCAAATTAATCCCTTCCGCCTCACACTCCCAAAACCAGAACAGAAATCCCTTCGAGACCTTTCATCCCACCTTCCTCTCAAACAAACAACAGCCAAATCTGAAAACAAACAGAAAATATAGAAGAATAAGATCTGAAATGGATATGTGAATTGAATCCGTACCACCGGCCACCGCCATCCCTCCACCACGAATCAACAACACATAACCACCGAAACCCCCACCACCGTCGTTTTACCGCGCAGCTCACCATCATTCATCACCTACTGAATCCCACCAAAACAGTCAAACCGCATAAATCCGTAGAAACGTTTTCTTTTCTTCAAGCCCACCTTAACCTTCCATTAAAACCGAATCACAAACCTTCCCACTGTGAACAACACAACCTTTCCGCCAAGCCGCGAGCTACCAACCCCCTTTCGTCAAAACAGAGCGAAACCGTGTTGAGAAGAGAGTGAATCCAGACGAACCAAGCGAAACCAGATCGTGAACAAAACCCGTCGCCGATCTTCATACGCAAACCGTGAACAATACATCACCAGCCCTTCACCGCGAACCATCGCTCACCACTGTGGAGGCCAAAACGCACAGCCGCCGCTAACCCTTGCCGGCCCTCTTTTCGAAAACACCCACCATCTCCCGAAAACCACCCTTAAACCACCCCTGAACCGTCCCAAATCGCAACCTTTTACCACCACCTCGGACGAAACCCCTACAACCAACGGACCACCACCACCAACCGCTCTCCAAAACCGTTCGCAACCAAACTCCGTCGCCGCGAGACCTTCACTGAATCATTGTCCAAATCTCACAAAGACTTAGCCGATTTGAGATGAAAAACGTTGAGAATCGTTGAGATACCGTAAACTAAAAAACGATCGAGAGAGACTTTGAGGGTGAGTCTTTTTGTTTTTGCAGAACCGTGTTTGGGTGATAGAGGTGAAGGACACGTTTCTTTCCCTATTTTGATTTTTGATTTATTTTTTATATGCTGATAAATGATTCTTTTATGATTTTGTTCATTTTTTTTCAAAAACCTTTTTTTTGGTTTGCTGAATCTTATGTGTATGTTGGGTGGGCTAAGCCCATGGATTTATTCTTTTAAGATACCCACATATGAGTTATCCCTCCTTCTCTAATTTTTTTTTTCATGTTTATTTCATTTTATTTTAGATGCTCATTTCTTTTCATTTTGCATACATATATTTTAATGTTTTCTTTTCTAGATTACTAGTTTCATTTTTGTTTCTAAATTATTCTGGACTAAATTTGTTTTTTTTTTGTATCATTTTTTTTGTTTATCTTTTTATTTTTTCCATTTTACGATGGGGCCGATGATATGACAAAAAGTCACGATAAATCGTTTCTGATTAATCGTGACCAATATGAGGCCATTTATTTATTTTCATTTTCATTCTATTTAATTTATTTTATTTCACAATTTATTTCACTTTATTGTTTTTTATTTATTTCTCGCACTTTTACACCATATTTAACTTTAATTTTCAAGATAATAATCCTTGGTCCAACGCCAAGTTGAGTTCATACACTTCACTCACACACGTAAGTCGGTCGTTTTACGATCGCCATCTGCACATTCCTTACACTTCACAGCTTTTCAACTTAAGTAAATTGACCCACCACGCTTGCTTTCCACCTCAGCATTCTCGATCCATATATCGAGCCATAGCCCGGTTACTAAGCCTTTTACCTTGCATTTCTATTTACTTTATCCAATTTATTTTTGCAAGTAGCAACCTATGCCTTAGACTTAGGAGCTTGCACCCTCTTTTGTTTATTTTATTTTTTCTCATTTAAATCCAAAAGGGAAAGAACTCCTGCAGTTGACTCAATGTCATAGGAAGTTTAGCCATCCCTAGTTACCTTTTTGACCTTAGCCATTAGGACTTTTTATTTTAGAACTTTTTGTGACTTTCCTAAAGTCACGTGAGTGTTTGCCATAACACTTACCTTCCCCCGCGAACCTTGAGCGTAACCAAGTGTTCGTTAATCCTTAGGAGAACTACGAGTGCTCTGATTCTATACCCGATACGTAGGCATCGATGCGATGTTGTGCGAGCACCATTAGAAATAAAACCTTAAGTTCCCATAATTTTAGCAAGCAATAAATAACAATAACACAAATATTAACAAGAGGTTCCCGTAGGATACTGCGGATGCTTAGGATGCTAACACCTTCCCTAGGTATAATCAACCCCCGAACCTAGTTTCTCCTCATTTAGGGTTTTTACGATCTTTTTTCCTTTTCCCTTTGGATTAAATTAAAGTCGGTGGTGAACATAAAAGTTTTGCGATTCAAGCTTAATCATTAGTTTGGTATCCGATTCTCACTGCAACAGAAATGGCGACTTCACTGGGGATTCTATTTTTGAGGGTTAAGCCCACCTTGTATATTTGTATATTTGTTGTTGTATTGCTTGTTATTATTTGGGATTTTTGTTGGGTGTTCCATGTGTGGTGAGATAAGTCCTAACCCGGACTTGAGTGCAAATAAGATAGGATGGTGGTATATTCAAGAAGGCTTGTAGGGAGTTGAGTCCCGACCAAGTTGACTTGAAACACCACCACTCAGCGGAGGCCTCCTCGGATGTAGTTTTGTTGATCGAGTTCAGTCGTGAAAGCATTACTATATTCGACCTAAGAGCCGTTAATGCTGAGGACCGTAGAACATTTACCCCCACTTGGCCTTTTAGGGATGTAGTGCGATGACTATGAGGGTGTAAATCCGAAATAGTTGATACGCGATACTGCACTCGGATGAGACTCTCTTGAGAATATTATTGATTACCAAGTTGAGTTGGGAAGTCGGTAATATCCGAAAGATGGGACAATGATTCTGGGAACTTTTAGAACCTGTTGTACAGGTACAAATAAACTCATAGTACATACCTTTTGGGAGGGTTGAACCTTCGACCTCATGCAAGCTTTGAACCTAAGCCTTGTTTGTGTTTGTGTATTCATTGCATTCACGCATCATGAAGCATCATTTTTTACCAATTTATTCAAGGAACTCAGAAACTCTATCTTTGCAAATATCGTAGGTATCATCATGGACTTTGGAAGAAGAAAGACTTTCAAGTACACATTCAAAACTCCCAAACTCGAAGTTAAACTTTGTTTGGGATTTTTGAAGATGTACTCAAGACTTTGTATCACTTTTTGAATTTAATGAAATCATATCCTTTTGATTATTATGTGTTCCTTGGTATTTGCAAATTGTTTCTTAAGTTCCTTGAATAAAATTTAATTTTCGCATTGCACTCATACATTTGGCATTTCATTTGCATTTTTCACATAAAACTCATTCCCGTCATCTGCTCTCAATTCAGCTTTCACACTGAGGCTCTCACGCAAATACTACACTCGAGCTCAAGCCAGAAAGAGAATGGATGAAAGAGACCTAGAGATGGACAGAGTTAACGAGGAGCTTACTGATATTCGTGGAAATATGGGTCAGATGATGGAAATGTTGCAGGTTATTCGAGCGAAGATGGATACCCAGCAGACTGTGGTATCAGAAATTGTCACTGCAACAACTGAGCCTACGTCATCAGTCACTACCCCTGTGACCTGGCCTCCTTTTGGACTTCCTCATGGATTCGTCCCTCCTCCTCAAGGTTTTGCTTCTCAAAGTTTTATACCTTCTTCCCAAGGACTTGCTGCTCAGGGTTTCGTCCCTCCTCCTCAAGGTTTTGCTTCTCAAAGTTTTATACCTTCTTCCCAAGGACTTGCTGCTCAGGGTTTTTCCCTCCTTCCCAAGGCCTTGCTTCTCAAAGTTTTATTCCTTCTTCCCAAGGACTTGCTGCTCAGGGTTTCTTTCCTTCTTCCCAAGGACTTGCTGCTCAGGGTTTCTTCCCTCTTTCCCAAGGTTTAGCTTCTCAAAGTTTCGCACCTTTTTCTCAGGGTATTGCATTTCCTTCCCAAGGTTTTGTGCCTCCTCCTCAAGGATTTGCTGCTCAACAGACTATTCCGGTGACTAATGAAGAGAACCATGCAGTTGCTAATTTTACACAAGACATTGTGCACACCCGTGCCCAACCATACTTTAATGACCATCAGGTGTATGACGCGCCCGCTATGTCTGAAAACGGAGACGAGAAACATGAGAAAATGCAAGAGAATTTTGAAACCCTTGAAAAAAGGTTAAGAGCGATTGAAGGTGACCAGATCTTTGGGGCCGCTGCTAGAGAGATGTGTCTGGTGTCTGGATTGGTAATACCTCCAAAGTTCAAGATACCCACGTTTGATATGTATGAGGGTGCAACTTGTCCTAAGAACCATCTCTTGATGTACTATCGAAGAATGGCTACGCAGGTGGACAATGATAAATTAATGATCCACTGCTTCCAGGACAGTCTGAAGGGAATCTCCTCCAAATGGTATCTAACGCTAGACCAGTCGAAGATTCGCAGTTTCCAAGACTTGGCAGATGCTTTCATCCAGCAATACAAATACAATATGGACCTTGCTCCCGATAGGAGGCAACTGTTGAGTATGTCACAAAAAGATTCTGAATCATTTAAAGAATATGCTCAGAGGTGGAGAGGGACCGCTTCTCAAGTAGAGCCCCCATTGACTGAAAAAGAATTAGCTGACTGGTTTGTTGACACTGTGCGACCAGAATTCTATGAGAGAATGGTGGGGAGCATAACTGCTAGTTTTTCTGATCTAGTGGTTGTGGGAATCAAGGTAGAACTCGGTTTGAAAAGTGGAAAGATGAGTGGTGCATCTAACAGTTCCAGCAATGGTAGTGGAAATATTGGCAAGAAATTTACCAGTAATTTCCACAAGAAGAAAGAGAGCGAGACAAATGCAATAATGACAAGTCAAAGAAGAAATCCGCTTTGGCAGAGACCTCCACCTATGGCTCAACAGCAGTATGCTCATCTACCACAGTATGCCCAACATCCTTATGTAGCGGCAGTTCAACCGTCATTTAATCCACAAGTCCCGATGTATCGGCCAACTCAAGCAGTACCAATGTATCAGCAAGCGGCTCCAGTGATTCCACCTTATCAACCAATGCTCAACAATCCAGGTTATCAACAAGCGCCCAATGCTTCAGCCTACCAGCAGAGGACTCCAGCTCCTCATCCAAATCCCAACTTTCAGAATAGAAGACCAGGAGGAAGGCCTCCTAATCCTCGAATCCCTATGACTTATACTGAATTATATCCTTCACTGCTGAAGAAAGGTTTGGTTACTCCAAGGCCTTTGGGTCCTCCACCAAATCCGCTCCCACCAAATTACAACCCAAATGCCCACTGTTTATTCCATGAAGGTGCCCCAGGGAACGATTTGGAGGGTTGTTATGCTTTAAAGTACATAGTGAAAGATTTGATGGAGAAAAACATTTTTTCATTTGGGAATACTGGTCCGAATGTCAAAGATAATCCTTTACCCAAGCATGGGTCCATAAATGCCATCGTTGACGAGTCTGATGAAGGTTTGATTTTCAACGCCACAGAGATCAAGACCTCGCTTAGAGACTTCCATGCGAAGTTGGTAGAAGTGGGTATGTTGAAGAACTGTCATAAGAATTGTGAAGCTTGTGCGGATAACCCAAAGGGATGTGAATTGGTCTTGAAAGATGTTCAAGATTTGATTGATGAAGGTGTCTTACAAGTGAGCGGTCATATGAAGAGGAATGAAGTGGCAGTGATTGAACCCATTTTCAACTTTCCTGAATCTGATTCCACCTTGGTGCCAGTGTTTAACCTGCCTGAGTCCTCAAGGGTTCAACCCATCTTTAACATGCCAGAGCCTGTGATGCCCATTTTCAATATACCTGAGCCAAGGTTTGAACAAAGGAGTAACCCTTTCCTTTATGAAGATACTAAAGCAGTTCCATGGAAGTATGATACAGGGAAATTTCATCAGAAGATTGATAAAGCTAGTCAGAAGGAAGTTTCAAAAGTGGCAAGTGCTGACATAGCGGGTGCAGGTCTTTTAACCCGCAGTGGTCGTGTTTACACTCAGCAAGCTAATACGGTTCCGCCTAAAGAAGTCATTCCCGTTGTTACTAACAAGGATAAAGATTTGGTTTTGGAAGAAGAGGATGCAGAATTTCTCAGAATCATTAAGAAGAGTGATTATAAGGTTATTGATCAGCTACATCAAACGCCTTCCAAAATATCTATCTTATCACTTCTTATGCATTCACCGGCCCATCGGAGTGCTCTCCAGAAATTACTAGCCCAAGCCCATGTTACACATGATATAACAGTGAATCAGTTTGATGGAGTCATTGCCAATATCACTGCATGTAACAATCTCAGCTTCAGTATGGAGGATCTTCCAAAAGATGGCTTGGACCATAACCGTGCTCTCCACATATCTGTAAAATGCCAAGAGGATACTTTAGCAAGAGTTCTTGTGGATACAGGATCTTCATTGAATGTTTTGCCGAAAAGAACGCTTGCCAAGTTATCTTATCAAGGGGCAGAGATGATGCCCAGTGCAATGATTGTGAAAGCTTTTGATGGGTCAAGGAGGACTGTTATTGGAGAAGTAGACTTACCGATCCTGATTGGGCCACAGGTGTTCAAAATCACTTTCCAGGTTATGGACATCAATCCTAATTACAGTTGCTTGCTGGGAAGACCTTGGATCCATGCCGCTGGGGCAGTCACTTCTACCCTACATCAGAAGATGAAGTTTGTGGTCGATAATAAGCTGGTAACCGTGTCTGGGGAAGAAGATCTCATGGTTAGAAATCTTTCATCCTTTAGCTATATTGAGGCTGATGAAGATGCTTTGGAAACTTCTTTCCAAGCTCTTGAGATAGCCAATGCTGTCCTTTTGGAAGTAGAGGAACCAAAAGGGAAGGGTATCCCATCTTTTGCATCGCTGAAGAGTACTATTTCCACCATCGAAGAAAGAAGCTATGAAGGTTGGGGTGATGTCATTGAAGTCAAACAGAAGCTAGATCGTTGCGGGTTGGGTTACAAACCAACTCATGTGAAGGAAGGAGCGTCAACCTCCGTTAAAGGATGTCTGAAGACCATTCAAGAAGTGTTTTCCAGTGCTGGTTATCAGGTCAATACAATTGATGGGGGTTCTGAAGATGAAGATGTGAATCATTTGGTGTATTAGTGTGAAGAAGCCTTAGGCAATTGGGAGGCAGTCGAGATCCCAGAGTTTTTTCCATTGTCAAAGTAATTTATTGTTTTTTAAGTGTTTTCAAAGTTCCCTAGCTCTGCCCAAGGCTATGGGAGTATTTTGTAGGGCCCCTTCTCATTTTCAAAGTTATTATCAATGAAGGCATTTTGTTAAACTCTTATTTTGATCATTTACTGTTTTTTTTCTTTCTCTCTTTTTCACTTTTAAAAGAAAATGGCAATCTTTCAAAACCAGTAAAAAAAAGCTTTTTCTCTTGCATTTCTCTATTTTCCACTTTTAATAAAAGCAAATCATTATCATATGCAGAATAAACGAAAACCCTGTTGAATCCAATGACTCCACATTCTCTCCTAACTTTGATTCGCCCATCTACCAAGCGGAAGATGAAAGTGAGGAAGATTGTGACATTCCCGAAGAACTGGCAAGATTAGTTGAGTATGAGCACACAGAGCTCCAGCCACATAAGGAGCAGGTAGAGACCATCAATCTTGGCAATGATGAAGACAAGAAGGAAGTCAAGATTGGTACAACACTTGGGGTAGACATCATAGAAAGATTGGTCAAGCTTCTCAGAGAGTATGTAGATGTGTTTGCATGGTCATATCAGGATATGCCCGGCTTAGACACAGACATAGTGGTCCACAAGTTACCTCTTCGACCAGATTGTCTTCCTGTAAAGCAAAAGCTTCGAAGAACAAGACCGGACATGGCTCTAAAGATTTGAGAAGAGGTCAAAAGGCAGTTCGATGCTGGATTCCTTGCAGTTGCGAAGTACCCTGAGTGGGTAGCTAATATTGTGCCAGTCCCTAAAAAGGATGGCAAGGTCAGAATGTGTGTGGACTATAGGGATTTGAACAAAGCCAGTCCGAAGGACGATTTCCCTCTTCCGCATATTGATACTTTGGTTGACAACACTGCTAAATTCGCTGTTTTCTCCTTCATGGATGGGTTTTCAGGATACAACCAGATCAAGATGGATCCTGACGATATGGAAAAGACTACATTCATCAAACCATGGGGCACTTATTGTTACAAGGTTATGCCATTTGGTCTCAGAAATGCAGGAGCCACTTAACAGAGGGCAATGGTCACCCTTTTCCATGATATGATGCATAAGGAGATAGAAGTCTATGTGGATGATATGATTGCCAAATCACAGAGTGAGGAGGATCATTTGAATCATCTCCTGAAGTTATTTGAGCGCCTCAGAAAGTTCCAACTGCGCCTGAATCCGGCTAAGTGTACGTTTGGTGTCCGATCAGGAAAGTTACTTGGTTTTATTGTTAGTCAGCAAGGAATTGAAGTAGATCCAGATAAGGTCAGAGCAATTCAAGAGATGCCAGCTCCAAAAACAAAAAAGCAAGTCAGAGGCTTCCTTGGAAGATTGAACTACATCTCCAGGTTTATCTCCAACATGACTGCTACCTGTGAACCTTTATTCAAGTTGCTCCGGAAGAATCAAGCAATTGAGTGGAGTCCCGATTGTCAACTAGCTTTTGAGAAGATTAAGGTTTATCTACAAGAACCTCCTATCTTGATCCCACCTACTCCGGGGAAGCCTCTTTTCATGTACCTGACTGTACTCCAGAGATCTATGGGTTGCGTATTAGGCCAACAGGATGAAATCGGTCGTAAGGAGCACGCCATTTATTATTTAAGCAAGAAGTTCACAGATTGCGAAAGCAGATATTCACTCTTAGAGAAGACTTGTTGTGCTTTGGCATGGGCTGCTAGACGCCTCAGGCAGTACATGATTTGTCACACTACTTTGTTGATCTCAAAAATGGATCCAATAAAGTACATCTTTGAGAAGCCTGCTTTGACTGGAAGACTCGCCCGTTGGCACATGTTGTTATCCGAGTATGATATCCAGTATGTAACCCAGAAGTCTATTAAAGGCAGTGTTTTATCCGAATACCTTGCTGATCATCCTGTCGAAGATTATGAACCTTTGAAATTCGATTTCCCGGACGAGGACATTATGTTGATAAAGGACTGTGAAGTTCCAGGTCCAGATGAAGGTCCCGAGCCAGGGTCTCATTGGAAGATAATGTTTGATGGTTCCTCTAACTACATGGGGCATGGTGTAGGAGTTGTTTTGATGAATCCTGATGGTGGTTATACTCCCTTCACGGCTAGATTATGTTTCGAATGTACAAACAACATCGCAGAGTATGAAGCATGTGTTTTGGGTATCGAAGCTGCAATTGATACCAGAATCAAGATCCTTGATGTATATGGAGACTCAGCTTTGGTAATATACCAAGTCAAAGGTGAATGGGAGACCCGTGACAAGAAATTGATCCCATACCGTGCCCACATTGTGGAATTGATCAAATACTTTGATGAAGTCACTTTCCATCATGTTCCAAGGGCAGAGAATCAAATAGCAGACGCCTTGGCTATGTTGGCCTCTATGTTTCAAGTCATATTTCTTAATGAAGCTCCACTCATTACAATCGAGCAAAGAACTGCACCAGCCTACTGTCTACTGGTCGAAGAAGAAACTGATGAGAAACCGTGGTTCTACGACATCAAGAACTATTTGCAAAATCAGGAGTACCCAGCGGATGCAACAACTCTAGACAAGAAGACTTTAAGAAGATTGGCGTCCAAATTTTTCCTCAGCAACAATGTGCTCTACAAGATAAATCATGATATGGTTCTGCTCAGATGTGTGGACAAACGCGAAGCAGACTTATTGATCAGGGAAATCCATGAAGGATCATTTGGAACACATGCCAATGGACATGCCATGTCCAGGAAGATTTTGAGAGCTGGATATTTCTGGTTGACCATGGAATCAGATTGTTTCAAGTATGCCAGGAAGTGTCATAAATGTCAGATTTATGCCGACAAGGTGCACGTACCTCCAACACTTTTGAATGTTCTGTCATCGCCTTGGCCTTTCTCAATGTGGGGCATTGACATGATAGGGGCAATTGAGCCTAAAGCTTCCAATGGTCATCGGTTTATCTTGGTCGCAATCGATTACTTCACCAAATGGGTAGAAGCAGCTTCCTACACCAATGTGACAAAGCAAGTGGTTGCCCGTTTCATCAAGAACCAAATTATCTGTCGTTATGGAATCCCAAGCCGAATCATCACAGATAATGGGACCAATTTGAACAACAAAACAATGAAAGAGTTGTGTGAGACATTCAAGATTGAACATCATAACTCTTCTCCGTATCGTCCGAAGATGAATGGAGCTGTTGAAGCTGCAAACAAGAACATCAAAAAGATTCTACAGAAGATGGTAAAAACTTACAAAGATTGGCACGAGATGTTACCATATGCTTTACACGGATACAGAACATCAGTTCGCACTTCAACAGGGGCAACCCCTTTCTCTCTGGTGTATGGGATGGATGCAGTTCTCCCTATTGAAGTAGAGATACCATCTTTGAGAATCTTAATGGAAACCAAACTGGAGGAAGCTGAGTGGGTCCAGAACAGGTTTGACCAACTGAACCTCATTGATGAGAAGAGAATGACTGCCATGTGCCATGGCCAGTTGTACCAGAAGCGCATCAAGAGAGCATTTGACAAGAAAGTCCGTCTCCGAGAATTCAAAGAAGGAGATCTTGTACTCAAGAAAATCTTGCCAGTCCACAAAGACATGCGTGGAAAATGGAGCCCTAACTATGAAGGCCCATATGTTGTGAAGGTGGCATTCTCCGGAGGTTCCTTAATCCTTACAACTATGGATGGTGAACAGCTGAAGCACCCGGTGAATTCTGATGCAGTCAAAAAATATTATGCCTAAATAAAACCCGATAGGTCGAAAACCAGAAATGGCGACCTAGGCAAAAAATGGGTATCCCGGTGGATCAAAACCTATGAAGGAGATCCAGGAAAAAGTTAGGGATAAAAATGAAAAAAATAAGAGCTCGCTAAGTTGAAAACCCGAAAGGGCGGCTTAGGCAAAAAAGAGCGTCCCGGTGGATTGAAAACCCGAAAGGGCGGTCCAGGCAAAAGTTAGGGACAAAGGCATTTGACTGTGTCAGATGGTGTTTACCATTACTGAAGAATCATATTGGAAGATCAATCCAATTGCTCTTGTCAGAAGCAAGGTGTCGGGCAGCCTTAGTTATTAGGGATTGTAGTGGTCGTTGGATTCAATGTAGACCTTTCCCCATTGCCATTTTCAAACTGTAATTTCCCATGGAGTTTTTGCCATTGGCAAGCTACCATTCTTGAATAGAATACAAACTTTGCCTATGAATTTTGTTGTTCAGCTTCTTATTTTCTTTTGTTATGCAAAATGCCATCACTTGATTACAATTTAACTCTGAAAATGACAAGTTTTTAAGGAAATGTTTTTGAAAACATACTGAAAAACTTTCAAGTTTCTTTGACTTTGGAAAATTGGAAAAAACCTTCTGTTTCCCCAAGAAGTCCTGGTTTGCAACCACACTTTTATACTATTGTTACAGAAATCTCCATAGAAGTTCAAAACTGATGACACTCTTAGATGGATCCTTGGACCAAGCATGATTTCCAAGTTCGAAGACATCTCCCCAGTGTTTTTCATATTGATCATCTAAGTATTGGTGTTGAGAGCCTACTCCTCTTTGAGTCTTGTCAAAACTCTTTGTCTCTTTAGAGTCAACATTTGCATATCATGATCATTCGCATCATGCTCAATCGTGCGCATTTGACATTAGCATTTGTCTTTCCCCAGTTGTCGTCTGTCTAACTCCAAGTCCATATATCATTAGTGCTCAATTTGAAAATTCATTGTTGTTGGTACCCGAAGTTTGGTTTACCAATGTTTTTATCCCCAGTAATTACTTGTGTCCCCCGTGGAATTCTAATTGTGGCTGGTATTTGCCTTTATGACCATCAATATCTCCTTGAAGTCCAATTGTCATTGGCACAAATCTTTTAAGCAGGTCGTGAAACCTGTTGCTTAAATCCAAGTCCATTTGATTTTGGCACATGCCTGTACCTTTCTCCTGATGGTTCCTGAAGGAATTTCCAGAGGTTGGGTGTTTTATCTTATTTGAAGACTCCAACATATTTTGTTGTTACTTCTTTGTGTTAGCCGGTCGCTTAGAGCCGTTAATCTATCTTTGGGTGATTTTCATTATATCCCCAATGTTAGTTGGTCGCATAGAGCCACTACTAAGTCACTGTGATTTCCTTCCTTATCCTCGGTGTCGGCAGTTACATTTGAACCTGCTAATTTACCATTTTGAATACTTTGACTACTTTGTCTTTATCATTCTCAGTGTCAACCGGGTTTTTTTAACCTGTTGCGCATTCACTTTGAGTGTATCTTGGCATCTATTCTTAGTGTCAATAGGTCTCGAACCTATTGCGCTTCCACTTTGAATATTTTTGTTGTTATTCATGGTGTCAGTTGGTCGCATCGAGCCGTTGCGCTTTCACTTTGAATAAGTTTGTTGTTGTCATTCTCAGTGACAGTTGGTCGCATAGAGCCGCTGTGCATTCACTTTGAATGTTTATTTTGGTTGTATTCTTAGTGTCAGTCAACCGACAATGGCCGTTGCACATTCACTTTGAATTTTATTTTGTTTTATTCTTAGTGTCAGTTGGTCGCATCGAGCCGCTGCGCATTCACTTTGAATATTATGTTTATCATTTCCAGTGACAGTTGGTCGCATAGAGCCACTGCACATTCTCTTTGAATGTTTAGTTTGTTGTATTCTTAGTGTCAGTTGGTCGCATCGAGCCGCTGTGCATTCACTTTGAATATTATGATTATCATTTCCAGTGTCAGTTGGTCGCATATAGCCGCTGCACATTCCCTTTGAATGTTTGTTTTGTTGTATTCTTAGTGTCAGTTTGGTCGCATGGAACCGCTGCGCATTCACTTCGAATATTATGTTTATCATTTCCAATGACAGTTGGTCGCATCGAGCCACTGCGCATTCATTTTGAATATTCTTGTCGTTATTCATGATGTCAGTTGGTCGCTTTGAGCCGCTGCGCGTTCACTTTGAATTTTGTGTCATTTCTATTCTTCGTGTCAGTTGGTCGCATTGAGCCGCTGCGCATTCACTTTGAATTTTGTGTCGTTTCATTTCCAGTGACAGTTGGTCGCATAGAGCCGCTGCGTATCCACTTTGAATATTATGTTTATTATTTCCAGTGACAGTTGGTCGCATAGAGCCGCTGCACATTCACTTTGAATGATTATTTTGTTGTATTCTTAGTGTCAGTTGGTCGCATCGAGCCGCTGCGCATTCACTTCGAATATTTTTGTTGATTATTCATGATGTCAGTTGGTCGCATCGAGCCGCTGCACATTCACTTTGAATGTTTATTTTGTTGTATTCTTAGTGTCAGTTGGTCGCATCGAGCCGCTGCGCATTCACTTCGAATATGTTGTTGCTTTTTATTTCTCAAAGTCAATTGGTCGCATAGAGCCATTGATCTACCACTTCGATTTATTTCCTTGTCTTATTTTTATTCTTGGTGTCAGTTGGTCGCATCGAGCCACTGTGCAGTCACTTTGAATTTTATTTTTGTTTTGTCTGTGTTCGTTGATCCAACGCTTTGGATTTCCTTTTGTCCCGTCTTTTGTTATTCTTAGTGTCAACAGTTACACTTGAACCTGTTGATTTATCACTTTGAATACTTCCCGTTTTCGTTTCTTTATCCCCAGTGTATGTCATCCCCAGTGAGTCTTGGCTTGTGGTCGTCATTATATCTCATTCTAATCATTCATACCATAATCATCATTCATTGCATAATTGTTACAAGTTAGATAGTTTGTTAGTCCAGCATAACATTGCATTTAGGGGCAAAATTTCCGGTTATTTATATATTTAAATACCTTTCACCCTGATCGCCTGAGTGTCTATTGTCATTCATGCCATCTGGTAAAGTTATTTAAATAGGGGCAACTGTCACACCCCAAATTTTACCCCTAACTTTTCGCATCATACATTCACTTTGTTTGATCAGTTACTTTCAACTCATTTTCTAGTTATTTTCTTTTCACTTCCAAGCTTCCATTTTATTTTAATTTCTATTTATTATTTCTATACTTTTTAATTCATTTTTGTGTTTTAATTTTAATTCTTATTTCTATTTCTATTTCTATTTTTTTTAATTAGTTCTATTTTCAAGTTTTTTAAATTTTTACCTCAATTTCTAAATTCTAATTTTTTAATTCATTTTCAAAACTATTTCTATTTTTAATTACAACTTCCAATTTCAATTTCAAGTTTCAAGTTCAAAATCTAACTTCCAAAGTTTGTCCAAGTTTTATTCAAGTTTCAAAGTTCCAATTTTAAATCCATACTTCATTTTTCTATTCCATATTTCCAAATTCATTCCAAATTTAAAATTCAATGTCATTTCATATTTATTTTTATTTTGCATTCATGTTATGTCCATTCTCAAGACTTATTCACAATGTTCAACTTTGTCCCAAGTTTTTTCAAGCATTCATATTTCACTTTAAATTAAAACATATTCATGAACATTCATTTTTTTTTATAACCATTCACTCATGTCACATTTAAGTTGAATATTTCATCATAATAACATTCATACATACCATTCATATCCATTTTAGTATTACATACATAATTAGAATTTCATTTTAAATTAGTGCTTAAGTACACAAAACTTCCAAAAAAACTAATTGCTACATCTTTTTAATTTCCAAGTAAATCCATAGTTTCTTCATATCCAATCATGCATGAAAATCTTCTTTCTCCATGGCCTTTTGTCCATCATTCCAATTCATCCATTTGCACATGAAATAAAAAAAACAAGTTAGCATCCATGTTCTAATTCATACATAATCATAAAAATTCATCACATCTCATTCAAATTCAATCTATTCCATTCAAACATATTTAAATTTCAAAACATATTCATTTTCAAGTATTATTATTCCAATTTCATGTTTAATTCAAAACAGCCCCATATATGTTACATAAGCATTTCAAGCATATTTCATTTAAGCATACCATTACAAAAATTCAGCATTCATGTTAATTCATTTTTACATATTGTAAGCTTTTTTTTTCTCATAACAAAGTGTCATATACATAGTAAAAATCAGCAAGACATGGCACTAACAGACAGAAAAAACAGCCACAAAAACAGCAGAAAAAACAGCAGCACACAGCACACAAACAGGCTGCTCCACCTCCCCACTACTGCTGCAAAACTCAGATTTTGTTCCCCTTGTCCCAACCCTTCATCAACAAGCAACAAGGACAGAAATTCAAACCAAAAACCCTAATTTCATCCTACATATATGGGACTGTTACATTGCAAAAAAGACAGCATCACAATCACAAAAAACAGCCACTTTCTCACCACAAAAAAAAACCACAAGAGAGGGGGAATTGAGAAGAAAAGAGAGAAAACTGAAAAATTCAGCAACTTCATAAAATATCAATAACTACCACAGACCCACACCAGCAGTAGCAAGGAGAAGAAGGAAGCTTACCATTGCGGATTCTTCACCCCGATAACTTTCGGGTCGGTAATTTTCTCTTTTCCTTCACCTCTTTTCAGCATATTTGTTCATCTTGTTTGATTCCTCTTACGGTTGTTTCTCTTTACGGTTTGATCTCTATTTCGACTAGCTAGTTTTTTTTTTAGTTTCACTTCATTTTTCCCCATGTTGCATAACATCCTGCATACAAAGCCAGAAAAAGAAATTTCAAAAAATAGACACAAACAAAACTCAGAGGGCAGCCACAACTTTAGCAAATAACTCACACAAAAACTGAACATCACAAAAAGCACACTCAACCGCCTTCACCCTTTTTTCTTCATCAACAAAAAGAACTTCACCATTAACAAACTCATACAACAAAAACAGATCCGACAACCATTTCTTTTTCCTCCAACCCTTCCATCAACAACCAATAACACCTCACTCACCATAGATCAACAAAACCAGACCTGGAAAAATCTCTATCACCCCTTTTCAACACACCACAACTCTGAACCATCTCATACCACAATCATCACTCTTCAACCAAAACAAAGACCGTTCACCATAACTCCACCTTCTGTAGAAACAACAACATCACTAACAACAATCCCTTTCACCACCGTCTCATAAAAACCATTAAATTACCTCATTTCCTCCATCGAATATTCAAACAACAGCACCAAGAACTGCAGTCTCCAACTATATTCCTCCATTTCCGGACCTAATCGTAAATCTGCCGCCCTCTCACTTCAACCCGAATCTCAACTCCACCCTCCAACAAACCGTCAAACCCTCGCAACCATGCTGCAAACCCTCACAACCAGCAGCCAACCATCCTTCTAATCTCGCACAAACCGCTACACTTTTCATTTTATTCAACCTGCAAGACAAACCAAAATTGAATCAAAAAAAACCAGCACTAGTAAGAAGTCAAAAGAAAAAACATCACCAACAACCCTTACCTTCAACCTCCAAAACGCAACCGCAAACCATAACACCAAACGTGAACCACTGTACCAACCTAAACCAGAAACTGAGCAACGAACCACTCACCCATCCGTTACCCTCAACCAACCCGAAACCAGCCACCACCGTGAACGATCCGAGAATCTCAGCACACCAGCCAAATCACCCCTCATCCACCAAAGTCAAAACTGAACCATGACTCAGCAACCTTGAACCATCAATCCGAGAACCCGCAAACCGCTGAAGCACAAATCCAAAACAGAAAGCGAAACAAACACAAACACCGTAACTCAAATTAATCCCTTCCGCCTCACACTCCCAAAACCAGAACAGAAATCCCTTCGAGACCTTTCATCTTACCTTCCTCTCAAACAAACAACAGCCAAATCTGAAAACAAACAGAAAATATAGAAGAATAAGATCTGAAATGGATATGTGAATCGAATCCGTACCACCGGCCACCGCCATCCCTCCACCACGAATCAACAACACATAACCACCGAAATCCCCACCACCGTCGTTTTACCGCGCAGCTCACCATCATTCATCACCTACTGAATCCCACCAAAACAGTCAAACCGCATAAATCCGCAGAAACTTTTTCTTTTCTTCAAGCCCACCTTAACCTTCCATTAAAACCGAATCACAAACCTTCCCACTGTGAACAACACAACCTTTCCGCCAACCCGCGAGCTACCAACCCCCTTTCGTCAAAACAGAGCGAAACCGTGTTGAGAAGAGAGTGAACCCAAACGAACCAAGCGAAACCAGATCGTGAACAAAACCCGTCGCCGATCTTCATACGCAAACCGTGAACAATACATCACCAGCCCTTCACCGCGAACCATCGCTCACCACTGTGGAGGCCAAAACGCACAGCCGCCGCTAACCCTTGCCGGCCCTCTTTTCGAAAACACCCACCATCTCCCGAAAACCACCCTTAAACCACCCCTGAACCGTCCCAAATCGCAACCTTTTACCACCACCTCGGACGAAACCCCTACAACCAACGGACCACCACCGCCAACCGCTCTCCAAAACCGTTCGCAACCAAACTCCGCCGCCGCGAGACCTTCACTGAATCATTGTCCAAATCGCACAAAGACTTAGCCGATTTGAGATGAAAAACGTTGAGAATCGTTGAGATACCGTAAACTAAAAAACGATCGAAAGAGACTTTGAGGGTGAGTCTTTTTGTTTTTGCAGAACCATGTTTGGGTGATAGAGGTGAATGACATGTTTCTTTCCCTATTTTGATTTTTGATTTATTTTTTATATGCTGATAAATGATTCTTTTATGATTTTGTTCATTTTTTTTCAAAAACCTTTTTTTTGGTTTGCTGAATCTTATGGTTATGTTGGGTGGGCTAAGCCCATGGATTTATTCTTTTAAGATACCCACATATGAGTTATCCCTCCTTCTCTAATTTTTTTTTTCATGTTTATTTCATTTTATTTTAGATGCTCATTTCTTTTCATTTTGCATACATATATTTTAATGTTTTCTTTTCTAGATTACTAGTTTCATTTTTGTTTCTAAATTATTCTGGACTAAATTTGTTTTTTTTTTGTATCATTTTTTTTGTTTATCTTTTTATTTTTTCCATTTTACGATGGGGCCGATGATATGACAAAAAGTCACGATAAATCGTTTCTGATTAATCGTGACCAATATGAGGCCATTTATTTATTTTCATTTTCATTCTATTTGATTTATTTTATTTCACAATTTATTTCACTTTATTGTTTTTTATTTATTTCTCGCACTTTTACACCATATTTAACTTTAATTTTCAAGATAATAATCCTTGGTCCAACGCCAAGTTGAGTTCATACACTTCACTCACACACGTAAGTCGGTCGTTTTACGATCGCCATCTGCACATTCCTTACACTTCACAGCTTTTCAACTTAAGTAAATTGACCCACCACGCTTGCTTTCCACCTTAGCATTCTCGATCCATATATCGAGCCATAGCCCGGTTACTAAGCCTTTTACCTTGCATTTCTATTTACTTTATCCAATTTATTTTTGCAAGTAGCAACCTATGCCTTAGACTTAGGAGCTTGCACCCTCTTTTGTTTATTTTATTTTTTCTCATTTAAATCCAAAAGGGAAAGAACTCCTGCAGTTGACTCAATGTCATAGGAAGTTTAGCCATCCCTAGTTACCTTTTTGACCTTAGCCATTAGGACTTTTTATTTTAGAACTTTTTGTGACTTTCCTAAAGTCACGTGAGTGTTTGCCATAACACTTACCTTCCCCCGCGAACCTTGAGCGTAACCAAGTGTTCGTTAATCCTTAGGAGAACTACGAGTGCTCTGATTCTATACCCGATACGTAGGCATCGATGCGATGTTGTGCGAGCACCATTAGAAATAAAACCTTAAGTTCCCATAATTTTAGCAAGCAATAAATAACAATAACACAAATATTAACAAGAGGTTCCCGTAGGATACTGCGGATGCTTAGGATGCTAACACCTTCCCTAGGTATAATCAACCCCCGAACCTAGTTTCTCCTCATTTAGGGTTTTTACGATCTTTTTCCCTTTTCCCTTTGGATTAAATTAAAGTCGGTGGTGAACATAAAAGTTTTGCCCGATTCTCACCGCAACACCTATCAAGTTTGCCACACCAACTCTCTGAACCAATCACAATGACTTATGTGAACATCAATGACCTCAAAGCACATAACACACAAGCCTGAAAAGTCACACACATTCAGATTTCCAAAAAAACTTGCAAAACCTTCATCTTTTTGAATCACACTGCACAACCATCAAACCTTGTTTCTTTCTTCACCAATCAACTAAACATCACTCAAGGATCACAAACCACCCTTCACAATGGCCTGAAAGCTTCTCAAACCAAAACACGGTTCATGCACTATCAGAACTAAAACACATAAACCAAGCCATTCAAACTCTTGCAAAGCTTCTCAATAGCCTCGGGGTGATCATTGGAGGTGATTTGCACAAAGGAAGAGGTCAGAAAGCTCAAGTTTGGAAACCTTCATCTCAGGTAGTCATCTCAAATCATTTTTCCAAAACCTTTATTTTAAGTTATGGGATGAATCTAAATGCTCTCCTGATCATGCTGATGTGTTTAGTTTTCAAAATGGTTGAGAAATGAGAATGTATGCTTGCTCTGAAATTTTGCCCATAAAACTTGTTTGATTTGATTCTCTTTGTATGTGCAAAATAAATTGTTTTTGTTGTTGGATTGTTGTTTAATGTTGTTTAATGATGGATTATGGAGATTTTGGGAGCTTGGGGTGACCTAGGGAGAAAGATAGAGTGAGGAGCCCGCCGGAGAAGATGATCGGAGCTCTTCTTCGGTCGCCTGAGAGTGATTTGCCCTAATCCATAATTAATTTTCTAGTTTGATTTGTAGCCATTGGATCAGGATTAAGTTAAGACACGCACGGCCCAGATTGTTTCACTTAATCCTAATTCATAATTAATTTATATAATTATGTTATTTAACTCAATTTGAATTATGGCCACACGATCACGCGTGAGATGGGAGTTTGAACCACAGCCTTTGATCTGCCATACCCTAAGTCACGTGGGCTTTGCATCTGGGCCCTTGATTCCCTCAACTTCCAATCCTGGCCATTCTTTATGCATACTTTTTAATTTTCTTTTATTTTCTTGCATTTATTTTCACACATTTATTTAAAATAGCAAAAATATTTATAAAATCATAATTTTCTGCATTTTCATTTCAAATATTTTTCTCAACTCAAAAATATTTTAATTTTTAATTTTTGCATTAAAAATGTATTTTTAAATCATTTAAATGTTTTATTTAATTAATTAATTGATTTTAATTAATTAAAAATACATTTAGGTATCTAAAAATCACAAAAAAATCATGAAGCATTCTCATACATTTAGAACAATTTAAAAACCCATCATACAAATTTCTTTTTAGGTTTGATCACATTTTCACAATTTACTTTGAACTAGGGTTTCTAAAATTGCCATTTTTCTAACCCTAACTTGAAAAAATCATTTCTGATCAACCATGATGAGTTTGAATTTGGTTCTTTTTGCATTGTTTCATACTTTGCATCTAGTATCTAGGTTATTTAACTCATAATTTTGCATTGCATTTTCAAATTGTTTAGAATTTTTCATGAAGAACCACCCAAAAACCCTAGCTAACTTAGAAAATTCATAACTTCCTTTAGGTTTAGCTTCTGACCTCCATCTTTGGGGAGTGATCTTGAGTGTGTTTAGGGTTTTTTTGAGTTCATTTTCAAATTTTTATCATGATGTATGCTTCTAATTTGGTCATGTGCATCTCATACATTCATAAAACCCTAATTTCTCATGTTCATTTGCATTCATCTTTGCATATCTCAATCACATGAACTTGCCATGACATTCCATGCTCTTGTATGCCATCTTAGACATCTAAAGACATGTTTGAACATTGCATGGTCATTTCTTCATTCATTTGGTATGCTTTGCATTCATTGTTTTTCATGTGTATCCATGTGTTTCAAAGCTCCTAACATGTTTGTTTTCCATCTCATCCTTTGTATGATCATTCATATGCATCATGTATGACTTTGCATCATCTCATGACACATTTAAATTGCATGATTGCTTCATGTATTGGTCATTGCATCATTACTTGTTTTATTTCATTTCATTTCTTTCCTTATGCATCTTATACTAACCTTTCAAGGGCTCATGGTGAGTTGTTTGGGATGTGGATTTGCATCCACATCCTACCTTCTTCTTATCTCTTCATTTGCATATTCTATTTGTCTTTGAAGTGAAATTTCTTCACTTGTTCTCTCTTGCTCTTATCTCTTTATTTTAGGTTACTTATCTTCTTCAGGAAGTAAGTAAACTATTCCCTTTTCTTCTTCTCTTTTCATCTGCTTCTCTTCCTTGGTGGCCTTCTGAAGACTTCTCTTTAAGCCTCACAAACTATAGGAACATCCAAGCATGATAATTTTAGGATTGTATATAGTCTCCCCTTAGTTTTTACCTTTGAGTATCCTTAAGTATCTCTTCTCATCTCATAATCAGAGGCTAAACACTTAAAGCTTTTAGACTTTGAATTAGGGTTATGCCTGTATCCTTATCTTAGGATGGAGTGTATAACTTTAATCCTTAGTGTTAAACCTTTAATTTGTTTACACCTCTTAATCAAAACACCTAATAACTATTAAGACTTAATCTTGTAACTTGGGCCTTATATTAGGGTTACATCTCTTCCTTTTGGTTAAGAGGGACTAACCCTAGTGTTTAATGGACAAGTCCCCCTCAAGCTAGTCTTAAAAACATAAAACTCACTTTTTAATCTCACCCTTTAATTAAAATCCACTTAATAAAGGCTTGTTATATAATGAATTTAGTCCCTAACCATGGATTAAGTTGAGGAGTCTTCCTCAGCTTAAGTGTTCTCATCTATCATCCTTCTCTTAGGATGGTGTAGTGAGTTCACTTATCCCTGATTAGAGATTAAACTCATTACTTAACACAAAACAAAAATCCAAAAACACTTAATAATCACAAGTAGGATAATGATCTTAATTCTATATCATCATGGTAATTAAGTTGAGATCTTCATCTCATGCTTAAGTAGGCTCGTTATCCCTAATCAGGGAGAATATAATGAGTTTACAACCCTTGATTTAGGCTTAAGCTCATTATCTTATGCAAAACACCAAAAATAATAAAAAAATTGAAAACACAAAAACAAACAATAAACGTCTCCTCCAGGATTCTTTTCTCATCACACTCATTCTGAAAACAAGAACTCGCTTCTCCCGTCTAATGCAAGACAGTTAGCACTCGATCCAGACGAGTCATACACTTGGGCATAGACAAGTAAACAGTTCACAACAAATCATCCCATTCTCTTTGAGTCGAACTACAGTGTTCTGACTTCTTCATTGCACGAGAGGATACATAGGTATAACTTAACAGTTATCGAACAAAATTCTCTTTGTCATCCCCCTCTTTCAGCTTTCTTTTTCTAAGCCTCGGTCTTGAGCATCTCACTCTCTTTTTGCACTGACACACTGTACATTCATTCCTAGCTTTTATACACAGTCAGCATATACACTACCCCCTTTTAAACACAATCAGGTATGCGTGGATCCCGTCGAGTACGACGGACGGTCTGGGTGCTAATACCTTCCCAGGTCGTAACCTACCCCCTTACTCAGTTTCTTTGGTTCGCAATCGTCTTATACATACCCTTCCAGGTTTATGCAGCATTACCTTTCCTTCGGGATAAAAATGCTTAGCTGGCGACTCTATTCAACCTCAACCTCCAACATCGCTGACCGTTCGCGTCTGCACCGGAACGAAAGTCCGGGGGAGCGACATCTATCACGTAGTAATAAAAGATATTGATCCCACAAAGACTCAATAATCAACCTAGTGCAGTCGAGTGCTACTATGTTTAGCTAAGTCGAGCGATGTTTTTGGTTTTAAAAGATGAAGAATTAATTAATTTAAATTAATGGTAATGATATCGATACGTAATTGATTCTCCTTCTCGAATTCAATAGAGGTTTGGCTTATTAAAGTTTTTTAAGTTATCTCTCCGTAGAAACTCTCAGTTTAAAAGTCGTTGACTCACACTCTCGTGGTCTTTCCTATTACTGTACTCCTAAGTTCAATTGAGTGCTCTCGCTGTATCAATTCAAGTTAGAAATATTTTTTGGAAATCTAAAGGTTATAATTGGTTTTAAAGCGCTTCCGCTGTATTTAAAACGAATGCCTGATTTCAGCTATTTGATTATGATCTCACACTCCCATGGTCTTAATCTTAATCTTTTATACTCTCTTTCTTTCATAACAAAAGTTATTTAAAACAAGAAATTGAAACCGGAAAATAAATTAGTTTAAGGTAATAGCCTAATTCTACCGAATTCGTTCCGGTTAGACAACTACATACCGATTAACGGTTTACCCAGACTTATTAAATAAGAACAAATAAAGGTAGAAGGAGAAATAATTCATAATATAAATAAAGGCGATGATAAATAAACAATAAATCATTAAAAATTAGAAACCTGGTTCCAATGTTCTTGATCAACCAAACTTTCGAAAACTTGAAAAGTAAACAATAATTCAGTGGCTGGAAACAATTAAAATGGAGATAGTTTCCTAATGATGGAAACTATCACTAGGGGTCGGTAAAGGAAAATAAAAATGAATGCGAAAAACCATAAACTTGTGAACTTCGAACGAAATAAAACGGAAGAAAATTGGACTTAAACGAAGCTCTCCACTGCAAAATTGTAGTGGCTTCTATTTATAGGCAGTGGCTTAGGTTTTGTTGAGGAATTGTAGGTTTGGACTTGATTGGGCTTTGAACTGAGTTGCATAGACTTGCCTGATTAGGGTGGAGAGAAATCCTCTGTTGAATGTGAATAATGTAACACCCCCTTTCTATACCCCCAAATAATCAATTAATCATTTAGGTGCGTATTAAAAATTTCATCAGAGTATAGTTTAAACATAGTATAAAAGAGGCATGTCACATTATACTTGAAATGGAAACATACAACACCTGCTCATTCAATGATATGCAACAAACGGGGTAACTTGCAACAAAAGGATTTCATCCTTACACCTGTATTCAAAAGATCAAAATAAACAGCGGAAACTAAACACCAAACAAACATCAATCCACTAGGCTTCTGATGTTCCACCTTAGACTTCTGACAAGTCAAACACGCATACACAAAATGAGCTACATCTCTCTTCAATCCGGACCACCAAAAGATCTTTTTCAAATCTTGATACATCTTATTCGCTTCCGGATGAATACTTAAGTTACTTCAGTGTCCCTCTTCCAATATCATCTTTTTCAACTCCACATCATCGGGAATATAAATACGACCACGGAATCTCAAAACTCCAAAATTATCAACCTTGAAATCCTCATTCTCATTCATCATCAAATCAACAAACTTCAAATCCAACTTTTTCTTCTCACAAATGGTTGCAAGAGAATCATTCGTAACATGTAGCATACCAAGTCTCGCACTTCTCGGCGACAGTTCACAAACAAAACTCAAGTCTCTAAAATCCTCCAAAAGTTTCCATTCTCTTATCATCAATGCGGACATATGTAACAACTTCCAACTCAAAGCATCGGCCACCACATTTTCCTTACCCGAATGGTAATTCAAACCAAAATCATAATCCTTCAAAAGCTCTAACCATCTTCTTTGTCTCATGTTCAATTACTTTTGATCAAATAAATACTTCAAACTCTTGTGGTCACTAAAAATTTTAAATCTTGCACCATAGAGATAGTGCCTCCAAATTTTCAAAACAAACACCACGTCCGCTAATTCCAAATCATGTGTAGGATAATTCTTTTCATGCACTCTTAATTGTCTTGAAGCATAAGCCACAACTTTTCCATCTTGCATCAAAACACCACCTAACCCAAACAATGAAGCATCACAAAACACCACAAATGGTTCTGTCGGATTTGGAAAAATCAAGATCGGAGCCGTTGTCAACCTTCTCTTAAGTTCAATGAAACTCTCTTCACAATGAATATCCCAAATAAAATCCTTTCCCTTACAAGTCAATTGCGTTAATGGAAGTGCCAACTTTGAAAATCCTTCAATAAACCTCTGATAATAACCCGCCAAGCCTAAAAAGCTTTGAATCTCCATAATCGATCTAGGAACTTCCCATTGCATTACCGCATCAATCTTGGATGGATCAACACTAATAGCACCATCGGAAATAACTTGTCCAAGAAAACTTACCTTCGACAACCAAAACTCACACTTCGATAACTTAGCATACAATTGTTTCTCTTTCAAAATTTGTAACACAACCCTTAAATGCTCTTCATGCTCTTCTTGAGACTTAGAATAAATCAAAATTTTGTCAATGAACACAACCACAAAACGATCCAACTGTTCATGAAAAATATGATTCATGTATTCGATAAACACACCTGGCGCATTAGAAACCCCAAATGGCATCACAGAATACTCGTAATGACCATACCATGTCCTAAAAGTCGTCTTCTGAATACCCTCTTCTTTCACACGAATCTGGTGATATCCTGATCTCAAATCAATCTTACTAAAAACACACGCACCAACCAATTGGTCCATCAAATCATCAATCCTTGGAAGCGCATACTTGTTTTTAATTGTCACATTGTTCAACTGTCGATAATCAATACATAACCGCATACTTCCATCCTTCTTTTTTACCAACAATACTGGAGCACCCCAAGGAGAAACACTCGGCCTAACAAATCTCTTGTCCAACACGTCATTCAATTTCTTCTTCAACTCTACCAACTCTGAAGCTGGCATACGATACGGTGCCATCGAAATCGGTCTAGTACCCGGAACTAGATCAATTAAAAACTCAACTTCTCTTTTCCGCGGTACATCTTTAATATCCTCCGGAAACACTTCTAGAAAATCACACACCACTGGGAAACCACTGAGCTCCACTTCACTCTCCACTGACAATGATGCAAACAAACCAAAAAATTGAGCTTCGTCCACAAAAAGTTTCTTCAACTCTTTCGTGGATAGGAAACTCTCATCATCATCATCGTCTAAAGAAGGAAACCTTACTAACTTATGATAGCAGTCTATATGAACTCGATTAAATTGCAACCAGTTCATACCCAAGATTACATTCAAACCCTCCAATGGAAAAAAAACTAAATCCTTAACAAAATCTTTACCGTACATGGTCAAAGAACAACTTACACACACCAAAGAAGTAGTTACCGACCCTGAAGCAGGAGTCTCAATAACCATCTCACCACCCCAAGAAGTCAAAAAAAATTCAAACGCTTAGCGCACTCAAGAGAAATGAACGAATGAGTCGCTCCCGTATCAATAATAGTAACTAAAGGCGTACTATTAATAAAACATGTACCTTTAATCAAACGGTATGCACTAGTAGTGTCCTTCCCTGCTAATGCAAACACCTTTCCGCCCGCTTGAGCTTGCTTCGGCTTAGTACACTTCGTACTAATGTGACCCGCTTCTCCACAATTGAAACACTTCACAACATTCCTCCTACACTCGGTAGTAGCATGTCCAAGACCTCCACAGTTTGAACATTTCACTATGTTCTTCCCACACTCAAAGGACTTATGACCCAAATCACCACACTTGTAACAATTAACGGGTCCAGAACTCCCTCCAACAGATCTCTTATCAAAGTTTCCCTTACGCCTGCCCTTATCAACGGGTGTCACATAAGGTCCACTTCTAGCTTGTTGCTTTCCTTTCCTCTCATTCAAACTCTTGTAATGTATAGAACGAGCTTTGCTATCCTCCTAAAAAATTCTACAACATTCCGTCAAATTTGAAAACCTCCTTATTCTTTGGTATCCCACCGCTTGCTTAATCTCAGGGCGCAAACCATTCTCATAATTAATACACTTCGAAAACTCAGCAGCAGTTGCAGCATAATGAGGATGAAACTGAACCAACTCCACAAACTTAGCAGTATAGTCCACCACTGACATACTACCATGTTTCAGTTCAAGGAACTCCATCTCTTTCTTCCCTTTCACACTCTCAGGGTAATACTTCCCCAAGAACTCAGCACGAAAAACTTCCCAAGTTATCTCTTCATCCTCTTCCTCAAGAGCTTGACTTCTACCGACCCACCAGTCATCGGCTTCTTCCTTCAACATGTGAGAACCAAGTCTCACCTTACTCTCTTCAGCACAGTCCATTACTCTGAAGATTCATTCAATCTCTTTCAAGCAATTATGAGCACCATCGGGATCAAATCTTCCTTTGAAGATCGGTGGTTGATTCTTCCTGAACTCATCATTAGCATTCACATTCAGCGCACCCTGCACCGCCCTAGCCATTTCTTCCAAAGCAGCAGCCATCGCATTGTCATTTCTACCTGCCATATTCTAATTATTCCCAAAGACAACAACAAGATTAAACAAAATTTCAATCACCACAACAACAAGACAGACACAACTGACTCAAACACTAGCTCCGATACCACTTAATGTAACATCCCCTTTCTATACACCCAAATAATCAATTAATCATTTAGGAACGTATTAAAAATTTCATCATATTATAGTTTAAACATAGTATAAAAGAGGCATGTCACATTATACTTGAAATGGAAACATACAACACCTGCTCATTCAATGATATGCAACAAACGGGGTAACTTGAAACAAAAGGATTGCATCCTTACACCCGTATTCAAAAGATCAAAATAACAACGGAAACTAAACATCAAACAAACATCAAACCTATATACATACATATATATATATATATATATATATATATATATATAATCAAGTTTGATTCACCAAATATTCATGTTTACATAAAACATCCATCACCAAAATACAAATACAAAATGTATCACAAAAGGCATCAAGCCGACCTTAGCTACCCGGTGCTACATATCAGAGCCGACCGACCAAAAGAATAAAGACAAGCTTCACAAAAGACCTCCAGCAACCTACTCTTCAATGCCTCATAGAGCATCATAAAACAGCAGAAGGGTGAGAAATATTATCATAATAACAATGTACATAATTATATATCTCGACATAAAAATAAACATATATATTTCTCACCACAAATCATTTCTCATCACTGTTGCACCCCAAAATTTGTCCTCACCTTGACAAGACATTATGTACTAAGGTGTCCCAAGGTTCACAAGGTTCACAAGGTTCACAATTAGTCAGAAAGTTTGACAATCCTCTCAGACAAGCCATCCTCCTAAGCAATGCACCCTAAACTAGGGTTTTGAGTTTCATCAGGCTAAATGGACTTCCAAGGCTTCAAGTGAGCTTCATAGCATCCTACATGTCTTCAAGAAACCCTATGTCAAGTTTCATAGCTTTCCCAAAAGGTTTTCTCAATCAGATGATCAAATATGCAAAACTCAGTCAAAGCAGTTAAAAAGTCAAACTAAGGTCAACTGTGGTCAAACCAAAGTCAAACTTCATGATTGTTTTCCAAAATCAAGTATATGAAGTAAAATTCATCATTTGATCAAGGTTTTATCATGATTCATCAAGGAAGTTTCAGATCATCAAGAATCAGGAGTTTCTAAATTAGGCTTTTCACAGGAAAAGTCAACTGAACTTTGACCAGACATAACTTTCACATGCTTCATCAAAAATTTCTCATCCAAAGCTCATTTTGAAGGAAATTGAATTCTCTACAACTTTGTGTCTCACAAGCCAAGCCCAAAAATGTTTCATTTGGAAGGTATGAGCTAAGACATTATAGGTCATTTTAAAAGTCAACAAAAAGTCAACATCTTCAAAAGGGCATAATTTTAAAATGATAAAGGATATGGACATGAGACCAAAGATGTTGGTTAGAGGACTCTCTAAGCTTTCTAAAATGTCCAAGAACACCTTCATAGCCTTAAAATTGAAGGATTTGTTGCTTTGCAAAGTTGGGAAATTTTTGAGAGGTTTATTGAGCAAATGGGGTCTAGAACCAATTCTTTTCACATGGGCTTGCATTTTTATGACCCAATCTCTACCATGACATCATGCACGAATCAAATATCAGTTATTCAGATTTTTATAGTTTATTTTTTTATTTATTTTGATTTTATTCATTAAAAATCAATTTAAATTAAAATAAAATATGAAAACTCAATATTTAAATTTGATTCTTGTTCTAGAAGGTCATAAATATTATTTAGAGATGATTGATTTGATCCAAATTCGTGCTAGACTAGATTGGCATACAAAGATTTGATTTTTCACATATTTTGATCATGAGATTTCTTCACACTCAAGTTATGCAAGAAAGCCCACAAATCCACAAACTTTTGACCTAATTCAGATCACTATAAGTTCATAAACCTATCACAAGCTCAAGGGATAAAAATTCAGAGCCTCCAAGAACACCATTCAACTTCAAATTTTCACACAAAAAGTCACATTCGAATTTTTAATTGTAGGCCATATAAAGAAGTTTTGAAGGTTGCAATACATTCCTGGATGATCATTGAACCTATTTGAATCATTTGCAGCATTCAAATCATCACTAATTGCATAAACAGAACCAAGCTTGTTCATGTTTTTATTTTTTTCGATTTCGATTATTTGTTTGTTGTTAATGAATTCTAACCCTATATTCTTGTTAGCCATGATGTTTAGATTGTTTCTGGGAAAAGAGATTGTAGAACCATGACCTGAATCGAAAACCACCATTGTTAGGATTTAGGGTGGCCGTTTAGGGTTTCTCAATTAAACCAATATAAATAAATTCTAAGGACTTCAATGAACTATGTATGATGTGTGGATTATGTCTATGTGATCAATTTGATGAAATTTTGCGTATTATGAAAGATCCAGTTTTCGCAGGTTCTTGAAATTCAAAATTCGCAAGGAAATTTGTGGATGAATTTGCAGGCAATTTCGCAGGAAAAAGGAAGAAGATGAAGTCAGTTGGCGCGAAGGAGGAAATTAAAATTTGAGTTTAATATTTTATTGATTTGTTTTCATATTATTTCCACAGATGGTGCTTGGCCCAGTGGTGAAGGCGTATGCGTGTTATGGCTGTGGCCTGTGTTCGATCCTTGGTGACAACATATTTTGCTTAATTTCCATTATTCAACTGACTTATTATATTATGTTTGATTTTTGATTAGCTTGCAGACGCGCCCCATGTGGCTTAGTGGTTGGAGTGTTTGGTTGTTGTTGTGATGGTCAGGGGTTCGAATCCTAGGTTCCAACATTTTTTTTCATAATTATTTTTGTTTTGCAGGTTTATAATATAAGGATTGCATTGCACATAGTATTCACCAGCGCATGTTGGCTCAGCTGGTTTTGAATGTTGTTGTTCAGGTAAAGGACCTGGGTTCAAATCCCAGGTCCTATCTTTTTAGGGTTTTTCCTCATTTTTTTTGTTATTTCTATTATTTTCTTATTTTTAATTTAAATTAATATAATTAAAATAATTTCTAAATAATAATCAATAATATTTTCTTATAACTTTATATTTTTTAAAAACTCATAACTTATTTTCTTAATGTTATTTATTTTGTATTAACTTTATAATATGTTTATATATAATTATTAGGTATTTTTTGTAAATAAATTAATAATGTATCATTATAATTAAAAAACTCTAATTTTCTTAATATGAACCCTAATTTTTTGTCAACCCTAATTTTTATCCTAACCCTAAAATTAACCTAATTTTTCTAAACCCTAATTATATTATTAATATTTATTTTTAACATGTAAATAATTTGTTTATTATTATTAAACTTATTTTTTTAATTAACTTCTAAAACTTTTCTAATATTAATTTTTCTTTTTAATTTCTTATTTCCTTTATTTATTATTCTAACCCTTATTTTTATTATTTTATTATTACTAATATGTGATTATTGTTTATTTATTATTCTTATTATATTTATTATTATCATTATTATTTTATTATTATGTAATTGCTAAAGCCATGTAATAGCTTTATATCTTTGCTTTATTTTTGTAATTATTTTCTGTATGGTTAGTAACCTTAGGGTGTGTATAACTTATATGTGATTAAAAATAACTTAGAAAATTAACTTAAATAAGATAAATACCTGAACATAAACACTCACACACGTAAGTCGATCTTTGATCGCCATCTTGCACTTCCTAAGTTACCCCTCTTGGTTGCCTTTAAATGGTCAAGTTCCTCGAATATAGGGGTGTCTTAAGCAAAGTCCCTTCATAAATATCATCAAGTCCCTTCAGTTTAAAAGATCAAGTCCCTTCGAGGTTGCATACGATAAAGATCTTGTCCCTTCGAATGAATGATGATAAGTCCCTACGAATTGCTAAAGACACCCCTCAAAGTTGCTTTCTATGACCATACGATGACCCTACGCTTGTCCCTTACACATCCAAGGTAATGACTACCTATTCCTTAATAATAGGGATAGTCTTACCATTGAAAGAACATATGAGAACACGAAAGACTTAATCTAGGGTAGGTACCTCATAGTTACTTGCTCACACTTTTCAAAATTACTTTTACACCTCACAATTTCTAAACTAGGCTTTGTATACACCCATACGAGGGTCATTACCAAGTTCTTAAAGAAATTTTTTCTAATCACACACTACATTCTTGCAAACAAACAAAGTGAGCTAAGCAACTAAGAGCCCATGGATAACCATGGATATAAAGGGTGCTAACACCTTCCCTTTGTATAACCTACCTCCCGAACTCAAGTCTTTTAAAATAGGTTTTTCCTGTTCTTTTATGTCCTTTCCTTTTGGATAAAATAAAAGTCGATGGCGACTCTTGCTATCCACAACATTTATAGAAAGTCAGTTCTCCCACCGTGTTACAGAACTGGCGACTCTGCTGGAGATCTAATAAAAGAGGAGTACCCTTAGGAATTAGATCACTTTAAAATTGTTTGCTTTGTTTGCTTTATATTTATCTGTTGGGCTTTTGTGTGAAAAATCCTAACCCGGATCTAGTGTACCTTAGGTAAATGGCAATAGACCAAGGAAAAGGTACGGCGTATACCAATATGGTTGATTTGGTGGCCATAGTTAGTGTGACTTCTTGGTTGGTGCTTATGTTCCTTAAGTAAGTTGAGGATAATATGAGGCTGCCATATGTTGTCAATACACTAACTGACTTTTAGAACCCTAGTCATCCCATCTTGGCCTTTAGAAAGTAGTGAGATAGCCGACTTTGGTGAAGAATGAAGTTGGTTGATACTCGATGCTACACTCATTGAGATCCTAAACTTGGAGGGTTTTGGTTGGCAAGTAAGTTGCCTACTGAACAACCACCCTTGGGAAGGATCAGTGATATTGAGATCCCTTAGAACCCGGTTACTTTTGTAGGACAGGATGAACCAACTAACTTTAGGGGAGGGTACTTACCTTTAAACCTCATGCAAGCCTTTAAACCTAGGGCTATTGTGTGACTTGTTTGTGTGTGCCACATGTTTGTGATTGAGAATAACATCATAACATCATCATGCATCATAAGCATAGCATTTTCACTAACCATTTCAAGGACCAAAGGATTTATCTTTGTTCTTTGTTGCAGGTCATGGCTTTTGCTCGTAGGAATGCTATCCGGATCAACTTTGTAGGAATACCTCCTAAGCTTAAGGAATTGGTCTCTCAAGTTTCTGAAAACTCCCAATTCATCAAGAGGCATGGTCACCTACTGGATCTAGTCACTTCAGGGTTCAATGAAGACATGATGAGTGTTCTGTTTCAGTTCTTTGATCCTAAACATCACTGTTTCACATTCCCCGACTATCAGCTGGTTCCTACAATGGAAGAATTCTCTAAGCTACTGGGTATACCTATCCTTGATCAGAGACCCTTCACAGGCTTAGAAAGAGCCTAAACCTGAAGTCATTGATGCAGCCTTACATTTGAAGAAATCAGACATTGTCCTTGAAACAAGAAGTGGAGTTAAGGGTATCCTTGCCAAGGTATTGGTGGAGAAAGCTCAAGTGTTCCTGAAGGCTATGAGTTATGATGCTTTTGAGGAGATCTTGGCCTTACTAATTTATGGCCTAGTGTTGTTCCCTAATCCAGACCAGTTCATAGACGTACACGCCATCAACATATTTCTGACTCGCAATCCAGTGCCTACATTACTTGGAGACATCTTACACTCTCTTGATACCCGTACTATGAAGGCACGAGGAACCCTGATGTGTTGTATACTTCTGTTGTCTAGGTGGTTTATTTCTCACCTTCCTCGATCAGTGATAAAGAATGAACAAGGGTTCAGGTGGTCCAAAAGGATTATGTCACTTTCCCATTCAGATATTCATTGGTGCTCTCGATCTATGGAGAATGTTACTATCATTGACCGTTTTGGAGAGTTCCCTAATATGCCACTCCTTGGCATAAGAGGGAGCATTACTTACAACCCTTCTTTAGCTCTACGCTAGTTTGGTTATGCTCGGAGTGATGGTCCTCATGACATGCTTATTCAGGGTATTGTGTTCGACTACGACAACGATTTGCAAGGTTACCGTCAAAGGTTCATATGAGCTTGGGGAAAAGTGAACAAGGTTAACAGCAAGACTCTGGAACCAAATTACACCATTCCTATGGAACCTTATCTCAGATGGGTACGAGCACGTGCCCAGACTCTTATGATGCCATATTCGGCTATCCTGCCAATTACCATGGAGCCTGTTGCTGAAGGGGACACTCCTTATATCATTTTTCATCCAAACATGCCCACTGACATGGAAGAGTTGCAAAGGACCTAGATCCAGTTCAAGGAACAAAGGGATACTTTCGAGACGCATTTCAAAGCTAGTCAAGAAAGAATCCTGGAGCTGACCAAGCAACTTCACGAGGAGCGGAATCTCAACTCATACCTCAACACGAAGAGGAAACGTCCATGGGAGACTTAAAACCCCATCTTTGTATTTATTTCATTTGTTGTAAGCCCAAGAGGCAAACAAGTTTATTGCTTACTAATAAAAGTTTACTTTCTGGCTGTTTAAACAAATTTAAATCCTGCGGTCCTTGAAAACATTGCATATGCATTTATATACCATATCATTGCATCACAGGTTTCTTATGAACAGGTATCTTATCTTCTCGTTGTTTATTTCAGCAGAAATGGCTCTTGAACAGACTATTAAGGATCTCCAGACTCAGAATGTACAATTCCAAGAACTGATCCTGAACTTGTCCAAGGGACAAGATGAGCTGAAGGCACTGCTGGCTAAGAAGAAGAAGAAGACTAGAAAATCAGGGGGCCTCATCAACCTGGGTAGAAGATTCAGTGGTCCTATCAAGACAAAAGAAGAGGTTGAGGATCTTGTGTCTGAAAATTCTAAGAAAGAGGGAGGTAGTCTCCATGATATTGTGGAAGATTCTGATTCTGAGGCAAACTATTATCATGATCCTGCTAGTGAGGAGAAGTACAAGATGTTGGTAGACAGAATGAACGCTATGGAATTACAATAATCTTTTCGGCTTGATTTTGAAGATTTGAGCTTAGTTTCTGGAGTGGTTATACCTATTGGCTTCAAGGTTCCTGTTTTTGTGGTGTATGATGGTGTTTCATGTCCTTAACTGCACTTGAGATCCTATGTCCGGAGGATTCAACCACATACTGCTGACAAGAAGCTGTGGATTCATTTCTTCCAAGAGAGTTTATCTAGAGCTCAATTGGAATGGTATTATCAACTTGAAAGTGTTAATATTCGTGATTGGAATGATCTTGCTGAGGCCTTCTATAGGCAATACCAATATAATGCTGATTTAGCACCAAATCGTATGCAGCTCCAAAGCATGTCTATGGGTGCTAAGGAGAGCTTCAAAGAGTATGCCCAGAAATGGAGAGATCTGGCTGGCAGAGTTCAACCTCCTCTGACTGATAGGGAGCTGGTTGATATGTTTATGAGTACGTTGAATGGTCCTTTCTATAGTCACCTCATTGGAAGCTCATCATCTGGTTTCACTGAGCTGATAATGACTAGAGAACGTGTGGAAAGTGGGATAAGAAGTGGTAAGATACAGGTGGATGCCTCTTCATCAAGCACTGCTAAGAAGCCCCCTAGTGGAAAGAAGGAATCTAATGATATGTATGGTCAACATAGTCGTAACAGGAGTCACCAATCTGTGGGAGCAGTTCACATCTCCAATCCTGCCCCTACAGCACCAGAGTAACAACTAAACAATCAACAGAAGCCTAGAAGACAGTTCACCAAGATCAACATGTCACTGGACCAAGCCTTGCACCACATGTTAAAAGGGGAACTAATTACTTTAAGGGATCCTCCTCAGAATCCTAATACATCCTCTCCTCGGTACAATCCTAATGCGAGATGTGCATATCATTCTAATAATCCGGGACATGACACCAACAACTGCTGGGTGTTGAAAAACAAGATTCAAGACATGATTGAAGCTGGGGAAATTGAATTTGACCCTCCTGGGACCCCAAATGTGATCACTGCTCCTATGCCCAATCATGAGAAGACTGTTAATGCTATTGATGAGGTTACCTATGTTTCCTCAGTAGCAGATGTGACTACTCCTCTATCCATTATCAAGAAGAATCTGGTGCAGGCTGGGTGCTTTCCAGGCTGCAACGAAGACTGTTTTTACTGTGCCATAAACCTGATAGTTGCTGGAAGTTGAAGGATGGTATTCAACGCCTCATGGACAATTAAACCATATTGTTTGAGAGGACTCCTTCTGTTGAAAGTATGTGTGAACATCTGACTCGAAGCACGAAGCTTGAAGATGTAGATATGGTTGATAAAGTACCAGTGAAGATTACCTCCAAAGGTCCTGTCAGGATCACCTCTAAAGGTCCTGTCAGGATTACTGCTGAAGGCCCTGTAAAGACTATTGCTGAAACTAGAGTGGCTTCCATGATCATTACTACTCCTGGCCCTGTTCCTTATACTTCTGATAAATTTATACCCTGGAATTATGGATCTGATGTTTATATCCATGGTGTCAAACAAGAACCTTTGATTGATGCACCTGTTACTGATATCAATCTTGATGTTGACAACATTGCTGGATCTAGTAAGATCACCAGAAGTGGAAGAATCTTCTCCCCTCAAGATACATCTAAAAGTACAGTTACTCCAACTCATACCTCCAATTCTGGGCCAAGTACTGTTGCTCGGGGCAAAGGACATGTGATTGAACCTGTCCAAGCTGAGGCACTGAATGCTGAAAATCTTTCTAAACAAATGGAATAAGTACTGAAGATCATTCGCAAGAGTGATTATGATGTTGTTGACCAGTTGGGGCATACTCCCTCCAAAATCTCCATGTTATCTCTGCTGCTATATTCTGAGGCTCATGCTAAAGCCTTAATCAAGTTCTTAAAGACTGCTCATGTACCTGTAAACACCCCAAATTTGCCCTCACCCATTCACACCATGGCTTGTGATCATTTCATATGCATAAACCCAACCATAGCATCTCATACCACATTTTGTTTCACTGCATAGATTCAAAGTCATCTGCATCTAGGGTTTGTGATCTGAGCAATCCAAGAGCCTCTTGAGCCACTCCAAAGGCCATAAATCACTTCAAAGGGGTCCATGTATGTTCAAGCATCATATTATATCCTCTCAAAGTCAATAATGTCAAAGAATCACAAGAGCTGGGATTGGTATGGAAGCAGAGCCAGGTTTGACTACACAGATGACCTAGAATTAGGGTTTTGGTTTCAGAGGCCATAACTCCAATTGTTTTGGTCATTCTTGTTTCTATTGGTCTCTATATGGTATAGGGAGCATGCATATCAATTTTCATGAAGAAATTCCATGGGGAAGTCATCTGATCAAGAGTTGACTTTTCAAGCAAGTCAGTGTAAAATCAGGGCATCTGAGGCCCCCAATGACCCAACCAAAGGGTGTTCTTCATCATTTTGATTGTGTATGATCTTTATTTGATCATAGAAGATGTTGGAAGTTCACAAAATTGAAGAATTTCAAGTCATTTGCAAAGTTGACTTTTTGGGAAAGTTTGACTTTTAATGAAATTGCCATTTTAGGAAGCTTTTTCAACCTTTACTTTTTGATTCAAAAATGCTTCAAATGGAAAAACTTTGGTCATGAAAGTTGTATAATGGATCATTCCCTTTTCAAAAAGTACAAGAACATGACCTAATTCATTTTGGATCAAAAGTTATGGCTTGTCAAAGTTGGCAAAAATCACAAAATTTGAAGTTTTCTACCAAAGAGGCAAAGTTGCAAATTCACTTGTCAAGGCAAATTGAGCTATCAAACAAACTTCTAATCTTCACACAAACATGTACCAAGACCTAAAAGTCAGATTGCACCAAAGGATCACTCATTTCTATGGCTTATGGAGCAAGATTTCTCAAGGAAGCAAAAGTGAGGCAAGTTGCAAAAACTCACTCAAGTGTGAATCCACTTGCTGGCTAACTTCACAAACAATCCAAGGGTTCTCCACACATCTTGCTGCGCAGGACACCCCATCTGTCCTTGGCTAGCAAGTAGCCCATGCCTCTCTTACACAACTTTGACATTTTGGCAACTTGAGCCATACCAATCACTAAAGCACACATCAACTCATCTGACCTATCACAATAGTTTATGCAAACAAAAAGCAAGCCAAAGCACATAACAACACTCTCTGATCTTGCCCATAGCCATAGTTATCAAAATCTCCCCCATTTGCAAGAGCCTTCGAAACACTCAGTACAAGCTACAAACATACAAACCAACTTCACAAACATACTCAGCACACTTCCCTGATCACAAAGCACCCATCACCATAGCCTAAAACTCCCTGAATCACAAACACGATTTCCACCCCACCTTGAACAGAACTTCTGCCATCTCTCAAACCATCCATTATAAACTTCAAACAAGCATTGAAAGCTTCTCAAGGGGTCTAGTGGAGTTGATTGCAAGCAAGAAACCAGCCAGAAAGTGCCTGAAACCAAAGCTTCAGTTCAGGTAGCCATCTCAATCTTTTTTTCCAGAAACTCCATTTTAAGTTCTTAAAAGCTTCTATGCACTCCCCTGATCATGGGGATGTGATTATTTTTGAAAATGGTTGAGAAACCAGCATGTATGAATTGTCTGAAACTTTTTGCCCTAAATGAGTTTTGCTTCGATTTGGCTGATTGATGAATGAAAAATGATGTTTGTTAGGGGGTTTTGATTCAGTGTTGAATGGGGATGAGTTCTGGGCAGTTAGATTTCATTTTCATTGCGTGTAGAGAGAGTTAGAGTTTTGGGCTTGCCGGAGAAGACGACCGGAACAGTGTTCCGGTCGCCTGAAAGTCATTAGGGCATGTGATTAGGGCTTAATCATAATTAGGGGATTTTGAATGTCAGCCCTTGGATATGGCGCCAAGTCAATTCGCGCGTGTGTATGTTTGAATTCCAGCCATTGATCTTGCTGACTTTTCTATTTTTCAGTTTTATTTCATTTTTATTTCATTTAATTTCATTTGTTTTGTTCATTTTATTTAAAATAGCAAAAATCATTTGAAAATTCTGAAAATTTTTATACAAACTTTTATTAATTTTCAGAAACCAAAAACATTTTTATTTTTATTTTTTGCATTAAAAAATATTTTTTAAATCATTTAAAAGGTTATTTTTGATTAATTAATGAGAATTAATTAGTTAAAAATACTTTTAGGTATTTAAAAATCACCAAAAAATTCATGAAACCTTTAAAATCATTTAGAAACATTGTCCAACCCTCAAACCAAATTTCCTTTTTTGATCTTGAAGTCATTTGACAATTTTTCATGGAATTAAAATCATTTCAAGGCAATATTTTGTTCCAATGTTCAAAAATTCATTTCTGCCTAACCATTGAGAGTTGGACTTTGATTCTTTTTGCATTGTGTCTTGCATATCATGTAGTTTGTAGGATTAAATTGGCATGATTTGATCTTGCATTTTCAATTTGTTTGACATTTTTCTTGACAAGGTACCCTAAAACCCTAGAAATCTTAGGAAATTCATAACCTTCATTAGGTTAAGAATTGGATCCCCTCCTTTGGGCCGTGAGTTTGTATAGGTTTAGGGTTCCCTTGGATGCATTTTCAATTTTTTATCTTGATGTTTGCTTCTGGTTTTGGTTTTTGTTTGGTGCATTGATCATAAACCCTAATTTGGGCTTCCTTTTGCATTCATCTTGCATTTGCTTGCATACCTTGACTTGCCATGACATTTTATGCATCCATTTGATTCATTAGACATCTTAAGACATATTAGAATCATGTTTGATCATTGCATCTTTCATTTGCCATGTTATATGTCATTTGCATTTCATAACTTTTCATGTATGATCATGGTTCTAAGCATGCTTCTCTTGCATCCATTTGTTCATATGATCATCCTCATGCCTTGTCTCATGTTTACATCATCTCATAGAATCATTAAAATCATGAATGTGCTTCTGGTTTTGATTTGCATCATGTCATTTCATCTCATCTTGCATTGCATTGCATTCCTTTCATTAACTTTTCAGGTGGTAAGTAACTTTGAGAAGTGAATTTGCCTTCACTTCTCACAATCTCTTTTCATCTCTCTTATGCATCATTGCTGCATCTTGTCTTGTGTTTGAGATTGAGCTTGCTCTTTCTTCCTCTTCTTACTTTCTTTCCTCAAGTGACTTGTCTTCTTAAGTGAAGCAAGTTACTTTGCTTCTCCTGGCTCCTTTCATCTGCTTCCTGGTGGTTCCTCTGAAGATGTCTCTTGTAAACCTCACAAACCTTAGGAACAACCAAGCATGACAATGATTAGGTTTTTTGATTAGTCCCCCCACTTAGTTTTACCTTTGTGTCTCTTTGAGTCTTCTCTTCTCACCTCATAATCAGGGACTAAACCCTAAAGGCTTTAAGGCTTTGTGATTAAGCTTATGCCTGCATCCTTCTATTAGGATGGAGTGTATAACTTTAATCCTAAGTGTTAAACCCTTAATGTGTTTAAATCCTTTAATCAATCCATCTAATAATCATCAAGACATCAAACTTGTAACTTGGGCCTTGCATTAGGGTTCTAATTCTTCCTTAATTGGTTAAGAAGGACTAACCCTAGTGTTAATGGACAAGTCCCCCTCAAGTTGTCTTACAAACCCTAAAAATCACTTCTTCATCTTATCATTAAATAAAATCCATTCAATAAAGGCTTTGTTTTGTCATGAGTTTAATCCCTAATCATGGATTAAGTTGAGGAGCTTTCCTCAGCTTAAACACTCTCATCTATTATCCTTCTATTAGGATGGTGTAATGAGTCTGTTTAAATCCCTGATTATGGCTTAATCTCATTACTCAACACTAAACAAAAACCACAAAAACATCTAAATAATCACATGTAGGTTAATGATCTTAATCCTACATCATGGAAATTAAGTGTGAGAAGCTGACTTCACACTTAAGGTATTCTCATTACCCCTAATCAGAGGGAAGATGTGATGAGTTTACTAACCCATTGGTTTAGGATTAAGCTCATTAACTTATGACAAATTTCCAAAAGCAATAAAAGACTGAAAACTCAAAAACAAACAATAATCGTCTCCTCCAGGGTTCTTTTCTCATCTCATTCACTCATAAACGAGAACTTGCTTCTTCCGTCTAATGCAAGACAGTTTGCACCTGAGCCAGACAGGTCATACACTTGAGCATAGACAAGTAAGCAGTTCACAAGTCAATTCATCTTTCAGTCTCTTTGGGTCGAACTACGGTGTTCTGACTTCCTCATTGCACGAGAGGATACGTAGGCATAACTTAACAGTTATCGAACAAAAGTCTCTGTATATTCCCCTTCTTTCTAGCCTTATGCTTTAGCCTCATTGTCATGAGCATTCCATCTTTGTTCTTACACTGACACTTCACTTATACACTTCACTTCTCTTACACTGACACCTGTACATCCTCTTCCAGCTCTTTTATACACAAAATGCACTGACACTACCCCTTTTAAAACACAAATCTTTTAAGCGTGGATCCCGTCAAGTACGACGTACAATCTGGGTGCTAATACCTTCCCAGGTTGTAACCAACCCCCTTTCTCAGTCTCTCTGGTTCGCAACCGTCTTATCCATATCTTTCCAGGTCTATGCAGCATTACCTTTCCTCCGGGATAAAAATGCCTAGCTGGCGACTCTTTTCTTTTCCTGTGAGTTCACTCCTGTGTGTTCTCACATCCCTCTTTCGCCGACCGTTCGCGTCTGTACCTTTATCTGGGTCATTCCCATTTATCGGGAGCGACAGTACCAAATGAAATTTTTGTGGATCAATTTAAGAATTGTGTTTCACATCTGACTAGTGATAATGGGTTGGGCTTTTCTGATACTGATCTGACTCCTGCCAAGAGAAACCATAACAGAGCTCTACATATCTCCATTGAATGTAGGGACACTACCTTGTCTCATGTACTGGTAGACAATAGTTCTTCATTAAATGTGCTCCCTAAAGAGGTTCTGGACAAGCTCGGTCTTGAAGATGTTGTGTTAAGACCAAGTGATGTAGTGGTAAGAGCCTTTGATGGTTCAAGAAGAGTGGTACATGGAGAAGTAGACCTCCCGATCAAAGTATACTCTCAAATCATTAATTCTACTTTCTATGTAATGGATATTCATCCTGCATATTCTTGTTTGCTTGGGCGCCCCTGGATCCATGGGGCAGGTGTTGTGACTTCCACCTTGCATCAGAAGTTGAAATATCCGGTAAAAAACAAAATTGTCACTGTCTATGGTGAAGAAGAGTACATGGTTAGCCATGTGAATACTTTCAAATATGTAGAAATGGAGGGTGAAATGGTTGAAACTCCGTGTCAAACATTTGAAGTTGTTCCTTGCACCGCTCCTGTTCCTCAGTCTGTCCCTGCTTCTGAAAGAGTTCCTGTGGTTACTAGAATACCTCCTGCAATGGCCTCCCTCAAAGATGATAAGGTTGTGATTGAAAAAGGTGGTTCTGCTATTTGGGGTCAGCTTCCCAACATCCCGTACAAGTCTGACAAGTTTGGTTTGGGTTTCACTGCAGAATCTCAGAGGACTGCTCGTCGTGCTCGTGTTATTCATATCACTAATCAAGGGGTCATAAGAGATCAGATCAATGTTGTGGTTGACTGTAATGAAAACTACAACCTGGATGATTGGATCTTTCCTACCATGGGTGATGGGCTCAACAATTGGAAGGCTGAAGACGTTATTCCTATCTCCTTTAGTCAGGAGTAAATACTATTACTATGTTTTGTTTTAAGTTTGTAATTTCGAACAATAAAACCTGTTAAGCCTTGTGTCTTTCCCGGGGCACAATGGTATGTGTCGTACCTCGAAAAATATGATCTTCGCGCAGACCGCGGAACAGATGGAAATAACAGAGTCGCCACCTAATTCTATTTATTCTAATGAAAGAATAGGAAGATATAGATAAAACCTAATAAAGAGAGATGGATAGAACAAGGTCATCGAAACCAAATTCTAAGTTCGGGAGTCGGTTACATAAGGGGAAGGTATTAGCACCCCTTATGTCCGTTGTACTCAACGGGAACCTCTTAGTTTGACTTGCGATTAAATGTTAACTTATGCTTTCTGTTTTCTCCGAATAATAAATGCGAATGATTTTAAATTAGGGTTAGTAAGATAAATGGGTTATTTTATTCCTAGGTTGCTCGGCAGGGATTGAGATCCATGTGCCTACGTATTCCCTTGTGCAATGGGAAAGTCAGAGCCTCGTAGTTCGCGGTACTAAGGTTCGTTGATTGGTTTGTTATAATGAACAGTTGTTCGAACCGCATTCTAACTGGCAAGCGTTGGCTTATCTGCTCGTGATAGGAGGCGGAAGCGCTAGCTTATTTGCGAGATAGAAATAATTTGAACAAAGTTCGCTTTTAAAAGATGTTTGAACTGGTTAGGGTTTTTAAGAATGAAAGGGTAAATAAACTGCGTCCTGAAGGGCGGGCCTTAGGAGAATTTATTCAGGAATTCAAGGAATGCTAGATTCCAGAATTCAATTCTTTCATAACTTGATATGTATATTAAAAGTTTTAATTACAGAAAGTCGAAGGAACCACATCCCGCGGGGCGAGCCTCAGGAGTATTCATTCAAGAATTCAAGGAATGCAAGACTCCAGAATTCAGTTATTTCGTTATTTAATTATGAAAATATTTGAAGGTCGAGTTCGGAAAAGTTGATGGCGAGACTCGATGCGCTCCACTTACATTGATTCGCGGTCCGATTAAAGCGATAACAAAAAGAATTAATTTAAAATTGCAACAATTAAATTGGAATAAAAACAAAAGATATAATTAATTAAATTTAATCGAATTTAATAAAGTACTTGAATAATGGAAATAATGTAATAAAAATAAATTACTAAATTAAATTGTTTGTCGAAATGGAATAATTAAATAAAAGGCCTCATATTGATTAAATTTCCCGATTTTACAATATCGGAAATAATTTAATCGTTTATTATATCATTGGCCATAAAAGTGAAATTAAGTTCAAAAATAATAGTAAATAAAGAATTGGCCTCATATTTAATTTAAATAACGTCGATTTATTCAAAATCGAATATTTAAATATTTATTCATCGGCCAAAATAATGATAATAAAATCAATAATAAAATGAATCTAATAATAATTAGAAACCATAAAAAATAGAAAACGGTCTCATATCGATTCGGACAACGTCGATAAATTGAATGTCGCGAATCGGACGGTAATATCATAGACCAAAATATAAATAAATCAATGAATTGATAAAATAATAAATAAAGAAAAGTCGGCCTCAAATCGGTTTAGATAACGTCGCTTAATGGAATATCGATAAACCGTATTTTTTATCATAGGCCCTTAATTAATCGAAAACAATAGATCTAAACAAATTAATTTAGAAACTATTAGAAATAAAAAGAAACAAAAATTGGTCTCATAAAAATTTCGATAACGTCGGTTCGATACCGAATATCTAGAAATTGCATTCATATCATTGATCCTTATATAATAAAAGAAAAATAAACAAAAATGCTTAATATAGAAAACCAAAAAAAAGAAGAGAAAATAGGCATAAGTGCAGCTGATAACAGCAAAAATCCGATAATGGGCCCCAAAGCCCATCAAACCATAGCTCAGAACAATTAAACAAATTTCTAAACCAATTAACCATAATAAACATAAGAAAGCAAATGTAGAAGAACTAAATCCTTTCCCAAACGACGCCGTTTTGTTTTAAAATTGCAAAAAGAAATAAAAACAAAATCAGACAAATCTTCAATAACACGATTTAGAGGTGAATAGGAACACGAGACCTACCCCCGTTCGTGAAATCTCACTCTCTCAATCGGTCTCAATCTCAACTTTCATTCACGGCCTCCATAACTCTCGATGCGGCTCTCGGTTTCAATCTCGCAGATTTCGCGATAAGCTCAAGATCTTGGTGGTGTTCTCTCTCTCGGAGTTTCAATGGTGTTTGGATTTCTCTCTGGTTCAAGAACTCTCCACGGTTCCGACTCGAAACTCTCTCATCTCAGCTTTTGTCGCGGTTTGAGTTTTGATTTGGGGATACTTCGGGTTTTCACATCAAAATATGGACCTGTGCGATGATCAGTTTTGATTTGTGAACGGCGGCGAGGTTATGGTGGTTTTCGATCGGCGATGGCTCAAGCAAGGGATTTATGGTGGTTATGAAGAAGAAAGTTTGAGATAAGTTTTCGTTTTATCTTTTCTTTCTTGGCCACTAGTTTTTTTTACGTGTCTTTGTGGCTAGCCCCTTTTTACCGAATGAAATCACGAATCCTTTTATAGGAGAGATGAGGGTGATTCTTGTATGTGTGAGAAATGTGGAATTTGCGTGAGCTTGCCGGGTAATACGTGTGAGAGAATCATGTGAGCTGTATGAATCCGTTATAAAGATAATCAGGTGATTTTGTGGGGACCATTTTTTGGTGAGTCACTGATATTGTTTGTTTGTAGCATGATGACAGAGTTTATAGAAACATTGTGGTCCTGCTAATAACTTTGTTGAATTTTCACTGCAAAAACTGACTTTTTACTGCCCTTATTTTACTGCTGTAAAAACTTGCAATTTGTTTTGTTTGTTTTTACTTCTTTGGATCATAAATTCTGATTTGTTGGATTGCTTACATTTCGCGTAGTAACTTTTCATTTTCTTCATGACAGGGTAACAACTTGAGTAATATGATGGGCCATGCTTGGAGCAACATCAGTGTGAGGCTTGGAAAGAGATCGAGCTTTGTATGGCATACAAGTATCATTCCTTGTAAAGCTTAACTGAAGGTTAGTACGATATTTAAAAAGGTGAGTAACGAATGACCTTTCTGATACTTATGCCTAAACACCCCTCCTGCTGCGATTTAGTTTATTCAATGACCCCATGGTGTCTTGTCTTTTGTAGATGAAGCCATGAAGAAATCGAAGCCATGAAGGATGAGGAAGACTCAGAGTTGCAATCTAAAATGCTGTCATGGTTTGTATTTAAGAACCATTTTGATGCTCACTGTATGTATTATGATTCTCATTAATGGCTACCCTTTTTAATTTCCAATGAACTTTTGCTGCTTACAGAACTTTCACTACTCCTCTGCACTAAATGGAAAACCTGCAGGGTCTTCAAGTTGACATTCCACATGCCGATCGTCATCCAGCACTGTAGGAACATGGGCATAGGGATGGTGATGATCCTCTTCTGGCTTGGGCGTCGGATCAGATCTGAAGAAATGGCCTCTCGCGAGTTGTGCCAACTAAACTGAATGGTAAGGCCTTATTACTGATACCTATTTGGAATCAATTGATTATTCAGATTCAATTATGAACCTGGCCTACCTCAAGGATAACTAGAACTCAATGCTACTGAATTTTCTCTATGTTTTCCGTATAATACGCGACGCATTACTTTTGGATGCAGGTGACGGCCTGAAGAGTACCAGAGACATGATTTACCGTGGCAGAATACCTGGAGTTATAGCTGGGGATTGGTGCTCAATTCTTTCAGTTGGCCAAAATACACATCATTTATACAGCGTGGTTTTGGGCTTTCATCAAGCTGTTTGCCAATAGTATTGAAAGAATGACATATGGCTTCAACATTTTCCTCAGCTGGACAGACTTTGCTGTCAGAAACTCCCAAAAGCTCCTGAACAATGTGACGGACAATCTTTTCAGGAACCATCTTTTGCTTCAGCAGCTCACCACTTAAACGGATATTTCCAAGGGTATGAATCTTGACAACTCTTGATTGATCAAGTAGTGCAATTTATACTGAGTTCTTCACATCCCTTTGACTGTTTGTATTGTTATCCATATTGACCTTCCTTGCCTTCTGAATTTGCATCAATTTATATTCTGATTCAATTTCCTTTTGTGCATTTGAATTTTTTGAATGAAATGTTTATGACAAGGAATCTTGAATAATTGAACCATCCTCTCATATTCTTGGACTGAATTTGTATCCATTATTTCCTCATGCTTGAAATGATCTCTGCTACCAGCTCTTGTTATGGTTGTCTGAAATCTTTTTTTCATTCTCATAATTTTATTTGTTGAAAGTTTCTCTAATAACTTGCAATAGCTTTGTCAAACAGATCATGTTGATGCTTCTTGAAGGCATTGAAGGCATTGTGTAATCATTTGAACTGAAGTTGGTAGCTGCTGAAGCTTGTTGTTAGTGTTGGATGTCGCAGGATTGGATCTCATTCCTCTTGGTGTACTCGATTCTGATGTGCAGTGATGGATTTGCTCATCAATATTTTAGGACTTGGTTTGTTCAAGTGGCTACCGCTTGCCTTGACTTGTGATAACGAGAAAAAGTATCATTTTATTGCTATGTTTCAATGCCGTTTTATCGCACATTTGTCGTTTTAACACCCGATTCCTCGAGTTTTCTTTGTCATTTTAAAGGTATATCAATTATAGAGCTAAATCATGAGCCACAAGTGAAATGAGCAAAAACAACCATGAAAAGAAGAAGAAAAGAGGAATTCTGCATAATCTGCATTTTTTGTAACTGTCACGACCGTCACCTAGGAGTCACGATTGTGACACGCTAAAAGGAGCAGTCACGGTCGTCACCAGTCCCTCACGACCGTGACGCGCGTATTACAGGGGAGACGAGCGTGACACCCTTGTCACGAACGTGACAAGGGGAATTTAGGTTAACTTGCTGAGAATTGGTCATGTACGTGTGTGCTACGTGAAGTCAACTTTCCTAATCTCCCGCAGACCAAGTAATTCAATTTTTCCCTGGATTTTCTCAGCATCTACGAAGCCCAAGGCATTATTCCAACTGCCAAGCCCAAATTGTTTCCTATAAATAGCTTAGTTTCAAAGAACAATTTACAGAGTTTTATTTTAATTTTTCTTGCGGAAGCTCTGCCGTATTTCCTTTGCACCCTAGTTTATTTTATTCTTTTCAGCATTTGTTTAGTTCTTGCTTTAATTTTCTGTATCCCAACCAATCAAATAAAAATTTCCAACATTAGGAAATTGTTATAATTTAATTTCTTTCAAAGCCTTCAGAAATTCTTTTTGTAATTTTATTTCCGATTCCGGTCCGTACTCCGAGCTTGCCAGATTGTGGAAGAAGGAGTCTAACATTATATTTGTTATTCAGGTTTTTATTTAATTTGCATTTATATTAATGTTAAGAATCTATTTTATAATGCATATTTTATTTTGTATTTCTCTATTTCTGCATCTGTCTGGTACAACAATCATGAGTAGCTAAACACTTTAGGCGGTATGTAATTAAAATCAACTAAATCGGTAAAATCAATTCTAGGCTTAAAATAATAAAGAACTTAAAATTTTGGCTGTGACTTTTTATAATAAAATCAATCTTTTTGTTACGAGAGTAAGGAAAGTGTAATAGGTTAGGTCGAGACCACGAGAGTGTGAGATTTTAACCAGATAGCTAAAGTTAGGCATTTAATTTAAACACAGCGAGAGCGCTTTAAAATGAATTAGACTTATTAAGTTTCCAAAAATTATTTCTAAACACTTATGGGCTAGCGAGAGCAGGCATAGGGCTTTAGGGGTAAGATCTGAGATAAGACCACGAGAGTGTGAGTTAAAGATATTTAAACTGGTAACCTCTACAGAATAGATTAAGTGAACCATCCTTATAAGCCTAGATTAGATTGACCCGTCTAAGTTAACATAATTACATACCAACCGCCTTATTATTATTTTATTAAACTAAAATTTAATTCCCGCCTTTAATCCTTAAAAACAACCAAAAAATCGTGACAACCATTCACCTTAGCTAAACTAGTAAATCCTCTAGCACTAAGTAATCATAAAGTCCCTATGGGATCGATAATCTTAAATATTACTTCGATAGGCTGTGTGCTTGCAGTTAAGATACCGCTAGACACATATTAGAGTACGTCTTTAGCCCATCAACTTGCACACCAATTTTGTATGATTTTGCAGGAACACCTTAGTACAACTTCTTGTTTTGGCTGCAACTTCTTTTGGAAAATTTCATTTGTAGTGTTTGGAAGCTCTTTTAGAAATTCATTGTACAGTAGGCATGGAGTACAGGCATTGTTTTGTCCATAGGTTTATTTAGAATAGGTAGTGGTATAAGTAGTAATGAAAGGATATTGGTGATGCACGTTAGCTTATGAAATGGAGCACAGAGACTTAATCCATGAGAGCATTGAATTGTAAAGGAAACGGTATAATGTGTGACGGCACCACAAATGGAAATGGCATGATTTTGGCCTTTCAAATAAACTTGGACATTGTAAATTTTCCCTCTTGCTTGTTATCCTAAAGCTTGGTAATGAAATGAAGCTTCGTAAATTTGCTTTGATGCTATAGAATCTCAATATTCACTACTGTAGCTTATTAATGACTCGTGACCTTTATTCTGCTGTTTTTTATTATTTTATTTAAGAAATTGAACATGAAAGCCTTGAATTCAATTAATGACAAAATGGTGACCCCACTTGTTGGATCTTAGCACAAGAATGAGACCTTCCGCAAAATGTATTTGTGAATGAGTAACACATATCTCAACGTCTAAAAGAAACATGCCAAAATCCATGCTTGAATTTTCTTTGAAGAATATTATGAACAAGAATGATATCCCTCAAAATTAGGAGCCAAGTTCAACAATAATTCACCTAGAATGGTAGTCATCTTGAACTCTCCTTGAATTAATACTACCTTGACTTTAGACAATCGAAAACCCTTTAGGCAATACTAAGGACCACACGAACATACCATCTTGTCCAAACAATATTAGGTCAAACTCAACCTAATTCTTATCCATCACTACCCATCCACTTGCCTTGAATCACTGATCCATCCCTACCAGATCTTAGCTTTGATAACAAAAAAACAAAAGAGAGATACAACACCTCTTTCTGCCCCTTTTTTTTAATTTCGAAGGACGGTTAGTAATCATAACAAAATGAAAGTAAAACTAAATGGGTAGGACAAATTTGAGGTATGACAGTATGCTTGTTTCGGGATGTCATTTCATTTGCATACTTCATTCAATAAAATCAATGGACGTTTCGTTTTCGTAAATATTGTGCTCCTTGTCTTTCTTTTCATTTTATTATTTTTTTGTCAGCTATGTGTTCTTACACACACCCACATCACTAAAATACAGATCCTCATTCACTCTGGATCCTGTTGATAACAGTTCTACTATTGCCAATTATGACTTTGAGAATCCAATCTATCAAGCTGAAGATGGAAAGGAGGAAGATTGTGAAGTACCTGTAGAGCTTGCCAGGTTGTTACAACAAGAAGAGAAAGCTATACAGCCACATGAAGAGCCAATCGAAGTTGTGAACCTGGGAACTGAGGAAAATAGAAAAGAGGTCAAGATAGGGGTTGAATTAGAAGATGGTGTTAAGAACAGACTAGATTAGATTGACCCGCCTAAGTTAACATAATTACATACCGACCGCCTTATTATTATTTTATTAAACTAAAATTTAATTCCCGCCTTTAATCCTTAAAAACAACCAAAAAATCGTGACAACCATTCACCTTAGCTAAACTAGTAAATCCTCTAGCACTAAGTAATCATAAAGTCCCTGTGGGATCGATAATCTTAAATATTACTTCGATAGGCTGTGCGCTTGCAGTTAAGATACCGCTAGACACATATTAGAGTACGTCTTTAGCCCATCAAGTTTTTGGCGCCGTTGCCGGGGACCTTAATTTAGTTACTAGTGCACTTTAGAGTAGCATTGTCTAGACTAAGGTAACAACTATTTTCTTTTCTTAATCTAATCTCCCGAGTGTATGCCAAGTACTCGCTCTCAAGGCGAAGACTTGCAACCTCTAATCCCAGAATCGGAACGCTTCTTACACGTAAGAAGACGAATATTCGATTACGAACAAAATTACAACATTCCAGATCTTCAAATAGATTCACCTAAACCAGTCGGAACATCAAAGAACGCAGAGATGGATGAAGAACCGAATCATCCACTCAAATATTACGCTAGTCCTTCGCAAGCTGAACTGCATTCCAGCATTGCCGCACCGGCTATCAACCGAAACGATTTCGAACTGAAAACTTCGCTGATATCAGCCGTGCAACAAAATCAATTCGTCGGAAATCCTACCGAGGATCTGAACCTTCATCTTTCGATATTCGTGGAATACGCAGATACCGTAAAAGCCAATGGAGTTACCCAAGAAGCTATCAGACTACGTCTTTTTCCTTTTTCACTTCGAGACAGAGCGAGAGCCTGGCTTCAATCTCTACCCTCGAATTCAGTAACTACGTGGGAGGAACTAAAGAGAGTTTTCTTGACCAGATATTTCCCACCTAGCAAGACAGCTATGCTAAGAGCTCAGATCAACGGATTTAAGCAAAAGGAAAACGAGTCACTTTTCGAAGCTTGGGAACGATACAAAGATATGATGAGACTTTGTCCACATCACGGATTAGTAGAATGAATGGTCATCCATACCTTCTACAATGGACTCTTGTACAATACAAGAATGACAATTGACACTGCCGCAGGCGGTGCACTAATGGACAAAGAATATAACGATGCTTATGCACTTATCGAGAGTATGGCTCAAAACCATTACCAATGGGGAAGCGAGAGAGTCGCAATTGAGAAACCAACAAAAGGAGGTATGTACGAAGTGAGTAGTATGGACCAAGTCAATGCAAAGTTTGACCAACTAAACCAAAAGATCGACAACTTGGCCATAACACCAACAGCCACCGTGGCTGCAGTAACACCTAACTGTGAGTTATGTGGAGTTCCAGGACATGATGTCCCTGATTGTCAACTATTAACAGGAATTCCCACAGATCAAGTGAATTATGCTCAAGGAAACCCGTACTCAAACACATACAACCCAGGTTGGAAGAATCATCCGAACTTCTCCTATAAGAACAACAATGCTTTATACGCACCAGGTCAAGCACCAGCTACACAACCAGGATATCAAAAGACTGCTCCTAATGTCCCTAGGAAATCGAACCTTGATTTGATGATGGAGAACTTCATAGCTAACCAATCTCAAACAAACAAGGACTTCTTAAACCAAAACATACACACTAGTGAGCAGATTAAGCAATTAGTGAGCAAGGTAGATGCGTTAGCTACACATAACAAAATGCTTGAAACTCAGATTTCACAAGTAGCTCAACAACAAGCACCTACCGCTGCACCAGCTGGAGTATTTCCTGGACAACCTCAACCTAATCCGAAAGGACAGGCCAATGCTGTGATATTAAGAAGTGGCAAGGAACTTGACGGACCTACCGATCCAAGACTTGACAATCCAGCCATGTACCAAAAACCGGATAAACCGACTGAAGTGGTGAATGAACCAGAAGAAAAGGAAGATGATAATCAAGAGGCAGTGGAGAAAGAAAATCCTTATGTGCCTCCACTACCCTATAAACCACCAATTCCGTACCCTCAGAGATTAACCAATTCCAAGACGATGGGCCAGTTTAAAAAATTTGTTGAACTTCTGAAACAGTTGAATATTACTATCCCATTTACAGAAGCTATCACTCAAATGCCCTCGTATGCTAAGTTTTTCTAGGAAATCTTATCCAATAAGAAAAAGATAGAGGATAACGGAACCGTTACACTTACTGCTGAGTGTAGCGCAATAATTCAGAATAATATGCCTCCTAAGCTAAAAGATCCAGGAAGTTTCTCTATAACCTGTGTAATAGGAAAATTCGTCATTGACAAAGCTCTATGCGATTTAGGAGCCAGTATCAGTGTTATGCCCTTAACGATTTGCTAAAGGCTAGACATGGGAGACCTAAGACCAACTAAAATGTCTGTTTAACTAGCCGATCGCTCTATTAAATATCCTGTAGGCATACTAGAAAACGTCCCAGTACGTATAGGACAATTCTATATTCCTACCGATTTCATAATCATGGACATCTCTGAAGACTCCATTACACCTATCATACTAGGAAGACCATTCTTAGCTACCGCCGGAGCTATTATAGACGTAAAGAAAGGAAAGCTAACCTTTGAAGTGGGTGAAGAGAAAGTTGAATTTATTTTAACACAATTCTTACAATCACCAGCTATAGAGGATACATGCTATCTATTGGACGTAATTGACGAATGTGTAAGAGAAATGGAAATGAAAGAAACTACCTATTCTGAAATTATGAAAATTCAAATCCCTCCGATTTTCGAAGATGATAATTGGCGTGAACCATATCAGGATGATAGTCTAAGCGAAAGTTTAGCACTTACACCAGATCCCATGCCAAGTAAGAATAAACCTACATTAGGGTTAAAAACTTTACCTAAGAACCTAAGATACGAATTCTTAGACACTGAGTGTACAAGACCAGTTATAATCAATTCCAGTTTAGGAACAATTGAAACAAAGAAACTTTTAGATGTCTTAAAGAAATATCCAACTGCATTAGGATATAACATATCTGATCTCAAAGGAATATGCCCTTCAATCTGTATGCATCGTATTCTGCTAGAAGAAGATTGCAAAACCTCCAGAGAATCTCAAAGGAGAATTAACCCAATCCTTAGCATTGTAGTAAAGGAAGAAGTTAAGAAACTACTAGATGTTGGAATAATATATCCAATCTCTGATAGTAAATGGGTTAGTCCAGTACATGTAGTACCAAAGAAAGGAGGTATCACTGTTGTGAAAAAACGCTAAAGGCGAATCGATATCGCAAAGAGTAGTGACAGGACATAGAGTGTGCATCGATTATCGTAAACTAAACAAAGCCACTCGAAAAGATCATTTCCCGCTACCTTTTATAGATCAAATGTTAGAACGATTAGCCAAGCATTCATATTTCTGTTATCTTGATGGTTACTCAGGATTTTTCCAAATCCCTATCCACCCAGATGATCAAGAGAAGACTACATTCACATGCCCTTATGGAACGTTTGCTTATAGACGAATGCCCTTTGGATTATGCAACGCTCCTGCAACCTTTCAAAGATGTATGATGTCAATCTTTGCAGATTTTATAGACAACATCATGGAAGTGTTCATGGACGACTTCTCTGTATGCGGGCAAAGTTTTGAAGGATGTTTATCAAATTTAGAAATGGTGTTAGAAAGATGTGTAAAAGTAAACCTCGTGCTTAACTGGGAGAAATGTCATTTCATGGTCAGAGAAGGAATCGTACTAGGACACGTTATATCTGACAAGGGAATTGAAGTTTATAAAGCTAAGATAGAAGTCATAAAAGATCTTCAACCCCCTAAAACCGTTCGAGAAATACGAAGCTTTTTAGGACACGCCGGTTTCTACCGACGATTCATCAAAGATTTCTCGAAGATCACTAAACCTCTTACCAGTTTATTAATGAAAGACGCTGAGTTCATATTCAATGAAGATTGTCTTAAAGAATTCGAAACTTTAAAAACAGCCCTCATCACCGCACCAATCATGCAACCCCCTGACTGGAGATTACCTTTCGAAATCATGTGCGATGCGAGTGACTATGTTGTAGGCGCAGTTCTAGGCTAGAGGAAGGACAAGAAACTTAATGCGATTTACTATGCCAGTAGAACCTTAGATTCTGCTCAGATGAACTACGCCACTACTGAAAAAGAATTGTTAGCAGTTGTCTTTGCGCTTGACAAATTCCGTTCTTACCTAGTGGGAGCGAAAATAATCGTTTACACAGACCACGCTGCTATCAGATATCTATTAACTAAGAAAGATGCTAAACCAAGACTCTTGAGATGGATTCTACTCTTACAAGAGTTTGATCTCGAAATAAAAGATAAGAAAGGTACTGAAAACGTCGTAGCGGACCATTTATCTAGAATAGAAGGTATTAAACCAGAACAAGTGCCGATTAACGATGATTTTCCGTATGAACAGCTGATAGCACAAATAGGAAGCGACCCAGTTCAGTTAGACATAGATGAACCAGAACCCGTGGAAACAATCCAAACAACTGTAGGACTGCCATGGTACGTTGACATTGTCAACTACCTAGCTGCAGGAGCTCTTCCACCTGACTTAACCTATCAGCAGAAAAAGAAATTCTTTCACAATCTCAAACATTACTATTGGGATGAACCATTATTGTTCAAAAGAGGACCCGATGGAATCTTTCGTCGATGTATTCCTGAAGAAGAAATAGAAGATGTCATTTCTCATTGCCATTCATCTCCTTATGGTGGACATGCAAGCACTTCCTAGACTTGTGCAAAAATCTTACATGTCGGCCTATTCTGGCCTAATTTATGGAAAGATGTCCACATTGCTGTTATAAATTGCGATCGGTGTCAACGCACCGGTAATATTTCAAGAAGAGATGAAATGCCTCAAAAAGGAATATTATAAGTAGAAGTCTTTGACGTCTGGGGAATAGATTTCATGGGACCATTCCCATCCTCTTTCGGTAATAATTACATACGCGTAGCTGTCGATTACGTTTCAAAATGGATTGAGGCTATAGCTTCTCCTACCAATTACACACGAGTAGTAATAAAGCTTTTCAAAAATATAATCTTTCCCAGATTTGGTGTGCCAAGACTCGTCATAAGTGACGGTGGCTCGCACTTCATTTCAAAAATCTTTGACAAATTACTATCTATGTATGGAGTCAGACACCGTGTGGCAACACCATATCATCCACAAACAAGTGGACAGGTCGAAGTCTCGAACAGAGAAATTAAACAAATCTTAGAAAAGACTGTCGCCATATCTCAGAAAGATTGGTCATCTAAACTTAATGAAGCTTTATGGGCTTATAGGACAGCTTACAAGACACCCATAGGAACTACACCTTTCAAATTAGTATATGGAAAGTCTTGTCATCTCCCGGTAGAACTAGAACACAAAGCATATTGGGCGATCAAAACTCTCAATATAAACTATAATGCTGCAGGAGAAAAGCGAATCCTCGATATTAAAGAATTAGAAGAGTTAAGGTTAGACGCTTATGAGAATGCTAAGATATATAAAGAAAGAACTAAGCGATGTCACGATAAACGCCTATCTAGGAAAGAATTTAGTGTGGGAGACGTTGTACTCCTCTTTAATTCAAGACTTAGGCTCTTTCCTGGAAAACTAAAATCTAGATGGTCAGGACCCTTTGAAATAACTAGAGTGTTCCCGAGCGGAGCGATAGAAATTAAGGGTAGGAATAGTGAACCGTTCATAGTAAACGGACAACGTTTAAAACATTACCATAAAGTTGAAAATAGAGATTATGCAAATAGTCTAAGGCTTTTAGAGTTGTCCACTAATTTCCCTGATTAATCTGCACCTAAGCATTACGTCAGGCTTTTGACGATAAAAACAGTGCTTAGTGGGAGGCAACCCATTTAATAATTTAATAATTTAATCCTTTAATCATTTTATCATTTATCGTTATATTGTTTTGTCATTTTATTGTTTTACAGTTTTATTTCATTATTATTATTGCTTTTATTTATGCATTTATTTATTTTCTTATTTTCCTTATTTTAATTTTTAAATCACTTTTACAGATTTTCTAAAGTCTTTTCCACTTTCCTTCTCCCCCTGATTTGTTTCCTCCATATTTACACTAACTATGGCTAACCAACCGAGAAACATTATGGAAACCAAATTTAGAGGTAGGAACCAAAGAATGAAATTTGAAGAGTTATCACAGAGACCAATGGATTTGACTCTGTACCCGGATGATCTGACTATGGAAACCTTAGGTATACATGATAGCATCCTATACTTGTTTAACCAACTTGGATGGGAGAATGCATTGATTAAACAAAAGTTTGTGACTTACCGCGAGCTCACTCTTGAGTTCCTAAGCTTGTTAATTTACTTACCCGAGCGTGATTTTGGATTCAGGAAAGGATTTATCAATTTCCGCCTATTCGGAATAGAATATGACTTTAACCATAGAGAACTAGCTGACTTATTAGGATTCCCTAGTGGACCCTTTGCTTTTACTACCACACAGGTAGAATTGATGGACATTGAGCTGGACTTCTTTTGGGGAACCTTAATCGGAAATTATCATCCTGAACCAAATAACATGAACAATGATGAGATACATAACCCTGCTATCCTCTATTTCCATAAGATCCTTGCCCACACCTTCTTTGGAAAAGAAGAAAACCTTACTGGAGTATCTAAAGATGAGATATTCATTATGTCATGTCTGACTAATGGACAGCCAGTCAATGGTGTGCCTTTCATGATGCAAACCTTCACCCGAATCCAAGAAGAACCTGATCTACCCATATTGGTAGGAGGTCTTGTCACCATGATTGCTGATGCCTTAGGACTTAGATACCAATTACACAGGTGCAACCGTTTAGGTACCATCCGTCCTATGAATCTTAACGTTTGCTTTAACCGCCATATCATAAGAAATTTAGGACAACCACCTTTCGAGTACCTAATCAGGAATGAAGTAGTAACCCTTTTCACACTACCAAACCATGCTAGAGTCAGTGTTCACAATAAAAATAATTGGCTTTATGAGCTTACCCCTCCTGACTATCCATCCACTCCTGAAGCACCTCAATCTTACAAGATAAGGGATGATATAATGACCGATGTAGAAAGTGACCCTGAGACACCTCCTGGTTACCATGACATTGCACACACTGATGAAGTGATTGAAACCCCTGAAGTGAATCAAGTAGAATATGCTGACAACTTAAAGAAAATCATGAATACTCTTGAAGTTTACCAAGCCGATATAAATATTGTTAAAGATGAGATTAAAAGCATGCGATTGGACGTTATAGGTTTAACTGACATAACGTGTGAGCAATTCTACCACCTGAACTCCGCAATTGAAGATTTGAAGAAGCACTTTTGAAAATGCTGTAGTGATCTAACTTATTTTACTTCCTGTTTTCGTTTCTAGTTAGTTTAACATTTCGCAAACATTTTTCATACATTATTTTTATTAATGTAATTTTCCTTCAATTATATCAAAAGCAAAGCATTTCTAGTTTTACCATTTTTTCCAATTTAATCAATTTCTATGATTTCCATTAGTTACTGTTATATTTAAATTGATTAATGTTTTATATAATTTCTCGTGTGATGAAATTTGCTAATTTATGTTGATATAATTTATTTATATTGTTTGTGTTATTATCAATTGAGAAGTGATAATAAAAGAAAAAACATTTTATTGAACGTGTGAGATAATGCATCCTGTGAAGAAAATATTCTAAGTTTTAATCCCTCACGGTCGTCGTCACACTCTCACGATCGTGACAAGCTAATTAGCGCGTCACGACCGTCATCAAACCCTCACGACCGTGACGACCTCTGTTATAGGAATTCTGAGAAACAGAACTGTTCTTCTTCGCAGGAACCTCTTTTTCAACTTCCACAAAATTTAGAAACCCCCCATTATCTCTTCCAAATCCCGTAACCTCCAATTACCCTAAATAAATTCCATTAACCTCTCCATTATTTCCAAACCTCTCACATTAACTTCTTTCACTATAATCAGAACCAATTTCTTCACATTTTTCACTTTTCTCACAAAACTCAAAAACCTCTCATCTACCATTCCCGTACTTGCATGCAATGGAAGAAATTCAGTTTAGAGATGGTGAGCATGGAGAAAATCAGAGACAAAAGTTCATCAGGTTTTAGAACCGTGGCGTTCAACCCACTCGGTACGTCGACACTGACTGTTTGAGGGAGTTGGGACTGCTCAACGGTGTGAAGCTCCTGCTTCGGAAGGTTGGTTTGTGGCACTTATGCAGTCAACCCCAGCCTACATTCGAACTCCTGACATTGGAATTTCTGAGTTCGTTTCATTATATCACTCCTCCCGGTTCACAAAGTCAACTCACCGGCGTTGCTAAATTCAGAATGCTCGGCCGCGAGTTCGAAGTTACACAAACAAGGATCGCCGAACTGCTAGGTTTCGATCACGGCGACGATGCGCATCTCCGCGTGCCGGACAACTTCAGTGAAACCGCTTTCACCTTATGGCACAACATCACCAACACCCGTGCCACTGCCTTTCAGAGCCTGAATGCTACGCATATCCATAACCCGGCGATCCGATACTTTCATCGCATCATCTGCAATACCATTTTTGCAAGAGAGAGCAATCACAAGCTGAACTCCAAGGAGCTCTTGTTCTTGCACTGCGCCTTAAATGACGAGCGCATCAATGTTGCCCCATTCCTGTTGTCCCATATCCAGTCCGTAGCGCAAAGAGGCGCAACCCCCTTCTACATAGGCGGGATTGTCACCACCCTCGCCATTCAGCTGGATCTTGGTGACTTGATTATCAATTTGCCTCGCAGAGCCGCAGAGTTGTTAACAAAGAACTATTGCAGGTCCGCCCACTTGATTTCTCAGAGAGAGGATGGCAGGTTCAGCCCTGTTATCCAAGGCACTGTTTATCACCACATCACCTTGTCGTGTCGTGACCGCATCGATCCGTCCAACCGAGCCAACTGGCTATTTGCTTTACTGGATGCTGTCGGCCACGCCCCCTTTATTGATGAGCAAACTGATCCACCAGTGGACGAGATGCAAGACACCATGGATGCAACTGAGCCTGTACAGGACATTCCTGAGTCCTCCACCCGACAGCCACCTGCACAAGAATTCACACTTGAAGACGTCCTCCGTGCGATTCATCAGCAAAACCAGATGAATGCCGCATTGGAGCGAAGGTAAAAAGAGCAACATGATGCATTAATTTTAGCTGTTGCCGCTAACCAGAGGACGAGTGATGAGAAGCTCGGAGAGATCTTTAGCGAGCTAGAGGCTTTGCGAATTGATATCACTACTCTCACCGGCACCGGTTCTGATCCTGAAGCGACTCCGACCAGACGCTCTCGCACCAGAAGCCGAGGCCGTGGTCATCAGCAGCCTTAGTTTTAGTTTTTGTTTTTGTTCTTCCATTTCCGTTGTTTGTATTGTATTTTACCCGCTATTATATCACAACATTGGGGACAATGTCTGATATAGTGTGGGATAGATACCTTTCCTTTTTCCGCATTTCCCTTTCCGTACTTTCTATTCCGTTGTATTTCCTTTTCGTATTTTAATGAAACAGAGTAATATTTGTGCTATTTCTTTAGTTTCGAATTCTCCCCGTTTATTTAGCCATACCGAAAAAAATTTTAATTTTACCTTCGCATTACCTGACTTACCTACGAAATCATAGTTAGGAAGCTGAGAACGATTCAACAAGATCAATACAGTCTTGACACCTTAGACTTCCTACTTAAGCATCCCGTTCCGATAATTGTTACGACTACACCTTAAGTTTCAGTTCAAAAGTAACCCCTAGTAGTTTATACTAGCAGTCAGCACCGTCTGAACACAAACCAAAGTGGGGAGCCGATGAATATAAGTGTTTGATGCCTAATCTATAATGATCCTTCATATCTCGATGCCAATGAAAAGAAATTGCACCAAAGTACACGGTCGCATAAAAGAAACGAGAAGTATGAAAAGGAGTCCATTGCGGGTTGGTTCAGAGGTACCTGGTTCTGAACTTGGTAGGGCGTGCTTCGGCTCGATCCCCCACAACCTCCAAATCGGATAATATACGTAGCGTTGCCACATTCATGTACCAGACCCCGTGCTTATAAAGGATCAAAGTCACTAACCGGCTACTCCACTACGTGCGTGCTAAGGCAAAGGGCTTAATGTGATTGCGCTAGAATGAAACCGGGTGAAATAAGATCGAAAGACTCTAGGTGGAATCGTAACGCAATTACCGAATGTTTCGTTTAACGGGAAGTCGACGACTTAGCTTGTTGCTTGTGTCATTAGTGTATCGTTAGTGTTTTACTCTAGTATTGGTTCATCTGACAAAACGATTCCTCGTATGGTTTGTTATGTGTGTGCGTCGATGAAAACCTGTTCGATCATTTTTCAACCGACTATTTGCTTGAGGACAAGCAAAGGTTTAAGTTTGGGGAAGTTTGATAACGAGAAAAAGTATCGTTTTATTGCTATGCTTCAATGCCGTTTTATCGCACATTTGTCGTTTTAACACCCGATTCCTCGAGTTTTCTTTGTCATTTTGCAGGTATATCAATTATAGAGCTAAATCATGAGCCACAAGTGAAATGAGCAAAAACAACCATGAAAAGAAGAAGAAAAGAGGAATTCTGCATAATCTGCATTTTTTGTAACTGTCACGACCGTCACCTAGGAGTCACGACCGTGACACGCTAAAAGGAGCAGTCACGGTTGTCACCAGTCCCTCACGACCGTGACGCGCGTATTACAAGGGAGACGAGCGTGACACCCTTGTCACGAACGTGACAAGGGGAATTTAGGTTAACTTGCTGAGAATTGGTCATGTACGTGTGTGCTACGTGAAGTCAACTTTCCTATTCTCCCGCAGACCAAGTAATTCAACTTTTCCCTGGATTTTCTCAGCATCTACGAAGCCCAAGGCATTATTCCAACTGCCAAGCCCAAATTGTTTCCTATAAATAGCTTAGTTTCAAAGAACAATTTACAGAGTTTTATTTTAATTTTTCTTGCGGAAGCTCTGCCGTATTTCCTTTGCACCCTAGTTTATTTTATTCTTTTCAGCATTTGTTTTGTTCTTGCTTTAATTTTCTGTATCCCAACCAATTAAATAACAATTTCCAACATTAGGAAATTGTTATAATTTAATTTCTTTCAAAGCCTTCAGAAATTCTTTTTGTAATTTTATTTCCGATTCCGGTCCGTACTCCGAGCTTGCCAGATTGTGGAAGAAGGAGTCTAACATTATATTTGTTATTCAGGTTTTTATTTAATTTGCATTTATATTAATGTTAAGAATCTATTTTATAATGCATATTTTATTTTGTATTTCTCTATTTCTGTATCTGTCTGGTACAACAATCATGAGTAGCTAAACACTTTAGGCGGTATGTAATTAAAATCAACTAAATCGGTAAAATCAATTCTAGGCTTAAAATAATTAAGAACTTAAAATTCTGGCTGTGACTTTTTATAATAAAATCAATCTTTTTGTTACGAGAGTAAGGAAAGTGTAATAGGTTAGGTCGAGACCACGAGAGTGTGAGATTTTAACCAGATAGCTAAAGTTAGGCATTTAATTTAAACACAGCGAGAGCGCTTTAAAATGAATTAGACTTATTAAGTTTCCAAAAATTATTTCTAAACACTTATGGGCTAGCGAGAGCAGGCATAGGGCTTTAGGGGTAAGATCTGAGATAAGACCACGAGAGTGTGAGTTAAAGATATTTAAACTTGTAACCTCTACAGAATAGATTAAGTGAACCATCCTTATAAGCCTAGATTAGATTGACCCGCCTAAGTTAACATAATTACATACCGACCGCCTTATTATTATTTTATTAAACTAAAATTTAATTCCCGCCTTTAATCCTTAAAACAACCAAAAAATCGTGGCAACCATTCACCTTAGCTAAACTAGTAAATCCTCTGGCACTAAGTAATCATAAAGTCCCTGTGGGATCGATAATCTTAAATATTACTTCGATAGGCTGTGCGCTTGCAGTTAAGATACCGCTAGACACATATTAGAGTACGTCTTTAGCCCATCAACTTGCACACCAATTTTGTATGATTTTGCAGGAACACCTTAGCACAACTTCTTGTTTTGGCTGCAACTTCTTTTGGAAAATTTCATTTGTAGTGTTTGGAAGCTCTTTTAGAAATTCATTTTACAGTAGGCATGGAGTACAGGCATTATTTTGTCCATAGGTTTATTTAGAATAGGTAGTGGTATAAGTAGTAATGAAATGATATTGGTGATGCACGTTAGCTTATGAAATGGAGCACAGAGACTTAATCCATGAGAGCATTGAATTGTAAAGGAAACGGTATAATGTGTGACGGCACCACAAATGGAAATGGCATGATTTTGGCCTTTCAAATAAACTTGGACATTGTAAATTTTCCCTCTTGCTTGTTATCCTAAAGCTTGGTAATGAAATGAAGCTTCGTAAATTTGCTTTGATGCTATAGAATCTCAATATTCACTATTGTAGCTTATTAATGACTCATGACCTTTATTCTGCTGTTTTTTATTATTTTATTTAAGAAATTGAACATGAAAGCCTTGAATTCAATTAATGACAAAATGGTGACCCCACTTGCTGGATCTTAGCACAAGAACGAGACCTTCCGCAAAATGTATTTGTGAATGAGTAACATATATCTCAACGTCTAAAAGAAACATGCCAAAATCCATGTTTGAATTTTCTTTGAAGAATATTATGAACAAGAATGATATCCCTCAAAATTAGGAGCCAAGTTCAACAATAATTCACCTAGAATGGTAGTCATCTTGAACTCTCCTTGAATTAATACTACCTTGACTTTAGACAATCGAAAACCCTTTAGGCAATACTAAGGACCACACGAACATACCATCTTGTCCAAACAATATTAGGTCAAACTCAACCTAATTCTTATCCATCACTACCCATCCACTTGCCTTGAATCACTGATCCATCCCTACCAGATCTTAGCTTTGATAACAAAAAAACAAAAGATAGATACAACACCTCTTTCTGCCCCTTTTTTTTAATTTCGAAGGACGGTTAGTAATCATAACAAAATGAAAGTAAAACTAAATGGGTAGGACAAATTTGAGGTATGACAGTATGCTTGTTTCGGAATGTCATTTCATTTGCATACTTCATTCAATAAAATCAATGGACGTTTCGTTTTCGTAAATATTGTGCTCCTTGTCTTTCTTTTCTTTTTATTATTTTTTGTCAGCTATGTGTTCTTACACACACGCACATCACTAAAATACAGATCCTCATTCACTCTGGATCCTGTTGATAACAGTTCTACTATTGCCAATTATGACTTTGAGAATCCAATCTATCAAGCTGAAGATGGAAAGGAGGAAGATTGTGAAGTACCTGTAGAGCTTGCCAGGTTGTTACAACAAGAAGAGAAAGCTATACAGCCACATGAAGAGCCAATCGAAGTTGTGAACCTGGGAACTGAGGAAAATAGAAAAGAGGTCAAGATAGGGGTTGAATTAGAAGATGGTGTTAAGAACAGACTAATCCAAATGTTACGTGACTATGTGGAAATCTTTGCTTGGTCGTATGAAGATATGCCAGGGTTGGATACAGACATTGTGGTTCACCGTTTACCGGTAAAAGAAGATTGTCGTCCAAAGAAGCAGAAGGTTCGTCGCATGCGTCCTGAAATGTCAGAAAAGATTAAATCAGAGGTAATGAAACAGTTTGATGCAGGGTTCTTAGCTTTGACTTCTTATCCTTAATGGGTTGCAAATGTGGTACCAGTACCTAAGAAGGATGGTAAGGTACGCATGTGTGTAGATTACAGGGATTTGAACAAGGCCAATCCTAAAGATGACTTTCCACTTCCACATATCGATGTTTTGGTATACAACACTGCTCAGCATAAGGTATTCTCTTTCATGGATGGTTTCTCTGGTTACAATCAGATCAAGATGGAACCTGAAGATATGAAGAAGACTACATTTGTTACACAGTGGGGAAATTTTTGTTATAAGGTGATGCCATTTGGTTTGAAGAACGTCGGGGCAACATATTAGCGTGCTATGGTGGCTTTGTTTCATGATATGATTCACCATGAGATAGAGGTATATGTGGATGATATGATAGCCAGGTCCCAGAATGAGGAACAACACCTTGAGCACCTACACAAGTTGTTTGAGAGGTTGAAGAAGTATAAACTAAGATTGAATCCAAACAAGTGTACTTTTGGAGTTAGGTCTGGTAAACTCTTGGGTTTCATTATCAGTGGAAAAGGTATTGAAGTGGATCCTGCAAAAGTAAAAGCTATACAGGAGATGTCGGCTCCCCGTACTGAAAAGGAAGTTAGAGGTTTCTTGGGACGACTGAATTACATTGCAAGATTTATTTCCCAGCTAACTGCTACCTGTGAGCCAATCTTCAAGTTGTTGAAGAATGATCAGGTAATGGAATGGAATGACGAGTGCCAGGTAGCTTTTGATGAAATCAAGAGATACCTCCAAGAACCCCCAGTTTTGATGCCACCAGTTGATGGAAGACCCTTGATTATGTACTTAACAGTATTAGACAATTCAATGGGGTGTGTGTTGGGGCAACATGACGAGTCTGGTAGAAAAGAGCAGGCAATATGCTACCTTAGCAAAAAGTTTACCGACTGTGAAACAAGATACTCACTGCTCGAGAAAACTTGATGCGCTTTCGCATGGGCTGCTCGCCGACTAAGACAGTATATGTTGACTCATACTACCTTGTTGATTTCAAAGATGGATCCAATCAAGTACATATTCGAGAAGCCTGCTCTCTCCGGATGAATAGCGAGATGGCAAATGATTTTAACAGAATATGATATACAGTACACTACTCAGAAGGCCATTAAGAGTAGTGTGGTAGCTGATCATTTAGCTCATCAGGCAGTGGATGATTATCAGTCAATGAATTTTGAGTTCCCGGATGAAGACATTATGATTGTTACTAAAGAACCTGGACAATATGACGGACCTGAACAGGGATCCCGATGGACTATGGTTTTTGATGGAGCTTCTAATGTGCTTGGTAATGGTGTGGTTGTTGTGATCATTTCCCCGGAAGGTTGTCATACCCCAATTACTGCTAGACTATGTTTCTATTGTACCAATAACATGGCTGAATATGAGGCATGTATCATGGGTATCAAAGCTGCCATTGAGATGAAGATTTAGTTTCTGGACGTATACGGAGATTCAGCCCTGGTAGTTAGTCAGATTAAAGGTGATTGGGATACCAAGCATGAAAATCTCATTCCTTACAGAGAGCATGTGTTGTCTTTGATCCCATATTTTGAAGAGATTACCTTTGGACATATTCCACGAAGAAAGAATCAGTTGGCAGATGCATTAGCCACCATGGCATCTATGTTTGAGATTAGCTGGGATGATGAAGATCCCAAGATCACTATTGATAGGTTTGAGAAGCCTGCATATTGTAATGAGATTGATACTGAAGGAATAGAGGGAAAGCCTTGGTTCTATGAAGTGAAAAGGTATCTTGAAGCTCAGGAGTTCCCTGAAGGGGCATCTGTCAATGATAAAAAGTTTCTGAGGAGGATTTCTGCTAAGTTCTTCTTGAGTAATGGAATTTTGTACAAGCGCAATCATGATTCGACTTTGCTTCGTTGTGTGGATAAGAAGGAAGCAACAGAGATTATGGAAGACATGCATGATGGGATTTTTGGCACTCATTCTAGTGGTCATACCATGGCAAAGAATATATTGAGAGCAGGTTACTATTGGTCTACCATGGAAGCTGACTGCTACCAACACTCCAAAACATCTTACAAGTGTCAAATTTATGCTGATAAGGTGCATGTACCTCTAGTTCCGTTGAATGTATTGACTGCTCCTTGGCCTTTTGCCATGTGGGGCATTGATATGATTGGTGAAGATTTCCCACAGCCTGTAAATGCAGACATAGTTAAAAAACACTACGCATAAAAAGAGACCCGCTAGGTTGACTGGCCTAGGCAAAAATAAGGGCATCCCGGAAAACCAAAAGGGTTCGGGCAAAAATTAGGGATATACATATAAAAGAATGTACATCCGGAAAGTCGAAAACCTGAAAAGGCGGCTTGGGCAAAAAAGGGTATCCCGGTGGATTGAAAACCTGAAAAGGAAATATAGGCAAAAGTTAGGGATTAAAGCGTATGACTATGTCTCGTTGGATCACTCATGTAACTCCAACCATTTGTGCTACCTGAATCAAGTTCAAGCAGATAAAGATCAATCCACTCGTTTCCATCTCAACAGCAAAGGATGAGATACTTGAAGATAATGGCAATAGTAGAATTGGAACTCAATAGGATTATTTCTCACATAGTTGTTTTTCTTTGTTTTTGTAAAACTTTTATGACGAATTCCTCTTACTAAGATTTTTATCTCCTTGTACAGACTTGCATGTATATAGGCCATTTTAAAAATAAATAAAGTCTCGTCTTTGAATTCAAATTTACTTTTACTTAAACGAAAACGTCCATTGGTTGTGTTTGAATGTATGTATGCTTTTGAATATGATTGATGTTTACCAGAAATGCATAAAATGCAGTAATAGTATTTACTAAGGACGAACGAAGGTAGGAATTCAACGAAGCTTCGCCGGTCCATCCCCACGGAGTAATCTTTGCGGATATCCTTACAAAGTCTTCAGGTAGTTTCACATCCTCCGAAGAATTAAGTCTCCCAGATTTATGTCCATCTCTTTTATCCTTAGTCAGGATATTCGGGAACTTATTCCTTCAATAAAAAGCACGAAGAACGAAGACGGGAGGTTCTGAGTACCATACTATCAAGCAAGACGGGAACGAAATCCTCATATTCCTCAGCAGCAAGCCGGGATTTATTTTCCCTAGCCAGCAGTTGTTATACAAAGGTATCCAGACACTTCAGGCTACATGATTCATACATACATCATTTACATCATATCACAGCATACGCATCCATAGTGCATAAGACATTTACTTAAGAGCATCATACCATACATGCATACATCAAGTAATCTTGCATAAACTAACCTTTTCTTTTCAGGATAGTTACAGACAGATAAACACTATCAACAATTCAAAACAGTTCAGAGACGATCTATACGAAGATCCAGTACTGATACTTAATTCAGAGATAATCGCTACGAAGATTTATTTATGATGATCAATACTCAAGTTGTCCTTGGAAGGGTACGTAAATGATCTATACGAAGATCTAGTACTTAATCCAGGATATTTCCAGAAGAGATAATCGTTACGAAGATTTATTTCTAATGGTCAACTGTCTTTGGGATAGTATGTAAATGATATATACGAAGATCTAGCACTTAATACAAGAGATTCTTTTAGAAGAAGTTCAGGGGATAATCACCACGAAGATTAATCCTGATATCCTTTTCATCCTTGGGAAATTATGTAAATGGTCTATACGAAGATCTATTACCTAATCCGGGATATTTCCAGAAGAGATAATCGCTACGAAGATTTATTTCTAATGGTTTATGCAACATTTTATCTGTGGGATGGTACATAAATGATCGATACAAAGATCTTGTACTTAGCCCAAGATATTACCAAAAGCAATTCAGAAAAGATCGCCACGAAGATTTGATTCTGATGCTTAAATTAAAGACGATTCAGAGACGATCTATACAAAGATCTAAGTACTGACACCTAATGAAGGATATTCTTTTCCCCCAGAGATAATGCAGAGACGATCTATACGAAGATCTAGTACTGACATTCAACTCAAACCATGTTACAAGAATGATTCAGAGACGGCCTATACGAAGACCTAGTACTGATATCCAGTGACACTATCACCTTCTGATATTATGGATGGCATCTATAAGCCCATCTCCAGTTCCTCTGAGTGGCATCTTTAATCCCATTCCAGCATATACAACTAATCAGTAGTGTTACTTTACGCACTAACGAGTGCAAATTTTTGGGCTTTTGTGTTCAATCCCCTTCAACCTTCCAAGTCACGAATGGCATACAGGCCAATCTAACTCCTCAGGTTTCAGAAAATTGAACAGGGGCAGCTGTTGCACCCCAAAATTTGCCCTCACCTAGACAAGACATTGTGTACTAAGGTGTCCCAAGGTTCACAAGGTTCACAATTAGTCAGAAAGTTTGACAATCCTCTCAGCAAAAGCATCCTCCTAAGCAATGCACCCTAAACTAGGGTTTTGAGTTTCATCAGGCTAAATGGACTTCCAAGGCTTCAAGTGAGCTTCATAGCATCCTACATGTCTTCAAGAAACCCTATGTCAATTTTCAAAGCTTTCCCAAAAGGTTTGCTCAGTCAGATGATCATATATGCAAAAATCAGTCAAAGTAGTTAAAAAGTCAAACTAAGGTCAACGGTGGTCAAACCAAAGTCAAACTTCATGATTTTTTGCCAACATCAAGTATATGAAGTAAAATTCATCATTTGATCAAGGTTTGATCATGATTCATCAAGGAAGTTTCAGATCATCAAGAATCGGGAGTTTCTAAATTAAGGGTTTCACAGGAAAAGTCAACTGAACTTTGACCAGCCATAACTTTCACATGCTTCATCAAAAATTTCCTATCCAAAGCTCATTTTGAAGGAAATTGAATTCTCTACAACTTTGTGTCTCACAAGCCAAGCCCAAAAATGTTTCATTTGGAAGGTATGAGCTAAGACATTATAGGTCATTTTAAAAGTCAACAAAAAGTCAACATCTTCAAAAGGCATAATTTTAAAATGGTAAAGGATATGGACATGAGACAAAAGATTTTGGTTATAGGACTCTCTAAGCTTTCTAAAATGTCCAAGAACACCTTCATAGCCTTAAAATTGAAGGATTTGTGCCTTTGCAAAGTTGGGAAATTTTTGAGAGGTTTATTGAGCAAATGGGGTCTTAGAACCAATTCTTTTCACATGGGCTTGCATTTTTATGACCCAATCTCTACCATGACATCATACACGAATCAAATATCATTTATTCAGATTTTTATAGTTTATTATTTTATTTATTTTGATTTTATTCATTAAAAATCAATTTAAATTAAAATAAAATATGAAAACTCAATATTTAAATTTGATTCTTGTTCTAGAAGGTCATAAACATTATTTAGAGATGATTGATCTGATCCAAATTCGTGCTAGACTAGATTGGCATACAAAGATTTTATTTTTCACATATTTTGATCATGAGATTTCTTCACACTCAAGTTATGCAAGAAAGCCCACAAATCCACAAACTTTTGACCTAATTCAGATCACTATAAGTTCATAAACCTATCACAAGCTCAAGGGACAAAAATTCAGAGCCTCCAAGAACACCATTCAACTTCAAATTTTCACACAAAAAGTCACATTCGGATTTTTAATTGCAGGCCATATCAAGAAGTTTTGAAGGTTGCAATACATTCCTGGATGATCATTGAACCTATATGAATCATTTGCAGCATCCAAATCATCACTAATTGCATAAACCGAACCAAGCTTGTTCATGTTTTTATTTTTTTCGATTTCGATTATTTGTATGTTGTTAATGAATTCTAACCATATATTCTTGTTAGCCATGATGTTTAGATTGTTTCTGGGCAAAGAGATTGAAGAACCATGACCTGAATCGAAAACCACCATTGTTAGGGTTTAGGGTGGCCGTTTAGGGTTTCTCAATTAAACCAGTATAAATAAATTCTATGGACATCAATGAACTGTGTATGATGTGTGGATCATGTTTATGTGATCAATTTGATGAAATTTTGCCTATTATGAAAGATCCAATTTTCGTAGGTTCTTGAAATTCAAAATTCGCAGGAAAATTTGTGGATGAATTTGCAGGCAATTTCGCAGGAAAAAGGAAGAAGATGAAGTCAGTTGGCGCGCAGGAGGAATTTCAAATTTGAGTTTAATATTTTATTGATTTGTTTTCATATTATTTCCACAGATGTTGCTTGGCTCAGTGGTGAAGGCGTATGCGTGTTATGGTTGTGACCTGTGTTCGATCCTTGGTGATAACATATTTTGCTTAATTTTTCCATTATTCAACTGACTTAATATATTATATTTGATTGTTGATTAGCTTGCAGACGCGCCCCATGTGGCTTAGTGGTTGGAGTGTTTGGTTGTTGTTGTGATGGTCAGGGGTTCGAATCCTAGGTTCCAACATTTTTTTCATAATTATTTTTGTTTTGCAGGTTTATAATATAAGGATTGCATTGCACATAGTATTCACTAGCGCATGCTGGCTCAGCTGGTTTTGAATGTTGTTGTTCAGGTAAAGGACCTGGGTTCAAATCCCAGGTCCTATCTTTTTAGGGCTTTTCCTCATTTGTTTTCTTATTTCTATTATTTTCTTATTTTTAATTTAAATTAATATAATTAAAATAATTTCTAAATAATAATCAATAATATTTTCTTAAACTTTATATTTTTTTAAAACTCATAACTTATTTTCTTAATGTTATTTATTTTGTATTAACTTTATAATATGTTTATATATAATTATTAGGTATTTTTTGTAAATAAATTAATAATGTATCATTATAATTAAAAAACTCTAATTTTCTTAATATGAACCCTAATTTTTTGTCAACCCTAATTTTTATCCTAACCCTAAAATTAACCTAATTTTTCTAAACCCTAATTATATTATTAATCCTTATTTTTAACATGTAAATAATTTGTTTATTATTATTAAACTTATTTTCTTAATTAACTTCTAAAACTTTTCTAATATTAATTTTTCTTTTTAATTTCTTATTTCCTTTATTTATTATTTTAACCCTTATTTTTATTATTTTATTATTACTAATATGTGACTATTGTTTATTTATTATTCTTATTATATTTATTATTATCATTATTATTTTATTATTATGTAATTGCTAAAGCCATGTAATAGCTTTATATCTTTGCTTTATTTTTGTAATTATTTTCTGTATGGTTAGTGTAAACACCCCAAATTTGCCCTCACCCATTCACACCATGGCTTGTTATCATTCTCATATGCATAAACACAATCATATCATCTCATATCTCATTTTTGATTCACTGCATAGATTCAAAGTCATCTGCACCTAGGGTTTGTGATCTGAGCAATCCAAGAGCTTCTTGAGCCACTCCAAAGGCAACCAATCACTTCAAAGGGATCCACATGTGTTCTTATACCATATTACATCCTCTCAAAGTCAAAAATGCAAAAGAATCACAAGAACTGGGATTGGTGTGGAAGCAGAGCCAGGATAGACTGCACAGTTGACCTAAAATTAGGGTTTTGGTTTCAGAGGCCATAACTCCAAATTTTTTGGTCATTCTTGTTTCCATTGGTCTCTATATGGTATAGGGAGTATGCATATCAATTTTCATGAAGAAATTCCATGGGGAAGTCATCTGATCAAGGGTTGACTTTCTGGACAAGTCAGTGCAAAATCAGGGCATCTGAGGCCCCCAATGACCCAACCAATGGGTGATCTTCATCATTTTGAGTGTACATGATCTTTATTTGATCATGGAAGAGGGTTGAAGTTCACAAAAATCAAGAATTTGGAGTTTTTGCAAGTGTTGACTTTTTGGGCATAGTTGACTTTTACAAGAATGCTTCATTTTAGGTCATTTTTCAAGCCTTGATTCTTGATCCAAAAATGCTTCAAATGGAAAAACTTTGGTCATGAAAGTTGTAGATTACATCTTTCCCTTTTCAAAAAGTACAAGAACATGATCAAATTCTTCTTGGATCAAAAGTTATGGTGTGACAAAGTTGGCAAAAATCATTGATTTTCAAGGCATGCTTCAAATGTGAATTTTGCAAAATCATGAACCAAAGCCAATTGTGACTTCTAATTCACTTCAAACCAGTATGCAAACATCACATAGGCCTTAAAAGTCAGAATTGGACCAAAGATCACATGTGTTTAGTTCATGTAACAAGGCATTTTTCATGAAATTTCAAAAAGTGACAACTTGCAAAAGCACTCATCACACTTCCTACAACTTGCAACCTTGGATGCTGACTTTGGCTAGCCTTTCCCCTCACCCTTGCTGCACAGCCCATGCCTTGTACTAAGCCTAGAACCAAGCCATGCTTCTCTTACACAAAAGGTGGACTTTGAGCAAAAGCAAACTTACCAATCAATAGGGGCCAGGTCACATCATCTGACCTATGGGATTAAAAAATACTATCCTTTGGCAAGCCAAACATATGAAGAGGCCAAGCTGAAACACTTCACTACATCACATTCACAAAATCACCCTCACTTGCATTTTTCTTCGAATCTCTCTGCCCAGCTCAAAAACATTCAAACTATTTTCACCAATCATCTCACCATGTTCCATTGAGTAGAAACCAACAAAGAACCAGACCTGAAACAAGCTGTAACATCACTTCACCATTTTCACTCCAACTAGCAGTTTCTTTCGAAACTCACTCCACAGTTCACAAACATCAAAACAAACTCCATAGACCTTCTCCACTCATCATCTGGACCACAAACAACCACCTACATTGGCCTGAAACTGCCGGAATCACCATTGCCATTTTCAACTGAGCTTGAGCAGAAGCTTCACAAACTCTTCATCCAGCCAGCATAAACTTCTCCAAAGCGTTCAAGCATCACCAGAGGGTCAAGTGGAGTGGATTACACCAAGAGGGGAGGTCAGAAAGTCATCAGAGTGAAAGCTTCGAATCTCAGGTAGCTCAAGAACTTTTTTTCCAGAAATGGATTTTTAAGTTCTAAACTTGTTCTATATGTCTTCCTGATCATGAATATGCTTTTAGTTTCGAAAATGGTGATGAATTGAGGATTTAATTGCTTCCTGAAACTTTCCTGCCCTAGTTTTTGTTTGCTTCGATTCAGCCATTTCGTGAATGATAAATTTGTTTTGAGTGGGGGTTTTGAATCGTGAGCTTGTGGGAATCATTTTTGTGTTCTTAGAATTCATTTTAGATGCGTATGGAGTGAGTTTGAGGTTTGGGGTGAACGGAGAAGATGACCGGAACACTGTTCCGGTCATCTGAAAGTGTTTAACGGCGAGATTAGGGCATAAGCATTGATTAGTGAAATTTGAATTCTGGCCGTGAGATCTGGCGCCAAGTCAACTCCCGCGCGTGTAACTTTGAATCTGGTCCCTAGGATTAGCTGACTTCTCATTAATTCATTTAAAATTCATTTAAATTCATTTTCTTTTCATTTAATTTGCATAATTTATTTAAAATAGTAAAAAATGTATAAAAATTATGGAACTTTTTCTCAAGAGTTTTATTAATTTTTATGACACAAAAATATTTTTATTTTCATTTTTAGCATTAAAAAAGTATTTTTAAATATTTAAAAGATTATTTTTAATTGGTTAATGGAAATTAATTTATTAAAAATACTTTTAAGTATTTAAAAATCACCAAAAAATTCATGAAATGTTCTAAGACATTTAGGAACATTGTCCAACCTTCAAACCAAATTTCTTTTTGGATCTTGATGCATTTTGAGAATTTTTCATTGAATTAAAATCATTTTTGTGCATTATTTTGATCCTAAGTTCAAAAAATCATTTCTGCCTATCCATGAAGAGTTGGACATTGATTCTTCTTGCATTGCATTGTGTTTAGCATGTAGTTTTTGAGTTTAAATGGCCATGATTTGATTCCTCATTTTCAATTTGTTTGGCATTTCTTTTGTTTAGGAACCCTAAAAACCCTAAAAACTTGTAAAAATCATAACTTGAGATTGGTTAAGAGTTGAGACCTCCCCTTTGGACATTGGTTTAGTATGGGATTAGGGATCCTTTGTATGGCATTTTCCATTTTTTATCTTAGGGTTTGCTTCTGTTTTTGGTTTTTGTTTGATGTTTGATCCATAAACCCTAATTTGGGCTTCCATATGCATCCATCTTGCATTCTCTTGCATAACATGACTTGCCATGACATTTCAAGCATCCATTTGATTCATTTGACATCATAAGACATATTGAAAGCATGTTTGATCATTGCATCATGTATTTGCCATGTTGTATGCCATGTGCACTTCATAACTTTTCATGTATGATCATGTGTTCTAACTTGCTTCATTTGCATTCATGAACTTGTATGATCATTTCCATGTGCTGCCTCATGTTTGTAACATCCCATAGCATCATTACCATCATCAACATGCTTCTGGTTTTGGTTTGCATCATGTCATTCCATCCCATTTTTGCATTGCATTGCATTTCTTTTCTAACCTTTCAGGTGGTAAGTGATTCTGAGAAGTGGATTTGCCTTCACTTCTCATAACTTTTCTTTTCATCTCTCTTGTATCCATTGCTGCATTTTCTATTTGTGTTTGAGTTTGAGCTTGCTCATTCTTCTCCTTCCCACTTTCTCTCTTCAAGTGACTTGACTTCTTGAATGAAGCAAGTTGCTTTGCTCCTCTTGATCCTTTCATCTGCTTCCTGGTGGTTCCATTGAAGATTGTTCTTGAAAACCTCACAAACCTTAGGAACAACCAAGCTTGACAATGATTAGGGTTTTGATTAGTCTCCCCCTTAGTTTTATCTTTGTGTCTCTTTTGAGTCTTCTCTTCTCATCTCATAATCAGGGACTAAACCCTAAAGGCTTTAAGGCTTTGTGATTAAGCTTATGCCTGCATCCTTCTCTTAGGATGGAGTGTATAACTTTAATCCTAAGTGTTAAACCCTTAATGTGTTTAAATCCTTTAATCAACTCACATAATAATCATCAAGACATTACACTTGTAACTTGGGCCTTGCATTAGGGTTCTAATTCTTCCTTAATTGGTTAAGAAGGACTAACCCTAGCGTTAATGGACAAGTCCCCCTCAAGTTGTCTTACAAATCATAAAACTCACTTCATCATCATATCACTAAATAAAATCCACTTAATCAAAGGCTTGTTTTGTCATGAGTTTAATCCCTAATCATGGATTAAGTTGAGGAGCTTTCCTCAGCTTAAACATTCTCATCTATTATCCTTCTATTAGGATGGTGTAATGAGTCTGTTTAATCCTTGATTATGGCTTAACCTCATTACTCAACACTAAACAAAAACAACAAAAAACATCTAAATAATCACAAGTAGGTTAATGATCTTAATCTTGCATCAAAGGTGTATAAGTGTGAGAATCTGACTTCACACTTAAAGTACTCTCATTACCCCTAATCAGAGGGAAGATGTGATGAGTTTACTAAATCCATTGGTTTAGACTTAAGCTCATTTTCCTATGACAAATTTTCAAAAAGCAATAAAAGACTGAAAACACAAAAACAAACAATAATCGTCTCCTCCGGGATTCTTTTCTCATCTCATTCACTCATAAACGAGAACTAGCTTCTTCCGTCTAATGCAAGACAGTTTGCACCTGAGCCAGACAGGTCATACACTTGAGCATAGACAAGCAAGCAGTTCACAAGTCAATTCATCTTTCAGTCTCTTTGGGTCGAACTACGGCGTTCTGACTTCCTCATTGCATGAGAGGATACGTAGGCATAACTTAACAGTTATCGAACAAAAGTCTCTGTACATTCCCCCTCTTTCCAACTTCATTCTTTTGCCTCATCATCTTGAGCATATTCTCATTCCCGCACTGACACTTTCATATTACACTTCACACTTCTTTTGCACTAACACCTGTACATCTTTCCTGCTTTGATACACAAATAGCACTGACACTACCCCTTTAAAACACAAATCTTTTAAGCGTGGATCCCGTCGAGTACGGCGGACAATCTGGGTGCTAATACCTTCCCAGGTTGTAACCAACCCCCTTTCTCAGTCTCTCTGGTTCGCAAACCGTCTTATCCATATCTTTCTAGGCCTATGCAGCATTGCCTTTCCTCCGGGATAAAAATGCCTAGCTGGCGACTCTATTCATCTCCAGTGAGCTCACGGCTGTGTGTTCTCACTGTTCCCTTTCGCCGACCGTTCGCGTCTGTACCCCTTTTGACCCGGTGTCACTTGGCGGGAGCGACAGCTTGGCGACTCTGCTGGGGACCCTTATATTGCAACCAGGGCTTCTGGTTCTTTTTGTGGGTTCCTCCTAGCGCTTGATTGATTTGTGTTTACTGGGGTGTTATGTGCTTATTTGTGTTTGTATATTGGTATTTATTTTTGCTTTATGTACAGTTGTTTACTGCTTTCTTTATTGCTTTTGTATATATCATACTGTCATGCTGCTGGCTGGATCTGGTTTTTGTTTTGGTGGGTGGGGTTCTATTGAGAGTTAAGGTCCTATACCTGGGACCTGAGTGACACCTAGGCTAGAATGAATCATATTCTTTCCCATTCCATCTCGGTCTGGTGCGGGAATATGAAACACGGTTCAGATATGGGTTTCTTCTTGAGAACTCTGTGTTGCAGATTTCCTGCAATGCTAGGGCTATCTGGGAAGCCTGCTAAGTCTGGATGACCTTTAGTATTGACCTTCAGAAACTGAGGTGAATTAGAGGAGGAATTGTTATGGTTATTGTAAACACTGTACCTCCGGGTTAGAAGTGTTTACACTTCTCATAACTGATCCAAGTCTGAGGATCCTTGTTTTAGAACACCACCTGTGAGGGGGTTGGGCTGTTTACAGGTTTGCAGGTACCTTGACCTCAGAATACCCTGTTACTTTGTTTGTTTAAGAGTACTCCATGTTGGAACAGTTCTTGTGATTCTAAAAACCCTGGACATGTGGCTCTTTATTTGAGTCCCCCACCTTGGTTACTGGACTTATGGACCTCCATCTGGAATTCTTGAACACACATGGACTTACATCAGAGCATTTTGATCAGATCCAGCTCAGTCACAAACCCTTGCATATCATCTGCATACATAATCATTGCATCATATTGACATTTGCCTATTTGTGTTTCAGGGTATCCATCTTCATTTGGTTCTGGTTTTGACCCCATCTTCAGTGTTGACCTATCTTCATCAGCACCTGCATCAGTTATCAGCTATCTACTTCAGTTATCACCCGCATCAGCCAGTCAGTGGCCCACTTCTTCAGTGATATCATCAGCACTTGTCTCTACTCAGTCTCAGCATCATGGCTCCTAAAAAGAGCAACATCACCTATCACTTCTTCCAGCCAGAGCTATCCGACATCAGGAGGATTCAGACCCTGATCACTCCAGATCACATACCATTGTTCAGGGAACATTATGGGGATATACTTGATATGGTTATGGATCTGGACCCTTCACAGAGAAGCCTGATCCACACTTGCATTCAGTTTTATGATCCCCCACTGAGATGCTTCACTTTTCAAGACTTTCAGTTGGGCCCTTTATTGGAAGAGTACTCCTCATTAGTTGGTATGCCTATCAGGGCTGGAATCCCTTTCAACCCTGAGATGGTCTTTCCTAGTAATGGAGAAGTAGCAAAGGCTTTGCATCTGGAACCTGTTCTGGTTGAGCAGCATATGACTTCTAAAGCTGGAATCCCTGGCTTCCATCTGGATTTCTTGATCTCTCAAGCTACCCTGAAAGCTTCTTTAGGAGAGTGGAAAGCTGTTTGTGCTTTGTTGGCCTTGAGCATATATGGAATTGTATTGTTTGCAGATGAGCCTCGATTCATTAGCAAAAATGCAATCCATCTTTTCATCTTGCAGAACCCAGTACCCACTTTATTGGGGGATCTCTACTATTCAGTGCATCAGAGGAATGAAAAGCAGAGGGGAATATTAGTGAGGTGTTGTGCTCCATTATTCCATACTTGGCTTCTCAGGCATCTACCCAGGACCGATGCATTTTTGAATCTTCATCAGCAAAGCAACTGGGCTAAGAGACTCACTGCTCTGACTTCAGCTGATATCAGATGGTGCACTCAAAGCACCAAGGGTAGGGATATCATCACCAGCTGTGGGCATTTTCCCAATGTGCCCTTAATAGGAGTTAAGGGTAGTATCAATTACAACCCTCTGCTGTTCAAAAGACAACTGGGCTATGCACTGGTCCACACTCCTAAGGCACAGGACTTGGTTGAGACTCTTTATTGTGAGAACAAGCTTAATCTAGCTATTGTTAGGCAGGCAGCCTGGGCCTGGGACAATGTGCAGACCAAGGGAGTAACCATTCTGGGGAAGTGCAACAATGTGGCATCAGCACAATACTATGAGTGGTCTCGTGCCAGGGCTCAATTCTCTGGAATGCCCTTTACCATAAAAGATATGCCTGAATCATCTTCAGCACCACCTGCCACTGTCAGTTTGGAGGAGTTTGAGATTTTGAAAGAAAGAAATGAGAAGTTAACCCAGGCTTTGCAGAAGACCCTCCGGGAGAGGAGTGATGGTATGAGGGAGATTGAGAGGTTAGAGAAGTTGAGAGTGGAGCATCTGGCTAAGATTGAGAAGTCTGGGGATTACATCAAAAAGTCTAAGGCTGGAGAACAAATTCTGAAAAATGCTTGCAAAGAAGCCCAGTTCCAGAGAGCGAGGACAGACTTGTATCTGAAGGAGAGTCAGGCTCGGTGGGTCAGGATCACCGAGGCTCGTACTCTGGAGGACAAGAGATTTCAAGACAAGATAGAGCAACTGGAAGCTAATGCAAAAGAGCAGCAAGAAGCCCTGGCAGCAGCCCAGAGGGAGATATCAGAGCTGAAGACCAAAGCAGGAGTAAAGAGGTCAAAGGACCAAAGTCAGCACAAGAGGCTAACAGCAGCTGTTACGACCCGGAACCTCCTCATCAGGAATCTCACGGAGCGTCCGGCTGATCCTGTGACCGAAGCACTTCTCCAGGAAGTTCGTGAGGATGAGTTTGGTCTTGGTGTTTGACCATTTGTTTGTTGTTGCTTTCATTCCATGTACTTTTATTTTCCTGTAATGTATTTTGACCCCTCAGAGGGCTTGTATTTGTAAACAAACTATGTACCATTTTGCCTTTTGTAATATATGTGTTAGTTTGTTCCATCCGGGTTTCACTTCGAAAGCAACATCAACAGCGTCTTCGAGGGTCTGGAAGGGTCAAAACTGAATACCAAGCCGGATACCTTGAAAGCAAATAAGCATACTGCATTGCATGCTAACCCTTTGTTTGTTTTGTAGGTGTTTGTTTTATTGTTGCTAACTCTGTTGTGATGCTCAGGAACTATTGCTCGGCGCCGGGTATTTCCCCTCAACCGTCCGCACCGTTATCCGACCAGTAACAATCTTCCGGGCATTCAAATGGATCAGGTACAGCAGGACCTTGCAGAGGTCAGGACTCAAATGGCAAACGAAAGATTGGAAATGAGAACACAGATAGCTCAGTTTATGGAAGTAATGAACAACATGGCTCAGAGCCAGGAAAGATTGAGGGCCATGGTGGAGAGGCAAAATCAAGAGGATCCACATATAGGAACTGCCGGCACTAGCAACAATGAAAGGGTACAACCTCATGTTAACCCCCCTGTGTTTGGCCCACATCTGCATCCTGAGGTCAATATTCCTGCAAATGTTCAAGGGGCTGCCACTGCAGCCAGGGTACTGCAAGAAGACCCTCAAGAAGACCAGTTTACAGTAATGGGTGCTGGGGAAGAAGCTTATGATAGAAGGTTGGAGGAGATAGCTGAGAAATTGAGGTCCTTAGAATCTCAAAACTCTTTGGGTTTCGATGTCATGGACATGGGCTTGGTAGACGGGGTCAGGATTCCCCATAAGTTCAAGCCTCCCTGTTTCGAAAAATATAACGGGACTTCATGCCCCCGGACTCATTTACAATCATTTCTGGGAAGGCTGAAGGCCTATACTATGGATGAGAAGCTCTGGATGTTCTATTTCGAGGATAGCTTAACTGGAGCGTCAAGAGAATGGTACTCTCACTTGACAAGGGCAACTATTAGATGCTGGAAGGACCTGGCAGAGGCCTTCATCAGACAGTATCAGTACAACTTAGACATGGCACCCAACAGGACCCTCCTAATGGGAATGTCACAGTCGTCAAGAGAAAGTTTCCGAGAATATGCCCAGAGATGGAGGCAATTGGCTGCTGCTGTTCAGCCACCTATGTCTGAAAGGGAAATGGCAGACATGTTTATGAACACCCTTCAGGGGACATATATTGACAGGCTGGCTGCTTTCTCTTCCACTAGCTTTGCAGATGTTGTCATAGCTGGGGAGAGAATTGAGAGCCTGTTAAAAATGGGTAAGATATCTGACAACGGAGCAAGCTCGTCCAGTAGTACAAGAAAGCCTTTTGCAGGCCCAAGAAGAACTGGCGAGACCAATGCCATCCACACCAACAGGGGCAGGCCCCAATATGTTCACAGATCAGTGGCAGCAGTCACCATTCCCGCTCCAGCTCATCCTCAACCAGTTTATCAACCTCCGCAGCAAAACTATCAGCAACAACCTCAGTACCATCAACAAAATCAGTATCCTCCGAGAAATTACAACAACAGCAACACCAACAACAATAACCAGCAAAGGCCATTCCAACAGAGGCCATCTCAAGCCAATAGGATGATCGATCCGATCCCTATGCCATATGCTACATTGCTGCCACAACTCCTGAAACTCAACCTAGTTGAGCTAAGGACGCTGGCACCTCCAGATCCCAACAGTCTACCCAGGAACTATGACTCCAACGCCAGATGTGCCTTCCATTCAAACGCACCTGGCCACAGTACAGAAAAGTGCAGAGCTCTGCATATGAAGGTACAAGACCTGGTAGACTCAAAGGCTTTGAATTTCGCACCACCACCCAATGTCAATAAGAACCCGATGCCAAACCACGGTGGTCCCAGAATTAACGCTATTGAAGAAGACAAACCGTCTTATTTAATAACCAGTGTGGGTCAGATCCGGACACCGTTGGTAGAAATCAAGGCTCAACTCCTAGAATGTCAAATGTTCCCGGGGTGTGAGTTAGGGTGTGCTTACTGCAATATTTCAGTAAACGGGTGCGATAATCTGAGGAATGGCATAGACGGTCTCATTCAGAGTGGCCAACTCCAGATCACCACATCATTTCCGACAAATCCAACAATCTCACCAGCAACGGTTTCAGAGCCTCCTACAACTGCAACAACCATTGTTCCTGACAATTCTTCGGCTTCATCAACAAGTACTTCATCTGTCTTCTCAACTGATCAGTTTTCAACAAATTTGCCTTCTACAACTTCAGCATCACTCCAATTTGAATCTCCTACAACGACATCCATCCTTCCGACAATGTCTCCTACAACACCAGCAACAAATCATGAAGACGTCTCAACTGTCACAATATTTTATGATCCAGAAAACAACTCTGCCTACAACTCAGAAAGTGCTGCTCCCACTAGAGCACCAGTCACAATTTATTATGATCCGCAGACTATCGCAGTTCCTTCCACAGCTGCAATCAGTCCAGTCACTATCACGGTGCCTGGACCGGTACCCTATGAAAGCAGCAATGCCATCCCGTGGCATTATGGCTCTGACCTGTACTGTGAAGGACAAAGAATCACTTTTGAATCATCAACCCCTGCACCACAAATTGACAATGTGGGAGGAGGCGGAGGCTTCACTCGAAGCGGACGTCTTTTCGCTCCACAAATTCAGAGACCCACTGCCGAAGCAGAAGCTGCTGCTAAAGCAAAAGGGAAGAGCCCTGTGCAGGAAGATCAAGCTGTTAAGGAAGCTTTGAAAACACCCTTTGACCAAGAGGTTGATGAGTTCATGCGAATCATCAAAAAGAGTGATTATAAAATAGTGGATCAGCTTCATCAGACGCCTTCCAAGATCTCAATCCTATCATTGCTTATGTGCTCCGAAGCCCATCGGAATGCACTACTCAAAGTCTTGCACGCAGCTTACGTGCCTGAAGAGATCACTGTCAATCAGCTGGAGGCTGTAGTGGGGAATGTTAATGCTAGTCACGGGCTAGGGTTCACCAATACTGATCTGACAACGGAAGGCCGCAACCATAACAAAGCCTTGCACATAACCATGGAATGTAAAGGTGCTGTCCTTTCCCATGTGCTGGTAGACACGGGGTCATCCCTCAATGTCTTACCTAAAAAGTCCCTGGTGAAGCTAGAATACGATGGATTGGCGTTGAGACCCAGCAACCTGGTGGTGAGAGCCTTTGATGGTTCAAAGAGATCGGTGCTGGGAGAGATTGAGTTGCCCATAACGATTGGCCCACAGACTTTCACAACTACCTTCTACGTGATGGATATACAGCCTGCCTACAGCTGTCTATTGGGTAGGCCATGGATTCACGCCGCTGGCGCCGTGACCTCTACCCTTCACCAGAAGTTAAAATATGAGTGGGAGGGTCAAATCGTTACAATCTGTGGAGAGGAGGACATTTTTGTCAGCCACCTGGCTACCTATAAGTATATTGAGATGGATGGGGAGATCCATGAAACAATGAGCCAGGGGTTCGAAGCTTTGAATGTGAATGAAACATCTGCTGTGCCTGGAACTTCCATATCATTGTACCAACAAGCCCGGAAGGTTGTTGAGGGAGGAAACGCCCAAGGCTGGGGCAAACTGCTATCGGTGGAAAAGAAAGAGGACAGATTTGGGTTGGGTTACAGACCAACTCAACAAGATCAAGCAGTGGCTGCAAAGGAGCCCAACTTTGTGAGTGGGGGGATGCTCACCCCTGATGCTGTCAACTGTCTGGAAGACGAGCTGGAAGAAGAACGCAACCTGGAAAGCTGGATTCGTCCAAAGATCCCGGGGAGCAGTATCTCGAACTGGTCTTCCCAGGAAATTATAAGAGTTACTCATGCAGAGTAATCATTATTTCCTGTATTTTTATAGCATGCATCAAAGTCTTGCATCTTGCCCAAGATGACAAGATTAATCAATGAAATATCAGACATCTTTTTGCAAATGGGTCTTTTTTCTTTTCGTTCACTGTTTTTCCATTTTTCTCTTTGTACAAAAAATAAATGGCAGTGTTTTCAAAATGACAACTTTATTTCACTTTTTCTAAGCAAGATTAAAATCAATCACTAAAATGAACAAACTGAACCCTTGCAGAGAGTGCCTTCCAGACTGCACCGACAACAGCACGGCTATGACTTCGTATGACTTTGACAATCCAATCAATCAAGCTGATGAAGGGGTTGAAGAAGAGTATGAGCTTCCTGAAGAGCTAGCCAGGTTGTTAAGACAAGAGGAAAAGGTTATTACTCCTCACCAGGAGGAGGTTGAAGTGATCAATCTTGGTACAGATGAAGACGTGAAAGAGGTTAAAATCGGGGCCTGCCTGCAAGACTCAGTGAAGAGACAACTGATTGATCTGCTTCGAGAATATGTGGATGTGTTTGCTTGGTCTTATCAAGATATGCCAGGGTTGGACACCGACATTGTCACGCACAAGCTGCCTTTGAGAGAAGAATGCCCGCCGGTTAAACAGAAACTGCGCCGTACTCGTCCAGATATGGCAATGAAGATCAAGGAAGAGGTACGAAAGCAATGGGACGCCGGGTTCCTTGCTGTAACTAGCTATCCACCGTGGGTTGCTAACATAGTACCTGTGCCTAAGAAAGACGGCAAAGTAAGGATGTGTGTTGACTACCGGGATCTGAATAGAGCCAGCCCGAAAGATGACTTCCCTTTACCTCACATTGATGTATTGGTGGATAATACGGCTCAGTTCTCGGTATTCTCCTTCATGGATGGATTTTCAGGATACAATCAGATTAAGATGTCACCTGAAGACATGGAGAAGACAACCTTCATCACACCCTGGGGCACGTTCTGCTACAAGGTAATGCCATTTGGGCTCAAGAATGCTGGTGCGACGTATCAACGGGCTATGGTGACATTATTCCACGATATGATTCATAAAGAGATAGAGTGTTATGTGGATGACATGATTGCCAAGTCCCTTACTGAAGAAGACCACCTGGTAAATCTGCTCAAATTATTCAAGCGTCTGAGGAAGTACCAACTGAAGTTGAACCCCAACAAATGCACATTCGGGGTGAGGTCTGGTAAGCTGCTGGGATTTATTGTAAGTGAGAAAGGGATTGAAGTTGACCCTGATAAAGTCAAAGCCATTCAAGAAATTCCTGCACCGAAAACAGAGAAAGAAGTTCGAGGGTTCTTAGGACTATTGAACTACATCTCACGGTTCATATCCCACCTTACAGCAACCTGTGAACCCTTGTTCAAGCTGTTAAGAAAAGAACAGACGGTCAGGTGGAATGAAGACTGCCAGAAGGCTTTTGACAAGATCAAAGAATATCTGCAAGAACCTCCAATCCTTATGCCTCCAGTTGAAGGAAGACCTCTGATAATGTACTTGACAGTATTAGAAGAGTCGATGGGGTGTGTGCTGGGCCAACATGACGAGTCTGGTCGAAAAGAGTATGCAATATACTACCTAAGCAAAAAGTTTACCGACTGTGAACAACGTTATTCACTGCTCGAGAAAACTTGTTGTGCTTTAGCGTGGGCTGCTCGCCGACTGAGGCAGTATATGCTGACCCACACCACTTTGTTGATCTCAAAAATGGACCCAGTCAAGTACATATTTGAGAAGCCAGCTCTTACCGGACGGGTTGCAAGATGGCAAATGATTCTTACAGAATATGACATCCAATACACATCTCAGAAAGCCATCAAGGGCAGTGTATTGTCCGAATATCTTGCTGAGCAACCCATTGATGATTACCAGCCTATGAGGTTTGACTTCCCTGATGAAGACATCATGTTCATTAAAGCAAGAGATCATGAAGAGCCTGTTCACACTGAAGGGCCTGACCCGGAAGAAGAATGGACTATGATGTTTGATGGGGCTGTCAACATGAATGGTCGTGGTGTTGGTGCAGTACTCATTACACCTAAGGGAGTTCACATGCCTTTCTCGGCAAAACTCACTTTCAACTGCACTAACAACGAAGCTGAATACGAAGCTTGCATTATGGGTCTTGAGGAAGCCATTGACCTCAGGATCAAGACATTGACTGTATTCAGAGATTCAGCTCTGGTAATCAATCAAACCAATGGCAAATGGTACACCCATCAGGATCATCTGATACCTTACAGGGATTATACAAGGAGGTTATTGACTTTCTTCACAACAGTCAAGCTTGAGTATATCCCTCGGGACGAGAATCAGTTTGCAGACGCTCTTGCTACCATTTCATCCATGATCAAAGTTCAAGCCGCCAACTTTGTACCTCAGATCTCAGTGTCCAGACTTGACAGACCGGCATATGTATTTGCAGCAGATGTTGTCAAAGATGATAAGCCTTGGTTCCATGACATTAAATGCTTCTTGGAAGATCAAGCATACCCACCTGGGGCATCTTCCAATGATAAGAAGACTTTGAGAAGGCTTGCTGGTAGTTTCTTTCTGAACACTGATGGGTCTTTATACAAAAGGAACTTTGATATGGTACTCCTCAGATGTGTTGATAAGACGGAAGCAGATTTATTGATGCATGAAGTGCACGAAGGATCTTTTGGTACCCATGCAGGAGGGCATGCCATGGCTAAGAAGTTGCTAAGGTCAGGTTATTACTGGATCACAATGGATGCAGACTGTTGTGCCTATGCCAGAAAATGCCACAAATGTCAGATCTATGCAGATAAGGTGCATGTGCCTCCCAATCCTTTGAATGTGATGTCTTCACCATGGCCCTTTGCCATGTGGGGCATTGACATGATTGGTAAGATCGAGCCAACTGCTTCAAATGGCCACAGATTCATCCTGGTCGCCATTGATTATTTCACCAAGTGGGTTGAAGCAGCCTCATATGCAAACGTCACGAGACAAGTGGTAGCCAGATTTCTGAAAAGAGATATCATCTGTCGGTATGGAATGCCCGAGAGGATCATTACTGATAATGGTTCCAATCTCAACAACAAAATGATGGCAGAGCTGTGCCGGGACTTCAAGATTCAACATCACAATTCTTCTCCTTACAGGCCAAAGATGAATGGCGCTGTTGAGGCAGCTAATAAGAATATCAAGAAGATTGTGCAGAAGATGGTAGTCACCTACAAAGACTGGCATGAAATGCTACCATTTGCCTTGCATGGGTACCGCACATCAATCAGGACATCCACTGGGGCAACACCGTATCAGCTTGTGTACGGTATGGAAGCAGTCCTACCTGTCGAAGTTGAATTACCCTCTCTACGATTATTAATGGATGTTAAACTGAGTGAAGCAGAATGGGTTCGGGCCCGATACGAACAACTGAGTCTGATTGAAGAGAAAAGATTGGCTGCAATCTGTCATGGGCAGTTGTATCAGAAGAGGATGAAGAAGGCCTTCGATCGGAAAGTCAGGCACCGAGAGTACCAAGTAGGAGATCTTGTGTTGAAAAGAATCCTCCCTCCTCATACAGACCACAGGGGCAAATGGACTCCAAATTATGAAGGACCATTTGTGGTAAAGAAAGTTTTCTCCGGTGGAGCACTGATGCTCAGCACCATGGATGGCGAAGATTTCCCGTCCCCTGTGAATTCGGATGCAGTTAAAAAATACTTCGCATGAAAATGACCCGCTGGACATAAAAACAGAATGTAAGTCCAGGCAAAAATAGGGCATCCCGACGAGTCAAAAACAGAATAAAAGACTCGGGCAAAAATAAGGGAAAATAAACAAAAGAAATGTACACCCGCTGAGTTGAAAAGCCGCATTGGACAGCTCAGGCAAAAATGGGTATCCCGGTGGATTGAAAACCCGAAAGGGCGATCCATGTAAAACAAGGGAATAAGCGAACAACTGCACTCTGAATTCGTCTGTATCATCTACGACTTGGTAAACCTCGAAAGGATCAAGCTTCAATCAGAATCAACATTCCTCAAAAGGCAAGATGAGAAAAACGTCAAAAGTCATACGGGTCATAGTGAAGAGGAAACTCCTTAAAGCGTCATCAACACTGCCAACATTTTGTTTCTCAATTTGTAACAATCTCCTCATTTCAGGGGATATGTTCCTTTGACTGTATCTCGCCAATTCAGGGCATATGAATTAATAAAATCAGATTTTCAGTCATGTCTCGTTTTGTACATTTTTATTTGCAAAAAATGTCTGATGTCTTAAAAGGAAAAAACTGATTGCATAAGAATACAGATGCTTATCTTCAAATAAAAACATGCTTGCAGGAAATATGTTTACTCTCAGAAGTATTCTAAACTCCTATGACGGAATCCAGTAAGGGATACCTCGGGATTATCTTGTGCGTTTCTCTATCTTTTTCAGGATTGCAGTTATCCAGAATGCGACTTGGGGCATGTAAGCTTCATCCCAACAAGCTGGCAAATCAACACCCAATTTTAGCACCCGAAGTGCTCTCTCCCCAGCTGAGTTGCCTCTCATGGCTTCCCCAGCTGAGTTGCCTTTTATTATCTATCCCCATCAGAATTGCCAGGCATCGCAAAAGGCACCTATATCCCCGGCTGAGTCAAGGATCCTCTTCAACAGAATCCTTAGGGAGGTCTTTCAGTGACTCCTCCCTTTCTCCCCAGCCGAGTTGCCATCTCGCCCTCAGCCGAGTATAAAAGTCAGGGAATCATCTCCCCACAGAATTCTCAGCCTCTATCCAGAAGAGCAACGCACGAAGGAATCACAACAGAGTGAAGAAAGCTTCTACAAACCCCAGCTGGGTCTCTCATTTACACGGATATGTCTATCATTGACATATATCCCCAAGCAGGATCATCTCATCAGATCTACCAATGATCTCATCCCCAGCTGGGACGTCTATTTCAAACAGATCGATCAGAGATCTTCGCGGCAACGGGACCCGGATCCCGGTTTGGTATCTTTGCAATCATAGCATTCGCATCATATTCACCCACAAAGCGTAGCATTCCGTCTAACACGGAGCATTACGGCAAAAATCCAACATATAGCATAATCATAAGCCATGTTCCAAACCAACACTTGTGAATAATCACAGTTCATCAACATACAGAAGAAAATCCCCGCCAGAGTCCCCAGCAAAAGTAGCCGCCTCACAAATCGCAAACACCAGTGCATACTCATTGTGACACCCGTCCGTGCCACCTTTCCCCAGTAAAGTCGCCGGAACACTCTCTGCAAACAAGATCACCCATATTACAGATACTTCCTTGACACCCGTCCGTGTCAAATCACCAGCAGAAAGCCAAAGACATCCTCTTTGCACTCACATATACTTATATACAATTCCTTGACACCCGTCCGTGTCATGTCCCCAGCGCAGTCGTTTTACACTTTTGCAGCCCATACACTTGTTGATATCATACTTTTCTTTTTCTGACACTCGTCCGGGTCGCTCCCCCCAACAGATAAACACTCATCCATACAAAACTCATGTTACACTTATACAGATACTCGTCCGTATCTTCTACATACCACTCAAATCCCCTCAGATTCGACGTTGGTTCATGTTCTTTGTTAACCAGTTGGTGCTCGTCCGTACCATCATCTCAGAATATGCGTCAAGAGTTTGTTTCTACATGATACTCGTCCGTATCATAGTCTTAAGGATGCTCGTCCGCGTCTTTAATCCATACACTATGTCAAATACTTTTGTCTTCTTGAATATAGATACTCGTCTGTGTCTGCTTTTCCCCAGAAGAGTCCTCTCAGATTCAACGCTCGTCCGTGTTCTCTGTTAACCAGTTGATACTCGTCCGTATCGTCATCTTCGAACACGCGTCAGTATTTGTTTCTACCCGATACTCGTCTGTATCGTAGTCTTAAAGATGCTCGTCCGCATTTTTAATCTATACACAATACCAAACACTTATACCTTTCTTTCTTGGTTGTAAACGCTCGTCCGTGTTTACTACTCCCCAGTAGATCGCCAACAAAGCAATTTTTCTTTTATCTAACACTCGTCCTGTGTTATGATAAAACCCTGAGAGCAGCCGTACCCTGCTAGGTGGTCGTCCTCCACCTCTTGATGGTCGTCCTCCATCATGCTCATCCGATGGCCGTCCCCATCGTTGATTTTAGCAGCCGTCCCCTGCTAGGTGGTCGTCCTCCACCCTTTTGATGATCGTCTTTCATCATTTTATCCAATGGTCGTCCCCATTGTTGATTTTGGTTATCTGGCATTCGTCCTATGTCATGAGAAACCTCGAGAGCAGCCGTCCCCTGCTAGGTGGTCGTCCTCCACCTCTTGATGGTCGTCCTCCGTCATGCTCGTCCGATGGCCGTCCCCATCGTTGACCTTTTATCCGATGGCCGTCCCCATCGTTGATATTTTCGGCAGCCGTACCCTGCCAGGTGGTCGTCCTCCACCTTTGATGGCCGTCCCCATCATATTTCTTTTATTCCCCAACAGAGCAGCCGTCCCCTGCTAGGTGATCGTCCTTCACTTTTGATGGCCGTACCCCATCATCTGTTTATTTCATTCATTCTTTAACCCGATGGCCGTCCCCGTCGTGGTCCCTTTTCTTTTTTAACCCGATGGCCGTCCCCATCGTCGGTTACTTTGCTTTGTGAACTTGATGGCCGTCCCCGTCATGTGTCATTAATTCCCAGAGAATCTTACTTTATCTTGATGGCCGTCCCCATCATAATTTTATTTTTCCCCAGCTAGTCGGCCGTCCCCGTCTTAGCTTTACCTTTTATCCCCAGCATGTCGGCCGTCCCCGTCATTGCTTTATTTTCAGCACCTTCCCAGAATGTCGGCCGTCCCCGTCATCGCTCTTTACCCAGCAGTCGTCCTCTGCTCGACGGTCGTCCTCCGTCGCCCACACTTTACAATATACTTTATTCCCTTTTTACAATCTATATCCCTTTTCTTCTTCGTTCTGTGAGTGCAATTTTTGGACTGTCTTTGGTATTCAACCACAAGTTATCTTGTTTGCCTGTTAAGCCGTTGCTTACAACCTGCACAGCTAACTCATGTTTGAATAGGGGCAGCTGTAAACACCCCAAATTTGCCCTCACCCATTCACACCATGGCTTGTGATCATTCTCATATGCATAAACACAATCATATCATCTCATATCTCATTTTTGATTCACTGCATAGATTCAAAGTCATCTGCACCTAGGGTTTGTGATCTGAGCAATCCAAGAGCTTCTTGAGCCACTCCAAAGGCAACCAATCACTTCAAAGGGATCCACATGTGTTCTTATACCATATTACATCCTCTCAAAGTCAAAAATGCAAAAGAATCACAAGAACTGGGATTGGTGTGGAAGCAGAGCCAGGATAGACTGCACAGTTGACCTAAAATTAGGGTTTTGGTTTCAGAGGCCATAACTCCAAATTTTTTGGTCATTCTTGTTTCCATTGGTCTCTATATGGTATAGGGAGTATGCATATCAATTTTCATGAAGAAATTCCATGGGGAAGTCATCTGATCAAGGGTTGACTTTCTGGACAAGTCAGTGCAAAATCAGGGCATCTGAGGCCCCCAATGACCCAACCAATGGGTGATCTTCATCATTTTGAGTGTACATGATCTTTATTTGATCATGGAAGAGGGTTGAAGTTCACAAAAATCAAGAATTTGGAGTTTTTGCAAGTGTTGACTTTTTGGGCATAGTTGACTTTTACAAGAATGCTTCATTTTAGGTCATTTTTCAAGCCTTGATTCTTGATCCAAAAATGCTTCAAATGGAAAAACTTTGGTCATGAAAGTTGTAGATTACATCTTTCCCTTTTCAAAAAGTACAAGAACATGATCAAATTCTTCTTGGATCAAAAGTTATGGTGTGACAAAGTTGGCAAAAATCATTGATTTTCAAGGCATGCTTCAAATGTGAATTTTGCAAAATCATGAACCAAAGCCAATTGTGACTTCTAATTCACTTCAAACCAGTATGCAAACATCACATAGGCCTTAAAAGTCAGAATTGGACCAAAGATCACATGTGTTTAGTTCATGTAACAAGGCATTTTTCATGAAATTTCAAAAAGTGACAACTTGCAAAAGCACTCATCACACTTCCTACAACTTGCAACCTTGGATGCTGACTTTGGCTAGCCTTTCCCCTCACCCTTGCTGCACAGCCCATGCCTTGTACTAAGCCTAGAACCAAGCCATGCTTCTCTTACACAAAAGGTGGACTTTGAGCAAAAGCAAACTTACCAATCAATAGGGGCCAGGTCACATCATCTGACCTATGGGATTAAAAAATACTATCCTTTGGCAAGCCAAACATATGAAGAGGCTAGGCTGAAACACTTCACTACATCACATTCACAAAATCACCCTCACTTGCATTTTTCTTCGAATCTCTCTGCCCAGCTCAAAAACATTCAAACTATTTTCACCAATCATCTCACCATGTTCCATTGAGTAGAAACCAACAAAGAACCAGACCTGAAACAAGCTGTAACATCACTTCACCATTTTCACTCCAACTTGCAGTTTCTTTCGAAACTCACTCCACAGTTCACAAACATCAAAACAAACTCCATAGACCTTCTCCACTCATCATCTGGACCACAAACAACCACCTACATTGGCCTGAAACTGCCGGAATCACCATTGCCATTTTCAACTGAGCTTGAGCAGAAGCTTCACAAACTCTTCATCCAGCCAGCATAAACTTCTCCAAAGCGTTCAAGCATCACCAGAGGGTCAAGTGGAGTGGATTACACCAAGAGGGGAGGTCAGAAAGTCATCAGAGTGAAAGCTTCGAATCTCAGGTAGCTCAAGAACTTTTTTTCCAGAAATGGATTTTTAAGTTCTAAACTTGTTCTATATGTCTTCCTGATCATGAATATGCTTTTAGTTTCGAAAATGGTGATGAATTGAGGATTTAATTGCTTCCTGAAACTTTCCTGCCCTAGTTTTTGTTTGCTTCGATTCAGCCATTTCGTGAATGATAAATTTGTTTTGAGTGGGGGTTTTGAATCGTGAGCTTGTGGGAATCATTTCTGTGTTCTTAGAATTCATTTTAGATGCGTATGGAGTGAGTTTGAGGTTTGGGGTGAACGGAGAAGATGACCGGAACACTGTTCCGGTCATCTGAAAGTGTTTAACGGCGAGATTAGGGCATAAGCATTGATTAGTGAAATTTGAATTCTGGCCGTGAGATCTGGCGCCAAGTCAACTCCCGCGCGTGTAACTTTGAATCTGGTCCCTAGGATTAGCTGACTTCTCATTAATTCATTTAAAATTCATTTAAATTCATTTTCTTTTCATTTAATTTGCATAATTTATTTAAAATAGTAAAAAATGTATAAAAATTATGGAACTTTTTCTCAAGAGTTTTATTAATTTTTATGACACAAAAATATTTTTATTTTCATTTTTAGCATTAAAAAAGTATTTTTAAATATTTAAAAGATTATTTTTAATTGGTTAATGGAAATTAATTTATTAAAAATACTTTTAAGTATTTAAAAATCACCAAAAAATTCATGAAATGTTCTAAGACATTTAGGAACATTGTCCAACCTTCAAACCAAATTTCTTTTTGGATCTTGATGCATTTTGAGAATTTTTCATTGAATTAAAATCATTTTTGTGCATTATTTTGATCCTAAGTTCAAAAAATCATTTCTGCCTATCCATGAAGAGTTGGACATTGATTCTTCTTGCATTGCATTGTGTTTAGCATGTAGTTTTTGAGTTTAAATGGCCATGATTTGATTCCTCATTTTCAATTTGTTTGGCATTTCTTTTGTTTAGGAACCCTAAAAACCCTAAAAACTTGTAAAAATCATAACTTGAGATTGGTTAAGAGTTGAGACCTCCCCTTTGGACATTGGTTTAGTATGGGATTAGGGATCCTTTGTATGGCATTTTCCATTTTTTATCTTAGGGTTTGCTTCTGTTTTTGGTTTTTGTTTGATGTTTGATCCATAAACCCTAATTTGGGCTTCCATATGCATCCATCTTGCATTCTCTTGCATAACATGACTTGCCATGACATTTCAAGCATCCATTTGATTCATTTGACATCATAAGACATATTGAAAGCATGTTTGATCATTGCATCATGTATTTGCCATGTTGTATGCCATGTGCACTTCATAACTTTTCATGTATGATCATGTGTTCTAACTTGCTTCATTTGCATTCATGAACTTGTATGATCATTTCCATGTGCTGCCTCATGTTTGTAACATCCCATAGCATCATTACCATCATCAACATGCTTCTGGTTTTGGTTTGCATCATGTCATTCCATCCCATTTTTGCATTGCATTGCATTTCTTTTCTAACCTTTCAGGTGGTAAGTGATTCTGAGAAGTGGATTTGCCTTCACTTCTCATAACTTTTCTTTTCATCTCTCTTGTATCCATTGCTGCATTTTCTATTTGTGTTTGAGTTTGAGCTTGCTCATTCTTCTCCTTCCCACTTTCTCTCTTCAAGTGACTTGACTTCTTGAATGAAGCAAGTTGCTTTGCTCCTCTTGATCCTTTCATCTGCTTCCTGGTGGTTCCATTGAAGATTGTTCTTGAAAACCTCACAAACCTTAGGAACAACCAAGCTTGACAATGATTAGGGTTTTGATTAGTCTCCCCCTTAGTTTTATCTTTGTGTCTCTTTTGAGTCTTCTCTTCTCATCTCATAATCAGGGACTAAACCCTAAAGGCTTTAAGGCTTTGTGATTAAGCTTATGCCTGCATCCTTCTCTTAGGATGGAGTGTATAACTTTAATCCTAAGTGTTAAACCCTTAATGTGTTTAAATCCTTTAATCAACTCACATAATAATCATCAAGACATTACACTTGTAACTTGGGCCTTGCATTAGGGTTCTAATTCTTCCTTAATTGGTTAAGAAGGACTAACCCTAGCGTTAATGGACAAGTCCCCCTCAAGTTGTCTTACAAATCATAAAACTCACTTCATCATCATATCACTAAATAAAATCCACTTAATCAAAGGCTTGTTTTGTCATGAGTTTAATCCCTAATCATGGATTAAGTTGAGGAGCTTTCCTCAGCTTAAACATTCTCATCTATTATCCTTCTATTAGGATGGTGTAATGAGTCTGTTTAATCCTTGATTATGGCTTAACCTCATTACTCAACACTAAACAAAAACAACAAAAAACATCTAAATAATCACAAGTAGGTTAATGATCTTAATCTTGCATCAAAGGTGTATAAGTGTGAGAATCTGACTTCACACTTAAAGTACTCTCATTACCCCTAATCAGAGGGAAGATGTGATGAGTTTACTAAATCCATTGGTTTAGACTTAAGCTCATTTTCCTATGACAAATTTTCAAAAAGCAATAAAAGACTGAAAACACAAAAACAAACAATAATCGTCTCCTCCGGGATTCTTTTCTCATCTCATTCACTCATAAACGAGAACTAGCTTCTTCCGTCTAATGCAAGACAGTTTGCACCTGAGCCAGACAGGTCATACACTTGAGCATAGACAAGCAAGCAGTTCACAAGTCAATTCATCTTTCAGTCTCTTTGGGTCGAACTACGGCGTTCTGACTTCCTCATTGCATGAGAGGATACGTAGGCATAACTTAACAGTTATCGAACAAAAGTCTCTGTACATTCCCCCTCTTTCCAACTTCATTCTTTTGCCTCATCATCTTGAGCATATTCTCATTCCCGCACTGACACTTTCATATTACACTTCACACTTCTTTTGCACTAACACCTGTACATCTTTCCTGCTTTGATACACAAATAGCACTGACACTACCCCTTTAAAACACAAATCTTTTAAGCGTGGATCCCGTCGAGTACGGCGGACAATCTGGGTGCTAATACCTTCCCAGGTTGTAACCAACCCCCTTTCTCAGTCTCTCTGGTTCGCAAACCGTCTTATCCATATCTTTCTAGGCCTATGCAGCATTGCCTTTCCTCCGGGATAAAAATGCCTAGCTGGCGACTCTATTCATCTCCAGTGAGCTCACGGCTGTGTGTTCTCACTGTTCCCTTTCGCCGACCGTTCGCGTCTGTACCCCTTTTGACCCGGTGTCACTTGGCGGGAGCGACAGTTAGTAACCTTAGGGTGTGTATAACTTATATGTGATTAAAAATAACATAGAAAATTAACTTAAATAAGATAAATACCTAAACATAAACACTCACACACGTAAGTCGATCTTTGATCGCCATCTTGCACTTCCTAAGTTACCCCTCTTGGTTGCCTTTAAATGGTCAAGTCCCTCGAATATAGGGGTGTCTTAAGCAAAGTCCCTTCATAAATATCATCAAGTCCCTTCAGTTTAAAAGATCAAGTCCCTTCGAGGTTGTCTACGATAAAGATCTTGTCCCTTCGAATGAATGATGATAAGTCCCTACAAATTGCTAAAGACACCCCTCAAAGTTGCTTTCTATGACCATACGATGACCCTACGTTTGTCCCTTACACATCCAAGGTAATGACTACATATTCCTTAATAATAGGGATATTCTTACCATTGAAAGAACATACGAGAACACGAAAGACTTAATCTAGGGTAGGTACCTCATAGTTACTTGCTCACACTTTTCAAAATTACTTTTACACCTCACAATTTCTAAACTATGCTTTGTATACACCCATACGAGGGTCATTACCAAGTTCTTAAAGAAATTTTTTCTAATCACACACTACACTCTTGCAAACAAACAAAGTGAGCTAAGCAACTAAGAGCTCATGGATAACCATGGATATAAAGGGTGCTAACACCTTCCCTTTGTATAACCTACCCCCCGAACTCAAGTCTTTTAAAATAGGTCTTTCCTGTTCTTGTATGTCCTTTTCATTTGGATAAAATAAAAGTCGGTGGCGACTCTTGCTATCCGCAACATTTATAGAAAGTCAGTTCTCCCACCGTGTTACAATCACACATATACATCACAATGTATATATATATATATATATATATATATATATATATATAAATATATATATATATATATATATATATATATATATAGATATAGATATAGATATTGATATATTCAAATTACTATATTCATCATGTACAACTCACATAAACATATATATTCATGTTTATCCACCAATATCAATCACTCCGCATAAACATACATTATTCATGTTTATTCACCAATTCACAATTATAGATGATAAATGCAAATCAGAGAGACTGACTCACGACTCTATGCAAATGCAATGCGGTACCAACTCAACCATCTCAAGTTCACTCAAGAACTATTGGAACCATCGCTCGTTACCTAAACTAACTCCCCGTCGGGCATACGATGTTCACCCATTGCTCACACCTCACATGGGCACACAATGTTTATGGATTTCTCACACCCCACACGGGAACACAATCCGATTGCTCACACCCCACGGGCACACAATCATTTGTGAATAAATCACCCATTGCTCATACCCCATATGGGCACACAATGTTTATGGATTGCTCACACCCCACACGGACACACAATCTGATTCCTCACACCCCACACGGGCACACAATCATTTTTGAATAAATCACCCATTTCTCACACCCCACATGGGCACACAATGTTTATGGATTGCTCACACCCCACACATGCACACAATCGTGTTGTAATCATCTCTCACACCCCACACTGGCACACAGTCGTGTTGTAATCATCGCTCACACCCCACATGGGCACACGATGTTACAAAGGATTCAAAATAGAATCCACAACACAAGAATGCATACATTATGCTTCACATGCATAATGACACACAAAATTCTTGAAATGCATACATATTCACAATATAATTATGCATTCATCTCATACAATCACAAACAAACCACACCCATCCGTATTAATTGCGCCAAACGGCAACGAATCTTTCACAATCAATCATGCATTTCTATTTACTTCACGAAATGCATCTATTTGCCAAACAGCCACCATACCAAAAACAATCCCACAATTCCTTAATATTTGAATCACGTTTTATTGGGAAATTCGGATAAAAGTCGGCTAAAAATTACATCTTTTAGCATCAATAAATTCTACATGTTTTTAGCTTCGAATCAATATAAAGTACACTAAAAACGGATAACTGAAACTCAAGTTACAAACCAAAGGAAACACCAAACCGAAACTCCCAGGCTCGCTGAGCGACAGTCTTGCTCGCTGAGCGGGAAAATCTCTGGAAATCTCGCTGAGCGAGAGCTGTAATTTCAGAACATCTCAGTTACACAACAGTCCTTACAAACACTCCTAGAACTCCAAGAAACTTCCATAAACATGATCAATAACATATATTCAACAACATACTTCAATTATAACAAGTTTTAACCGATTAATCTACCATTTTCTTAGTTTTTAATCAAAAACCCTAAAACTTAACATTCTCTAAACTCTTCAAAAACAAAAACCCAATCAATATAACACATACATAATCATACACAAAGTTAAGATAATGATATTTCACACCCTTACCCGATTGTTTCGATTCCTAGGAGCAATCTTGAAGAATTCCAACTTTTCCTCTTTTTCTCCTCTTTTCTCTTCTCCTCCTTTTCTTTCTCTTCTATTTCTTTCTACCTTTTTCTTTTCTTTCTCTTTCTCACAACTTATAAATTTCTATTCTATTTTCTATTTCCTCATTAAATATCATTTTCTCACAAAAGTAAAATTCTACCTAATTTCTAACTTATCATTAATAAGCAAAATGTCTAAAATACCCTTCAATCTAATTTTCCCGAAAATTCTCAAAACGGTAAAAGAATATAACACATCAACATATCACATAAATACACCAATTTCACAATTAAAACAATTATTACTCAATTCAAATAGAAGACTCAACAAAGATGGGAAATAATCGAATTGGGGCGTTACAAATAATCCTCGTAACGGCTCCATCTGCATTTAAATTTTGTTTCGTAAATAGGTTATTTGACTAGAGTTTGAGATGAGCGTTTCAGAATTGAGACGAGCATCATGGAGGTGAGACGGTCAACTTGAATTGGAGTTAGTCGTCTTGAAGCCTAGACGAGCGTCTCACTTATGAGACGGGCGTCTGACAGTGAATTATGCAGAAATGCATTGTCTTGCTTTTTTCCTTCTGTTTTCCCACGTTTTTTGTCCAATAAGCTTCCTTTTATACTTTTGCCTCCAAAATTCATGTTTGATCAAATATCTACAAAAAAAATATAATTCTCGCTTAATATCGTCCAAAATACATAAATTAACATGTTAAACAATCGGAAACCACATTAAATAATTGATACAAATTCGAGTTATCGGTCATCCCCAGTCGGTTATGTCTAAGTACGATGGTCTCGTGTCGTTTGATTTCATATCAGTACGATGATTTCATCTTTGTTGATTCCTTCTAAGTACGATGGTTTCACTTCTTCGATTTTGTCTAAGTACGATGGTCTCGTGTTGTTTGATTCCATCTTCGTAGGATGATTTCATCTTTGTTGATTCCGTCTAAGTACGATGGTTTTAATTTCGCCGATTCCATCTAAGTACGATGTTCTCGTTTCATTTGATTTCATCTCAGTACGATGATCTCATTCTTGTTGATTCCGTCTCAGTATGATGGTTTTCATTTCTTTGATTTCTTCTAAGTACGATGGTCTCGTTTCGTTTGATTTCATCTCAGTACGATGATTTCATCTTTGTTGATTCCGTCTAAATACGGTGGTTTCATTTTTTCGATTTTGTCTAAGTACGATGGTCTCGTGTCGTTTGATTTCATCTCAGTACGATGATCTCATTATTGTTGATTCCGTCTCAGTATGATGGTTTTCATTTCGCCGATTTCGTCTAAGCACGATGGTCTCGTGTCGTTTGATTTCATCTCAGTACGATGATCTCATTCGTGTTGATTTTGTCTCAGTATGATGGTTTCACTTCTTCGATTTTGTCTAAGTATGATGGTCTCGTGTCGTTTGATTTCATCTTCGTAGGATGATCTCATTTTGTTGATTCCGTCTAAGTACGATGGTTTCATTTCCTCGGTTCCGTGTCAGTACAATGGTCTCGTGACGTTTGATTTCATCTAATTATGATGATTTCATGTTGTTGATTCCGTCTAAGTACGATGGTTTCATTTCTTTCGATTCCGTCTAAGTACGTTGGTCTCGTTCTTCGAGTTGTCATCTGAGAATGGCATTATACCACATTTTTCTCACCCATAGAGTATAATTTTTCTGGTTTATTCGGGTATTCAATCTTTCCATACCTTGAACGTCTGAAAGTCATTGTTATCACTCATTTGGGTCTACAGTGATTGAATAGGGGTAGCTGTAACACCCCAAAATTTGCCCTCTTATTTATCACCAATCCCAAGTGGCTTATGCTTCGTTCCCATGTCATTTATCATATTCATTCATACATTGCATAATAATAAGAAAATAAAAAAATAATGCATGCACCATTGGTCGAGGAGCGGGGCATGTGATCAAGGGTTATTTGGCAATCATATGGTCTTAGAAGAATAATCTCAGAACATATGACCAAGATTGAATATCCAAGATTTTCCACCAAAAAGAAGAAAAATTCAAATGTTGGTTGAAGTAACTGGTTACCTCATATGTAGTAACCGGTTACCTGTTGAAATTTGGGGGAAAAAAGCCAGTTTTTTGAACTGGTAACCGATTACCACATAGGTAGTAACCGGTTACCACATGCAAAAATTCAAAAATTCAAAAATCAGTTAGCTTGCCTTGTTCATCACATTTCCACTTCACTTTGCCTTGCATTCCTAATCAATTCTAGAATCTTCTACCACCTTCCAAAGGAATATTCCAAAAATATGCCAAATAAATATTCTAAGAATATGCCATTGGAATATTCTAAGAATATTCCCAATTAACTTTAACTAACCCTTAGCTTAGGTTCCCAACCAAAGGCCTAAGCCTCACATCTAACCCAAATCTATCTCCAAACCTAACACCTATATAAGTCTTGCTCACTCCAAGCCTCAAGGGAGGACACAATTAGACTTAATTTTCACCATTTTTTCACAACTTCTTTCAATTCTCTCATTTTTCTCCATTTCCCAAACTCACACCAAAGCTTCATCATCATCAAAATTCTTCAAGTTTTGCATTGAAACTTGAAGGATCGGAAGCTAAGTCTCCACCATTTTTATCAATTCTGCGGATTATCGAAGAAGTTGCTACAATTTCGGTGTTTATTTCACCTTTCGGAAGTTCTTTTCAAAGATTCTCATCAACCGCATTTATTTTGCGCACTCGTGGGAAGAAGCTTTGGATCTCCGGTTTTCTCTTCTTTCGCGTATCGTTTCGACATTGCAACAATTGCCAAAGCAAGCCTCTACTTTGTAGGTTAGTGAATTTGTAATCACTTCTCGTTTTAACGTATTCCTCTTCATCTCGCTTCACGCATTCTTCGTGTTTTCTCGCTTTTTGATACTTTGATTGATTGATCATTAGAGGTTAGAATCATGATGTAATTGTGGTTTTAATTGGTGTTAGATTGTTGCATTTAGGTATAATTTTCATGCTTAATTGATAGGCATTAGGTTAGAGCTTATTTGAATAAGTTTCTGTTGATTTTCTATAAAAATGCAGAAATTTTTGGTTTTGGTCTCAGAGTAACCGGTTACCACATAGGTAGTAACCGGTTACCTGTGTTAAATTTTGCATAAATCCCAGTTTTTGAACTGGTAACCGGTTACCACTGAACCAGAATGAAAAATTCTTGCTTTTTCTTGCATTTTTGTTATCCATTCCCCATCCAATCATCGTGGATCTTTAGGATATGATTTTAGGGAATTTCTAGGAGTTGTTTAGGTGCAGGTGTGTGTAGTTTTGACAACTTTCGACGCACATTTCATTTGGTTCTGATTTTTGACATAATTGTTGAATTTGTGTTCATAACATGTTGTGAATGTTGTTATCATGATTGAGCATCATTGTTAGCATGTTAATGTGTGTTTATAATTCTATTTTGCATTGTATTCGCGATCCATGCATGTTTCGGATGTTTGTGCACATAATCGGAAATGTTGCATATTGTTTGAAATTGCACAATTCACTTATTTGCATTCATTTTTTATTATTTGTTTGTTGCATTCCATTGTTGATGTTCATTTCATATTGTGATGCATTAAAATGTATGTTCATTTCATAGTTGTTTGCATTAAAGTTTCATTTTGCACTTATTTGCTTTTGTATGTAAAATGCATTAAAAAGGTTAAGTATTTTCGTATTCACATGATCATGATTATACTAACCATGTTGCATAAATTAATGATTATAGTATATTTCATATCTATGCATTATGATTCATGCATTTGCATTGGAAAAATGATTAAATTCTGCCATTGTTTTCACTGTTGTGTTTTAGAACAGGAGCTGTAAAATGTGTGTTGCATTGTTGAGTTTTGACACTTTTACACCTGTTTTCATGCTATTGGTAGTTCTAATAGGTTGTTTGCATTATTAGTTGCATTTGGTAGCTGATTGTGTGTTGGAGAGTTGTAGTAGCTGCTGACTTTAGGCTTTGCTTAGCTTTTAGGCATCCTTAGACTTATGTTTGAGGCTAGTTTAGGTCATGAGCATGCTAGGACATGTTTGGTATTTGATTACCTCTTTCCTTTTATCCATTTTTGTTTAATTTTGACTAACCTTTATTTTGTAGGGGGCTATGGTAAGCCGTGTGTGTGGGAGGGTATCCCACATACAACTTCTTCCTTATCCTTTTAAAATTCTCTTGTGTGATTGCGATAAGCATTTTGTGCTTCTTCGACATTTCACTTTCTTCATTCCCTTGGGTTTTAATCTCATCTTCAATCCCTTGAAGTGAGTTAGAACTTGATTTCTTTTTCTCTTTAAGATTAGAAAACCTCACTAACCATAGGACCTCCATTGAATAAAAAATTTAGGGTGAGTCTTAGTTTCCCTTAGTTTTTCCTTTCTCGATTTGAGTCTTCTTTCTCATCTCAAAATAACTCAAAAACGCCTAATAAAGGTTAAGCAATCCCATATGTTGAGACTTTTCCATGGGATGTTTGCACACATTCCATCTCTGGATGAGGTGCAAGATATCCATCATGATGAACAAGTCTTAGCATAAGAATGTTTCACAAACAACAAAATCAAAATACTTCTTCTAAAAGATAGTAAACCAATAACAAACGTCTTTCCTGCAGGAATTCTCTTCTCACCTCATTCACTCTAAACGAGAACTCATTACAACTTGTCTCTTTGCAAGACGGTAACACACTCGTCGAGGCAGGCCTGTAACACCTCATCCTAGGCATAAGCAGTTCAATTCATAAAAAACACAAACAAAGTTCCCGCCTTAGTTAGACGAACTACGTCGACTCTGATTCTCATTTCCCATGAGATACGTAGGCAATGGGGTAGGGACCATTCGAGCATATTCTTTATTTTCCCTACATTTTCCCATACCTTTTCGTTATCTTTTTCCAATTCCCTCTCTCATTCTAGTTCCAGTAGCGATTTTTATTCAGCAGCAATTGTATTCCTTACCCTTTGAAACAGACAAACAAGTGTGGATCTTGTCGGGTACGATGGACGATTTGGGGTGCTAATACCTTCCCAGGTCGTAACCGACTCCCGAACCCAATTCTTTGGTTCACAGTACCTCTTCCTTTCCTTTTATCTTTGATTTGTGCATCATTACCTTTCCCATTCATTCGGGATAAAAATTCATTGCTGACGACTCTACCTTTTCCGCGCCACTTTCGCATTTGTACTAGGATGAAAATCTCAGGAGTGACACATAGCATATATCAAAGAACCTACTATATTAGCATATGGAATGTTATCCATATAAGTTCTTTTGACATCAGTTCTGGGACACTGATTTATACTCAGCTTGAATTGAGGGTTTGTCGGAGTTACAACAGGCTTTGAATTCGACATACCAAACTTTTCGAGAATCTTCCATGGGTATGCCTCTTGATATAAGCATAATTTTGACTTCTTTCTGTCTCTTCGGATGTCAATCCCAAGATTCTTGGACGCAGCTCCTAGATCCTTTATGTCGAACTCCTTATTGAGTTTAACCTATACCTTATTTACATCTTTGACATTGTTGTTTGCAATTAGAATATCATCCATAGAAAGCAACAAAATAACAAATGAATCACCTTGTCGAAATCTAAAGTTAACACAATGGTCGAACTGATTTCTGATGAAACTTATGTGTGCCATGAACTTGTCGAATCTCCTATTCCACTATCGAGGAGATAATTTCAGCTCATATAAATATCTCTTCATTTTGAACACATACTCTTCTTTCCCCTATTCGACATACCCTTCAGGTTACCTCATCAAGATTATTTCATCAAGATCACCATACAAGAATACAGTCTTCACATCCATCTGTTCTAATTCAAGGTTGAACTATTCCACCATGGCAAGCAACATTCTAATGGACATGTGCTTCACAATAGGAGAGAACACAACATTGAAGTCGACACCTTCTTTCTGAGTGAAACCCCTTGCAACCAACCTTGCCTTGTATCTCTTTGACGCCACTCCTTTGATTCCTTCCTTAACTTTGAAAATCCATTTACAATTGACTAACCTGGCTCCATCAGGTTTCTTAATCATGTCCCATTAGTTATTATCATGAAGATATTTCATCTCATCATCCATGGCCTTCATCCATTCAGTCTTGTTTCTACTCCTTATAACTTCCTTATAGTTTCTAGGTTCTTTGTATAGAACCTCACTTGCACCGATTAAGGCATAAGCTATAAGATCTACATAACCAAGTCTCTGAGGTGGCTTGATGACTCTTCTCGAACTGTCTCTTTCCAGCAGGTATTCATTATCAGTCTCCTCATTTTCGACAGCAGCTTCTGCTTCTTCTTCGACTTCATCTGGGTCATGCAATTCAGCATCACTATGTTCCACCTCAATAAGAATTTATCCCTATTCCAGCTCTTCGTCGGCATCATTAGTTTTCTTGAAAGCCATCTCAGCTTCATTGAAAACTACTTCTCGACTATTGATACACCTCCAATAACCTAGCTCTAGGAACCATAACCTATAAGCTTTGACTCCTTCAGGGTATCCCATTAACATGCATTTCAGAGATCTAGATTCGACCTTGTCTTGCCTAATGTGAGCATAGGCCACACAGCCAAATACTCTCAGTTTGTCGAGATCTGGTGGATGTCCTGACCAAACTTCTTCAGGTGTCTTCATATCTAACACAGTCGAAGGACATTTGTTTATCAAATATGTTACTGCCAAAACAGCCTCATCCCAAAACATCTTCAATCCAACACTAACCAACATGCATATAACCCTTTTGAGGATTGTTCGATTGAATCTCTCAGCTAAACTATTTTGCTGAGGAGTACCTGTTACATTCGTATGCCTTGCAATCCCAGACTCGACACAATAATTGTCGAAAGCTTCATTGCAAAATTCAAGACCATTATCAGTTCTCAACCTCTTGACTTTTTTGCCAGTGTGAGTTTCGACCAGAACCTTCCAACTCTTGAAATTATCAAAAGTTTCATCCTTAGTCTTCTGAATGAATATCCATAACTTTCTACAATAGTCATCAACTATGGATAGAAAATACATTGCACCTGAATGTGAAGGATTCCTTGCAGGCCCCCAAAGATTAGCATAGATGAAATTAAGGGACAATGTGTTCTTTGTTTACCTTTGTTAAACTTCACCCTATAGGATTTACCAAATACACAAGGTTCACAAAACTCCAACTTCTCGACTTTGTCACCACCCAGCAGGTTTTGTTTCCCCAGTTCGACCAAGCCTCTCTCGCTGACATGGCCCAATCTCATGTGTCATAATTTTGTCTTCAACAACAGTTTCGTGGATGTAAAATTTGTCGAACCATTTACAACTTCATCCTCAAGAGTATACAAGCCTTGTTTCTTCACGCCTCTCAAGACTTTCTTCAACCCCTTCGTGACTTTTAGGATACTTTTCTCTCCTTGAAAGACATATCCTTTCTCGTCGAATTCACCAAGAGAAATCAAATTTCTCTTCAAATCAGGTACATACCTTACTTCAGTCAATAGCCTTATTGACTCATCATGGAGCTTGAATCTCACAGATCCAATACCGGCAATTTTGCAAGCTTTGTTGTTTCCCAATAGCACCGATCTACCATCTTGATCACAGAGCTCCTCGAACAAATATTTGTTTGGAGTCATGTGCCAAATGCGACCTAAATCCATAATTCACTCTTTTATTGAGTTTCCACTCGAAATCACAAGAACATCAGATGAGTAAAAATCATCTTGAACAATGGGAATATTTCCATTATCCTTACCTTTATGATCTTACAGGCGTTCAGGGCACACCTTTCGAATGTGACCCTCTTTCTTACAATGATAGCATCGAACACCAAATGATTCACCACTATAAGACTTCTGCTGACTTTTATTCTTCTTCTTGTCGAACTTACCATCCTTTCGCAAGAATTTCGCCTTAATGGCCAAACCTTCACCAACCGTCGAAGGTTTATGCTTCTTTATTTTGTTTAAGTCCTTAGAGTACAAGGCATATTGAACATCTTCAAAAGTCAGAGACTCTCTTCCATACAAGATGGTTTCTTTGAAGTGAGCGTGTGTTCTGGGCAAAGCGCATAACAACAATAGCGCTTGATCTTCATCATCGATCTTCACATCAATATTTTCAAGATCAAGAATCAGCTTATTGAACATATCCAACTGCTCAACCAACACTTTGTCTTCGCTCATCTTGAATGAATACAAAGCTTGCTTCAGGTAGTGTCGATTCACCAACGATTTGGTCATGTACAAACCTTCAAGTTTCAACCATAACCCTGATGTCGTCGTCTCCTTTGATACTTATCGGAGAACCTTATCACCAAGGCTTAACAATATTGCGTTGTGTGTTTTCACAATCATGGTCGTCTTTTCAGTAGTCGTTAACGCAACATTCATGGTCGTCTCTCCCTTCAACGCTTCCAAGCAACTCTGCTGAACAAGTAGGGTTTTCATCTTCAAGCGCCACAGACCGAAATTGTTCACTCCAGTGAAATTTTCAATCTCATACTTTGTTGAAGGCGTCTTCTCCGCGCTCACTGCATCAATTTGTTGTGAATCGGATACCTTATGAACAAAGTATAATAGGTTTCTTTATGATCAAGAAACCCACAAGGGTTAATGTTTAGGCTAACCAGGGATAACAACAAGGATCGGTTATAAACTCGTATTCTTTCCTTTCTCTTGAAACAAGATTACAAGTATACAAGAATAACGAATAACCTCTCTCACTTTTGAATTAGGGTTTTATCCTCTTATTTTCCCTTATACAAAAGATGACAGACTAGTATGATATTTATAAGAAAACTAACATACTAACCTAATGAGTTTTTTTAACAATTACTCATTACAAACTAACTTATGGTACAAACTAACTTAAACAATTGGATCCATAACACAAGATCCAGTTAAACAACATGTGAACGGACTTCGACGGCATGCTATTCGTACTAGGGTTTGTTCCAATATTTCACATACTTGAAATCATTTAGTCGAATAAGGTTGAGTTGAACCTAAACCAACTCAACTTTTTAAAAAAAATATATATAAAACCAACCCAAACTAAATTCAAATTGATTTAGTTTAGGTTTATGATTGCAACCCAATGAATTGGTTCCGTTTAGAAAAAATAACAATTACAATTTTGTAAAGCAATTTAAGACTTTATGGGTTGAATAGGCAAGTATTTCAATTTAGTTCAAGTTCTAAACTTTTAAATTAAGAAATTTGGGAGGAAGAAAAAAATAAAACCCAGGAACACAGATATAAATGAGTCATAACACATTGATATGAAGCAGAGATCTAGTTTACAGTCATGGTTTACAGTGGTTGAGTTTATATGACTATTTTCTCCACCCCCAACATTCGTTTGACAAAATGCGTGACTGAATTTCCACTGTATATAATTACTCCAACTTCAATACAAGTGTTTGAGAATTTTGGGTCCATGTTATTGTAACTCTTAGCAGGTTGCTCTTGCTCATACACGTAGCCATAGGCCCAAAGGTAACGTTTTTTTTTAAGAATAACTCTACTTTGCTGCCTCAAAATTTATGCTTTATATGAAATGCTTAAGTTTTGTATCAATGCCAATCCTTATGTGATGCCAATGGATCATGCATTACCTCTATAGAGAAATTTTACTGTTTCACTAATTGAGTTAGTACTAAAAATGATAATTTCGTTAGAAATTTTATTGTTTCACTAATTGAGTTAGTACCAGAAATGATAATTTCATGTTCAATACTTACAAACAGTAAAATCCTAACTCAACTAACAAAATTCAATAGTCGATATTATTAGGATAGACATCATTATGGGTTTAGTTGAGAAGTAAATAGTCAATATTGTTAGGTTAGACATCATTAACAAGGTTCATTTGAGAAGTCAATAGTCGATATTGTTAGGTTAGACGTCATTATCAGGATTCAAACTCTGTTACTCATAGTTGTGTTTGTGAGTTTCGAATGGTTATTACCACGTTATTTACAGATAAAAAAGACAATCACTTGTAAACTACAATCCAAACAGGAAGTGAAAATTTTCTATTCTTCAACATCTACAAGATCCTTCAGGCAAAAAATAAAATAAAATTCTACAATAAAGATTGATACATAGTTTGTTTACAATGCCCGATTCAATACCATCCATCTAAAGTCTAATCCTATGTTAAGTGTCTCCCAAGTTCTAGCCAAACACTTCGAGGAATCCTAAACATGGCGCCCTAGAACTATAACCATGGATCTATTATGAGAAACATTGAGGAAGAGTCACTAATGTACAAGTAAGAGGGATAGTGCTGCATGTACCATCCATGCATTTCCAAACTGCTTCAGAGACTAACAATAAAACATTACTCTCTTCACATTTTCCTTCAAGGCTGGCAATGGCTTGACACCGCAATCTCCAGCCGCACGTGTTGTCTTTGAACCCCGACCACCCGTGGAGCCAGTTTCCTGTAGGTCTGGCTCCGTGTAGAAACGTGCTCGAAAAGCTGCTAAATGTGCATAATATGCGGGAGGGACTGCACAACAAAATCAGAAGAGCCATTAACTTTTGCATTTTCGGGTGCAAGATGGAACCTGGATAAAAAAACATACACATAACAGAGAAACAAAGCAATATTTATAACATTTGAATAGGCTTACCAACAGATACGGAGCGTGTGCACCTAGCATATGTGTAACAGAGATTATTTGTCAAAGACTGAATTCCATCTGCTGTGAAGTTGTTTTCATCCCATAGAACGTGATAATGCGCCGGACGACTTGTACCCTGCGTGTGTGGTGATAGATTTAGGTTTAGATTTAATGATGTGTGGCTTCGACATAAAGCATGTCTTAATTTGTCAAATTATTACATGTGTCAGTGTCAGACCCGGTGTCAATGCTTCATAGATAAGTAGAAGCTGGAAATTATTAAAGTAGATTTTAAGTATAGCGTTTAGCTTATCATTTACCTGGATGCCGGCGTGACTGCAGAGATAAAAATCAAACTCGGTTGGGTGACAGATTTTTGTATCAACAACAGTTCCTGAAAGCATATCAAAAGCAGAAAAGTATCAATCTAAGTATTCTAATAAGCAAAACAACTCATAAATTCATTTGCGTGTGTATAACCATTTCAGCAATATTCAACATACCAGGCAGTATATTTCCACTCCTGTCTGTACTGTTCCTGTCCCTGTGGTTGTTTGCGAATAATCGTGTATGATGTCTTTTTTGTACAACTATGAAAGTTACCGGAGGTTGATAGTTTGGCTCCAAAGAAGCACACGCCTTCATAAAAAGCTTATATGTTAATATAGGAACAACTACAACAAACAATTACAGTAAGAATGAGTAAATAGTTCTAACCTTCCGAATCGCATCCAACTCGTATAGTAGAACTTGGTAAAACTGTCCTTCACTTACACCATCCCTGTACAATTAGTAGTCCAATTAGATTTCATCATTTAGATATATCCTCATATTATTTTCCAACATACATATAAATTAAAGATACAGACCTATAAAATATAATCCTTTGTGGCTTTTGACCCGTTGCCCTTCTAAACGAAACCAACAAATCTCTGCAAAAACAGGCACATGAATTTTAAAATGGTGTTGATAAAATCTTAGTACTAAAATTCATATAAAACAACCAAGAACAACAATGAGAATTACAAAAGTGGAAGTCATATATATATTATTACCGGATCATGCCACCACTAACTACGCCACGAACAGGATCGTGCCAAGTTTTGTACAAATCTTGAATAAGTTCTTGTCTTTGAGGTTGAGCACAAACTAAACCTGCATACTTAGTAACTTCGGGCCAATCTTGCGACGCTACTACCTATAGATTCATCAATAGATATTAGTAATCAAAACCTTTGACAACCAATACAATATCAAAATTTGAGACAGATAAATTATTTAAAAAGTAAACCCCGTACAGCTGCTATTGAGGGGCTGGAGTCTTCTCCATTTTCAGGGTGAGTAACATCTGCTCCAAATATTATTGTTGGTATGTCACTAACCAACGGTATTCTGCAGCTTACGGCATCAACAAGAACAGTGTTTCTACCGCCCATCTGCATCAAGAAGACGGGCAAATGATCACTAACTAGCTGTTGGAACTTAGAATCATTTTAGAGCAGTTAGAGTTCTAACATCATAATCTAATTGAGATTTAGATGAAACAAACCTTAACATTGATTTTTAAAGACACGTTAGCCAAGTACTGCTTTGTGATCTTGAAGACATGCTTTGTTAAACAACATTGAGAAATTAAACCAAGGTCGGTCTCACAAATGCGCTTGAGATCACCTGAAAACAAAATTCGACACAAAATCATGAATATTAAGAATTTGAACTGCACATTATCATTCAGTCAAATTAAGCAAATAGCAAGCTTTGATTGTCCTTATAACCGCTAGGGACCCAGTTCAAAATCCTCAGCCTCTCGGAGACGGTTGTAAAATAGTTATTTTCATCTTTTTCATTTTTCAAACAATGTTGTACATGTAATTCAACAAATATGGCTTACCATAGAGAGAACCATTGTTGTCGGGTAATATCACTAACAAAAGCTCCAACTCTTTTCCTTTGGTTTTGTTTGATGATACATGGTAAACATGCTTCAAAGCTTTCTCCACTTGCTCAGGTTTTGCATTGTAGATCGGAATAACAGGGTCTAGATTAAATTCCTACAACAAAAAAACATTATGAATCAGTGTAAAATTTTGGTTACATTTCAAACACGACAAAATAGAAAGGATGGGAAACTACCATGCCAGATACTTGACACATTTGTGCAAGCTCGTTACAAAATGTACGAGCCACACTATCTTGCACACTTCGTGAAAAATTTATGCATGCCCAGCGGCTAACCGTCATTCCATTAATCATTTTCTGCATCATTCAAGAATTAGGAAACAAACATACCAGCATTAAATGCCATCAGGCGAAACTCCACGTCGATCAAGAAAAGCACATGGATTGGAATTTCATAAAATTTACAAAATTGGAAACTATTTAATGCTGTTGAAATGATAGCTGTAATATCAATTTGCAATACCTTGTTCATCATATTCCACTGGCCAACTTGAGGTAAACAATTTTTTTCTTTGCCACTCTCGTGATATTTAAGCTGCAAGCAAATCAATTTAGATGAATAATCATGAAAAAAATAGATTGCATTTTAGGCATCGAACATTGATTGGAGAAGAACATTACCCAAGGAGCGGGAAGAATTCGTGCTTCCACAGAAGCTAACTTCTCACTGACTTTAATTCCAAATTCCTTTGCATAAGGATCTTGATCATATGCGTTATGCTGAACCGTCTGCTTGTATGCAAAATTGAGTTATTAATATAAAGGTCCAACATTATTGATTAATATTTGATAAAAGTTAATCAAATGCAAACATCACTATTTACCCGCAAGATGTCATTTTCTCGATCCCGAGGCCTCTGGCAAGTGACTTTCAAGAGAGAGGTAATTTGCTTTTCATTCAACCTTTTGGTGTATCGTTGCCCCTCGACGATTTTGCAGGCCTGAGGAACCAGAATCGTTTAAGAAAAATCGATATAATTATGAGCAAGTGTGGCAGTAACATCAATGGCATGAAATTTTCACTACCTCCATAGGTAAATAGTTTGCTTTCTTTTGATTTCCACCAACTTGAAGGCAAGGAAGGTGTGTATGTTTAATAGTGAAACCATACATCTCTTGGAAGTATTCAACCACTGATTTCATAGTTGAGTTCTCATCAACGGGAAACCTAAACGAAATACATTTGTGGAAAATCATTAGAACTTTACTGAATTTGCTGTATAGCAATCAATAGTTACAAGACTATTAAGAAAAATTACTCACACAAGTTCTCTTGTTGGTTGAGACGTTATACCAGAAACTCGATACTTTCGTCTCACACTCCCTCTATGTGTCACTTCAACTTTAACTCCTCTAAGGGATTTCTTAATCTGTTAAACATGTTAAAGTAGCTTTATAAGGGCCTGCTTGAATTGGTTTATTTTACCTTTGTTATAAAAATAGCTTATACACAAGCACTTAAATACTAAGTGCTTAAGCTATAGCCTTCATTAAGATGTTTATCCAAACATGACCTAAATTTAGAGTTTTAAGACATAATGGAAAATGAGTTAATCAAGATTTTTGCCAGTAAATCAGGTACCTTGATGCGATCTGCATCAGACAACTGCCTTGACAGAACATCTTTTCCTAATAGCTGGCCAACAAATTCCACCACCGGAAGGGGTTCAATGAATGCGGCAGAAGCCATATCTAAGGAATGCAACAAAAGAAGATGAATCAAAGGTTGAACTGCATTTCCATTACGAAATGAAAAAGGTAAAAAGTAAAAATATACCAATATTGAGGGAAAGGCCCATCTGAGTAGGTCTTATGCTTTGGTAAAATCCACACCACGACTCCAATCCTTCTCCGAGTCGTTGTGGTGTTCTAATATCAGGTGAGTAAAACGACCTCCCAATGGGACAAAACCTTTAAAAAGTGCAGCTTATGTTAGAAAAAGGAAGCATCGGTATTTCAGTTTTAATTGATAACTATTTCGTAAAAGTACCTCTTGGATGCTAGCTCTCTTAGTACAATGTCAAGAATTTGTATTGCCTCCTGTGGAGCATCAGCACGCTTTCCAGCCAGAAACTGCCCCAAGTGATGCAAGTTAGCCCTCGCAACAAACTTGATCACCACTTTGTATTCTCTTTCCCTCCTGAAACATGTCGAGTATCAGTTGAAACTTGACTCAGTTCAAACAAATAATATATATAGTCCTATGCAGCACCGGAACTTTAGATTGAAAACATGTTCGTGTTTGACACCGACAAGACACGTGTGCAATAAATCTTACTTGGGGCCATTAATTCCATCCTCTTCTTCTATAAGCTTAATCTTAAACTCTCTCCATGAAAAGGGAAGAACCCCTGCTGTGTACAGACTTTTCCTGCCGTCATATGCTGGAAGCCTCATGCCAAGGTCTGATTCTTTATACAGCCTCACAAGTTCTGCTATAATGGATCTGTTAACTGCTTTAGAAGCCACTTCCGGCGTAATAGTCACCTATAAAATATAGCAACAAATAATGGTATTAAAATTAAAGTAAAGGAAGCAACGATAAGAACAAAGCCTTAGAGAAATGATTTTTGTACAATCAAATTTTTCGTGACAGTTTTTGAATGGTTAACACAGTTCATATATAGGTGGTTAATTAGTAGATGATTAACACATATATCACTTGTAGAACATCATTAACCTCGATCGTGTAGAACATCAGCTACATATAGATTTGCACACCTAAAAATTGTGGTTATTCACAACTAAATTTGTGGTTAATATACATCCATGATTAATGACTAATAAGTTGGACATCTGCTATATCCAATTAACACCGTGCAAACGCAATTAACAACATAAAAATTTGTGGAAAAATTTATTCAAATTATGTAGTTGGAATAACAAAAATGAAGTCTTTAGGCAAAACTTAAGAACTCATAAATGGTACTAAAGAAAAAGGACAGCTAAAACAGTAGCTCACTCAATTCATTCTGCAATTGAACAGAACACATAAGAGGAAATTAATGGATAAACTTAAATGCTTCCATAAAGGGCTATATGTGAGTCACTACGAAAACCAAACTATATTGTTTTTGCATAAAGCTAAAACTAGACTGATAATGACATGTCCCGTTAAGCCAGCTTAGTTGATAGATGTGTATGGACATCAGACTGCAAGAGCGCTAGCTCGAACAGGCGACATCCCACTTAGAGGTGAAATTCCGACCATTAAGATACTAGACCAAACAAAAACAAAAAAGACCAATGAAAGATACTTACATCATATTGATTCAAGTCCTTATCCGGTAATTCGGCAAAGAAGTGGTTAGCTTTAACAATGCATTTTGTACCAACTTGTCCAAAACCAGGCCTTTGAGCAAAACTCAAAGACTTGCTTGAAGTAGGATAACTCATCTCTATATCACTAGAGACCATGTTTCCATTTTGAACAACATGGCCATTCTCATTACTTTTCACAGCAGTACAAGGCCTACAACTTGGTCTCATCAAAACATCAACTTGATCAGATTTTCTTCCATTTCTACTCCTTCTTCTTCCACCACCACCACCACTCCTTCCTTGAGGTGGTGAAGTTTGGTTATGCTGTTCTTGTGACAACAATGGTGGACCTTTACCATTTTGAACAGCTTTAGTAACCTTCTTAGCCTGATTCATAGTGTTTGGCAGATGAGGTTTGATCACAAGGTGTTGTTCTGAACTCTCTTTCATTTGCCTCAGAGGCATGTTGAATTTTTGTTGAGTTCTTGCAGGAAAATATATAGATATATAGCTTATATAGATAGTGATATTCACAGCAATCAAAGGTGACAAGAAGTTTCAGCAAATAACCAGTTTTTCACGTTTAGTTTTTGCCTATAACTGCAAAATAGTGAAAATTACTTCAGCTGAGTATACATAAACAAAGTTGGAAATTATAGGTGAGAGGACAAATAGAAGTTATTATTGCTATAAAGTGAAAAAGCAAAACTCAATTATGAGTTGTTGAACTTATAAATTATAATGAATCAATGAATAAAGATAAAACTGGTATGGCGTGAAAGTGTAAAGTAAAGGAAACTGTTTAAGAATACAAAAAATGAAAGGAAAAAAAAAAACATTACTATTCCTTTGCAAGAACTGAAAATCCAACAAGTTACCATTTTTTCAGCAAGCAAACCCAAAAATGGTGTCAGAGATTGAACTTGAACAATGAAGCTAACTAAATAAGATAAAACAACAAAAAAAATCAAAATTTGATGACATTTTCTCATACCCTTTTGATTGAAGTTTCAAAGAACCAGAAAACAAGGAAATCTCAATGTGAATTTAAAGTTCAAAATCATGGCTTTTTTGACACCGACATGAAATATCACAACCAACCAAACATGAACTAAAAAAAAAACATTTTTAATGTATTTGTGATTTGATGAAGAAAAACCCAGAAAACAAAACCAGCTTCTTAGGCCTGTCCCCTACCAAAGAATGAACACTACATAGCCACATAAATAAATATTAAAAATTGGAATTTTTAATAAATAAAAAGTGAAGGCAAGTTTTGAAGAGAATAAAACAACCACAAGAAAACAAAAATCAAGAACAAAACATCCTTAGTGAAGGAATAAACATAGAAAAGGGTAGCAAAATTACTGTCTACTACTAGTAGAAGATACATAGACAGAAAAACAAAATTCAAACATTTAAAAAAATATAATAAAAACAATTAATGCTAATGCTAAAGAGTAGGAAAATGCTATCTTTATTAAATGCCTTGAAGTATAAACAAAGTCAAAAAACAGATAAATGAAAACTCACCAATCAACCAACAATCTAACTCGCTCACTCACTCACTCACTCACCTATAGCTTATTACATGAAAATGGAAAAAGAGAGAAAAAAAAAAAAAAACTTGAACTTACCCTTATGCTTATATCTAGCTAGGAAACTAATGAGAGAGTGAAAATGGAAGATGAGTGATGAGCAAAGAAATAAAAATGGAGTCTTTTTGAAGGGTGAAAAAAATAATATAAAAAAGTGGAGAAGATGAGAAAGGAAGATGATGATGTTGATGAATCTTATACACGCATGCAAAAGAGCTTTTGGTGTTTTCTTTATCACGTGTAAAAGGCTTTGCCTCTGTCTCTTACTTTGCTTTTTTGAAGAGTTGCTCCCTATGATGGTTTGTTTGGTTTTTAACTCTTATATTTATGCAAAAACAAAAGAGAGAAAAGAACAAGGAAAATAAAATGGAAATTTGAAAATTTATTATGAGAGAGAAAGAGAGTAAGTGAGTCCAAAAGAGGTACCGAGGATTATAAAAGCAATCATACAAGGAAGAAGAATAATTCGAACTTGCAGTCATCTCTATTGCAGGCTTCTGCTATTTGTGTTTTCTTTCTCATAATAATAAATGTTTCAATTTTTGTTATTTAAACCAAAATTTTATTTTATTTTTAATAATCACATATCAAACGTAACTTATTAGATTATTCTCTTAAATTCTGGCAAGCATTGCACAGATATTAATGTCCCGAATCAGGGAGAATTACAATTAACGGTTCTCAAATCATGAGAACCAGAATACACCATTATGCTGAGACTAATTTCTTTAGACGAAAGGAATGTAATCACCTCTTTTATTTGAAAACAAATAATAAGATATTAAATATAATAAAAATTGAATATAAAAAGAGGATTAAAGCTTAATATTAGTAGTATAATTTCACTGTTCCCTATGTAAATGTTCCAAACATTTATTTATATAGTTTTGTATAAATGTTCACTTGCCCATGATTCATTTTTCCCTTGTGTTTGGGTAAGGTTACACTCGTAACGGTCGATTCAATTTGGGTCCACTTTTCCTAGTCATGTAACAACACCTTTTTGGGTATGATTCGGTGCTTCTCGGTGTACCAGATGAGTGGTGGGCCAGAATGTTGATGGAATTGGATTGGTGGATTCTTGATCATATGATTATGTATGAGTTTGATGGGTGGAGGTGCAGTGGGGGTTACGGTGGATGGCAATCATTGGATTATAGTGAGTGTTTGGGACAAAATCTGAGGTAGTGATTGTTTATGATGATATCCTGAGACTGTAAGAGGTTAATGATATCAAAGGTGGAAAATGAAGTGTATGGGATTGGATGAGATCAAACCATACTCGATTGTAATTTGGATTGTTGCATATTGAAATAGGAGTACTCCTACTACTAGTTTTTTACTAACTATCATTACTTGTTGACTCCAAGGGTACCCACATAATGTGTGATGCACTCTACCTATCATCATCCTCACTTCTCTTTGAATAGTTAGTTTATTTTATAAATATAATTTAAATTACAACTAAATAAAATATGGAATTGTCTACACCACTACAAAATATTATTCAATTTGATAGGGTATAAAATATATTTAATTATACATATAAATTTCAAATAAGTTACCTAAATAATTATATATGTGTATAAAAATAATTATATAAACTCAATTATATTAAATATGTGTAAAAAATAAAAATAATAACATATAAGATGGAGAAAAGAAAAAAAAAAAATTTGACATTTGGAAATAAATGTTTTATCTAACAAGTAAAGGTAGTTGCTGATTAAAATAAAATAAGTATTGTTCTGATAGTGATCCATGAGATAAAAAGTTAATTGTCTACACCGTTATCGAGTATTATTCAATTTAATAAGGTATAAAATATATTTAGCTATGCATCTAAATTTGAAATGAGTTATTTAGTTGTAAAGTGAACAATTATTGTATAAATGTATTTGTGTTAAATAATCACGCGGGAAAAATAAAAGAACACATGTGATGGAGAAATATAAAAAAAAATGACATTTGAAAATAAAATTTTTGTCTCTCAAATAAAGATAATAATTAATTAAAAATAAAAAAAGTACTGTGTTGATAATAACTTATTAATTGTTTAAACAATTTTACAAAATAATTTATTAATTTTATATTTATGAATTATTTATAATAATTATGATTAATTTTATGAAAAGAGAAATTTTTAAAATGAAAGTTAGAAAGTGAGAAACTTTTAAAATTTGAGAGGAGAGGAATATACAACAACCATTAGATCAGGGTATTAAGAGATAGAGAAATTAATAGTCACATTAATAAATAAGTTTAATCATAATTATTTGACTGGTCTAATGATAGTTGTTTATTCCTCTCATCTCTCATTTTAAACTCTCTCTCTCTCTCTCTCTCTCTCTCTCTCTCTCTCTCTCTCTCTCTCTCTCTCTCTCTCTCTCTCTCTCTCTCTCTATATATATATATATATATATATATATATATATATATATATATATATATATATATATATATATATATATATATATATATATATATATATATATATATATAAGTGGGAATATTTTTATTACATAAGTAAGTTTAATGGACTTATTCCAAATTTTAACCCTTGATTTGCATTAATCTAACAACTTTAATTGATCATTTAATCTATATATATATATATATATATATATATATATATATATATATATATATATATATATATATATATATATATATATATATATATATAGAAATATTTTTCGACATAAATAATCAATCAAAACTGTTAGATTAATACAAATCAATATATATATATATATATATATATATATATATATATATATATATATATATATATATATATATATATATATATATATATATAGTTAGTTAGTTAGTTAGTTAGTTAGTTAGTTAGTTAGTAAGGTGTTAGTTAGATTCAGTTTTATTTAGAGTTAATTTGATTTGCATTTAGAGTTAGTTCAGTTTGTAATAGAATTTTCCATTTATAATTGTTTTGCATCTGAAAGCAAAAGTTTGTTACAATAGATTCTCTTTGTTCCATCTTCTTCATCTTTAACTTTGTGCTCCAACAATTGGTATCTAGAGGTCCGGTTCAGATCCTGAAACGGAAAACACGAGTGTATGTGAGGCATGTGTGATTGATTCTGCTCATTCTATTCATAGTGAATTGAAGACCTGAATTGAAACAAAATCACATTTCTTAATTCTGAGGGATTGGGAAACACTAGTTGGTTAGATCTGAGTGAATTTGCACAAGAACGAAGTTGAACAGCTGGTAGCTTCAACAAAAGCTTCCAGTGTTTGATAGAAAGAATTGGAATCGGTGGATGATTCAAATGTGTGTGATGTTTGGAGCTCAAGATGTTATTGACTCGTCAATGATGGTTACACGCCGATTGCAACAGAAGCACATAGAAATGCGCTAAAAGAAACAAGGAAGAAGGATCATAAGACATTGTTTATATCCTTCAGTGTATGGATATGAATGTGTTTGAGAAGACTGTTGATTCCAAGATGAAGAAGGTTACGTGGGACACATTGGTATAATTCTACGGTGGTGTTGCATCAGTGAAGAAGGTGAAACTTTAGTCTCTATGTAAGCAATATGAGAATTTCAACATGATGAACAATAAGAAGGTGTCTGATTAGATCTCTATAGTGATTATGATCACAAATAAGATAAAATCTTGTGGAGAAACTCTCTCTGAACAAGTAATCATTAAAAAGGTATTGAGATCACTTACTCCTCAGTTTGATTACATTGTTGTAGCAATTGAACATTATAAAGACCTCATCACCGTGAGAATTGATGAGTGGTAGAGTAGACTATAGGCTCAAGAGTTATGTCTGACTAAGAGAACCTCTAAAAGAATGGTAGAGTAGGCTTTGAAAGCATATTCTGGTAAGAATAATTAGAAGTGGTTTTGGTCAGAGGCCAAGAAGAAACATGAAAATGGTTATCAGAAGTTAGAAGGCTCCAACTCTGATAAGAAGAAACATTAAAAGGGAAAGGATAAGTTTGACAAGAATAAGGTTCAATGTTATTATTGTAAGAAGTTTGGTCACTTTGATGTTGACTATTGGTCAAAATAGGAAAGGAAACAGAAGAAGCCAACATAGCCATAAGAGAGTCTGAGTATGAACTTGTGCTATTAAAGGCTTCTGAATCTAATGGTGGATGTTTGGTAGACTGGTGGTATATGGACATTGACTGCTGAATTACCCTAACTAGAAACAAACAATGACTGATTAGTTTTGACTCAAGAAAGATGACAAGGATCAAATGTGTTAAGGATAAGTACCTTAATGTCGAAGGAATGGGAATGTCAAATTCAAAATGAATGAAAATATTTTTCTGATCAAGGATGTTTGATATGTTCCTGGCATGAAGAGCAATCTGATGAGTGTAGCTAATTAAGAAAGGTTTCTCAGTTAATATAAAGGGTTGAAGTTGTATGATTCTAATCAAAAACTGATTATGCAATATGAACAAGGAAGTAACATAGCATTCAAGGTTAATGTGGAAACATTTGAAACTAAGTGCCTCAGTGTAGAAGGTATTAAAGATGACAGTGAGTTGTGGCACAAGATATTGGGGCATCTGAACTTCAGATGCTTAGGGCATTTAAGTTCTAAAAAGCTGGTAAATGGCATTCCTAAGATTTTAAAGCCTTAGAAGTCATGTGATATATGCATGAAAGGCTAGCAACCTAGATTACCATTTGCATCAGAAGTTGTTCCAAGAGCAAAATATGCTTTGGGAGTATTGCTTTATGATGTATGTGGACCATTTGAAGTACCTTCACTTGGAGGAAATAAGTCATTTATGTCATTTGTTGATGAGTTCATAAGAATGACATGGGTAGCAAGCACTCTTCAAGCTTAAGCATAAGGTTTTTGCTGAGTTTTAGAGGTTAAAGGGGAAGGCTGAAAAATAGAGTGGTCAGAAGCTGGAGATTGTTAAAACTGATGGTGGAGGTGAGTAAAACTCATCAGAGTTCATAAGGTTATATGAAGAGAAAAGGAGTTGAACATGAGGTGAATGATCCATATAATCCACAACACAATGATCTTCCTGAAAGAAGAAAAAGGACTTTGTTTGATATGACAAGGAGCATGTTGAAGGAGAAGAAGCTCCCTCACACCTTGTGAGGAGAATTTATTGTCATTGCAACATATGTTCTCAACGGGTGTCCAATCAAGAAGCTGAAGGAAACTTTTCCTTTAGAGAAGTGGACTGGAGATAACCAAAGTGTGAGTCATTTCAAATTATTTGGTTCTATTTGTTATAAACATGTTTCAAGTGCTACTAGAAAGAAGATGGATGATAGAAGCAAAGTAATGTTACTAATTGGGTACCATATTACATGTGCTTATAAGCTTTATTGTACAGTCACTAGCAAAGTTGAATTCAATAGAGATATCACTGTGAAGGAAAAATAAGCATATGATTGGAACAAGTATCAATCTAACTCTGGTGTAGTGTTAACACTTGAGTTAACTTCTAAAGATATTTCAGACTCTGAAGAAGAATTTCCCTCTGAATGGGATCTTACCTCTAAATATGAGTCAGAGTCTGAAGGTGACTCTGATGTTGAAGATGAGTCTGGAGATTAGTCTAAAGAAGACTCTGAAGGTGAATTTGATTTTGATCCAGACTCTGATGATGATATTGTCTCTAGTGGTAATCATGCCTCTGAAGGTTGTCCATCCTCTAAAGGTATTCCAACATTTGATATTGTTTCAGCATCTGAAGAAGATTCTAAACAAGTTCAGAGGTCACAAGGAATCAGACAAATAACAAGAAGATTTGCAGAGTTTGACATATTGTAAGATACTAAGATAAACTTTAAAGAGGAAGTCATTCGGCGTGTTGTGTTGGTAGACTCTAAACCAGATAGTATTGAAGAATCTCTCAAAAAGAAAGTGTGGTTGAAGGCCATGAAAGAAGAACTTGAGGCTATATAAAGAAGCAAGACTTGAGAGTTAATTGAGTTTTCAAAGAACAAGAAAGCCTTTAGTGTGAGACGGGCTTACAAGTTGAAGCTAAAGCCATATGGATCAATTGGAAAACACAAATCAAGGTCAGTAGCTAAAGGATTTCTACAAAAATTTAGATTAGACTACTTTGAGGTGTTTGCACCTGTAGCTAGGCATGAAACAATCAGATTGGTGATTGTTATAGGTGCTAATAGAAATTGGTATATGATGTATTTAGATGTGAAATATGCATTTCTAAATGGTCCTTTAAAAGAGGAAGTTATGTGTCATAACTTCCTGGATTTATGAAGAAGAATTAGGAAGGGGTGGTGTACAAGTTACAAAAAGCCTTGTATGAACTGAAACAATCTCCTGGAGTTTGTAATCTAAAAAATTGATTCATTTTTCAAGATTCAAGGATTCAAAAAATGTGAGAAGGAGTATGGTGTTTATATTCAGCATACATCTGATAGCAGTATGATTATGGTGTGTCTCTATGTTTATGACATATTGCTAACATGGAGTTGTTCATATGAGTTAGTCAAGCTCAAAAAGGTGTTGATGAATGAGTTTGAGATGACTGATCTAGGAAATATGGTATATTTTTCAGGAATGGAGATTCTATACTTTAATAAGGGTATAATTTTGCATAATTTGAAATATGAACTTGAGCTTCTGAAGAGATTTGAGCTAATAAAGTGCAAGTATACAATCACACCTGCTGAAACAAATCACAAGTTGAATTATGATGTTGAGGGTGTCGATGTAGATGCCACATTTTTTAAATAGTTGGTGGGCTCATTAAGATATCTCTATAACACCAAACCTAACACTTTTTATGCATATCGAATAGTGAGTAGGTTTATGGTGTTAAATTTGACTTAGAGTTGATAATTTGTTCAGACACTGATTGGTGTGGAGACAGAGTTGATAGAAGAATTACTTTTGGATATTTCTTCAAGTATCTAAGAGGTCCAATTTATTTGTGCTCCAAGAAGAAACCAGTGGTTATATTGTCAACCTGTGAATCTAAGTACATTGCAGGTGATTTGTTTGCATGCCAAGATGCTTGGATTATAAACTTATTGCAAGATCTGAAAATCAAGGCGAGCAAGCCTGTGAGGTTGATAATTTACGACAAATAAACTATAAGCCTTGCCAATAATTCAGTATTGGATGGAAGGAGCAAGATAATTGACATGAAATTCCATTTTATTCGTAATTATATTCATAATGGAGTGTTTGAAACTGTAGCACTCAGAAGCAACTTGCAGATATCTTGACCAAAGCAATCAAGTCTGAAGACTTTATCCATTTTAGTGATGGAATTAGTGTTGTTAATTTTAATTAGCTGAATATGAATTAAGGGATAATGTCTGTTGTAATTCAGATTTAGTTTCATTTAGAGTTAATTTGGTTTTCATTTGAATTGCATTTAGCTTGGGCTTGTATATAAGCTAAATATTAGTTCAATTTGTAATAGAATTTTCTATTTGTATTTGTCTTGCATTAGAAACTAAAAGTAAGTTACACCTGATTCTCTGTCTTCCATCTTCTTCATATTTAACCTTGTACTCCAACATATATATCCAATGGTCAAAATTAATTGATATAATTAACTCGAAGAAAGAGAAATGAATTATAAATTCAATGGTCAAAATTAGTGTTGCACACACAGCAGAAGAGGAAGAAGAGGGGAGGATCCTGGTCCAACATTGTGACCTATAAAATTTAGTTGTGATCAATATAATTTGTCAAATATCAATTTAAAATAACTTTGATTAAAAAAGTTTAGAAATGTTTCCAATCCTTTAGCTATTATTGCTTGATAATTTTGTTTGACCACTACAATTGAATCAATATTATCACGATGAACTAAAAAAAAATAGTCACACCTAATTTCTTGTCGTGTAATCCGCTTATTCAATCACAACCCAGTGATGCCTTAGGTAAATTAGTAATTGAAGAAGGTTTGATCGCACATTATTTTTTATTATTAAAAATAAAATAGAACTTTATGGTTAGAACTATTAGATGTAAAATACTAAAGTTAGGTTGAGTTATGAAAGTTATTGTTAGTAATCATTCATAACTTAGAATCAATTAGAACACTTCTTAATGTATAAAAGCAATAAAAACAAAATGTATTGAATACAAATATGTACTGATTGTATGCATTAATGCTCATAAAATTACATAGATCAGTAGATAAGGCATTGCATATACATGTTTGATTTAGGAGGAAAAAGGTAAGAAATAAGTGGTTTAAGGATAGAGATAGTAATTCAAAGTTTAAATTGAGATATGCTAGTAGAAAAATCACTATACTGAGACATGACATATTTTTTTTAGCAAAAGACATTGAATTAGATAATCATGTTATTAACTTCTACAAAAATTTATTTAGCTCAAACAACAATTGTGGTTATACTAATCTAGTGCAGAGAACTATCACATAACTTATAACTCATATGGATAATGAACTTCTCACTATAATATCTCAACCGAAGGAAATTAAGAATGCAATGCACATTATGGATGGTAATTGTGCTCCATAACCTGATGGCTTTGGAGGATGTTTTTTCCAAGCTTATTGGGATATAATAGGGAAAAATGTAATCAATTTAGTGGATTAATTATTTGAACAACATTGGATCCTTCTTAATCTCAATTCAGTAAATGTGACTTTGATACCTAAACAACATGGAGTAGGTTCTTTAAAGTAGTATAGACCTCTTGCACTTTGCAAAATTTCAATTCAAAATCAACAGTAAGTTCATTACAGGTAAGTTGGTCATCTTATCTCATTAAATTGTTTTAGAACATCAAAAAGACTTCATTAGGAGTGGAAATATTTATGAGCATATTGGGATTACTTCAGAAGATATTAATATGTTAGACGATAAATCTTTGGGAGGTTGTTTGGCTTTGAAGATAGACATCAGAAAAGCCTTTGATAATTTATATTGATAATATGTTATTAAATTCCTTTCTCAAATTAAATTGTGTGATTGGATACTTACCATTATACACTCAACCAAACTAGCAATCATGATAAATGATAAAAATGTATGATTTTTTTTCTTTCTCTGGAGGAGTGAGGCAAGGAGATTCTTTGTCTCCTTTTCTCTTATGCATCACTAAGGATTCACTTAGTAGGCAATTATCTATGTTGGTGGATCAGGGTAAGTTGATATGCATATCAGTTTGTAAGACAACCATTCCAAGTCACATTTTTCTGCTTATGACCTTATGATATTTTGTAAAGCTACCTTGAAAAATGCTCAAGTCATTAACCATCTCCTTTAATAATATGATCAAAACTCTGGTCAATAATCAGTTCGACTAAATGTAAGCTTTATAATGGAGGTAATTTTGGAGATAGAGTGAGGTACATTGCATATATGTTTGGATTCACTATGGGACAAACATTATTTAAGTATCTTGGAGTTCCTATATTCAAAGGCAACCCTAGAATTAATAATCTTCATATCGTAGCAGATATAGTATTGGCCTAGTTAGCTATAAGGAATGACCACTTTCTTTTTGTAACGGGTAGAGTTCAATTGTTCTAGTTAGTCATACAAGGAATATTTCTATATAGTGTTGGGATTTATGAATGGCCAATCAATCTTCTTAACAAAATAGATTTTAGCATTAGAAATTTTGTGTGGACCAGTAACATAGATGATAGAAAATTGATTATGACATATTGGAAGGTTATTTTCTCATATGTATCTAAAGGAAGTCTTAGTCTGAGAGGTATTAAGATAATAAACAAAGTTGGTTGTCTCTTTGTTGAAAGTTGGTGACTATCGATAATCAATGGTCTTATATGGTTATTAGAAGATACTTTAGGCACACAAACTCAATCATGCATCATATTTCTTCTTCAATATGGCCAGACATTATGTTTTTATTTTCTTTTTTGGAGGAACATAGTAGATTAAAGATTAGTACTAGGAAGAATATTGATTAAGGACTTAAGATTAGTTGAGATACAAAATTAAATATTTACACCTATATTTCTAGTTGACTTTCAATTTATGCAAAATGCTAAGGTGAATTCAATTATCCAATACATCAATTGAAACATTTCTCATGGGTTATCCATTTTAGCTCCTCTAATTGTTGAAGAATTTTTGAAGATTAACTTTTCATTTGATAAAACTAATGTTGATAAACGCATTTCGACATGATCTGTAAATGGTGATCTATCTTTTAAACATACCTACAATTGTATCATGAGGGATTAACTTGATCCTTCTTGGACAAAATTCATTTGGCATCCCTACATACCACTTGCTAAATCATTTGTGACTTGGAAACTAATGCATAGCATTATTTCAACAAAAGAAAACCTGATTCAAATAGGTAATGCATATTGTTTTGAGGCATTGTCTCTGCAAACATGATGTAAAAATTTCATACCACTTATTTCTTAGATGTATGTACAATTTACTTTGCTGGTATTAAATGGACTGGTTATTTGGCATGAACATTTATAGAACTAGGTAGAAAAGCTTATTCAAATTTGCTAGCATAAGTTTGAACTCTCAAGTCCAAAATTTGATCATGACTTTCAACATAATAATTATTTGGAAAATTTGGCATAAAAGAAATTATATCATGTTTTAAAATGGTAAAATTGACTTTGATAGAGATATTCTTCATGTTAAACAAATGGTTTATATTTAATATACACATGTACTTTAAGGGACACATGTTAAAATTGACTTTGATAGAGGTATTCTTCATGTTAAACAAATGGTTTATATTTGATATACACATGTACTTTAAGGGACACATGTTAAAATTGACTTTGATAGAGATATTATTCATGTTAAAATTGACTTTGATAGTGATATTTAAGGCGCACATGTACTTTTTAATTCATGAGTTTTGAATTATTTAATGCTTTGACATCAAATTTTGACCTCCTCTTGAACCTAGAACCATACAAGTTAATTGGTGTTTTTTTAGTCATAATTGGATTAGTTGCAACATGAATGGTGCTTTCTCATCTATGATTAGAGTTTCCACCTCCTTTCAACTTGAATCGCATGGAATCATGCTTGTTATTGAATATTCTAACATTAAGAATTAGAGAAAATTTTGCCTTGAAATTGAAATTTTGCCTTGTATTTTATAATGTGAATATTGGCCATTGGCATATTTTAATTAAATAGAATAACAATTTACACATTATATGCTTCTTTATATTCAAGATATCTCATATTTTTTAGAGAGGGAAGTACATGTGTAGATATATTAGCCAATGCAAGTTTTTGTTTTGTTTATTATTACACTTGGTATAATTCACTTCTTATTTGTGCGTTTGAAAGTTTTTGAGAGATAGGTTGGGCATGTCCAACTATCGATTTTGCTACCTTTTGATATGTTAGGTTTTATGTCCCCCCATCTTTTTTTTTCCTTTTTTATTCAATAAATTGCCTTTATAGCTAAAAAACTACATAGATCAATAAATTCAAGATAAATTCATCTAAAAATCCTTATTTAAAGAAATTTAGCCACTCATGGTACAAAACATTCAAAGCCAAAATATTTGAGAAAGAATATATGAATTACAAGGAAATTATTAGACTTCAATGGTGATAACTGTAACACCCCAAATTTTTCCTCTTCTTTTTAAGCATCATCATCATATCATAATCATCATGAGCATATCATGTCTTTGGCATCTTTGCATAGAAAAAGTGAAGCATAACATTCTCATGTTCTAGCATTAGGCATATGATCAACTATTGGTGGATTTGAGGCATTACAAGCTATAGCAAGAGGCCAAGTAAACTGGTCCAAGTCCCATGAAGAGTCTACATGACATTCACAAGTTCAAGATCCTTTACAAGAGCCCAGAAGGTTGGGAGGTCATCAGAGAGTCCAAGCTAGGGCAAGCTCCTACACAATGGTTCCCAAATTAGGGTTTCACTTTCAAGAAGGAATTCTTTGTGACTTTGGCCATTCCATGTGGGCAAAGTCTTTCATATGATAAGAGGTTCCTGGGGATGAAATTTGGTGAGAAAATTCCTTGTGAAAGACAATTATTTCATCAGTTGCTTGCATGAGAAGAAATTGGTCAACTGTGCAGTTCAAAAGTCAACTGTGAGAATTCAAGGGGTCCAACCCCATTTTGCAAGTCAAGGGATGTCCTTAAGACCTTAGAAGAGGTTTGGCAAAGTCAAAGATCAAGAATCAAGGGGTTTTGAAGAACTTTCCATTTTTGGCATATGGTTTGTTTTAGAACTTTCCATTTTTGGCAACTTTTGCCCTAATTTTCAAAGCCCTATTTCATGATGAAAATGATCTCAAATGAATTTCCAATAAACATGAAAGTTGTAGGGTATGTTCTCCCATTTTAAGAAAGTATAAGTGCATTTTCATAGCCTTCATGAATCAAAAGTTATGGCCATTGGAAGTTCATTTATTTTTAGGGTTTTACTTAAAATGCAATTTTCTACCAAGAGCAAAAACTCATGAATCTTGTTTTCAAGATGTTCTATGGATAAAATCAAGTCACTATATCACAATGCATGGCATGAGAAGCATTTGGCTCAAAGAAAATTAGAGAAATCGTGCATGAAGAGGGGTGTATTTCATAAAATGCAATGATGCATGAGCATTCCAAAAGCATGATGCAAGGAATATTTTGATCTCAATCTGATCCAAGGGTGCAGAATGAATGAAGGGGAATTGGATCATGCACATGGGCAAGCTAAGGCACGATCATTTCACTCCCTCACACCACTCTTGCAGTTTTGCAAAACCTCTCTCAAATCACTCACCTCACGTGCAATTCCTTTCAAATTTTCAACATGATTCATTGGCACATTATATAAGATTGCTAGGGTTTCATTTCACCTCAGATCATCACCATTTTCTCTCTTCCAAGTTTTTGCTATCACTGCATTTTCCTTCGAATCTCTTCATCCACACACTCATTCACAAAACAAACCTCAGACTCTTCATCCTTGAGCTTCATAGGTCATAGATCAACCACTGTTTTTAGCTATAGGCAAGATCTTGCACTAGTTCAGTTCTAGATCAGTTGCTTGCAAAGTGTTAGATCCAGGCCGTTTGAGAGTCCAGTTCACATTTATTTTGTGAATAGAAGTTACAAGAGGATCATCTAGAGCTAGAGAGTGGATTTCTTGGAGGTTTGAGAGCTCTGCAAACTCGGGTATGCTTCATGTAATACCTCAAAATTTTCCCTCTCATTTCCCCAACTTTTTGCATAGCATTTAGCATACATAAATTCATAAAATAACCAAAAACATTGCATCATAACCATCACAACAGGGGCATAGGTTTGTGATCAGTGAACAAAGCAACTAAAGGCTATACAAAGGCAATCAAAGGGCTACATAGCTTCTCAACCTTGTGAAAATGGTCCACAACATCCCACAAGTATTCACTTGAAGCCACAAGTCCTATACAGAGGTGCTTTGATCAAGGGAGGCAAGCAGCGCAACATTTCCCAACAAAAAGGAGTCGGATGCGGGTTTCTAATGAACTGGGCTTATCAATGAGACTTTGGTCCAAGCATGGTTTCATGGTTCTCTACATGATGTCAAGTACCTATGGTTCAAATTTCACCGTTGGACTCATTTTGGAAGGCCCTCAATTGTTCAGTTGATTGAAAATCAGAAAATTGGAGAAAAGTCAACTAGGATGCGTAAAAAGTCAACTCTTGAATTTTTGGGATCAAAATCATGAAATTATGGTCACAAGGCTCTTAGGGACCAATTTTGATCAAGAAAGAATGGAAAAAATCAAGAAAACTAAAACTTACCATTTTTTGGAAAGTTTGGGTTTCCAAAAATGGCAAGTTTTGGTCATCTTTGTAGCCACTTCAAGAGAGGTTTTTTCCCAAAATAAGAGTCCTATGAAAAGTATACCTTGAGAAAATGAAAGAGGACATCCTAAGCTTCAAAACCATATGTGGAACTCCTTCATAGGATCAAAATTGAGAAAGATATGGTCGTTCAAAGTTTGGGCAAAAACAAGGCAATACAGCAGGATGAATCGATGCATCCGTGTTATGAATCGATTCATAACAGTTAAAAAAACTGTTATGAATCGATACATCCGTGTATGAATCGATTCATAATGTGTTTTTTTTTCTGAAATTAACTTTCTCTTCAGTATGTATTGATGCATAACCTTATGAATCGATTCATGATGCTGTTTTTTTGCCATTTTGCTGTTGTTTTTGATGCAAAACAAGGGGGAATGCTATGCTATCTTTGGGGTTGAACGGGAAATGATTGGTAAACATTCTATAGCTCATTTAGCTTCACTTTGGCCTCAATTCAAGCTTCACCATTGCTGCTACATCAAATTGGTCTTCACCACAAATGTTCATGAGCTAGTGTACACTAGATTCATTGGTTTCAAGCTGAATTTTGCCATTGATCTTCACTACATCAGCAAGTTATCATTGAATGTATGCAGGCCCATTCTAATTATTGTGCATCCCACAAACAAGAGAGCAAACTCAAGCTGAAATCCTTGAACTACTAAGCTTGTGTTCCACTTCACTAATCTCCATCATAAGCTTCATGGTGTTGGATGCATTAGATTGGTTCTAATTGAAGAAAGTTCTAGAAATCCAGTTGGCGTAACTGTCCCAACTAACTTCACTTTAACTCACTTCACTCAGTTAACCAAGGCTTGTTAACTCTGGTTCTAACTGTTAACTAGAGGTTCAAGGCTCTATATAAGGAGGAGTGGTGCTAGAGTGCAAAGTTCAGCTTCATTCTTCACTAAAATCACACCAAATTCTCCAAGTTTTCTCTGCATTTTCTCTGCAAAATCACTACATTTGGAAGGATCAAGCTTCCATAACCATAGCATTGATCTTCTCCTTCATTGTGCATCATCTAGCACCATCCATAGAGCATTTTTCATGGAGTTTTGAAGCTGAAATTTTGGAATTACCTCTTCTGAATTTTCTGCATTTTGCTTCCATACTCCTTGGTCTTCATCTACAACACTTCAATCTTCATCAATTCATCATCAACATCAAGATTTGAAGCTTATTCATGGAGTTTATGGCTTGAATCCTCCAAAATTTACTTCTGAATTTTTCTGCATATTCATTAATTTCTCAAGATTCTTCACCAACAAAGTGTTTATTTCACTTCACAAAGAATCAATCTCAATCAAGGAAGCCATAGGAACCTCCTCTCTGGTTTTCTTCAACAAAATTCAACACTACATTTCAGGTTTCATCTTCAATTCCTCTGACATGAATTCTTATTTTTCTTGATGTTTTATGTTGATTGAAGCTCAATAGGAGCAATGCTTGTGCTGGCTAGTTGATATGCACCCTAGGTGCTTAGATTCAATTGTTAGGTTGATTCTTGTGAGCTTTGATTTGCATTGTTCGAGAACCTTAGGAGGAAACTAAGCCTAGGTTAGTGACGTGCTTGAGGAGACGAATCTACCCATGGCCTCATTTTTCAATTTGGTGAACATTTTTCCAATCCCTAACCGGAGAGTGATCGGAGAAGATGACCGGAGTTTAGCTCCGGTGACCGGAATAGTGAGTCTAGCATTAGGATGAGAACATGTCACAACCGTTAGATCAGTTTCCATCCAGTGCACCAAAATCTGCCACCACATTAAGGAACATGTGCCAACCATGTGCCATCATTTATGAAGAGTTTTTCAGGCCACTATCTGCACCCCTGCATGTGTGAGTCCAGCCCAATTCAGTTCATTTTTTCACTTCCTGCACCCCTCTCCATTTCCTTTGTTTCTTTATTTTCTGTTTTGCATGAGTTTCAATTTTAATCCACAAAAAATACCAAGACACATGAAAAAATTCCCCAAAAATCACATTGATATTCTAACTCATTTTAAAATTTTTCCACACTTTTACTTTCTGGTTTTAACTATTTTCCAATTTTATTTCGATTTTCCATTTAATTAATTTTCTATGGAATTCCTTCAGCTGCACTTCAGTTTGTTCATTTTATTTCTCCCACCTCCTATAACCTTTTTGTCCCATTCTTTTTGCTTTAATTAGAGGACACATGATAGGACTTGGAATTATTTTTTTCATATTTTTAGGTCCATTTTATCCACTACTTTGGTAGCTTAGTTTGAGAAAATTTGTGAATAAATCTTAAGTAGATTTAAGTGACCATTAGGCCTAGATAGGTTATGATTTTTTAGAAGATCTTTTAACACAACATTAGGTTCAGGTTAGAGACCTTAGGGAATTAATTTCATTTTTTTCCAGAACCTTTTCCATTTTTTTAGTGCTTTGACCTTAGTTCAAGTTTTCCATGTAAATTCCCTTAGTTTTCACTTAGGATTTTGGATTCCATTTGGGCGTAGTTTGCTTAGGCTTGACCCTAGAGTATTAGAAGACTTTAACTTAGTGTAGCTACTGAATTTAGAAGTTAGATAGCATGTAAGATCTCTTAGGATTGGATTTTAGGCTTAGAAGTTCACTTATGCCTTTATTAGCTAGTGTGAGTTCTTTCCTTGAATTTTTGCCATGCCATAATCATTCAAAATGTTGCATCATGCTAATATTTGTTTTGTAGGGGGGAAGATTGAGGTAAGCAATACTTCATTCTCTCATCTTATGCATTTAATTGTGTTTGTCTTAGCACCTAGTGCTTTGAATTTAGGCTTTCCCTTTTGTTCTTTAGATTCAACTTAACTTCCTTAGGAAGTAAGTTGAACTCTAACTTGTTCTTATTTCTTCATTAGAATAGAAACCTCACTAACCCTTAGGACATCCATGCATGTTAACACTTAGGATTATTTTAGTCCCCTTTAGAATTTTTCCTTTGAGATCCTTTGGTGCTCTCTCTTCTCATCTTCAAACTTAATTCTAATTCACTTAATAAAGGTTGAGTACTTTCATGTGACATGAGACTTTGCTATGAGATGCTTACACGCGTTCCATTTCGGGGCGAGGTGTGAGTCATCACTCGTGGTGGATAGGTCTTAACATGAGTACCTCACAGAGAAAAGCTAAAAAAAACACTTCTTAACCAAAAAACCACAAAAATACTTAATAATGGTAATAGGCCAGTGTGCTCAAGCCTTCACTTGTGGGACTAGCTTTGGGGATTTCCTCCATAGATAGGTGTGCCTCTTGCGCATTCCATTTCGGGATGATGGGAGACGTACACATCCCATTGAGTAATACTTAGGTACACTCACCTATGCAAACTCTCAATCATAAAAGCTTCTAAAAAACACCAAACAAACAATAAGCATCTTTCCTTTGGGAATTCTTTTCTCACCTCATTCGCTCCGTACGCGAACTTGCTCCTACTTGTCATCTTGCAAGACGGTTACGCACTCGTCGTCCGAGTCTGCAACACCTGAGCAATGGCATAGGCAGTTCAAGCTTTAATTCACAAGCAATTTCTTTTAGTACCCCTAGTTAGGGGAACTACGGCGTCTCTGATCCTCATTATCCTGATGAGGTACGTAGGCAGCGGGGTAGGGCCCGTTCGAGCACAATCTTTATTTTCCCTACATTTTTCTCTTTGTTTCTTATTTCAATTCTTTTCCAGTTCCATTTTCTTTTCATTTTCATTTCTTTGCTGCAACCTTCATACCCTCACCCTTTGAAACAGTTTCTTTTGCAAGCGTGGATCCCGTCGGGTACGGCGGACGATCTGGGTGCTAATACCTTCCCAGGTCATAACCGACTCCCAAACTCAGTCTCTTTGGTTCGTAGGACCTGTTTCCTCCCTCTTTTTTCTTCTGGTTTGTGCAGCATTACCATTCCCTTTCTTCGGGATAAAAATGCCTGGCTGGCGACTCTATTCTTTTTCCGCGCCACTTTCGCGTTTGTACCAGGATGGAAATCCGAGGAGCGACACTTCACAATTCATCATCCTGGATTTGAATTCTTTTGCTTGCATTGTGCTCTATTTGTTGTCTTGAACATGCTGATGTAATTAGATTTTGAAATGGTGTTGAATTGAGCAAGAACCGTGTGACTGAACTTTTTAGATCTAAGCTTGTTGTCTTCTATTTGGCTTGTGTATGATTGGTAAATTTTTTTTGATGGTTGATTCATGATCTTCATAGCTTAAGGTTCATTTTGATATAAGGATTGTGTGATTTGGTTGAGAGATGTGTTTCTGCAATTTCTGGTTGGCCGGAGAAGACGACCGATGCTTCTCCGGCCGGTAGGGTTTATAATTAGGGTTTTAGGTTTCCAGATTAGATCCTGGCCATTGGATCGTGATTAATTAGTTTAATTATGTTTTATTAATTTAATTAATTAAGTTTATATTAATTTTAAAACGTAGCCATTGGATCTGTTTTAATTAATAAGTTCAAATATGGTGTGTTGGATTTGATTACCTCCAGGTCTTGCTGACTTCACACACAAACCCTTGGATCTGATTACTTTGTTTGTGAGCCTTTGGATTTGCGTACTTTTTAATTTTTGTTTGACTGAGTGCCCATTGGGCTTTTGCTGCTATTCGCACCCCCTCCCTTTCTTAGCCCATTAGATTTGAACTAGATTCACTTGCTTAATGCACCCCTGGGTCATTTCATTTATTTTTTTATTTCATTTTGGTTTCAATTTGATTTTTGATTAATTAAAATAGTTATAGGTTCATAAAAATTCCAAAAAAAATCATAAATGTTATTTTGAGTTTTCTTTAATTTTTGACATTTTTAATTTTCATTTATTTTTATTTTCCACGCTGGAATTAATTTCTTCTTTTATTATTTGTTTTTAATTCACTTTTAATGCATGCAGCCTTGTAGAATTTATATCTTGATCATTAGTTTGAATTTTGAATTGATTCTTTTTGCTCTGGATTCACATTAAAATGTAGTTTATTGGTGATTTTTCTTCTGATTTTTAGAAGTTTGCTTGATTATTTTTTATCTTTGACTTGTATTTGAAGTTTCATAACCCTAATCCATGTTTAGGCACATATTTGACCTACTTATCTTCTGATTCTGATCCTATTCTTTTGGCATGTTAATATTAGATGTTTGAAGAGCCTTTGTACAAATTTGTGGAATTTTTGGATGAATGCTTGATTTAATTTGAAGTTTTTAAGATAAGGATACCCCTCTGGTCTTTGATTGATGTTTGTATTTTGAGAAATTGTGTGGTTGCTTGCCTTTGAAGTTCATTCACTTATGTACATGTTCACCTCACTTCTTATGCTTATTTGTTTCTCATGTTGATAATGTTTAAGTTTATATGCTTCTATTCTTAATCTCTTGTGATGCCTAGGTACATTCTTGACATGTTAGAGTTCTGGTCTTGAAGTGTGTGAGGTTTGTTTGTTTTGTATGCTTTGTGTTATCTCATAATTGTTTTGTTTTGTTATGATAATCTGTAATGCTTTATGTTGAACTGTTTAATCCATTTCTCATTTTGTGTTGTGTGTGTGATTTTTGACACTTGTAATTGATGTTCCAATTCTGGTTGTGATGTCTTGGCTTGATCTTATGCCCATCTTATGTTTCATTTGGTTTTATTTGCATGTTACTTGTTTATGCCTTTAACCATTTCAGGGGCTCTGGTAAGTGAGAGGTGTGGATGAGATTCCCATATCTCCAATTCTTATCTTTTCTTTTTTCATGATGCTTTCTTATTTGTGTTTGATGAGCTTAGGTCATCCTTTCTATCTTCTTCTCTTCTTAATTCTCCTCCTTCTTTCCTTATTTCTTCCTTCTTTAGGATAGTAAGCCACACTAACCTTAGGAATCCCTTGCATGTTAACATTAGGATTGGTTAGTCCCCCATTAGACTTTTACCTTTAAGATCTTTGGTTCTTTTCTCTTCTCATCTCAAAACAAAACAAAAACCTAAAAAATCACCTTAATAAAGATTGAAGTGGTCTCTTGTGCAATAGCCTTATTCCATGAAACACTTGTAGTTTTCCCATCTTGGGATAGTACAAGCATGTTCATCATGATGCACAAGTCTGATCATGAGACTATCTTCATCAAGAAAATCATAAAACACACTTCTTCACAAAAAATACAAAAAAATACTTAATAAATTCAACGAGTTAGTGAGTTTGGGCCCTAATCTCTGGAATCAAGTTTTGGGGATCTTCTCCTTACTTGAGAGTGCTTGTTCTATTATTCCATCTTGGAATGTAGTAGCAAGTACACATTCCATGGAAAGGAGCTTGAGTTCACTTCCTTGTGCCACACTCATAGAAAACTCATAAAAAAAACACTGGACAAACAATAAGCGTCTCTCCTTCGGGACTTCTTTTCTCATCCCACTCACTCCTTACGTACGAACTTGCTCCTACTTGTCATTTTGCAAGACGGTAACGCACTCGTCGTCCGAGCCTGCAACACCTGAGCATTGACATAGGCAGTTCAAGCCTTAAGACACAAGCAATATTTTCCACCCTTAGTTAGGGGAACTACGACGACTCTTATCCTCATTGTCCAGATGAGGTACGTAGGCAGCGGGGTAGGGCCCGTTCGAGCACACTCTTTTATTTTCCCTACATTTTCCCCCATTCTTTTCTTTCTTATCCGGTTTCAGTCTCATTTTTGCAGCAACTTTCATTTCTTCACCCTTTGAAAAAGTTTCTTTGCAAGCGTGGATCCCGTCGGGTATGGCGGACGATCTGGGTGCTAATACCTTCCCAGGTCGTAACCGACTCCCGAACTCAGTCTCTTTGGTTCGCAGGACCCGTGTCCTTCCTTTTCTTTTCTTCTGGTTTGTGCAGCATTACCATTCTCGTTCCTTCGGGATAAAAATGCCTGGTTTGCGACTCTACCTCTCTTCCGCGCCACTTTCGCGTTTGTACCAGAATGGAAATCTGGGGAGCAACAATAACCGCCAATTTTTGTCCTATGGAACTCTAGAGTCATCTCTCAATGATAAACTTTCAAAATCCCCTTTCAAACATATTAATTTTGTTAACACGTGTTGTTTTTCTAAAAACTTGTGCCATTACTTGGTAACATTGTGTTGCGATTGTTTCATTAATTTAATGTGTGGTGCTAAGTTTTATGCATATCGCGTCATGAATTGATATGATCCCATTGCAATTTCAAAGAATATTTCTTTTTTTATTCTCATTACAAAATCACACCATGATTCGATGTGGTCGTAATGTGGTTTGAACATACCATTTCTTCATTTATCTGCATCGCAAGATTATACCATTATTTGATGCATCACGATGCAATTTGAATAAGTCAATTATTCGATGAGTGAAAGATGGGATCGCTCCACGATTCTGCCATATCGCGGGGGTGATTTCGGAAGGGAATTTATTTATCTTTTCAAGTTCTCGTGAGTAGTATTTTCTTCACTTCACGTGATTGTAACCTTTATCATGTATGAGTAATAGAGAATTGTCTTATTATAATGATTTTATGGAAACTGAAACTTTCCATAATAATATTGATTCATGTTATAAATTTCTACAATAAATGAAATTTTCGTAAAAACAATGTAAGAACTTGCTAAAAATGAGAGCATGAATGAGTTTTGTCAATCATTTCACCTTTCATCCTTCCAATTCAATATGAAGGGATGAACATGTCTCAATATTTCTTTGGCGCTCATGATCCTTATGATATGCATGTCACCTATGATTGGTTCACGAAAGAAGAAATGTCAAGTGATTTCAAGTCATGCCCGCAACAAACAACTAGTTATTTTGTGTGACTAGCTCATATGAAAATTTAGAAGGGTCGACAATAGAAAACATGAAGTCTATAGGAAATGATTATGTTGTATATAGGATTTAGATTAAATCTAATATGAAATGTTTCTTTGGACTCTTAGGTAATTGTTTTGTAATTTTTAAACAATTTTTCTTTCGACAAATATGTGATAACCCTAATGTCTATGTCTTTCTTGGCTTACCCGTCATTGAGTCTAAAACCCTAACAAACTATGATGATTTTGTTCCTGATTTAGAATTTATTTTTTTGAAAATGGTTTTTTTTTTGTCTTTGCATTTTATGTGTTATGAAATTTTCATGATCCCCTCGACTTTTGATGTGTGACTATGGTATTAATGACACGACATTGACATATTAGTGTTGGCTTGTATAAAAATGAGTTAATGACATTAATTAGTATCTTTGTAACTATATATATTTTTTAAAAATAATAATAATTGTCTTTAATAAACCATTACAATCAATTAGATTCTTGAATGTTCATCTCCATTATCTGCATTATCTCCTTACTCACATTGTCCAACAAATTCATCTCCCAAAACTCAATAAATGAGTTTTAGCACATGTGGAGAAAGATAAAATTAAATATACCACTAACTATTGTCTTTTATTGAAATATTTCAAATCATTGATATGTAATATGCGTTTCATCCCTAATTTGAAAAAGCAAAAATTTGTAAGAAGATAAGGATGTGGTTTGTTATTGTTGGTAGAAATGATGATTGTTTAATCATAGTGGTTTTGGTGGTGTTCATTATATATTAGCTGTATTGTGTTTGTCGATTTAAATTTTGGCAATGGAAGATATCCATTGTAAAATTCTAGACAACTTTAAGTATTGTCTACTGGCCTCACAAACTAACATAGGTATGAGATATTGGAATGAACTCTAGGTTTAGCATACCATCGAAGTTCGTTCATATGTTGTTGTCAAATCGGGTCTTGTATTATGGATCCAATTGCTTAAGTTAGCTTGTACCCTAAGTTAGCTTATAATGGGTAATTGTTAAAAAAAACCATTAGGTTAGTATGTTAGTTTTCTTATAAATAACATACTAGTCTCTCATCTTTTGAATAAGGGAAAATAGGAAGATAAAACCCTAATTCAAAAGCGAGAGAGGTTATTTTTGTTATTCTTGTATACTTGTAATCTTGTTTCAAGAGAAAGGAAATAATAGTAGTTTATAACCAATCCTTGTTGTTATCCTTGGTTACCCCAAACCCTAACCCTTGTGGGTTTCTTGATCATAAAGAAACCTATTATACTTTGTTTCTAAGGTATTTGATTCACAACAATAGGTATTTTCAGCGTGTTTTGTCGTCACTCGCACACTTTATACATAAATTTCATGAAGGTCACTCATCTAAAGAGTTTTCTAAGTCAATAATTCTTAGATGTAGGGTTCTTATGATATGATCTACTGGTGATAATTTGTCATAACATGTGTTTTTGTATCATTTAATTTTAAATGTTATTTATTTGACTTCATTTATGTGTTTATAGGATTTAATGAAGATTCTGAATAAGCATAGAAAAGACTAATCCAAGCAAAATTTGACTAATTAAACAAAATTTCTAGTATTTTACAATAGAAGTTATGATAATTAAATAAGGAAATGACTATTTATGATAAGAAAGAAAAAATTAACACATGAAGAAAATATGTTGCACCAAAGGCAAAGCGGCACAATATTTCATCACTCAAAAATATCGTGGTGTGCTAAATATGCTTCATAGACTACAATGTCATCAACATTGCGATAATTGTGGCACACCTCTAGAGAAGTGTGGTGCATTGGTCCAATTTAGTTTTTTTACCTATGTGTAGTTAACGTAAGTCGTAAGTGAACGACAATGCGAAGTAGTACAAAAGGTATCGAATCACAAGGGCAAATGTTTGATTATCTATTTTTACTCTAGCGATGTGTATCTAAGGCGATTGAAAATTTGGGGATTAAGCACAAATGAATAAAATTAACAGAATAAAAAGCATGACATGGGGTAATTGATTATCTATCCCTACATACCCAATTAATCACCAAAATTGAATATGAGAAAACAGAGAGAGTTATAGAAAAAATTATACAACACCAACTTTTGTTGCGTGCGCTAGACATGTTTTTAGCGTAGCTATATGACGTTCTTAACCGAGAGCGAGACACCTTGTCAATGGGGCCTCAAACTCTGTTGTTTATCAATCTGCTTTTGAATAACAATTCATTTTCTTTCAATACATGATTTGTATCTTAGTTGTCTATGCTTTAACAAGCGACACAAATATATTTAAGCACTCGAACTCTAAAATAAAAATTTCTCTTGTTTTTCTCATTATTTGCATATGAATGATTCAGTTGTGGATCATAAGGAGATAGGTCTCACAACTTTTTGTCCTTGAAATACTACTAACTCGTGGTGAGATACATTACAAAATAAATAATAAAAATGATAACATGAATTATTTAACAAAATAAAATAAAATAAATAAGCCTAGATGAAAGAAAGACTACTTTAAATAGATAAAAGTGTTATGAAATTATAGCAAAAACTTAGAACTTAAAATTAGAAGAGGAATTATAGTAAGGGAAGGTCCTTTATCAAGCCAATGATTAACTTATTTATACAAATTATTCACCATAAATCACTCTAAATTCGTGTAAATGCAATTAAAGGCCTTTGATCAATGAGTTGGAATAGTTTAGAACACCAAAAGTCGGAAAAATGTTATAAAATGCCACAAATTCGCAGCTGGAACTGGGTTCAACACGAGCAGTGTTTGGAAACACGGTTTGCCCGTCTTGTCCTCTAATGAAAAATATGGGATTATTTTGGGCACAAAATGGCTTGTGTCATGGAACATGGTTTTCCAGTGTTGTTCATGACTTCTTCATAGGATAGAGAGAACTAGTGCCAACACAACTCTTGTAAACTGACACGACCCAACTGTTTTAGCCACGGGTTTTATGCATTATATGGGTCCTCTTCTTGCATCTTTCGGTCCTTTTTTGTTCCTCTTTGACTCTTGACGCTCCTTATTATATGAAAACATAAAACCATATTGATAGTTCTGAGATTGGTAGAAATTTTAATAAAACAAGATATTACCCAAGATTTCATGATTGATGTCTTGACAAGTGGTTCTAAGCATTCTACAGGTGTGTTGGCATTGTTGCAGAAATCTGTTCATGATATCAAGTCAGATGTTCTGACATATAATAATAGAACATTCAGTCAAAATGTTATGTTTATCTGCTACACAATTATCTTTAGTGTGTTGTTGTTGAATGAGTTAATGCACATTTTATTCGTGGTACTATTAGAGCATGGTTCTTGTTTTGGAAGGTTCAGATATTCCTTTTTCAGGACGTTTGGTATTAGAAGATTTGAAGTTCAATCAGGTTTTAATGAAAATCAGATATGTCTGATTTCATTACTTCATCAAATCTGTCTGGATTCCTTTCCCAAGCCTAAAAAGATTGTTCTTTATTTAACAGTGGTGCAACCTTAATTGGAGGTAGAGAGATTAGAGTGTGAAAGTTGCATTTTCTATTTTAGAGTTTTTAAGTTTAAGATTGTTAATTGTGAACCACTATATTATCATTCTGATATTAGGGTTGGAATGTTGTTGACTTGTAAGTTATCCACTCTAAGCTTTTAAGCATGAGTGTTTTTGTTCTTGATTAAAGCTCTTAAGCAAGATCAATTTTTTCCTTGAAGAGTGTTCTTCTTTCTTTGCAAGGTTCAGTTATTATCACAGTGTGTGATTGAGGGGGAGTGGGAGGTGTCTCTTTTCTAAGAGTTCTTAGATAGAAATTGCATTGGGTAATGATTAAGTGAAGAGTGTAAAAAGAGTGGTTTAACTCTGAATTGATACTACTGATAGTGGATTTCCTTCTTGGCTTGTTAGCCCCTAGAGTAGGCGTGTTTGCACCGAACTAGGTTAACAATTACTTGTGTTACTTCCCTTTTACTTTATATTTTATTTACCTTGTTAATGTTCAGATATTAATGTTGTGACATCTTATTCGACATCTCATATCTATACCAGAATTTCAATTAGTATTAGAGCAGGCATCTTGCTCTGTATTTGGGTGAGATCTAAGGAAGTTACTTTCTGGTAATATGGACAAGGAATGGGGATTTGTGAACATGCCTCCTATTATGGGTGGAACAAATTATGATTACTGGAAGCCAAGAATGGTTTCCATTCTGAAATCCTTGGACAACAAGGCTTGGAAAGCTGTTCTGAAAGGATAGGATCATCCTGTTGTGAAAGACAAAGATATGAAGGATACAACAGTTTTGAAGCCTGAAGAGGACTAGTCTAAATAATAAGATGATCTTACACTTGGAAACTCCAAAGCATTGAATGCCATATTCAATAGAATTGACAAAAATATTAGAATATTAGTTAACACATGTGTTGTGGCTAAAGATGCTTGGGATATTCTCAAAACTACTCATGAAGGTACTTCTAAGGTAAAAGGAATACAATGTTATAGATGTGAAGGTTTTGGTCACATTAAACCTGAATGTCCCATAATTCTCAGGAAACAGAAGAAAAGTCTTATTGTGGCTTGGTCTGATGAGGATTCTGGAAGTGAAATTGAAGAAGAATCTACTAAGGGTGCTACTGCTCTAACTGGGAGATATTACTCTGATTCTAGTGATGATGAATTGACCTTTGAAGAATTGGCATCCTCCTACAAAAGGTTGTGCCTTAGAAGTGAAGTATGTCAACAAGGAGAGAAATAAAAGAAACTCATAATCCAATTGGAGACTGAAAAGGGAGAACATCTTGAAACTATATCCAAGTTGGAGAATAAGGTAACATTGCTAAAATCTAAACTTGATCTAATGATCAAGTCTGTCAGGATGCTGAACAGTAGTTCAGATACTTTAGATGAGATTCTACAAGTTGGAAAGTTAGTTGGAAATGTGACTAGTCTAGGGTTTAATAGAGGAAAATAACCTATCTTAGATCTTGTTCACTCTGAGATCAAACCAAAGATGTTGAATCAAATGTTTTAACATTATGACAAAAGACAAGGAAACTACAAAAGAAACAAATTTCATAAGTGGATATGTCATTATTGTGGGTGCTTTGGTCATATAAAGCCTTTCTGTTACAAATTATATGGATTCCCTAAGCCTTTATTCTAAACTAAGCCTAATCAAAACATCCATATGAACAAAAATCAATGGATTCCTAGGGTTGATGTTACTAGTCTAATAGCTCATAATTCTTTCATGTCTGCAGATAAAAAGGCCTGGTATTTTGATAGTGGTTGCTCTAGACACATGACTGAGATTAAATTTATTAGTAGACATGAATCCTCTTCCCACTAATCATGTGATATTTTATGATGGAGCCAAGGGTCAAATCAAGGGTGTTGGAAAGCTAAATTTCTCAGGAGTCCCAAGTCTTGATAATGTACTGCTTGTAAAAAGGTTTGATTACCAACCTGATTAGCATGAGTCAACTGTGTGATCAAGGGCTCAATGTCAACTTCACTAAATTTTAATGCTTAGTTACTGATGAAAAGAGTAAAATTATCATGAAAGGAGTCTGATCTAAAGACAACTTTTATTTATGGATTCCTAGAGATTCTAGCCATTCCACCATATGTATTCTAGCAAAAGAAGAAGGAAGGGCATGTAATGAATGAAAAATTAGAAAGCAAACCAAGATATCACACCAGAATATTAAACATCTCACTACTTCAAATGTGGTGAAACTTCTTCATAGGGACTTGATGGAACCTGTACAAATGATGAATCTTGTTAAAATTAGTGCTAGTGCTGATGATAAGAAGAGAAAATCAGGAGTTTGCTTATGTGTAAAGAACAATGCTATAGCTTGGTTTATTAAGAAACAAAATTATGTCTCTTTGTCTACAGTTGAAGCTGAGCACATAGCAATTAGAGATAGTTGTTCATAATTTATGTGGATGAAACAAATTCTGGTTGATTATAATGTCACACAGGATGTCATGACATCATATTTTGACAATCTGAATGTTACAAACACCTCCAAAAAGCCTAATCAACACAGCAGTTCCAAACACATTGATCTTTTTCATCAGTTTATAAGAAAGTTTATTGAAGAAAAGGCGATTGTCTTAGAATGTGAGATAATAGAGAAACAATTGATTGGCAACTTTACTACAACTTTGGATGCAAATTTAAGGGGTAAACTAGGAATCTGCATATTTGAGAGATTATAACAATTTGCAGCGTCTGAGAATAGCATTAAAGGGTCCATTTATTTTAAAAATTAAAAAAGGCATTTAATGTTATATGAAAATGTCTTTAAGCTTTCCTTGTGTTTCCAACAAAAATCTCACCACTATTAACCTCAATCATTGCAAGATTATCCTTGTCTGTCTTTCACATGTCACCCTAATCTCACTAGTTCTCACTCCAACCACTCCCTCACTCTCCATACCTCCAAAAATCCTTTGTTTAATTTCACGAAACACACCTTTTCACACCTGTGAAGAAAATTGTTGTTGGACCATCAAAATCCTGGAGTAAGGTGATGATCAAAAAGAGGAAGATTAGGGCTAAATCGGTCTCTAATGATGATGTTGAAGATGATGTATTAGAAATCACACTTGTTAAAAAAATGCTATAAAGAAGATTGTGGTAAAGGTTCCTGAAGCTCCTCTGGATAATATATCTTTTTACTATGATGTTAGTGTGAGAAAATGGAAATTTGTCTACCAAAGAATGCTGGGTCTTGAAAGAGAACTTGGGCCTGATGCTTTGGAATGCAAGGAGGTAGTGGAAATTATATCCTTTATTGGTCTATTAAAAATTGTTACTCGGTTTGCCAAGTGCTATGAGATTCTGGTGAAAGAGTTTATTGTCAACCTTACTGAAGATTGTGCTGATGGGAAGTCTAAGGATTTCAGAAGAGTATATGTTAGAGTAAAAGGTGTTAGCTTTTCTCCTGTTATGATCAATCACTTTTTGGGTAGAAGTAATGATGCTCAACCTGAACTAGAAGTCACTGATAATCAAGTATGTAAAGAAATAACTGCTAACCAAGTCAAAGCTTGGCCTATGAAGAATAAACTTTTTGTTGGTATGCTTAGTATGAAGTATGCAATGCTACATAGAATTGGTGCTGCCAATTGGGTGCCTACCAACCACACCTCAACCATTGCAAATGGGCTAGGAAGATTCATTTATGTTGTTGGGACCAAGACTAAGTTTGATTATGGTTCCTATGTCTTTGACCAGACTATGAAGTATGCAGGTACTCTAACCGTGAAGTTTACTATATATTTTCCCTCTCTCCTTTGTGGAATCATCTTAAGTCAGTACCCTGGAATTCTTATTGGCATTGACTTTGTATGCAAGAGAGTCTGCTTTGTCCTTTTATTATAAGTTGTTTCTAGGAACACATGTCTCTGATATTATTGTGACATTTGCTGGAACATCATCTGACAGTAAACCTTCCAACAAGTTAGTTGTTATCTCTGAGCTTAAAGATGTTTGCAAGGTGCTGGAATCTAGGAAGCAAAGGTTTTGAGAGGTTGATCAGGTTGCTTGAGCAAGCTGATGATGCAAGTGTTGAGAAAAATGACTCTGATGGTACTTCTAATGGCGAATACAATGTTGATGGTGAAAGTTTTGCTGAGATTTACTCTGGTTATGATGTTGATACTAATGATGGTAGTTCAAGTTCTAATGAAGACAAGTGATTTGGTTGTTTGTTTGTGGTTTTAGAATGTTTTTGGTTTCTTTTTACTATAGTTCAATTTTTTTATTTATGTTTTGGCTCTGTATGGGCATGGGTTGTAATCCCTATGACTTGATTTATGCACTCTATTCTTGGTTCTCTCTTATGGATGGCTCTGGTTGGTATTCTCTATTGCTTTTGGCCTTTTGGTTACTCTTTAATAGATGACCTTGTTTCATTAGTTTCTATAATTCTGGCTAAAAAGGGGGAGAACTGCTTTGTCTGTGTTTGGAGATATGGATGATGTCTAACCAGATGTTCTAACTTGTGGTTATCAGTTTTTGTTTTTTTTTCTGTTGTTGGTGTTCTCTGATCTCTATTGGTTGCTCTAAATTGTTTTAACCAAAATTTGCCAAAGGGTGATATTGATAATTCTGTAATTGGTAGAAATTTTGATAAAACATGATATCATCCCAAGATGTCATGACTGATGTCTTGACATGTGGTTCTAAGTATTCTGCAGGTTTGTTGGTGTTGTTGCAAAAATATGTTCATGATGTCAAGTCAGATGTTCTTACATATAATAACAGAACATTCAGTCAAAATGTTATATTTATCTTCTACACAATTATCTTTAGTGTTTTGTTGTTGAATGATTTTATGCACATTTTATTAGTTATAATATTAGAGCATGGTTCTTGTTTTGGAAGGTTCAGATGTTCCTTTTTCAGGAAGTTTGGTATTATAAGATTTGAAGTTCAATAAGGTTTTAATAAAGATCAGATCTGTCTGATTTCATTACTTCTTCATATCTATCTGCATTCCTTTCCCAAGCCCAAAAAGATTGTTCTCTATTTAACAGTGGTGCAACCCTAATTGGAGGCAGAGAGATTAGAGTGTGAAAGTTGTGTTTTCTGTTTTAGGGTTTTTAAGTTTAAGATTGTTAATTGCGAGCCACTATATTATCATTCTGATATTAGGGTTGGACTGTTGTTGAGTTGTATGTTATCCACTCTATGCTTTTAAGCATAAGTTTTGTCTTGGAAGAGTGTTCTTCTTTCTTTGTAAGTGAAGTTATTATCACAATGTGTGATTGAGGGGGAGTGAGAGGTGTCTCTTATCTAAGAGTTCTTAGATAGAAATTGCATTGGGTAGTGAATAAGTGAAGAGTGTAAACAGGATGGTTAAACTCTAAATTTATACTACTATCGTGGATTTCCTTCCTGACTTGGTAGCTCCTAGAGTAGGTGTGTTTGCACCGAACTGGGTTAACAATTACTTGGGTTACTGCCCTTTTACTTTATATTTTATTTACCTTGTTAATGTTCAGATATTAATGTTGTAACATCTTATTTGACATCTCATATCTAATACCAGGATTTTACATACTAAAAAGCAGTAAAAGAGGATTAAAACAAGGAAATAAGCATAAGGAATATTGATTAAAAAAAACACATAGTAAGTGGTATAAATATCACTTATCGTTAGTATTTCAATCATATATGGAGTTTGGTAAATCTGATTGATGTGAAACCAATGGCAAATGAAAGCTAACCTTTATGGATATAACATTAGGGGTGGCAAAGGGGTAGGCCTGCCCCACAAAAAACCCGATAAAAAAATATGGTGGGCTGGGGTAGGCATATTTGAGGGTGCGAGTCTAAATCCATAGTCTATCCCGTAAAAATATGAGGGTGGGATGGGACGGGCCCACGTGAATTGTTCCTCTTAAGTCTAAAAATTACAAAATTTAATGTTAAAGTCCACTTTTGCTAAAGCCTGCAATAATATGGGGTTGGGCATATTAAAGGGTGAGTGCTTATATCCATGGTCCACCTTGCAAAAAGTTCGGGCAAAACGGGCATTCCTATAGCTTGGGCCCGTTTTTCCACCCCTATATAACATTCATGAAGAAGTCAGAGTCTAATTAAACATGTATAAGGACAAAAAATAACTAGTAAAGTTACAAAGCTAAATTGTAAAAACTGGATTATTTGGTAATTTTCTCTCAACCTTAAAAGTCTGCTACACTACCTATTTAATAAGAAAAATAGGTTTTTTAGTTGTAAATGCAATTAAAGGCCTTTGATCACTGAGTTGGAGCAGTTTGGAATACCAAAAGTTAGAGAGAGAAAACGTTACAAAATGCCACAAATTCATAGCTGGAACTGGGCTTAACACATGTAGTGTCAAAAAACACGACTTGCCTGTGTTATCCTTTGATGAAATATACAGGATGATTCTAAGTACAACATGGCCCATGTCATGGAACACGGCATGCTCGTGTTGTGTAACGCCCGTTTGTTTAATTAATTATTTAATTGAATATAATTGTAGTATGTTGTTTTAAGTCGCGTTGATTTAAGTTGATTTCTAAAATATCGGAATATTATGTTGATGGTTATAAGTTAGTTTAAGTCGAATTTAATTATTTAAGTCGGTATAAGATGTGGAAAACGATATGGAGTATTCTCCCGTTCATTTTGGATATGTTGATTGGACCGTTTGGACCATTTGGTTGATAATCAGAAGTCAATCTATTAAGTCGGGAAAAAGTAATTGGTCGCTAATTATTATTCGGTTGATTTTGTGTTATGAAGAATTAAGTCGTTAATTCAAAATATTAGTCGAAAATTCGAGGAAATAATATTAGAAGAAATATTATTGATTATTGGAGTGTGTTGGTTATTGGGCTTAGATTGTGTCGAATTAGTAATTAAGGGGTGTATGACTTAGGCCCATTGGATTTTATGAGTAAAATTATAATATTTGATAAAAATAAAGAAAAGAAGAATTAGTAGGTTTAGTTGTATCAGTAGAAGTTAAGAAAAAGAGGAACAAAGAGAAATTGGAGAAAATGGAAGAGTACGAGAAGTTGTCGTCAGAAAACAAAATCGGTCGGAGATTCGAGCGACTATCGTTTAAGGTAAAGGGTGGGGTTCAATCCTTATAACTGGGTATGATAATCGGTACTGTGATTGGATAATTTTAGGTCGTTGTGTTATGTTAATGTTGTTGCTGGTATGAAAGTCTGTTTACGTATTACTGCGATAATTGTCTTGTGTGAAATTGTTGTTTGTTTGATGATTATAAGTTATGTATAAGTTATTCTGTGTAGTTTTGATTTTAGTTGTGTTGTTTCGTTATGCGAATTTCTGGAAAAATTGGGTTTGAGGACGATGACTCATAACCCGTAGGTTGGAAGAAATGCATGTGGCAGATGCCACATGGTGTAAAGTTGAAACCACCTTTTGAGGTGGCGGGAGCCATGCTCTCTAGCACATATATGGCACAAGCCATATGTGCCTTGGTGAGAGCCACTTTCATGTGGCCACCAATAAGCAAAATATGGCGCAAGCCACTTGCTACTGAAGAACAAAATGTGGCGCAAACCACATGCCACATTACATGATGGGTGGCGCAAGCCACCCTGTGTGGTAGAGACTAGTCAAATTTTGTTTTCTACAATATTTCACCAAATGAATACAATTAATCCTATCTCATATTTTAGTAACTCCAACTTGTAAGCATTCTAATTTTATGAAATAGTATTTTATTAAAGTGTCAGTAGCGAAAAAATAAGTTTTGGTATCAGTCTGTGTTGAATTTTTGACAGAAAAGAAGTAGTTTTCGAAATTTGACAGAACCAGAATTTAGGCGTATATTTTCATGACAGAAAGAATTTATCAGAAAACAGAAAATTGGCAGACTTTGTAATTAAATCGTAAATAATAGCCAAATGTTAAAAAAAATGTTGGTTTAATCGGTTTAGCCGAATTAGACGAAAAAACTTAGTTGCCCGGAATTTAACGAAAATCGTCGGGGTAAGTCGGGTAGTTTAATAGTTAGTTTTTGTTATGCCGTTTTGTTGAAAAGATGTTGTAAAGTCGAGTTGCAGGTACATGTTGAGTTGGTAAGTGATTCCGGTTTACAGAAAAATTCTAAAGTTTTTTATGTTGGAGGCTTTATAAGCCAATGTTGATTTTAATTTGCTTATGTCATATAAGTTGTTTGTGTTGCTTGTTTAAGTTGTTCAAGTTGCTCATGTTGTCTAAGTCGTTTTGTGTCATCGAAGTTGGTGTGTTGTTCAAGTTGGAGGCTTAATAGCCAGCGTTAATTTAAGTTGTTCATGTTGTATAAGCTGGTTGTGCCGTTGATGTTGTATGTTGTTATGTTGCGAAGTCGTGTATGCCATGTAGATCATTTTCATTTTATGTCGGAGCCGTTTCTCACACCACATTGGACTGGATTAGCACTAAGTTGAAAGTTGAAGGCTTATGCTTTGATGCCTCGGCAAATTGGAAAAAGTATTAAGTTGAAGGCTTATACCTTGCAGATAACTCGATAACCTGGTATATTTTAAGTTAGGAGTTTTACTCCGATGGTACCATATGCATATGCATAGTTGAGTCGCATCTATGTTGCATTATTTATATCGGATATGTTGTATATGTCGTTCAAGTTGATAAGTTGTTTATGCGGTTTAAGTTGATAAGTTGATTATGTTGTTCAAGTTGATAAGTTGTGTATGTCATTCAAGTTGATAAGTTGTTTATGTTGTTTTCAAGTTGATTAAATGAATTGTGTTGATTAGGCTGATTAAGTCGTTTGTGTTGAATATATGATTATGTGGTTTATGTAGAAAATATTGATGGATATAATAAGTAGTAAAGTAAGTTGATAAAAGGTGGATGGTTGTTAAGTTGTTGTTTTGGTTGATGTTGTGATGTGATGAATTGTTTATGATCCTTATCTAAGTATTTTTTATCATATCTCGTTTATAATTATCGATATCTCACCCCTTCTATTTGAATGTTGCCCCTATGTTGGTAACATGAAGGTAGCTTGAAGAAAGATGATTATCTTGTTAGTTCAAGTCGGTGTCGATGCTCTGATACGTAATACTCGGGGGGATGAATGCTTAATTGCTTTAATGTTGTATTTGATATAGTTGTTGTTGTTCCAAGTTGTTGCATTAGAAGTATGTTGCTACTAAGTTGTTAAGTTGAAAAAGATGTTGTACTTGTTTAGTTGAATATTTGAGAATTTATTGCGTAGTTGTAGAAGTTATTTTGGTTTCATAAATGAATAAAAGTTATTGTTTTAGTTTCTTTCGAACCAAAGGTGTTATGTATCAATTTTCATGAAATTAAATGAAGTTTTTATAAGTTGAAAAATGTAGCATCCTATTTGTGTACTTGTTGGTTGAAATTTTAATACTCTGATTTTCTATATAATTGCCGGGTAGAAATGGGGTGTTACATTAATGGTATCAGAGCAGGTCGGTTCGTCCGACCAATGTTGTCTAATGTCATTTATTCTTTAGTGCGTGACATGTGTGTGAAACACTGTCGGTATTGTTTGCTAGTATCTAGTTGTTGTTTGCAGGTGTTGGTTTGAAATTAAGTGGGGGACAGGCTTGCTCTCGGACTGTTGTTGGTATGTAGAAGTTGATTAAGTATATGTTAATTGCAAGAGTGCAAGGTTGTTGAAGTGATGTTATTGTGTACCAGTGAGAGTTTAGACTCATGAATTTGTATCGATCAAGGTTGAGAAGTGCGTAGATTATGGATGATGAATTGATTGAGAATAAGGAATTATCCCAAAGGAAATGATAAGTTGATGGACCAAGTCGGCAGGTTAATATGCCTTGAATATAATTGGATCAAAGTCGAGTAATTTTCGTAGTTGGATGAAGAGCAAAGATTTTTAGTAGATCTTGGAAGCAAGAGGGAGAGAGATGGAACTCATGTTCATCAATCTCAAATTATGTTTTTTACAATTTTGGAGCAGCCGTCAGTAAAAAAGTCATAACTCTTTACTCATGATTCTGATTGAAGCGATTCTGGACTTTTTGGGAAGCTTACAAAATTCTATATAGTTTGCATATAATATTTTCCTTCAGGAGGTTTGTGAAGAGGGATATAAGTACGTTTTAATAGTTGGGTGTGATGCTGAGTGTTTGGTAAATTCTACATAAGGGAATTCTGAACTAGTCCTAGTGGAAGGATGATAACGTTTTAGTCGTAACTCGGATTCAATCGATATTTGAAGTTCTGGAATCTGCACGAATTCTCTTCATTTTAGAATATAATTTTATGGTTGAGAGGTCTTTATTGAAAGAGGTAAATGTGTTTAAAGTTGAGTGTTTATTGCTGAAAATTGAAAGAATGAAGACGAGTGTGGAATTTTGATAAAGAATTATATGTTGGTATTAGAGAGGATGTTATAGTATCGGAGAATGCATAGAGAGGCAATTTATGTCAAATGAGGAAGATTAAAGTGTCGATGTTAGATGATGGTAATGTTGAGAGGAAGATGGATGTTTGATTAATGTTGTTAAGAATTTTAACTTGGATAAAAGTTATAACTGAAAGCGAATCGAATTGGTTTATGCTTGACGTTGTAGTGACTCCGGTGTTAAAAGGATATTTAATGTTGTGTTATGCTACGAGTGTGTATAAGAGATTGTGTATCAGATTTTGGATGCTTGGGTATAATTGACGAAGTCAGAATTAAGGGGACTAAGAAGACCTTAATGAGTCTGAGAGAGTTGGCAGAGCATTATGCTTACGGGCTTTGGGCACGAGTTGAAGTACGCTATTCTGTTGGGTAATGATGATTTATGCCACCGTTATGATTGTCGACTATCTATTGACAAATTGAGGAACTGATCACCATTAATCTATTGTTGATAGTAGACAGAATCATAATTGATGGATAGATGTGTCATTCCAACTAGTATAGTATGTACGTTAAATTGGTTGAAGTCAAGCTGAGTGCTTGAGTATGGTTTGTTTTATTGATGAGGATCCGTATATAAGGAAATTAGTTGGATTTAAGAATGATAGTATGAAATTATGTTTGGATTGAATAATAATGAGGAAATTCATAGTTGAACTCTGGATAATTGGAGTGTGGTTTTAGTGATGAATTAGATGGCATGAGACTTGAAGTTTTCTTGAGATGACTCAAGAGGAAAGTATATGGAAATGTAAGACCATGGTTTGACAAGAATCTTGGATAGAGTTGAGTTGCAAGTATTAGAAGAAGTGAAAATATAAGTTGGTTTATTAAAGTGAGATTTTTGGTTGGAACACGAAGAGTGGTTTGGTTTTGATATTCAGATAAGAATTTATGAAGAGTTGTATCAGTATGAGTAAGAATTGAGGATTCAGTATGATGAATTAGTTGGAAAAAAATTATGAGTTATCTTGTGGAAATTAGTTAGACCCATGTACCATATGTTGTTGTAATGATGTTAAGTGTTTAAGATGATTTTCGAAGGACGTGTTATTAAAAGATGATAAAGTTGTAGTTGTGTTGATGATAATTGAGAATTTATGGGAAGTATAGGTATATCTTATCCAAGATTTGGAAGTAGTCGCAGTTGTAGAAGTGTTGAGCGTTCAAAGTTGTGGCCTTATGGGTCTAAGTTGGAAGTAGTCGATAACTACAAGAGTTAGAATACCCATTGGAACGAAATTTCGAAGAGTTAAGTCGAAGGTTTTATTGATATGTCGATTTTGGTGATTGTAAGTTGGAGTTAAAACTCGGTAGACTTGATAAATTGAAAGTAATCAGAGTTTGCAGCGAACGCGTGGTGTTGTGCAGTTGTTCTTATATGGATGACAATGATGTTGATATATTGGTTGTATTAATGTTGTGTTTAAGTTGTGTGTTATTTGTGTTAATGTGTTCTAAGTTCTTAAGTTGGTTACTCGTTGTATTATGTTGATAGTTGTCAAGTGCATTGTCAGAGGGTTTTTCGTAGTGTTGTTGCCATTGAAGTTGTGAATTATTGTTTGTAGTATGCATGGTTTGCCCTCGGAGTTGAGAGTTGATTAGTCGAATGGAATAAGTAGTTGGGGTAGTTGAATCAGATAAATTTTTAAGGACGAAAATATTCTAAGTGGGGGAGAGTTGTAACGCCCTTTTATTTAATTAATTATTTAATTGAATATAATTGTAGTATGTTTTTTTAAGTTGCGTTGATTTAAGTTGATTTCCAAAATATCAGAATATTATGTTGATGGTTATAAGTTAATTTAAGTCGAATTTAATTATTTAAGTCGATATAAGTTGTGGAAAACGATATGGAGTATTCTCCCGTTCATTGTTGGATATGTTGAATGGACCGTTTAGACCATTTGGTTGATAATCAGAAGTTAATCTATTAAGTCGAGAATAAGTAGTTGGTCGCGAATCATTATTCAGTTGATTTTATGTTGCTAAGAATTAAGTCTTTAAGTCGGAATATTAGTCGGAAAGTCGAGGAAATAATATTAGAAGAAATATTATTGATTATTGAAATGTGTTGGTTAGTGGGCTTAGATTGTGTCGGAATTAGTAATTGAGGGGTGTATGACTTAGGCCCATTGGATTTTATGAGTAAAATTATAATATTTGATAAAAAGAAATAAAAGAAGAATGAGTAGGTTTAGTTGTATCAGTAGAAGTTGAGAAAAAGAGGAACAAAGAGAAATTGGAGATAAGGGAAGAGTACGAGAAGTTGCTGTCAAAAAACAAAATCGGTCGGAGATTCGAGCGACTATCGATTAAGATAAGGGTAGGGTGCGATTCCTATAACCTGGTATGATAATCAATATTGTGATTGGGTAATTTTAGGTTGTTGTGTTTTGTTGATGTTGATGCTGGTATGAAAATATGTTTACATATTACTGCGATAATTGTCTTGTGTGAAATTGTTGCTTGTTTGATGATTATAAGTTGTGTATAAGTTATTCTGTGTAGTGTTGATTTTATTTGTGTTGTTGCGTTACGCGAGTTTCTGGAAAAATAGGGTTTGGGGACGATGAATAAGAACCCGTAGGTTGGAAGAACACATGTGGCGAGAGCCACATGGTGTAAAGTTGAAACCACCTTTTGAGGTGGCGGGAGCAATGCTCCCTAGCACATATATGGTGCAACCTATATATGCCTTGGCGAGAGCCACTTTCATGTGGCCACCAATAAGAAAAATGTGGCGTAAGCCACTTGCTACTAAAGAACAAAATGTGGCGCAAACCACATGCCACCTTACATGATGGGTGGCGCAAGCCACCCTGTGTGGTAGGGACTAGTCAAATTTTGTTTTCTACAATATTTCACTAAATGAATACAATTAATCCTATATCATATTTTAGTAATTCCAACTTGTAAACATTCTAATTTTATGAAATAGTATTTTATTAAAGTATCAGTAGCGAAGAAATAAGTTTTGGTATCTGTCTGTGTTGAATTTTTTATAGAAAAAGAAGTAGTTTTAGGAATTTGACAGAACCAAAATTTAGGCCTATATTTTCATGACAGAAAGAATTTATCATAAAATTGGAAGACTTTGTAATTAACTCGTAAATAATAGCCAAATGTTAAAAACAATGTTGGTTTAGTCGAATTAGGAGAAAAAACCTAGTTGCCCGAAATTTAACGAAAATCGTCGGGGTAAGTCGGGCAAATTAATAGGTTTTGTTGAAACGATGTTGTAAAGTTTATTTGCAGGTACATGTTGAGTTGGTAAGTGGTTCCGGATTACGGAAAAATTCTAAAGTTGTTTATGTTGGAGGCTTTATAAGCCAATGTTGAGTTTAATTTGCTTATGTTGTATAAGTTGTTTGTGTTGCTTGTTTAAGTCGTTCAAGTTGTTCATGTTGTCTAAGTCGTTTTGTGTCGTCGAAGTATTGTGTTGTTCAAATTGGAGGCTTAATAGTCAACGTTGATTTAAGTTATTCATGTTGTATAAGTTGGTTGTGCCATTGATGTTGTATGTTGTTATGTTTCGAAGTCGTGTATGCCATGTAGATCATTTTCATTTTATGTCGGAGCCGTTGCTCGCACCACGTTGGCCTGGATTGGCACTAAGTTGAAAGTTGAAGGCTTATGCCTTGATGCCTCGGTAAATTGGAAAAAAAGTATTAAGTTGAAGGCTTATGCCTTGCAGATACCTCAATAACCTGGTATATTTTAAGTTGGAGTTTTACTCCAATGGTACCACATGCATATGCATAGTTGAGTCGCATCTGTGTTGCATTGTTTATGTCAGTTATGTTGTTTTTGTCGTTCAAGTTGATAAGTTGTGTATGTAGTTCAAGTTGATAAGTTGTTTATGTTGTTTTCAAGTTGATTAACTGAGTTGTGTTGATTAGGCTGATTATGTCGTTTGTGTTGAATATATGATTATGTGGTTTATGTAGAAAATATTGATGGATATAATTAGTAGTTTCTTACGAACCAAAGGTGTTATGTATCACTTTTCATGAAATTAAATAAAGTTTTTATAAGTTGCAAATTGTAGCATCTTGTTTGTGTACTTATTGGTTGAAATTTTAATACTCTGATTTTCTATATAACTGTCGGGTAGAAATGGGGTGTTATATGTTGTTCTCAACTTCTTCACAAGAGAGGGGGCGCTAGTGCCAACATTTCTCATGTCATATAACATAGTCCAACCGAGTTGACCACAAGCTTTGTGCCCTGTGGGACTCCTCTTCTTAGATATTTTGGTCATTTTTCATTCCACTTTGACTCTTAATACTCCTTATTATCTGAAAACATAAAACCATACCAAAAAGCAGTAAAAGTGGAATAAAATAAGGAAATAAGCATAAGGAGTACTGGGAAAAAACACATAATAAGCAATATAAATTCCACTTATCAAGCTCCCCCAAACTAGAATCGTTCTTTGTCCTCAAGCAACTCAGCTCACTAATAGAAAAAGAGGACAAATTAATGAAACATGCAAAGTTTATGAAGTTGAAATGAATAGTACTCATGCATGAAATTAGTTTCGATTGGCTCTCGATCAAATCCACTTATATTATATCAACACTATATGAATTGTTAGGATACGAACCATGTATACATGGACCAAAATTTTCCCTTTTTAGATATCTTTTTGACTATGGTTTTGTACCTATGTCTCATTTATCGATTTTCTTATCTTTTCGTTCTTTTAACAATAAAATTAAGGTAATGAAATATGGATAATCATCACAAACTAGTCAATGCTAATTGAGGATTTATTTATTATTTACATGAGCGAGTTAGCTTTTGGGAGGATATCCTTTCCAATTTAAGCCCAACTTACTCCGACTAACTGTTATTTATTAAAAAAATCCGACATTTGGAGTCAACCACAGTCGGGTTGAATAACCGAGTAAGAGTTACCTACTTAATAGGTGCAGTTGCCTTTTACTACCATGTTTTTCATTTTTTCCTTCAACTAACTAAGTATAGCTTATGAATTTACAGTATGCAAGACTATTTATATAGAACTAATTAAAAAATACTTCTCTGGATTTGGAGACTATAGCACAAAATGAGTCAAATTGGTATCCTATTTGGAAAGTTTTGGGTGTTTAAACAATACAATTTTATAGACTTTTCCTAGGGTCCTAAATCTTAAACTTTCATCTCTAAATCTATATATACTCTATTACTTAATCAAATCAAATCTTTACTAAAATTTGGGAGAATCTTCAAAACAGTGTATATATAACTAGAAAAAAATCTACTAAAAATAGAGTAAACACAAATAGACAAAAAAACACACAAAATGCGATAAATATAAAAGTGCGAAATAAAAATAAAAAGGGAAATACCCCTCCCCACAAATTAAACCGGACACTATCTTCAATGTTCCTGAATAAGGGAAGAGATGATGAAGATAAAATTTACAAAGCACCTTCCGGAGGTGGCGGAAAATGCAACATAAGTTTCTGCATCATTTGCTCGACATTTTCCTTGTTATCCTTTGTTTATGCATAACGTCTAGTAGGAGCAGGTGAAATTTTGTGACTATTTTATACTCCGACAAAATTAATCAAACAAAAGAAAGATAAAACACACAATTTCGTGGGTTGACTCCCATGTAATGCTTTATTTAAAGTTGTTTAGCTCGACTGTCCATGAGTGCAAGAACTCATGGTGGTTCCCTAAAAGTTGGTCATTCAACCTTAAGCTTAGCGGTTTTAGGGATCCATGTCCATATATCTAACCATATCTCGTATCCATTAATCTTTTTTTCCTCCTTCTGTAGGGTGGTTCATACTTTTGAACCAGTGGGGTGGTTTTCGTTCTACCCTAAGTATCGGTTGTTCGGGTTTTGCCTTAACATAGGTATTAGTCATGTTGACTAAGCAGTAAGAAACCATCGTATAAAGGTCATTTATAAGACTTGCATTGTGAATTCAATCATTGCATCCTCCACGTCAAAGGTCAACCTTCCCTTCTTAAAACCAATAATTGCTCCAGTTGCATGGTCCTCTAATTTTCTAATTTTAGACACGATTTCTTTTAAAACAGATTGACAAACATAGGTATTTGAGACATGGCCTCAGTGAATGGTACATTGGTGTGGTTATTTTCCAATAGTTCCGCAAACTTTTTGAAATGGGCCTTTACCTTAGCCTTCACATATCTTTGTGAAAATGGAATGAATAACTTATAGGGAGGAGGAACAACATAAGGTTATTCCTTCTATACCTCTTCGACAAACTTCTTTTTAGATGGTGTTGGTGGATTTTCTTTAATCTCTACATTTTCTCATAAGAACTCCTCTCAACCTCATTATCCTTCTCCATAGAACTCTCAACCTAGTTACCACTTTTGGTTGTCATAACATTCACAAGTCTCTTTGGAAAGAATCCTAAAGTGAGAAAATGAAGCTTGTTGATGTGCAACTTGGAAGATTCGAGTATCAAATATTTTGTTATGATTAGAGAGGGACTCGACCATAGTGGTTAGTTGCCTAAGAACTTTACTAGTATGGAGATTTTGATCTCAAAAATCTCCTTTTTGGCGAGTGTGTGTCGCAACCAAATTCTCCATTAACCCTTCAAGGAGGACTTCACCATTATGGAGATTTTGATCTCTAAAATCTTCATTTTGGCGATTTTGCATTGCAAAACAAAATCTCCATTAACATTTAAAGGTTAGATTATTGGGAACCTTATGGTCCCATGACATACTAGGAATAATTATCAAAGGGAAATTTTGGGTGATCCATCCACCATGAGGTGTTGGAATAAGGGTTTATGCGATTATTGTTCTCATAATTGACCATATCTTGGATAGATCCTCTGTCGAGGATCATTTTGAAAGAGCAAATGGAGGGGGAAGGGGGTGAGGGGGCTCTTTGTACACAATAAAAAAAGTTGCTTTAGTCTATACAGTGCAAGAATAAAATAACAATATCAAAAAATATATCCCCGACAACGACGCCAAAATCTTGCAAGCCGCAAGTGCACGACAATGTAAAGTAGTACAAAAGATATCGAACCACAGGAAGGCATGTTTGGTTACTGATTTTTACTTTAGCGATGTGTAGCTAAGGCGGTCGAAATAATGGGGATTTAGCGCTGATGAATATAATTAATATTATAAAAATTACGATTAAGGTACATGATTATCTATCCTGACATACCTAATTGAATCTCCGAAATCGAATATGAGAAAATATAATAAGTGATAGAAAAGTAGACAAAATTGTAACGTCTAACTGTAACATCCTAAATTCCCCGTAACTATTGTATCGAAAAATCAGAGTATATTATCCAAATGAATTCAAGGTATTACTTTCAACAACATAACTTCTCTTTAAAATAGATACATAACATACTTTAATATTTAATTAAAACAGGGTTTGTCATACATCGGAAAATCAACTTCAATAAAAATAGTTAAACATAACGAAAATTGTTTTCACCATATAAGAATAACCAAAATCCATTAAAGTCAACAATTTTATAAACTAGCGTTCCTGACTCCCATGTTACGTATCAGAGCGGACACCACTAATGTGAAGTACTTAATCTCCACCGACCACACAAGCTAACTACTCCTGATTTCCTGCACGTTACCCACATGGAGGAAACATTCAAACAAAAGGGATGAGATTCTTAAATCATCAAAAGAGAAAAATTATATGAATATAAAGCACATGCCAATACGTTATTCACCAAAATCAACAAAATCACACACCTCGACTTATACTCAGAAAACTAACAAATAACCTGGTTAATAGAGGGAAACACAACCAACAAGAATATGCAAATGAGACCCAACTTATACTTAATGCATGTGGTACCAATCACACCAACAACTGTGATTACTTTACACCTCATCCGAGCACAATCACACAACAACTGCCATTCCATATAGGAATCCGGATAACAATAACACCTCATTCAGGCATGCAATCCCACCACTAATGCACATGCTTATGCACCTTCAACGATAACATGCAACAACAACTAAATGCATACACATAGTGTATTCATTACTACATCAACATCACTCAATCATTACATGCAATTATTAGGTTTTGCAAATATACACCATTACATTACCACCACAACTACACATCTTTATACCACTCAATAATGCATTTTGTAACGCCCCGATTCGATATTTCCCAATTTTGTTGAGTCTTTTATTTTATTTGAGTGATAATTATCTTATTTATGAAATTAACATGATAATATGATATGTTAATGTGTTAATGTGGTATGTTGGTATGATATGTGATTTTACCGTTTTGTGAATTTTCGGGTAAAATTAGATTGGAGGGTATTTTAGACTTTTGCTATTTAATGATAAGATTAGAATTGTGTAGAACTATTATTTTTGTGAGAAAATGATATTTGGTGGAAAAGAGAAGAAAAATGAGTTAAGTGTAGAAATAGTTAGTGTTAGAACAACTATGGTTCTAAACCTCTAATAGTTTTGATGATAACAAATATTATTATGCTAGAATAGAAGTTCTAATGAATACCTTTATTCTTGTGTAAAAGAGGAATTTAATTAAAGGAGACGTGCATTACTAGAAGGTATATTGAGCCATATATAGAAGATACACTTAATGAAGAATCCATCATTTAATGGCGTGATTAATTGGCTGCGCATCAAATATTTAATATCTCTGATTTACGTCTAGAAGATGATGATATTCATAATGAAGACATTAATTAAAGAATATTTTTAATTAATGATGAAGACAAGTATCTCTTGCTTTGGAAAGAATTTATGGTATTAACTAATATCCTAAGTGAAATTCTGTGATCAGGTATGAGATGTCGAATGAGATGTTCCAACACTTGACAAATTTAACCAAAACTTAAAGTGAAGGAAAATTAAACAACACAGTAATTTGTTAACCCAGTTCAGTGTATAACCACACTTACATCTAGAGGCTACCAAGTCAGGAGGAAATCCACTATAAGTAATATTAATTCTAGACTTAAACCACCCAGTTTAATCTTTCACTTAATATCTACCCAATGCAATTTCTACCTAAGACACAACTTAGATATGAGTACCAACTCACTCCCCCTCAATCACACAGTGATCTTGTTTATAAGTTTAATAAAATTGAAGTCATACTTCAAACAAAACAGCTTGATCTTACTTCACAGTTTCAATCAAGACACAAATACATTTTTGCTTAAAAGCTCATAAAGTGGTACAATAAAACAACCTGCTATTAAAACTCAAAACACCCTATTTTTTCTTCTGAAATTCGTGCTCTATTCTGAGAGTTTCTGTTGCTTAAATAGGTGTTTGGATTTTGGGCTTTCTATAGGTTATTCCAGTCCTAAAACGCATGCAGCTTCCACCTTGAATTAGGGTTTGTTACTTCCTAGATTCTAGGTGATTTAGTTCTTCTGATTATGCTGAAGTCTCATAACAACATTCCCTACAGATGCGCCTTATTTTGTTTTTGTCTATCCATAATTAATTCCAGATAACTTTCCTTAAATTACTCAGATCAGTTAGTCATTAATTAATTCTGGTAGCAGGTTTGAGATGTCACAACATCTGTTGGGACATCCTGAAAAACTGAACTTAAATCATTAACACAATGTCCCAACATCTGGTGTGACATCCTGAATTAAGTTCTTATACTCTGTTTGATAATGTCCCAACATCTGATAGGACATCCTGAACTGAATTCAACATTTCTTGTTGGTCAAAAATTCTGCCAATTCTAAACATCTACAAACTCTCCCTTTGGCTAATTTTTGGCTAACATTCTTTTCTGATTTTCAGAGTGCAGCAGAAGTTCTTTTATCAGAGTATAGCAGTTCTTTTCTGTTGAGTCATGTGTGAGTTTACTCCCCCTCAAACATACATGTATTCAGTCTTGTTGCAACATAAATTTTTCATTAACATCCCAGATTTAGTTCAAAAGCAAACAGAGATTTTTCATTTATAGCCAAACAGCATTATACATTGTTGTTGTTCTTGTTCTCCCCCTTGTTAGACATAAATTTGGGGCCAAAGTTACTAATTCAAAGCTACTAATTCATTACATATTCCTCACATACAATTTTCACTCAGATTCCTCATAGTCAGTTTCTTCCTCTTCCTCAGTCTCCTCATCAGAAGTAGCAGCTTTCTGAGCACTTTCTTCAATCTCCAGCCTTTGGATAATCTCCTCAAGCTTCTGCTTTCTTGCATCCAGTTCTTTGCAAGTGCTCTTCAGTTCAGCAATCAATGCAGCTTTGGAGATTGGAGACTTTGCCTTTGAAGGACCAGCAGATGTCCTAGAGGGAGCTTCAACATCAGCTGCATGATGACTCAAGAACAGCTTGTAGTGGAAGGCCAGAGGGCTTTCTCTTTTGCAAATTGTGTCCTTCTCAGTGAGGATACCAGGGTACTGACTCAGCACTATTCCACACAGCAAGGAAGGGAAGGCAATTGGCAGCTTTGTTGCAGATGATCCAGCATGCTTCAATGTCTGATAAAAAATATAAGCTCCATAATCCAGCTTTGTTTGGGTGCCCACAGCATATATGAACCAGCCCAAACCAGTTGATATTGAGGATGTATGGTTGGTAGGGACCCAGTTTGCTGTGCCAATCCTATTCAGCATGGCATATTTCCTTGTAAGCATGCTAACTGAGAGCTTCCCTTTAACTGGCCAAGCTTTGACCTGATTAGCAGTGATAACCTTGCAAACCTGGTTATCAGTCTTCCCTAACTCATTTGGACCATCAGACTCTCTTCCAAGGTAGTGGTTGATAATCCTAGGAGAGAATTCTACACACCTTCCTCTTACATATACTTTTCTAAAGTCAGCAGACTTACCATTAGCACAATCTTCTTGGAGGTTGACTATGAATTCCTTGACAAGCAGCTCATAGCAAGGAGAGAAGTTGGAGAAAGTTTTGAAAAGGCCAGCAGAGGAGATGAGATCAATTAACTCTGTGCACTCAAGTGCATTACTGCTCAGCTCTCTTTCAAGTGCTACCCTTCTTTGATAAACAAACTCCCATCTATTCACACTTGAAACATGATGAAAGGAGATGTTGTCCAAAGGAGCTTCTGGAACAGCAGTTGATGACCTTGAGAGGGTGCTGGTTTCTTCTTTGGAGGAGATGTTGGGACATCTACTTCAACATCTGAATCTGGAGGAGTGACAACTTTCCTCTTTTGTGTTTGCACTTTGCTCCATTGTTTTGTAGGACCAAAGACAACTTTAGCTTTGTCCTTCTTTGGTGTAGCTTGCTTCTTCTCAGGAATTGCATGTCCTGCATTCTTCTTTTCCTTTCTGGTTCTAAGCCTTTTGGCTATGCTAGGGTTTACAGAAGCAATGATTTCTGTATCAGAATCATGCTCTAGGTTCACAACAGGAGGAGGTTGAGCAGTCTCCTCTTCAGCTGATGGTTCAACAGAGATTTGATCTTCAGTGGAGGCCTTGTGCTGGTCCTCAGATATTTCTTCATCATTATCAGTGGAGGCCTTTTTCTGGTCCTCAGATGTTTCAACAGCAGCATCAGATGAGGCCTTTTGCTGGTCCTCAGATGTTTTAACATCTATTGGGACATCCTGTTGAACAGGAGTGTCCTTTTCAGCCTGAGTTTGTTGATCTTCTTGTGGAGCTGGCATGGTGTTCAGAGGGATAGATATGCCACTTACCACTCTTTGCTCAGTTAAGATCCTGTTTACCAGCTCCTTTATGGAATCATACACATATGCAGAAGCACTTGGAGTGGTGTTTAATGGTGAAGGCAAGCCTTTGGCCTTGCTGAATACAGGATCTTTTGTTCTTTTTGGAGTTCTTGGCTTTTGAGCAAGAGGAACACTTCCTCTAATTTCGTCCATTGGAGTTGAATCCATAGGTACCACAGAGATGGGGGTTGCATGCACCACATCTTCCTTGTTGAGGATTTCTTCAGAAATGTTAGGGTTTTGGTGATGAGCCATTTTCGAATGTGGTGAAGAAAAAGATTGAGATTGGTTGAGTTTGATGATCTCTGAAAGTTAGCTATAGCAGGCAAGTTCTTGTGAGAGAATGATGAGAAGATGAATAGCTGAAAGTGAGTTGTTATTCTTATAAGAGCCGTTACTTGGAGAATTTCTAGGAGAGGAATATACAAGGTGCTTGACCAGACTGGTGTTGCCATCTGGTGATCATGCCACACAATGTCATATGACATGTTGGCACATCTCCATAACTGCTAAATTTCACATAAGCAGATTCCCAATTTACCCCTTAGGTTTTCAAATTGGGTAGCATCCAAGGCTTTAGTAAATATATCAGCTAACTGCAGATTTGTAGCTACATGTTCCAATGAAATCACTTTCTCTTCCACAAGATCTCTGATGAAATGATGTCTGATATCAATATGCTTGGTCCTGCTATGTTGGATAGGATTCTTTGATATGTTAAATGCACTTAAGTTGTCACAGTACAATGTCATGACATCTTGTGGGACATTGTACTCAGTGAGCATTTGCTTCATCCAAACCAACTGTGAACAACTGCTTCCAGGTGCTATATATTCAGCTTCAGCAGTAGATAAGGATACACAATTTTGTTTCTTACTGAACCAAGAAATCAAATTGTTTCCTAGAAAGAAGCATCCTCCTGAAGTGCTTTTTCTGTCATCAGCACTTCCAGCCCAATCAGCATCACAGAAGCCAGTGAGAATTGGTTTGCATCCATGAAAGTACATTATGCCATAGTCACAAGTACCATTAACATATTTCAGAATTCTCTTGACTTGGTTAAGATGACTAACTTTTGGATCAGCTTGATATCTTGCACATACACCTACTGCAAATGCTATGTCTGGTCTGCTAGCAGTCAGATATAACAAGCTTCCAATCATGCTTCTGTATAGGCTTTGATCTACATTCTCACCCTTGTCATCTTTAGTCAGCTTTAAATGTGTGGGGGAAGGAGTTCTCTTATGAGTAGCACTGTCCATCCCAAATTTCTTGACTATGTTCTTAGCATACTTGCTTTGGGAAATGAACATGGAGTCCTCCATTTGCTTTATTTGCAGTCCAAGAAAGTAGGTTAATTCTCCTACTAGGCTCATTTCAAATTCAGATTCCATCTGATTGACAAAATGTTTCACCATCCTTTCTGACATCCCACCAAAAACAATGTCATCTACATATATTTGAGCAATCATGACATTTCCTTCTTCATCTTTAATAAATAGGGTTTTGTCAATTCCACCTTTCCTGTACCCTTGCTTGATAAGAAAAGTAGTCCGCCTTTCATACCATGCTCTTGGAGCTTGCTTCAAACCATAAAGAGCCTTCTTTAGTTTGTATACATGATTTGGACAGCTTGGATCAACAAATCCTTTAGGCTGTTCTACATATACCTCTTCATTAAGATATCCATTTAGAAAGGCACTTTTCACATCCATTTGAAATAGCTTGAACTTCAAGATACAAGCAATTCCTAAAAGTAGTCTGATTGATTCAAGCCTTGCTACTGGTTCAAAGGTTTCATCAAAGTCTACTCCTTCAATTTGTGTGTATCCTTGAGCTACAAGTCTAGCTTTGTTCTTTGTAACAACTCCTTGCTCATTTGACTTGTTCTTATACACCCATTTAGTTCCAATCACATTTATGTCATCAGGTCTAGGAACAAGGTTCCACACTTCATTCCTTGTGAATTGACTTAATTCTTCTTGCATAGCACAAATCCAGTATTCATCATTAAGAGCCTCCTTGATGTTTTTAGGTTCTATTTTAGAAACAAAACAGGAACCTGAAATCACTTCTCTTGATCTAGTGCTTACACCTCTGTTGGGATCACCAATTATCAAATCTTTGGGATGATCCTTCTGGATTCTGATGGAGGGAGGTTTGCTGGATTGTTCTGTCCTTGCATCAGTTTGAGTGAATTCAGAAAGATCACTCTTTTCTTCAGTTTCAGATTTGATATCAGCAGATGTTCCAACATCTTCTGGAACATCTGTAGGAGCATCATCAATTATCACATTTATGGACTCCATGATAACCTTGGTTCTAGAATTAAATACTCTATATGATCTGCTGTTTATGGAGTATCCAAGAAAAATCCCTTCATCACTTTTAGGATCCATTTTTCTTCTTTGCTCCCTATCTGCCAGAATATAACAGTTACTTCCAAACACATGGAAGTACTTAACTGTGGGTTTTCTGCCCTTCCAGACTTCATAGATTGTGGTCAAAGTTCCTTTCCTTAGAGTGACTCTATTATGGATGTAACAAGCTGTGTTCATAGCTTCAGCCCAGAAGTACAAAGGTAACTTTTTGGCATGGATCATAGCTCTTGCTGATTCTTGAATAGTTCTATTCTTCCTCTCAACTATCCCATTCTGTTGAGGAGTGATTGGTGAAGAGTATTCATGATTTATTCCTTCTGAAGAACAGAAATCTAAGAATTTTTGATTCTCAAACTCCTTTCCATGGTCACTTCTTATTCTGACCACACAGCTGTCTTTTTCTCTTTGTATTCTTTGGCATAAATATTTGAATACATCAAATACATCAGACTTTTCTTTGATAAAATTTATCCATGTATACCTTGAGAAGTCATCAACCACCACATAGGCATACCTCTTACCACTAAGGCTCTCAACCTGCATAGGTCCCATGAGATCCATATGCAATAATTCCAAAACTTTGGAAGTTGTCAGATGTTGAAGCTTTGGATGGGACATCTTGGTTTGTTTGCCTATTTGACATTCACCACATATTTTTCCATCATCAATCTTCAGTTTAGGAATACCTCTCACAGCTTCCATAGATATGATTTTCTTTATGCCTCTGAAGTGAAGGTGACCCAGTCTTTGGTGCCATAGTTTCATTTCTTCTTCTTTGGCTAAAGAGCAAGTTGAAGTGGGACTGAAATCTTGAGGTTCCCACATATAACAATTGTCTTTAGATCTGGCTCCTCTCATGACAACCTCCTGTTCTTTATTTGACACTATGCATTCAGCTTTGGTAAAGTTTACACTGTAACCTTGATCACATAATTGACTTATGCTGATCAAGTTAGCAGTCAATCCTTTTACTAGAAGCACATCATCCAGTCTTGGTACATCTGGACAGTCCAAGGTCCCAACACCCTTGATTTCTCCTTTAGCTCCATCTCCAAATGTTACATATCTGGATGAAGATGACTTTAAGTCTACTAGCAGATTCTTCAATCCAGTCATGTGTCTTGAACATCCACTGTCAAAGTACCAGTCTTCTTTAGCTGATACTCTTAGAGATGTATGAGCTATATATGCCACATTCTTCTTTGACCATTTGTATTGAGGTTTCTTTTTATGCCTCTGCCCTGTGTAGTGTCCATTAGAAGAGCTCCCAGCTTGTTTGTTGAACTTGCTCTTGGACATGTTGCTTTGATCAGCATGAAAACTAGCTTTAGGAACCCATACTTTCTTGATGTCCTCTATCTTCTGTTTAGGGGTTTGCTGATACATCTGATTTGGATATCCATGCAGCTTGTAACAATGAGGTTTGATGTGTCCAAACCTTCCATAATGATGACATCTCCATCTTTGATACTTCTTCTTCATTATGTTCTTTTCCTGATGTTGAGACATCTGTTGGAACATACTGTTTGACTTTGTGTTCTTTTCATGATGTTGAAGCATCTGATGGGACATCTTGTTTGACTGTATGGAATTTGAAGTAGTTTTGCTGGTGCTAGCTTCAGCCTTATAGGCTTTGTTAAATCCCAGTCCACTTTTATCCCCTGAATGCTTATTGTTGTTGAGAATAACATCCAGTGTGCTTGAGCTACTGTTCAGCATTCTAACAGATTTGGACATATGTTCCAACCTGGAGTTGAGAAGACTTACTTCATTTTTTAAGGTGTCAATGATCTCTAGATCACTTGCTTTTTCATCCTTTAGTGCCTCAATCTGCTTCTTTAGCTTTATACTCTCCCTGCATATTTCAGTGCTTCTTTTGACTAGTTCTCTGAATGATTGCTCAAGTTCTTCAAAAGTAAGCTCCCCATCACTGGATTCACTTTCAGATTCACATAATCCAGCTAGAGCAGTGATATGCTTAGCTGATTCTTCTTCTGAATCACCTCCTGAGTCTTCATCAGACCAGGTTACAGAGAGACCTTTCCTTTGCCTTTTTAATTAGGTAGGACATTCATTCCTGATGTGTCCATATCCTTCACATCCATGGCATTTAATCCCTTTTTCTTGACTGGTCTTTTCATCATAAGTTGACCTTTTATCATAAGGTCTTTTATTCTCAGAAGAGTTTGTGTATCTTCCACTTGGTCTGGACTTGTTTTCCATATTTCTGAGAATCTTTTTGAATTGTCTTCCAAGCATAGCAATGTTTTCTGATAAGTTTTCATCAGTTTCTGATTCATCATTTTCTTCATCTTTATTAGTATTTGACATCAAGGCTATGCTTTTGTTCTTCTTTACAATTGTGTCATTCATTCCCATCTCAAATGTTTGAAGGGAACCAATGAGCTCTTCAACTTTCATTGTGCATATGTCTTGAGCTTCTTCTATTGCTGTGACTTTCATGTCAAATCTTTTTGGCAAAGATCTGAGAATTTTTCTTACAAGCTTTTCATCAGTCATCTTTTCTCCCAAGGCTCCAGAAGTATTGGCTATTTCTAAGATGTTCATGTAGAATTCATGAATTGTCTCATCTTCCTTCATTCTCATGTTTTCAAACTTGGTGGTGAGAAGTTGAAGTCTTGACATCTTTACCTTTGATGTTCCTTCATGAGTTGTTTTGAGAGTGTCCCAAACATCTTTGGCCAGCTCACAGTGATGCACAAGTCTAAAGATGTTCCTATCAATGCCATTGAATAAAGCATTTAAGGCCTTGGAGTTGCCAAGTGCTGAATCTTCTTCCTCCTTACTCCATTCTTCTTCAGGTTTCAATACTTTTGCTCCATCTTTGGTGTCTTGGACAGGATGTTCCCATCCATTGTTGACTGCTTTCCAGGCCCTATTGTCAAGTGATCTTAAGAATGCAATCATTCTTGGCTTCCAGTAGTCATAATTAGATCCATCCAGTATAGGTGGTCTATTTACTGATCCTATATCTCTGTCCATGTTTCCAGAATTTGTATTCCCTATATCTCACCCAGTATAAACAGGCAGGGTGCCTGCTCTGATGCCAATTGAAATTATGTGATCAGGTATGAGATGTCGAATGAGATGTTCCAACACTTGACAAATTTAACCAAAACTTAAAGTGCAGGAAAATTAAACAACACAGTAATTTGTTAACCCAGTTCAGTGTATAACCACACTTACATCTGGAGGCTACCAAGCCAGGAGGAAATCCACTATAAGTAATATTAATTCTAGACTTAAACCACCCAGTTTAATCTTTCACTTAATATCTACCCAATGCAATTTCTACCTAAGACACAACTTAGATATGAGTACCAACTCACTCCCCCTCAATCACACAGTGATCTTGTTTACAAGTTTAATAAAATTGAAGTCATACTTCAAACAAAACAGCTTGATCTTACTTCACAGTTTCAATCAAGATACAAATACACTTTTGCTTAAAAGCTCATAAAGTGGTACAATAAAACAACCTGCTATTAAAACTCAAAACACCCTATTTTTTCTTCTGAAATTCGTGCTCTATTCTGAGAGTTTCTGTTGCTTAAATAGGTGTTTGGATTTTGGGCTTTCTGTAGGTTAATCCAGTCCTAAAACGCATGCAGCTTCCACCTTGAATTAGGGTTTGTTACTTCCTAGATTCTAGGTGATTTAGTTCTTCTGATTATGCTGAAGTCTCATAACAACATTCCCTACAGATGCGCCTTATTCTGTTTTTGTCTATCCATAATTAATTCCAGATAACTTTCCTTAAATTACTCAGATCAGTTAGTCATTAATTAATTCTGGTAGCAGGTTTGAGATGTCACAACATCTGTTGGGACATCCTGAAAAACTGAACTTAAATCATTAACACAATGTCCCAACATCTGGTGTGACATCCTGAATTAAGTTCTTATACTCTGTTTGATAATGTCCCAACATCTGATAGGACATCCTGAACTGAATTCAACATTTCTTGTTGGTCAAAAATTCTGCCAATTCTAAACATCTACACTAAGTTAGCTCAAGATATCTCCAACGGCTACATTTATTCAAGAACTATATAAAGGAATCAAATTGAAGAATTGAAGGATAATACACTCACGAGAAAAGACTGAATCATTTTGTGCTAAAATATTGTAACTATCACTTAGTGATCCTAGCTTTATAAGAAGCAAATTTAGTTACTATATTATTATCATTGTAATAGTTGTGTAATATTCCTTGAGTGACTAGTTTCAGTCAGAAGTCTCAAGAGGACATTGACTATAGGTCAGTGTGTGTATTCATTTGTTGAATAGTGGATTAAGACCTCAGTAGAGGCAAAATCACCTTGGCGGGTGGACTGGACATAGTTTGAGTTCAAACGAACCAGGATAAATTATCTTGTCATTAGAAGTTATTTTAGTTGTTAAAGAAAACCCAATTCCAACCCCCCCCCTTCCTTGTGTTTTGCACACCTTCAATTGGCTTCAGAGCGCTAGGTTCTGAGAAAAACACTTAACCGTGTCAGTAAAAGATCTAGAAGCTAAAACACATGGCAGAAGCTGGAAATAACAACAATGACTACCAAAATGACAAGATCAACGCTAAACCTCCAGTGTTCAATGGTGACAATTTTGAATACTAGAAGGATGTTCTGGAAAGTTTCTTTCTAGCTCTAGATGGAGATCTCTGGGACATGGTGACAGATGGATACATTCATCCTGTTGGAGCAGATGGTCAGAAGATTGAAAGAAAAAATATGACAGCTCAACAGAAGAAGGAATTCAGAAATCATCACAAAGCTAGAACCATACTTCTAAGTGCTATGTCATATACAGAATATGAGAAGATCACAAACAGGGACTCAGCTAAACACATGTTTGATTCTCTGAGGATGACACATGAAGGCAACACTCAAGTCAAGGAGACTAAAGCTCTAGCCCTCATCCAGAAGTACGAAGCTTTCAAGATGGAAGAAGATGAGACAATTGAAAAAATGTTCTTAAGGTTCCAAATTCTGGTAGCTGGACTGAAAGTTCTGGACAAAGGCTGCTCAACAGCAGATCATGTGAAGAAAATCATCAGAAGTTTACCAAAAGCTTGGAGGCCCATGATCACTGCTCTAAAGCTATCTAAAAATCTGAATGAAATATCCTTAGAAGAACTGATCAGCTCTTTGAGAAGTCATGAGATTGAACTAGAAGAAGATGAACCCCAGAAGAAAGGTAAGTCTGTAGCTCTTAAATCTAACAAATCTGTTTCTAAAGCTTTACAGGCAGAAGAAGAAGAAAGTTATGGATGCTCATCAGAAGAAGATGAATTATCTCTCCTATCCAGAAGAGTCCAACAACTCTGGAAGCATCGTCAGAAGAAGTTCAGAAATACGAGAAGAACAAACAACTATTCTGAATCAACATCTGGTCACAAGAAACCCAGAAGCAAAGAAGTTGTGTGCTATGAATGCAAAGAACCAGGACACAACAAAAGTGAATGTCCAAAACTCCAGAAAGAGAAACCCAGAAACAAATTTAGCAGAGAAAAGAAAAAGAGTCTCATGGCAACATGGGATGATTCTGAATCATCTGAAGTAAAGTCAGATTCTGAAGATGAATAAGCTAATATTGCATTAATGGCAAACATACCAGAAGATGATCACTCATCAGAATCAGAATCAGAATCAGATTCAGAAGAGGTATTTTCTAAACTTTCCAGTTCTCAATTAGAAGATAGCCTCTCAGAAATTCTTGAAAAATATCAGAAGCTTCAATCCAAATACAAAGACATGAAACAAAGTCTGGTATCTAAATTAGAAGAAGTTAGAAAACTAAAAACAGAAAACTCTGTGCTGAAAGAAAATGTTTTTGAATGCAAAAACTCTTTTGAAAAACTTAAAGCTCAGAAGGAATCTGAATTAGAAGATCTAATCAATTCTGATAATATCATAAAACAATATGATTATGGTTTTCAAAAATTCCTAGCTAAAAGCATAGATAGAATCAAAATTGCATCTATGATCTATGGAGTTAGCAGAAATGATAGAAGAGGCATAGGCTATGTGAATACTAAAGAAACTCTGAAGTATAAAAATATTGATGACATTGTCATAAAAACTAATACTCCTTTAAGTTCTCATTTTACCTATGGTCATAATCATGATATAATATACACTAGTGAGTCATCTTGTTCCACAAGTTATGATTTGAAACCTAAAATGAATCAGAAGTTTGTAAGAACTAACAAACAAGGACCCGAAAGAATATGGGTACCCAAAGATAAAATTGTGTATGTTGCAGATGTCTTTAACAGCAAAACTGAAACACCAATCATGGTACCTGGACTCTGGATGCTCACGACACATGACGGGAAGAAAACATATGTTCCAAAGTCTTGAATTAAAAGATGGAGGCCACGTAGGTTTTGGAGGCAATCAAAAAGGAAAAAGTATTGGCTCTGGAACTATTGGTAATGGAAATCTTCCCTCTATCTCTAATGTTCTATTAGTAGAAGGATTAATGCATAATTTATTATCCATAAGTCAATTAAGTGATAATGGTTATGACATAATCTTTAATCAAAAGTTCTGTAAAGCTGTTAGTCAGAAAGATGGAACAATCCTCTTCAGTGGAAAGAGAAAGAACAACATTTATAAAATAAAACTTTCAAAATTAAAAATTCAGAATGTAAAATGTCTAATGTCTGTGGAAACTGAGCAATGGGTCTGGCACAGAAGATTGGGACATGTTAATATGAGAAGATTATCTCAACTTAATAAACTCAATCTAGTCAGAGGACTTCCTAATTTGAAGTTCAACTCAGATGCTCTGTGTGAAGCATGTCAGAAAGGCAAATTTTCAAAACCTGGTTTTAAAGCTAAAAATGTTGTATCTTCCTCTAGACCACTAGAACTTCTGCACATTGACTTGTTTGGACCAGTGAAAACTGCCTCTGTCAGTGGCAAGAAGTATGGATTGGTAATCGTAGATGACTTCAGCAGATGGACATGGGTAAAGTTTCTTAGACACAAGGATAAGTCAATTGCTGTATTTTCGAACTTCTGCAAACAAGTTCAAAATGAAAAAGAATTTAAAATCATTAAAGTCAGAAGTGATCATGGTGGAGAATTTGAAAATAAAAAATTAGAATCATTTTTTAATGAAAATGGCATCTCTCATGATTTTTCTTGTTCTAGAACTCCTCAACAAAATGGGGTTGTAGAACGTAAGAATAAAACATTGCAAGAGATGGCCAGAACCATGATCAATGAGACTAATATGGCTAAATTTTTTTGGGCAGAAGCAGTAAATACAACATGCTATATTCAGAATAGAATCTCTATAAGACCTATTCTTGAAAAGACTCCTTATGAATTGTGGAAGAACAGAAAGCCCAACATTTCATATTTTCACCCCTTTGGGTGCATATGTTTTATTCTGAATACTAATGATACTCTGAATAAATTTGACTCTAAGGCACAAAAGTGTTACATGTTAGGATACTCTGAACGTTCTAAGGGATACAAAGTATATAACACAGAAACACGCATTGTGATAGAATCTATTTATGTCAGATTTGATGATAAGCTTGGTTCTGAAAAATCAAAGCAGAATGAATTAATTGCAGATATAGAAGTTGATATTTCTACAAACAGAACATCTGAAGATCAATCACCTAAAGAACAAAACAAGACAATTACTCCAACAACTTCTGAAGAACCCACTCAAAAGAAACTATCCAGAAGCAAGGTGAATCATCCAGAAGATAAAATCTTGGGAAAGAAAGATGAACCAATCAGAACAAGATCATTATTCAGAAACTCTGAAGAATCTCTAATGGGACTTGTCTCTCTGATTGAACCAACTTCTGTAGAAGAAGCTCTCTCAGAAAATGATTGGATTCTGGCTATGCAAGAAGAACTTAACCAATTCACCAGAAATGATGTATGGGATCTAGTTCCTAGGCCCAGAGGATTCAACATCATTGGCACCAAGTGGGTATTCAGAAACAAGCTAAATGAGCAAGGAGAAGTTGTCAGAAACAAAGCAAGACTGGTTGCACAAGGTTATAGTCAACAAGAAGGAATTGACTATACAGAAACCTATGCACCAGTTTCCAAGTTAGAATCAATCAAACTTCTAATCTCATTTGTTGTAAACCATTATATCATTCTATATCAAATGGATGTCAAGAGTGCATTTTTAAATGGTTATATTGATGAAGAGGTGTATGTACACCAACCCCCTGGCTTTGAAAATATAAAATTTCCAGAACATGTTTTCAAACTGAAAAAATCTTCATATGGTCTGAAACAAGCTCCCAGAGCTTGGTATGAAAGACTAAGTACTTTTCTTCTGGAAAATAACTTTATTAGAGGGAAAGTGGATACATCCCTTTTCATTAAAAACATTAAAAATGATCTTTTGATATGCCAAATTTATGTAGATGATATAATTTTTGGTTCTACTAAAAGTGCCTTAGGAAAGGAATTTGCTAAGTCTATGCAGGCAGAATTTGAAATGAGCATGATGGGAGAATTAAAGTTCTTCCTAGGAATTCAGATAAATCAAACATCAGAAGGAACATATATCCATCAAAGCAAATATGTCAAAGAACTTCTGAAGAAATTTGATTTATCAGAAAGCATAATATCTAAAACTCCTATGCATCCTACATGTATTTTGGAAAAAGAAGAGGTAAGTAAGAAAGTAGATCAGAAGCTCTACAGAGGTATGATTGGCTCTCTCCTCTATCTAACTGCTTCTAGACCAGATATTCTATACAATGTATGTTTATGTGCTAGATTCCAATCAGATCCTAGAGAAACTCACTTAACAGCAGTTAAGAGAATCTTTAGATATCTGAAAGGTACTACTAATCTTGGTTTATATTACAGAAGATCCAAAGATTGTAAACTTGTAGGATATTGTGATGCTAATTTTGCTGGAGACAGAACAGAAAGAAAAAGTACTTCTGGAAGTTGTCAATTTCTGGGAGATAATCTAATTTCTTGGTCCAGCAAAAGACAGTCAACCATAGCATTATCAACTGCAGAAGCTGAATACATTGCAGCAGCTGGATGCAGTACTCAGATGCTCTGGATGAAAAATCAGCTTGAGGATTTCAATATTTTTGAGAGTAACATTCCTATCCTCTATGATAATACCTCTGCTATTTGTCTATCTAAAAATCCAATTTTACATTCTAGAGCTAAACACATAGAAGTTAAACATCATTTCATTAGGGACTATACTCAGAAGGGAATTTTAATGTTAAAATTCATAGATACAAATCACCAATGGACTGATATTTTTACAAAACCCCTTCCTGAAGATAGATTTAATTTCATTCTAACCAACCTTAGCATGAAATTATGTCCAAAATGAAAATGCTTAATTATATGTTTTTAACTCTTAGAAGTTCTGAAATTAATCCTCTATATTATTCTTTCAGAAGATATTATGTTCTAACTATTTCATTCTGAGAACTTCTGTTCAAAGGAATAACATTCAGATCTTTACATCAACAAGTGTCAACAAGGCTCTAAGGAATCCCATCAGAATTAGAACAAGTGTCCATATTCTGAAGAGTAACAGAACATGCATTGGACAACTGTCCTCTACAGAATGACATATGTTAATCTTCTGGGAAACTGATACGGCTAACTTGACACCAAAAAGGCAAAAATCTCTAAGATAAATGTTCCAGAATCTTTTACGCCTTACCCTATGTCTGCAGCATTTATTGCATATAATCATTATGTTTTTTAAACTTAATTTTTCCCACTAATTTCTCATTTTATTAAATGCATTATTTTTCTTATATAAGTAACTTTTCATTTTCACTTTCACTTTTTACCCTAATTGCATTTTTACTGAAAAATCTTTTCACTCTCTCTTTTGCGTTCTCTCTGAAATTTTCTAAAACCCTAAACTTCAAAAACCTCATCTTAGTAACTATGGCTTCCCCTCCTCAACAACGAAAAGACTTCCCTGATGTATTTTACGTTGAACCTATGAAGACCCTTACTACTCCTGCTGACAAACTGGAAGTTCTTTGTGAGCTCTTTGTGGATTTCAACAGTCTAAAGGATAATGGTTTTGATCTCTTTCCGGCCGTTCAAGCTCAAGGCTGGGAGAAGTACTTTGATCGTCTAATGGGACCAGTCTTCCCAAAACTGGTAAAGGAATTCTGGGCATATGCAACAGCCTCCAACACTCATGTCACTTCGTACGTGCTGGGTAAAAGGATAATTATTTCTGAAGATCACATTACCAAACTCATAGAAGCTGATGGCAATGGTATTAAGTGTAGTGACATGGACAGAATGTCTGATACAAAGGTGATTGCCAAGGAAATATTCACTTCTGGCCAACCCTCTAATAAGATAAAGGATCTGAAGATTCCTCTCAAAATTTGGGCCAAGATCATTCTTGGAACAATCTGCCACAAGAAAGCTACAAATTCTCCAGACTATATCAACATGGATCAGCAGTTTCTGCTGTACTTCATTGCCAAACAGAAGAAGATCAACCTTGCACACACTCTGTTTCAACATCTGAAAACTAGTGTGAAGGAAACTAGAGATGGGGAGAAAACCAAGAGGGATTGGATTCCTCTAGGACGTGTAATTTCTGACATTCTCTGTCAAAATAAGTTGGTAGACTTTCTGGCAGAATTAAAGCAGACACAATTTCTTGAAACAAATGTTGGTAAACCTCTGAATGCGAAAAATTTGAAGAAGATGAAGTTTATAACTTCTATCCAGCTAGAACCAGTCCTCCATTCTAGAGAAGTTATCACCACCAGGAAGATTCCCCTGGAGAACTTCCCCCTCTTCTCTTCTGACACACCTCCAGAGGTTGTGGTCAATTACTTGGATATATGCAAGCAACATGGTGTGGACCCAATGTTCAAGCCAACTGAACTCACTCAGAAAACTCCAGATGCTGCCTCTGCAAGAACCAAGAAGAGAAAGGCTGGAGAAGGATCGTCTCAGAAGACTTCCAAATCAACCAGAAGATCAGGTAAAACTTCTGCCTCTAACTCTGAATTCATTTCTGTAGTAGAAGCAGTTACAGTAGAAGTGTCTGAAAACCCTTCTAACCCAACACCTTCTGTTGCCATTCCTTCTGCACCTATCCCATCATCTGAACCACCTCAATCCTCTAATCCTATTCCATCTGAAATACCTGCATCTGTTGCTGTCTCATCCATCCTATCATCACTTAATCCACCAGAAGTAGAACACCATCAACCACAAACAATTTCTGATTTTGATATTCCAATTGATACTACACCACTGTCTGATATTGACCGCTCTCTAACAACTGAAACACAAACTGCTGTGCAACATGTTCTCTCTGACATCAATAATGTCCAACCCCCAGAATCTGTCCAAATTCCATCCTCTGAAAATGTTTCTAATCTTTCCCCATAAGAGAAAGCTCCATGTCTTCATATGTGTCTACCCCTCCCAACTCACCAACTTTTATAACCATCCCTGACACACCACCAGAAGAAACTGAACATGAAAATCCTCTTAGAACCTCTGTTAATATTGAAGCTTTACAAAAATTGTCCTCTGTCTCTAACAAAACAGCCATACCTGCACTTAAACCAAAGCCCTCAAAAACAGACATTTCTGCTTTGTTACTTGCTTTTGAAACAGTCATGAAATTAAAGTTAGAGGATCTGAAGTCTGCGTGCTCAGAGCTTACAGATCCAGCTGCTTCTGACTTTCTGTGGGCTACCTTCAGAAAATGGTTTAATACTGAGACAAAGAGACTCAAGGACATCTGCTATGATATTGCTCATCAGAACTTCTGTGAGTATCTCAAAGCAGTTGTTTCTAACATTGAACAGAATAAACCTCTTCTGCTGGACAATAAGCCCTGGACAGAGTCAGAACCTCTGGAAGGAAACTATGGACTTCAAATGGTTCTAGTACCTTCTGAAGAAGATCATGATGATGAACCTGCTCAATCACCAGCAAATATAGAAGTTCCTGAGAATCAAGTTGCTCCAGAAGTCGAAGATCCTCTGCCAACAAATGTTGTTCTGCAGACCTTGGAAGAGCTGAAGAAGGAAAATGAGATGGTGAAGCAACGCCTAGATAAGCAAGATGAAACCACTGCTGAGTTGAAGACAATGCTTGGCAAGAAAGTGGAATCATCATCTGAGATCAAGTCTCTGCTGGAGGCCTTAGTCACTAAGATGCACTCCTGATTTTCTGCTTATCTTCTGCTTAACTTTTTCTGTTTTATCTTCTGTCTCTTCATGACTTTTTAAAGTTCTACTGGTTTTGTTATTACTGGTTTTTAATTATATTTAATGGTAACGTATTCTGCTTCTATACACTTGCCTTGTTTTCTGCATCTATTCTTTTTTATTATGACAAAAGGGGGAGAAACGTAGAAGATCCTGTACTATAGCAGTTTACCATGATTTGCCTCTTACATATAAAATTCTAATAAAACTATTTGAGTTGTGATTCTAAAATAGAAACAGGTCAAGTAACCAACTCAGGGGGATCCAAGGCTAATGAAACTTCTGAAGGATATAACTTCTGAAGAGATCTTTAAAAGAAATATTTGATTTTATTCTATCAAAGGGAGTTCTTCTAAATCCTATTAAACTCTATTCTCATTATCTAAATAAATGTTTTGTCATCATCAAAAAGGGGGGAGATTGTTAGAACAACTATGGTTCTAAACCTCTAATAGTTTTGATGATAACAAATATTATTATGCTAGAATAGAAGTTCTAATGAATACCTTTATTCTTGTGTAGAAGAGGAATTTAATTAAAGGAGACGTGCATTACTAGAAGGTATATTGAGCCATATATAGAAGATACACTTAATGAAGAATCCATCATTTAATGGTGTGATTAATTGGCTGCGCATCAAATATTTAATATCTCTAATTTACGTCTAGAAGATGATGATATTCATAATGAAGACATTAATTAAAGAATATTTTTAATTAATGATGAAGACAAGTATCTCTTGCTTTGGAAAGAATTTATGGTATTAACTAATATCCTAAGTTAGCTCAAGATATCTCCAACGGCTACATTTATTCAAGAACTATATAAAGGAATCAAATTGAAGAATTGAAGGATAATACACTCATGAGAAAAGACTGAATCATTTTGTGCTAAAATATTGTAACTATCACTTAGTGATCCTAGCTTGATAAGAAGCAAATTTAGTTACTATATTATTATCATTGTAATAGTTGTGTAATATTCCTTGAGTGACTAGTTTCAGTCAGAAGACTCAAGAGGACATTGACTATAGGTCAGTGTGTGTATTCATTTGTTGAATAGTGGATTAAGACCTCAGTAGAGGCAAAATCACCTTGGTGGGTGGACTGGACGTAGTTTGAGTTCAAACGAACCAGGATAAATTATCTTGTCATTAGAAGTTATTTTAGTTGTTAAAGAAAACCCAATTCCAACCCCCCCTTCCTTGTGTTTTGCGCACCTTCAGTTAGTAAGAGAGAAAGAATAGAGAAATAGAAAGATAGAAAGAAAAGTTATAAGTGTGAGAAATAGAAAGAAAATAGGGATAGAAAGAAAAAGAGGAGAAAGAAAAGGAAGAGAAGAGAAAAGAGGAGAAAAGAAGGAAAAGTTGGAAATTCATCAAGATTGCTCCTAGGAATCGGAATAATCGGGTAAGGGTGATAAACATTGTTATCTTAATCTTGTATATGATTATGTATGTGTGTGGATGATTGGGTTTGATTTTGATGAAGTTTAGAGAAAATGAATAGTTAGGGTTTTGATGAAATTGTGAGAGATTGGTAGATTAATCGGTTAGAAGTTGTTATAATCGAAGTATGATGTTAGATATATGTTATTGATCATGTTTATTAGAGTTTTGGTTGAATTTTGAGTGGTTGGAGTTGACTGTCACGCAGCTAATAAATTATGGAATCGCTGTTGTCGCTCAACGAGCTGTTCTCGCTCAGCGAGAGTTCCATGGATTTTCTTGCTCAGCGAGCGAGAAGGGCGCTCAGCGAGCCTGGAGGTTTTTGGGAGGTTTTGTGTTTTAATTCGTAACTTTAGTTTCGTTTATCCGATTTAGGCGTTCTTTATATCGATTCGAAGCTAGAAACGTGTAGAAACTAATGATGCTAAGAAATGTAATTTTTAGCCGACTTTCACCCGACTTTTTCGATAAAACGCAAATGGGTTAATTATGGAAATGTGGGTTTAATGTGGTGTTGTGGCCGTTTGGCAAATGAATACATTGCTTGAATTGAATGTCAATGTATACTAATTGAATGAGTTGAGTGCATAATTATGTTGTGAATAATGTATGCATTGTCAAGAATGTTGTGTGTCATTTTGCATGTGAAGAATAATGTATGCATTCTTGTGTTGTGGATTCTTTGTGAATCCGTTGTAGCATTGTGTGCTCATGTGGAGTGTGAGCGATGACTACAACACGATCGTGTGCCCATGTGGGATGTGAGCGATCGGATTGTGTGCCCGTGTGGGTTGTAAGCAATCCATAAACATTGTGTGCCCGTGTGGGGTGTGAGCAATGGGTGATTTATTCACATTGATTGTGTGCCCGTGTGGGGTGTGAGCAATCAGATTGTGTGCCCGTGTGAGGTGTGAGCAATCCATAAACATTGTGTGATGTGTGGGGTGTGAGAAATGGGTGATTTATTCACATTGATTGTGTGCCCGTGTTGGGTGTGAGCAATCGTATTGTGTGCCCGTGTGGGGTGTGAGCAATCTATAAACATTGTGTGCCCATGTGGGATGTGAGCAATGGGTGAACATCGTATGCCCGACGGGGAGTTACTTTAGGTAACGAGCGATGGTTCCATTTAGTTCCTGAGTGAACTTAATGATGATTGAGTCGGTACCGCATTTGCATCTGCATAGTGTAGTGTGTCGGTCTCTATGATTTGCATTTATCATCTAAATTGTGAAATGAAGGAATAAACATGAATATATATATATATATATGTTTATATGGAGATGAAAGTATGTATTGATGAAAACATGCTTCTTATATATATATATATATATATATATATATATATATATATATATATATATATATATATATATATATATATATATATATACACACATTGTATTGTATATGTGAGAATAAACATGAATGGTTATATGTTTATGAAAATTGTGCATAATGAATGTGCTAGTGTGAATATATGTATATGTATACATTGTGATGTATATGGGTGATGAGAAATGATTTGTGGTGAGAACATGATGTATGTGTATTTTATATGTTGAGAGATATAATTATATGAAATGTTAGTATGATAATGTTTCTCACCCTTCTGTTGTTTTATGATGCTCTATGAGGCATTGCGGAGTAGGTTGCTGGAGGTCTTTTTGTGAAGCTTGCCTTCATTCTTTTGGTCGGTCGGCTCTGATATGTAGCACCAGGTAGCTAGGGTCAGCTTGATGCCTTTTGTGATACATTTTGTATATGTATTTTTGTGATGATTGTTTTATGTAAACATGAAATATTTGGTGAATCAAACTTGTTGATATATTTATGATAAATTTGAAATCGTTATGTTTGTTTCCGCTGTTATTTGAATTTAATGAATACGGATGTAAAGATGAAATCCTTCTGTTGTAAGTTACCCCGTTTGTTGAATATCTTTGTATGAGCAGGTGTTGTATGTTTTAATTTCAAGCATAATGTGGCATGTCCCTTTTATACCATGTTTCAAATATACTTTGATGAAATATTTAATATGTGCCTAAATGATTTAATTGTATATTTGGGGGTATAGAAAGGGGGTGTTACACATTTCATATTATCATGTCAAAATCAACAATTCAAACATATAACTCCCTAATACATGCTTCTAACATCACCCCAATGACATTGTCTTTATATAGCAGAAAACATAGAATTTAAAATGATTTTCGATTAATAAAAATAGAATTTTTCAGTCTCAGGCCGTGCTAAGCGAGCTCTCACCCGTTCTAAGCACGTTACTCGCTGCCTGGAAGAGTAAAAAATCTCCCAGACCGCGCTAAGCGCGCTCAACAGTGCTAAACACCCTCCGCGAAATCTGCTCTTCTGACATGTGATTTCTGCATCTTCTTGCCTACAACCTTCCCCATCAAAAATCAATTTTTAAATAGTTTTATAAACAGATTACACTCCTATCACCTATTTTAACCAAAACTATTCCATTAAACAATCCAACTGCCATAAATCATACAAATCATTCATGTTTCTAACCATTTCCCCAAACCCTCTTCAAAACCCCAATCAACACATTCATGGATTTATACCTAATGTTATCTACCTTAATACCCACATAAATCATCCCTTGATAGATTAAAGAGATCCTACCCTTACCTTAAACCGGTGAATTTCCCTTTCTTCAATGGATTATTTCCTCTTTCTCTTGCCCTAGCTCTTCTCCCTTTTGCCTTCACTTTTCACATATACTGAGAAAAATGACTCTCTCTTTCTCTAATCTTTTCACATACCCCAAATAATAAATTGCCTTATTTTCCCTCACTTAACCCTCACCTAATTACCATGAAGCCCTTCCACTCATTACACCTCTAATTATTTTATTTATGCTATTATGTCAATATTATCACTCAACTAATGAAATAAACTAGTCGACATATATTAAATTAAAGTAATTTAATTAACTTTACTCAACATAACACTAATTTCTATGCTATTAGCCACACAACCCTAACATCCTCAAGACTTACTTCTTAAGGCTACTACTATTCATTCCATCTTGGAATAGTGTAAGCTTGTCTAGCATGATGTACAAGTCTCATCAAGGGATTGTTTCATAAAACAAACAAATTCAAAATACTTCTCATAAAAGACAAAAACAAATAATAAGTGACTTTCCTGCGGGAATTCTCTTTCTCATCTCATTCACTCACAACGCGAACTCGCGACGACTTGTCTTTCACGCAAGACGGTAAACGCACTCGTACCAGACGAGCCTGCGACACCTGAGCATAGACATACGCAGTTCCAGCCATAAAAAACACAAACAAATAGTTCCCGCCTTAGTTAGGCGAACTACGTCGACTCTGATCCTCATTATCCCGATGAGGTACGTAGGCAGCGGGGTAGGGCCCGTTCGAGCGCATTCTTTATTTTCCCTACATTTTCCCCATTCTTTCTTCTTGTTTTCTTATCCCTTTTCTCATTTCCATTCTTATCCCAGTTAGCAGTTCATTTGTTCAGCAGCAACTTTATTTCTCACCCTTTGAAACAAGCAAGCAAGCGTGGATCCCGTCGGGTACGACGGACGATCTGGGGTGCTAATACCTTCCCAGGTCGTAACCGACTCCCGAACCCAGATCTTTGGTTCGCAGGACCTTGTCCTTTCCTTCTTCCTCGGGTTTGTGCAACATTACCTTTCCCATTCTTTCGGGATAAAAATGTCTGGCTGGCGACTCTACCCTTTCCGCGCCACTTTCGCGTTTGTACTAGGATGAAAATCCCGGGAGCGACAGCAAGCTCAAGCTCTACAACAGCAACAATACCAACCTTATCAATATCAACAACCTCAGCAGAAATATCAACAACAGGCACCAAGAAAAGCTGATTAGGAGATTGCCATCGAAAAAATGGCTGCTCAAAGCTCTCAATTCCAAGAGGAAACAACAAGAAATCTTAGGAACACAAGTGCTTCGATAAAAAACCTTGAAGTTCAGATGCGTAAAATCGCTCAACAACTTGCAAGTTCTCAAGCGTCAGGAGCTCTTCTAAGCGCAACCATTATTAATCCTAAATATCAACATTGTGTGAATGCGGTAACTACAATAAGAGGGAAATCCAATGATGACGTTGAAAAAAATTAAGAATTGGATGATCAAATGCTTGAAGTTAAGTTAGAGATCAAGGAAAATGAGGTGGTTGAGGAAGAGTTGGTAGCATCGAAACCGGTGGTAAAAGAAAAAGTTATTGAGCCCAAACTGATGATCAAGCTTCCTTATCCACCTAGAAATAAGAAAAAGGGGCAGAAAGAGAAGTATTTTGAGAAGTTCCTTGAGATGTTTAAAAAGCTTGAATTGAACATCCCATTCTTGGAGGCAATTGAGCAAATTCTTACTTAGGCAAAGTTCATGAAGGATATCATCTCGAAGAAGAGAATAATTTATATAGAGTTGATTATTCTAACCGAACCTTGTAGTGCTATTTTGTAGGGTATTAAGATTCCGGTGAAGAAGAAAGATCGAGCGCCATCACAATTCCTTGCACAATTAGAGACATATCATTCAAAAGAGCTCTTATTAATTTGGGAGAAAGTATAAGTATCATGCCATTATCCATCTACAAAAAGTTGGGTATATGTGTTGTACAAGACACTAGAATGACACTCCAATTTATGGATCACTCGGTAAAGCGCCCATATGGGGTAGTCCAAGATGTTCTTGTGAAAGTTGACAAATTTTTGTTTCTGGTAGATTTTGTTATACTTGAGATGCCGGAAGATGAAGAAATTCCATTAATTCTTGGAAGACTGTTCTTGGAGACCGGTAGAGTGATGATAGACATGGAGGGAGGAACCTTGACTCTAAAGGTTTATGATGAATAATTGAAGATTAATGTGAGAGAAACCATGAAGCATAAAGAGGATTTTAGCACAAGTAGAAACATTGAGGTGTTTGATCATATGGATGAGAAAAAGAATGTTGAAAATATCTCCTAGCTACCACTGGAGAAAGTGTTAAGTTTGTCAATTATTGAAGATAATGAAGAAGAAGGGGAAAGAGAATTGGAAGTTTTAGCTGTGATGGAAGCCCAACCTCCATGGAAGGGAGCCCAACCACACCGGTGGGAGGATATAAGACAACCTCAATTGGTGGAAGGGAATGAAGAAACTAAAAAGGGAACGAATTTGAAACAACTTCTGAAAAATCTCAAGTATGTCTTCCTAGACACCTATGGTAAATGTCCGACCATTATAAGCTCTAGCCTAAAGAGTATACAAGAGAAAAATTTGATTGATGTTCTGAAAAAGTATAATGGTCCTATTGGTTGGAAGTTTGAGGACTTGAAAGGTATTAGTCCAACGACTTGTATGCACAAAATTATCATGTAAGATGATCATAAACCGGAAGTCCAACCTCAAAAAAGACTCAATCCGGCCATGAAAGAGGTGGTAAGAAAAGAGGTTATGAAGTTACTTGATGCAGGTTTCATCTATCCCATATCTGATAGCTCTTGGGTGGGTCCAGTGCATGTGGTGCCTAAGAAAGACAGAACTACTGTCATCACAAATGAAAAAAATGAGTTGATTCCTACAAGGACGGTCACAGGGTGGCGTGTGTGCATTGACTACCGAAGGTTAAATTTGTCCACGAGAAAATATCATTTTTTGTTGCCCTTCATTGATCAAATGTTGGAAAGGCTAGCGGGTCATGATTTTTACTGTTTCTTGGATGGATACTCAGGGTATAACCAAATTGTGGTTGCACCGAAAGATCAAGAGAACACGGCCTTTACATGCCCTTATGGAGTATTTGATTATAGAAGGATGCCATTTGGGTTGTGTAATGCTCCAGCCACTTTTCGGAGGTGCATGACCTCCATTCTTGCTGACATGCTTGAAAATCATATGGAAGTCTTCATGAAAGACTTTTCGGTATTTGGCTCTTCCTTTGATACTTGTTTAACTAACCTTTCTCTTGTTTTGGAAATTTTCCAAGAAAGCAATTTGATCATGTAATGGGAGAAATGTCATTTTATAGTTCGCGAAGGAATTGTTCTGGGTCATAAGATCTCCCACAAAGGGATCGAATTGACAAAGCTAAAGTGGAGGTGATATCAAAGCTCCCACCTCAAGTAAATGAAAAAGGGATAAGAAGTTTCTTAGGACATACGTGTTTCTACCGTAGGTTCATAAGAGACTTTTCTAAGACAGGCAAGCATTTAACCACCTTGTTGGTTAAGGATAAAGCTTTTGTGGATAAAAAGTGTGTCAATGCATTTGAGACATTGAAAAATAAATTGGTGTCGGCACCCATAGTTATTTCCCCTTATTGGTCTCTTCCGTTTGAGATCATGTGCAATGAAAGTAACATTGCAGTTGGGGCTATTTTGGGATAGCGAAGAGATAAGATTTTACATGTTATTTATTATGCTAGTCATGTTTTGAACCCCGAAAAGATGAATTACGCAACTACCTAAAAGGAGTTGCTTGCTGTTGTTTATGCCTTTGATAAATTTAAGCAATATCCGTTGGGTTCAAAAGTGATTGTTTATATTGACCATGCTGCTTTGAAATATATTTTTTGCTAATCAAGATTCCAAGCCAATACTACTGAGATGAATTCTACTCCTTCAAGAGTTTGATGTGGAAATCCGTGACAAGAGAGGGTGTGAAAATATTGTTGCTGATCACCTCTCTCGGATGTCACCTATCAAAGAAATAGAGGACAAACATCCAATAAAGGATGAGTTTGCGGATGAACACATCCTTGCTATTATTGGTGTTCCTTGGTTTGTTGATTTTACAAACTATCTAGTGGGTGGTGTCATCCCTGACGATTTTGACTCTAACAGAAAGAATAAGTTTGTTCATGATTGCAAATTTTACTTGTCAGATGATCCGTTTTTATACAAAAGAGGAGTTGATGGACTGGTAAGGAGATGTGTGCCTGAGGAGGAACAAAGGGATGTGTTGAAAATGTGTCATGACTCAGAATATAGGGGGCATTTCAGTGGTGATAGAACCATAACTAAAGTTCTCTAGTCAGGGTTATACTGGCCCTCCTTGTTCAAAGATGCTCAAGATATGGTAAAATAATGTGATAAATTTCAGAGAACAGGGAATATATCCAAGAGAAACTAGATGCCCCAGAATTCTATGTTGGAAGTTGAGTTTTTCGATGTTCGGGGAATAGATTTCATGGGTCCATTTCCATCGTCTTTTGGAGAAAATTATATCTTAGTGGTGGTGGATTATGTGTCTAAATGGGTCAAAGCGATGGCATTACCCACCAATGATGCCAAGGTATTGGTGAAATTTTTGAAAGAGAACATTTTTACCAGATTTATAGTGCCTAGAGCATTAATAAGAGATAGGAGGAACACATTTTCTCAATCACCTTATGGAGAGGCTACTTTAAAAGTATAATGTAAAACACAAGGTAGTTAATTCGTACCATCCGCAGACCAGCGTCCAGGTTGAAGTATCGAACTGGAAACTCAAACAAATTCTCGAAAAGATCGTGAGTTCTTCGCAAAGGATTGGGATATTAAGTTGGACGATGCTCTTTGGGCATATCGAACAACATTAAAAACGCCAATTGGTGTGTCTCCTTACCAATTTGCTTATGGAAAGGCTTGCCATTTTCCCTTGGAATTTGAGCACAAAGCGCTTTGGGAATCCAAGTTTCTGAATCTAGACATATAAAGAGCGGGGAAGTCTAGGGTTATTCAACTTTATGAGCTAGAAGATTTTTGTAACTATGTGTATGAAAATGCCAAGGTGTACAAAGATCAAACAAAAAGATGGCATGATAAGAGAATCATTAGGAAAGAATTTTGGGAAGGACAACTCGTCCTTTTGTATAACTCTTGGTTGAGGTTATTTCCCGGGAAGCTGAGGTCTAAATGGTCTGGAGCTTTTGTCGTTCATAAAGTGTTCCCTCATGGGGTGATCAAACTGAAATAATCAAGCTAATGGAGACACTTTTAAGGTTAATAGGTAGAGGTTTAAGCCCTACTACCAAGGAGACTCAGTTGGTCAAGTGGATGTCATTCGTCTTTCAATGTAAGATGGATGACCGTCGAGCCATGCGACGTTAAACACAACGCTTTGTGGGAGGAAACCCACGAGTTTTTCTTTTATAATCACATGTGTGTATTTTGTTGTTTTCTGTTTTGTAGGGATTATAGAATCTCAATGAGGTAGGGGAAGGATTCATTCAACGAGTAGGAATAAGTTGGAAGCGTAATAAAACATGAGGGATTTCTTGTCCTGACACGGCCATCCGTGTCACAGGTCACCGCCTGTGTCAGGACCCCTTTCTTGTTGTCTTGATTGGTTTGTTGGAAATCTCCTACAGGTTTCCTGACACGGCCGCCCGTGTCACAAGACACGACCCGTGTCAAGAGGCGCATCATGTGTGTTATTTTGTGATTTTTTTTTAATTTCAAATTATCAGGTGGGGCCCACGCGTTTAATTACCAGTAATTTCCACTTATCCATCACTTTACCACTCATAACTCTCCTTCACTCAAGAAAAAAATCCTTTTTCTTCCTCTTTCTCTCTCACTTGCAACCTAACCTCCATAGCCATTCCCTCTAAAACCTCAAAGTTTAACAGTCCACTCATAAAAACACCTTACCGCCTTCACAAAAATCGTTCCTCTCATCATCCTCTACGCTTCCACGTTTAAATTTTTTCATAATTTTCGTTTGTAGTTTATTAATTTTTCAATTGACAAAAATACCCCCGAAGCAAGGAGACAAAGGTAAGAAGGTTGTTGCAGAGACCTCGTTCCCACAAAAGCGTAATGTCCGCCAACCGAACCCATACGACATTGTATTTGACAAAGAGGAACATGAATGGGGGTATGATTTTCATGTAAAATAAAAAAAATCACTCCAACCAAGTACATGTGCTCTGAAACTCTTAAAGAATTAGGTCTTGCTATTGAAGTAAATAGGATGTTTCATACTCTATGGGTGCTAGAATTCATGCAATATGAATCACTAACTTACAAGAGAATAACTTTAGAGTTTCTTAGCACTATTGAGTTTAAATTGAAAAAGAAGTGGAAAAGTATGTGTTACTATTTTTATGGAACTATTAGTTTCAGGTTATACGGGAACGACCACAAGCTAACCGTGGAAGATGTGTAGAGGATTCTAAATCTCCTTAATGTGGGCCCCAGATTTGTTTCGGAGGATTTTGAGGCAAGAGAATTCTGGTGGGAAATCATCAGACACTAGAATTATTTGGCCAAGGAAGCCAAGGCTTCAGGGATTCAGAATCCCTATTTTTGTTATGTGCAGAAATGATTGGCTTACACTCTGTTCTTCCGTGGTGACAGTATAGGGGTGGTGACCCAGAAAGAGCTATATTTCTTGTATGCCATGGTCAATAAGATTCCAGTGAATGTAGTTGCTTTTGCGACAGATTATTTGGGGAGAGTTGGCTGAGCCACATCTGTTGGGGGTATGATTACCCATATAGTTGAACACCTGGGATATGACTAGGATGTGCAAGGTGAGACACTGGTCTCAAGTAAGAATTGTCTGAATATGAATGCGTTAGTTCAGTAAGGTATAATTTCTTTTAACAATGGATATTATGGTTTACTCTATTCTGGTCAATTTTTGATGAATTTACCTGACCCCCATTATTGTGGGATTGATGACATTGCAAATTGGTGCTATGGTGGTGCCATCCTCCATATGATGGACGAGCAGGATGATTATACTTTTGATGCAGGTAAACAAGGTCCAAAGGGTTTCATGACTAAACTCGAGTTGCACCAAACTGTTTCTTATAATGTCGGAGCATCAAGCATCGGGACCAGGACATTCTCTATGACACCGGACCAATGGAATTGGTTACAAACTGAGATTGGCGAAATCATAGGGCAGCAATCTCGCCAAGGGACGAAGCAGTACCGTCAAGGAAAAATGATTGAAGAGATGCATGAGTGGATGTAATAGATGAGGCTGCACTACGACCCTCCTCCTCAGTGAGGCTCTGTAAGTCCCCTTATATGATTATTCTTAAACAATAAGGCCACTATTGAGTTCAAGTATGGGGGGGAGTTAAGTTTTTGGCTTTCCGATTGTTTTTATTTGCTGTCCGTTTTTATTTTATTCTAGCAGTGTTGTGTCTTGTTTTGCGTTTGAAAAATATTGTGAACTCTCCCATAATGAGAACTGAAAAAGAAATTTTTGGTTTTTATGTTGAACACTGTGATTGTGGGATGGTTGAGAAAGTATATAGAGTTTAGGTGAAGAAAAGCTTGATGTAGGGACCTGGAAAAATTTGAAAATACATGTATAACTTGAACACCTCGAATTATCTGGGTAAGGAAACGAGTCCAACATGTAGATTTGTGCCATAGTACTTGGATATGAGAAGTATTCCCCGAGTAGTTTATAATGATAGTCGGGCATAATTAACAAGAATTGCGTTAACAAGGTTGATTGAGAAATATAAGTAAGGACACTGAAAAAATGTGATTTATGGCATTTAGACAACTAGTCCTTCTAAGTTGGGTAACCCTCACCCGGTTACTTAGCCTAACGACAATTGATTCAAAAATGACCGTCCCAAAGTGGGAAAATAAACAAAAATGTGCTAGAAATTAACGGTGCCTAGAAAAAGATTCTTGATCAAAGTTGTGCATGCAAGGAAAATCATCATGAAATGCCTTAAAATTATTATTCGAATGAAAGGGGTAGGAAATCGAAGAAAAGACTTAGCCCAAAGCATAGTTGGAAAGGTGACCGAAAAGGGGATTTAGGACCGTGGTTTACCATGGTGTAGTGTTCTTGGGATATTTGTGTTAACGGAGAAGTACCATGGAAACTTGTTGGGTTGATTGGAACAGAAACTCATGTATGAGTATTAACACATCTCATTTGAACAGGCTGGTCTTCTAACAACTTATTAGTGGTAGAATTTCATATGCAAGCTTATTGCTTGAGGACAAGCAACAATTTAAGTGTGGGGGAGTTTGATCGGTAGTTTTCACTTGTGATATTTCGGTCTTTTTATATCATTCTTGTTTATGTTTTTCTTTACTTCTGAATTCCTTTTATCGTATTTTACATAGTGTGTGCATTTCATTTTAGCAACATCTTATTTTCAATAAAGTCCATTCATAGGCCCTTTTATACTTTGATTGGGTGATATTTCATTGTTTTGCAGGTACACGTAAAGATCAACGATCAGATGCGACTGCAATGAAGCCAGAGTGCGATAAGAGTACAAGGCAACAAGAAGGCATCTTGACACGGTTGCCTATGTCACAAGATACGGCCCGTGTTAGGGCCTCTGAAGGAAAAGGAACAAGGTAGCAAGATATGCCTCCTGACACGGCTTCCCATGTCACAGGACACGGCCTGTGTTAGGGCCTCTAATGGACAAAACGCATGCAACAATAATGGCTTCCTAACACAGCTGCCCGTGTCACAGGACACGACCCGTGTCAGGAGTCATGGAGGGTGATTTTTGTGATTTTTCATTAATTCGATTAATTGTCTTCTGAGGGTATTTTGGGGCTTTCGTATGATTTTATATGGACTGGAGCTTTTTAGGCTGAAAGAAAAAAGGAAAAAAAGGTACTTTGACTTGGGACGATGATTTTCTCTAGAGATTGGATGTACACATGAGTTTAGGAGGAAGAATATCTTGGAACAGCGGAAGCCATTGAATATCATATGAATCCAAATTCTAGTGTAATGTCTTTTTCTTGTGTTTATTTGTTTATCGTTCTTATTATGAACATTAGAGGCTAAACCCTCCAATGCTAGAGGGTGTCCCTGATTTCCTATTGTAATGACTTTGATTCCTATTGTTATAAGTAATTTCACTGCTTTTTCATTATCATTTTGTTGTATGATTGTTCTTAATGCAAAATCCAAATTGGAAAATAGGGTTTTTGATTTACGGTTAAGTTAGGCCTGAAAAACTTGATTTAACGCTTTTCATTCAACAATGTTTTATTAGACATCGTCGAGGAATTGAGATGCCATAATTTAACAGTGTAACATTTGGTATTTTTAAAAGCTTGAGATTCTCTCTGTACAACCAAGGAATTGGGGTATAGAGAGAATACCAAAGAGTTTTCTTTAAAGGAATTTTGAAAAACTAATCTTGAAAGACGATAATGATTTGACCTAGTGGTGTTTTTGCTAATTTAGGGACATTGTCATTATAAAGGTTTCATACGCCTTCCCTAGTGTTATTCTCATATTTGTCATCACAACTTATTTACCTTTTACTTGCTTTTATTTTGTTAAGTATAATCTCAAAACCAATTTTAAACCAACTCTAAGATCTTTTGTTCAATTGATTTACATAAAAACTTATTTATTCCTACGCAGTCCTCAAGAGACTGACACTGGGAAAAATCCTTATTATTACTACAACCAATAAAATAGTACACTTGCTATTTTACTGATCAAATATCTACCTTAATACCCACATCAATTATCCCTTGAGAGATGAAAGAGATCCCACCCTCACCTTAAACCGTTGAATTTCCTTTTCTTCAATGGATTCTTTCCTCTTTCTCTTGCTCTAGCTCTTCTCCTTTTTACCTTCACTTTTCACATATACTGAGAAAAATGACTCTCTTTCTCTAATCTTTTCATATACCCCAAATAATAAATTGTATTATTTGCCCTCACTTAAGCCTAACCTAATTACCATGAAGCCCTTCCACTCATTACACCTCTAATTATTTTATTTATGCCATTATGTCAATATTATCACTCAACTAATGAAATAGACTAGTCGACAAATATTAAATTAAAATAATTAAATTAACTTTACTCAACACACTGCTAATTTTTACGTTATTATCCACACACCCCTAACATCCTCAATCACACAATCGATCGCCACGATGCACAACAACACATACACATTTGCTAACAATTAATTAAAAGAAAAACGGGGCGTTATAATAACACCAGGCTTAATTAGCCTTTTATTTAATTACTTATTTGATTTTATTTATTAAATTATTTAAATAATTCTTTTGTGTGATTTTTGGTGGTTTGGTCGTGTGTAACATTTTCGTGGAATTGTGCTTATTTAATTAGTTTTAGTGAGATTTAATTAATTAAATAATTAAAAATTGTTAGAATGTGTAGAGTTGGATAAATTTTGTGAATTAAGAGAAGTAAGTGATGAGTAGAGAGAAATTGAGTTTTAGTTGGGCCAAAACTAAATTATGAGAAGTTAATTAAAATATTATATTTTTAGAAAATTAGAAAATTAGGATTTTTAGAGTGTTTTTGTTAGTACGTGAAAAAGAGGAGAATAGAGAACAAGAGCATTGGGGCTTTGGGAAGGAAATCACTTAAAAGGTTTATTTTGATATTTTTTGCTAAAATTACAAGGTAAAGGGAAGGGATTCTTCATTTAAGAGTGCTTTGATCATGAAAGGGTATAGAAGTTTCCTTTAACCTCCAATAGGATTTTTCCTTTCTCTATTTAATTTATGATAATCTAATAAATGTTGAATATAATTTTGGTTTTATGTCATAGATTATTGGGAAATTGTGTTTTTGATGTTATAGTGTTTTATGTTCATGAGCAAATTGATTATATGATGAACTTGATGTGAAATTGGGTGTTTTAGGGTATGAATATAATTAAATAATCCATGATGAAATTGATAGATGTGTGTTAATTAGTGAATAATTGACATGTTTGATCATGATAAAATATTTTTTTTAATGTTATAATGGGGACTGGTTTGAGGTATGAGATATAGGTGATGAGGAAGATGAACGCTACTGTGAAAACTATGATTTATGGAAATTTGAATGATGCTAATTGATTGACACCATATGTCAATCGATTGCATGCTTATTATTTTGGAAAAAGAGGGTAGTTTGAACTATGTCAATCAATTTAAATCTCGTGTCAATCGATTGCATACGTGTGAAAAGTGAAAAAATAACTATGGTGACAATCGATTGATGTAATGGATTAATCAATTGCAAGCAGCCAATAAGCAAAATTTTGGAAAGGCAATATGAAAATGCAATTGATGCTGTCTAATTTTTGAAGAAAAAAATTTGAATTGATATTCCTCGACTATTTTGGCCCTAACTTTAGTTTTGTAGGTCCAAATAAAGTGTCGTTTGAAGTGTTAGAGAGATAATATGCAAATTTATCTCATGGTAGTGTCTTGTGAGATAATTTAGGTGTGGATGTATGTTCAATGTGTGAATATATTTTGCAAATTGTACATATAAATTATGTGAATTATTATACATGTTTTTCGATGATTGTTGAGACTATTGGTTCGAAGTAAAAACTACTTGTAATGCGTTGAGTGCATGATTGATTACAGTCAGAGTGGGGTCATAATCTTTTCTATGTTGTTGTTGTCATGTGATTGCTTAAAGTTAGAGTGGGGTTGTAATAATCAATTGTGTTGTTATCATTGCATGATTAAATTCCATGCATCATATGTTGTTGTTGTTGTTGTAAATGAGGCATGTTTTATAGTTCAAAATGGGGACTAGTAACTTGTCCCAAGCTCAAAGTGGGGGCCTGGAGCTTAGAGTGGAGGCCCGGGGTTCGTAGTTGATTGAAATCTGGTTCATATGAAAAACCAAATGTTGAGTCGGTACTGCATGCATGTAGAGTTAACTTGTGAGTCTGGTTCAAAGTGGGAACCGTGACGAGCATGAGTTGAGTTGATATTGCATTGCATCATATAATGGTTGTGCAAATGAGATGTTTACTTGAAATACAAAAAAGTGTTCTAAGAAATATAGCAAAAACTTAGAAATTAAAACTAGAATTAAGAGATATTGTAGTAAGGTAAGGTAATTTCTCAAGTCAATGATCAACTTATTTATAGAGATTATTCACCATAAATCACTCTAATTTCGTGAAGATGCAATTAAAGGCCTTTGATCACTAAGTTAGAGAAGTTTGGAATACCAAAACTCATAAAACCGTTACAAAATCCCACAATTTTACAGCTAGAACTGGGCCAAACACGGGTAGTGTCAGGAAACACAAAATTCTTGTGTTGTCCTCTGATGAAATATACAGGATGATTATGGGCACAACAAGACATGTGTCATGAAACACGGTCTGTTTGGGCATAACACGACATGTGTCATTGAACATGGTGCTGGTGCTAACACGACCTAATTGTGTTAGCCACTGGTTTTGTGGATTGTATATCTCTTTTTCTTGCATCTTTTGGTCCTTTTTCATTCCTATTTGACTCTTGACACCCCTAATTAGCTGAAAATATAAAATCACACACACAAAGTGGAATAAAACAAGGAAATAAGCATAAGTAAAACTGATAAAAACACACAATAAGCAGTACAAATACCACTTATTAGTAGTATTTAGATCGTATACTGAGTTTCGTAAATCTGATTCAGGTGAAACCAACTACAAATGAAAGTTAACTTTCAAAGGATATAACACTACAGATAGCAAACAGGGCATGTCTGACCCATATAACCTGCAAAAAAATTGGATGGACGTGGGATAGCATATTTGAGGGTGCGAGTCTAAAATCTTATTCTGCCCCACAATTAAGTGAGGGTTGGATGGGGAGGTCTTGCGTGCATTACACCTCTTAAGTTTAAAAATTGAAAACTTTTATCTAAAAGCTCGCGCCAAAAAAAAACCTGCAATGATATGGGACAAGGACAAACAAACATATTAAAAGGTGTGAGTCTAAAACTTCGGCCTGTCTGCAAAACAATTCGGACAAAACGAGCATGCTCAACAGACCAGACCTGTTATGCCACCCTTATATAACAATCATGAAAAAGTAAAAGTTTAATTCAAAATGTATAAGAAAGAAAATTAGTGAGTAAAATTACAAAGCTGAATTGTAAAACTTGGACTATTTAGTAATAGTCTCTCAACCTTAAAAGCCTACTTCAATGCCTAATTAATAAGCAAAATAGGAGTTTTAGTTGTCCAGATTTGCTCCACAATTTTTGTTGAAATAAGGTTTAAGATTTTATGAGAGTAAAGACACATCAGATGCATTGAAGTGGGAAGAAATCAATGAATCAGTTAGGGATACATCCCTAATTGTTTATAAGTTTTAGTTGTTTCCTTATATTGAATTGGCCATGAATCCCTTAAGGATGAGTTGTTAGTCTTTCTGGATCACATTCCCTTATAATAATATGTTCCCCCTATAATTTGAACCATGTGATATATTTATATTTTCTCTTTGAAATGATGAACTTCTTATAGTTACTCAATAATATATATTTTATACTTATTTTTCTTCCCGTTCGCAAAATTCGGGGAATCAATTTACATATCAATTGAAAATAACAGTAAATTTTGCTATTCGAATTATATTATTGAGAGATTTCTTATGATCAGTAGACATATGGAATACTCGATCAATATATTTCTTTTATGTTCGACCAAACATTCATCGGTTGCAACATCACCTAGGATATTGTGGATTCTAATCAGACGAAGCGAGATACATGACAAAAAATTGTATGTGAATATTTTGTAAAATAATGGTGATATAACCACGAAAAAATGGCAAAGGATTTGAAGACAAGCTTAATCATTTCTCTCATTAGTTTCTTAACCATTAATTTAGTTTACTTAATTTTACAATTATTTACACAATCAATGCAGTTGCACTTCACATACCCCTTTTTTACAATGATGTCATTCGTTACCTAATTACAAATATGATTCGCATAAGTTAAACTAATCTATATAAATTAATGATTTTCACTCACCACTTGCAAGTTTTTTATGACACAATTTACTCCAATCACATTTTTACACCAACTATTGAAAACAAGCATCTTGTTTATATATATATTACAAATAAATTCTTATAATCCTTCCTTTAACTATATATATAATCTCATTTTTACACGATCTCTAGATCTCTTTCATTCTTATTTATTCATGACTCCCTTTGGTCTAAGAGTTTTTTTTAAGGTTTTCACCACCAGTATCCGGTCCATTAGACCGCCTAATTTGATTTGGAAATTAGTTCGGGATGCTTCAATTTCCTCCCGATTGCAGTTGTTGGAAATCGAACTGTAATTCTCCCTACTAAATTCAACATCAATTACTATTGGACCAAATAACGATTGGTTGGTCTAAAAGTTGTCACCATGTGAAGTGATGTTGGACATTGTACTTGTAATAAATGATAATTAATTATTTAGTTTGATAATTCATATTACATAAAATAAGACAATTTATATATTTAATTAAAATGTTGTTCTACATTATTTTATTTTTAATTTTAATTTTAATTTTAATTTTATCATCACATCATAAATGATATTGACACATTATTAAAATAAAAAAAATAAAAATTTCAAACTTTTATTTAAAAGTAAAATTTTGATTTTAAAATAAAGGACTTAAATATAAATTTGATTAAAATTAGGCATGGCAAGAAAACTCGGACCCGTCAGTGTCCGTCCTAACCCGACTCGAAATTAACCAGGGAAATCCGGTTTGATTGGGTACGGGTGCGGGAAAAACCTGGTTTATAATTGTGGGGTTGGGGGGTGCTACTATCCGCCCGCATCCACCCCTCCCCACCCGGTCTTATGGAATTTACTTTAATACTTGTGAGATATTACATTGAACTCTAGTTTTAGCATGTCATCGAAGTTTGCTCACATATTGATGCCAAAGTAATGCGTGTTGTAGTCAAAGATTATTCTAACATGCATTAGTCAATATTGCTAGGTTTATATGTTGAATTAGGCCTTTCTTGTATGCCCAATTGTTTAAGTTAGCTTGCACCCTAAGTTTTCTTATAAATAGCATGCTGGACTTTCATCTTTCAATAAAGAAAAATAGGAAGATAAAATCCTAATTCAAATGTGAGAAGGTTATTTGTTATTCTTATATACTTGTAATATTGTTTTGAGAGAAAGGAAAGAATAACAATTTATAACCAAATATTTGTTGTTATCCTTGTGTTTTTCATAAACCCCGACCCTTGTGGGTTTCTTCCTAATCAAGGAATCAATTATACTTTGTTTCTAGGGAATATGATTTCCCAACAAATTGGTGCGGTGGGCATGGAAGAAGATGCCTTCAACAAAGTATGGGATTGAAAACTTCACCGGAGTGAACGGTTTTAGTTTGTAGTGCTTGAAGATGAAATATTTACTGGTTCAAAAGGGTTGTTTGGAAGCGTTGAAGGGAATGATATCCATGAATATTGCATTGAAGGAAAATGAAAAGAAAACTATGATAGAGAAATCCCACATCATAATATTGTTGAGCCTTGGTGATAAGGTTCTTCGATAGGTATCAAAGGAGACGACTGCATCGGGGTTATGGTTAAAACTTTAAAGTTTGTACGTGACCAAATTGTTGGTGAATCGACTCTACCTGAAGCAAGCTTTATATTGATTCAAGATGAGTGAAGACAAAGTGTTGGCTGATCAATTGGATATGTTTGAACAAGCTGATTCTTGATCTTGAAAATATTGATGTGAAGCTTGATGATGAGGATCAAGCTTTGTTGTTGTTGTGAACTTTCCCCAGATCACATGTTAACTTCAAATAAACTCTCTTGTATGGAAGGGAGACGTTGGCCTTTGAAGATGTTCAATCTGCCTTGTACTATAAGGACTTGAACAAACGAAAGGAGCATAAACCTTCAACGGTTGGTAAGGGTTTGGTCATTAAGGGGAAATTCTTGCGAAATGATGGTAAGTTCGACAAAAAGAAGGGTAAAAATCAACAGAAGTCTTATAATGGTGAGACATATGGTATTCGATGCTATCATTATAAGAAGGATGGTCACACAAGAAAGGTGTGCCCTGAACGCCTGAAAGAATATGAAGGTAATGATAATGGCAAGGCAACCATTGTTCAAGATGATTTCGAATCATCTGATGTTCTTGTGGTTTAAAGTGGCGACTCAAGAAAGGAGTGGAACATGGATTCAAGTTGCACTTCGCACATGACTCCAAACAAAGATTTGTTAGAGGAGCTATGTGATCAAGATGGTGGATCGGTGCTGCTGGGAAACAACAATGCTTGCAAAATTGCAGGTATTGGATCTGTAAGATTCAATCTCCATGATGAGTCAATAAGGCTATTGACTGAAGTGAGGTATGTAGCTGATTTGAAGAGAAATCGGATTTCTCTTGGTGAATTTGACAAGAAGGGATATGTCTTTCAAGGAGAGAAAAGTATTCTAAGAGTCATGAATGGGTCGAAGGAAGTCTTGAGAGGCATGAAGAAACAAGCCTTCTATACCCTTGAGGCTGAAGTTGTAAGGGGTTCGACAAATGTTGCATTCACGAAACTGTTGTCGAAGACAGAAATATGACACATGAGATTGAGCTATGTCAGTGAAAGGGGTCTAGTCGAATTAGGGAAACAAAATCTGCTTGGTGGAGACAAAGTCAAAAAGCTGAAATTTTGTGAACCCTGTGTACTTGGAAAATCTTGCTGAGTGAAGCTCAACAAAGGCAAACAAAGAACATATGGATCCCTTGATTACATCCATGCTGATCTTTGGGGAACTACAAGGAGTCCATCACATTCAGGACCAAGGTATTTCCTAGCCATAATTGATGATTATTCTAGAAAGTTATGGGTATTCATCAAGAAGACTAAGGATGAAACTTTTGAGAATTTCAAAATTTGGAAGACTCTGGTAAAAAATCAGACTGGCAGAAAGGTCAAGAGGTTGAAAACCGACAATGGCCTTGGATTTTGCAATGAGGCATTCAATAGTTTTTGTGATGCCTTAGGCATTACAAGGCACGTAACTACTGCAGGTACTCTACACTAAAATGGTTTATTAGAAAGGTTTAATCGAACTATTTTGGAAAGAGTTAGATGCATGTTGACTAGTACTGGATTAAAGAAGGTGTTTTGGGCTGGGGTTGTTTCGATAACAACATGTCTGATAAACAAATGTCCTTCGATTGAGTTAGATACAAAAACATTTAAAGAAGTTTGGTCGGGACATCCACCAGATCTCAACAAACTAAGAGTATTTGGTTGTGTGACCTATGCTCATATTAGGCAAGACAAGGTAGAACATAGAGCTATGAAATGCATGTTCATGGGATACCTTGAAGGAGACAAAGCTTATAGGCTATGGTCCCTAGAGCCAGGTCAAAAGAGGTGTATCACCACTCGACATGTAGTTTTCAATGAATTTGAGATGACTTTCAAGAAAATTGATGGTACTGACGAAGAGCCGGAACAAGGAGGGATTCTTGTTGAGGTGGAGCATAGTGATGTTGAAGTGCATAACCCACATAAAGTCGAATGAGAAGAGAAAGATGCTAAAGAGATTGAGGAAATTGTCGATGATTACCTACTAGCAAGAGATAGGTCGAGAAGAGTCATCAAGCCACCTCAGAAACTTGGTTATGCAGATCTTATAGTTTATGACTTAATCTCTACAAGTGAGGTTCTTAACAAAGAACATATAGACTATAAGGAAGTTATGAGGAGTTGAAATAAGACTGAATGGATGAAGGAAATAGATGATGAGATGAAATCTCTTCATGATAACAACACATGGGAACTGATCAAGGAACCTGTTGGAGCCAGGTTAGTCAGTTGTAAGTGGATTTTCAGAGTTAAAGAATGAATCGAAGGAGTAACATCGAAGAGATACAAGGAAATATTGGTCGCTAGGGGTTTCACTCAAAAAGAAGTTGTCGACTTCAATAACGACTTCTCTCATGTTGTGAAACACACGTCCATTCGAATGTTGCTTGCCATGGTGGCACTATTCGACCTTGAACTGGAACAAATGGGTGTGAAGACCGTGTTCTTGTATGATGATCTAGATGAAATAATCCTAATGAGGCAAATTGAAAGGTATGTCGAAAGGGGGAAGGAAAAGTATGTGTGTAAACTAAAGACATCTTTATATGGGCTGAAACAATCTCCACTACAATGGAATATGAGATTCGATAAGTTTATGGCACGCATAAGTTTCATCAAAAGTCAGTTCGACCACCGTGTTTACTTCATATTTCGACCTGGTATTTCATTTGTTATTTTGTTACTTTATGTGGATGCTAATCTAATATCAAGAAACAATGTCGAAGATGTAATGAGGGTAAAGTTTGAACTCACTAAGGAGTTCGACGTGAAGGATCTGAGAGTTGGGTCCATGATTCTTGGGATTGATGTCCGAAGAGATAAAAAGAAGTCAAAATTATGTTTATCTCAAGAGGCATACCTACGGAAGATTCTTGAAAAGTTTGGTATATCGAATTCAAAGCCTGTTGTGACTCCGACAAACCCTCAATTCAAGTTGAGTATAGATTTGTGTCCTAGTATTGATGTTGAAAGAACTTATAGGGATAACATTCCATATGCTAATATAGTAGATTCCTTGATGTATGTTATGGTTTGTACTAGACCTGGCATAACATATGTAGTAAGTCTTGTAAGTAGGTACATGGCGAATCCTGGAAAGGATCATTGGAAAGCATTGAAATGGATTCTAAGGTACATAAATGAGTCTCTAAACAAAGTCATAATTTATGGTGGAGCCTTGAGTGAAGATAGTAAAGCAGCAATCGAAGGATATGTCGACTCTGATTATACAGGTTGTATGGATCCCATAAAACTATTTTTGAATACATATTCACTATGTTTGGTACAACAATCAGTTGGAAAACAACACTTCATAAGGTTGTTGCCTTATCAACCACTGAAGCGGAATATATCGCCCTAACTGAAGTTGTGAAGAAAGCATTGTGGCTTGAAGGTTTTGCAAAGGAGCTGAAACTTCAAGGCCGAGTTGTCAATATTAAATGTGATAGTCAAAATGCAATACACCCGTCGAAGAATTCAGCCTATCATGAGCGAACCAAGCACATCAATGTGAAGCTTCATTCCGTCAGAGGGATAATCGAGCACGTAGAATTCCAAGTGTTAAAGGTTTTGACAGATCATAATGTTGTTGATATGATCACTAAGACGTTTCCCAATTGTAAGTTCTTCTATTATATGCAGTTGATAAAGTTGCATGAAGAAAGCTATTTTGATTCTTGATGTTGTAGAGTTTGTTCTAGGGTGAAGATTTGTGAGATATTGGATCGAACTATAGTTTTAGCATGCCATCAAAGTTTCCTCACATGCTGATGTCGAAGTAATGCGTGTTGAAGTCGAAGATTGTTCTAACATGCATTTGTCAATATTGCTAGGTTTGTTAGCATGTTGAATTGGGTCTTGATTGTAAGCTCAATTGCTTAAGTTAGCTTGTACCCTAAGTTGACTTGTAATGGGTAGTTATTAAAAAGACCCATTAAGTTAGTGTGTTAGTTTTCTTATAAATAACATGCTAATCTCTCATTTTTTCATAAGGAAAACTAGGAAGATAAAATCCTAATTTAAAAGTGAGAGGGTTATTTGTTATTCTTGTATACTTGTAATCTTATTTCAAGAGAAAAGAAATAATAACAGTTTATAATCAAATACTAGTTTTCCTTGTGTTTTTCACAAACCCTAACCCTAATGGGTTTCATGTTGATCAATGAACCAATTATACTTCGTTTCTAGGGCATCCAATTTTACAACAATACTCTTACTTAAATTTTTTTATTACACATTTATACACTTTTGAAGAAGTAATTAAAAATTTCCATTAGTCATTTCTCACCATTCACTCAAACCTTTATCTTTAGATACAAGATTATTATTAAAATGGTCAAGTTTTTAATAAAATTATTAATTTTTATTACTATGTAAAATATATTATTTATTTACAGGTTGAGGCGGGTGCAGGTGCGGGCAAACTTGTTTCCATCGGGGGCATATATGGGGGGTAAATTTTTACCTCGACTGGATTTGGAGACGGAGACGAATCTACTATAGGGAGACAAATACAAATGCGGGGTTAGTTTTATTTGTCCCGTCCTGTTGTCATGCCTGATTAAAATTAGATGTAAAAATCTATTGATTTTATTTATAAAAAATGGTAGGTTTGTTAGAGCCAAAAAAATTTATTTGTAAAACAATTTCCTTCCTAATGAAATTACCAACAAATTGTCTAAGTAGAAACTACCAAAGTTTTTTCTAATTAATATATTTACTTTGTACATGTTGGCAACAAAAAAATAAGAGTAAACAATCACTCACAATTTAATTTAATTTTTAGGTATAAACAATCACTAGATCGAGTTCAAGTACACCTCTATAATAAAAATAATAATTCAAGTACATCGAATTTTATCTTTGACCCAAAAAAACAAGTTCTTGATTTTATGCTTGAGGCCTCTAAACATTGTACAGCGAGGGGACCACTGGCTATAATGGTTTTACAGTCCAAACGGAAGAAAAAAATAGTACAACATCTTTTCACATGATTTAAAATAGAGTTAGTAGTGACTAGTGAGGACCATAATTGTCATATAACAAAGCATATAATAATAAGTCTTTTTTAAAACTATTTTGGTTGAATGATCTCACAAGATCCCTAGTACATTTAATGCACCAAATCATTACTCTCATATAGAAAGAGAACCATAGAGAAAAAAATTATTTGTTATAAAAGAAATAGAAGAAAAAATATTATTTAATTTTTCTTACAAGCTGTAACCGGACATGCCCGTGTAATTTAATTTAGAGCAATGCTATTTAGTACGAATGAATTTGAAGAAAAAAATGTAAGAATGCACACATGTCACTATTTTAGAGGTTAATTTTAAATTGATTTTAAATTTAATTTCCTTTTTAATAGGGATCATGATGTAGTGGTGATAATGAATGATTGAGATTTATTCTTGCATTTCTTGTTTTCACCTTTTCTTATTATTAAGCATTTTCCTTTAATTTATATTGCAAAATTCACAAAAAAAAAAAAATAAGGTGGATATTATTGAAATACTAACATAAAAGATTAATCATTTTTGTAAAAAAATGAGAGCAGAATAGAATGAATATGCAGACACTATATTATTTAAATTTAATAATTATAAAAATTTATGTTAATATTCACGTTCGTAAAAATACTAGACAAAACAAATATGTAAGAAGACGTGTAACCACATCCTTAAATTGTTTGGTGAAAAAATGGGACAAAACAACATACCTAACTATTCATACACATTTTTTACCACCTAATGAGAAGCATGGGCTGATTTTGTTTGGGCATGAAGATATGGTTATACAAAAAACCTAACTATTTTAATTGCATTAAACTAACTGAACTAATATTAGTGGATTAAGGAAGAATGAGTAGATATATATGTTATGTTATGGGCAATACATGTTGGTTATTAAACCATAAAATAAAATAATGTGATAAAAGACAAAGACAAAGCATGTTTGAGAGCGATTACACATATGGTATAGTGATGGTGGAGTGTGAATTCCTAAGCAAAGAAAGAATCAAGAGAAAGTGGGTTATGGTGGGTTCCTACCTATAGCTATTTTCTGTACACACAACACATCCCAATCCCAATAATATAGTACATTATGCACTGCTCCATTGCAATGTTGCAGTCTATGATTCCACCCATTTCAATGTTGGGTGTTGTTGGGGTCTCCTAAGCCATAGGAAAGGATATATAGTGGGCATTATGCTATGTGTGTAGTGTGTGGACTTGTGATGACCCACTCAAAGCTTTTTAACTTTCATATAAATAATGAGTTTAACCTATCAACCTCTAACATTTTGTGTTGGTGTAAAAGACAAAGGCAGAAATTGCTTTTTTTGGCTAAGCAATACTATAAATTATTCTTTTCTTCCCATAGAGTGACAAATTATCAATAAATTCATTAGTTCCTTTTTAGTAATGTTTTATAGAACATGATTGTTCTTTTTTACATTTTATTTTTAAAGTACAATATGTAATGTTAATTATTATTTTATCAATATAGTTTAAATTATTTATTATGAAATAGATGGTTGAATATATTTTAATCCTATAATTTTATATATTTTTGTTTATAGTTCATTTGAAAAATTCTATCCAACAATAAACCTCTAAATATTTTCGGTCAACAAATTTGAGCATCGTTGTAAAAGTCTACACATGTGACAAACATGTGACAATGTGTAAAGGGACTAAGAAATAAAATATAAAGCATTCTAGACTATTGTTCAAATATTATTTCTTTAGGATTAAATACTATAAACATTTATTTAAAACTAGATTATTTATGAAATTATATAAAGAAAAATAATAATGAACATTTACTAGAAAGAAAAATTTATATATATATATATATATATATATATATATATATATATATATATATATATATATATATATATATATATATATATATATATATATATATATATATATATAGTTGGTTTATTGGTAATTGACGATAAATTTGATAGAAAGAACGACAGTTTGTTCCCCTATAACTACGATCAGAAAGAGATCTGATCCACTTGATATTAAAACTGATCCTTGAATCAAATTAATCGGCTCCGTACATCGGATATTGGCGGTGAACATTTAAAATATATATGAAGAAGTATTGATTAGTTTGTAGCCACATGGTGGAAAGATAAACAACTTCTTCATTACAATAAATTTATAAACTTATACATTCTTTACTTTAATTTTGAATGTAATCACATAAGATATTTAATTGCATGCTTTTTATTTAGATATATATTACTCTCTCTTATAAATTATAAATCACTTTTTCCAAATTATAATCATATTATAATTCTTTTGTAAAAAAAAAAAATAATATTATAATTCTAATATATATAACATTAATGATATTTTTCCTAATATACATCCTATAATTTATTACTATTTTTTTTAATTCTTTAACTTTCATTTTCTTATATAATAAATGAAGGACAATATTATAAATTTATACATAATTTATCTTTCTTGTACAAAATTAATTACGTTTATTAATTCGTGTGAAATTTCAAAAACGTCTTATAATTTAAGACTGATGTAGTACTACTTAGAGAGTCTAAGGAGGATATTAGAGATTGAAGAGTTGAAGAAGAGTTTTAAAATCATGTCTTTTACCTAAGGGAAAAAATATATGAAATGTAAGTTTAACAATATGAGAAGTGTTTCTAACCTAGAGGTGAAAGTTGAGGATCACCCCACAAGTCACATGATTTAAATATTCGTAATACAGAACAATGAAATTCAAGCTTCAATAACTCTTTACCGCATATCTGTATAACAAAATCCACTGTTGGATTGATATTTTTTTAACATATAGGTCATGTTTATATAATTTAACATCAATCGAAAATCATTTGATTTGTCAACAAGATGCATAACTAACGCCTTAAAAAAATGCAACAAAACCGTTAATTTTGACTCATCTCTTTAATATCAAATTGAGAGAGAGAGAGAGAAAGAGAGAGAGAGAGAGAGAGAGAGAGAGAGATGATTTATACTATGAAAATGTTATGTTTATTTGAGAACATGAGAATGAATTTGAACAATTAAATTTAAAATAAATGAGTGACATTATGTGTCATTTTTATTTTCAATCAATTTTCTCTCTCCTCCATTATTAAAATAAATAACTTAAATTAAAACATTACTCCCTCTGTCTCATGTTATTTGTCACATTTGATCATTTCACACAGATTAAGAAACAATAATAAATGAAAGAGAGAGAATGATAACTTTACCAAATTATCTTAATTAACTATTGGTGTATTCAAATTAGCATTAATGTTAAGTGAGAAAATAATTAATTAAGAGTATTTATTAGAGGATACAATTGGAAGATTAAATATAAAAATGTCTTGGTAATCTAAAGTGACAACTATTTTGGGACAATTTTTTTCCTCAAATGTGACAATTATTTTGGGATGGAGGGAATATATTTTTTACTATCAAAATTATCTCTCATATCACTCATTTATTTAAATCTAATGGTTCATATTCATTCTCATATTCTCACATAAAAATAACATTCTCATAATAAACGTTATATATATATATATATATATATATATATATATATATATATATATATATATATATATATATATATATATATATATATATATATATATATATATATATATATATATATATATATATATATATATATATATATATATATATATATATATATATATATATATATATTATAACTTACTTCAAATCACAACCTTTGAATTGAATTTAATCTAACGCGCACATGTAAATGTGTGTGTGGTGGGGGGGGGGGGGGGGGGGGGAGGGGGGGAGCGCATGCGTGAGAGAGAGAGAGAGAGTTATTAACTATATTTTTATATTAAAGCCATCTACCTATGAGTTGTCAAAGTACTATATTTTCCTTTGAAAAAGCTTGGACTATCATAAGAAATTCACTTTTAATCCATATCTTAGACCATCTTTGTCTTTAGTGATTTTAATTGTTTTAAAGACAACAAATATAAAAAATATTTCAGTATGTAAGGAATTTGCAATCAAAGTAGGTTCAGATAAGCCAATAATAAAATTCCTAAGGTGATCTCTAAAATTACCTCCACATCCACAGGTTTGAGAAGTCACTGCACCACCACAATTAAAATTTAATCAACATCTATTAGGAGGTTGTCATACAACTTTCTTCACCACTAGAGCTTTAGGAAGATGAAGGTTGATATTGAATGATTTAAGAAGATTGAAATCCATCCATGTGAACAAAGAAGAGAATTGTTATTACCTGTCAAAATAATTTGAGTTTTGATGTAGGATATATTGTTATGAATATGTGGAATTTTTTAAAATCTAGTAGAATTACTTATATGCCAAATAGTTGAAATAATGTAAGCCATTGTCGACTTGATTACTAGGGATCCTTGAGGAGAATTACTTTTGTTACATAGATATCACAAGTCCTCAGTAGAATTAATGTTAATGAAAGACTTGATAGAAATACTCAAGCAATACCAAATTTAAGTGTGTGTGTGTGGGGGGGGGGGAGCGCATGCGTGAGAGAGAGAGAGAGAGTTATTAACTATATTTTTATATTAAAGCCATCTACCTATGAGTTGTCAAAGTATTATATTTTCCTTTGAAAAAGCTTGGACTATCATAAGAAATTCACTTTTAATCCATATCTTAGACCATCTTTGTCTTTAGTAATTTTAATTGTTTTAAAGACAACAAATATAAAAAATATTTCAGTATGTAAGGAATTTGCAATCAAAGTAGGTTCAGATAAGTCAATAATAAAATTCCTAAGGTGATCTCTAAAAATACCTCCACATCCACAGGTTTGAGAAGTCACTGCACCACCACAATTAAAATTTAATCAACATCTATTAGGAGGTTGTCATACAACTTTCTTCACCACTAGAGCTTTAGGAAGATGAAGGTTGATATTGAATGATTTAAGAAGATTGAAATCCATCCATGTGAACAAAGAAGAGAATTGTTATTACCTGTCAAAATAATTTGAGTTTTGATGTAGGATATATTGTTATGAATATGTGGAATTTTTAAAAATCTAGTAGAATTACTTATATGCCAAATAGTTGAAATAATGTAAGCCATTGTCGACTTGATTACTAGGGATCCTTGAGGAGAATTACTTTTGTTACATAGATATCACAAGTCCTCAGTAGAATTAATGTTAATGAAAGACTTGATAGAAATGCCCAAGCAATACCAAATTTTAGTTGCATAACAACATTGAAAGAAGGTGTAGGTAGTAGTTTTAGAATAACACTGGAGAATGCCGCACATGGATGCCAAAGTAAAGCTTCTATGTTGAATTAGATCATCTGATATGACCTTGTTATGCATGAGGCACCATACCAAGAAAGATTTTGAAGGGGGAGATTCTCATTCCATATACAACTAGCCCATTTCAGTTTAATGGAAGGGTAAAATTTGATAATATATGCTTGTTTCAAATATAGAGTGCCATCAGTGGCGTCAGGCCAAATAACATTGTCATTGTCATTTCCAGAGTTGTTGTAATGCTCTAAATCCTACGCCAAAAAAGGAAACAAATTATGCCATGTAGAGGGGATCAGAGGTTGGGTTGTGTTCCATAGGGAATTTCTGAGGAAGTATTATCCAAAAGATATTAGTGGTAAGAAGGAGATTAAGTTCCTTGAGCTGAAGCAAGGAAACATGTCAGTTATGGATTATGCTGCAAAGTTTGTTGAGTTGGCTAAGTTTTACCCACACTATAATGAGGCGAATGCTGAATTTTTAAAGTGCGTCAAGTTTGAGAATGGGTTGCGTACAGAGATCAATAAGGTAGTTGGATATCAAAAGATTCGTGTCTTCGTTGATTTGGTTGGTAGCTACAAAATTTATGAAGAGGATAACAATGCTCATTACAAGATTATTAATAAGAGAAAGAGCAAGCACCAACAGAGTTGTGGCAAGCCTTATGATGCTCTAGCTGGGAAAGGTAAACAAAAAGTGGCTGATGGTAAGAGGACTAGTGGGGGAGATGCTCCTATTGGTGTTATTTTTTTCAAATATGGGAAACCTGGTCATAAGAGTAATGTGTTTACTGCTGAGGTAAAAAGGTGTTTCCTATGTGGTAAGACTGGGCATGCAATATCTGAATGCAAGCATAAAGAGATGATTTGCTTCGTCTGTGGTGAAGAAGGACACATTGGTAGTCGGTGTCAGAAACCAAGGAAGGTGCAGACTGGAAAAGTGTTCGCGTTGGCTGGGATTCAGACAGCTAGTGAGGACAGACTCATCAGAGGTACATGTTTCATTAATAATACTCCTTTAATTACTATTATTGATACTGGTGCTACTCATTGCTTTATTGTTGTTGATTGTGTTAAAATATTGAGTCTTATGTTGTTAGCTATGAATGGGAAATTGGTCGTCGAGATTCCGGCTAATGGATCATTGACTACTTATCTAGTGTTTTTAAAATGTTCTTTATCTATCTTCGATAGAGACTTTGCTGTTGATTTGGTGTATTTGCCGTTAAACAGAATGGATGTGATTTTAGGAATGAACTATTTAGAATATAGTATGTTCATATCAATTGTTATAGTAAGTCGGTGAGGTTTTCTACTCTTGGAAAGGAGGGAGTTGGTTTGTTGTTTTTTAGAGAGTTGCAGCAGTCGATGAAAGAAGAAGCTCAGATGTTTTCGCTGATGGTATCATTGTCTATTGAGAGTAAAGCTTAGATTGAGGAGTTGCAAGTGGTTTGTGAATTTCCTGAAGTTTTCCCTGATGAAATTCCTGATGTGCCGCCAGAAAGAGAAGTTGAATTTGTGATTGATCTTGTACCTAGTACTCGACTTGTGTCTATAGCACCGTACCGGATGTCTGCATCTGAATTGTCAGAATTAAAGAAGAAATTAGAGGATTTACTTGATAAGAATTTTTTTAGACCAAGTGTATTGTCGTGGGGAGCTCCAGTGTTGTTATTGAAGAAGAAAGATGGAAGTATGAGACTTTGTGTTGATTATAGACAATTGAATAAAGTGACAATTAAGAACAAATATTCGCTTTCGAGGATAGAGAATTGATGGATCAATTGGTAGGTGCTTATGTGTTTAGCAAGATAGATTTGAGATTGGGCTATCATCAGATTGAAGTAAAAGATGAGGATATCCAGAAGACAGAGTTCAAAACACGTTATGGACATTATGAGTATTCAGTGATACTAATGTGGCGAGAGTATTCATGGAATACATGAACCGTATATTTCATACCTATTTGGATCGTTTTGTGGTGGTGTTCATTGATGATATATTGATTTACTATAAGTCGGAAGAAGAGCATGCAAAACACTTAAACCTAGTATTGTAGGTATTGAAGGAGAAGAAGCTATATGCAAAGTTGTCTAAGTGTGAGTTTTGGCTGAATGAAGTTAGTTTTCTTGGGAATGTCATTTCAGGTAGTGGCATTTTTTTGGATCCATCTAAAGTAGATGATGTGTTGCAACGAGAAACTCCAAAGTCGGTTACCGAGATTAGAAGCTTTTTGGGGCTAGCTGGTTATTATAGAAGATTTATCGAGGATTTTTCTAAGTTGGAACTTCCATTGACTAAGTTGTCTTGTAAAAGTAAAGCTTTTGTGTGGAACGTTCAATGTAAAGAAAGTTTTATAGGATTAAAGAAGAGGTTGACGTCGGCTCCGGTCTTGAAATTACCAAATTCAGGAGGACAGTTTGTGGTATATTATGGTGCTTCTATTATAGGTTTAGCAGGTGTTCTTATGCAGCATAATAAGGTAGTTGTTTATGCGTCAAGGCAGTTGAGAACTCATGAAAATAACTGTCTTATGCATGATTTAGAGCTTACTTCAATTGTTTTTATGCTAAATATTTGGAGACACTGTCTTTATGGTTCTAGATTTGAAGTGTTTAGTGACCATAAGAGTTTAAAGTATTTGTTTAATCAGAAGGAGTTGAATATGAGACAACGAAGGTGGTTGGAATTATTAAAGGATTATGATTTTGATTTGAACTATCATCCAGGTAACGCTAATGTGATAGCTGATGCTTTAAGTCGAAAGATATTTCATATGTCGGCAATGATGGTTAAAGAGTTAGAACTAATTGAACAGTTCAGGGATATGAGTTTAGTTTGTGGAGTGACACCAAAGAGTGATGTAATACCCCGTAATTTATTTAACACTCTGAATAATATTATTTGATATTAATAAGGTTTCGGATTACCCTAAGAGATTTTAGCAGAAATATTTAGAGCAATATGAGGGATTTTATTTTATTAACTAATATTAGCTGACTAAGAGATTTTATAAAATTATGGATTAAGAGACATTTTTGGATACTCTCTATTTGGACCCGTCGGTAGGAAAAATATGTTTTCCTTTTAAGACTTAAGTCTTCTTTCTTTGTTTTTCTAAAAATAGAAATATAGAGAGAAGAAGAAGAGAAAAAGTGAGAGAAAGAAGAAGAAGAGAAAGTCTTGAAGAAGAAGAAAATAGCTCTTGATCTTGTAGCTTCCACCATTCTTTCATCACTCAATCTTCTCTAATCTTCTTGCTAGAGGTGGGTTTATAGCTAGAAACTTTTGCTTTTAGTTTTGGTTGAGTTTTAGAGCTTATGAGTTTTAGGGCTTTCTATGGAAAAATCATAGAATCGGTAGATTAAATGGTTAGAAATTGATGAAAATGCTTGAGTATTCTGTCTTTAGGTATATGAACATAGTTATGGCTTGTTTGTGATGTTTGGTAATGTTTTGAAGTGGTTTTGAAAGTTCTGATATGTTAAAAACGTGTTATTGTTGGATTCTGGTTTCGGTTAACCGGTTAACCCAGGGCGTTAACCGGTTAACGCTGTTGCGTTTTGGCTTCTGTGTTTCTGGTTTGGTTCGGTTAACCAGTTAACCCAAGGCGTTAATCGGTTAACGTTGTAGCCTTGGGGAAAATTGTTTAATTCCAAACTTTGAAAATTCATAACTTCTTACTCAGTTATCTGATTTAAGTGTTCTTTATACCATTTGAAAGCTAAAATTATGTACTATCACATGATGCCGAGAAATATTATTTTCACCCAACGTTTACCCGACTTTTCTGATAAATCATAATTACGTTAAGTTAGGGAATTTGAGAACTAAAGGAAATGATAGGTATAACTTGTGAGGTAGTTAGAATTACCCTAGGTTGATACGAATTGATTTAGAGACATGACAATGCTTAGACACCGATACCTGATTTAGTATCCCCGTGTTAAGTAGTTGTGAGCGGATGGAGGTTTTGTTCTCACCGCGTTAAAATCCTAATTTAATTATGTTTAACTCGTGTTGAGATCCCACTAGGCGGGACGGCTGGGGATACATAATTAATCAGAGGATTTGAATCCCTTAATGGATGACCATGACCCGTACTCGTCTGGTGTGACTGGGCGGGGAAAGTTATCCATTAGGATAAGTAATGAGTGACCCGTGTCGAGATCTCTGTATGTGGGATGGCTGGGGAATGTTACTTTGTGGCAAGGTGCCGTGACCCGTGTTGAAGTGCCCTGGTGTGGCTGGGCGGGGAAAGTACCTTAGATAGATAATAAGTGACCCGTGGATGGTAGGGTTTTTCAAATTGATCTTATTTGTCTTAGGTGTGAGAATTGTACTTTGTCCGTGGATGGTAAGGTTTTTCAAATTGATCTTATTTGTCTTCCCCTTAAGAAAGTTGATGTTATCTTGGGAATGGATTGGTTGTCTGCTAATTCTGTGTTTATTGGGTGTGAAGAAAAGTTGATCGTCATTCCATCCGTTGAAGTGCCTCCGAAAGATGTGTTGACAACAATCTTGGAAGGTACAGTTGGAATGGTAAATTTTCTGTTTGAACAAGAGAAGTCCTTTTTGCTTGTCCTTACTAAAGAAGAGGGTAATGGTCTACATGTTTTGAATATTCCGATAGTCTGTGAATTTCCTGATGTCTTTCCCGAGGACGTCACTTCCTTACCTCCGGTGAGGGAAGTTGAATTCTTAGTTGACCTGATACCGAGAATAACTCCTATATTTGTTTCCCCTTTCGGATGGCACCGCTTGAGTTGAGAGAATTGAAGGATCAATTAGAGGATTTTATGGAGAAGAATTTTGTTAGACCAAGTGTTTCACCGTGGGGAGCTCCTATTTTGTTGGTAAAGAAGAAGGACGGTGGTATGCAGTTGTGTATTGTTATCATAAGTTGAACAAGGTTAATATCAATAATAAATACCCCTTGCCGAGGATAGACGACCTTTTAGATCAATTGAAAGGAGCCTGTGTGTTCTCGAAGATTGATCTGAGATCGGGCTATCATCAGATTCGTGTGAAGAGTTCTGATGTTCTGAAGAATGCATTCAGAACCCGTTATGGTCATTATGAATTCCTAGTGATGCCTTTCGGTATGACGAATGCTCCAGCTATTTTTATGGATTACATGAATCATATATTTCAACCTTATTTGGATCAGTTTGTTGTGATATTTATCGATGACATTCTTATTTATTCTCGTACTCCACAAGAGCACGGAGAGCATTTGAGGATTGTTCTGTCGGTACTGCAAGAGAAGAAACTTTTTGCCAAGTTTAGCAAGTGTGAGTTCTGGTTGTCAGAAGTCAAGTTTCTTGGACATGTTATATCTCAAGGAGGTGTAGCAGTGGATCCATAAAAGATCGAAGTTCTGATTAATTGGGAGAGATCGAAGAGTGTTTTAGAAGTGAGAAGTTTCGTAGGTTTGACAGGTTACTACAGAAGGTTCATTAAAGGTTTTTCTCAGTTGGCGTTACCATTGACTAAACTTACTAGAAAGGACTTCACTTATGAATGGGATTCTAGTTGTGAGAAAAGTTTCGTGTGTTTGAAGGAGAAATTGACAACTGCTCCTATTTTGATCATTCTCGATCCTAACAAATATTACGAAGTGTTTTTGCGATGCTTCTAAGATGAGATTAGGAGGTGTTATTATGCAAGAAGGTCAAGTTGTAGCTTATGCTTCTAGACAGTTGAGAATACATGAGAAGAATTATCCAACTCGCGATTTGGAATTGGTGGTCGTGGTGTTTACTTTAAAAGTGTGGCAGCACTATCTGTATGACATGCATTTTGAGATGTTCAGTGATCATAAGAGTTTGAAGTATATCTTTGATCAGAAGGAATTGAATATGAGACAAAGAATGTGGATGGAGTATTTGAAAGATTATGACCTCGAATTGAAGTATCATCCGGGAAAAGAGAACAAAGTGGAGGATGCTTTAAGTAGGAAAGTGATTCATCGTTCCGAGTTGATGATGTTGGAATATGCACTGTTGGAGAAGTTTTGAGACCTTAACCTTAAGTTTGTTTGGACTCCGAATGGTGTGATTATGGGAAATTTGAATATCAATTATATCTTGAGGAATGAAATTCAACAAGCACAAGTTCTAGATGAGAAGTTGCAAGAGATGTTATTACAACCGAGTTTTGTAAGAACGTTGGATGAGATTATCCTATTCAACCAAAGAATTTACATTCTGAATGATGATGTGTTAAAGAGAAAGATTTTAGAGGAAGCCTATAAAGGTTCTTTTACGATACATACAGGTTCTTCGAAGATGTATAAAGACTTGAAGAAAGAGTATTGGTGGTCCGGTATGAAAAAGGATATTGCGGTATTTGTGTATGAATGTGCAGTGTGTCAACCAGTGAAGATTGAGCACCAAAGACCAGGTGTTTTTTTAAAACCTTTGGACATCCCAATTTTGAAGTGGGATATTATTTCTATGGACTTTGTAGTGGGTTTACCAAGTACTCAAGGTGGTTATGATTCTGTTTGGGTGATCGTGGATTGACTAACGAAATTTGTGCATTTCTTAGCCGTTAAGACTACGTACAAGGCAAGTCATCTTGCGAGGTTGTTTATTGCTGAGATTGTGATGTTGCATGGTATTCCGTCTAGAATTGTGTCTGATAGGGATCCAAAGTTTACTTCGAGGTTTTGGAAAGTGTTTCAACAATCCATGGGTACAAAATTACATTTGAGTACTCCTAATCATCCTCAGATTGATGGTCAGGCGGAGCATACAATCCAAACAATGGAAGATATGTTAAGGGCTTGTGTAATGCCCCGATTCGATTATTTCCCAATTTTGTTGAGTCTTTTATTTTATTTGAATGATAATTATCTTATTTGTGAAATGGATATGATAATATGATATGTTGATGTGTTAATGTGATTTTACCGTTTTGTGAATTTTCGGGTAGAATTAGATTGGAGGGTATTTTAGATATTTGCTAATTAATGATAAGTTAGAATTTGTATAGAATTATTATTTTGTGAGAAAATGATATTTGGTGGAAAAGAGAAGAAAATGAGTTAAGTGTAGAAATAGTTAGTAAAAGAGAAACATATAAAGAAAAAGATATAAGAGTGGAAAGAATAGAAAGAAAGAGAGATAGAAAGAAAAAGAAGAGAAAGAAAAGGAAGAGGAGAGAAAAGAAGAGTAAAGAGGAAAAGTTGGAAAATCATCAAGATTGCTCCTAGGAATCGAAACAATCGGGTAAGGGTGATAAACATTGTTATCTTAACATTGTATGTGATTATGTATGTATGAGAATGATTGGGGTTTTGTTTTGGTGAAGTTTAGAGAGAATGAAATGTTAGGGTTTTGATGAAAATGTGAGAAAATTGGTAGATTAATCGGTTAGAACTTGTTATAATCGAAGTATGATACTTTATACATGTTAGTAGTCATGTTTGTGGATGTTTGTTGAAGTTTGATGGAATTTTTGAGGGTTTTGGACAACTGTCACGTAACTGAGTTGCTGCAGAATCGCAGTGTTCGCTCAGCGAGCAACACGTCGCTCTGCGAGATTTTCAGGGATTTCCTCGCTCAGCGAGAGCGAGGAGGTCGCTCAGCGAGTCTGGAGGGTTTTTGGGAGTTTTGCGTTTTAATTCATAACTTTAGTTTCAGTTATCCATTTTAGGCGTTCCTTATATCAAATCGAAGCTAAAGACGTGTAGAAACTAATGATGCTAAGAAATGTAATTTTTAGCCAACTTTTGCCCGACTTTTCCGATAAAACGTAAATGAGTTAATTATGGAAAATTGGGTTTGATGTGATGTTGTGGCCGTTTGGCAAATGAATACATTGCTTGAATTGAATGCCAATGTATGTTAATTGAATGAGTTGAGTGCATGATTATGTTGTGAATAATATATGCATTTTCAAGAATGTTGTGTGTCATTTTGCATGTGAAGCATAATGTATGCATTCTTGTGTTGCGGGATTCTTTGTGAATCCGTTGTAGCATCGTGTGCTCATGTGGAGTGTGAGTGATGACTACAACACCATCGTGTACCCATGTGGGGTGTGAGCAATCAGATTGTGTGCCCGTGTGGGGTGTGAGCAATCCATAAACATTGTGTGCCCGTGTGGAGTGTGAGCAATGCGTGATTTATTCACATTGATTGTGTACCCGTGTGGGGTGTGAGCAATCAGATTGTGTGCCCGTGTGGGGTATGAGCAATCCATAAACATTGTGTGCCCATGTGGGGTGTGAGCAATGGGTGAACAACGTATACCCGACGGTGAGTTACTTTAGGTAACGAGCGATGGTTCCAATTAGTTCCTGAGTGAACTTGAAGATGATTGAGTCGGTACCGCATTGCATTTGCATAGAGTCGTGAGTCGGTCTCTATGATTTGCATTTATCATCTAAATTGTGAAATTGGTGAAATAAACATGAATATATATATATATATATATATGTTTATATGGAGATGAAAGTATGTATTGATGAAAACATACTTGAGTATATATGTATGTGTGGATATATATATATATATATATATATATATATATATATATATATATATATATATATATATATATATATATATATATATATATATATATATATATATATATATATATATATATATATATATATATATATATATATATATATATATATATGTATGTGTATGTGTGTGTTTATATACATTGTAGTGTATATGTGGGAATAAACATGAATGATGTATGTTTATGTGATGTGAATGAAGTGATGAAAGTATGCGTGATAAGTATGCTTGAGGTTATGTATGTTGGAGATGATTTGTGGTGAGAACATGTGTTATATGTATTTTATATGTTGAGATATATAATTATATACAATGTTATTATGATAATGTTTCTCACCCTTCTGTTGTTTTATGATGCTCTATAAGGCATTGCATAGTAGGTTGCTGGAGGTCTTTTTGTGAAGCTTGTCTTCATTCTTTTGGTTGGTCGGTTCTGATATGTAGCACCGGGTAGCTAGGGTCGGCTTGATGCCTTTTGTGATACATTTTGTATATGTATTTTGGTGATGAATGTTTTATGTAAACATGAAATATTTGGTGAATCAAACTTGATGATATATATATATATATATATATATATATATATATATATATATATATATATATATATATATATATATATATATATATATATATATATATATATATATATATATATATAAGTATATAAGTTTAATGTTGTTAATTGCTAGTTTCTGTTGTTATTTGAATCTTTTGAATACGGGTGTAAGGATGAAATCCTTCCGTTGCAAGTTACCTCATTTGTTGCATATCTTTAAATGAGCAGGTGTTGTATGTTTTAATTTCAGTGTTGATGTGACATGCCTCTTTTATAACATGTTTCAAATATACTCTGATGAAATTTTTATTATGTGCCTAAATGATTTAATTGATTATTTGGGGGTATAGAAATGGGGTGTTACATTAAGTGGTATCAGAGCCAATGTTCGAGTCAGTTGTGTCTGTCTTGTTGTTGTGATGATTGAACTTTTGTTTAATCTTGTTGTTGTCTTTGGGAATGATCAGAATATGGCTGGTAGAAATGACAATGCAATAGCTGCTGCTTTGGAAGCAATGGCTAGGGCGGTGCAGGGAGCGCCGAATGTGAATGTTAATGATGAGTTCAAGAAGAATCAACCGCCGGTCTTCAAAGGGAGATTTTATCCTGATGGTGCTCAGAATTGGTTGAAGGAGATTGAAAGAATCTTCAGAGTCATGGACTGTACTGAGGAGAGTAAGGTGAGGCTTGGTTCTCACATGCTGAAGGAAGAAGCTGATGATTGGTGGGTCGGTAGAAGTCAAGCTCTTGAGGAGGATGATGAAGAAATAACTTGGTAGGTTTTTCGTACTGAGTTCTTAGGGAAGTATTACCCTGAGAGTGTGAAAGGGAAAAAGGAGATGGAGTTCCTTGAACTGAAACAAGGTAGTATGTCCGTGGTGGAGTATACTGCTAAGTTTGTAGAGTTGGTTCAGTTTCATCCTCATTATGTTGCTGCTACTGCTGAGTTTTCGAAGTGTATTAAGTATGAGAATGGTTTGCGTCCTAAGATTAAGCAACCTATGGGATATCAAAGAATTAAAAGGTTTTCGGATTTGATGAAATGTTGTATAATTTTTTAGGAAGATAACAAAGCTCGTTCTACACATTACAAGAGTTTGAATGAGAGGAAAGGAAAGAAACAAGCTAGAAGTGGACCTTATGTGACACCCGCTGATAAGGGAAAGCATAGGGGAAACTTTGATTAGAGATCTGGTGGAGGAAGTTTTGGTCCCGTTAAATTTTACAAGTGTGGCGATTTGGGTCATAAGTCTTTTGAGTGTGGGAAGAACATAGTGAAATGTTCAAACTGTGAAGGCCTTGGACATGCTACTACCGAGTGTAGAAGGAATGTTGTGAAGTGCTTCAATTATGGAGAAGTGGGTCACATTAGCACTAAGTGTACTAAGCCGAAGTAAGCTCAGGCGGGCGGATAGGTGTTTGCATTAGCAGGGAAGGACACTACTAGTGCATACCGTTTGATTAAAGGTACATACTTTATTAATAGTACGCCTTTAGTTATTATTATTGATACGGGAGCGACTCATTCGTTCATTTATCTTGAGTGTGCTAAGCGTTTGAATTTGTTTATGTCTTCTTGGGGTGGTGAGATGGTTATTGAGACTCCTGCTTCAGGGTCGGTAACTACTTCTTTGATGTGTGTAAGTTGTTCTTTGGCCATGTATGGTAAAGATTTTGTTATGGATTTAGTTTGTTTGTCGTTGGAGGGTTTGGACGTAATCTTGGGTATGAACTGGTTGCAATTTAATCGAGTTCATATAGATTGCTATCATAAGTTAGTAAGCTTTCCTTCTTTGGATAATGGCGAGGAAGAGAGTTTCCTATCCACGAAAGAGTTGAAGAAACTTTTAGTGGACGAAGCTCAATTGTTTGGTTTGTTTGCATCATTGTCAATGGAGAGCGAAGTGGAGCTCAGTGTGTTTCCAGTGGTGTGTGATTTTCCAGAAGTGTTTCCAAAGTATATTAAGGATGTACCGCCGGAAAGAGAAATTGAGTTTTCTATTGATCTAGTTCCGGGTACTAGACTGATTTCGATGGCACCGTATGGTATGTCAGCTTCAGAGTTGGTAGAATTGAAGAAGCAATTGAATGACTTGTTGGACAAGAGATTTGTTAGGACGAGTGTTTCTCCTTGGTGTCGCTCCCGATAAGTGACGCCGGGGTCAGATAAGGGTACAGACGCGAACGGTCGGCGAGAGGGACAATGAGAACACACAGCCGGGAACTCACTGGAGATGAATAGAGTCGCCAGCTAGGCATTTTTATCCCGGAGGAAAGGCAATGCTGCATAAGCCTAGAAAAGGATGGATAAGACGGTTTGCGAACCAGAGAGACTGAGAAAGGGGGTTGGTTACAACCTGGGAAGGTATTAGCACCCAGATTGTCCGTCGTACTCGACGGGATCCACGCTTAAAAGATTTGTGTTTTAAAGGGGTAGTGTCAGTGCAATTTGTGTATAAAAGAGCTGGAAAAGAATGTACAGGTGTCAGTGTAAAGTGTATAAGTGATGTGAAGTATGAAAGTGTCAGTGTAAGAACAGGAGTAAGACGCTCAAGAACATGAGGCTAAAGAATGAAGCTGGAAGGAGAGGGAATGTACAGAGACTATTGTTCGATAACTGTTAAGTTATGCCTACGTATCCTCTCGTGCAATGAGGAAGTCAGAACACCGTAGTTCGACCCAAAGAGACTGAAAGGTGAATTGACTTGTGAACTGCTTATTTGCCTATGCTCAAGTGTGTGACCTGTCTGGCTCAGGTGCTAACTGTCTTGCATTAGACGGAAGAAGCGAGTTCCCGTTTGTGAGTGAAGATGATGAGAAAAGAATCCCGAAGGAGACGATTGTTGTTTGTTTTTTTGTGTTTTCAGTCTTTTATTGCTTTTGGAGTTTGTCATAAGATAATGAGCTTAAGCCTAAACCAATGGGTTAGTAAACTCATTACATCTTCCCTCTGATTAGGGGTAATGAGAATTATCTTAAGTGTGAAGTCAGATTCTCACACTTAATCACCTTTGGTGTAGGATTAAGATCATTAACCTACTTGTGATTATTTAGATGTTTTTGTTGTTTTTGTTTAGTGTTAAGTAATGAGGTTAAGCCACAATCAGGGATTAAACAGACCCATTACACCATCCTAATAGAAGGATAATAGATGAGAATGTTTAAGTTGAGGAAAGCTCCTCAACTTAACCCATGATTAGAGATTAAACTCATGACAAAACAAGCCTTTGATTAAGATGAATTTTAGTTAATGGTATGATGATGAAGTGTTTTTTATGATTTGTAAGACAACTTGAGGGGGACTTGTCCATTAACACTAGGGTTAGTCCTTCTTAACCAATTAAGGAAGAATTAGAACCCTAATGCAAGGCCCAAGTTACAAGTGTAATGTATTGATGATTATTATGTGGATTGATTAAGAGATCTAAACACATTAAGGATTCAACACTTAGGATTAAAGTTATACACTCCATCCTAAGAGAAGGATGCAGGCATAAGCTTAACCACAAAGCCTTGAAGCCTTTAGGGTTTAGTCCCTGATTATGAGGTGAGAAAAGGAGACTCAAAGATGACACAAAGGTGGAAGCTAAATGGGGGGACTAATCAACCCTAATTGTTAACATGCTTGGAAACCCTAGGGTTTGTGTGGTTTTTTAGAGATATCTTCAAAGAGAGCCACCAGGAAGCAGATGAAAGGATCAAGAAGTGAAGAGAAGCAAAACAACTTGCTTCACTCAAGAAGTCAAGTTGCTTGAAGGAAGAAGATGTAATAAACAGGGAGGAGCAAGCTCACTCCAATATCCATACAAACAGATATAACAATAATGTACAAAGGAGATGAAAAGGAAATGCGAGAAGTGAAGGCAAGTTCACTTCTCGGAGTACTTACCACCTGAAAAGTTAGCATGACAGAAATAAATAGAGTGAAAATGAACTTGATATTAGGGTGCAAACCGAAAACGATATGAATTATTGTACAAGTGAAAATGAACAAAAGATAACTAACTAAGTTAAAATGAAATTAATTAATGAAAAGGATTAACCAATTAACTAAAAAAAAAAACTCTATCTTATATAAATATCTAATGAAAATGTTTTCCTCTCTTTTTTGGATTTTTTGTTTATGTAATTATTAACTGAATCTAACTAACAAAACAAATGAAATTAATTAATTACTTAGGGATGTTTTTTTTTATATATATTATTCTTGTTGAAAGAAAGAGAAATGCTAAATGACCAAAAAGAAAAAAAAAAAAAAAGAAGCTAAAGTAATTGAAGTATTTTATTTTTTTTTTAAAAGAAGGGAACTAAATATATAGGACTTAATAAACTAAAAAAAGAAAAAAAACAAAACACAAGAGTTGGTAAGGGTCTAGCCCAACAAAGAAAGCCCAGGAAGGCGCTGGGTGGGTGAACACCGGTCGGGTCAAGCTGACCCGAACCCGGCCCGGCTACGCTAAAGAGAGGGGAGGAAAAGAATTAGGGTTTGGGACGCAGCCCCTCCCTCTGTTCTCATTCTTTTTCCCTTACGCTCATACTCTCAGCTTTTCAACACGCGTTCTGAATCCGAACAGCACAAATCTTTCAGAAGAACAAGACCTTAATCCTAATCCGAAAAAGCCCTAACCTAAATGCTTCGTCAAACAGCACGAATCGGAACTACTAACACCGAATCACAGGTCAATCAAACAAGGCAACAACTACAGCAATCAAAGTGAGTGAATCGACAAGTGACGAAAAGTGTAAAGAGAAAGGAGAATCTACCGAATGCGAAATTTGAAAGAAGATGCAGAAGAACAGGTATTGGCTCCCCTTTCTCTTTCGGTATAGCTTCCTTCTCTCCTCCCTTCTTTGACCTCTCAGCTTTTGTTGCTTTCCTTTGAATCGAATGGTGGCTAGGTTTGATTTCGTTTTGATTCTTTTCTGATGAAAAAAACGATTTAGGTTTTTCTGTGTTCTTTGATGCGGCTCTTCAAGGGTCTCTTTTTTTTTGATTCATGAATCTCTTTGATCTTATAGTGAAAATTAGGGTTTTAACAACCTCAATCTGGATATGTCTTCTTCTTCTTTTCCATAACAGAAATTGTCTTTGCTATTTTGGTGAAAAGTTGCCCTGCAGTCCTACTGACATTTCTGCTATAGATTTTTGTTTGTTTATGCCTGTCACTGCACCTTGCTTAACTTAGTTCTAATTGATTTTGAAATGGACTAGAATAGTTGGCTTTGAATTAGATTGGTTTCTCCTTTTTTACCGCCGTAAACTCAATTTTTTTAACTGCTAACCATGTGATATTCTTTTGAATTTTGCAGGGTCAAATACAAGAGTTCAAACACCATGTTCAAATTCTGCTGGCTGTGATAAGCATTCAGATGCTTCAAATCTCCCTGCTTCAACTTCCATAGCTTTGGTCAATGTATCTACTTTCTTTGGCAAAGCTGCTACAGTTGCTTCTTGGTTCATGGGACCAGATGGACTAGACATGTCTATCTTCATCAAAGTATGGGTGCAATCACCATCTTGCTCCATTGGACTGCAAGTTTGATTGATCTCTTCCAACTGCACCTTTGGAGATTGAGTTTTGACTTCCCTTGGTTGTTGTAATACAGGTGTTGGCGCGTCTTTTGTTGCATCAGAAGCTGAGACAGAAACTTGCCTATTCTCCAAACTGGAAATAGGAACCGACTCGTCCATTTGCACCTGGTTGGCCTTGGATGCCGCAAATATATCTACATCCCCCTTACTAGGTAGTTTCACCCTATGCTTTTTGTATAGATCCATGGCTCTCTGGAATATAGAATTATCAACTACTGGAAAGGGTGAATGTCTTGCAAGAGCGGCAGCGTATTTCTGTTGTGCCCTTGAACCATTCTTCAAGGATAGTTCAGTTCTAGCAACAACATCATTGGACACTTTCTTGCCAACATTCAGAGCACAAACACACTGGTCATACAACTCTGGCAGTACTAGGTCTTCTGAAATGTCAAGTTTGGAAAGGTAGAAGCGGGTAAAAAGAGAAGAATTGTCTTCAGGTATCAAAGTATCAGGCACCTTTTCAAAATCAGTTGTGGTCAAAGAGTTGAAAGGTACTTTTCTTGGAGAACTAACACTGGACAACTTTGTTTCAGGAGATTTTTCAAGCGATTCATCATGTTTGTGTTCATCATGAGACGCCCGGGTAGTCTGGTGAGCTACATCATTGTCAATAAGAGCAGGAACTGATTCATCTTTGCAGGCTGGTGAAGGCAGGTCTTTCTTTGAATCACTATTCTGTTCTTTCCAATTCTCTGAACCAGACTCCCATCAATGGCTTAATGGAGATGGAGAGGGGCCACATGCGTAACCTTATTTTCTCATAAATTTCGTTTAATTTGTAAGGTAACATTGCGACTTCAAAGTGTTTGTGTGAATAGGTGTTCTGGCTTCCATCTGATTTAATGGTTCTGAGGCAATGACTTTTGCTGCTAAATAAAATTCATGTTTTCACTGCTGCAAAAAAAAAATGCCTTTGCTGAATTGGAATTTCAACTGGTGTCTTGTGCAGGTCATACATTCTAACGAAGTGAAAAGGTGCCTGAGCTCTAATTTTGAATCGAATCTGTTTTTTTTGCAGGAACAACACGAACTAGAGTTGAAAACGTTGCAATATGGCTGAATAGTTGCTGGAGCTGTTGTTTGTTCAACTGTATTCAGGTTACCCTCCCAAGTTGTTTTGCCATGATAAACCAATACCAATGTTGTCATGTGATTGTAGGACTTAGGTTATTCACAATTTGTTTTGTTTGAACTTCTGAATCATGTTTTATGGATCGGTTTGTTGTAGCCCTGCATTCGGCTAGCTTTCCTATATTTGCATCCTGGACTTGTTTTGAGAATTAATCGGTGTGATATCCATATTGAAACAGGGGAGTATTGCTGCTGTTGATGAAGCTAAAGTTGCGTAAGCAGGGAAGACGTCGAAGGTTGCAACTCCGGTAACAATTACACTTGTCTCGACTTGCTTTACAAATGATGAAATTCTGTCAATTGTTTTACCAATGATGAAATTCTGTCAATTGTTTTACCAATGATGAAATTCTGTCAATTGTTTTACCAATGATGAAATTCTGTCAACGTGCATTTACTGTCCTTGATAACAAACGCACGTCCGCCACAATCCTTACTAATCGTCTTGCTGCGTTGCAGATGGACATTCATGATGAAAAATCCCTTTTGCAGATGGACAAATCAATGATGCGACGCGCTTGTTGAGAAAAAGAAAACAAAACTAAGGCTAGAAGACCTTTCTCTTGCAAACAGGAACTGTACTAATAAGCTTTAAATGTATCTATGTACTAGTTCAATTGGAAACCCCTCTGTTATTGATGTAAATATTGGAAATTGTCAAAATAAGATCTATAGTCTTATGAGGATTAGCAACAATTGTTCCGAATATGTATGTCCAAGTCTTCTTGTCCAGATTATCATTTATGTAATATATATTGCTTGCACAAGCTATAAGTTTGATAACAGATCCAAACAAAAGAAATGTGCAGTTAAAAGCCAAGTCAATGTTTCTCCAGTGTTTTCCAAGGAATCCATCAAGAACTTCAAACCACTGAATAGCATGGCTTCTGAAATTAACTTTTTCTCTCTCTTTTCTTGTTCTGCATTTAACATAGAGTATGCTGATGAGGTAAGCAGTTCAGCTACCAAGTAAGCCATGGAAGAGTTGAAAAAGTATGCCAGAAAGCATTCCAAGCTGGGAAAATGAGTATGGCAACGTAAGCAGAACTTGAGCCACCTGGTTGGAAGCACAACTAAACCAAGCATCATAAGCTGAACCACCATGCCATAAGAAGTTTGATAACTTGGATTTTATGTCTTGTGGCTTTCCTTCATTTTCCATTTCTTGACAATGCACCAATCAGGATCCCAATGTCTTGCAAACTTGGAAAAATATCAATACTACCATGCTTGAGAACAATGCACCTTAACTAACACATAGCAACATAAAATGAATCATGACTCCAAACAAACGTGCATCCAAATCCAGCATAATCCAAATCCAACATGCTCCAAGTCAAACATAATACCACGAAATGCCCACGAAATGCCGTTTGAATCCGAGTCCAACACGATACCATGAAGTTTCTTTTCTCCTTTCTCTTTTTCGAAACCAATGAATCAAGTCCAATAAACCATCCTTCTTAAATTTTGAAAACGATGAACCAAAGAAAGCACACTTATCAATTTTCTTTACGAAAAAAAAAGCAACAAGTTTAACCCACAACTCATCAATTTACTGAAGATAAATTCGAAATATCTTAAAACCAACTTTGAAACTTTAATGACGCCTAATCATCAATGAGACTCCAATTGGTTGAAATGATTTGCAGGAAACGTATTTGTAAGGTCTTTGATGGGTAAGAAAAGCTGGTGTGGTACCGGCCTAAGGATCAAATCTTGGGGCATGCAACAAGTGGAGGCATAGTCGTGAAACTTGGAGATTCTTTGGTGCATTCAAAATTTAAGGCCCTGATTCATGCTTGCGTGATGATTGAAAGTCGCACTGGAATCAAACAAAAACTTGCCATGAGAATTTGCAAGTTCTTCAACTCAAGGCCATTTTGCAAAGTGGCTCGAAACTCCTCAGTCTTGTGAACTTCTGGCATCCCATATGATCAAATAAAGATCATATGCAATCAAAATGACGAAGTATACCCTTTGGTCGGGTCCTCGGGAGCCTCAGATATCCTGATTCTGTACTGACATGTTCCAGAAGTCATCCCTTGATTAGATACCCCTCCCATGGAATTTCTTCATGAAACTTGATATGCGCGGACCTCATAACCTGACCCTGTTTCCACGCCAATTTCAGTTCTTGTGTTTCTTTGACATTCTTTTGACTTTGAGGGCACACAATATGATGCTTGAACATTGAAGACCTTTGGAGTGGCTCTTGAAGCTTCTGGACTGCTCGGATCACAAACCCTAGATGCAAATGACTCAAAAATGCGGTATGAGATGCCATGATTGAGATTATGTATATGAAATGATCACAAGCCATGGTGTGAATGGGTGAGGGCAAATTTGGGGTGTTTACAGCTGCCCCTATTCAAACATGAGTTAGCTGTGAGCGACGGCTTGTCAGGCAAACAAGATAACTTGTGGTTGAATATCAAAGACAGTCCAAAATTTGCACTCACAGAATGAAGAAGAAAAGGGATATTGATTGTAAAAGCAAATAAAGTATACTGTAAAGTGTGGGCGACGGAGGACGACCATCGAGCAGAGGACGACTGCTGGGTAAAGAGCAATGACGGGGACGGCCGACATGCTGGGAAAAATAAAATCATGATGGGGACGGCCATCTAGATAAAGCTGTAAAATTCTCTGGGGATTAATGAAACATGACGGGGACGGCCATCAAGTTCATAAAGGTAAGTAACCGACGATGGGGACGGCCATCGGGCTAAGAGGAAAAGGGACCACGACGGGGACGGCCATCGGGTTAAAGAATAAATGAAATAAACAAATGATGGGGACGGCCATCAAAGGTGAAGGACGATCACCTAGCAGGGGACGGCTGCTCTGTTGGGGATAAAAGAAATATGATGGGGACGGCCATCAAAGGTGGAGGACGACCACCTGGCAGGGTACGGCTGCCGAAAATATCACGACACAGGACGAATGCCGGATAGAAAAGGTCAACGATGGGGACGGCCATCGGACGAGCATGATGGAGGACGACCATCAAGAAGTGGAGGACGACCACTCAGCAGGGGACGGCTGCTCTCGAGGTTTGTCATGACATAGGACGAATGTCAGATAACCAAAATCAACAATGGGGACGACCATTGGATAAAGTTGATGAAGGACGATCATCAAAAGGTGGAGGACGACCACCTAGCAGGGGACGGCTGCTAAAATCAACGATGGGGACGGCCATCGGATGAGCATGATGGAGGACGACCATCAAGAAGTGGAGGACGACCACTTAGCAGGGTACGGCTGCTCTCAGGGTATCATAACACAGGACGAGTGTTAGAAAATTTGCTGGTGATCTACTGGGAATATAGTAAACACGGACGAGCGTTTACATCCAATAAACGAAAGGTATAAGTGTTTGGTAATATGTACAGATTAAAGATGCGGACGAGCATCCTTAAACTATGATACGGACGAGTACCATGTAGAAACAAATACTGACACATGTTCAAAGATGATGATACAGACGAGTATCAACGGGTTAACAAAGAACACGGACGAGTGTTGCATCTGAAGGGACTCTTCTGGGGAATAGTAGACACAGACGAGTATCTATATTCAAGAAGACAAAAGTGTTTGACACGGTGTATGGATTAAAGATGCGGACGAGCATCCTTAAGACTATGATACGGACGAGTATCATGTAGAAACAAACACTAGACGCAATGTTCTGAGATGATGGTACGGACGAGCACCAACTGGTTAACAAAGAACAAGGACTACTGTCGGATCTGTGGGGATATAAATGATGTATACAAGATACGGACGAGTATCTGTATAAGCGTACCAATGAATAGTGAGTATGAGTACTGTATAGATGAGTGTTTATCTGTTGGGGAGAGTGACACGGACGAGTGTCAAAAGGAGAAAAGTGTATAATATCAACAAGTATATGGGTTGTAAAAGTGTAAGCGACTGCGCTGGGGATATGACACGGACGGGTGTCAAGAAAGGGTATATATACAAGTACATGTGAGTGCAAAGAGGATGCCTTTGGCTTTCTGCTGGTGATGTGATACGGACGGGTGTTCAAAGGTGTATATACTGGTGTTTGTGATTGGAGAGGCAACTGCTTTTACGGGGACCCTGGGGGGATCTCTGGGGAAAGTATTCTGTATGCCGACAGATTGTCATTATTTACAAGTGTTCAATTCACAACATGACTTATGATTATGCTATGCATTTGATTTTTGCCGTAATGCTCCGTATTAGACGGAATGCTACGCTCTGAGGGGATAGTATGATGCGAATGCTATGATTATGCAAAGAGGCACAGATCCGGGACTCGGATCCCGTTGCTGCGAAGATCTCTGGTTGATCTGCTTGAAGTGAACATCCCAGCTGGGGATGAGATCATTGGTAGATCTAATGATGTATCTGTTTGGGGATATAGGTCGCTGATTGACATATCCTTGTAATACGGGACCCAGCTGGGGTTTGTAGAAGCTTTCCGCACTCTGTTGTGACTCCTTCATGCGTTGCTCTTCTGGATAGAGGCTGAGGATTTTGTAGGGAGATGATTCCCTGATTCCTGCATTCTGCTGAGGAAGAATGATTGGTACTACGGCTGGGGAGGGTTATAGGTAGCTCAGCTGGGGAGAGAGCACCTTGAGTGCTAAGACTGTCTGTTGGTTTACCAACTTGCTTGAATGTAACTTGCATGCCCCAAGTTGCGCTATGGATACCTGCAATCCTGCAAAGATAAGGAAACACACAAAAGGTCCCGAGGTATCCTTTACTGGATTCCGTCATAAGAGTTAAATACTCTTGAGAGTAAGCATATTCCCTGTAAGCATGTGTTTTTATTTTTTAGAGAAAGCATCTGTACTTATGCAATTGTTTTTTAGAGATATCAGACAGTTCTTTGCAAAACATAAATGTAAAAACGAAACATGACTGAAAATCTGATTTTATTAATTCATGTGCCCTGAATTGGCAAGATACAGTCGAAGAAACAAATCTCCTCAAATGAGGAGATTGTTACAAATTGAGAAACAAAATGCTGGCGATGTTGACGACGCTTTCAAAGAGCTTCCTCTTCTGCTATGACTCGTATGACAATGACGTTCTTCTCGTCTGGCTTTCTGAAGGAGGCTGATTCTTGATCGAAGCTTGATCCTTTTGGAGCTTTCCAAGTTGTAGGTGATACAGACGAATTCAGAATGCAGTTGTTCGCTTATTCCCTTATTTTGCATGGATCGCCCTTTCGGGTTTTCAATCCATCGGGATACCCATTTTTGCCTGAGTTGTCCAATGCGGCTTTTCAACTCAGCGGGTGTACATTTTTTATTTATTTCCCTTATTTTGCCCGAGTCTTTTATTCTGTTTTTGACTCGCCGGGATGCCCTTATTTTGCCTGAACTTACATTCTGTTTTTATGTCCAGCGGGTCATTTTTATGCGAAGTATTTTTTAACTGCATCTGAATTCACAGGGGACGGGAAGTCTTCACCATCCATGGTGCTGAGCATCAGTGCTCCACCAGAGAAAACTTTCTTTACCACGAATGGTCCCTCATAATTTGGAGTCCATTTGCCCCTGTGGTCTGTATGCGGAGGGAGGATTCTTTTCAGCACAAGATCTCCTACTTGGTACTCTCGGTGCCTGACTTTCTGATCGAAGGCTCTCTTCATTCTCTTCTGATATAACTGCCCATGACAGATTGCAGCCAATCTCTTCTCTTCAATCAGACTCAGTTGTTCGAACCGGGACCGAACCCATTCTGCTTCGTTCAGCTTAACATCCATCAATACCCGTAGAGAGGGTAATTCAACTTCAACCGGTAGGACTGCTTCCATACCATACACAAGCTGATACGGTGTTGCCCCAGTGGATGTTCTGATTGACGTGCGGTACCCATGCAAGGCAAATGGTAGCATTTCGTGCCAGTCTTTGTAGGTGACTACCATCTTTTGCACAATCTTCTTGATATTCTTATTTGCTGCCTCAACAGCGCCATTCATCTTTGGCCTGTAAGGAGAAGAATTGTGGTGTTGGATCTTGAAGTCCCGGCATAGCTCAGCCATCATTTTGTTGTTCAAGTTGGAACCATTATCAGTAATGATTCGCTCGGGAACTCCATATCGGCAGATGATATCTCTCTTTAGAAATCTGGCTACCACTTGCCTTGTAACATTTGCATATGAGGCTGCTTCAACCCACTTGGTAAAATAGTCGATGGCGACCAGGATGAATCTGTGGACATTTGAAGCAGTCGGTTCAATCTTGCCAATCATGTCAATGCCCCACATAGCAAAGGGCCATGGTGAAGACATTATGTTCAAAGGGTTGGGGGGCACATGCACTTTATCTGCGTAGATCTGGCATTTATGGCATCTTCTGGCATAGGCACAACAGTCTGCATCCATTGTGATCCAGTAACAACCTGATCTTAGCAATTTCTTAGCCATGGCATGCCCTCCAGCATGGGTACCAAAGGATCCTTCGTGCACTTCATGCATCAACAAGTCTGCTTCTGTTCTATCAACGCATCTGAGGAGTACCATATCAAAGTTTCTTTTGTATAGGGAACCATCAGTGTTCAGAAAGAAACTACCAGCAAGCCTTCTCAAAGTCTTCTTATCATTGGAAGATGCCCCAGGTGGGTATGTTTGATCCTCCAAGAAGCATTTAATGTCATGGAACCAAGGCTTATCGTCTTTTACAACATCTGCCGCAAATACATATGCTGGTCTATCAAGTCTGGATACTGGAATCTGAGGTACGGAGTTAGCAGCCTGAACTTTGATCATGGACGAAATGGTAGCAAGGGCATCTGCAAATTGATTCTCGTCCCGAGGGATATACTCAAGCTTGACTGTTGTAAAGAAAGTCAATAACCTCCTCGTATAATCCCTGTAAGGTATCAGATGATCCTGGTGTGTATACCATTTGCCGTTGGTCTGGTTGATTACTAGCGCTGAATCCCCGAATACAGTTAATGTTTTGATCCTGAGGTCAATGGCTTCCTCAAGACCCATAATACAAGCTTCGTATTCAGCTTCGTTGTTAGTGCAGTTAAAGGTGAGTTTTGCCGAAAAAGGCATGTGAACTCCCTTAGGTGTAATGAGTACTGCACCAACACCGCGACCATTCATATTAACAGCCCCGTCAAACATCATAGTCCATTCTTCTTCCGGGTCGGGCCCTTCAGTGTGAACAGGCTCTTCATGATCTTTTGCTTTCAGGAACATGATGTCTTCATCGGGGAAGTCAAATCTCATAGGCTGGTAATCATCAATGGGTTGCTCAACAAGATATTCAGACAATACACTGCCCTTGATGGCTTTCTGAGATGTGTACTGAATGTCATACTCTGTAAGAATCATTTGCCATCTCGCAACCCGTCCGGTAAGAGCTGGCTTCTCGAATATGTACTTAACCGGGTCCATCTTTGAGATTAACAAGGTAGTGTGGGTCAACATATACTGTCTCAGTCGGCGAGCAGCCCACGCTAAAGCACAGCAAGTTTTCTCGAGCAGTGAATAACGTTGTTCACAGTCGGTAAACTTTTTGCTTAGGTAGTATATTGCATACTCTTTTCGACCAGACTCGTCATGCTGGCCCAGCACACACCCCATCGACTCTTCTAATACTGTCAGGTACATTATCAGAGGTCTTCCTTCAACGGGAGGCATAAGGATTAGAGGTTCTTGTAGGTATTCTTTGATCTTGTCAAAAGCTTTTTGGCAGTCTTCATTCCACCTGACCGTCTGTTCTTTCCTTAGCAGCTTGAACAGGGGTTCACAGGTTGCCGTAAGGTGAGATATGAACCGTGAGATGTAGTTCAATCGACCTAAGAACCCCCGAACTTCTTTCTCAGTTTTCGGTGCAGGCATCTCTTGAATGGCTTTGACTTTATCAGGGTCAACTTCAATCCCTTTCTCGCTTACAATAAAACCCAGCAGCTTACCGGATCGCACCCCGAATGTGCATTTGTTGGGGTTCAGCTTCAGTTGGTATTTCCTCAGACGCTTGAACAGCTTCAACAGATTCACCAGGTGATCTTCCTCTGTAAGGGACTTGGCGATCATGTCATCCACATAACATTCTATTTCTTTATGGATCATATCGTGGAATAGTGTCACCATAGCCCGTTGATATGTTGCACCGGCATTCTTCAGTCCGAATGGCATCACTTTGTAACAGAACGTGCCCCAAGGTGTGATGAATGTTGTCTTCTCCATGTCTTCAGGTGACATCTTGATCTGGTTATATCCTGAAAATCCGTCCATGAAGGAGAATACCGAGAACTGAGCCGTGTTATCAACCAATACGTCAATGTGAGGTAATGGGAAATCATCTTTCGGGCTGGCTCTGTTCAGATCCCGGTAGTCAACACACATTCTTACTTTGCCATCTTTCTTAGGCACAGGTACTATGTTAGCAACCCACGGCGGATAGCTAGTCACAGCAAGGAACCCAGCGTCCCACTGTTTTTGTACCTCCTCCTTGATTTTCATAGCCATGTCTGGGCGAGTTCGGCGCAACTTCTGTTTAACTGGTGGGCATTCTTCTCTCAAAGGCAGCTTGTGCACAACTATATCGGTGTCCAACCCTGGCATGTCTTGATACGACCAAGCAAACACATCCACATACTCTTGAAGCAGATCTATCAGTTGTCTCTTTACTGAGTCTTGCAGGCAGGCCCCGATTTTAACCTCTTTCATGTCTTCATCTGTACCAAGATTAATCACTTCAACCTCCTCCTGGTGAGGAGTAATAACCTTCTCCTCTTGTCTCAACAACCTGGCTAGCTCTTCAGGAAGCTCATATTCTTCATCAACCCCTTCATCAGCTTGATTGATTGGATTGTCAAAGTCATACGATGTCATAGCCGTGCTGTTGTCGGTGCTGTCTGGAAGGCACTCTCTGCAAGGGTTAAGTTTGTTCATTTTAGTGATTGATTTTGATCTTGCTTTAGAAAAAAGTGAAATGAAGTTATCATTTTGAAAACACCGCCATTTATTTTTGTACAAAAAGAAAAAAATGGAAAAACAGTGAGCAGAAAAGAAAAAGACTCGTTTGCAAAAAGATGTCTGATATTTCATTAATTTAATCTTGTTTGCACAAAAGTACAGATGGCCCTGATTACAAAATGAGTCTTGACATCTTGGGCAAGATGCAAGACTTTGATGCATGCTATAAAAATACAGGAAATAATAATTACTCTGCTCGAGTAACACTTATGACTTCCTGGGAAGACCAGTTCGAGATACTGCTCCCCGGGATCTTCGGACGAATCCAATTCTCCAGATTGCGCTCCTCTTCCAGCTCGTCTTCCAAATTGTTGATAGCATCGGGGGTGAGCATCCCCCCACTGACAAAACCGGGCTCTTCAGCAGCCTTTGCTTGACGTTGAGTTGGTCTGTAACCCAACCCAAATTTGTCTTTCTTCTCCTCCACAGCTAAAACCTTTCCCCAGCCTAGGGCAGTTCCTTCCTCAACAACCTTCCGGGCTTGTTGGTATGATGACATGGAGATCCCTGATACAGCAGATGCTTCATTGACATTCAAGGCTTCAAAACCTTGGCTCATTGTTTCATGGATCTCCCCGTCCATCTCAATGTATTTGTACGTAGCCAGATGGCTAACAAAAATATCCTCCTCCCCGCAGATTGTGACAACTTGACCTTCCCACTCAAATTTTAACTTTTGGTGAAGGGTAGACGTTATTGCGCCGGCGGCGTGAATCCAGGGTCTACCCAACAAACAGCTGTAGGCGGGCTGAATGTCCATCACATAAAAGATAGTTTTAAAAGTCTGTGGGCCAATTGTCACGGGCAGCTCAATCTCTCCCAGGACCGACCTCTTCGAACCATCAAAGGCTCTTACCACCAGGTTGCTGGGTCTCAATGCCAATCCATCATATTCTAACTTCACCAGAGCCTTCTTTGGTAAGACATTCAGGGAAGAACCTGTGTCCACCAGCACATGAGAAAGGACAGCTCCTTTGCATTCCATGGTTATGTGCAAGGCTTTGTTGTGGTCGCGGCCATCCGCTGTCAAGTCAGAATTGGTAAACCCTAGCCCATTGCTAGCAGTAACGTTTCCAACCACGGTTTCCAATTGGTTGACAGTAATCTCCTCAGGCACGTAAGCTGCGTGCAGGACTTTGAGTAGTGCATTCCGATGGGCTTCGGAGCACATAAGCAGTGAGAGGATGGAGATTTTGGATGGCGTCTGGTGAAGTTGATCCACAACTTTATAATCACTCTTTTTGATGATTCGCATAAACTCATCAACTTCCTGATCAAATGGAGTCTTCAGGGTTTCTTTGGCAGCTGGATCTTCCTGCACCGGGCCTTTTCCTTTTGCCTTGGCAGCAGCTTCTGCTTCGGCAGTGGGTCTTTGGACTTGTGAAGCAAAGAGACGTCCGCTTCGAGTGAAGCCTCCGCCTCCCCCCACGTTATCTACTTGTGGTGCAGGTGCTGATGTTTCAAGAGTGATTCTTTTCCCTTCACAGTACACGTCAGAGCCATAGTGCCAAGGGATGGCCCTATTGCTTTCATATGGGACTGGTCCAGGCACCGTGACAGTGACTGGACTGATTGCTGCTGCTGAAGGGACTGTTATTGTTTGTGGATCATAAAAGATTGTAACTGGTGCTCTGGTGGGAGCAGCACCTTCTGAATGGTAGGCGGAATTACTTTCTGGATCGTAGAATATGGTAACAGTGGAGACGTCTTCGTGATTGATTGCTGGAGTTGTAGGAGGTACTGTTGGAAGGACTGTTGTTGTTGTTGATGGAGATTCGAAATGGAATGAAGCTGAAGTTGTAGCAGGAGAAACTGTTGAAAACTGATCATTTGGGAGGACAGGTGAAGTACTTGTTGATGGTGCTGATGAATTGTCGGGAACAATAGTTGCTGCAGTTGTAGGAGGTTCTGAAACCGTTGTTGATGAAGTTGCCGGATTTGTCGGGAACGATGTAGTGATCTGTAGTAGGCCATTCTGAATAAGGCTGTCAATGCCATTCCTCAGGTCCTCACACCCATTCCATGAGATATTACAGTAGGGGCACCCTAGTTCACACCCCGGAAATATTTGGTTTTCGCAGAGTTGAGCTTTGATTTCCACCAATGGTGTCCGGATCTGATCCACACTGGTTATTAAATAAGACGGTTGGTCTTCTTCAATGGCGTTAATTCGGGGACCCCCATGGTTTGGCATAGGGTTTTTATTGACATTGGGCGGAGGTGCAAAATTCAGAGCCTTGGAGTCTACCAAGTCTTGTACCTTCATATGCAGAGCCCTGCATTTTTCTGTACTGTGACCAGGTGCGTTTGAATGAAAAGCACACCTAGCATTGGAGTCATAGTTCCTTGGTAGACTGTTGGGGTCCGGAGGTGCCAACGTTCTTAGCTCAACTAGGTTGAGTTTCAGAAGTTGTGGCAGCAAGGCAGCATACGGCATTGGGATCGGGTCGATCACTCGGTTAGCTTGGGAGAGCCTCTGTTGGAATGGCCTTTGTTGATTGTTGTTGGTGTTGTTGTTGTTGTAGTTTCTTGGAGGATATTGATTCTGCTGATACTGTTGTTGTTGGAAGTTTTGTTGCGGAGGTTGATAGACTGGCTGAGGATGAGCTGGAGCAGGAATGGTGACTGCTGCTATTGACCCTTGAACATATTGGGGCCTACCCCTGTTGGTGTGAGCGGCATTGGTCTCGCCAGTTCTTCTCGGGCCTGTAAAAGGCTTTCTTGTACTACTGGACGAGCTGGCACCATTATCGGAAATCTTACCCATTTTCAACAGGCTTTCAATTCTCTCCCCAGCTATGACAACATCTGCGAAGCTAGTGGAAGAGAAGGCAGCCAACCTGTCAATATACGTTCCCTGAAGAGTGTTCATAAACATGTCTGCCATTTCTCTCTCAGACATAGGTGGTTGAACGGCAGCAGCCAATTGCCTCCATCTCTGGGCATATTCTCGGAAACTTTCCTTTGACGACTGTGACATGCCCATTAGGAGAGTCCAATTGGGTGCCATGTCCAGGTTATACTGATATTGTCTGATGAAGGCCTCTGCCAGGTCCTTCCAGCATCTAATTGTTGCCCTTGTCAAATGGGAATACCATTCCCTAGAGGCTCCAGTCAAGCTATCTTCGAAGTAGAACATCCAGAGCTTCTCATCCATTGTATAGGCCTTCAGCCTTCCCAGAAATGATTGCAAGTGGGTCCGTGGACAAGAGGTTCCGTTGTATTTTTCGAAGCTTGGAGGTTTAAACTTGTGGGGAATCCTGACCCCGTCCACTAAGCCCATGTCCATGACATCAAAACCCAAGGAGTTTTGAGACTCCAAGGATCTTAATTTCTCGGCAAGTTCATCTAGCCTCCGATCGTAGACCTCATCCCCAGCTCCCATTACTGTGAACTGGTCTTCTTGGGCGTCTTCTTGGAGTACCCTTCCTGTAGCAGCATTCCCTTGTGCATTAGCAGGGATATTGGCCTCCGGATGAAGGTGAGGGCCGAATACAGGTGGGTTGACCTGAGGCTGACCCCCCTCATTGTTGCTTGTTCCGCCAGTCCCTAGATGGGCATCTTCCCGAGTCTGCCTCTCTACCAAGGCTCTTAGTCTTTCCTGGCTCTGAGCCATGTTGTTCATCACTTCCATAAACTGAGTCATCTGCGTTCTCATTTCCAATCTTTCGTTTGCCATCTGGTTTCTGACCTCCGTGAGGTCTTGCTGCATCTGATCCATTTGGATGCCCGGAAGATTGTTTCTAGTTGGGTACCTGTGTGGCCTGCTGAGTGGGAATCCTCGTCGCCGAGCAATAATTCCTGAACATCACAACAGAGTTAGCAACAACAAAACAAAACCTACAAAACAAACAAAGTGTTAGCATGCAATGCAGTATGCTTATTTGTTCTCAAGGTATCCGGCTTGGCATTCAGTTTTGACCCTTCCAGACCCTTGAAGATGATGCTGTTGAAGTTGCTTTCGGAATAAACTCGGATGGAACAAAATAACACAAATATATTACAGAAGGTGAAATAATACAACTTGTTCAACTTACAACACAAGCCCTTAAAGGGGTCAAAATACATCACAAAAAAGTAAAAGTACATGGAATAGAAACAACAACAAGCAAATGATCAAACTCCAAGGCCAAACTCATCCTCACGAACTTCCTTGAGAAGTGCTTCGGTCACAGGATCAGCCGGACGCTCCGTAAGATTCCTGATGAGAAGGTTCCTTGTAGCAACAGCTGTGGTCAACTTCTTGTTCTGACTTTGGTCCTTAGACCTCTTCACTCCAGCTCTGATCTTTAGCTCTGATATCTCCCTTTGGGCTGCTGCTAGGGCTTCTTCCATCTGCTCCATCTTGTCCTGAACTCTCTTGTCTTCCAAAGTACGAGCTTCGGTGATCCGGACCCACCTAGCCTGACTCTCCTTCAGATACAAGTCTGTCCTAGCCTTCTGGAATTGGGCCTCCTTACAAGCATTCTTCAGGATTTGCTCTCCAGCCCTTGACTTCTTAATGTAATCTTCAGATCTTTCTATCTTAGCCAGATGCTCTTTCTTCAACTTCTCCAATCTTTCAATATCCAATCTCCCGTCACTCCTCTCATAGAGGGTCTTCTGCAAGGCTTGAGTCAACTTCTCATTTCTTTCTTTCAACTTCTCAAACTCCTCCAGGCTGACAGTGGCAGGGGGTGGTGCTGAAGATGACTCAGGCATGTCTTCTATGGTGAAGGGCAATCCAGAGAATTGGGCCCTGGCATGGGACCACTCAAGATATTGGGCTGATGCCACATTATTGCACTTCCCCAGAATGGTGACTCCCTTGGTTTGAACATGATCCCAGGCCCAGGCAGCCTGCCTAACAGTTGTTAGACTAATCTTGTTCTCACAGTAGAGGGTCTCAACCAGGTCTTGTACCTTGGGAGTATGGACCAGTGCATAACCCAATTGCCTCCTGAACAACAGAGGGTTGTAATTGATACTTCCCTTAACTCCTACTAAGGGCACATTGGGGAAGTGCCCACAGCTAGTGATTATATCTCTGCCCTTGGTGCTTTGAGTACACCATCTGATATCTGCTGAAGTTAGGACAGTGAGTCTCTTAGCCCAGTTGCTTTGCTGGTGAGGATTTAGAAATGCATCTGTCCTCGGTAGATGCCTGAGAAGCCAAGCATGGAATAATGGGGCACAACACCTCACTAACTTACCCCTCTGCTTCTCATTCCTCTGATGTACTGAGTAATAGAGATCACCCAATAGAGTTGGCACTGGGTTCTTCAGGATGAACAAGTGAATTGCATTCTTGCTAATGAATCGAGGCTCATCTGCAAACAACACAATTCCATATACACTTAAGGCCAACAGAGCACAAACAGCTTTCCACTCCCCCAGGGAGGCCTTCAGACTAGCTTGAGAAATTAGGAAGTCCAGATGAAAACCAGGGATCCCAGCTTTAGAGGTCATGTGCTGCTCAACCAAAACAGGCTCCAAATGCAAAGCCTTTGCTACTTCTCCATTGCTGGGAAAGACCATTTCAGGGTTGAAAGGGATTTCCCTCTTGATAGGCAAACCAATCAATGATGAGTATTCTTCCAAGAGAGGTCCCAACTGAAAGTCTTGATAGGTGAAACATCTCAATGGGGGGTCATAAAACTGAATACAGGTGTGGATCAAGCTCCTCTGTGAAGGGTCCAGATCCCTAACCAAGTCAAGTATATCCCCATAATGCTCCCTGAACAAAGGTATGTGATCTGGAGTGATCAGGGTTTGGATCCTCCTGATGTCTGATAAGTCTGGTTGGAAGAAATGATAGGTGATGTTGCTTTTCTTTGGAGCCATGAGTGCTGAAGACTGAGTAGAATAAGTGCTGATGAAGATGCTGAGAAGTGGGCCACTGGCTGGCTAATGCAAGTAACTGAAGTATATGGCTGACAAACTGAAGCAGGTGCTGGTGGAGATAGGTCAATACTGCAGATGGGGTCAAAACCAAAACCAGATGAAAGTGGATACCCTGAAACACAAATAAGCAAATGTTAATATGATGCAATGAGTATGTATGCAGATGATATGCAAGGGTTTGTGACTGAGCTGGATCTGATTAACTGCCTTGGTATAGATCCATGTGTGTCCAAGAATTCCAGATGGAGGTCTATAAATCCAGTAACCAGGGTGGGGGACTCAAATAAAGAGCCACAAGTCCAAGGTTTTAGAATCACAAGAACTGTCCAACATAGAGTATTCTTAACAAAATCAAAGTAACAGGGTATTCTGAGGTCAAGGTACCTGCAAACCTGTAAACAGCCCAACCCCCTCACAGGTGGTGATCTAGAACAAGGATCCTCAGACTTGGATCAGTTATGAGAAGTGTAAACACTTCTAACCCGGAGGTACAGTGTTTACAATAACCATAACAGTTCCTCCTCTAATTCACCTCAGTTTCTGAAGGTCAATACTAAAAGGTCATCCAGACTTAGCAGGCTTCCCAGATAGCCCTAGCATTGCAGGAAATCCGCAACACAGAGTTCTCAAGAAGAAACCCATATCTGAACCGTGTTTCATATTCCCGCACCAGACCGAAATGGAATGGGAAAGAATATGATTCACTCTAGCCTAGGTGTCACTCAGGTCCCAGGTATAGGACCTTAACTCTCAATAAATCACCCACCCACCAAAGCAAATAACCAGATCCAGCCAGCAGTACAGTATGATAATATGATATATGGAAAGCTGTAAAGAAAGCAATAAACAAAGCTGTACAGAAAGCAGTAAATAAAGCAAATACACAAACACAAATAACACATAACACCCCCAGTAAACACAAATCAAACAAGCGCTAGGAGAAACCCGCAAAAAGAACCAGAAGCCCTGGTTGCAGTATAATTCTCCCCAGCAGAGTCGCCAAGCTGTCGCTCCCGATAAGTGACGCCGGGGTCAGATAAGGGTACAGACGCGAACGGTCGGCGAGAGGGACAATGAGAACACACAGCCGTGAACTCACTGGAGATGAATAGAGTCGCCAGCTAGGCATTTTTATCCCGGAGGAAAGGCAATGCTGCATAAGCCTAGAAAAGGATGGATAAGACGGTTTGCGAACCAGAGAGACTGAGAAAGGGGGTTGGTTACAACCTGGGAAGGTATTAGCACCCAGATTGTCCGTCGTACTCGACGGGATCCACGCTTAAAAGATTTGTGTTTTAAAGGGGTAGTGTCAGTGCAATTTGTGTATAAAAGAGCTGGAAAAGAATGTACAGGTGTCAGTGTAAAGTGTATAAGTGATGTGAAGTATGAAAGTGTCAGTGTAAGAACAGGAATAAGACGCTCAAGAACATGAGGCTAAAGAATGAAGCTGGAAGGAGAGGGAATGTACAGAGACTATTGTTCGATAACTGTTAAGTTATGCCTACGTATCCTCTCGTGCAATGAGGAAGTCAGAACACCGTAGTTCGACCCAAAGAGACTGAAAGGTGAATTGACTTGTGAACTGCTTATTTGCCTATGCTCAAGTGTGTGACCTGTCTGGCTCAGGTGCTAACTGTCTTGCATTAGACGGAAGAAGCGAGTTCCCGTTTGTGAGTGAAGATGATGAGAAAAGAATCCCGAAGGAGACGATTGTTTTTTTTTTTTTTGTGTTTTCAGTCTTTTATTGCTTTTGGAGTTTGTCATAAGATAATGAGCTTAAGCCTAAACCAATGGGTTAGTAAACTCATTACATCTTCCCTCTGATTAGGGGTAATGAGAATTATCTTAAGTGTGAAGTCAGATTCTCACACTTAATCACCTTTGGTGTAGGATTAAGATCATTAACCTACTTGTGATTATTTAGATGTTTTTGTTGTTTTTGTTTAGTGTTAAGTAATGAGGTTAAGCCACAATCAGGGATTAAACAGACCCATTACACCATCCTAATAGAAGGATAATAGATGAGAATGTTTAAGTTGAGGAAAGCTCCTCAACTTAACCCATGATTAGAGATTAAACTCATGACAAAACAAGCCTTTGATTAAGATGAATTTTAGTTAATGGTATGATGATGAAGTGTTTTTTATGATTTGTAAGACAACTTGAGGGGGACTTGTCCATTAACACTAGGGTTAGTCCTTCTTAACCAATTAAGGAAGAATTAGAACCCTAATGCAAGGCCCAAGTTACAAGTGTAATGTCTTGATGATTATTATGTGGATTGATTAAGAGATCTAAACACATTAAGGATTCAACACTTAGGATTAAAGTTATACACTCCATCCTAAGAGAAGGATGCAGGCATAAGCTTAACCACAAAGCCTTGAAGCCTTTAGGGTTTAGTCCCTGATTATGAGGTGAGAAAAGGAGACTCAAAGATGACACAAAGGTGGAAGCTAAATGGGGGGACTAATCAACCCTAATTGTTAACATGCTTGGAAACCCTAGGGTTTGTGTGGTTTTTTAGAGATATCTTCAAAGAGAGCCACCAGGAAGCAGATGAAAGGATCAAGAAGTGAAGAGAAGCAAAACAACTTGCTTCACTCAAGAAGTCAAGTTGCTTGAAGGAAGAAGATGTAATAAACAGGGAGGAGCAAGCTCACTCCAATATCCATACAAACAGATATAACAATAATGTACAAAGGAGATGAAAAGGAAATGCGAGAAGTGAAGGCAAGTTCACTTCTCGGAGTACTTACCACCTGAAAAGTTAGCATGACAGAAATAAATAGAGTGAAAATGAACTTGATATTAGGGTGCAAACCGAAAACGATATGAATTATTGTACAAGTGAAAATGAACAAAAGATAACTAACTAAGTTAAAATGAAATTAATTAATGAAAAGGATTAACCAATTAACTAAAAAAAAAAAACTCTATCTTATATAAATATCTAATGAAAATGTTTTCCTCTCTTTTTTGGATTTTTTGTTTATGTAATTATTAACTGAATCTAACTAACAAAACAAATGAAATTAATTAATTACTTAGGGATGTTTTTTTTTATATATATTATTCTTGTTGAAAGAAAGAGAAATGCTAAATGACCAAAAAGAAAAAAAAAAAAAAAAAAAGCTAAAGTAATTGAAGTATTTTATTTTTTTTTTTTAAAAGAAGGGAACTAAATATATAGGACTTAATAAACTAAAAAAAGAAAAAAAACAAAACACAAGAGTTGGTAAGGGTCTAGCCCAACAAAGAAAGCCCAGGAAGGCGCTGGGTGGGTGAACACCGGTCGGGTCAAGCTGACCCGAACCCGGCCCGGCTACGCTAAAGAGAGGGGAGGAAAAGAATTAGGGTTTGGGACGCAGCCCCTCCCTCTGTTCTCATTCTTTTTCCCTTACGCTCATACTCTCAGCTTTTCAACACGCGTTCTGAATCCGAACAGCACAAATCTTTCAGAAGAACAAGACCTTAATCCTAATCCGAAAAAGCCCTAACCTAAATGCTTCGTCAAACAGCACGAATCGGAACTACTAACACCGAATCACAGGTCAATCAAACAAGGCAACAACTACAGCAATCAAAGTGAGTGAATCGACAAGTGACGAAAAGTGTAAAGAGAAAGGAGAATCTACCGAATGCGAAATTTGAAAGAAGATGCAGAAGAACAGGTATTGGCTCCCCTTTCTCTTTCGGTATAGCTTCCTTCTCTCCTCCCTTCTTTGACCTCTCAGCTTTTGTTGCTTTCCTTTGAATCGAATGGTGGCTAGGTTTGATTTCGTTTTGATTCTTTTCTGATGAAAAAAACGATTTAGGTTTTTCTGTGTTCTTTGATGCGGCTCTTCAAGGGTCTTTTTTTTTTTGATTCATGAATCTCTTTGATCTTATAGTGAAAATTAGGGTTTTAACAACCTCAATCTGGATATGTCTTCTTCTTCTTTTCCATAACAGAAATTGTCTTTGCTATTTTGGTGAAAAGTTGCCCTGCAGTCCTACTGACATTTCTGCTATAGATTTTTGTTTGTTTATGCCTGTCACTGCACCTTGCTTAACTTAGTTCTAATTGATTTTGAAATGGACTAGAATAGTTGGCTTTGAATTAGATTGGTTTCTCCTTTTTTACCGCCGTAAACTCAATTTTTTTAACTGCTAACCATGTGATATTCTTTTGAATTTTGCAGGGTCAAATACAAGAGTTCAAACACCATGTTCAAATTCTGCTGGCTGTGATAAGCATTCAGATGCTTCAAATCTCCCTGCTTCAACTTCCATAGCTTTGGTCAATGTATCTACTTTCTTTGGCAAAGCTGCTACAGTTGCTTCTTGGTTCATGGGACCAGATGGACTAGACATGTCTATCTTCATCAAAGTATGGGTGCAATCACCATCTTGCTCCATTGGACTGCAAGTTTGATTGATCTCTTCCAACTGCACCTTTGGAGATTGAGTTTTGACTTCCCTTGGTTGTTGTAATACAGGTGTTGGCGCGTCTTTTGTTGCATCAGAAGCTGAGACAGAAACTTGCCTATTCTCCAAACTGGAAATAGGAACCGACTCGTCCATTTGCACCTGGTTGGCCTTGGATGCCGCAAATATATCTACATCCCCCTTACTAGGTAGTTTCACCCTATGCTTTTTGTATAGATCCATGGCTCTCTGGAATATAGAATTATCAACTACTGGAAAGGGTGAATGTCTTGCAAGAGCGGCAGCGTATTTCTGTTGTGCCCTTGAACCATTCTTCAAGGATAGTTCAGTTCTAGCAACAACATCATTGGACACTTTCTTGCCAACATTCAGAGCACAAACACACTGGTCATACAACTCTGGCAGTACTAGGTCTTCTGAAATGTCAAGTTTGGAAAGGTAGAAGCGGGTAAAAAGAGAAGAATTGTCTTCAGGTATCAAAGTATCAGGCACCTTTTCAAAATCAGTTGTGGTCAAAGAGTTGAAAGGTACTTTTCTTGGAGAACTAACACTGGACAACTTTGTTTCAGGAGATTTTTCAAGCGATTCATCATGTTTGTGTTCATCATGAGACGCCTGGGTAGTCTGGTGAGCTACATCATTGTCAATAAGAGCAGGAACTGATTCATCTTTGCAGGCTGGTGAAGGCAGGTCTTTCTTTGAATCACTATTCTGTTCTTTCCAATTCTCTGAACCAGACTCCCATCAATGGCTTAATGGAGATGGAGAGGGGCCACATGCGTAACCTTATTTTCTCATAAATTTCGTTTAATTTGTAAGGTAACATTGCGACTTCAAAGTGTTTGTGTGAATAGGTGTTCTGGCTTCCATCTGATTTAATGGTTCTGAGGCAATGACTTTTGCTGCTAAATAAAATTCATGTTTTCACTGCTGCAAAAAAAAATGCCTTTGCTGAATTGGAATTTCAACTGGTGTCTTGTGCAGGTCATACATTCTAACGAAGTGAAAAGGTGCCTGAGCTCTAATTTTGAATCGAATCTGTTTTTTTTGCAGGAACAACACGAACTAGAGTTGAAAACGTTGCAGTATGGCTGAATAGTTGCTGGAGCTGTTGTTTGTTCAACTGTATTCAGGTTACCCTCCCAAGTTGTTTTGCCATGATAAACCAATACCAATGTTGTCATGTGATTGTAGGACTTAGGTTATTCACAATTTGTTTTGTTTGAACTTCTGAATCATGTTTTATGGATCGGTTTGTTGTAGCCCTGCATTCGGCTAGCTTTCCTATATTTGCATCCTGGACTTGTTTTGAGAATTAATCGGTGTGATATCCATATTGAAACAGGGGAGTATTGCTGCTGTTGATGAAGCTAAAGTTGCGTAAGCAGGGAAGACGTCGAAGGTTGCAACTCCGGTAACAATTACACTTGTCTCGACTTGCTTTACAAATGATGAAATTCTGTCAATTGTTTTACCAATGATGAAATTCTGTCAATTGTTTTACCAATGATGAAATTCTGTCAATTATTTTACCAATGATGAAATTCTGTCAACGTGCATTTACTGTCCTTGATAACAAACGCACGTCCGCCACAATCCTTACTAATCGTCTTGCTGCGTTGCAGATGGACATTCATGATGAAAAATCCCTTTTGCAGATGGACAAATCAATGATGCGACGCGCTTGTTGAGAAAAAGAAAACAAAACTAAGGCTAGAAGACCTTTCTCTTGCAAACAGGAACTGTACTAATAAGCTTTAAATGTATCTATGTACTAGTTCAATTGGAAACCCCTCTGTTATTGATGTAAATATTGGAAATTGTCAAAATAAGATCTATAGTCTTATGAGGATTAGCAACAATTGTTCCGAATATGTATGTCCAAGTCTTCTTGTCCAGATTATCATTTATGTAATATATATTGCTTGCACAAGCTATAAGTTTGATAACAGATCCAAACAAAAGAAATGTGCAGTTAAAAGCCAAGTCAATGTTTCTCCAGTGTTTTCCAAGGAATCCATCAAGAACTTCAAACCACTGAATAGCATGGCTTCTGAAATTAACTTTTTCTCTCTCTTTTCTTGTTCTGCATTTAACATAGAGTATGCTGATGAGGTAAGCAGTTCAGCTACCAAGTAAGCCATGGAAGAGTTGAAAAAGTATGCCAGAAAGCATTCCAAGCTGGGAAAATGAGTATGGCAACGTAAGCAGAACTTGAGCCACCTGGTTGGAAGCACAACTAAACCAAGCATCATAAGCTGAAACACCATGCCATAAGAAGTTTGATAACTTGGATTTTATGTCTTGTGGCTTTCCTTCATTTTCCATTTCTTGACAATGCACCAATCAGGATCCCAATGTCTTGCAAACTTGGAAAAATATCAATACTACCATGCTTGAGAACAATGCACCTTAACTAACACATAGCAACATAAAATGAATCATGACTCCAAACAAACGTGCATCCAAATCCAGCATAATCCAAATCCAACATGCTCCAAGTCAAACATAATACCACGAAATGCCCACGAAATGCCGTTTGAATCCGAGTCCAACACGATACCATGAAGTTTCTTTTCTCCTTTCTCTTTTTCGAAACCAATGAATCAAGTCCAATAAACCATCCTTCTTAAATTTTGAAAACGATGAACCAAAGAAAGCACACTTATCAATTTTCTTTACGAAAAAAAAAGCAACAAGTTTAACCCACAACTCATCAATTTACTGAAGATAAATTCGAAATATCTTAAAACCAACTTTGAAACTTTAATGACGCCTAATCATCAATGAGACTCCAATTGGTTGAAATGATTTGCAGGAAACGTATTTGTAAGGTCTTTGATGGGTAAGAAAAGCTGGTGTGGTACCGGCCTAAGGATCAAATCTTGGGGCATGCAACAAGTGGAGGCATAGTCGTGAAACTTGGAGATTCTTTGGTGCATTCAAAATTTAAGGCCCTGATTCATGCTTGCGTGATGATTGAAAGTCGCACTGGAATCAAACAAAAACTTGCCATGAGAATTTGCAAGTTCTTCAACTCAAGGCCATTTTGCAAAGTGGCTCGAAACTCCTCAGTCTTGTGAACTTCTGGCATCCCATATGATCAAATAAAGATCATATGCAATCAAAATGACGAAGTATACCCTTTGGTCGGGTCCTCGGGAGCCTCAGATATCCTGATTCTGTACTGACATGTTCCAGAAGTCATCCCTTGATTAGATACCCCTCCCATGGAATTTCTTCATGAAACTTGATATGCGCGGACCTCATAACCTGACCCTATTTCCACGCCAATTTCAGTTCTTGTGTTTCTTTGACATTCTTTTGACTTTGAGGGCACACAATATGATGCTTGAACATTGAAGACCTTTGGAGTGGCTCTTGAAGCTTCTGGACTGCTCGGATCACAAACCCTAGATGCAAATGACTCAAAAATGCGGTATGAGATGCCATGATTGAGATTATGTATATGAAATGATCACAAGCCATGGTGTGAATGGGTGAGGGCAAATTTGGGGTGTTTACACTTGGGGTGCTCCGGTATTGTTGGTAAAGAAGAAGGATGGAAGTATGCGGCTATGCATTGATTATCGACAGTTGAACAAGGTGACAATTAAGAACAAGTATCCGCTTCCGAGGATCGATGATTTGATGGACCAATTGGTTGGTGTGCATGTTTTTAGTAAGATTGATTTGAGATTAGGATATCACCAGATTCGTGTGAAAGAGGAGGATATTCAAAAGACGGTTTTTAGGACATGGTATGGCCATTACGAGTATTCTGTGATGCCATTCAGAGTTTCTAATGCGCGGGGTGTGTTTATGGAATATATGAATCGTATTTTTCATGAACAGTTGGATTGTTTTGTGGTTGTTTTCATCGACGACATTTTGATTTATTCTAAGTCTCAAGAGGAAAATGAAGAGCATTTAAGAATTGTGTTACTGATTTTGAAAGAGAAGCAATTGTTTGCTAAGTTGTCAAAGTGCGAGTTTTGGTTGTCGAAGGTAAGTTTTCTTGGACATGTTATTTCTAATGGTGGTATTAGTGTTGATCCATCCAAGATTGATGCGGTAATGCAATGGGAAGTTCCTAGATCAGTTACGGAGATTCGAAGCTTTTTAGGCTTGTCGAGTTATTATCGAAGGTTTATTGAAGGATTTTCAAAGTTGGCACTTCCGTTAACGCAATTGACTTTTAAGGGAAAGACTTTCATTTGGGATATTAATTGTGAAGAGAGTTTCATGGAACTTAAGAAAAGGTTAACAATGGCTCCGATTTTGATTTTGCCAAATCCGACAGAACCATTTGTGGTGTTTTGTGATGCTTCATTGTTTGGGTTAGGTGGTGTTTTGATGCAAGATGGAAAAGTTGTGGCTTATGCTTCAAGGCAATTGAAAGTTCATGAAAAGAATTATCCTACGCATGATTTGGAATTAGCGGCCGTGGTGTTTGTTTTGAAAATTTGGAGGCATTATCTTTATGGTGCAAGATTCGAAGTTTTTAGAGATCACAATAGTTTGAAGTATTTATTTGATCAAAAGTAATTGAACATGAGACAAAGGAGGTGGTTAGAGCTTTTGAAGGATTATGATTTTGGTTTGAATTACCATCCGGGTAAGGCGAATGTGGTGGCCGATGCTTTAAGTCGTAAGTTGTTACATATGTCTGCATTGATGATAAGAGAATGAGAACTTTTGGAGGATTTTAGAGACTTGAGTTTGGTTTGTGAGATGATGCCGAGGAGTGTGAGACTTGGTATGCTACATGTTACAAATGATTTTCTTGCAACCGTGTGTGAAAAGCAAAAGTTGGATTTGAAGTTTGTTGATTTGATGATAAATGAGAATGAGGATTTCAAGGTTGATAATTTTGGAGTTTTGAGATTCCGTGGTCGTATTTGTATTCCCGATGATGTGGAGTTGAAAAAGATGATATTGGAAGAGGGACACCGAAGTAACTTGAGTATTCATCTAGGAGCGATTAAGATGTATCAAGATTTGAAGAAGATCTTTTGGTGGTCCGGATTGAAGAGAGATGTAGCTCGATTTGTGTATGCGTGTTTGACTTATCAGAAGTATAAGGTGGAACATCAGAAGCCTAGTGGTTTGATGCAACCGTTGGATATTCCATAATGGAAATGGGATAGTATATCAATGGATTTTGTTACGGGATTGCCGAATACGCAAAGAGGTCATAATGCTATTTGGGTGATTGTGGATAGACTTACTAAATCAACTCACTTTATTCCGATTGATATTAGTTATCCTTTGGAGAAGTTAGCCGAGATTTATGTTTCCGTGGTTGTGAAGTTACATGGAGTTCCTAAGAGTATTGTATCGGATAGAAATCCTAGATTTACATCGAGGTTTTGGGAAAGTTTGCAAAAGGCTTTGGGTTATAAGCTAAGATTGAGTTCGGCTTACCATCCGCAAACGAACTGTAGATGTCTTGAATTGGCAGAATTTTTGACCAACAAGAAATATTGAATTCAGTTCAGAATGTCCTATCAAATGTTGGGACATTATCAAACAGAGTATATGAACTTATTTCAGGATGTCTCACCAGATGTTGGGACATTGTGTAAATGACTTAAGTTCAGTTTTTCAGGATGTCCCAACAGATGTTGAGACATCTCAAACCTGCTACCAGAATTACTTAATGTCTAACTGATCAGAGATATTTAAGGAGAGTTATCTGGAATTGATTATTGATTGATAAAAACAGAACAAGGCGCATCTGTAGGGAATGTTATATTGAGGATTCAGATTAAAAACAGAAGACCTAATTCACCTAGAATCTAGGAAGTAACAAACCCTAATTCAAGGTGGAAGCTGCATGCGCATTAGGGCTGGATCATTCTACAGAAAGCCCAAAATTACAGATACCTATTTAATGAACAGAAACTCACAGAATTGAGTAAGAATTTCAGAAGAACAAATAGGGTGTCTAGTGTTTTAATAGCAGGTGTTTTATATTGTACCACTTTATGAGCTTTTAAGCAAAAGTGCATTTGTGACTTGATTGAAACTGTGAAGTAAGATCAAGCTGTTTTGTTTGAAGTATGACTTCAATTTCATTAAACTTGTAAACAAAATCACTGTGTGATTGAGGGGGAGTGAGTAGGGTACTCTTATCTAAGTTGTGTCTTAGGTAGAAATTGCATTGGGTAGTTATTAAGTGATAGATTAAACAGGGTGGTTTAAGTCTAGAATTAATATTACTTATAGTGGATTTCCTCCTGGCTTGGTAGCCTCCAGATGTAAGTGTGGTTATACACTGAACTGGGTTAACAAACTTCTGTTTTGTTTATTTTTCTTGCTATTTAAGTTTTGGTTAAGTCTGTCAAGTGTTGGGACATCTCTTAGGACATCTCATACCTGACCACAGAATTTCAATTGGCATCAGAGCAGGCACCCTGCCTGTTTATACTGGGTGAGATCTAGGGAATACAAATTCTGTAACATGGACAGAGATATAGGGTCAGTAAATAGACCACCTATTCTGGATGGATCTAATTATGACTACTGGAAGCCAAGAATGATTGCATTCTTAAGATCACTTGACAACAGGGCATGGAGAGCAGTCAACATTGGATGGGATTATCCTGTCCAAGATACCAAAGATGGATCAAAAGTGCTGAAACCTGAAGAAGAATGGAGTAAGGAAGAAGAAGATTCAGCACTAGGCAACTCAAAGGCCTTAAATGCTTTATTCAATGGCATTGATAGGAACATCTTCAGACTTGTTCATCATTGTGAGCTAGCCAAAGATGTGTGGGATACTCTCAAAACAACTCATGAAGGAACATCAAAAGTAAAGATGTCAAGACTTCAACTTCTCACCACCAAGTTTGAAAACTTGAGAATGAAGGAAGATGAGACAGTTCATGAATTCTACATGAACATTTTAGAAGTAGCCAATACTTCTGGAGCTTTGGGAGAAAAGATGACTGATGAAAAGCTTGTAAGAAAAATCCTCAGATCTTTGCCAAAAAGATTTGACATGAAAGTCACAGCAATAGAAGAAGCTCAAGACATATGCTCTATGAAAGTTGAAGAACTCATTGGTTCCCTTCAAACTTTTGAGATGGGAATGAATGACACAAATGTTAAAAAGAACAAAAGCATAGCCTTGGTGTCAAATACTGATGAAGAAGAAGATGATGAATCAGAAAATGATAAAAGCTTATCAGACAACCTTGCTATGCTTGGAAGACAATTCAAACAGATTCTCAGAGGAATGGAAGGCAAATCCAAACCCAATGGAAGATACACAAACTCTTCTGAGAACAAGAGACCTTATGATGCTAACAGAAGGTCAAATTATGCTGAAAAGACCAGTCAAGAAAAAGGAGTCAAATGCCATGGATGTGAAGGATATGGACACATCAGGAATGAATGTCCTACCTACTTAAAAAGGCAAAAGAAAGGACTCTCTGTGACCTGGTCTGATGAAGACTCAGGAGGTGATTCAGAAGAAGAATCAGCTAAGCATATCACTGCTTTAGCTGGATTATGTGAGTCTGAAAGTGAATCCAGTGATGGAGAACTTACTTATGAAGAACTTGAGCAAGCATTCAAAGATCTATACAAAAGAAGCTCTGAAATATGCAGTGAGGTTATAAAGCTAAAGAAGCAGAATAAGGCATTAGAAGATGAAAAAGCAAGTGATCAAGAGATCATTGACACCTTGAAAAGTGAAGTAAGTCTTCTCAACTCCAAGTTGGAACATATGTTCAAATCTGTTAGAATGTTGAAAAGCAGCTCAAATACACTGGATGTTATTCTCAACAACAATAAGCACTCAGGGGATAAAAGTGGACTGGGATTTAACAGAGTACATAAAGATGAAGCTAGCTCTAGCAGAACAACTTCAAAATCCATACAGTCAAACAAGATGTCCCAACAGATGCTTCAACATCAGGAAAAGAACACAAAGTCAAACATAATGTTCCAACAGATGTCTCAACATTCTGGAAAGAACAAAATGAAGAAGAAGTATCAAAGATGGAGATGCCATCACTGTGGAAGATTTGGACATATCAAACCTCATTGTTATAAGCTGCATGGATATCTAAATCAGATGTATCAGCAACCTTCCAAGAATAAAATAGAAGTTAACAAGAAAGTGCTGCATAAACATCAAAGAAATCAACAACCTCCTAAGCAGAAGACAGAAGTCATCAAGAAGGTATGGAGACCAAAAGCTAGCACTGAGGCTGATCAAAGCTACAAGAACAAGATCAACAATCAAGCTTGGAGATCAGCTGATGAACAACACACAGGGCAGAGGAATCAAAAGAAATCTCAACTCAAATGGTCAAAGAAAAGTACTGCATATATAACACATACATCACTAAGAGTATCAGCTAAAGAAGACTGGTACTTTGACAGTGGATGTTCAAGACACATGACTGGATTGAAGAATCTGCTAGTAAACTTAAAGTCACATTCATCCAGGTATGTAACCTTTGGAGATGGAGCTAAAGGAGAAATCAAGGGAGTTGGGAACTTGGATTGTCAAGATGTTCCAAGACTAGATGATGTGCTGCTAGTTAAAGGTTTAACTGCTAACCTGATCAGCATAAGTCAACTATGTGATCAAGGGTACAGTGTAAACTTTACCAAAACTGAATGCATAGTGACTAACAAAGAACAAGAGGTTGTCATGAGAGGAGCCAGATCTAAAGACAACTGTTACATGTGGGAATCCCAAAACCTCAGTCTCACTTCAACTTGTTCTTTAGCTAAAGAAGAAGAAGTGAAACTATGGCACCAAAGACTAGGTCATCTTCATTTCAGAGGCATAAAGAAGATAATATCTATGGATGCTGTAAGAGGTATTCCTAAACTGAAGATTGATGATGGCAAAATATGTGGTGAATGTCAAATAGGCAAGCAAACCAAGATGTCCCATCCAAAGCTCCAACATCTGACAACTTCCAAAGTTTTGGAACTTTTGCATATGGATCTGATGGGACCTATGCAGGTTGAAAGCCTTGGTGGTAAGAGGTATGCCTATGTTGTGGTTGATGACTTTTCAAGATATACATGGATAAATTTCATCAAAGAAAAGTCTGATGTATTTGATGTATTCAAAGAATTATGTCAAAGATTACAAAGGGAAAAATCCAGCTGTGTGATCAGAATAAGAAGTGATCATGGAAAAGAATTTGAGAACCAAAAGTTCTTAGATTTCTGCTCTTCAGAAGGAATCAATCATGAATATTCTTCACCAATCACTCCTCAACAGAATGGGATTGTTGAAAGGAAGAATAGAACTATTCAAGAATCAGCAAGAGCTATGATCCTTGCTAAAAAGTTACCTCTGTACTTCTGGGCTGAAGCTATGAACACTGCCTGTTACATCCATAACAGAGTTACTTTAAGGAAAGGAACTTTGTCCACAATATATGAAGTCTGGAAGGGCAGAAAACCCACAGTTAAGTACTTCCATGTATTTGGAAGTAACTGTTATATTCTGGCAGATAGGGAGCAAAGAAGAAAAATGGATCCTAAAAGTGATGAAGGGATTTTCCTTGGATACTCCATAAACAGCAGAGCATATAGAGTATTTAATTCTAGAACCAAGGTTATCATGGAGTCCATAAATGTGATAATTGATGATGCTCCTACATATGTCCCAGAAGATGTTGGAACATCTGCTGATATCAAGATTGAAGCTGAAGAAAAGAATGATCATTATAACTTCACTCAAACTGATACAAGGACAGAAGAATCCAGCAAACCTCCCTCCATCAGAATACAGAAGGATCATCCCAAAGATTTGATAATTGGTGATCCCAACAGAGGTGTAAGCACTAGATCAAGAGAAGTGATTTCAGGTTCTTGTTTTGTTTCCAAAATAGAACCTAAAAACATCAAGGAAGCTCTTACTGATGAATACTGGATTTGTGCTATGCAAGAGGAATTAGGTCAATTCACAAGGAATGAAGTGTGGAATCTTGTTCCTAGACCTGATGACATAAATGTGATTGGAACAAAATGGGTGTATAAGAACAAGTCAAATGAACAAGGAGTTGTTACAAAGAACAAAGCTAGACTTGTAGCTCAAGGATACACTCAAATTGAAAGAGTAGACTTTGATGAAACCTTTGCACCAGTAGCAAGGCTTGAATCAATCAGACTACTTTTGGGAATTGCTTGTATCTTAAAGTTCAAGCTATTTCAAATGGATGTGAAAAGTGCCTTTTTAAATGGATATCTTAATGAAGAGGTATATGTAGAACAGCCTAAAGGATTTGTTGATCCAAGCTGTCCAAATCATGTATACAAACTAAAGAAGGCACTTTATGGTTTGAAGCAAGCTCCAAGGGCATGGTATGAAAGACTGACCACATTTCTTATCAAGCAAGGGTACAGAAAAGGTGGAATTGACAAAACCCTGTTTGTTAAAGATGAAGAAGGAAATGTCATGATTGCTCAAATATATGTTGATGACATTGTCTTTGGTGGGATGTCTGACAGGATGGTCAAACATTTTGTCAAGCAGATGGAATTTGAATTTGAAATGAGCCTAGTAGGAGAGTTAACCTACTTTCTTGGTCTGCAAATAAAGCAAATGGAAGACTCAATGTTCATTTCCCAAAGCAAGTATACCAAGAACATAGTCAAGAAATTTGGAATGGAAAATGCCACTCATAAGAGAACTCCTGCCCCCACACATTTAAAGCTGACTAAAGATGAAAAGGGTGAGAATGTAGATCAAAGCTTATACAGAAGCATGATTGGAAGCTTGTTATACTTGACTGCTAGCAGACCTGACATAGCATTTGCAGTAGGTGTATGTGCAAGATATCAAGCTGATCCAAAAGTCAGTCATCTCAATCAAGTCAAGAGAATTTTTAAATATGTTAATGGTACTTGTGACTATGGCATAATGTACTTTCATGGTTGCAAACCAATTCTCACTGGCTTCTGTGATGCTGATTGGGCTGGAAGTGCTGATGACAGAAAAAGCACTTCAGGAGGATGCTTCTTTCTAGGAAACAATTTGATTTCTTGGTTCAGTAAGAAACAAAATTGTGTATCCTTATCTACAGCTGAAGCTGAATATATAGCAGCTGGCAACAGTTGTTCTCAGTTGGTTTGGATGAAGCAAATGCTCACTGAGTACAATGTCCCACAGGATGTCATGACATTGTACTGTGACAACTTAAGTGCAATAAACATATCAAAGAATCCTATCCAACATAGCAGGACCAAGCATATTGATATCAGACATCATTTCATCAGAGATCTTGTAGAAGAAAAGGTGATTTCATTGGAACATGTAGCTACAAATCTGCAGTTAGCTGATATCTTTACCAAAGCATTGGATGCTACACAATTTGAGAACTTAAGGGGCAAACTGGGAATCTGTTTATGTGATATTTAGCAGTTAATGAGATGTGCCAACATGTCATATGACATTGTATGGCATAAGTTCCAGATGGCAAAACCAGTCTGGACAAGAACCTTGGGAATTCCATTCCTAATAATTTTCAATGTAACGGCTACTTATTTAGTAACTGTTTATAATCAGCTATCAAGATTCTCATCATACTATCACAAGCGAATCACATTAACTAGCTGTACTTCAGAAATCATCAACCCTAAAGCTCTTCATCCATCTTCCTTAACAATGTCTCAAAACCCTAACACTCCTGAAGAAGTTCTCAACAAAGAAGACGTAGTTCATGCAACTCCCATCTCTGTGGTACCAATGAAATCAACCCCATTGGACGAACTCAGAGGAAGTGCTTCTCATGCTAAAAAGCCAAGAACCCCTAAAAGAGCTAAAGATCAAGTCTGCAGCAAATCCAAAGGAGGCATTCCTTCTCCAGCAAACGTGCCTCCAAAATCTTCTCACTATGTGGATGCTTCCATCAAGGAGATAGTCAACAAGATTCTTTTTGAACAGAGAGTGGTTAGTGGGATTTCTATTCCTCTGAACACCATGCCTGCACCTCAAGAAGAACAAGCTCAAGCTGCAGAGGACACTCCTGTTCAACAGGATGTCCCAATAGATGTTGGAACATCTGAAGATGAGAAAAAGAACTCAGCTGATGCTGATATTGAACAAACTGAGGACCGGAAAAAGGCCTCAAATGAAAGTAATGAAGAAGTCTATGAGGATCAGACCAAAGCCTCAAATGAAGATCAAATCTCTGCTGATCAACCAGCTGAAGAGGAGACTGCTCAATCTCCTCCAGTGGTGAACCTGGAACAGGACTCTGATACAGAGATCATAGCCTCTGTTAGACCTAGCATAGCCAAAAGGCTCAAGTCCAGGAAAGGAAAGATGCAAGCTGAACCTGAAATTCCTGAGAAGAAGAAAGCTACACCAAAGAAAGGCAAAGCTAAAGCTGCCTTTGGTCCAACAAAACAATGGAGTAAAGTCCAAACCCAGAAGAGGAAAGCTGTTACCCCATCAGACTCAGATGTTGAATCAGATGTCCCAACATCTCCTCCCAAGAAGAAACCAGCACCATCTAGGGCTTCAACTACTGTTCCAGAAGCTCCCTTGGACAACATCTCATTCCATCTTGTCTCCAGTGTTAACAGATGGAAGTTTGTGTACCAAAGAAGGGTTGCCCTTGAAAGAGAACTGAGCAGTAATGCACTGGAGTGCACTGAACTGATTGATCTCATCTCTGTTGCAGGCCTCTTCAAAACAGTCTCAGATCTCTCTCCCTGCTATGAACTTCTTGTCAAAGAATTCATTGTTAATCTTCAGGAGGATTGTGCCAATGGTAAGTCCTCTGAATTTAGAAAAGTCTTTGTTAGAGGTAGGTGTGTAGAGTTCTCTCCTCTGATCATCAATCAATACCTAGGAAGAGAAACAGATGGACCAAATGAGCTAGGTAAAACAGATAACCAAGTGTGCAAGGTTATCACTGCAAACCAGGTCAAGGCATGGCCTGTTAAAGGAAAGCTCTCAGTGAGCATGTTAACAAGAAAATATGCCATGCTGAACAGGATTGGTACAGCAAACTGGGTGCCTACCAACCACACATCTTCAATATCCACTGGTCTGGCCAGGTTTATCTATGCTGTGGGAACTCAGACTAAGCTGGATTATGGTGCTTACATTTTTGATCAGACCTTGAAGCATGCCAGCTCTTCTGCAACAAAGCTGCCAATAGCTTTTCCCTCTTTGCTATGTGGTATAGTTCTAAGTCAATACCCTGGGATTCTCACTGAGAAGGACACAGTCTGCAAGAGAGAAAGCCCCCTGGCATTTCACTACAAACTGTTCCTCAGTCATCATGCAGCAGATGTTGAAGCACCTTCTGGGACATCTGCAGGTCCTTCAACTGCTAAGACTCCAATCTCCAAGAAGGCATTAATTGCTGAACTCAAGAGCACTTGCAAAGAGCTTGAAGCTAGAAAGCAGAAACTTGAGGAAATCATTCAAAGGCTGGAGAGTGAAGGAGATCAGAAAGCTGCATCTGATGAAGAAACTGCCTCTGATGAAGAAACTGAAGCTGATGAAGAAACTGAAAGTGAGGAGTCTGAGTGATCATTGTATGTGAGGCAAATTGTAATGACAGCACTGCATTGTATTTCTGGATTAGTGTCTTTGGCCCCATAATTTGTGTCTAACAAGGGGGAGAACAACAACAACAAATTGTATTGCTGTTTAATTATGAATGAAAAATCTGTTTGTTTAAGTCTGAACTGAATCAGTGTGTTTTGATAAATATTTATGTTGCAACAAGACTGGATACATATATGTTTGAGGGGGAGTAATCTCAAATATGAATCAACAGAAAAGTAATGTTATACTCTAATAAAAAGAACTTCTGCTGCACTCTGAAAACCAGAAAAGATGTTAGCCAAAAATTAGCCAAAGGGGGAGTTTGTAGATGTCTTGAATTGGCAGAATTTTTGACCAACAAGAAATATTGAATTCAGTTCAGAATGTCCTATCAAATGTTGGGACATTATCAAACAGAGTATATGAACTTATTTCAGGATGTCTCACCAGATGTCGGGACATTGTGTAAATGACTTAAGTTCAGTTTTTCAGGATGTCCCAACAGATGTTGAGACATCTCAAACCTGCTACCAGAATTACTTAATGTCTAACTGATCAGAGATATTTAAGGAGAGTTATCTGGAATTGATTATTGATTGATAAAAACAGAACAAGGCGCATCTGTAGGGAATGTTATATTGAGGATTCAGATTAAAAACAGAAGACCTAATTCACCTAGAATCTAGGAAGTAACAAACCCTAATTCAAGGTGGAAGCTGCATGCGCATTAGGGCTGGATCATTCTACAGAAAGCCCAAAATTACAGATACCTATTTAATGAACAGAAACTCACAGAATTGAGTAAGAATTTCAGAAGACCAAATAGGGTGTCTAGTGTTTTAATAGCAGGTGTTTTATATTGTACCACTTTATGAGCTTTTAAGCAAAAGTGCATTTGTGACTTGATTGAAACTGTGAAGTAAGATCAAGCTGTTTTGTTTGAAGTATGACTTCAATTTCATTAAACTTGTAAACAAAATCACTGTGTGATTGAGGGGGAGTGAGTAGGGTACTCTTATCTAAGTTGCGTCTTAGGTAGAAATTGCATTGGGTAGTTATTAAGTGATAGATTAAACAGGGTGGTTTAAGTCTAGAATTAATATTACTTATAGTGGATTTCCTCCTGGCTTGGTAGCCTCCAGATGTAAGTGTGGTTATACACTGAACTGGGTTAACAAACTTCTGTGTTGTTTATTTTTCTTGCTATTTAAGTTTTGGTTAAGTCTGTCAAGTGTTGGGACATCTCTTAGGACATCTCATACCTGACCACAGAATTTCACGAACGGTTAAACCGAGAGGACGATTCAATCGTTGGAGGATTTGTTGCATGCTTGTGGGCTAGAGAAAGGTGGTGTTTGGGATAGTTATTTAGCGTTGATTGAGTTCACCTACAATAACAGTTTTCATTCGAGTATATGTATGGCACCATTTGAGGCTTTGTATGGTCGGAGATGTCGAACACCTTTGTGTTGGCATGAAACCGTAGAAAGAACGGTAGTTGGACCGGAGATGGTACAACAGACGACAGAAAAGGTGAAGTTTATTCCGGAGAAAATGAGAGCTTCTCAAAGTAGACAAAAGAGTTATCATGACAAGAGAAGGAAAGATCTTGAGTTTCAGAAAGGTGACCATGTGTTTTTGAGAGTTACACCGGTTACGGGTGTGGGTCGTGCTTTGAAGTCGAAGAAGTTGACTTCTCGTTTTATTGGGCCGTATCAGATTACTGCACGAGTTGGTGTTGTGGCTCACTATATGGCGTTGCCTCCGAACCTTTCGAATTTGGATGATGTGTTCCATGTTTCGCAACTTCGGAAGTATGTTCCGGATCCGTCACATGTTATTCCTATGGACGAGGTTGAAATAAGAGATAACCTTACGGTAGAAGCTTTGTCGGTTAAGATTTTGGACCGTGAAATCAAGAAGCTAAGAGGCAAGGATATTGCACTTGTGAAAGTGGCGTGGGGAGGCACTGCAGAAGGCAATATGACTTGGGAATTAGAGAGTGGGATGCGCGAGTCGTATCCGGAGTTGTTTGAATCAGGTAATATTTTCGAGGACGAAAGTTTCTAAAGCGAGGGAGAGTTGTAACGCCCCGATTAGATTATTTCCCAATTTTGTTGAGTCTTTTATTTTATTTGAATGATAATTATATTATTTGTGAAATTGATATGATAATATGATATGTTGATGTGTTAATGTGATTTTACCGTTTTGTGAATTTTCGGGTAGAATTAGATTAGAGGGTATTTTAGATATTTACTAATTAATGATAAATTAGAATTTGCGTAGAATTATTATTTTGTGAGAAAATGATATTTGGTGGAAAAGAGAAGAAAATGAGTTAAGTGTAGAAATAGTTAGTAAGAGATAAAGATAGAAAGAAAAAGATATAAGAGTGGAAAGAATAGAAAGAAAGAGAGATAGAAAGAAAAAGAAGAGAAAGAAAAGGAAGAGAAGAGAAAAGAAGAGAAAAGAGGAAAAGTTGGAAAATCATCAAGATTGCTCCTAGGAATCGAAACAACCGGGTAAGGGTGATAAACATTGTTATCTTAACCTTGTATGTGATTATGTATGTATGAAAATGATTGGGGTTTTGTTTTGGTGAAGTTTAGAGAGAATGAAATGTTAGGGTTTTGATGAAAATGTGAGAAAATTGGTAGATTAATCGGTTAGAACTTGTTATAATCGAAGTATGATAGTTTATGCATGTTAGTAGTCATGTTTGTGGATGTTTGTTGAAGTTTGATGGAATTTTTGAGGGTTTTGGACAACTATCGCGTAACTAAGTTGCTGCAGAATCTTAGTGTTCGCTCAGCGAGCAAAACGTCGCACAGTGAGATTTCCAGGGATTTCCTCGCTCAGCGAGCGAGGAGGTCGCTCAGCGAGCCTGGAGGGTTTTTGGGAGTTTTGCGTTTTAATTCATAACTTTTGTTTCGGTTATCCGTTTTAGGCGTTCCTTATATCAAATCGAAGCTAAAAACGTATAGAAACTAATGATGCTAAAAAATGTAATTTTTATCCGACTTTTTCCCAAATTTTCCGATAAAGTGTAAATGAGTTAATTATGGAAATGTGGGTTTTATGTGATGTTGTGGCCGTTTGGAAAATGAATACATTGCTTGAATTGAATGCCAATGTATGCTAATTGAATGAGTTGAGTGCATGATTATGTTGTGAATAATGTATGCATTTTCAAGAATGTTGTGTGTCATTTTGCATGTGAAGCTTAATGTATGCATTCTTTTGTTGCGGGATTCTTTGTGAATCCGTTGTAGCATTGTGTGCTCATGTGGAGTGTGAGCGATGACTACAACACGATCGTGTGCCCATGTGGGGTGTGAGCAATCGGATTGTGTGCCCGTGTGGGGTGTGAGCAATCCATAAACATTGTGTTCCCGTGTGGGGTGTGAGAAATTGGTGATTTATTCACATTGATTGTGTGCCAGTGTGGGGTGTGAGAAATCGGATTGTGTGCCCATGTGGGGTGTGAGCAATCCATAAACATTTTGTGCCCATGTGGGGTGTGAGAAATGGGTAAACATCGTATGCCCGACGGCGAGTTACTTTAGGTAACGAGCGATGGTTCCAATTAGTTCCTGAGTGAACTTGATGATGATTGAGTCGGTACCGCATTGCATTTGCATAGAGCCGTGAGTCGGTCTCTATGATTTGCATTTATCATCTAAATTGTGAATTGGTGAAATAAACATGAATATATATATATATATATATATATATATATATATATATATATATATATATATATATATATATATATATATATATATATATATATATATATATATATATATATATATATATATATATATATATATATATATATGTTTATATGGAGATGAAAGTATGTATTGATGAAAACATACTTGAGTATATATGTATGTGTGGATATATATATATATATATATATATATATATATATATATATATATATATATATATATATATATATATATATATATATATATATATATATATATTTATATACATTGAAGTGTATATGTGGGAATAAACATGAATGATGTATGTTTATGTGATGTGAATGAAGTGGTGAAAGTATGCATGATAAGTATGCTTGAGGTTATGTATGTTGGAGATGATTTGTGGTGAGAACATGTGTTATGTGTATTTTATATGTTGAGATATATAATTATATACAATTTTATTATGATAATGTTTCTCACCCTTCTGCTGTTTTATGATGCTCTATGAGGCATTTCAGAGTAGGTTGTTGGAGGTCTTTTTGTGAAGCTTGTCTTCATTATTTTGGTCGATCGGCTCTGATATGTAGAACCGGGTAGCTAGGGTCAGCCTGATGCCTTTTGCGATACATTTTGTATATGTATTTTGGTGATGAATGTTTTATGTAAACATGAAATATTTGGTGAATCAAACTTGATGATATATATATATATAAGTATATAAGTTTGATGTTATTAATTGATAGTTTCCGTTGTTATTTGAATCTTTTGAATACGAGTGTAAGGATGAAATCCTTCTGTTGCAAGTTACCTCATTTGTTGCATATCTTTAAATGAGCAGGTGTTGTATGTTTTAATTTCAGTGTTGATGTGACATGCCTCTTTTATACCATGTTTCAAATATACTCTGATGAAATTTTTATTATGTGCCTAAATGATTTAATTGATTATTTGAGGGTATAGAAAGGGGGTGTTACAGCTTATGTGTTGGAAAGTAAAGGAAATTGGAAGGAACTTTTGCCATTGATAGAATTCTCTTACAATAACAGTTACCATGCGAGCATCGGAATGGCTCCGTATGAGGCTTTGTATGGAAGAAAGTCTAGAACACCGTTGTGTTGGGCGTAAGTGGGTGAAGATAGGATTTTAGGACCCAAAATTATTCAAGAGACTACGGAAAAGATTTAGATGATTTAAGAAAAGATTAAGCAAGCCCAAGATCGTCAGAAGAGTTATGCTGAAAATCGAAGGAGACCTTTGGAATTTGATGAAGGTGATCATGTGTACTTGAAAGTTACTCCGAGATTGAGATTGAAAGGACCGTTTAAGTCGTGCAAGTTAAGTCCGAGATATGTATGACTATATCAAATCTTAGAAAGGATTGGTGGAGTTGCTTACATATTGGCCTTACCACTCTCTCTATCTGAAATGCATGATGTTTTCCATGTATTCCAACTTCGTAGATTCGTTCCTGATCCTCTTCAGCCTATTCTTCCGGATTCTATCGAGATAGAAACAGATTTAAATCTTGAACCCCAACTGAGTCGTATTGTTGGAAGATAAACCAAGGTATTAAGGAACAAAGAGATTCCACTTGTTAAGGTACAATGGGATGTAACTGTATACACATAATTTTGTCATCATGGGTTTTAATAAATGAGAGCCCTAGCAATTGGTAGCTTCGTTAGCTATTCTTCCACAAGGCACCATTATTCGAAATTGGCATTTCACAGTACTCCTCATTTTATTATGCTTTGAGCAATGATGTACGTAGCTGTGAAGATATTCGACAGAATATGATCACTCTTTCTTCCAAACATGTCCAGAATATTGAGAAGGTTTGTGATGATTTGGTTCATGATATAACGAACAGTTGTCTGTCAAAAGACCGGATGAGTTGCCAGTTATAAAGTTCTTCACATCACTACGAAGAAGTCTTCTCGTGTTTTCGACGAGAGATATGAAGGCAAGGATTCGACGAAGGAGACGCTAGGACTATTTGAATTTCAAATGAATTCGACATGACGAGAAGATACTTCGTTTCGCCAGTTAAAGGGAAGTTGTAATACGAATAACAACCTCGCTTGGTAGAAGATACGTGAAGGATTCTTAAAGATTAATAGCATGCAACACGCCAAGTGGTGAATTCTTAGGAATTGACCGTTATTTGACGGTTATTTTATTTGTATATAAATATGATAGTTTTACTTTGTGTAAGGGGTGTGAAATTCTGTACAACATTCCTGTGAAAATTACTCTAATACTCGTGTGTAAGAGAAAAGAGAATTGTCTGGAAAATGTACGTGTAAACACCATTTATCTTTCAGTTATAAGAATTTAGATTTTCCTTTATTCCTTGTTCAAGTTTATGCTTTTTTTTTACTTTTCAAGCAATTTACTTTCAAGCGAGTTTATATTCCATAAATCCTTTAAATACAAACTTTAAGTCCTTTTGTTAGTTTATTATACAAACACATCTACACTTCAATATAAACAGGAATGACTTTGTTAGAAATCGTTCGACAGAACATACAAGAAAACCAGTAAAATTTGTACATTAAGAAACAAACCATAAGAATTTAGCACATGTGTCCTAGGACTTGTGTGGTTGGTCCTACAAGTAACCCATTTCCAAGGAATTGGTAACCCAGAGGTTGTTCACCAAAAACACAAGCGAACAGTAACGCATTTGAGAGTTGCTACGTGGGAGTGGGAATCGGAGAAGCGAGAATCATATCCTCACCAGTTCAGGTAATCTTTTAATTCGAGGACGAATTTCGAATTAAGGGGGGGGGGATGTAATACCTCGTAATTTATTTAATGCTCTGAATAATATTATTTGATATTAATAAGGTTTCGGATTACTCTAAAAGATTTTAGCGGAAATAATTAGAGCAATCTATGGGATTTCATTTTATTAACTAATATTAGCTGACTATGAGATTTTATAAAATTATGGATTAATAGACATTTTTGGATACTCTCTATTTGGACCCGTCGGTAGGAAAAATATGTTTTCATTTTAAGACCTAAGTCTTCTTTCTTTGTTTTTCTAAAAATAGAAATATAGAGAGAAGAAGAAGAGAAAAAGGGAGAGAAAGAAGAAGAAGAGAAAATCTTGAAGAAGAAGAAGAGAGATCTTGATCTTGTAGCTTCCACCATCCTTTCATCACTCAATCTTCTCCAATCTTCTTACTAGAGGTGGGTTCATAGCTAGAAACATTTTCTTTTAGTTTTGGGTGAGTTTTAGAGCTTATGAGTTTTAGGGCTTTCTATGGAAAAATCTTAGAATTGGTAGATTAAACGGTTAGAAATTGATGAAAATGCTTGAGTATTTTGTCTTTAGGTATAGGAACATAGTTATGGCTCGTTTGTGATGTTTGGTAATGTTTTGAAGTGGTTTTGGAAGTTCTGATATGTTAAAAATGTGTTATTATTGGATTCTGGTTTCGGTTAACCGGTTAACCCAGGGCGTTAACTGGTTAACGCTGTTGCGTTTTGGCTTCTGTGTTTCTGGTTTGGTTCGGTTAACCTAGGGCGTTAACCGGTTAACGCTGTAGCCTAGGGGAAAATTATTTAATTCCAAACTTTGTAAATTTATAACTTTTTACTTGATTATCCGATTTAAGTGTTCTTTATACCATTTAAAAGCTAAAATTATGTACTATCACATGATGCCGAGAAATATTATTTTCACCCGACTTTTACTCGACTTTTCCGATAAATCATAATTATGTTAAGTTAGGGAATTTTTGAACTAAAGGAAATGAAAGGTATAACTTGTGAGGTAGTTAGGATTACCCTAGGTTGATGTGAATTAATTTAGAGACATGACAATGCTTAGACACCGATACCTGATTTAGTATCCCCGTGTTTAGTAGTTGTGAGTGGATAGTGGTTTTGTTCCCATCGCGTTAAAATCCTAATTTAATTACGTTTAGCGCGTGTCGAGGTCCCATGAGGCGGGACGGCCGGGGAGACATAAATAATTCGTGGATTCGAATCCCTTAATGGATGACCGTGACCCGTACTTGTCTGGTGTGGTTGGGCAGGGAAAGTTATCCATTAGGATAAGTAACGAGTGACCCGTGTCGAGATCTCCGTGTGTGGGATGGCCGGGGAAAGTTACTTTGTGGCAAGGTACCGTGACCCATACTGAAGTGCCCTGGTGTGGCTAGGCGGGGAAAGTTATCTATACATTGAGGATTGAGTGACTCGTACTCGTATGCTATGGCTGGGCGGGGAAAGATGCCTCAAAGCACCTTGTGTGTGCTCCATTTTTTTTTACTTTGTGTCTCTAATTTTATGAGGAACTCGAAGTCTAGGTCCTCCCCCGACTTAAGTAGTATCTAGTTCGAACCTTTTAGAGCCGTGGGAACTCTAAGATAGGGAACTCACTGAGATGTTTTATCTCACTCCATGTTGATGTTGTTATTTCAGGTACTTCAGGTTCCGCAAAGGTTAAAGATAAGGTGACTTGATTATATTTGCTTGTTTGGTGGCTTTTCTTCCGCTGTGGACTTTTGAGATCTTCGGATCTAGTTCTTAGAATTTTTATTTTGTGAACATCTTGTATCATTTATAGCCTTTTGTACTAGTACCTTATGTTGTAGTGGCTATATTTATGCAATGTGTTGCTAAGAACTTATTATATTTCAATACCAAACTTGAATTTATATTTGAGAAATATGCTTTGATGTATGTCTTTTATATATGGGTATTACAAGTGTTATGTTGGGAATGTTGAAGATTAACAATGATTTTCTAGACAGTATCAGAGAGGCTCAGAAGTTATATGTGAAATTAGTAGATTCGATGGTAGGAATCGATCAGTAAAAGAATAATGATTTCAAGTTAGATGCGCAAGGTGTGTTGAGATTCCGGGATCAAATTTGTATCCGTGATGATGCCTAGATAAAGAATGTGATTCTTGAAGAAAGTCGTAGAAGTAAGTTGAGTATTCATTTGGGCGCTACGAAAATGTGTCAAGATTTGAAGAATTTGTTTTGGTGGCCTGGGATGAAGAACGGTGTAGCAAGTTTTGTGTATGCATGTTTACCTTGTCAGAAGTCGAAAGTTAAACATCAGAAGCCTACAAGGTTGATGCAACTGTTAGAAGTTCCAGAATGGAAATATGATAGCATTTCAATGGACTTTGTTATGGGATTACCTAATAATTTAAAGGAACATGATTCAATTTGGGTGATTGTTGATAGGCTTACGAAGTCGGCTCATTTTATTCCTATTAACATCAGTTTTCCAGTATCTAAGTTGGTGGAAATTTATACAAGAGTAATTGTAAAGTTGCATGGTGTTCCTTTGTGTATTGTTTCAGATAGAGACTCGAGGTTTTCTTTTGATTTTTGGAAGAGTTTGCAAGAGGTGTTGGGTTCTAATTTGAGGTTAATTTCAGCATATCATCCTCAGACGGATGGTCATACAAAGACAACTATTAAGTCATTGGAGGATTTGTTGAGAGCATGTATTCTTGAATAGGGAGGTTCGTAGGATGCTTATCTTCCATTGATAGAATTCAAGTATAATATCAATTACCATTCTAGTATTGGAATGACACCTTTTGAAGCATTGTATGGTTGGAGATGTAGGACTCCTTTATGTTGGCATGAATCTGGAGAAAGTGTAGTGCTTGGACCTAAGATTGTTCGAGAGACTACTGAGAAGGTGAAGTTAATTTGAGAAAATATGAAGACTTCCCAAAGTAGGCAGAAGAATTATCATGACAAGCGAAGGAAAGATTTAGAATTTGAAGTTGGTGATCATGTATTTTTGAGAGTTACACCTGTAACCGGTAATGGGCATGCATTGAAATCTAAGAAGCTCACTCCTCATTTTATTGGTCCGTATCAGATTTTGGATAGAGTTGGAGATGTTGATTATCGAGTTGCTTTACCGCCTAATCTTTTGAATTTTCATGATGTGTTTCATGTGTCTCAACTTCAGAAGTACATTTCAGATCCATCTCATGTGATTAGTATGGATGATGTGCAAGTACGAGATAATCTTACTATAGAGACGATGCCTGTACAGATCGCGGATCGTGAAATGAAGACTCTAAGAGACAAAGAGATTGTGTTGGTGAAGGTAGTCTGGTTGGGAGCTGCCGGAGAGAGTATGATGCGGGAATCTTATCCCGAGTTGTTTGAACAAGGTAAGATTTTCTAGGACAAAAATATTCTAAGTGAGGGAGAGTTGTATGTCATGTTTACTGAATTTATTATTTAATTAAATATTTTTGTATTATGTTGTTTAGTTAAGTGTTGAAGTTGTCGAAAAGTTGATTTAGGTTGTGTTGTGGTTCATTGAATTAAATTAAGTTGATTAAGTTGTAGAGCTGTTAGTAGAATGAAACTAGTATTGTTAGTGGGCTTGATTGTGAATAGAAGTAGAAAAGTGTGGGGGTGTATAAATTAGACCCATTAGAATAATTAAGATTAATTAAACCATAAGTTAATTAGATTATAAGAAAAATAGGTTATCAGTAAGAGAAATACAAGAAGTTTAGAGAGAACGTGGAAGTTGCAAAGTTGTAGAGGAAAAGAGGCAACAACTAGGTTTTAACCGGAGAGTTAGAGTCGCCTTCAATCCAAGTTAAGGGTGGGGTTTTGACTCTATAATTGGGATGTATGATGAAAAAATGTGGGATTTGGTATTATAAATTGCTTTGTCAGTATGTTGTGTTATTTTGGTTGAATAACAAAATTGATTAGTGTTGTTGAATTAGTCGTAGATTTATTAATTTGTGTTGATTGTGTATGTATTTGTTGTGTTGTTGTTGTATTGTGTATTAATATTGACTAGAAGAGTTAGTGGATACTGAACATAAGAGAACACAGAGACAGAGAAGAAGAATGAGAGAAACAGAGAACACAAGTTTTTGGAAGGGGGACGATCGTCCCAAATGCATGAGTCCGTCCTGAGGAAGTGACGCCTGTCACCCTCATGTTACGACTGTCACAACATCACAAGTGTGACGATGGTCATGGAAGTGTGACGATGGTCACACGGGTCTGAGGCATTTTTCTTGTTCTATATTGTGGTTTCTGTCCTGTGGTTGAGGACTGTCTGTTGGGCATAATTAAACTTAGTAAGTATTTTGCAGAAACATAATTATTGAACTGAATAATCATTTTCCAGAAACTTTAATTAATTGAGGTATTTAGTAGCAGGATTTTAGTAGCAGTATATATACCTATATGTTTAGCAGAATAATAATAATAATGGCAGAGACAAGTTAGAAAAGTGAAATAACAGTGTTGGTGATAGAAAACAGAATAATGAATTAGCAGGTATATTCCAATAAGTAGTAATAGTGATAGACTAGTAATTATAGCAGAAGACTAATTAACCGTTTATTCGAAAACTTTTGAATGGTTTTTGTGTTGGATTGTAGTATATTTTGGTTGTCTCGCTGTGTTGTGCTCTTGATTGAGAATTCGGGAGTTGCATGTGAAACATAATAATGAATTAGCAGGTATATTCCAATAAGCAGTAATAATGATAGACTAGTAATTATAGCAGAAGACTAATTAACCGTTTAGTCGAAAACCTTTAAATGGACTTTGTGTTGGATTGTAGTATATTTTGGTTATCTCGTTGTGTTGTGCTCTTGATTGAGAATTCGGGAGTTGCAGGTGATGTTGTGTCTTGTTGAATTGCCTCTAAATTATTGGCAAGAATAAGTTGTTGGCCTATGGTCAAAGTTGAATTATTGTTGTGTTGTTAAGTAATTATTATTGTCGTTTTTTTTATAATTGAGTTGAGTCGCATTGCATAACATATCAAGTTGGAGATGTTGCTCGGTAAGTTGGCCTGAATTGGAAAAATTAAGTTGAAGGCTTATGCCTTGTTGTTGATGCCTCTATTAAATGGAAAGTTATTAAGTTGGGAGTTTTGCATCAATGGTACCACATGCATGTGCATTTGTCTAAGTTGCATTCCTAAGTTGCATAATTATGTTATATCTTACGTTGATTGAAGTTTTTGTGGGTTGTGAAGTGGTGATTGTATATAATCTGATCTAATATGTTATTTATCATATGTTCGATTATATTGTTCGATATCTCACCCCTTCTATTTGAATGTTTCCCTCTATTTGTAACATGCAAGTAATCTAGAGTAGAGCTGCTTACCTTCATTAGTTCGAGTCGGTGTTGTCACTCTGATACGTAGCACTCGGGGGGGGGGGGGGTGATAACAAGAAAATGTATCGATTATATTGCTAAGTTTCATTACCGTTTTATCGCATAATCGTCGTTTTAACACACGATTCCTCGAGTTTTCCTTACCATTTTGCAGGTACATCATATAAAGAGCTAAATCATGAGCCAAGAGCAAAAGGAGCGAAAACAACCATAAAAAGATGAAGAAATGAAGAATGCTGCAAAACCTGCATATTTTGTAACACTCACGGTCGTCACCTAGGTGTCACGACCGTGACACTCCAAAAGGAGCAATCACGACCGTAACATATCCCTCACGACCGTGACACTTAAATTACAAAGGACACGAACGTGATGCCCTTGCCACGACCGTGACAAGGGAAAAATAGGTTATTTGACTGAGACTTGGTCACAAGGTTACGTGCACATGATCTGCCTATTTTCCAGCTGACCCTCCTGTATCCACGTTCCTGGATTTTCTCAATGCTCCTACGAGGCCCATGCAGCAAGTTCAACAACCAGCCCATTAAATCTTCTATAAATAGCATAATTCATTTGAACAATTTACAGAGTATTATTTTCTTCAATTTCTTGCGGAAGCTATGCCGAATTATTTTACACCCTTATTGTTTCTTTTTCAGCATTATTTTCATTGTTTATTTTTATTGTATCCAAACCCAACCTATAACAATTTCCAACATCAGGAAATTGTTATAAAATTTATTTGTTTCAAAGCCTTCAGAATTTTCAGTTATTTTCGATTCCGCCAAATACTCCGAGCTTTCCGGTTTGTGGAAGAAGGAGTCTGCCATTTTTATTGTTAACCAGGTTTATATTAATTTGCAAATTTTATATTTATGTTATTTATTTATTTTTCTGCCATGAATATTTCGTTTTATGTTTCTCTGCCTCTGTCTGGTTCAACAAAAATGAGTAGCTAATTACCTTAGGACGGTATGTAGTTAAAACAAACTAAATCGGTAAAATCAACTATAGGCTTAAAATAATTAATAGCTTAGTATTCTGGCTGATACTTTTTATTATAAATCGACCTTTTCGTTACGAGAGTAAGGAAAGTGTATTAGGTTAGGTCAAGACCACGAGAGTGTGAGATTTTAACCAGATAGCTAAAGTTAGGCATTTAAATTAAACACAGCGAGAGCGCTTTAAAATAAATTAGAATTACTAAGTTTCCAAAAATTATATCTAAACACTTATGGGCTAGCGAGAGCAGGCATAGGGATTTAGGGGTAAGATCTGAGATAAGACCACGAGAGTGTGAGTTAAAGGTATTTAAACTGGTAACCTCTACAGAATAGATTAAGTGAACCATCTTTATAAGCCTAGGTTAGATTGACCCGCCTAAGTTAGCATAATTACATACCGACCGCCTTAGTATATTTTATTAAACTTAAATTTAATTCCCGCCTTTAATCTTTAAAAACAACAAAAATCGTGACAACCCTTCACCTTAGCTAAACTAGAAGTTCATCTAGCACTAAGTAACCATAGAGTCCCTGTGGATCGATAATCTTAAATATTACTTCGATAGGCTGTACACTGGCAGTTAAGATACCTCTAGACACATAATTAGATACGTCTTTAGCCCATCAAGTTTTTGGCGCCATTGCCGGGGACCTTAATTTAGTTACTAGTGCATTTTAGGTAGCATTGTCTAGACTAAGGTAACAACTATTTTCTTTTCTTAATCTAAATTCCCGAGTGTATGCCAAGTAGTCGCTCTAAAGGCGAAGACTTGCAACCTCTAATCCCAGAATCGGAACGCTTCTTACACGTAAGAAGACGGATATTCGATTACGAACAAAGTTACAATATTCCAGATCTTCAATTAGATCCACCTAAACCAGTCGTAACATCAAAGGACGCAGAGATGGCTGAAGAACAGAATCACCCACTCAAGTATTACGCCAGTCCTTCGCAAGCTGAACCGCATTCTAGCATTGCCGCACCGGCTATCAACCGAAATGATTTCGAACTAAAACCTTCGTTGATATCAGCCGTGCAACAAAATCAATTTGCCGGAAATCCTACCGAGGATCCGAACCTTCATCTTTCGATCTTTGTGCAATACGCAGATACCGTAAAAGCCAATGGAGTTACCCAAGAAGCTATTAGACTACGTTTGTTTCCTTTTTCACTTCGAGACAGAGCAAGAGCCTGGCTTCAATCTCTGCCTTCGAACTCAGTAACTACGTGGGAGGAACTAAAGAGATTTTTGTTGACCAGATATTTCCCACCTAGCAAGACAGCTATGCTGAGAGCTCAGATCAACGGATTTAAGCAAAGGGAAAACGAATCACTATTCGAAGCTTGGGAACGCTATAAGGATATGCTGAGACTTTGTCCACATCACGGATTAGTAGAATGGATGGTCATCCATACCTTTTATAATGGACTCTTGTATAATACAAGAATGACGATTGACGTTGCCGCAGGCGGTGCACTAATGGACAAAGAATATAATGATGCTTATGCATTTATCGAAAGTATGGCTCAAAACCATTACCAATGGGGAAGCGAGAGAGTCGCAACTGAGAAACCAACAAAAGGAGGTATGTACGAAGTGAGTAGTATGGACCAAGTCAATGCAAAGTTTGACCAACTAAACCAAAAGATCGACAACTTGGCCATAACACCAACAGCCACCGTGGCTGCAGTAACATCTAACTGTGAGTTATGTGGAGTTCCAGGACATGAAGTTCCTGACTGTCAACTATTGACAGGAATTCCCACTGATCAAGTGAATTATGCTCAAGGAAACCCATACTCAAACACATACAACCCAGGTTGGAAGAATCATCCGAACTTCTCCTATAAGAATAACAATGCTTTATATGCACCAGGTCAAGCACCAGCTACACCACCAGGATATCAAAAGACTGCTCCTAATGTCCTTAGAAAATCGAACCTTGAGTTGATGATGGAGAACTTCATAGCTAACCAATCTCAAACGAACAAGGACTTCTTAAACCAAAACATTCACATTAGTGAGCAGATTAAGCAATTAGTAAGCAAAGTAGATGCATTAGCTACACATAACAAAATGCTTGAAACTCAGATTTCACAAGTAGCTCAACAACAAGCACCTACTGCTGCACCAGCTGGAGTATTTCCTGGACAACCTCAACCTAATCCGAAAGGACATGCTAATGTTGTAATATTAAGAAGTGGCAAGGAACTTGATGGACCTACCGATCCAAGACTTGACAATCCAGCCATGTACCAAAAACCGGATAAACCGACTGAAGTGGTGAATGATCCAGAAGAAAAGGAAGATGATAATCAAGAGGTAGTGGAGAAAGAAAAGCCTTATGTGCCTCCACCACCCTATAAACCACCAATTCCGTACCCTCAAAGATTAACAAATTCCAAGACGACGGGTCAGTTTAAGAAATTTGTCGAACTTCTAAAACAGTTGAATATTACTATTCCGTTTACAGAAGCGATCACTCAAATACCCTCGTATGCTAAGTTTTTAAAAGAAATCTTATCTAATAAGAAAAAGATAGAGGATAACGGAACAGTTACACTTACTGCTGAGTGTAGCGCCATAATTCAGAATAATATGCCTCCTAAGCTAAAAGATCCAGGAAGTTTCTCTATACCCTGTGTAATAGGAAAATTCGTCATTGATAAAGCTTTATGCGATTTAGGAGCCAATATCAGTGTTATGCCCTTAACAATTCTCAAAAGGCTAGACATGGGAGACCTAAGACCAACTAAAATGTCTGTTCAACTAGCCGATCACTCTGTTAAATATCCTGTAGGCATACTAGAAAATGTCCCAGTATGTATAGGACAATTCTACATCCCTACTGATTTCATAATCAGGGATATCTCTGAAGACTCCATTACACCTATCATACTAGGAAGACCATTCTTAGCTACCGCCGGAGCTATAATAGACGTAAAAAGAGGAAAGCTAACCTTTGAAGTAGGTGAAGAGAAAGTTGAATTTATTTTAACACAATTATTACAATCACCAGCTATAGAGGATACATGCTATCTATTGGACGTAATTGACGAATGTGTAAGAGAAATGGAACTGAAAGAAACTACCTATTCTGAAATTATGAAAATTCAAATCCCTCTGATTTTCGAAGATGATAATTGGCGTGCACCGTATCAAGACGATAGTCTAAGTGAAAGTTTAGCACTTACACCGGATCCCATGCCAAGTAAAGATAAACCTACATTAGGATTAAAAACTTTACCTAATAACCTAAGGTACGAATTCTTAGACATTGAATGTAAAAGACCAGTTATAATAAATTCCAGTTTAGGAACAATCGAAACAAAGAAACTTTTAGATGTCTTAAAAAAATATCCAACTGCATTAGGATATAACATATCTGATCTCAAAGGAATATGCCCTTCAATCTGTATGCATCGTATTCTGCTAGAAGAAGATTGCAAAACCTCCAGAGAATCTCAAAGAAGAATTAACCCAATCCTTAGCACTGTAGTAAAAGAAGAAGTTAAGAAACTACTAGATGCCGGAATAATATATCCAATCTCTGATAGTAAATGGGTTAGTCCAGTACATGTAGTGCCAAAGAAAGGAGGTATCACTGTTGTGAAAAACGCTCAAGGCGAATCGATATCACAAAGAGTAGTGACGGGACATAGAGTGTGCATAGATTATCGTAAGCTAAACAAAGTCACTCGAAAAGATCATTTCCCACTACCTTTTATAGATCAAATGTTAGAAAGATTAGCCAAGCATTCTTATTTCTGTTATCTTGACGGGTACTCAGGATTTTTCCAAATCCCTATCCATCCAGATGATCAAGAAAAGACTACATTCACATGCCCCTATGGAACGTTCGCTTATAGACGAATGCCCTTTGGATTATGCAACACTCCTGCAACCTTTCAAAGATGTATGATGTCAATCTTCGCAGATTTTATAGACAACATCATGGAAGTGTTCATGGACGACTTCTCTGTATGCGGGCAAAGTTTTGAAGGATGCCTATCGAATTTAGAAATGGTGTTAGAAATATGTGTAAAAGTAAACCTCGTGCTTAACTGGGAAAATGTCATTTTATGGTCAGAGAAGGAATCCTATTAGGACACGTCATATCCGACAAGGGAATTGAAGTAGATAAAGCTAAGATAGAAGTCATAAAAGATATTCAATCCCCCTAAAACCATTCGAGAAATACGAAGCTTTTTAGGACACGCCGGTTTTTACCGACGATTCATCAAAGATTTCTCGAAAATCACTAAACCTCTTACTGGTTTATTAATGAAAGATGCTGAGTTCATATTCAATGAAGATTATCTTAAAGCATTCGAAACTCTAAAAACAGCCCTCATCACTGCACCAATCATGCAACCCCCTGACTGGAGATTACCTTTCGAAATCACGTGCGATGCGAGTGACTATGCTGTAGGCGCAGTTCTAGGCCAGCGAAAGGAAAAGAAACTTCATGCGATTTACTACGCCAGTAGAACCTTAGATTCTGCTCAGATGAACTACGCCACTACTGAAAAAGAACTGTTAGCAGTTGTCTTTGCGCTTGACAAATTCCGTTCTTACCTAGTAGGAGCGAAAATAATCGTCTACACAGACCATGCTGCTATTCGATATCTATTAACTAAGAAAGATGCTAAACCAAGACTCCTAAGATGGATTTTACTCTTACAAGAGTTTGATCTCGAAATAAAAGATAAGAAAGGTACTGAAAACGTCGTAGCGGACCATTTATCAAGATTAGAAGGTATTAAACCCGAACAAGTGCCGATTAACGATGATTTTCCGTATGAACAACTGATAGCACAGATAGGAAGCGACCCAGTTCAGTTAGACTTAAATGAACCAGAACCCGTGGAAACAATCCAGACAACTGTAGGACTGCCATGGTACGCTGACATTGTCAACTACCTAGCCGCAGGAGCTCTTCCACCTGATTTAACCTATCAGCAGAAAAAGAAATTCTTTCACAATCTAAAACATTATTATTGGGATGAACCATTATTGTTCAAAAGAGGACCCGATGGAATCTTTCGTCGATGTATTCCCGAAGAAGAAATAGAAGATGTCATTGCTCAATGCCATTCATCTCCTTATGGTGGACATGCAAGCACTTCCAAGACTTGTGCAAAAATCTTGCAAGCCGGCCTATTCTGGCCTAATCTATGGAAGGATGTCCACATCGCTGTTATAAATTGCGATCGGTGTCAACGCACCAGTAATATTTCAAGAAGAGATGAAATGCCTCAAAAAGGAATATTAGAAGTAGAAATCTTTGACGTCTGGGGAATAGATTTCATGGGACCATTCCCATCATCTTTCGGTAATAATTACATACTCGTAGCTGTTGATTATGTTTCAAAGTGGATCGAAGCTATAGCTTCTCCTACAAACGACACACGAGTAGTAATAAAGCTTTTCAAAAATATAATCTTTCCCATATTTGGTGTGCCTAGACTCGTCATAAATGACGGTGGCTCGCACTTCATTTCAAAAATCTTTAACAAATTACTATCTAAGTATGGAGTAAGACACCGTGTGGCAACACCATATCACCCACAAACAAGTGGACAAGTCGAAGTCTCAAACAGATAAATCAAACAAATCTTAGAAAAGACTGTCGCCATATCTCGGAAAGATTGGTCATCTAAACTTAATGAAGCTTTATGGGCTTATAGGACCGCTTACAAGACACCCATAGGTACTACACCTTTCAAATTAGTTTATGGAAAATCTTGTCACCTCCCGGTAGAACTAGAACACAAAGCTTATTGGGCGATCAAAACTCTCAATATAAACTATAATGCTGCAGGAGAAAAGCGAATCCTAGATATTAACGAATTAGAAGAATTAAGGCTAGATGCTTATGAGAATGCTAAGATATATAAAGAAAGAACTAAGCGATGGCATGATAAACGCCTATCTAGGAAAGAATTTAGTGTGGGAGACGTTGTACTCCTCTTTAATTCAAGACTTAGGCTCTTTCCTGAAAAATTAAAATCTAGATGGTCAGGACCCTTTGAGATAACTAAAGTATTCCCAAGTGGAGTAATAGAAATTAAGGGTAGGAATAGTGAACCATTCATAGTAAACGGACAACGTTTAAAACATTATCATAAAGTTGAAAATAGAGATTATGCAAATAGTCCAAGGCTTTTAAAGTTGTCCACTAATTCCCCTGATTAATCTACACCTAAGCATTACGTCAGGCTTTTGACGATAAAAACAGCGCTTAGTGGGAGGCAACCCATTTACTCATTTAATCATTTAATTATTTAAATCATTTTTATCATTCTATTATTTTGTCATTTATCGTTTTACTATTCATTTATTTGTTTTGTCATTTTATAGTTTTATTTCAATATTACTATTATTGCTTTTAATTTATGCATTTTATTTCCTTATTTTTCCTTTATTTTAATCCTAAATCACTTTTACAGATTTTCTAAAGTCTTTTCCATTTTCCTTCTCCCCCTGATTTGTTTCCTCCATATTTGCACTGACCATGGCTAACCAACCGATAAACCATATGGAAACCAAATTTAGAGGTAGGAACCAAAGAATGAAGTTTGAAGAGTTATCACAGAGGCCAATGGATTTGACCCTGTACCCGGATGATCTGACTATGGAAACCCTAGGTATACATGATAGCATCCTGTACTTGTTTAACCGACTTGGATGGGAGAATGCACTGATTCAACATAAGTTTGTGACTTACCGCGAGCTCACCCTTGAGTTCCTTAGCTCCTTAGTTTACCTACCCGAGAGCGGTTTTGGATTCAGGAAGGGATTTATCAGTTTCCGCCTATTTGGAATAGAATATGACTTTAACCATAAAGAGCTAGCTGACTTATTAGGATTCCCTAGTGGACCCTTTGCTTTTACTACCACACAGGTAGAATTGATGGACATTGAGCTGAATTTCTTTTGGGGAACATTAACCAGAAACTACCACCCTGAACCAAATAACATGAACAATGATGAGATCCATAACCCAGATATCTGTTACTTCCATAAGATTCTTGCCCACACCTTCTTTGGAAAATAAGAAAACGTTACCGGAGTATCTAAAGATGAGATATTCATTATGTCATGTTTCACTAATGGACAACCTGTCAATGGTGTGCCTTTCATGATGCAAACCTTCACCCAAATCCAAGAAGAACCTGAATTACCTATATTAGTAGGAGGTCTTGTAACCATGATTGCTGATGCCTTAGGACTTAGGTACCAATTTCACAGGTGCAACCGTTTAGGTACCATTCGTCCCATGAATCTTAACTTTTTCTTTAATCGCCATATCATAAGGAATTTAGGACATCCACCTTTCGAGTACCTAATCCGGAATGAGGTAGTAACCCTGTTCACACTACCAAACCATGCTAGAGTAAGTGTTCACAATAAGGATAACTGGCTTTATGAATTAACCCCACCTGATTATCCATCTACTCCTGAAACACCTCAGTCTTACAAGATAAAAGATGATATAATGACTGATGTCGAAAGTGACCCTGAGACACCTCCTGGTTACCATGACATTGACCACACTGACGAAGTTATTGAAACCCTTGAAGTGAATCAAGGAGATTATGCTAACAACTTACATAATATCATGAACACTCTTGAAGCTTACCAAACCGATATAAATACATTTAAGGATGAGATTAAGAGCATGCGATTGGACATTATAGGTCTAACTGACATAACCTGTGAACAATTCTATCACCTGAACTCCGCAATCGAAGATTTGAAGAAACACTTTTGAAAATGCTATAAGTGATCTAGTTTATTTTACTTATTGTTTTTGTTTCTAGTTAGTTTTACTTTTCGCAAACAATTTCGTACCGTATTTTCATTAATGTAATTTCATTTCAATTACCATATGCAATGCACTTCTAGTTTACAATTTTTTCCATTTTAATCAATTTATATGTTTTCATTCTATGTACTGTTATGCTTGAATTGATTCATATTCTATACAATCTCTCGTATCATGCAAATTTACAAGTACTATATTGAAATTATTTATTATATGGTGTTTATATTTAATATTGAGTGAGAAGTGATCAAAAATATTATATAAAGTATATGAAGCGTGAGAGATAATGCTTTCTGGAAATTATTCAAGGAATTCAACCCTCACGGTCGTCACCCCCCCTAACAATCGTGACAAGCCAATTTAGCGTGTCACGACCGTCATCTCCTTGTCACGACCGTGACAACCCTAAATATAGAATTCGTGAGAAGCAGAACTGTTTCTCCTTCGAAACCTCTTCATCTTCTTCCTCCATAACTTTCAAAACCACCCATTATCTCCCCCAACTTCCGTAACCTCCCATTACCAAATTAAAACTCATTAAACTCTCCATTATCACCACACCTATCACATTCTCACCTTCCAATATTTATCCGAACCATTATTTCTCTCATTTTATCACTTTTTCACAAAAATCCAAACTCCTCATCTCCCACTTTAGTTCTTGCATGCAATGGATGCTATACAATTCAGAGAGGGTGAGAATGGAGAAAACCAGAGAGAAAGATTCATCCGATTCCAGAATCGCGGTGTGCAACCTACGCGTTATATCGGTATTGTCTGTTTGAGAGAATTGGGAATGCTTAACAGTGTCAAGAGCCTGCTTCAAAAAGTCGGTCTGTGGGATCTTTGCAGTCAGCCCCAGCCCACATTCGATCTTCTGACACTGGAATTCCTAAGCTCATTCCATTAAATCACTCCTACCGGTTCTCAGAGTCAACTTACCGGTTTCGCCAAGTTCAGATTGCATGGCCGGGAGTTCAAACTTTCGCAAAACAGGATAGCCGAGTTGCTAGGCTTCGATCATGGGAATGAAGCTCACCTCCGCATGCCGGATAATTTCAGTGAAACCACTTTCACTTTATGGCACGACATAACCAACACCCGTGCCTCAGCCTTCCAGAGCCTTAATGCTACACACATCCATAACCCGACAATCCGATATTTTCACCGAATCATTTGCAACACCATCTTTGCACGAGAGAGTAACCATAAGCTCAACTCCAAGGAGCTTCTGTTCTTGCACTGCGCTCTCAATGACGAGCCAATCAACGATGCCCCGTTCATGCTTTCTCACATCCAGGCCATTGCGCAAAGAGGCTCAACCCCATTTTTCATTGGCGGCATCGTCACCACCCTCGCCATTCAGTTGGGGCTTGGTGACTTGGTCGTAGATCAGCCTTTCAGAGACGCCGAGTTCCTAACCAAGAACTATTGCAGGTCTGCTCACTTGATTGCACAGAGAGAGGATGGCAGGTATAGCCCTGTTATCCACGGCACTGTTTATCACCACATTATCCTGCCGTCCCGTGACCGCATCGATCCATCTAGCCGAGCCAACTGGCTCTTTGCTTTACCGGATGCTTCCGGCCATGCTCCCATTCATGATGATCAGGCCGATCCTCCAACGGATGAGATGCAAGACGCTATGGATGCAGCTGAGCCTGTCCAAGACATTCCCGAGTCATCTACCCGACAGCCTCCTGCACAATAATTCACTCTTGAGGACGTCCTCCGTGCGATTCATCAGCAAAACCAGATGAATGCCGCACTGGAGCGAAGGAAGAAGGAGCAGCCTGATGCTTTACTCCGCACTATTGCAACCAACTAGACAGCTACTAATGAGAAGCTCGGAGAAATTTTCAGCGAGCTAGAGGCCTTACGCATTGACATCACTGCTGTTACCGGAACCGGTTCTGATCTTGAAGCGACTCCTACCAGACGCTCCCGCACCAGAAGCCGAGCCCGCGGTCCTCAGCAGCCTTAGTTTTAGTTTTTGCTTATGTTTGTTTTTCGTTTTCGTAGTTTGTATTGTACTTTTACCGCTATTATATCACAACATTAAGGACAATGTCTGATATAGTGTGGGAGAGGTACCTTTCATTTTCCGCATTTTCCTTTTCGCATTTTTCCATTCCGTTGTATTTCTTTTCGTAAAGTTAATGAAACGAGCAATTTTTGTGTTATTTTCTTTAGTTTCGAACTTTCCCCGTTTATTTAGCCATACCGAAAAAAATCTTTAATTATTCGCATTACCCGACTTACCTACGAAATCATAATTAGGAAGCTGAGAACGATTCAACAAGACCAATACAATCTTGACACCTTTGACTTCCCACTTAAGCGATTCCATTCCGATTATCGTTACGAGTACACCTTAAGTTCCAGTTCAAAAGTAACCCCTAGTAGTTTATACTAGCAGTCAGCACCGTCTGAACACAAACATGATGGGGAGCCGATGAATATAAGCGTTTGATGCCTAATCTAAAATAATCCTTCATATCTCGATGCAAATAAAAAGAAATTGCACCAAAGTACACGGTCGCATATAAGAAACGAGAAATATGAGAAGGAGTCCATTGCGGGTTGGTTCAGAGGTACTGGTTCTGAACTTGGAAGGGCGTGCTACGGCTCGATCCCCCACAACCTCCAAATCGGATTATGTATGTAGGGTTACCGCACTCGTGTACCAGACCCTGTGCTTAAAAAAGGATCAAAGTCGCTGACCGGCTACTCCATTACGTGCGTGCTAAGGCAAAGGGCTTAATGTGATTGCGCTAGAATGAAACCGGGCGAAATAAGATCGAAGGGCTCTAGGTGAAATCGTAAGGCAATTGCCGATTGTTTCGTTTAACGGGAAGTCGACGACTTAGCTTGTTGCTTGTGTCATTAATGTATCGTTAGTGTTTTATCATAGTACCGGTTTGTCCGACAAAACGATCCCTCGTACGGTTTGTTATGTGTGTGCGTCGATAAAACTTGTCCGCCGATTTTCAACCGACTATTTGCTTGAGGACAAACAAAGGTTTAAGTTTGGGGAAGTTTGATAACAAGAAAATGTATTGATTATATTGCTAAGTTTCATTACCGTTTTATCACATAATCGTCGTTTTAACACCCGATTCCTCGAGTTTTCCTTACCATTTTGCAGGTACATCGTATAAAGAGCTAAATCATGAGCCAAGAGCAAAAGGAGCGAAAACAACCATAAAAAGATGAAGAAATGAAGAATGCTGCAAAACCTGCATATTTTGTAACACTCACGGTCGTCACCTAGGTGTCACGACCGTGACACTCCAAAAGGAGCAATCACGACCGTAACATATCCCTCACGACCGTGACACTTAAATTACAAAGGACACGAACGTGATGCCCTTGCCACGACCGTGACAAGGGAAAAATAGGTTATTTGACTGAGACTTGGTCACAAGGTTACGTGCACATGATCTGCCTATTTTCCAGCTGACCCTCCTGTATCCACGTTCCTGGATTTTCTCAATGCTCCTACGAGGCCCATGCAGCAAGTTCAACAACCAGCCCATTAAATCTTCTATAAATAGCATAATTCATTTGAACAATTTACAGAGTATTATTTTCTTCAATTTCTTGCGGAAGCTATGCCGAATTATTTTACACCCTTATTGTTTCTTTTTCAGCATTATTTTCATTGTTTATTTTTATTGTATCCAAACCCAACCTATAACAATTTCCAACATCAGGAAATTGTTATAAAATTTATTTGTTTCAAAGCCTTCAGAATTTTCAGTTATTTTCGATTCCGCCAAATACTCCGAGCTTTCCGGTTTGTGGAAGAAGGAGTCTGCCATTTTTATTGTTAACCAGGTTTATATTAATTTGCAAATTTTATATTTATGTTATTTATTTATTTTTCTGCCATGAATATTTCGTTTTATGTTTCTCTGCCTCTGTCTGGTTCAACAAAAATGAGTAGCTAATTACCTTAGGACGGTATGTAGTTAAAACAAACTAAATCGGTAAAATCAACTATAGGCTTAAAATAATTAATAGCTTAGTATTCTGGCTGATACTTTTTATTATAAATCGACCTTTTCGTTACGAGAGTAAGGAAAGTGTATTAGGTTAGGTCAAGACCACGAGAGTGTGAGATTTTAACCAGATAGCTAAAGTTAGGCATTTAAATTAAACACAGCGAGAGCGCTTTAAAATAAATTAGAATTACTAAGTTTCCAAAAATTATCTCTAAACACTTATGGGCTAGCGAGAGCAGGCATAAGGCTTTAGGGGTAAGATCTGAGATAAGACCACGAGAGTGTGAGTTAAAGGTATTTAAACTGGTAACCTCTACAGAATAGATTAAGTGAACCATCTTTATAAGCCTAGGTTAGATTGACCCGCCTAAGTTAGCATAATTACATACCGACCGCCTTAGTATATTTTATTAAACTTAAATTTAATTCCCGCCTTTAATCTTTAAAAACAACAAAAATCGTGACAACCCTTCACCTTAGCTAAACTAGAAGTTCATCTAGCACTAAGTAACCATAGAGTCCCTGTGGATCGATAATCTTAAATATTACTTCGATAGGCTGTGCACTTGCAGTTAAGATACCGCTAGACACATAATTAGATACGTCTTTAGCCCATCAGGGGGGGGGATAAAACATGTTTTCTTTTAATGTTGGATTTTATTATGTTTTTGAGTTTTTAGTTGTTCTCATAAAAAACTTGTTGTTTTAAAGTTGTTTTGATGTTGAACACAAGTTATGTTATTAGAAGTTGAATTTTATGAATTCGATGCATAGTAATGAAAGTATTCCATTTTAAGACTAATATGTTTTTTTGTGCCATTGTTTAAGTTGAAAGTGTAGCATTCCATTGTATATTGTAAATTTTATAACTTTGAATTTGCTATTAATTGCCAAGTAAAAATGGGGTGTTACGGTTAAGAAGAGGAGTTGAACAACATAAGGTTTGTTGTTTCTTGTAAGACTATTTGTACTAAACTACTAATAACTGATTTTTCTTTCTTGGGTTGTGGACTCAACCCCTAGACGTATGTGTAGTTTCACTGAATTGGGCAAATAATTGATTGTGTTCTTTATTGCTTTTTTGCTCTATCATTTAGGAATTGTTATTGTAATGATTCAAGTGTATATTGTTGAACATGTTGTTGGAGCATTGTGTTTGACATCAGTTCCTTGAGTAACAAAATTTAATATATAGACTATATGTCCTATATGTAGTTGGAAAATATGATTAAAAATGAGGGATATGGAAATATTCAATGTCTATGGTATTAGAACCCTAGGTATAGTTTTTCATATGGCCTTAGACCCTTAAATTGTGATGAATGTGTGCTTAAATTTGCTGATGTTGTTAATGGGTTTATGCTGGTAGATGTGTATGTAGAGTACACCATTGATAAACTTAATGTGGTAGATTAGTATGAACTAGGAAATGACTATGATGATGAGGTACATGTTGATGGTGATTATGGTCGAAAACATGATATTGTGAAGTTGAAGTTGATGTTGCTAGTGTTAATGTAAGTGAAGATAAAGGTGAATGTGGGAATATTGATGAATATTGAAATGTTAATGAAAGAGTAAAAAAATAATGTAGGAATGTTGATGTTGATGATGATGTTAACTATCGGGAGGGAGAGTATGAGTGTAGTGAGGATTCAATTGAGTTAGATTGGACCATAGTCCTACCAGGTAGTGAAAAGGTTGTTAGAAGAAGTTTGGATCTAAAATTATACTTGATTTTTTATGATAACAAAGTTTAGAGAACAATTTTGTAATCTAACTATTTTTCTAAGTGTGTAGATAATATAAAACAAATTCTAACTCTGAAGACGTCCAGACTCTGAACCAAAGGATTGATTAAAAGCGTTTACAAAGAACTCAAGCATCTGATTTCTTAAGTCAATTTTATTGAAAAGAAACTATTCAAATAGACTCTGACACTATGATTACCATCATCTGAAAGTCTCAGAATCTCTAAACTCCATAAACTCTAAAGCCTCACCAAGCCCTGAAGACAAATTTTGAACTCTACTAAAGCTTCATCAACTTGTATATAAAGCCTTTGACTAGAAGGTTAAATCCAAAGGTCAACGACTAATTGAAGTGATAAAAGTACAAAAGAAAAATATGATTTCTATGTAAAGTATTGTACTATGTACCAACAAAGTTTCTCACATCACATCATCCTCACCAACTCGAAAGAGAAAAATAAAGAAGTGTTTTTCACACTCATACACTTAGAAATTCTTCTTTGAATAAATGTTTTTCTAAGTGTAAAATTTGATTTAAAATCGTGTATCTATTTTTTGAAGCAACTTGTAAACACAAACCTTGTTTATCTTAACCTTTGGTTAATTTCCTTGAGAGACTAAGTTTAGTCAAAATTCTTAAGAAGTCATTGACAGTTAGTCTTTAAGTTGTATCTTTCCCTTGAGAGACTAAGGTATAATCAAAATCTCTCAAGAAGTCTTAGACTATTTGTCTTTGAGTTTATGTAATCGGGTAAGTTATTGAATTAATTCCTTATTGAGAAGGTGAAATCACTCAGGCGGGTAGATTGGATGTAGCTTCGTTAACATCAAACTAGGATAAAAATACTTATGTTATCTATATTTATCATTATCTTTGTTGTTTGAGATATTGGGTTGCAAAAGTTTTTAAATCCAGAAACCCAATTTAAACCTCCATTTCTTGTGTTTCTTGCACCTTGAATTGGCATCTAAGATCCAGTTCTGGTTTTTAATTACTTTGTGTCAAACACTTAACTGTGTCAGATAAAGATTCGTCTTTCTGAAACACAGTATGGCACATGCAAACAATGATGAATATCATTACTCTGAAAAACCTCCAATCTTTGATGGAGAAAATCTTGACTGTTGGAAAGATAAAATCTAAAATTTCTTCATAGTTTGTGATGTTAATATATGTGATATGGTGTTAGATGGTTACAAACATCTTATAAATGTATATTGAATTAATCTTGAAAGAAGCAAAATGAATGAACAACAAAAGAAGGATCAGAAGAATTATCAGAGATCAAAAACTACATTGTTGAATGATATTTCCTACTATGATTATGAAAAGATTAAAAAATAGAAACTCTGTTAAGTCTATATTTGATTCTTTGAGAATGACTTATGAACTAAATAAGTAAGTTAAATAGACTAAAACATTTGATTTAATCTAGAATTATGAATCTTTGAAGATGGAAGAGGATGATATGATTGAGGAAATTTTCTCAAGATTTCAAAATCTTTTAGCTAGATTCAAAATCCTGAACAAAGGCTATACCACTTCAGACAATGTTAAGAAAATCATTAGTAGTATGCCTAAGAAATGGAGACCAATGGGGACATCACTTAAGGTGTTAAAAGATCTGAACAAAATGACTCTAGAGGAACTTATAAGTTCTCTAATGATTCATGAGATTGAACTTGATAAAGATGAGCTTTATAAAAAGATCAAGTCTGTGGCTCTGAAATCCAAAGGTAAATTTGAGAAGATCAAAGCTCTTCAAGCTGATGAAGAAGAGTCTAAAGAAAGTTAAGAATAAGAAGATAAGTTGTCTTTACTCTCTAGAAGAGTTAACCAGCTCCGGAAGAAAAAACAAATGATGTTCAGAGGTTACCGAAGAACACATGGTCAATATGAGTCAACATTTGGACAAATGAAGTCTAGAGCTGACAAGTATGTTATCTGTTTTAAGTGCAAACAACCTGAACATTAAAAAAATGAGTGTCCTAAACTCATGAAGCAGAAGCTTAAGAAGATTAAGAAGATGATTTAGAAGAAGTGCAGGCGCACATTGCACTGGACAGATTCTTCAAAGAGAAGAAATAAGGTTCTTATGGTAACTTCAAATGACTCAAAAGCTTAAGAAGATGATTCTAAATAAGTGCAGGCATACATTACCCTGACAGCTAGTATAAATGCATCTTACTATAAATCAAAATAAGATTAATACCCCAATGAGGTATTCTCTAATATTACTCGCTATAAAGTAAAGTCTTGTCTCACAAAAATTATTAAAAAGTTTTCGAGTCTTCAGAACAAACACAAATATTTGAAAGAAATCCATGTAGCTTATTTTGAAGCCATTGGTGAGCTGAAGAAAGAATATTCTATTCTGAAAGAAAATTTTTAAGTTCTTGAAAAATATAACTCTGCTATCAAAATCAAGAGCAAAGATCTTGAAGAGGAAATTCTTTCGGAAACAACTATAGACTCTGAAGTTGTCATAAAGAAATATGACATGGTTTTTAAAATATTTCTTGCATCAAACATAGACAGAAGCAAAATGGCTTCCATGATCTATGGAGTATGCAGAAATGATAAAAGAGGTCTTGGTTATGTGTCACTCAAACACTCTAGGGTCAAACCTAAACAAAAGGCAATAAAGTTCAAAACATATGTAAACTTCACAAAGCTCATAACATATGTAAACTTCATGTGCATATTTAGAAATCTGATCTTCATCTTCAATGCATCATCTTTGAGTTTGCCTTCATTCACCTTATTTTTCTCTAAACTTAATCTTTGATGCAATAATGAAATAATTTATTTTAATCTTGGGGTCATCTCTTCTTCATACCAAACAAAATGACTATACCTATTATGTCCCCGAGGCTACAAAGAATATAAAAGAATAACATGTACAAGTATTTTAGAATCCACATGAAAAACGAACTTTGAAAGGATCAATTAAAGAACATTAATACCTTATACATCCCATAACCATAAAAATTCCATTATAGGTTAGCATCGGTCCATGATGTCATCAATGGTGCATTAAGACTACATATGCATTCTCCTTGGTTGTAATGAGATTTCGTATTTGCTTTCTTGAGAAAACTGAGACATGCTTATTTTTGAAGAGGATGAGGTATTTTACTTCGTGGGTAGCGTGTGTGTGATGTATGTAGCTTTGTGGGTTTTAGGTTTCTCTCAAGTTGAAGATGATGAAGTATGAAGATAGAAAGAGGAACATGTAGGATCAAGCGCTTACCACTGCACTAAAAGCAATTGCTGTTAGTGAAGGCGCAACTTTATTTCCTTATAGTATAGAGTCTTTCAAGGGGCTGCGCCTATTAAGCGCCATGGGTTGGGATGTTAAGCCCATCGAATCCCTAAGGGTGACGCTGAATTAATAAATCCAACAATCTCCCCCCTAGTGTCAGCCGGGGGGATTCGAACCCATGACCGGGCTCTGATACCACTTGTAGGATCAAGCGCTTACCACTGCACTAAAAGCAATTGTTGTTAGTGAAGGCGCAACTTTATTTCCTTATAGTATAGAGTCTTTCAAGGGGCTGCGCCTATTAAGCGCCATGGGTTGGGATGTTAAGCCCATCGAATCCCTAAGGGTGATGCTGAATTAATAAATCCAACAGAACACAATGAAATTAGGGTTTTCAATTGAATTCTGGTTTTATTAAAAAAAATAGATAATTTTAAAGAATTAACAAATTAAAATGAATAAGTATCCCATTTAAATATGAATTTTTAAAATTAATTTTTTTTTATCGACACACTTAATGACGTGTCGCCAGATACTCTGGGTCACGCCACTATTTTCAGTGCCACATACACAGAAGTAGATGGAGACTAAAAAAACTAAAAAATATCTAATAGAGGGATCAAAAGGCTGAATTTATTAAAAAGAGGACTAAGAAATTAAAAATATGCAAATAGGAAGATTAAAAATGCATTTAAGTCAAACAATTATAACAACTTAATACTTTTTAAATAGAACTTAAGTATTTACAAAATTAGATTTTACTGAGATTCAAGTGCGACTGATTAAGTATCACATCGGATAAAAATTGATGAAAATATTAAATATATAAGAGAAGTGACGTACCCACACTGTCTTAAAGTTTTAGATAAATATATGTTGACAATGTGGTTGCCTTAATTAATCATTTTGTTGTCATTTTTATCGTTTTTATCAATTAATGTTGAATATCAAGTAACTTAGCTTTCTTAAAATAAATGTAATTTAAAGAGCATTTGGTTAAGCAAAGACAAAAATGATTTTAAATAAATTGATGTTATAAAAATTATTTTGATTAGGGATGACAATGGACATGTTTTGGACAAAGTACTATAATATCTATCCACATATTTACGATTTAAAAAAATCATCGTACATGAGCTCATACCCACTTTGGGGCCATAATTAATACTCGGTATCCATGCTCTAATGATATGTAAGCACCGTACCCGTACACGTTACCCACATTCTTATAAAAAATAAATAAATCATTTATAAAATATCATATAATTTTAAGTTTTTAAAAATATTAAAAAAATTTCAAAAAATTTATTTTTGAAATAAACAAACACATAAATTAAATACATAATAGTTTAACATTAATATGGTTTTTAAAATTGATAGACATACATTTTAAAAAATAATATAAACTAAAATACATAATTATAAAAAAAGTAAATACACACATATATATTGTGCGAGTATGAGCGGATTGAATACCAAGGTACCTATATCCAATTATTTTTGTGGATAATTACTCGAGTTCATGTCTGTATCCATTATTGCGGGATTTTATCCTATTTGTTGGGGATAATTATGCTCGTTCCCATTAGGGAGGAGTCAAATTTCTATCCCAATATTAAATATCTGTTTGATTCTACTGTAATAATTCATCATTACAAAATTAATTTTGATTAAAATGAATTAAGTATGAATTAATTTATGTTTAGATACATTAGTTCAGTTTAAAATTGATTTTCAATTTTTAATATTGTTTAAATAATTTGAGTTAAAATTACTTTTAGGTGTATAATTTCTAAGTTAAATTTTAATGTGTGTTTTAGAAAACATAATAACATCAATAATTAAATTACTTAATTATAATGTGATCCTATATTTTAACTCAATCCTAAAACTAGTCATCTTATTTTAAATTTAAATATTTTTAGTTTCTTTTTATATATTTTATTTAAAATTGATGATGTGTCCGTTATTTAATGATGTATCATATTTTATTTAAAATGTAAATGACACACCATTGAAAAAATAGACACATAATTAATTTTGAGTGTAAAAATATGAGATGAATATTTGAATTATTTTAAATTTGAAATAAAAGGATTTATATTACACCCCAAAGAAAAAGGGATTTTTTTTGAGAGTGAACAAAAACATAAGAGATTAAAAGTATAATTAAATTTAATTAAAATATAGTTAAATCTAACTTCACATAAAAATTATATTGGTATGATAATTTAAATATAAGAGATCCAAATAAAAATACAGAATAGATAAAATATATAACAATTATTTTCATAAAAAAATATAACTACAACAATAACAACCACGAGGAGGACCACTAATAATAATAATAATAATAATAATAATAATAATAATAATAATAATAATAATAATAATAATAAAAATAATAATAATAATAATAAAAATAAATAAATAATAAGTAAAATTCTAAAATCTTTTTAAAATTGAATAATTAATTAATTATACAATGATAGACAATTACATTAAATTTATCTGGGCTATTTATCGAAGAATGCCTTAAAAGAAAGAAAATATATTTTGATATTGCAAAAAAAGAAGTCATAAAAGTAGTCAGGAGCCCGATATAAGGCGTCAGAACCTCATGTAGATGGTCTAGCAGAGGTGGCTGGAGATGCCACCACAAATTAGAAATCGGCGAATGACGGATGACAAGCGTCAGACAATGGTTCGAGCTGGTCAGCGATGGTTTGAGTTTTCGGTGATCATGTTTAGTTTTCTCGATCTGTATCTTGTGGGCCTCTTCGCTTCATTATTACATGGATTTGTTCGTTAATATGTTGTGTTTTGTGCTTGTTATGGATCAATTGGGTTTCATTAGTTAAATTTATATATCTTTGTCATTTTTGTTATCACAATATTGAGATTTTTAGAGCTAAAGAGAGAGAGAGAGAGAGAGAGAGAGAGAGAGAGAGAGAGAGAGAGAGAGAGAGAGAGAGAGAGAGAGAGAGAGAGAGAGAGAGAGAGAGAGAGAGAGAGAGAGAGAGAGAGGTTTGAGAATTCTAGTGGTGATCTTATTTAGACATACTACAATATTTTTGACTTTAGGAAACGGAAAAATAGGCAACGACTTAATAATTGCGACCTAAAGGGCAATTTCCTAAGAGTGTGCTCTTGGAATTCGGGAAACCTTTGGAGACACCAAATGGGGATCGGGAAATGCTTCTAAATATCTTAGACTTTTGTGATTCATATATAAAGAGTTGGACGCTTCCAAATACCTTGGACTCGGGTGATTCATATATAAAGAGTTGGAGAGATTGAGAAACACTTGTGTAGAGAATAATGTTTCTTCTTAAAACCTTGGGTGACTATTTTCTTGTAACTTATTTGTAAATTTTTGTAACAACTCTTGGAAGTATAGTGAATTAGAGAATTCCTCTCTCCCCCGGTGTAAATTGTTTGATAAAACTGGATAACCAATTATTATGTTTATTCTCTTTACTTTTATCTTCTTCTGCCAAGTTAAATTGTCATCTTATAGCATAAAGAGTTATTTTTCCTGAAGGCTATTTAGTTTGGTTCTCATTGTTATTTTTTCCCACACATCAATTTTCTTGTTATGATTGAACCTTTCAATTTTATAATAAGTGGCGCCCGTCGTGGGTGCGATGGGTATTTGCTTACAAGTGAGCACCATGGATTTTAAATAGAAGATCGAGAGGTTTTCTGAAGACAACAAATTTGGATTGTGGAAAGTGAAGATGCAATCAATCTTAACTCAAGATAAGTGTATTAAAGCATTTAAGGGTGAGACATCGATGCATGCACGCCTAATGGAAGTAGAGAAAACCGAGATGATGGATAAGGCCAGAAATGTCATTATTTTATGTCTTAGAGATAAAGTTATAAAGGAAGTCACCAGAGAGAAGCCTACAACTTCGATATGGGAAAAATTGAATAATTGTATATGACCAAGTCTTTAACTCATAAGTTATGTCTGAAACAAGAACTCCACTCACTCAAAATGGTAGAGAACAAATCAATAATGAAGCAGTTGGGAAACTTTCACAAAATTATTGATGATCTTGAGAGGATTGAGGTGAATATTAAAGATGAACAAGGCTCTACTCTTATTGAACTTATTACCCATATTATTTAAGCATTTTAAGTATGTCATTATTTATGATAAATAAGGTAATAATACTTTGGTTGAAGTCCAAACGGATGTGAGATCCAAATAATGTTTAAAGGTGGAATATTTGAAGATTGACGATAATGGTGAAGGATTTAGTGTCCCAAGAGGTGGAAGTGAGCATAGAGGGTGTCTAAACTAAAGAGGTTTGATAAGTCAAGGTTAAAATGCCTCACTTATGAGAAAATAAGTCATTCATGAGAGGTTGTCCTGAGAAAAAAGGGAAATGATAATTTTGTTCAGATTGTAGTTGCCTTTAATAAGGATAGTTTTGAGATTACTACTGCTACTACATTAATAGTGTCAAGTTTGGAGACTAAATAAAGTTGGGTCATGGACTAAGGTCGCTCTTATCACATGTGTCCAAGAAAAGAATACATTGAGACTTTGAAGTTGGAGCAAGGTGAAACAATTCTCCTTGATGTCAACAAGGTTTGCAAGGTTCATGGTATTGGTGCGATCAAACTTAAAATGTTGGATTATTGTGAGTTTCTTCTTCATAACATGAGGTATATGTTCCAAAGCTCAAGCAAAATTTGTTATCTATAAGAATGTGTAATGATATAGGTTATTGCACCATAGTTGAAACTGTGGTATTGAATGTTTCATACGGCGTAGTGATAATAGATCAATGGTTTAAAACATGTGATTTATATAAGGGATAAAAACGAGTTCTGCAGAAAACAAAGGACAAAAATGCATGTGGCCGCTCAGTTGTCACTGGGTTTCTGGGGTAAGGTTGGTGCCAAAGAAGCTTGCATGGTGAGTATGTGTTCATTTGCAAGAATGGACTTCCAAACACTTATGGAGGTTTGGAGTAGGAAGACTGTAACTTACTCTATTATGAAGGTAGTTAAAGTTTTTTCTAATATACAAATCAAGCTAATTCAACTTTATGGAAAAGTTCTGGATTATGTCTTTAATGGCTACCCAAGAGGTAAAAAGAGTTATGAGTTATTGGGAGTGTATTCTTAAGGAATTAAGTTCATGAATCAAAGACGTATTACTTTTAGTGTGTCTCTTGAAGGGAAGAAACATAAAGACCCAATGGTGAAACTTTTAGAAGATATGGTGGAGAAAACCCTTCTTGAGGTAGAGTTTTCTACATATATATATATATATATATATATATATATATATATATATATATATATATATATATATATATATATATATATATTAATAGTACTGAGAGAATGATTACAGTGGGCTTTAATTATCATTTGACTCGTGATAAGGTATGAAGAGAGATTATATCATCTCAAAGAGACAATTATGTTAGCATTAAGTGTTATGTTTAGAATGTTGCTGAAGGATTTCAAGACTTTGAAACAATGACCTTCAGGGAGGCATTCAAATGTAGGTAGAGTCAAAGATGGTTGAAGAACCATACTTGTGGGCTTGCTAAACTACTAATGTATGAAAAGGTAGTTGTAAGCAAGGTAATGCAAGTGACATGATCAAGGTTCAAGTATGACATGGACTTTACCAATGTTGTTGAGTAGTGATTTAACATGTTAGAGAGAAATAAGGTGGTTGATGGTTAAATTAACATCATCACAATTTCAATATAAGGTGAATACTATTGAAATATGCCTTAAAATCATAAGTGATGAAGAGAAAGAAAACATATTTCGATATTACAGAAATAAAAATATCCATAAAAACATCTAGGAGGTTGACAAAAAGGCGTTGCAACACAGTTAGGCGATCTGGCAGAGGCGGCCAGCAGAGACAGGAGACAGCCGTTGGAAATTAAAAAAATCAGAGGGCGACAAATGAAGATTTGGTCTGTGATGATTCTGGTTTTCCTCCATCGTGTTTGGTTTTCTTGGTTCATGTGTTTTGACTTCTTCGTTTAAGTTTGTGGATTGGTTCGTTAATGGGTTATGCTTTGGGCTTGTTATGGATATGTTGGGTTTCACAAATTATAAATATGTATCTAAGTCATTCTTGTTATCATAATCTTCATAACTTTAGAGCTGAAGACAAAGACAAAAGTTTGAGAATCATAGTGCTAATCTTAGAGAAGGAATGGTAATTTCATAATAGTTTTTGGAATTTGGGAAACCCTTAGAGATATCTAAGGAGTATTAGGAAACACTTTTAAACACTTTGAGCATGTGTGATTCATATATAGAGTGTTAGACAGTTTGAGAAACACTTGGGTAAAGAATAATGTTTGTTCTTGGGAACACGAGTGACTATTTTCCTCTAACTCATCTCTAATATTTTGTAAAAAATCTTGAAAGTATAATGAATAAGACAATTTCTCTTATAGATCATTTGGTAGAATTGGATAAACACATTATAATATTTATTGTCTTTACTTTTATGTTATTTTGTCAAGTTAAATTGATGTCTTAATGCGTAAAGAGTTATTTTTTTAAGACCATTTATTTTGGTTGTCATTGTTGTTTGTTCACACACATTAATTTTTTTAGTGTGATTGAACCTTTCCAATTTAACACCTCTATTAAATACAAATTAATCTCTAAATACATAGTTTATTAAATATAGAATAGTTGTCCCATTAGATATGTCCAGTTGGTAAGTCTAAAGAGATATCAAATGCAATAACATATTGTGGAATATTGGAACAAACCTAGTACGAATAGCATGCCGTCGAAGTCTGCTCACATGTTATTGTTTAATTGGGCCTTATGTTATGGATAAAATTGTTTAAGTTAGCTTGTAATGTGTAATTGTTAAAAATCTCATTAGGTTAGTGTGTTAGTTTTATTATAGCATTCTAGTCTCTCATTTTTTGTATAAGGGAAAATAGGAAGATAAAACCCTAATTCAAAAGTGAGAGAGGTTATTTGTTATTCTTGTATACTTGTAATATTGTTTTAAGAGAAAGGAAAGAATAGAAGTTTATAACCAATCCTTGTTGTTTTCTATGGTAACCCTAAACCCTATCCCTTGTGGGTTTCTTGAGAAACCTATTATACTTTGTTTTCTAAGGTATCATATTCACAACAAATTGGTGCGGTGAGCATGGAGAAGATGCCTTCAACAAATTATGAGATTGAAAAGTTCACCGGAGTGAACGATTTCGGTCTGTGGCGCTTGAAGATGAAAGCCCTACTTGTTCAGCAGGGTTGTTTAGAAGCGTTGAAGGGAGAGACGACCATGAATTCTGCATTGACGACAACTGAAAAGACGACCTTGATTGAGAAAACACACATCACAATATTGTTAAGCCTTGGTGACAAGGTTCTTGGACAGGTATCAAAGGAGACAATGACGTCAGGTTTATGGTTGAAACATGAAGGTTTGTACATGACCAAATCGTTGGTGAATCGACTCTACCTAAAGAAATCCTTGTATTCATTCAAGATGAGTGAAGACAAAGTGTTGGCTGAGCAGTTGGATATGTTCAACAAGCTGATTCTTGATCTTGAAAATATTGATGTGAAGATCGATGATGAAGATCAAACGCCATTGTTGTTATGCGCTTTTCCCATAACACATGCTCACTTCAAAGAAACACTCTTGAATGTAAGAGAGTCCCTGACCTTTGAAGATGTTCAATCTGCCTTGTACTCTAAGGACTTAAACGAATGAAAGGATCATAAACCTTCGACAATTGGTGAAGGTTTGGCCGTTAAGGCAAAATTCTTGCGAAAGGATGGTAAGTTCGACAAGAAGAAGGGAAAAAGTCAGTAGAAGTATTATAGTGGTGAAACATCTGGTGTTCGATGATATCATTGTAAGAAGGAGGGTCACATTCGAAAGGTGTGCCCTGAACGCCTGAAAGATCATGGAGGTAATGATAATGGCAATGCTGCCATTGTTCAAGATGATTTCGACTTGTAGATGTTGTAGATTGGCAGCATTTTATGGTAAAATAAGTTTTGTGTTCTAATGTCATGCTTGATGTCATGACATGTTATTAAACAATCTGCATGTGTGAAGTTTTAAGAGTGCTGCTATTTTAGCAAGATGTCAAGACTGATGTCATGACATCTCTGTTTGGTGTTGAAATCAGAACTGTCCCATTTTCTGTTTGCATGAGTTTTCAGAAATACTCTTTAAGTGTTTTTGTTGAGATATATCAGGAGCTATTTTTAGAAGGTTGTGACTCATCATGGTTCAGAATATTTAAGAATATATACTTTCTAAATATAGAGATATTTTACGAAGTTATTGATTGGAGATCTTTTTGTAGCATATTTTAATGCATAATTATAGCAGCTGCTATGCTGCGTTGTTAGGCCCAAAATCCAGTTGGGATTAGGTTATAAAAAGAAACCTTGTAACCTAGGTTTAACAACCAACCAAAGATGTAAAAGTTGTATCATTAGGTTTGAGTTCTTAACAACCATATGCTGAAAATATGTAATCTTTAGGGCTGTTTCTTTGTAAACCTCGAAGCTGCTAAGTAGGAGGTGGATTGTTCTTAACTGAAATTGTGAAGCAAAGTTGAGTTGTTGTCATGGAAGTGTAGCTTCTTGTTTTGAATTGTTGGTAGGTAAAGAGCCGTCAATAACAACAACTGAATGTTGGGACTGTGATACATCATTGCGGTGATTGGAAGTGAGATGAGTTTCTCATATTTAGGAGTTCCTAAGTAGAAGTTGCACGAGTAGTGATTAAGTGAGAGGATTGTAAACTGAGTGGTTTGTTGTGGGTCCTTGAATTGATACCACATAGTGGATTTCCTTCCTGACTTGGTAGCCCCCATAGTAGATTGGTTTGATCAAACTGGGTTAACAATTCTGCTATGTTCTTTATAACTTTCCTGTCTTTATTTTATGCAGTACCTGAACTCAATGTCCTATCAGATGTCGCAACATCCTGAAGCATGTTGACTCTGATATATCATAATTTTAAGTACTGATTTGTATGCCTTACCATGTTTATTAGTAACAAATAAGATGTCTCAACATCATATTCGACATCTGAGTCTGTCATACCAGAATTTCACGACTCATCTGATGTTCTTGTGGTTTCGAGCGGTGACACAAGAAAATAGTGGATTATGGATTCAGGTTGCACTTGGCACATGACTCCAAATAAAGACTTGTTCGAGGAATTATGTGATCAAGATGGTGGATCAGTGCTGCTGGGAAACAACAAAGCTTGCAAAATTGCAGGTATTGGATCTGTGAGATTCAAGCTCCATGACGAGTCAATAAGACTATTGACTGAAGTTAGGTATGTACCTGACTTGAAGAGAAATTTAATTTCTCTTGGTGAATTCAACAAGAAGGGATATGTCTTTCAAGGAGAGAAAAGTATACTAAGAATCATGAAGGGGTTGAAGGAAGTCTTGAGAGGCGTGAAGAAACAAGGCTTGTAAACCCTTGAGGCTAAATTTGAAAGTGGTTCAACAAATGTTCCATCCACGAAACTGTTGTCGAAGACAAAATTATGGCACATGAGATTAAGCCATGTCAGCGAGAGAGGCCTGGTCGAACTGGGGAAACATAACCTGCTAGGTGGTGACAAAGTCGAGAAGTTGGAGTTTTGTTAACCTTGTATATTTGGTAAATCCTGTAGAGTGAAGTTTAACAAAGGTAAATAAAGAACACATGGATCCCTTGATTACATTCATGCTGATCTTTGGGGGTCTGCAAGAAATCCTTCACATTTAGGTGCAAGGTATTTTCTATCCATAATTGATGATTATTCCAGAAAGTTATGGGTATTAATTCAGAAGATGAAGGATGGAACTTTTGAGAATTTCAAGAGTTAGAAAGTTCTGGTCGAAACTCAAACTGGCAGAAAGGTCAAGAGGTTGAGAACTGATAATGGTCTTGAATTCTGCAATGAAGCTTTCGAAAGTTACTGTGTCGAGTCTAGGATTGCAAGGCATAAGACAGTAGCAGGTACTCCTCAGCAAAATGGTCTAGCTGAGAGGTTCAATCGAACAATCCTAGAAAGGGTTAGATGTGTGTTGTTTAGTGCTGGATTGAAGAAGGTGTTTTAGGCTGAGACTGTTTCGACAACAACATATCTGATAAACAGATGTCCTTCGACTCCGTTAGATATGAAGACACCTGAAGAAGTTTGGTCGGGACATCCACTAGATCTCGAAAAAATGAGAATATTTGTCTGTGTAGCATATGCTCACATTAGGCAAGATAAGGTCGAACCTAGAGCTCTTAAATGGATGTTCATGGGATAGCCTGAAGGAGTCAAAGCTTATATGATATGGTGCCTAGAGCCAGGTCACATGAGGTGTATCACCAGTCAAGATGTAGTTTTCAATGAAGCTGAGATGGCTTTCAAGAAAACTGACGATGTTGTCGAAGAGCTGGAACAAGGAAAAATTCCTGTTGAGGTGGAGCATAGTGATGCTGAATTGCATGACCCAAATGAAGTCGAAGAAGAAGCAGAAACTGCTGTCGAAGATAAGGAGACTGATAATGACTACCTGCTGGCAAGAGATAGGTCGAGAAGAGTCATCAAGCCACCTTAGAGACTTGAGTATGCGGATCTTATAGCTTATGCCTTAATATCTGCAAGTGAGGTTCTAGACGAAGAACCTAGAGACTATAAGGAAGTTATGAGGAGTCGAAATAAGACTGAATGGTTGAAGACCATGGATGATGAGATGAAATCTCTTCCTGATAACAAGACTTGGGAACTGATCAAGAAACCTGCTAGAGCCAGGTTAGTCAGCTGTAAATGGATTTTCAAAGTTAAGGAAGGAATAAAAGGAGTGACGTCGAAGACATACAAGGAAAGGTTGGTTGCAAGGGGATTCACTAAGAAAGAAGGTGTCGATTTCAATAATGTATTCTCTCCTATTGTGAAGCACATGTCCATTCGAATGATGCTTGCCATGGTGGTACATTTCGACCTTGAACTGGAACAGATGGATGTGAAGACTGCGGCGTTCTTGTATGGTGATCTTCATGAAACAATCCTGATGAGGCAACCTGAAGGGTATGTCGAAGAGGGGAAAGAAGAGTATGTGTGCAAACTGAAGAGATCTTTATATGGGCTGAAACAATCTCCTCGACAGTGGAATAGGAGATTCGACAAGTTCATGGCACACATAAGTTTCATTAGAAGTCAGTCCGACCACTGTGTTTACTTCAGATTTCGACCTGGTAATTCATTTGTTATTTTGTTGCTATATGTGGATGATATTCTAATAGCAAGCAACAATGTCGAAGATGTAATGAAGGTAAAGGCTGAACTCAATAAGGAGTTCAATATGAAGGATCTGGGAGCTGCATCCAGGATTCTTGGGATTGACATCCAGAGAGATAGAAAGCAATCGAGATTATGCTTATCTCAAGAGGCATACTTGAAGAAGATTCTTGATAAGTTTGGTATGTCGAATTCAAAGCCTGTTGTGACTCCAACAAACCCTCAATTCAAGCTGAGTATAGATCAGTGTCCCAGTACTGATGTCAAAATAACTTATATGAATAACATTTCATATGCTAATATAATAGGTTCTTTGATGTATGCTATGGTCTGTACTAGAGTCGACATAACATATGCAGTAAGTCTTGTAAGCAGGTACATGTCGAATCCTGGAAAGGCTCATTGGCAAGCATTGAAGTGGATTTTAAGGTACATAAATGAGTCTCTGAATAGAGTCCTAATTTATGGAGGAGCCTTGGGTGAAGATAGTAAAGCAACAATCGAAGGATATGGAGACTCTGATTATGCAGGTTGTATGGATTCTAGAAAATCTATTTCTGGATATGTTTTCACTATGTTTGACACAACAATTAGTTGGAAAACAACATTTCAGAAGGTTGTTGCCTTATCAACCACTGAAGCGGAATATATCGCTCTAACTGAAGCTGTAAAGGAAGCATTGTGGCTTGAAAGTTTTGCAAAGGAGATGAAACTTCAAGGTCGAAGTATCACTGTTAAATGTGATAGTCAAAGTGCAATAGACCTGTCGAAGAACTCAGTCTATCATGAGCGAACCAAGCACATTAATGTGAGACTGCATTTTGTCAGAGGGGTAATCGAGCATGGAGAAGTCCAAGTGCTGAAGGTTTCGACAAATCATAATGCTGGTGATATGATCACCAAGACGTTGCCCAATTGCAAGATTTTCCAATGTATGCAGTTGATAAAGCTGCATGAAGAAAGCTAGTTTGTTTCTTGTTAATTTAGGGTGTGTTCCAAGGTGGAGATTTGTGGAATATTGGAACAAACCCTAGTACAAATAGCATGCCGTCGAAGTCTGCTCACATGTTATTGTTTAATTGGACCTTGTGTTATGGATCCAATTGTTTAAGTTAGCTTGTACCCTAAGTTAACTTGTAATGAGTAATTGTTAAAAAGTCCATTAGGTTAGTGTGTTAGTTTTATTGTAAATAACATACTAGTCTCTTATATTTTGTATAAGGGAAAATAAGAAGATAAAACCCTAATTCAAAAGTGAGAGAGATTATTTGGTATTCTTGTATACTTGTAATCTTGTTTTAAGAGAAATGAAAGAATAACAGTTTATAACCAATCCTTGTTGTTATCTTTGGTAACCCTAAATCCTAATCCTTGTGGGTTTCTTGAGAAATCTATTATACATTATTTTCTAAGGTATCCTATTCACAACACAAATATTCGAACTCACGACATTCCACCTGAGTATTTATAAGTGGGAGAACACATACTTATTACCTTAAAATTTTAGGTGAATATGTGATATCTCTTACTTGTATGTTACTTTTAATCCAATATTAGTGCAAACCCAACACTTACCTTCTCCGAAATAAAATAAAAATAGACTTAACTAATTTTTTATATTTTAAATTGAATCTATATCTATTTATTTTAAGCTGTGTGGCTCCAGAATAAGTGCTTTTTCTGTTCTTTTCTTCCTAAAGAAAGATAAATTCGAGCATTACCTTTCCAAATTCAAGCCTACTACACTATATAGCTTTGTTACTAGCTATCTTCATTAAAGAGAAAAATGGTCAGAACCTCAAACACAAAGCACTTTTTTCACTTTAACTTTTTCCTTTTATCGTGTTTGATTATTACATAAATCGTTATTTATATGGGTATTATATATTTCAAAGCCAAAAAGGCTGGTTAAAGTCTTAAAGGGTACTTTCGTTCATATATTAGAAAGAGATAAAGAACAAAAATATTTGTTTTATATCTCCACATGTAGTCTTCACATTCCATAATATTTTTTTATTTGTAAAAAAAATATCTTTACTACCTTTATGCTTTTAATTACTTTTATTTATCCAATTTTTCTAGGGCTTCTAAAAAAAATTCAAATTTTAGTTTACTTGAACATGAGTTTTTCTGAAGAAAAAAAATTTCATGATAAAAATTGTTAAAAGTGAAATAAGGATTTTTGAGTGGCAAAATAAAATCTTTTTAGATAGGTTGTCCTATTTGAGGCCCACATTTATCACAAAGTGCATGGAGTCTTTTTTAATGGGCCATGTTACTACTGTAATTGGGCTAAACTCGTACTTTCCAGTCCAAATGTTGGTGGCTACCATTATATTGGCAAACGTATAGTTTTGGCTTTGCATACATCAAATCATATTACAAACAAAATTTGACTAATCAAAGAAAAAGGCAAACATATATTGAGAACGACTTTAATATAATGATTAATGATGATGAAGTGTTTTTTTGACATGATTAATTTATGCAATGTTTGTTTCTGTGATGGAAATCTAACAAACGCACGTCTGAAATCAATTGTTCTGATTTAACAAAAGATCGACATAATTCTAAAGATTCTATTCAAAGTATCCTAGTCAAAGGGTATTGAACATGTTGAGTCTCTCTAGAAGACCTAACACCTACTTTAAGTTACTGGTCCATCAATCATCGTTAGATTTAATCAGACAATCTCTTACAACCTATGTCGGATCAAGCAAGAATAATTTTTAACTATCTATCATATATAAACATGCCACATTCCATAACAAATATATTTATTATTTTTATTCTTTCAAGTTACATTTCTTTGACATTACTGATTTGCGCGTTGAAGTGTTAATCTTATAGATCCATCTTCACTATATTATCAGAGATTCATACCATTGCACTAGAGGAACTCTCTCTACCACATCATTCATCTCTGATTCCGCAATGCAACATCAACCATAAAACTCATAAAATGCTAACATTATATTCTTATATATATATATGTAAAGTGATTATCACCTCTATTTAGTAATATATTTTTAAACCATATCTCAATTAATGTTAGACTTTTAATACATACTCACATATTGTATTATTGAATTTGGTGTGTATATATAAATGACAGGCGGTTCGATAGTGGAAACATGATAGTAAATAATAGTAAATAAGTCAACAAATTTTGTTTAAACTTTTGATACTATTAGAATTTGAGTACAGTCTAACTCATTTCAAAAAAATCATTTGTAAACCTATTTTAAGGTGATGATTGTCTCATACTTTTTAAACATATTTTCATGTGATATCATAATTAACGTGAGACTCTTTTAACATAATCTCCTAAGTTAGACAAGTCATAGTTGAATCTTTACCAGCTTGATCAAAATATGTTAGTTATGATGATGGAGTGATAATTGATAAACATCACAAAGTGAAGAATTTCCAATCATTTTTGTTAATAATTGTGTGATCCATTGAATTTAGTTGTTCCGTTACAAAACAATCATATGAACAAGACGAGGTTAATGATTTATAAAAGTTAAAAGAAAAAAAAGAGATAGTAACATCATGTTCTTTGAAAGTGCACCAAACTTTTGCAAGTGGTATAGCTTCCTTTCATTTTCACTTTTTATACTTTTGTTGGATCTGCAAAGTGAAAGCTGGATTCAATAATGCAGATGTTTGTGACAAAAGAGACTTTCAAATCCAATGCATGATTCTTTTTGCTTTACTTTGACTGGAAAATACATTTTTGATATTAGTTCAAGTATGATTGCAAAACACAAAAAATTAAATTTATTTATCTTCGGGTTTATCCATCAAATCATGCCAAATAAGAAAAATTTGAAGGACATAAATCAAATCTTAAAAAAATTTATATAATATTACGAGAATTTTTTTCCTTCAAAATAATATAGGGTAAAAAATCCAAATCAAATAAATGAGCAGACGATTGACATAAAATGTTCTAAAAATTAAAACAAAGAAATCAATTAATACAAATATAAGAAGAAAAAACTACTAGGCCAAAAAAAACCAAACAAGTTACTACAAGTCTACTTAAAAAACTGCTCTCTAAGAAATGCACTCCAATCAAGGATCAAACTATATCTCAAGTCATGGTGACCACCAACACCATAGCAAATACCACAAAGAGAAGAACAAAAGAAACACACGCACCCACGTATTGACACACACACACACACATAACTTGGCCAAAATCTCGATTTACTATTGATCAATCTAAATGATTGAGTTTTCAAGTCATTCTATGAAGGTGTAAGAGTTCTTCTCTAATCTAGCTAAAAATCATTTTCAAGTAGAAAAATACTCCTCTCCTCCACTTTTTTTCATGTTTGTTGAATAGGCAAAAAACACAATCTCATTACGAGCCCTCCAAATGGTCCAAATTACATCACGCTAGATCATAGAAAACCCCCATAGACTTCACTCTACCACCTAAAGAAAGAAAAATCTGAATGAGATGACTAGGGTCCATAGTAAGAGCTATCTGTCACCCAATCATTTGAAACTCATATACCAGACAATACTAATTAAATCACAAGTGACAAACAAATGAGAAGTCGACTCGATAAAAAAAAACCACATAAAGGACACATGGTAATAGCAAGGTATACAATCACCTTTCTCTTGAATAAATTCTCTCTAAAGAGAACATGTCCCATAAAAGTTGTCAGGAAAAACAATCACCTTAGAAGGTACCAAACTACACAAAATGTAGGAGGAGACTAGGTGGCTTGAAAAATTAGAAGAAGTAAAAAAGAATGATAACCATAGAAATTCAAGAAAGAACCATCTCTTGCAAGCTTTCAAATCCATTTATCTTGTCAAAACAAAAAATATACCCTCGGATAACCAAAAGGATTTCAGTAACAACATGTTTGTCATGAACTAAGAAAAATGTCATCCATCAAATTCCCAAATGAGGGTTTCATCTACCCACCTACCCACCTCTCCCACACCCCATCAAGATAATCAATGATTGTAAATAACCTAGGAAACTTATCCTTAAGAGGTAAAATCCCAATCTAAGAGTCATTCCAAATAGAGGTTTGAGACCCTAATCCAACCTTCATAGAGATATCATCCACAAACTAGTCCGAAGAGTCTTCCTGCTTAGATCCAAGAAGGGAAAATCCTTTCCCCGCGGAGGAGAGGTTCCAAAAATTTGTATCTCTACCACCCTTTAAACAAGAGACAATAAAGACACCATAACAGGAAATAATGACATCTCTCCAAATACCAGAGGCACCCTATATAAGATGTCACTTTCACTTAGCCAAAAGAGCTAAGTTGTCCAGACAAAAATCTCTAACCCCCAAGTCACATTCACTCTTAAGATTATACATATCGTACCAACTAACCCAAGAGATTTTATATTCTCCTTTAACACTATCCCACAAAAATCGTCTTTGAATTTGAACTATTTTCCGCCAAACCATTACATGCATTTTCGGAAAAGATTAGAAGAAAACAAGAAAAATATTAAGCACATAATTAAGCAGAACCACCCACCTACAAGCTAACATACATATGCTTCCAAGAATCTAGACTCTTATATAACGGATAAATAAGGGGTCCTAAGCATTTTCTCGGCTGGGAATAGCCCTAATAGGAAGCTTCAGATACTTAAAAGGAAAGGTCTCAATCCTATAATGAATAAAGTTGCCAAAGAAATCCAAAAATACATAGTCTACATTAACCCTTATCTTACCACTCTTAGAAAAATTCACTTAGAGGTCTGAAGTCAGCTTAAAACTTTTAAACATATCGGTCTGATAAGATAAGAGTATCAATTACATACTAAAGATGAGAGACCCTTAATTATAAGGCTTCTATCGTAAGAAAATATCATCATATAACTCCAGAAGAATAAAAGAAGTAGTCAATGCAAGGTTATCATCAATAGAAGGAAATCATAAGATTATCCCATCCAAGAGAGACGTGTCAAAATTAGGCTCATTGGAAATATTTAAGAAATAATTAAAATTTTCTGGCTTAATCTCATATATTGTTTCCAATAAAAGTTACATAACCTTCAAGGCTAAAACATCATTCTTCCTACTCCTACTCTTGACAGATGTATGGAAGAAACAAGAGTAAGAATCGCCTTCCTTAATCCACTTTGTTTTGGATCCTTAGAACACTTTAGAATCTTTAATTCTTAATAAATACCAAATTTTTACAATGTTACTAGAACAAGCTTGAATCTCCTCTTTAGATAAATATCTCTAATCAGATACATCATCTAACTTCCTAACAACCTTCCTTAAATAATTAATATGAAACTCTAAGTTTCTAAATATATACTTATTCCAAACTTTCAACACTCAATTTAAGGGCTTTGAACTTCCCCAACAAAACATAAGTCTTCCAGCTGTGAACTAAATAACTAGACTAACAAGAAAGAACAATCTCAGATAAATTGCAATGAAATCACCAATGGTTATCAAGCCAAAAGGGTTTCAACCTCCATAATTGATTAGAATACTTGAGAATAATAGGGAAACAATAAGAAATATACCTAGGAAGATCCCAATGAGTCATTAAGCCCCAAAATCCCACCAATCGTTATAAACAAGTATCATATCCAACCTACTTGTGGCACCAACATTGGGTTGAAACTATACCTAAGAGATGGAGATCAACCAATTCTATCTGAGAAATAAATTTAGAAAAAGCCAAACAACCAACATCCATAGAAGAATTAGAAGACAACAAACAAAGTTAAAGTCACCCATGACACACCAAATGTCCTTTCTAAGCTTGTCTTTACACGAACAAAGATCTAGCCACACAACATTTCTATCACATGGGGACACTTGGAGTAAACATTTACCATAAAAAAGGAAACAATCTTAGAAGTTGCCCATTCCAAACAAACATCAAGAAAATCATGACTCGAGAAAGAAAAAAGGGATCCACCCTTAGAGATACACGAAATAGAAAGGAATCCCACTATTACCAATAGACGAGATAAAACTCCAATCGTAAAAATGATTACCTCACAAAGAGGTCATAATAGATTCAAAAACCTGAACCAATTTGGTATCTTGAATATCCATAAAGTCTAAATAATTAACCGAAATAAGATCCTTCACCTTTTTTCTTGAAACCGGAATCTTCACTTAAATGTCATTTCAATGAGATGACTTGATATTCAAGACAACTTCTACATGATAGCATGGCAAAACATCCGAGAGCATCTTCACCCGTTTGAGCTATCTTCAAGAGATAAAGACTTCACTAGATATTATCTAATATCACGTGTTATCATCATCAAATCCAAATAATTTATTGTAGCTTTGCTATAAAAAATCTTCACAACTTTGGATCACCTTGACATGAATTTTAAGCACATATATCCACAAATTTGTTTCGTTGTCTCCAAATTGAAAAGGATTCCTTCTTAAGGTTGGTTCTTTCCTCAGTATATTTTTGTACTATCTCAATAACAGAGGTAGACCGATCATCAAATTCTTACTTGGGGTTTCGAAGGAAAGGAACCTATGTTCCTGCAATACCCCAAACTTTTCCCTCTCATTTCATACATCATTTAGATCATACTTTCATACATTTCATTCAAGTCATACAAAAATAAAACATACATCATTGGTTGTGCATAGGGCATGTGATCAAGTGATTTCCAAAGTATTGATCATCCAAAGCAAGAGAACAATAGCCAAATGTCTTCAAACAAGCCTCAAGAGTCTCTTACATCATATATCATATCATGGGATCCTTCAAGTAATTGGAAGATGAGAATTCATCAAGAAGTTGGGACAGTTTATCATCTCCTAACAAAAACATTCCCAAATTAGGGTTTGTGATTAAAGCAGTCTTCTTGTGAGAACTTGGTTCAAACTTGATCTCAAGGGTTTCTATATTCTATCAAGTGTCTAAGGATGGAATATTTTCCATTGGTTCATTTTAGAAGGGTTTCAATCGATCATATGCTTGAGAATCAAGAAATTAGGGAAAAGTCAACTGTAGAAAGGAAAAAGTCAACTCCTAACTTTTTGAGGTCAAATTTATGATCCATAAGACAAATATGTTCAATGGTGAAGATTTTATCATGAAATGTCAAGGGATTCATCAAAAATCAAGAAAATCAAGAAGTTTCCAAAATTGGAAGATTAAGGTTTCTAAAATTATTAACTTTTGGCAATGTGGACACCACACTTTAAGCCATTCTTTCTCAATTTTCAAGCATCAATTCAAAAATCCACCAGGCCATAACAAAATATCACATCCTAAGCTTCAAATCCATAGCAAGAACTCCTACATTGGATAAAAATTGAAGAAGTTACGATCAAACAAACTAGAGACGAGTCAAGGAAAATTGGTTGGGAAAGCAAGTCATGGGAGAGCCAGATGCGCCCTCATTTCATCAAACACCTTGCAAGCACGTTATGTCCAACGTCCAAGCTAAATAACTCAATGATGCAAGCTCCAAATGAAAATTTGTTGAATATCAAAGTTGTTCATCTTGATCTCCTCTACAACTTTCTTGTGAGAGATTTTTCATATGATCAAGTATTAACGAGATATGAAGGCTCCAAGTCAATGGATCCAGACTAAAGTTTCATAGGCCCAAGGCCAAGGTGACACAACCATGAACCAATTTTTTGCACTTGATTTCCAAGCATCTTAGAGACCTCCATTCACTTTGACTGAAACTCCAACATTGTTCTATGTCATGTCCTTGATCCATAGCCACCAAAATCATACTTATTCATGCATTGAATATAAAGAACTTCATCTTCAAACTCCAAATTTTTTATTGATGCTTTATTGCCTAAAATGATAATGCATTGTATATCGTTCTTACTTGTTGCTTAGTCCACACGTATAAGCCATAGACATCACCTTCATTTCCTCATTTGAACATACAAAGTCTTACACATTCATACTTACCATGCACACCATGCATGAATGAGGGAAAAATTCAAAAAAATGAGAAAAACTTATATGACAAGTCTTGGTACAAAATACATCATCATCACTTATCATCATCCTCACCATAAAATTGTATGCTCCTCACTACATAAGAACACAAGCACACAGGTTCATGCTCACTCCTTCATTTTCAAATTGCTTCTCACACTTGCATTGCTTAATCCACCCTTGCCTTAACTCAAACATGGTTATAACTACCAACTGAGATAGTTAGAAGCTAACCAAGACTATATAAGGAACCATAACAGAATTTTGAAGGGGATTCAATCATTTCTCAGATTTTTGGATTTCACACTCATTTTGCTCTCATTTTCTCTATACATCCTCTCATTTTCTCAAAGCCTCATCACTAAGTCATCTTCAATCTTCAACAATCAACAAAAATGGAGCATTGAAGTGTAGTGAGAATTGAGTTCTTCATTGCAATTCAGTTTCAGATTTTGAAGTTTCAAGCAAGAATCAAAGCTTCCATAGCATTTATTTTGCTCAACTTAAGCTCAAGAACATAAAGATCATCTGTGGTTTTCTTTTAATCCAAGATCCTTCAAGTTTCAGGTTCAAATAGGAGCTCTGGTATCACTGGCTAGTTGATATGCACCTTAGGTGCTTAGATCTGAAAAACCTAGGGCAAAGTGTTTGCATTCGATTCTTGTTGTATGTGCATGATATAATTATTTTAAGGCTTGATTTGGACTCTATGTGACTTCAGCTTCATTTTGATATAAGACATGCACATATTTATTGACCTGTAGATGTGACATCACAGAAAACTCACCAGAGAAGATGACCGAAAGTCTTTTCTGATCACCTGAATCTGTCTTAGGTCACAAACCCTAGTCGTTTCCTCAATTAAGTTGTGACCATTTGATTGAGCTTGATCTAACGCATAATACCTTACCAACGCATAAATGAGGATGATGTCCATCACATGCCTATAACTTTTATATATGTTGACCTTAATCTAGGCTATATGTGTGTCCATCATAACTGGAATGTGCATGAATTCTCATCCATTTGAATTTCCTACTTCCATGATTATCTTGTGTTAAGCTCATCCTAAGGCCCTGATTGAGTCAAATGTTGACTGACTATCCACCATAATCCCATAAGACTCACACGCTCGTAGACCTGGACTCCTTCTTGCTATTCACACCCATGCTTCTAAGGCCCAAATATGTTTGAACTGGCTTTTTACTCTGTGACATCCCCTGGCTAATTTCTTTTGATTTTATTTTTATTTTGCATACACTTTTGGTTTTTAATTTTTTAAAATTACCACAACACTTCCCAAAATTCTAAAAAATTCAAATTGCATTTAAATACATTTAAATAATTTTTGATATTTTTTAATTCTGATTTTCTTTTATTTATGAATTAATTTCATAATTTTCTTTGAATTTCTTATTAAAATGTTTGTGTTCATGACTTGTTCATTCTCATTTTAATTAATATGGTTAGGTTCTGAATTTTGACATGATCTTTAATATGTGATCATATGACACATTTAATGCATCTCATTCATATTTTGGTTGATTTTTATAAGCATTTTAGGTTAGTTTTTTAGAGCCATCTTTGTGCACCATTGTGAATTGCCTTAAGTGAAGTTTTGACCTCTAATTGAACTTGTTCTCTGATTTTCCTTGAGCTTTAACTTGGTGACATGTTCAAATTATGTTCATACCTTAAATGACTTGCATCCATTCATTTTTTCTCCTCTCTTTATGTTAATTTCATTTACTTTTGAGATACATTGTTTGTGTGAACTTCACTAGCTTCTAAACCCTAGTTTTAGGTAGGCATTTATGCCATCCTATTAGGACTTGTATGTACATTTTATAGGTCATATATTGAACATTATAGTTCACTTTACTTGCTTTATAAGTCATGTATGAACCATCTACATTTTGTTTGTGTTTGTATTTTAAAATGCATCCTTACTTGAACATGTTTTGACCTAAATTTGTTTCTATTCTCTCTTAATTGTTAATATGACTTGTGTGAATCATAAATGCCTATCCATGCATTGTAAATAAGTGTGATGGTCTTCCTCATACTTAGTGGGCTTCATTATCATTCCATCTTGGAGTGATGTATGTAGTACACACTCCATCGTTAGAGACTTTAGTACACTCGCTTACTCAAAACACTTCAAAATAAAAAAATCTTAAAACAATTCAAAACAAACAAAAACGTATTTCCTTCGGGAATTATTTTCTCATATGACTCACTCTCATCATAAGAACGCACCTCTTCATGTTCTCGTGCAATACGGTAACACACTCGATTCAGAGAGCCTGCAACACCTAAGCTAGAGCATTGGTCATTCCATTAAAAACACAAACAAATAAGTTCTCTCCCTAGGTTATGGGAACTACGTCGCTCTGAATCTCATACCCGTTGAGATACGTAGGCAGTGGAGTAGGACCCATTTGAGCACAATTCTTTCTTTTCCTTATATTGTTCTCGTTCTTTCTCCAGTTCCAATTTTGCAATAGATGAAACAGATCATAACACCCTTTGAGAAGTGCAAGCAAGCGTGGATCCCGTCGAGTACGATGGACGTGAAAGGGTGCTAACTTCCCTTCACATAACCGACTCCCTTACCTATTTTATATGGTTCACAAGACCTTGTTCTTTCCTTTCCCCTAGGTCTGTGCAGCATTACCTTTCCCTTTCCTTGGGATAAAAATGTCTGGATATAGACTCTTCTTCTTTTTCCGTGCCGCTTTCGCATTTGTACTTAGATGAAAATCCTGAGAGTGGCAGCTGGCGACTCTGCTAGGGACTCTGGTTCCCTATGCGAGTCTCTCCTAGCGCTTGTGTGTTTTGTTTATTGGGTGTTTAGTTTTCTTTTATTTATAGCTTTACAACTTTAATTTACCGCCTTTACCGTATTTCATTTATATCATGCATCATATGTATATATTGTAATATATGTGTCTTTAGCGGGATGTGATGATAATGTGAGATGAGCCCACTACCCAGGCTCGAGTGCACCTTAAAATTTAGAGTGGAAAATCCCTTTGCTTTCATGGTATTTTTCCACGAGATTAGTTGTGAGTTCCACAACCAGATTGCGACTTTCTTGGGAATATCTTGTTGTGAGGGTCTTCCTCATTCAGGATAGGACCTTGAGAGTTATGTGCATCTAGTGACCGATCAATGAGGACCTTAGTGGAAATACCTCTCTCTAGTGGTGACAATGGCATACCATATTTAATGTAAAATCCACTCGCACCCAAAGACCCATTGGGAACTTGCATATGATTACCTTGTTTTGTAGGAATCGGTGGAGACCTCCTCGATTAGTATATAATGCCAAACCGGAAACGGTGACCGTATTATTGCTTCTCGACCTGAGAGTCAGAGAAGCTGACTCTTAGTACTATCTGTAAGATGGGAGGGGGTTTGTTTACAGGTTTACAAGTAACCTTGACCTTCTACATACCCGCTTCATATGATTATCCTATGAGCAATGATTTAGTTCTATCAGATTTGGTGTTCTTAGTTTGTGGTTTTGTACAAAGTTGTTCTTATTGATGTGGTTCTAGACAGATACTTGACTCTCACACTTACACCTACACAACAAACTTTGGCCTTGATCAAATGCCTATATGGATTAAATTCATTTATCATTAACATTCATGTTTTTTATTCTCAGGGTTCTCATTATTGCATCCGATTCCGGTTGGTTTTCTGCTTCAAAATGGAAGGTCATCCCAGAAATAAGAATGTAAATCACTAGTTTCCTAAGCCCAAAGTAGGAGTGATTAAAGAGTTAATTGAGTTGATGAGCTATGATGTGTTGGATAAGTTCAGGAAAAAATACGGGTTAATTCTGAGTTATGTAGACAAAATCAATACAGATCAACACGGTGCCTTACACACCATTCTGCAGTTCTATGACCCTCAACTTCAATGTTTTATCTTCAATGATTATATCTTAGTTTCTAACCTGGAAGAGTTTGCAGATATTCCGAGGATTCCTGTCAATGAGACACCACCTTTCTATAGGTCAAAGAGGACTCCTCCGAATGATGCTATAATTGCAACAATTCATTTGGGAAAGTCAGTAATCAAGGCTCATGTGGATGAAAAGGGAGGTTACAAGGGTTTCCATCTTGAGTTCCCGGTAGGATAGGCGAGGAAATGTGCTGATAAAAAGGAGTGGACTGCTTTCGGTGCCATCCTAGCTTTGTGCGTGAATATGATCTGCTTGTTTCCCAATGTAGAGGATTTTATTGATATGGATGCTATTTGTATTTTTATCAAAAGGAATCCTATTCCAACTTTTTTGGGTGACTTGATCCTTTCCATACACTATAAAAATGAAAATAAAAGAGGAAGATTGCTAGTATGTTGGGCTCCTTTGTTCCATGCCTGGTTTTCCCGACATCTGCCAAAGACCAGAGCTTTTGTTGAATTGAAATGGACTCTCATATGGTCCAAAAGATTGATAGGGTTAACTGCTGAAGGCATTTCTTGGTGGTACAACCGGGAACTGGTTGGAGTTCCTATTCTCAGTAGTTGCGAAACCTTCCTGAACGTACCATTACTGGGAATAAAGGGATGCATAAGTTATAACCCTACCCTCGCAATCAAACAGTTTGGTTATCTATTGAAGGGTCCTCCGATGGAGAAAGACTTGATGGAGTCCTTGTATTTCCATACTATGGATGATGAACATATGTTCTTTCTTATTTCTCAAGTTTGGAATACCCACATCAAGAAGGGAAGGATGGAGTTTGGGAAGCCATATCCCAAAACATATACACATTATGCTGAATGGTTAAAGTTGTGGGTAGTTATCACCAAGTTGCCATTTTTCAGTTGAACCTCTTATATACCCAAAGGTGATAGAACCCAGGACTACTGTACCCATTGAATATTACTGTAAGTTGGAAGATCTGGTTCTAGAGCTTCGGGTAGAGAACTTGGAAGTCAATAGCCTTTATCAACAAACATTACATGCTAATACAAAGTTGGAAAAAAGGGCCCGAGCTGCTGAGAAACTGGTAGAAGAGAAGAAAAAAGATTTAGAAGACAGGGTGCATTACTTCTACAAGAGGGGGTTGACTGAAAAAATGCTTCCAAGGAGCACAAAAACCTCAAGAAGTCTTTATCGAAGGCTAACAAAGCTATCACCTTATGGCAACAGAAGTAGGATGATAATTTGAAGCACAAAAAAGAGGCAGAAGACGGGTTCAAGTCAGAGATTGAAAGCTTGAATGCAAAGTTGAAGAGTTTGGATGAAAAACTCCAGTAAGCACACTCAAAGCGTCGGGAATACCGGGGAAATATGGTTCAAAGCCAGAATCTGCTTGAAGAAGCTTAGAAGGAGGTCGAGGAACTCAAGATTCAAGTTGAGGTGAAGAAAGGCAGAATAGAGCATGTCCATGATGATATGAATGAAGAAGTCTTTTGGCAATATGTTGGTTCACTACATTAAGCCTTTGATTTGAGAGACTGTTTGATCCAAGGGTTAATTCAAAATCTCGAGCATTCTGATGTGATTTCCTTGTATGAAGAAGTCCAGAAGAATAGTCCCAGGTTGATGGACGTGGCGTTTCTCAGGATTTATGCTTTGATGTATTAAGTGTTGTATTTGGTACCCTCAGAATGTTTGAGGGAACCATTATTGTTATTTTAGACATGTTTGCTGATGTTTACAATTCTTTGTATGACTTTGATTCTCCAGGATTTTTCTTGTTTATGATATGTTGATTTCTGCTGCAATGGGTGTTCGAATATCTCTCACATCAATGTTCACTCACCGACACTTGAACTTATTTGAAATAATTTGAGAATACTCCTGCTAAACAATTTCATCTCAGATGTTGTCTGATCCTCTGCATATTTCATGGAAGACTAGAATCGGGGCACAAAAAGGCCTTAAGAATAGAAAACATTACATTAACATATCATATATATCATTTTTCATTTTTTAGGTACCAGATATGGTTTTCTCATCCTATTTTCTCTTCAAGTAGTATTGCTGACCAACGTATCCACCGCTACCCAACAAGAAGAAATCAAGCGAGAATGGATGACCAGGTGTAAACTAACCTCACCGAGCTGAGGACAAGAATGGATCAGTTCATGGAACTGATGATTGGGATGGCACATAACCAAGAACGTCTGAGGTTAATGGTCGAGCGGACAGAAAATGAGAACCAAGGTGGTAATGGAGGGACCCCGAATGGGAATCTGAACGGGAATGTTGTCTGCAATGGAGGTCCAATTCCTGATGGAGCCGCTGCCCGTAATGTGACTATGGAGGATACGTAAAAAGATCAGTTCATTATGATTGATGTTGATGTAGGAAATCTGAACGATGTTAATGACAGAAGGTATGAAGGGTTGGCTGAGAAGATCAAGGCCATGAAACTCTAGAATTAAATGGACATTGATGTGAATAACTTGGGACTAGTGCCTGGTGTGAGATTTCCTCCCAAGTTCAAACCATCTTTTGATAAATACAACAACAGTTCTTGCCCAAGAACCCATATTCATGCTTACTTTGGGAGAATCTCTGTCCACACTGATGATGAGAAACTCTGGATGCACTTTTTCCAGGATAGCCTGTAAGGAGCTTCTTTAAGCTGGTACATGAAGTTGAACAGAGTATTTGTCATAAGTTGGAAAGACTTAGCCAAAGCCTTCTTTAAGCAATATCAATATAAAATTGACATGGCTCCCAATCGCACCCAGTTGCATGTTCTTTCTCAGGGGTCTAAAGAAAGTTTCAAGGAATATGCCTAGAGGTGGCACGAGTTGGCTGCTCAGGTTCAACCTCCATTACTAGATAGGGAGATGGTTGACATGTTTATGGGAACTTTTCAAGGTGAATTTTTAGATCGTTGGGATGCTTGTCTGTCTACAGGTTTTTTTGATATTGTTATTGCTGGCGAACGAATAGAGAATTTGTTGAAGTTGGGTAAAATTCAAGATGTGAGTGGTTCCAGTTCGTCCGGTATGAAGAAGTCATTTTATGGAGGTCATAGAAGAAGATATGGGGAAACAAATGATGTGTATAAGGGCTAAGGAAGAGACTGTCCCAGGCTTATCACCAGGCAACTGCTGTAACAATCCTTGTACCATCTGTTCAGCAACAACAACCATAATAACAGGTTCAACAAACACAAAGGCCGTTCCAACAGAGGTCTAGGATGAGAGAAAATACCATAGGTATTATCCCCATGACATATTTTGCATTGCTAACATAGTTAATCAAGTTGAACATGGTTGAGCTTCGTACGATGAGAACCCCTTGTTGGCAGTTTGCCTCCTGGTTTTGATATGAATGCCCGATGTGAATTCTACTCAAGTGCACAAGGGAACACTATTGAAAACTGATGGGCATTCCAAAACAAAGTTCATGATTTGATTGATTCTAAAGCAATTAATTTTTCTTCTCCTCCCAATGTTCTCCAAAACCCCATGCTGAATCATGGTGGGACAATTGTGCATGCTATTTAAGATGGAAGAAGGTTGAACTTGGTGACCAATGTTAGTTAAGTGAAGACTCCATTGCTAGTAGTAAAAACTTGTTTGTTGAAGGGACATGTGTTCCCAGGTTGCAACGAGGATTACTCAAATTGTTCGAATCAGACTAATGGTTGTGATAAATTGAAAAATGACTTGTAGAATTTGATTGATGAGGGTCGTTTACAGTTTGATAATGTTATGAAGAGAGACAACAAAGTATCAACGGTAACTATTGTAAACACCCCAAATTTTCCCTCACCTTTTTCTCACACCATGGCTTGTGATCTTTCATATTGCATTGCATAAGCATATCATCTCACATTGCATATTTGTTTCACTGCATAAGTTGCACAATTAGGGTTTGTGATCAGGAGAATCCAAGAAGTGATATGAGCCATCTCAAAGGCCTTAAAGCTTGGAAAGATGGTCCATGAGTGTTATATGATCATATTATGCTCCCCAAATTTCATTAAAGTCAAAATATCAGAAAGCTTTGCAAAGGCATAGAGGCAGACTGGAGATTTCCTGCACAAATGACCTAAAATTAGGGTTTTGGGTTTGAGGAACTTAACCTCAAATTGTTTGGTCATTCTTGATTCCATTGGTCTTTATATGTTATAAGGAGAATGTGTACCAAATTTTATGAAGAAATTCTTTGTGGAAGTCATCTGATCAACTGGTAACTTATTGTGCAAGAAAAGTCAGAATCAGGGCATCTGAGGCCACCACCAATGGTACCAAAGGGTCACATTCATCATTTTTAGGTTCTATGATCTTTATTTGATCTTAGAAGTGGTTATAAGTTCACAAGATTGAAGAATTTCAAGCCATTTTCAAACTTTCCATTTTTGGACATGACTTGTAATGAAAACTTTCCATTTTGGGAAAGATTTTCAACCTCCTCTTTCTTGATCAAAAAGGCTTCAAATGAAAAATATTCAAACATGAAAGTTGTAAATTGGATCTTCCCATTTTCAAAAAGTACAAGAACTCCTCTTGATTCATCCTAGAACTCAAGATATGATGTTTCAAAGTTGGGAAAATCTTATAATTTTCAAGTATGTGCCAAAGAGGGATTTTTGCAAATCAAGTTTCAAGACTTCTAATGACCTTTAATCCACCTCTAAGAATCATAACATGATAATGAAACATTGCTTGACCAAAATCATGCCTTGGATCACAAGAAACCATGGATCATTTTCACAAAATTCTCAAAGAGGGAAAAATGCAAAAGTCTTGCTATCTTGCAATCCAAGTGTTACAGCTCACAAAATCTGATCCAAGGGCCATCCATGAATGAAGATGAAGCAGGACAAGCCTTGAAAACACCTTTGACTCGTGCCATGCTCATAGTTGCCAACTTTTGACTTTTTTGCAATTCACCCATACCAATCAAACTGAGCCACCACCAACTTTCTGACCAATCACAATGCTCTATACTAACATTATGGACCTCATTTCATACAACATTGAAGCCTGAAATATCCACAAGCTCAGAAAATCACCAAAAATCACCAAATATTTCAATTCTTCGAATCTCTCAACACAAACATCAAAACTCACTCATTCTTTCACCATTCATCTCAAAATCACCTAAGGATCACAAAACACCCTTCACCATGGCCTGCAAGCTACTCAAACACAAACACGATTCCTGCACTATCAGAACTGGAAATCAAAAACCAAGCCATATAAACTCCATCTAAGCCTTTCAGAAGCATCAGGGTGATCATTGGAGTGGAATAGCATCAAGGAGAGGTCCAGAAAGCACCAAATTGCAAAGCTTCAACTCAGGTAGTCACCAAGAACTTTTTTTCCAAAACTCTTTTTTTAAGTTACAATATCAATCTACATGCTTCCCTGATCATGCTGATGTGTTTAGTTTTCAAAATGGTTGAGAAATGAGTGTGTATCGTGCTTCTGAAATTTTTGACCTAAACTTGTTCTTGTTCGATTCATGAGTTTGATGCATGATAAATTTTTTTTGGGGCTGGATTTGTGCTTAGGGTTGTTCAATGATCCATTATGGAGCTTTAGAGGGCTTGGGGTGGTGTTTTGAGTGAACTCAGATGAGGGGGGTGGCGGAGAAGACGACCGGAACACTGTTCCGGCCACCTGAGAGTCATTAGGGCTAAACCTAATTAATTCCTCAGTTTGAATGTGGACCCTTTGATCTTGTGTTAGCATGTTTTTGGACGGCCCAGATAGCTTCATTAAAACCCTAATCCTCATTTAATTAATATTAATTAGTTTAATTAATTTAATTAGTCAGATTCAATCCTAGCCTTAGGATCACGCGCCAAGTCAACCAGTTCATATCCTGGCCTTAGATTTTGCATACTTTCTATTTTATTTTATTTTTCTTGCATTTATCTTCACATAATTATTTAAAATAGCTAAAATATGTTTAAAAATCTCATTTTCTGCATTTTCACTTTAAATATTTTTCTAAACTCAAAAACATTTTTATTTTTAATTTTTGCATTAAAAAGTATTTTTAAATCATTTAAATGTTTTATTTAATTAATTAATTAATTTTAATTAATTAAAAATACATTTAGGTATCTAAAAATCACAAACAAATTCATGAAGCATTCTGAGGCATTTAGAACAATTTAAAAACTCACCATACAAATTTCTTTTTAGGTTTGATCATGTTTTCACAATTTTCTTTGAATTAGGGTTCATAAAATTCACATTTTCCTAACCCTAACTTGAAGAAATCATTTATGATCAACCATGATGAGTTTGAACTTGGTTCTTTTTGAATTCTTTCACACATTGCATCTAGTATCTAGGTTATTTAACTCATAATTTTGCATTGCATTTTCAAATTGTTTGGCATTTTTCCTTTAGAATCACCCAAAAACCCTAACTAACTTAGGAAATTCATAACTTTCTCTAGGTTTAGCTTTTGACCTCCATCCTTGGGGCGTGATCTTGTAAGTGTTTAGGGTTTGTTTGATTTCATTTTCTATTTTTTATCATGATGTATGCTTCTGTTTTGGTCATGTGCATATCATACATTCATAAAACCCTAATTTTCTATGTCCATTTACATTCATCTTTGCATGTCACCATCATATGAACTTGCCATGACATTTCAAGCATTTGTATGACATCTTAGACATCCTAGGACATATTAGAACATCGCTTGTTCATTTCTTCATTCATTTGGTATGTTTTTCATTCATTACATTTTATGAACATCCATGTGTTTCTAAGCTTCTAGCATGCTTCCTTTGCATCTCATATTTTGTATGATCATTGTCGCTCCCCTGAAAAGACACTAAGGTCCCAAGGTGCAGACGCGGACGGTCGGCGAAAAGATAAAATGAAAATGAATTGAATAGAGTCGCCAACTAGGCATTTTTATCCCGAAGGAAAGGTAATGTTGTATAAACCTGGGAAGAGATGGATAAGACGGTTGCGAACCAGAGAAACTAAGAAAGGGGGTTGGTTACAACCTGGGAAGGTATTAACACCCAGATTGTCCGTCGTACTCGACGGGATCGACGCTTACAAGATTGTGTTTAAAAGGGGTAGGTGTATGTGCTATCTGTGTGCAAAAGCTTAGGAAAGGAAGTACAAGTGTCAGTGTAAAAGGTGTGAATTTCTTAGGAATTGAGGCTTTAGAAAGGATACTGAAAGAGGGGGATGACAAAGAGAATTTTGTTCGATAACACTTAAGTTATGCCTACGTATCCTCTCGTGCAATGAGGAAGTCAGAACACCGTAGTTCGACTCAAAGAGACTAAAAATGAATTTGACTTTGAACTTCCTACTTGTCTATGCTCAAGTGTATGACTCGTCTGGCTCGAGTGCTAACTGTCTTGCATTAGATGGAAGAAGCAAGTTCTCGTTTGTGAATGAGAATGATGAGAAAAGAATCCTGGAGGAGACGATTATTGTTTGTTTTTGTGTTTTCAGTCTTGTTATTGTTTTTGGTGTTTTGCATAACTTAATGAGCTTAAGCCTAAACCAAGGGTTGATAAACTCATTATATCCTCCCTGATTAGGGATAATGAGCCTACTTAAGTATGAGATAAACATCTCAACTTAATTACCATGATGTTTTTTGTGTTTTTGTTTAGTGTTAATTAGATGTTTTTTGTGTTTTAATTAGATGTTTTTTGTGTTTTAATTAGATGTTTTTTGTGTTTTTGTTTAGTGTTAAGTAATGAGTTTAATCTCTAATCACAGATTAGTGGACTCATTACACCATCCTAATAAAAGGATAATAGATGATAACACTTAAGCTGAGGAAGATACCTCAACTTAATCCATGGTTAGGGATTAAATTCATTATATAACAAGCCTTTATTAAGTGGATTTTAATTAAGGGATGAGATTAAGAAATGGATTTTAAGTTTGTAAGACAACTAGAGGGGGACTTGTCCATTAAACACTAGGGTTAGTCCCTCTTAACCATAAGGAAGAGATAGAACCCTAATGTAAGGCCCAAGTTACAAGATAAAGTCTTGGTGATTATTAATGTAATTTGATTAAGAGGTGTAAACAAATTAAAGGTTTAACACTAAGGATTAAGGTTATACACTCCATCCTAAGATAAGGATGCAGGCATAACCCTAATTCAAAGTCCTAAAGCTTTAAGAGTTTAGTCTCTGATGATTGAGATGAGAAGAGAGACTCAAGGAGACTCAAAGGTAAAAGACTAGGGGGGACTATACACAACCCTAAAATTTATCATGCTTGGGTATCCTATGGTTTGTTAGGCTTAAAAGAAAAGGATCTTCAAGGCCACCAATGGAAGAAGCAGATGAAAAGAGAAGGAGAAAGGAGAACAAGTTGCTTACTTCCTGAAGAAGATAAGTAACTTGAAAGAAAGAAAGTAAGAAGGATGGAACATAAGTGAAATAGATTCACTTCAAAGACATGTAAATATGCATATGAAAAGGAAAAAAAAGATGGGAAGTGAAGGCAAATTCACCTCCCAAATAACTTACCAAAAGTTCCTGAAAATGTTAGTATGAATGCATAAGACATAAAGTAAAAGGAAATAAAATGAAATGAGAGGTTAAGACCAAAGTTAGAAGTGAATGTGCAATGTAAAAGGCATGTGAGATGATGCAAAGTCATGTACAATGCTTATGTGTGATCATACAAGAGATGGAATGCAAAAGAAGCATGTTTAGAAGCATGAAAACACATGAATGTTCATGGAATGTAATGAATGCAAAGAATATAAAATGAATGAAGAAATGATCAAGAAATGTTCAAGCATGTCTTAAGATGTCTAAGATGTCATACAAATGCTTGAAATGTCATGGCAAGTTCACATGATGATGATATGCAAAGATGAATGCAAATGAACATGAGAAATTAGGGTTTCATGAATGTATGATATGCAAATGACCAAAACAGAAGCATACAACATGATAAAATATTCAAATCAAACTCAATCAAACCCTAAACCTATACAATATCAAACCCTAAAGGAGAAAGTCAGAAGCTAATCCTATTGAAAGTTATAGATTTTCTAATTTTGCTAGGGTTTTTGGGTGATTCTTAAAGGAAAATGCAAATCAAACTGAAAATGCAAGATAAATTCATGAGAAAAATAACCTAAGAACTAAATGCAATATGTGAAACAATGCAAAAAGAATCAAGTTCAAACTCATCATGGTTAGACAGAAATGAATTTTTCAAGTTAGGGTTAGAAAATGTGATTTTTAAGAACCCTAATTCAAAGAAAATTCTGAAATTATGATCAAACCTAAAAAGAAATTTGTATGATGAGTTTGAAAATGTTTCTAAATGTATTGGAATGGTTCATGAATATTTTGGTGATTTTTAGAAACCTAAATGTATTTTTAATTAATTAAAGTCCATTAATTAATTAAAAATATCATTTAAATATTTTAAAAATACTTTTTAAATTCAAAAAATAAAATAAAAATCATTTTTGGGTTGAGAAAAATATTTGGATCAGAAATGCAAAGTATCATTTTTTTTATGTTTTTAACTATTTAAAATAAAATAAGAAAGAAAATGCAAATAAAATGAAAATAAAATGATTTAAATGAAAAAGTAAACAGATCCAAGGGTCAGGATTTGAATTGGGATGGAGGGATTTGACTGGCGCGTGTTTCAAAGGCCCAGATCAAATCTGGCTAATTAAATATTAAACCTAATTAATTAATCTAATTAAACTTAAGTGGACAAATTCTGGCCCTCTAATTACGCGTTAATCACCATCTGACGGCTCACATTTAAACTGGAAACTAATCCCTAATTAGGAACCCTAATTATTTTCAGGTGACCGGAGCTAACTCCGGTCATCTTCTCCGGCACCCCCTCCCCTGAGTTCACTCAAACCTCCATAAAAACTCACCAAAATCTCCAGAATTAAACTTTAAACATCAACAAACTCAAATCCAGCAACAAAAACAATTAATCATACACATACAAAGAGAATCGAAGAAGAACAAGATTTAGGTCAAAGTTTCAGAGATACGGTTCATGCTTGTTTCTTCATCATTTTCAAAACCAACAAGTGCAGTGTGATCAGGAGAGCATGGGGAACATTTCTAGAGCATGAAATAAAGCTTCTGGAAAAAAAGTTCTAAGGAGCTACCTGAGATGAAGCTTTCACTCCATGAGCTTTCTGGCCTCTTTCTTGGTTCAATCCACCTCTAATGAACCCCCTGATGATGTTGCAATGCTTAAAACAAGTTTGCGTGGCTTGGTTTGAGAGGTACAACTCCTCTGCACCAGGAATCGTGTTTTGGTTTGGTTGTGTTTTATGGCTTTTCAGAGGGTGCTTTGTGTTCTATGGACCATTTGAAGATGATTGGTGAAGTTTGTTTTGAGGTTTGATGGCTGGATTTTGAGAATCGAAGAAGGGAAGCTTTTTGGAAAATTTGTGAATGTTGAGTTCTTGGAGGTTTCAGGTTTGCTTCTTGTGTCAAATGAGCTCCATAATGTTTGTATGTAATGTCTTGATTGGTCAGAGAGTGGTTAGTGGCATGGTTTGATTGGTATGGGCAAGTTGCAAAAAGTCAAAAGTTTTTGTACCTTAGGCATGGGCCATGGAAGAGCTGGTTTCAAGGGGTGTCTGGCCTTAGCTTGCATCAAGGAGGGCCATAGAATTGGTTTTATGCAGCTGGCACAAGTGGATGGAAGGTTCCAAGGCATTTTGAAAAGTTTGTGTGTTTTGGCCCTTTTGAGATTTCTTAAAGATCAAGTCATGAAAACTATGCAATCTTGGGCCAATTCTGATCTTTGGAAGTTGCCTTGACATGTTATGATACATAGAAGTTGATTAGAGGTCATGAAATGGCTTGGAACTTGAATTTGCAAAAAATCCTCTTTGGCATGAACTTGAAAATTATAGGATTTTTGCAATCTTTGAAAGGTCATAAAAGGAAAAGACCTAATCTACAACTTTCATGTCCAAGAATTTTTCATTTGAAGCTTTTTTGGTCATGAAAGGGGAGGTTGAAAATCTTTCCCAAAATGGATAGTTTCCATTACAAGTCATTTCCAAAATTAGAAAGTTTGCATTTGGCTCAAAATTCTTCAACTTTTTGAACTTCCAACCACTTCTAAGATCAAATAAATATCATAGAGACTCAAAATGATGATGATGACCCTTTGGTACCCTTGATGGGGGCCTCAGATGCCCTGATTTTGACTTTACTTGCTCAAGAAGTTATCCAATGATCAGATGACTTCCATAGTGAATTTCTTCATCAAAATTGGCACACATGATCCTTTTAATATATTAAGACCATTAGAAACAAGAATGACCAAAAAAATTGGGGTTAATGCCTCTGAAACCAAAACCCTAATTTTGGTCATCTGTGTAGGAAAACCCTAGCTCTGCCTTTATGCCATTGCCATGCTTTGTGATCTTTTGACTTTCATGAAATTTGGGGAGCATATTATGATCATAGAACACACATGGACCCTCTTGGAAAGCTTCAAGACCATTGGGATGGCTCAGATTGATTCTTGGATTGCTCATATCACAAACCCTAGATGCAGATGAAAATGGAACTATGCAGTGAAACAAATATGCAATATGAGATGGTATGCTTATGCTTATGCAAAAATGAAAGATCACAAGCCATGGTATGAGAAAAAGTGAGGGAAAATTTGGGGTGTTTACAGTTGCCCCTATTCAAGCATAAGTTAGCTGTGCCGGATGTAAGCGCCTGGCTTAACAGACAAACAAGATAAATTGTGGTTGAATACCAAAGACAATCCGAAATTTGCACTCGTCGGGGAGAAGAAGAAAAGGGATATAAATTGTAAAATGTAGTATAGTATGATTATCAAATGAAAGCGATGGAGGATGACCATCGAGCAGAGGACGACTGTTGGGGATAAATCAGTAAGCAAGGTAATGATGGGGACGACCATCATGTTGGGGAATAAAGAAACCGTGACGGAGGCGACCATAGGGTAAGGAAATAAAACTCTTTGGGTATTAAAGAAATGAGGAAGGCACTGACGGGGACGATCATCAGGTTGAATGGTAAAGTAAACAACGATGGGGGTGGCCATCGGGTAAAACTGATGAAGGACGATCATCAGGAAAAGGAAAAGGGACCACGATGGGGATGACCATCGGGTTAAAGAATAAATGAAATATTTGATAAGGGACGGTCATCAAAGGTGAAGGACGATCACCTAGCAGGGGACGACTACTCTTTATCACGACATAGGACGAATGTCGGATAGAAAGGATCAACGATGGGGACGACCATCGGATAAGCATGATGAAGGACGATCATCAAGAGGTGAAGGACGATCACCTAGTAGGGTACGACTGCTCTCGGGGATTATCATGACATAGGACGAATGTCGGATAATAAGATCAACGATGGGGATGGCCATCGGATAAATGATGAGGGATGGTCATCATGAGGTGAAGAATGATCACCTAGCAGGGGACGGCTGCTAAAAATATCACGACATAGGATGAATGCCGGATAGAAGGATCTAATAATGGAGATTCCACTGGGGAAAAAGATGAGGGACAATCATTCGAAGGTGAAGGACGATCACCTGGCAGGGGACGGCTGCCGAAAGTATCACGACATAGGACGAATGTAGGATAGAAGAAAGGTTTTTTGTTGGCGACTTACTGGGGAATGATAACCATGGACGAGTGCTTACACCTTTAAGATATAAGATATAAGTGTTTGACGGTGTGTATAGACTAAAGATGCGGACGAGCATCCTTAGGACCATGATACAGATGGGTATCGATAGAGGCAAACGCTGACATGTGTTTAAGGATGATGATACGGACGAGTATCAATCGGTTAAGCAAGGAACATGGACGAGTGTTTAATCTTCCGGGGAGATATATACAAAATATGGACGAGTATCAAAGGATTGTATATGTACAAGCGTTGACCTGACGGTGAAGTATATGCAAGACACGGACGAGTGTCGAAAGATTGGGCAAGGGACACAGACGAGTGTTTGGCTTGCTGGGAAGATATATACAAAATATGGACGAGTATCAAAGGATTGTATATGTACAAGAGTTGACCTGTCGGTGAAGTATGTGCAAGACACAAACGAGTGTCGAAAGATTGGGCAAGGGACATGGACAAGTGTTTGGCTTTCTGGGGAAGCATGACACGGACGAGTGTCAAAAAGAATATGTACGAGTTGTGAACAAATATCTGTATTTGAGAGTGCAGAAGGTATTCTGGCGACCTGCGGGGGAATAAGATGACACAGACGAGTGTCGAGAAGAGCATGTTATGAACAAGTATTTGTACTTGAGAGTGCAAAGGGGATACTTTGGCTTTTATCTACAGGGGATATGAGTTTTGTATGAAGTGATGATGGTATTTGCAGGTGACTGGCTCGAACCTGGCTTATGATCATGCAAATGTTTGATTTTTGTCGTAATGCTCCGTTTTAGACGGAATGCTACGCTTATTTTGGCGAATATGATGTGAGTGCTATAATTATGCAAATGAGAAACTCGATCCGAGACTCGGATCCTGCGGGGATAAAGATCTCTGGCCGATCTGTTTGGAGAGAGGAATCAACTGGGGGAAGAGATCATTTGATAAATCTGTCTGGAGGGAGAACTCCTTAATGGGGATGAGGAGGTTTTAGTAACTCCGCTGGGGATATGTTTCAGGTATTGCTCTACTGGGGAGGCCATTCTGTGGGGAACCAATTCCACCAACTCTGCTGAGGGAAATCTGGCATCTCTGGTGGGGGAAAGAAAGCTCTCTGACCACTTTGTTGTGGAAGAGTTGACAGGCATTGCTCGGGAGATTCCCTTAGGGAGGAGATAACTTCTGGGAAGTAGATTGCTGGGGATGTAATGCTTGATATGCCCCATGTTGCGAAAGATTATCTGTCCTGAGTACCTGCAACCTGTTAAGACAAAGGAAAACGCACAAGTGTCCCGAGGTATCCTTAGCCGGATTCCGTTATAGGAATTAGATTTTCTTAAGAATTCATATTTCCTGCAAGCATTTTATTTAAAAATAACCTATAAGTTTTCATGCAAATGTTGGATTATGAACATTGGACATTTTGCAAACGAAACAAAAATGTACAAAACAAAGTGTGACTGAAAACTCTGATTTTATTAATTTGTGTGCCCTGAATAGGCAAGTACAGTCAAAGAAGTGAATCCCCTAGAAGGAGGAGATTGCTGTAAATTAAGAAAATAAAAGTGTTGGCAATGTTGAAGATGACGCTCCAGTGAGCTTCCTTTGCTATGACATGTATGACCTTGACATTCTTCTTATCTCGCTTTCTGAAGAAGGCTGATTCTGACCGACGCTTTATCCTTTCAAAGCTTTCCATGTTGTGAGCGATACAGACGAATTCAGAATGCAGTTGTTCGCTTATTCCCTGATTTTACGTGGATCGCCCTTTCGGGTTTTCAATCCACCGAGATACCCATTTTTGCTTGAGCTGTCCAATGCGGCTTTTCAACTCAGCGGGTGTACATTTTTTTCCCTTATTTTTGCCCGAGTCTTTTATTCTATTTTTGACTCGTCGGGATGCCCTATTTTTTCCTGGACTTACATTCTACTTTTTATGTCCAACGGGTCATTTTATGCGAAGTATTTTTTAACTACATATGAATTCACAGGAGACGGGAAGTCTTCACCATCCATGGTTGTGAGCATCAGTGCTCCACCTGAGAAGACTTTGGTTATCACGTAGGGACCTTCATAGTTTGGTGTCCACTTGCCCCTGTGGTATGTATGAGGAAGAAGGATTCTTTTCAGAACAAGCTCTCCCACTTGGTATTCCCGAGGTCTGACTTTCTGATCGAAGGCTTTCTTCATTCGCTTCTGATATAACTGTCCATGACAGAGGGCAGCTAATCTTTTTGCTTCAATCAAATTCAGTTGATTGTACCGAGACTGGACCCATTTTGCTTCATCTAGTTTCACATCCATCATTACCCGTAAGGAGGGTAGCTCAACTTCAACAGGTAGGACAACTTCCATATCATACACAAGCTGATAAGGTGTTGCCCCAGTAGATGTTCTGATAGAGGTTCGGTACCCATGCAAGGCAAATGGTAGCATTTCATGCCAGTCTTTGTTGGTGACTACCATCTTCTACACAATCTTCTTGATATTCTTGTTAGCGGCCTCAACAACGCCATTCATCTTTGGCCTGTAAGGGGAAGAGTTGTGATGTTGGATTTTGAAATCCCGACACAGTTCTGCCATCATTTTGTTGTTTAAATTGGAACCATTATCAGTAGTGATTCGCTCAGGAACTCCATATCGACAGATGATATCCCTTTTTAGAAATCTAGCTACCACTTGTCTGGTGACGTTTGCATACGAAGCTGCTTCGACCCATTTGGTGAAGTAATCAATGGCTACCAGGATGAATCAGTGACCATTTGAAGCAGTCGATTCAATCTTTCCAATCATGTCAATGCCCCACATGGCAAAGGGCCAAGGTGAAGACATCACGTTCAAAGGATTCGGAGGCACATGCACTTTATCTGCGTAGATCTGGCAGTTGTGGCATTTTCTGGCATATGCACAACAATCTACATCCATTGTGATCCAGTAGTAACCCTATCTTAACAACTTCTTTGCCATTGCGTGTCCTCCGGCATGGGTGCCGAAAGAACCTTCGTGTACTTCATGCATCAATAGGTCTGTCTCCTTCTTGTCAACACATCTGAGCAGGACCATATCAAAGTTTCGCTTGTATAATGAACCATCAGTATTGAGGAAGAAACTGTCGGCCAATCTTCTCAGTGTCTTCTTATCATTTGACAATGCCCCAGGTGGGTATGTCTGGTTCTCCAAGAAGCATTTGATGTCATGGAACCAAGGCTTGTCATCACTGGCAGTGTCCACAGAGAATACATATGCCGGTCGGTCCAGTCTGGATACCAAAATCTGAGGCACATAATTGGCAGCTTATACTTTGATCATGGAGGAAATGGTAGCCAAAGCGTTTGCAAACTGATTCTTATCCCGAGGGATGTATTCAAGCTTGACTGTTGTGAAGAAAGTCAACAATCTCCTCGTATAATCACGGTATAGAATCATATGCTCCTGATGAGTGTACCATTTGCCATTGGTCTGGTTGACTACCAAAGCCGAATCTCCGAATATATTCAAGGTTTTGATCCTAAGGTCAATAGCCTCCTCAAGACCCATGATACAGGCTTCGTATTCTGCTTCGTTGTTAGTGCAGGAAAAGCTGAGTTTTGTCGAGAAAGGCATATGAACTCCTTTAGGTGTAATAAGCATTGCACCAACTCCACGATTGTTCATATTGACAGCCCCATCGAACATCATAGTCCATTCTTCTTCTGGACCATGCCCTTCGGTTTGAACTGGCTCTTCACAATATTTTGCTTTAAAGAACATGATGTCTTCATCAGGGAAGTCAAATCTCATGGGCTGGTAATCATCAATGGCTTTTTGAGAAGTGTACTGAATGTCATACTCTGTTAGAATCATTTGCCATCTGGAAACCCTTCTGGTAAGTGCTGGCTTCTCAAATATGTACTTGACGGGGTCCATTTTTGAGATCAACAAGGTAGTGTGAGTCAACATATACAGTCTTAGTCGGCGAGCAGCCCACGCTAAAGCACAACAAGTTTTCTTGAGCAGTGAATAAGGTTGTTCACGGTCGATATACTTTTTGCTTAAGTAGTATATTGCATACTCTTTTCGACCAGACTCGTCATGCTGGCCCAACACACACCCCATTGATCCTTCTAATACTGTCAGGTACATTATCAGAGGTATTCCTTTAATTGGAGGCATGTGAATTGGAGGTTCTTGCAGGTACTCCTTGATCTTGTCAAAAGCTTTCTGACAATCGTTGTTCCATCTGACTGTTTGTTCTTTCCTTAACAGTTTGAACAAGGGTTCACAGGTTGCAGTGAGGTGAGATATGAACCTTGATATGTTGTTCAATATACCTAAGAACCCTCAAACTTCTTTCTCAATCTTAGGTGCAGACATCTCCTGAATGGCTTTGACTTTGTCGGGATCAACCTCAATTCCCTTTTCACTTACAATAAATCCCAGCAGCTTGCCGAAACGTACCCTAAATGTGCATTTGTTGGGGTTCAACTCCAGCTGATACTTCCTCAGACGCTTAAACAACTTCAGCAGATTCACCAGATGATCTTCTTCTATGAGGGACTTGGCAATCATATCATCCACATAGCATTTGATTTCTTTGTGGATCATATCGTGGAATAATGTTACCATAGCCGGTTGATATGTTGCACCGACGTTCTTTAGTCCAAACGGCATTACCTTGTAACAAAATGTTCCCCAAGGTATGTTGAAAGTTGTTTTCTCCATGTCTCCGGGTGACATCTTGATCTGATTGTATCCAGAAAATCCGTCCATGAAAGAAAATACCGAGAACTGAGCACTGTTGTCTACCAATACATCAATGTGAGGTAATGGGAAATCATCCTTCGGGCTAGCTCTGTTCAGGTCCCGGTAATCTACACACATACGCACCTTGCCATCCTTCTTAGGCGCGGGTACAATGTTAGCAACCCACGACGGGTAACTAGTTACAGCAAGGAAACCGGCGTCCCACTGCTTTTGTACTTCTTCCTTAATCTTCATGGCCATATCTGGGCGAGTGCGGCGTAACTTCTGTTTAACTGGAGGGAAATATTCTTTCAAGGGTAGCATGTGCATGACAATATCCGTATCTAGACCTGGCATATCTTGATAGGACCAAGCAAAGACGTCGACATATTCCCGCACCATACTGATAAGCTGTTCTTTCACTAGAGCTTGCAGACTGGCCCCAATCTTCACTTCCTTCACATCTTCCTCGATACCAAGATTGACAATTTAAATTTCCTCCTGATGAGGAGTAATCACTTTCTCTTCTTGCCTTAAGAACTTGGCTAACTCTTCAGGCAACTCATAGTCTTCATCAACCCCTTTATCTGCTTGATTAATTGAATTGTCGAAGTCATACAAGATCATAGCAGTGCCGTTGTCGGTGCACTGGAGGATTATCTCTGCAAGGGTTGAGATTTGTTCATTTTAGTGATTGATTTTAATCTTGTTCAGAAATAGCGTGAATGAAGTTATTATTTTGAAAACATTGCCATTTATTGTTTTGTGCGAAAAATAACAAAAATGAAAAGACAGTGAGCGAAAAAGAAAATTGTTTGCAAAAGATGTCCATTGTTCATTGATATTTGTCATACCCCAAATTTGTCCTACCCGCGCCATTTTACCTTCTAAATCATTGTTTCGAAAAAAGATTGTACCATTTTCTTTTCTTGTCTAACTAATATTCGAAATATCAAAAGCATATATCTCATTTTCCTTTTTCGGTCTGATATTCAAAGAAAAAGGAAGTGCATTGATTATTTTCTATAAAAAAAGGAAGTTTAATTTTCTCTTTTAAATACAAAATAAGGTTTGAGTTTTCTATTTTATCACTATTTTAACAAAATACAAGAAAATATATATATTGTTAATTTTATTATTATTACTAAACCATTTTTTTAAAAACCCACTAGTTTTTTTTTTCTTTTTAGGCCCATTATTAGAAAATGCTAAAAAATATGCTTCAACTATTCAAGTTTAGTTTTATTATTATTTTTATTATTATTAGATTTTTATGTTAATTGTTATCAAGTATTATTATTATTATTATTATTATTTTTACTTTATAATTTCTATTATTCCTACTTTTATTATTATTATAAGTATTACTGTTATTATTAGTAGTACTATATTATTTTTATATTTTTTCTCAGCCAAATTTCCCAAATATTCACACCACTACACAATGTACCACTACCACTCCCATGAGCAACAACCAATTTACAGCCTGTACGAAAATCCACCAATTTCCACTACCTCAGCCTCTACACAACAGAATCACAGCTTGCAAAATTAAAACAAATTCAGCATATTCTTCAGATTTTTTTTCCCATTTCTTCCACTTATACCCTCTGCATACCCTATATAATTTCAATCATTTTTCTCATAACAGAAGGCTTGGAAATACTTTAAAATCACCCTGCAAAAAATCCAGAAAACCAAGTTTCAAAATCCAAAAAAATATCATTCAATTCAAACCATCTTCCAACATTAAACACACTGAAAATCACCTTTCATCACTGCACAAACTTCGAATCACACACCAATACTTATCTCAAACTTTTTTTGAAAATAATAGAACAAACCTTCACACACTAAACCTAAAACCCAATATTCATCAACATAACACCAGCACGTCATTTAACCTTCAAAGCCGCATAAACAACACTCACCCTCACAAAAAGCTCATCCACCAGTAACAAACATACAAACCCACTGTGAATCCGAAACAACTACCAACCAAAAACTGTGTGAGACGGAGAGGGATTTGCACCAATTTGAAACCCAGCAACCCACTCAAACAGTCAAAGCAATATCCGCGAAATCCTCAGGGATGGAGAGGGACGAACCGAGAGAGCCACGCGAGTGAGGAAGAGTGAACCGAGAGAGAAAAGCCGCGAACCATCACCGCGGGCACCACACTCAAACCACAAACGGAAATCCGCCGATCACCTTCCACTTTCCGCCGTGAACCTTGAACGAATCTGCAAAACCCCAAACAACAACCCGAAACCGCGAAACACCCACCACCACCGTGATTTGAAGCCGGAACCGCGAAACGTTGAAGGAGACGTTCGGAAATTTCGAGACGGCGAGGAGGTCGTATTTGAGTAAAGCAGAGGTAGTTTTTTTCTTTTGTTAAGTATTTTATTTCATGAGGGAGAGATACGCCGCGCCGCTGTGATGCATTTGTGAGGGTGAATAGCGGCAGTGATTTTCATTTTTGAAACAAATTGAAAGGAGGTTAAGCAAAACGTGTTTTGGGTTTTTGACTCTGTTAAATAACATTTCCTTTTTCTGCTTATTATTTAATTACTATTATTATTTTATTTTATTTTTTAATATATTTACTTTTCTTTATTTAATGCGGATCTGTTCAGGACCCTTAGGACCACCAGATTTGTACACATTACATCTATGCACACAATTTTACACACAATTCAGATTTTGTTCAAACCCTCATTTTATTTATTTATGTTATATACAGTTTCTTTTTCATGTGTGTTATATTAGCCATGTGGGCCGTAAGCCCAGATCCACACTACTATCAGCACACCCTGAAATCATGCGTTGCGCCCCCTCCCCGTATCTATTTTATTTTCTTTTCGTTTTTTTAATTATTATTTCAAATGGATTTATTTACTTAAATATGTTTTATGGTGTTTTTATTTTTGTTAATTTTCTTTAGGAAAAATTATATAGTATTTTAAGGATTATGTAATTCATTTTCTTTTTATTGTCCACCAAAGGGCCAATGATATCATAAAAGGTCAATTTTTCGCCCGATTTTAATCGGTGATTTTTGGTCAATATGAGGCCCTCATTGTAATTAATTTTTATTATTTTATTATGTCGACAAACAAAGATGTAAATTAATTTATTTTATTATTCATGATATTATTGGATTTAATTATTATTTATATTTACTATTATTTATTTTTTTAATTCTTGCAAATTCAATTCAATTTATTCATTTATTTTCGCATTCTAAATTACGTTTCGACTCCTTATAGAATGATTCCGATTCTGAATCGATTCTAAGGTAGTTCACGAACAAAATTTCGTCGCGTTCCAAAAGGTCCAACGCCTTCGAATAGTCGCGTCCTGATTAAACAGGCCGAACGCCTTCGAATAGTTCAAAAACACTGCACACACGCTTCCTCTTGGGCAAACTACAACGAGACCTCTTTATTTCGCGCAATCCCATGTATTTATTTTGTACCCCTCTCCCTTTACTTTGTACGCAATTTATTTTCCGTATTTAATTCTGAATCCTTGGTCCAACGCCAAGTGATTGCACTTGCACACTTGCACTTTATTTTTCAGTTATCGTTTATTAGGATCCACCTCTCTTTGCGAGCCGAGCGCTTCGTGTCTCGCTAACAAACCAGAAAATAAACTCCACTTGCATTTACCCTTTTAACCTCAAAAACCAAAACGTTTCGATTAGATCCAAACCCTTGATCCAACGTCAAGCGGCTTCAGGAAATAAAAACACTTTAATAAATACGAGAAGATCTGTACGCCACGAGCCTTAAGCGGTAGAAAGGAGGATAACGAGCTCTCGTTACTCGCTCCGATTATTTTCGACGCAAGACGCTCGTCTTGTTGGACGAGATAAACTATCCATAGTCTTTAGTACATTCAACTCCTAAACCCTTTCATCGACGAAAGGTAATAAAATCAACAACCATTACCCTTAGTAGGCCGAACAACGAGGCTCTGACTTTCCCATTGCAGACGGGAGTACGTAGGCACGAGGATCTCAATCCTTGTCGAGCACCTAGGATCAATCTAACTTATAATTCAACTCATTTCCCTCTAGCAAGCAATTCGTTTAAGCATAGACATCCTTTCGTGCGCGTTAACTTAGATGGTTCCCATCGAGTACGATGGATGTAGGGGGTGCTAATACCTTCCCCCTGCATAACCGACTCCCGAACCCAGGCAATGGTTCCGTTGACCTTTGTCCTCATCCTTCTCTTCCCGGGTTGTATCTATATCTTCCCTTTCCCTCCTCGGGAATAAATAGAATTAGGTGGCGACTCTTCAGTCCGTCCGGCGCGCGGCTCCGTCCATTCGGATCGCGTAAGGTCGTATTTTTCGGGGTACGACAGATGGCGACTCTGCTGGGGACTGGTTCACCCCTATGCGAGTCAGGCCTAGTCTAGGTTTTCATGCTTGTTTGGATGTTTGCTTTTATGCCTTGCTTGTTTATTTTTATCGCTTTCTTTATCGCATTCCATCTTATATATCTTGTGTCTCCTTGGTACTATAATTTGGATTGATACTTTGCAAAAGAACTTGAGGGAAAAGCTCTATGCCCGGGCTTACGAGTACAAACTTAAGTTAGCGAGGTTGTGTAGTATGGGCTCCCGAGAGAACCTCTCTCGTGGGTTGTCGATACGAAAACCTCACTTGGAGTAGATTCTAATGAGAATACTGACAACCGTCAAGTCCTTGACGTGTGTGCTCAGTTGCTTTCATTAGGGTCATTAACTCTAAGGACCTTTAGAACCTTTTGGTTAAAAACATCGGTTGATGGTTGCGTAGTATTGGGCACCGGGGTTCGCCCTCGCGTGGCTCGATACGAAAACCTCACTTGGAATAGACTTACTCAATGGAGTTGATTGACTGTCAAGAATGTATGAAATTGACACGTGCATCAAACAGTTGAGAAAGTTCCATAACTCCAAGACTTTGTTTTAAACCTTGTGTCGATGATAACGTAGTATGGACTCCCGAGAAAATTTTCTCTCGAGGGTTGTCGATACGAAGATCTCACCCAAAATAGATTCATATGGCGGAGTCAATCAACCGTCATGCTTATGGCGTGTGTGATGAACAACCATATGAATTGATAACTTTGGGATCCCTAAACTTTAGAGTCTACCCAGTGAGTTCTTGATCAGAGTATCCTCCACCTGTACCGTGGACTCGTGAGACCTTGATCTTGTGATCCTGGATTCTGACATTTCATATCATCTCATTTGCATTATTTATTCATCTTTCATTTCATCTCAAAACCGAGAACTTATTTCATGTTCCTCCATCTTTAGTAAATCAAGCTGGTTTCCCAACGCCCGTATCGAGCTAGACGACTGTATCTAACTAGAGCCAACACTAGAAGACTGATGGACGTGATTCAAGAAGAACAAGCTGCCATGAGGGAAGAAATTGACTCGGTCAAAGGCAAGATTGACCTGATTTATGAGACACTGCAATCTTTGGCAAGGATGGAAGAACGTCGCGAAGCTGCTACCGCAATGAACAATGCTCAAGTGCAAGGATCTACCTCACGAGCAATGCCTTCAGTTCCCGTTCCAAATCCTTTGGTCTACGGTTTGCCTCCAGGCTTCACTCCTGTTGTTGAAGAGGTCACTTCCCAACCAATACCTACTTCTGGTGTCACTGTTGGTGCTATTCCTCAAGCTCAACCTATTCCAACTCAAGTTCAGTTTCCTCAAACTGAAGAGAATCATCAAGTTGAGTATGAGATGCATACTGCTGTTCCAATCACCAATCCTCATGTTGTTCAAGAGTATGAAGCTATGAAGATGTGCCGCGAGTTAGCTGAAAAACTCCGAATCATGGAAGGACACAACTCAACCTCTCTGAGTGCCTCAGACATGTGCCTAGTTCCGGATGTTGTGATCCCTACTAAGTTCAAACTTCCAGAATTCGAAAAATACAAAGGCCTCAGCGGTCCTGAGCTTCATTTAAGGATGTACTGCAGAAAAATGGCCGCTCATGCCAAAGATGACAAGCTCATGATCCATTGCTTCCAGGACAGCCTGTCTGGAGCGTCTCTAGAATGGTACATGCAGCTCGAACGCAACAATGTTCGTACTTGGCTTGATCTATCTGATGCATTCAAAAAGCAATACAAGTACAACACTGACCTTGCTCCTAACCGTACTCAACTTCAGAGTATGTCTCAAAAGGAAAGTGAATCCTTTAAGGAGTACGCCCAGCGCTGGAGAGAGCTAGCCGCCAGAGTGCATCCGCCATTGGTTGACCGTGAACTAATCGACATCTTCATGGGTACCCTACAGGGGCGATACTACGAGAAGCTAATCAGCAGCGTATCTTCTGGATTTTCGGACATGGTGATGGTCGGAGAAAGAATTGAGGAAGGTCTGAAAAGTGGAAAGATCCCAGGAGGTTCTAGCAGCCAGAACAATGCCAAGAAACCTTTCAACGGATACAAAAAGGGCGAAACAAACGCCGTTTCTGCTGCAAGTGGGAATTTTCAACAGAGTGCACCTGCTCCGGTTCCCTACTATCAGTATCCCTATGTTGCTGCTGCGCAATATGCTCATATGCCATATCAGCCAGTTCCTCCAATGCCTTATCAGCAGGACTTTCAAGCTCTATTTCCGCCTCAGATGGCTCATCAACCACATCCACCTCCAATGGTTGCAGCTGCACAATATGCACCCAATCCATACCAGCAACCGGCTTATCCACCACGGCCTGGTCAACAGCAACAACGTGCTCCTCAACAGCGCCCACCATATCAACCAATAAGGCCTGAAAGAAACTTTGATCCATTACCTATGTCATATGGAGAAATCTTTAACGGACTGATGGCAAAAGGAACTCTTGTGTTGAAGGACATGCCACCTCAAACTGGTAACGCTCGAGATTATGATGCCAATGCTCGCTGTGAGTATCACAAGGGTGCTCCAGGTCACACAATTGACAACTGCAGGTTATTCAAGCACAGAGTCCAAGATCTAATCGACTCTAAGGATCTTACCTTCACTCCGAGAAATCCAAATGTCCAGAACGATCCAATGCCGTCACACGGTGCCAACAAGTGAAGACATTTGAAGGGGTTGTTGAAGACCAAGCTGAGTAGTCTCCAACTTTGAAGCATTCAATCAAGAGAAGTTCAATTCCTCAAATCAAGGCAGTTAGTGCCATTTATTAGTGTTGCATCCTTGTTGTTTTGTAATGTTTGTTTAAGTACTATTTGCTCTGAGCATTGTTATTGTCTGTACTTGGTTATGTTAATGTTATGTTTATGCATGTTTTGAATCAATTTATTCGCATTCGCTCATTATTTATCATTTATCACAAAAATCACAAAAATATTCCTTCACTTCACTTTAGCGAATATTTGAGGGAGAATGATGAAAACGAAATACCCATAACTGTTGCGGTATGCTTTCAGATAAGACCTTGTCAATGATGTATAGGCATTTGTTCAAATCCCCAAACACAGGAGATATAAGGAGTTAATCCCTAGTCAACCACTTTGAGCCTAGAAGTAGGAGTTTCTTTCGGATACAACCCTTACATTTAACCCGGGGCAGGGTAGTTGTTCAGTTAACCTGACTACACCTTCGAATCGCAAGATGAGACATCCCGTCAGAGGACCATCAACAAATGACTTGGCAGTCATAACATTCAACAAAGCAAAAAAATAGAAAAGAAAAAAAACTACTAAGTTGAGCACCCAAAGGGAGACTTAGTCGAAAAATCAAAAGAGGAGCTCGAATCCTCAAGCAAAAGCAAGACAAATATCAATGACCACCAAATCAAGAGTCAAAGGATCACCAGCAAAATAAGATGATTGCCATTTCCAAAGCGAACATCAAAGCTTAATCTTCACTCTTGCAACGACGAAAACAAATGCATGTGTAAAGTCAACTGAACGTAGGACTAGAGAAAATTACGAAGAAGGGATGGGTACAAATCAAACTTTGAGCCTTATACCTATGTTTCTCAAAACCATTAACCAGACCACGTTACAACCCTCGAAAGTCCTAATTGAGGCAGGGTTTATTCTGAAAGCATGCTACCAGCAAGGTTGCGTAATATGACTCCCATATATTTGCTAATCTTCAATCTCGATTGCACATTATTCTTGCTGCATATTTCACGCAATTTCTAAATCAGCACCTCGTTTGGGCTAACGGTCCATTCGTCACACTTTCACAGCATTCAAATAAATTGACTTTTTCAAAACTTACATGAACTTTACATTAACATTACCATTTATGTAGGAATAATTTAATTGCAATTTAGTGCTTGACATCAGCGCAATCCCAACAAGGGACGATCAAAAAGGAACATGAATCAATACTTCTTCAAAATCAGCCCAATCAGGGGCAAAATTATCTTCAACAGCCCAATCAGGGGCAACATCACCTTCATACAGCTCAATTAGGGGCAGATCATGCCATGGTGTAACACCCCAAAATTTGCCCTGTCATATTTAGCATATCACTTTGCATTTTGCATAGCATTTAGCATACATAAATTCATAAAATAATCAAAGACATTGCATCATAACCATCACAGCAGGGGCATAGGTTTGTGATCAATGAACAAAGCAACTGAAGGCTATACAAAGGCAATCAAAGGGGGCACAAAGCTTCTCAACCTTGTGCAAATGGTCCACAACATCCCACAAGTATTCACTTGAAGCCACAAGTCCTATACAGAGGTGTTTTGATTAAGGGAGGCAAGCAGTGCAACATTTCCCAGCAAAAAGGAGTCAGATGAGAGTTTCTAATGAACTGGGCTTATCAATGAGACTTTGGTCCAAGCATGGTTTCATGGTTCTCTACATGATGCCAAGTACCTATGGTTCAAATTTCACCATTGGATTCATTTTGGAAGGTCCTCAATTGTTCAGTTGATTGAAAATCAGAAAATTGGAGAAAAGTCAACCAGGAGGAGTAAAAAGTCAACTCTTGAATTTTTGCGATCAAAATCATGAAATTATGGTCACAAGGCTCTTAGGGACCAATTTGAATCAAGAAAGAATGAAAAAAAATCAAGAAAACTAAAACTTACCATTTTTGGAAAGTTTGGGTTTCCAAAAATGGCAAGTTTTGGTCATTTGTGTAGCCACTTCAAGAGAGGTTTTTTTCCCAAAAATAAGAGTCCTATGAAAATTATACCTTGAGAAAATGAAAGGGGACATCCTAAGCTTCAAAACCATATGTGGAACTCCTTCATAGGATCAAAATTGAGAAAGATATGGCCATTCAAAGTTTGAAGAAAAAACAAGGCAATGCAGCAGGATGAATCGATTCATCCGTGTTATGAATCGATTCATAACTATTATGAATCGATACATCCATGTATGAATCGATTCATAATGCATTTTTTTGCTAAAATTAGCTTTATCTTCAGTATGTATCGATGCATAACCTTATGAATCGATTCATGATGCTGTTTTTTGCCATTTTGCTGCTGTTTTTGATGCAAAACAAGGGGGAATGCTATGCTATCTTTGGGGTTGAACGTGGAAATGATTGGCACACATTCTATAGCCTATTTAGCTTCACTTTGGTCTCAATTCAAGCTTCACCATTGCTGCTACATCAAAGTGGTCTTCACCACAAGTGTTCATGAGCTAGTATACTAAAGAAAGTTCTAGAAGAGCCAGCTCACCCTCTTCTACCACATTCTAGAGTTTTCTACAACCTTCCAAGGAGTTCTAGAATTCTCTAGAATCCCAACTAACTCCTAACCTAATCCAACTCCTAAGCTACCTCCAAGCCCAAACCTCATGCCAAACCAATGCATTATATAAATCCATCTCCTCCCAAAGCTAAGGGTAATCACCACAAATCACTCTCTCCCTCATTCTTCACTCAATCACCATTTTCACAATCTCAAATTCATCACTTTCTCTCCCACTTTTCCACCATTTTCACCATAGCTTTTCAACAAAAGTTCTTCAAGTTTCACATTGAAACTTGAAGGTCTTAAAGCTTAGCCTCCATCCTCCATTGAATCGAGCATTGTGGAATAAGAAGCTACTTGTTTTTGGTGGAGATTGCGACTTATCGGAAGTGATTAATCGAGAAGTGTCAAGACCGAATCGCATTTATTTTGCATTCGCGGATTCTCCAGTTTTCTTCTCCATTCGCACTCCGATTCATTGCAACAATTACCGAAACACTCCTCTATTTCGTAGGTTGGTGATTTAACCATTATGCCTTAATTTATCCTCTTCATCTCGCCTTAACGGCATTCTTCGCATGATTTTCGATTATGTTTGCGTTGTACCGTTCATTTTCGTTTTCGTTGCTTTCTTGTTTGCAATTTGCATTTGGATTATTAGGAATTAGATTTGTAGTCTAATCTAGGTCCTAGTAGGTGTAAAGAATCCCTTGTAAATAGGAAAAACGGTTCTCGTCGTAGGAATTTAGATTTTAGCTTATTTGATAGTTTAGTCTTAATTCTTCATGTCTATCATCCCCCATACATGTTTAGGTATTGATTTTAGGGAATTCTTGAGTCCATTTCCAGTAGTTAATTCCCCCATTTCGAGTCGTTTCGACACGATTCCGTTCATGTTACGTGTTATGCATTTTTGTACTTCTTTGTGCATAGTTTAAGTTCTTGCATTTTTGTTGCCATTAGGCATATAATAATCATGTTGCATTCTGTTTTTACACGTTTGCATTGCCTCAAATCATTTTTTTTGCATTCCATTATGTTGATGTATGTTGCATTTTGCATAATCATATGTATGTGCATTTGGTTGCATTTTGTTGCATATTTGATCACATCATCCATATCAATTCAATTCTGAATTTTGCATTGAGTTTAGCATGTTTGTTGAGCTATCATGTTGCATGTTCATAATCAATAATCATCATGTGCATATACCATGTTCATGTACCATACTTTTGCATTACTTGTTGCATAATCAACCATGTGATGCATTCTTGCATAATCTTCAAAATATTCATGTTCTTGCATTTTTATATGATTATCCATGTTCAAATGTATGTTCATGATGGATTTAGTGCATTATTCATTGAGTTTGTGCATTAAAATATGAAAATAATCAATTCTGGATTTTGCATTTCATAGCTGTTTTTGCATATAGGTGCTGTAAAATGTGTGCTGTTTGTTTATAGTGCATGCTGTATTTGACATTTTACACCTACTTTTTCATGCTGCAAGATAGCTGTAGTATGTTGTTTGTGTTATGCTTTATTTTTATAGCTGTTGGTGTGTGTGAGTGCTGTAAATAGATGCTGAATTTTAGTTTAGCATAGTTTAGGCACCCTTAAACCTAAGATTGAGTCTAGTTTAGGTCCAAGAGCCTTAGGATTTAATTGTTGTGTGTTTGTTTTATTATTTTTGTAATAAAATGCACACTAATCATTTTTTTTGTAGTGGGGAAGATTGAGGTAAGTTTCCTCTACCCAATCCTTTATTTTATGCATTTCTTTTATGCATTTTAAATTCATTTTTTCTTCCATATTTGTCTTTGGTAGGATCCCCCTTTGTTAGGACCAACATACTTTCCTTAGGAAGTAAGTTGTATCCTATTTCTTTTTTCTTTTCCTTTTGCTCCTTAGGATTAGAAAACCCCACTAACCATTAGGACTTCCCTTTTTGGCATAATAAATAACTTAGGGTTGGTCTTAGTCCCCTTTAGTTTTTGTCCTTTTCCAATTTGAGTCTTCTTCTCTCATCTTCAAACAAAATCTAAAAGACACTTTATAAAAACCGAATGTTCTTGTACGCCATGAGACTTTGTTGCGGAGTTCTTATACGCGTCCTGTTTCGGGGCGAGGTGTAAGTACTTCCCGCGATGGATAAGTCTTAGTATGAGAATGTTCACAAACAATAAACTCCAAAACACTTCTCATAAAAGAAAATAAACCAAGACATCGCGTCTTCTCTTCTCATCTCATACTCTTTGCGGACGAATACGACTTGCCTCGACAGTTCAAACAGCGATACGGTAAACACCCTCGAGTCAGAGCCGGTAACACCTGAGCTAGAGTTATGGCAACGTCAGCTTAAAAAAATACAAACGAGTTTCAGCCTTAGTGAGGCGAACTACGTCGACTCTGATCCTCATTATCCCGATGAGGTACGTAGGCAGCGGGGTAGGGCCCGTTCGAGCACATTTTTTATTTTCCCTACATTTTCCCTCTTCAGTTCTTTCTCTTTTCCAGTTCCTTTCTCATTCCCATTCCAGTCAGGAGATTTATTCAGCAGCAGATTTATTTTCTCACCCTTTGAAACAAAACAAGCAAGCGTAGATCCCGTCGGGTACGGCGGACGATCTGGGGTGCTAATACCTTCCCAGGTCGTAACCGACTCCCGAACCCAGATCTTTGGTTCGCAAGGCCTCGTCCTTTCCTTCTTCCTCAGGTTTGTGCAGCATTACCTTTCCCGTTCCTTCGGGATAAAAATGCATGGCTGGCGACTCTACCTTTTCCGCGCCACTTTCGCGTTTGTACTAGGATGAAAATCCCGGGAGCGACACATCGTCATTGTCAAAGCTTCCCCATCAAATTTATTTCAAATACCCTACAGGCAGGGGCAAGCAAACGAGGAGCAAATCTTCCTATCTCTTCTCCCCAGCCGAACAGGCAGTCCTTGCTAGACGTTGGTAACCCTTCAAAGAAAAATCAGTCTTCACGTGTCAATTAGGTCGCTTCGCTCACCAGCAAGTGACCAAACTTGGAGCTTTCAGATCCATCTTCTGATCGCGCATCGTTGAAGATCGAGTGTCGGGAAATCAGTCCCTCCACCCACCCAAAGTCCAATCATTATTGGCAACTACCAAACCAAAAGTCCACCAAGCTGGCACCTTTCAATCGCTCATATGCATCATTGTGCATCATATGCAGTCATACGCATCATTTACATCAATCATTTACAACATGTGTATCATATGCATACCCCAAAAAAAAAAACTTTTTATTTTCTCCAACATTATCGAATTTATATCTCAGTGCATAAGCATTTGCATCGTATCTCCATCATTATGGAATACCATTTCACAACAATCGAGCATACGTGCATAAGTCAGGATCCAGGGTCGATCGAAGATTCTCCTAAGGTGCTATTCAGTGGGCGTCCCCGTTGGATATTTCTCTTCCAGTTTTTTTAAAAAAATTTCTGTTGCTCAGCATCGACCTAGCATCGAGTGCTGGGGTCGTATTATCATCCTTGCGGTGGTAAGCGATTATTTAATTTTCTGTTACTCAGCATCGACCTAGTATCGATTGTTGGGGTCGCATTATCATCCTTGCGGTGGTAAGCGATTATTTAATTTTCTGTTACTCAACATCGACCTAGCATCGAGTGTTGGGGTCGCATTATCATCCTTGCGGTGGTAAGCGATTATTTATTTTTCTGTTACTCAGCATCCATATCGACCTAGTTCGAGTGCTGGGGTCGCATTATCATCTTTGCGGTGGTAAGCGGTTATTTAATTTTTTGTTACTCAACATCGACCTAGCATCGAGTGTTGGGGTCGCATTATCATCCTTGCGGTGGTAAGCGATTATTTATTTTTCTGTTACTCAGCATCCATATCGACCTAGTTCGAGTGCTGGGGTCGCATTATCATCCTTGCGGTGGTAAGCGATTATTTAATTTTCTGTTACTCAACATCGACCTAGCATCGAGTGTTGGGGTCGAATTATCATCCTTGTGGTGGTAAGCGATTATTTAATTTTCTAGCAACCTGTTTTGTTTCGCATCACTTTCATTTTTCAATTTTAATCATCGATTTACTGCATATTTTCTTTTGCGGACAAATTTGGAGTCTTTTCGTATCTAATTATCTTATACCGTAAAAGTTTGAACGTGAGCCAGTTCATCTTGTTCGGTCTAAGTCAATTCGATAGGGGCATCTGTCATACCCCAAATTTGTCCTACCCGCGCCATTTTACCGTCTAAATCATTGTTTCGAAAAAAGATTGTACCATTTTCTTTTCTTGTCTAACTAATATTCGAAATATCAAAAGCATATATCTCATTTTCCTTTTTCGGTCTGATATTCAAAGAAAAAGGAAGTGCATTGATTATTTTCTATAAAAAAAGGAAGTTTAATTTTCTCTTTTAAATACAAAATAAGGTTTGAGTTTTCTATTTTATCACTATTTTAACAAAATACAAGAAAATATATATATTGTTAATTTTATTATTATTACTAAACCATTTTTTTAAAAACCCACTAGTTTTTTTTTTCTTTTTAGGCCCATTATTAGAAAATGCTAAAAAATATGCTTCAACTATTCAAGTTTAGTTTTATTATTATTTTTATTATTATTAGTTTTTTATGTTAATTGTTATCAAGTATTATTATTATTTTTTTTTTTTTACTTTATAATTTCTATTATTCCTACTTTTATTATTATTATAATTATTACTGTTATTATTAGTAGTACTATATTATTTTTATATTTTTTCTCAGCCAAATTTCCCAAATATTCACACCACTACACAATGTACCACTACCACTCCCATGAGCAACAACCAATTTACAGCATGTACGAAAATCCACCAATTTCCACTACCTCAGCCTCTACACAACAGAATCACAGCTTGCAAAATTAAAACAAATTCAGCATATTCTTCAGATTTTTTTTCCCATTTCTTCCACTTATACCCTCTGCATACCCTATATAATTTCAATCATTTTTCTCATAACAGAAGGCTTGGAAATACTTTAAAATCACCCTGCAAAAAATCCAGAAAACCAAGTTTCAAAATCCAAAAAAATATCATTCAATTCAAACCATCTTCCAACATTAAACACACTGAAAATCACCTTTCATCACTGCACAAACTTCGAATCACACACCAATACTTATCTCAAACTTTTTTTGAAAATAATAGAACAAACCTTCACACACTAAACCTAAAACCCAATATTCATCAACATAACACCAGCACGTCATTTAACCTTCAAAGCCGCATAAACAACACTCACCCTCACAAAAAGCTCATCCACCAGTAACAAACATACAAACCCACTGTGAATCCGAAACAACTACCAACCAAAAACTGTGCGAGATGGAGAGGGATTTGCACCGATTTGAAACCCAGCAACCCACTCAAACCGTCAAAGCAATATCCGCGAAATCCTCAGGGATGGAGAGGGACGAACCGAGAGAGCCACGCGAGTGAGGAAGAGTGAACCGAGAGAGAAAAGCCGCGAACCATCACCGCGGGCACCACACTCAAACCACAAACGGAAATCCGCCAATCACCTTCCACTTTCCGCCGTGAACCTTGAACGAATCTGCAAAACCCCAAACAACAACCCGAAACCGCGAAACACCCACCACCACCGTGATTTGAAGCCGGAACCGCGAAACGTTGAAGGAGACGTTCGGAAATTTCGAGACAGCGAGGAGGTCGTATTTGAGTAAAGCAGAGGTAGTTTTTTTCTTTTGTTAAGTATTCTATTTCATGAGGGAGAGATACACCGCGCCGCTGTGATGCATTTGTGAGGGTGAATAGCGGCAGTGATTTTCATTTTTGAAACAAATTGAAAGGAGGTTAAGCAAAACGTGTTTTGGGTTTTTGACTCTGTTAAATAACATTTCCTTTTTCTGTTTATTATTTAATTACTATTATTATTTTATTTTATTTTTTAATATATTTACTTTTCTTTATTTAATGCGGATCTGTTCAGGACCCTTAGGACCACCAGATTTGTACACATTACATCTCTGCACACAATTTTACACACAATTCAGATTTTGTTCAAACCCTCATTTTATTTATTTATGTTATATACAGTTTCTTTTTCATGTGTGTTATATTAGCCATGTGGGCCGTAAGCCCAGATCCACACTACTATCAACACACCCTGAAATCATGCGTTGCGCCCCCTCCCCGTATTTATTTTATTTTCTTTTCGTTTTTTTTAATTATTATTTCAAATGGATTTATTTACTTAAATAGGTTTTATGGTGTTTTTATTTTTGTTAATTTTCTTTAGGAAAAATTATATAGTATTTTAAGGATTATGCAATTCATTTTCTTTTTATTGTCCACCAAAGGGCCAATGATATCATAAAAGGCCAATTTTTCGCCCGATTTTAATCGGTGATTTTTGGTCAATATGAGGCCCTCATTGTAATTAATTTTTATTATTTTATTATGTCGACAAACAAAGATGTAAATTAATTTATTTTATTATTCATGATATTATTGGATTTATTTATTATTTATATTTACTATTATTTATTTTTTTAATTCTTGCAAATTCAATTCAATTTATTCATTTATTTTCGCATTCTAAATTACGTTTCGACTCCTTATAGAATGATTCCGATTCTGAATCGATTCTAAGGTAGTTCACGAACAAAATTTCGTCGCGTCCCAAAAGGTCCAACGCCTTCGAATAGTCGCGTCCCGATTAAACAGGTCGAACGCCTTCGAATAGTTCAAAAACACTGCACACACGCTTCCTCTTGGGCAAACTACAACGAGACCTCTTTATTTCGCGCAATCCCCTGTATTTATTTTGTACCCCTCTCTCTTTACTTTGTACGCAATTTATTTTCCGTATTTAATTCTGAATCCTTGGTCCAACGCCAAGTGATTGCACTTGCACACTTGCACTTTATTTTTCAGTTATCGTTTATTAGGATCCACCTCTCTTTGCGAGCCGAGTGCTTCGTGTCTCGCTAACAAACCAGAAAATAAACTCCACTTGCATTTACCCTTTTAACCTCAAAAACCAAAACGTTTCGATTAGATCCAAACCCTTGATCCAACGTCAAGCGGCTTCAGGAAATAAAAACACTTTAATAAATACGAGAAGATCTGTACGCCACGAGCCTTAAGCGGTAGAAAGGAGGATAACGAGCTCTCGTTACTCGCTCCGATTATTTTCGACGCAAGACGCTCGTCTTGTTGGACGAGATAAACTATCCATAGTCTTTAGTACATTCAACTCCTAAACCCTTTCATCGACGAAAGGTAATAAAATCAACAACCATTACCCTTAGTAGGCCGAACTACGAGGCTCTGACTTTCCCATTGCAGACGGGAGTACGTAGGCACGAGGATCTCAATCCTTGTCGAGCACCTAGGATCAATCTAACTTATAATTCAACTCATTTCCCTCTAGCAAGCAATTCGTTTAAGCATAGACATCCTTTCGTGCGCGTTAACTTAGATGGTTCCCATCGAGTACGATGGATGTAGGGGGTGCTAATACCTTCCCCCTGCATAACCGACTCCCGAACCCAGGCAATGGTTCCGTTGACCTTTGTCCTCATCCTTCTCTTCCCGGGTTGTATCTATATCTTCCCTTTCCCTCCTCGGGAATAAATAGAATTAGGTGGCGACTCTTCAGTTCGTCCGGCGCGCGGCTCCGTCCATTCGGATCGCGTAAGGTCGTATTTTTCGGGGTACGACAATATTCCATTTGCATAAAATACAAATATGGCCCTATTGCAAAATGAGTCCTGACACCTTGGGCAAGATGCAGGACTTGATGCATGCTAAAGCAGGAAATAATAATTACTCTGCAGGAGTAACTCTTATCATTTCCTGGGAAGACCAGTTAAGGACTTGTTGGCCCGAGATCCTTGGAAGAATCCAGCTCTCCAAGTTGAGGTGGCTTTCAGCCTCGTCTTCCATGTTATTGACAGCATCTGGGGTCAGAATCCCCCCACTTATGAACTTGGGCTCCTTAGCAGCCTCTGCTTAATCTTGTCGGGATGGTTTGTAACCCAAATCGAATCTGTCCTCCTTCTTCTCCACAGGTAGCAGCTTGCCCTAGCCTTGGGCGTTCCCATCATCAACAACCTTCCGAGCTTGTTGATAGGAGACAATTGAAGTACCCATCCTATCCTCTTGGGATGCAGCAAATACTTCAGTTTTTGCCTCATTGACATTCAGTGCTTCGAAACCTTGGCTCATGGTCTCATGGATCTCACCATCTATCTCAATATATTTGTAGGTGGCCAGATGGCTAACAAAACTATCTTCTTCACCACAGATTGTGATAATTTTCCCTTCCCACTCGTATTTTAATTTCTGGTGAAGGGTCGACGTAACTGCGCCAACGGCGTGAATCCAAGGTCGACCCAACAAACAGCTGTAGGCCGGCTGAATGTCCATCACGTAGAAAGTAGTTTGAAAGACCTGCAGGCCAATTATCACATGCAGCTCTACTTCTCCAAGAAAAGACCTCTTGGAACCATCAAAAGCTCTGACCCACAGATTGCTTGGTCGGAGAGCTATACCATTAAATTCAAGCTTAACAAGGGCTTTCTTTGGTAAGACATTGAGTGAGGACCCAGTGTCAACTAGAACATGTGAAAGAACAACTCCTTTACACTATAGAGTGATGTGCAAAGCTTTATTATGATGACGACCTTCCGCAGTCAAATCATCATTGGTGAAGCCTAGTCCATGACTAGTATTAACATTAGAAACCACTGTCTCTAGTTGATTAAACGTGATCTCCTCAGGCACGTAGGCTGCATGCAGGACTTTAAGTAATGCATCCCGATGAGCCTCGGAAAACAATAGCAATGATAGAATGGAGATCTTTGAAGGGGTCTGGTGGAGTTGATCCACAACCTTATAATTGCTTCTCTTGATTATCCTCATAAATTCGTCCACATCCTGATCAAAGGACGTATTATGAGCTTCTTTTGTAACTGGTTCTTCAGGCACTACATTTTTGCCTTTAGCTTTGGCAGCAGCCTCTGCCTCAGTGTTAACTCTTAGAATTTGTGACGCGAAGAGACGTCCGCTTCGAGAGAAGCCTCCGCCTCCCCCGACATTATCGATCTGTGGTGTGTAAGTTGAAGAATCAAGAGCGACTCTCTCCCCGTTGCAGTAAAGGTCTGAAACATAGTGCCACGATACAACATTATCTTTTTCATATGGGATGGGTCCAGGTACCGTGATGGTGACCGGACTGACTGCGGCGGAAGTAGGAACTGTTATTGTCTGCGGGTCGTAATATATGGTAACAGGATTTATGATTGATGGTGGTGGTGAAAGACTGAAGCTGGGTTGTTATTGAGATTGTTGCTGAAAATTGTTGGAATCGGGGACCATTACCAGATCGTAATATATGGTGACTGTGGAGATGTCATTGTTAATGGTTGTTGTAGAAGCGGATGCGGTTGAATTAGCATTTGGTGAAGTGATAGAAGAGATTATTATTGACTTTGTAGCAGAGTCTGTCGGAACAATTGTTTTTGAAGTTGTAAGAGGGGTGCTTGTTGGTAATGTAGGAGGAATTGATGATGTTGTAGAAACCGTAGATGTTATCTGCAGGATACCTTCTCTGATAAGGCTATTGATGCCACTTCTTAAACTTGCACAACCATTGGAGGAAACTTTGCAAGATTCACAGCAGGCCTCACAACCTGGGAACACCTGGCATTTTAAAATCCGGGCTTTAACCTCTTCCAGAGGTGTTTGAATACTTGCAGTATCTTCAATCAGGTTCACGGGTTGATCCTCCTCAATTGCATTTATCATGGGCCCACCGTGGCTAGGCATAGGATTCTTTGTGACGTTAGGAGGAGGTGCAAAATTTAAAGCCTTTGAATCAACTAGATCCTGGACCTTCATGTGCAAAGCTCTGCACTTTTTTGTGGTATGGCCAGGTGCATTAGAATGGAAGGCACATCTGACATTGACGTCGTAATTTCTTGGAAGGTTCTGAGGATCTGGTGGAGCCAGAGTCCTTAATTCAACAAGATTAAGCTTCAAAAGTTGAGGTAGCAAAGTGGCATAGGGCATCGGGATATGATCGATTACACTGTTGACTTGAGATGGCCTTTGCTGGAAAGGACGTTGATGTTGGTTGTTGTTGTTGTAAGACCTTTGTTGAGGAAAATGTTGTTGCTGAGGGAAATGTTGTGGTTGTGGAGTGTATTGTTGTTGAGGTGGTGGAGTGGGAATTGTGACAACGGCAATTGATCTTGGCATATACTGGGGCCTTCCTCTGCCCATGTGTATTGATTTGGTTTCACCCGACCTGCGAGGCCCTGCAAAAGGTTACCTTGTGCTGCTTGAGCTGGCGCCATTATCAGAAATCTTACCCATTTTTAACAAACTCTCAATTCTCTCTCCTTCTATGACCACGTCAACAAAGCTAGTGGAAGAGAAAGCAGCCAACCTATCAATGTATGTCCCCTGTAGGGTGTTCATGAACATATCTGCCATTTCTCTTTCCGACATTGGAGGTTGAACAGCAGTAGCTAATTGCCTCCATCTCTGAGCATACTCTATGAAGCTTTCTCTGGAGGATTGTGACATACCCATTAGAAGAGTTCTATTAGGAGCCATGTCTAAATTGTATTGATATTGGTGTATGAAAGCCTCGGCCCAATCCTTCCAATTTCTGATTGTTGCCATAGTCAGATGAGAGTACCACTCACGGGATGCCTTGGTCAGACTATCCTCAAAATAGAACAATCACAGCTTTTCATCCATAGTGTAAGCCTTCAATCTTCCCAGAAAGGATTAAAGATGGGTGCGAGGGAAATATTTTCCATTATACCTTTCAAAGCAGGGAGGTTTGAATTTGTGAGGAATCCTTACTCCCTCAACTAGGCCTACGTCCATAACATCAAACCTTAAGGAGTTTTGGGACTCCAGAGATCTCAACTTTTCTGCTATCTTGTCCAAGCGACGATCATAGATTTAATCTCCAGCTCCAACTACAGTGAACTGTTCTTCTTGAGGGTCCTCTTGCAAGGCCCGCCCTCTAGTATTACCTTGGGTATTCCTGATGGCATTAACTTCAGGGTTGAGATAAGACCCAAACTCCGGGGGGTCAGTACGTGGCCGTACATGATCATTGTTGATGGTACCCCCTGTACATGGGTGATTTTCTTCAAGAGTTTGCCGCTCGACCAACTCTCTTAATCTTTCTTGGCTTTGGGCCAACCTAGTCATTACTGCCATGAACTGGTTCATCTGAGCCCTCATTTCAGTTCTTTCATTAGCCATCTGAGTCCTTACGTCAGTCAAATCTTGCTGAACTTGGTCCATCTGTAAGCTCAGAAGGTTGTTTCTTGTAGGATATCGGTGAACTCTGTAGATGGGGAAGACTCTCCTACGAGCAATGTTTCTTGAAACCACGGCAAAGTGAGAAAGCAAACAATAGAAAAATACCTACAAAACAAAGAAATGAGGTTAGTATGCAATGCAGTATGTCTATTTGTCTTCCAAGGGTATCCGGTTTGGTTCTTTGGTTTTGACCTTCCAGACCTCGAGGAATGATGTTGAAGAGAAGTGAAGCCCAAAGGATAACACACAAACCATATATTACAAAATGCAAAGATACATAGTTCATGATTACAACAAGTTCCCATGATGGGTCAAAATACAACAAAATCAACAAAAGTACAAACAAAATGAAGTACAAATACAAAGAAATCAGACATCCAACCCAAAGTCATCCTCTTTGACTTCCTTCAGGAGGGCATCAATCACTGGTCCAACTGGATGCTCTGTGATGGTCCTGATAAGAAGGTTCCTGGTGGCAATAGCATTTGTCAACTTCTTATACTTGTCTTGGTCTTTGGATCTCTTCAACCCCGCCCGAAGTTTCAACTCGGAGATTTCCTTCTGTGCGGCTAACAAGGCTTCCTGACTCTTCTTCTCATTAGCTTCTAGCTGCTCTATCCTAGCTTGGGTCTTCTGATCTTCCTGTGAACGAGCCTCAGTGATTCTAATCCATCTAGCCTGACTCTCCTCCAAGTAGTGCTCAGCTCTGGCTTTCTGAATCTTATAAAATCACAAAATTTAAATATTTGAAAATTTTAAAAAGGGCGCCAAGAACATGGATAGAACACGCGCGTGTTCTTCAGGTTGCCCAAAATTGGGATTTTGTCAAATCCCTCATATCTCACTGAATATGTAATGAAATGAAATAAAGATCAATCTTGCTCGTTTTGATCCCACGAACACAATGGTACCAAATAATTTCACTTATTTTTAGTGTATAGTGAAAAATCAGTGAAGAACTATGAAGAACCCTAATTTGGCCTGAGCCTCATGAAATTCTACATGATGATGATTTTATGAAATTGATTAAGGGGAATTACTTAGAATATTATTGCGCATATATGTCAAAAAGATAGTGCGAGGAAATATGCATGGATCATGAATTGGCCAAGTTTGAGGCTTACCTGAACTTGAGCTTGCAGCTGGAGTTGTGATTTTGAGCTAGAGGTTTTACAGAGATGTTATGATGATTTTTACAACTTCCCTACATCATATGGAGTGTGTTTGAACACTTGGACTTGATTTTAAGTGGCTGGATCAACTTCTGATCTTTAAGTTGTAGAAATAAGGACTTTTTGAGGTTTTGATGAGTGATTCTGGGTTGGGAGTCTTTCAGAGGTGATCTAAGTGTTTTAAGACCTTATAAACACCATATGTGATGTATGTGAGCTATTTGTTTGAGCTTGTGCTAGCTCAAACTCAAAAACCAGAAGTGTTTGCTCAAAATATTTAGTTTTGAGTCTTTGAGAGCAAAGAAGAGAAAGATTAGTGATCAGAGGCTTTGGTGTAATTTTTATGATGGAATGAGGTCTCTATTTATAGGCAAATATGTTGAACAAACTTGGCCTCCAAGATTTGAAGTGATGAGATCACAATGGTGAGTCATGGTTTATGAAAAATATCTTACATGTGAAATGATGAAATTCTCAAATAGCTCAGCTATGCAGCAACAAAATTCATATTCCTCAGAAGTTTGAGGCTTGGATTGTGTCCACATATTACTTATTGAACAAGAGATCCAATAATATGCCATTTTGGAGCTTTGTGGCCCTTGGATCAAAATGCATAATGTTGAATCCTATGAATGTCATTTTGGTGAATTCCATGGTGCAATCATGAACTTTCAGGTTTGTAATCATTGTTTAGATGCTTAAATCCACTTGAAATGATCCTTTGCTTCCAAAAATCAGATTCCACAAGTTTGTGAAAAAACAATTTTTGCAAAACAGTTTGTTGAGGTCACTTTGATCCATGATTTCTTCATGCACAAGCAAGATATTTTCATGTCAATTGGTTCTTTGAATTGTTGGCAACATTTGTAAAAACATTGGTGTTTTGAAAAGGATCTTAATCAGCTTAAAACTTGGTGAAAAGTCCCTCCAAGTTTTGATGTTTTGTTGATTTTACACTTAGGCAGATTTTTTCTAAGTGTTGAAAATCAGTATTTTTCTTGATTTTGATCCATCTTCAACTTAAAATCCATAATGAATTGGAGTTTCCTCTAGTTGAATCATTTGGATTTTGTGATGAGATCTTTAATATGAGCTTTGGTTCACCAAAATCTGATGCTTGGATCACAAGTTATGATGCTTGGAAGTAGGGCACTTGAACATTTTTTTCCATAACTTAGAAAATTTTCTAAGTTTCAAAGTTTGCCCTTTTTACAAGTTATCTTCAAATTTATGATTTTTTTTGTGATCAAATGCGTTAATGAACCATATATTCTTGAAATATAGGTCATGAGGATCATTTTGGGTGAAAAAGTCAAACTTTGACTTTTTGGTCCAGGTGGAAACTATACTAGATACCCCCAGATTTCTAATTTTTTGACTGGACATCCTCTGAGGTATTTTGTCCTTATGAATGGACTTACATGATTTATATGAGCTATTTAAACCATTCCCTATGGTATAGGCTCTTGTCCAGATAGAAATCTTGACTTTTAGTTCCACGATTAGTCAGAAACCCTAATTTGGACACTCTGAAACCCTAAACTTTCAGTCTTTGATCTCTGCTTCTTTTGTACTTGTAAATGTCTTGTCAATGTCATGTCAACATTCTCGGTGGTGTATGGAGGTCTTGGCTCCTTTTTCTCTGAAAATTTTCATCTGGAGGACTTAGTTAACTGAAACCCTAATTGGTGATTGTGATGGCTCGGGGCCCAGATCATTGAGACTTTTGTACAGTCCTTGAAATATTTTCCATAATTTGAGATTCCTTAACCTTTTGATATTAATTGAAAGGTTTAAAATCTTATGTATTAATGATTGGTCCTTTTCCTGATTCCTTTTAAGGACTCAAGAATCCTGATTCATTGCGGGATACTGTTCAAACCAGTCTGGCACAATCCTTTGGTCAGTGGATTTCCTCTAATGATGTACATATCTTAGGGTCAAAATTTAGGGTATGACAAAGGGCCTCTTAAAATTTAAATTAGAAAAAAGAATTCACTGAATGGTCGAGCACTTATCGAAGGAGTTGTAGATTCTCTAAGAATAATTAACATGAGAGACCAACTAGTCAGAAAATGGTCCCACTTTTATGCGAGAGCCCTCTAGATGAGAGTTGTTTATGAAAAATGATATTGTCTCCCACTGATTACGCCTCCACCCAATGTTACTAACCAGTATCAACATGAGAAACTAGACCATTATTCTATTTTCAAACCATGTCTTCCCAATTGTTATGAAAAGATAGTGTTGTTCCAAGAATGTCTTCGAAAGTCAATGTGATCCTGAACCTCTCTATCATTGGGATATCAGCCATTTACCACATTAAAGGAATTAATAAAATAGTGAGTCCTTCGTTCATCCAAGAAAACCTCATTAAGTTTCAGATCTATATAAGTCGGTGTGGGTAAAAAAGGACCGACATTTGTACCCCTAACAATGGGATTAGCATAATTTGTCTCTTTTTCCATTTTAGAGGAGTCGTGTGTATTTGTGATAGGATGAGAACTATAAGGTCCACAACCATCTTCAATAAAACATTTTCCAGACCTAGAACTATCACTAAGCACAATAAGGTTTTAGATAGGTTGGTTAGCCTCTAAAGGATCAGTGTTTGGCATTTATGGGTTCACTATCCTAGTAGCTTAAGAAGCATCATTGCCACTGGATATATTTATTATATTTGTATGTGCATCTCTTATGTCAGCCATGGCTAAAATGATGAAAGGGAGGAAATGAACTATAAACATGAAAGAGAAATATGGTACTTGAAGAAGTCAAAACATAGATAACAATTATACTGAGGTGACATAAAGGTTCCAACGAACCATGAAATGCAAGGTCCAAAGAATAATTAAGAATGCTAAATGGTTGTCATCGAAGCTTAGGGAGAAAATATAAGAGTTTGTAAACGATGATAAGTTCATGGTTTACGCAAAGAATAAAAAAAGCGTTTGAAATAATAAGTGGCACATATATAGGGGAGCAAAACATGCTAACTAATGGCTCAAAATGAAAGAAAATATGGAGACAAAAACAACAATTGAATTTCATCTCGGGAATAGAACTGCATTTGAGTTCACTTGAGCATCTTAGAAGGAAGTGCCACACCATAGTCTAGAAACAGAGGGCCACATGTCATGAAGATCGTGTGAAACCTTTCAATGATGAGACTAGTGTTTAATGCACATATTCCCTAGGCTACTCACGAAGGTTGTCAAACATCTTCCACTTCTCCAAAAAGCAACCCTGATACGAAGTACCCGACCCAATTTTATAAAAGACTTCCCTTTGCTATGCCATGAGAAGCCTTAGGGGAAACTGTTTTTGGAAAGACCAAAAGCCCATTAAGAGAAAGGACAAATTATCAACCCAAGACCATTTCGCCATAACGGAGAATGTGTAGTCCAATTGTGTTGCATCCATGGATCCCTGACTACCATTGGATATCATTCAACGGTATCCAACATTCCAAGTCATAAAACATGGACACATGGACCAACTTTTATATATAAGGTGCCTCGGGTGAAAGGAAATGTATGATTCAATTCATTTTCACTTTACATTACTCTTTATTCTCTCACTGACTTAGAGTTGGAATTCTAACCTTACAAGCCATGCCCTTCTTTGTTGCACCGAAAACTTCTCCATTGATCCAAAATCTCATCATAGTTTTACACACCATTTCTGATTTCTGAACGAAACAAAATTATTACCATTTATTAATATATATTATATTAAAATGACAAAAAGTATGTATCATACTAATTAAGCTACAAAAAAATCACAATATACCAAGTCAAATAATTTTTAAAAAAAACTACAAAATCATATTCAAATCGTAAAATCACATAACGCTTAAAGAATCTATAGTGAAACAACATAACTTAAAATAAGTATAAAAATACACAAAATGATCCACTTTGTTTCAATTTATAAAAAACATTCTTTAAAATCATATTCTTGGGATTATTATTTTTAGGAATAATATCCCCACTTAATTATGTGTTTGGATGAAATTTTAATTTCATAGGAATGATTACATATTTATTTAGTTTAAAAATTATAAAAAAATTAATAATATGTGAGTAATAGTAGGAAGTTATAGGAAGTTGAGTATTTTCCCATGAGAATGTTGGATTCCCACCCTTTTATGCATGAGAATAAGTATGACAATAATTATGTGCAAATAACATTCCTGAGAATAATTTTTAAAAGATTGAAACAAACATTGGATTATTGCATTTCCGATGTCACATTCCCGAGAATGTAATTTCAATCCATTAAACAAACACACTCTTAGGAAGATATCTCGTCCAACACCATTCATGTTGAAAAAACTATTTTTTGGCATTTCAGTTTTGGTAACCGATTACAGATTTTGGTGTAATTGGTTACCACGTGTTATTTGGTCTAGAACTGCAAAACACGGGTGTGTAATCGATTACCATATTTTGTGTAGTTGGTTACGAAGGCTTTTTTCTATTTTTTCTGTTATGCTTCAGTTTCAACTTATTTTAATAAGATGTTTTGTAAAATCCCATTTTATCTGTACTTGCCATGTATATAAGGTCTTCTATGCTCCCATTTGAGGTTAATGCCAATTTCTCACTCACCCCAATCTCTCTATCTCTCTCTCTCTCTATCTCTCTCTCTCTCTCTCTCTCATTTCTCTCTCAATTTCATCTTCTCCAAATTAATTTTTCTCCATTAATTTTCACCTAATTATTTTTCGTATGTTCTAACATTTGGCATCAAGAGCACTAGTTTTGATCCAATTCCGCTGCAACAATGAGTATTGTTTCCAATGATCAAATCCCCACCAACCTTCCGATTCTTGATTCAAAGAATTATGACAAGTAGTCCAAACAAATGAAAGTGTTATTTGGGTATTAATAAGTTCTTGAAGTGATCAACAATGGTGTCACACCACTTGGGAAAGAAGCTACAAATGCTCAAAATGCTGCATTCAAGGAAGAAAAGAAAAAAGATTACAAGGCACTCTTCTTGATTCATTCTTGCATCGATGGATAACTTTGAAAAAGTTGGCGATTGCGATTTGGCGAAGCAAGCTTGGAAGATCTTAGAGAAAGCTTATGTAAGGGTTGTTAAGGAAAAGGTGGTGAGGTTACAAGCTCACAAACGACAGTTCGAGTTAATGCGAATGGAAGAGAAGGAAATGATAAATGATTATGTGACGTGTATTACACGTTTGGTGAATCAAAACAAAGCATGTGGATAAACTGTTATGGAATAGAATATTGTGTCAAAGATCTTGCGTTCTTTAACGTCAAGATTCAACAATATTGTGGTTGCTATCGAAGAGTCGAAAGATCTTACGACGTTTAGAAAATATGAGCTTTAAATCTCTCTTGAGGCTCATAAAAAAAGAATGGATGAGAGAGGACGCGATAAAGCAAAAGAGGAGATTGCTTTGCAAGCACGATTCAACGAGAAAAGTAGAAGATCTAAAGGAAAATGGGCTTCGAAAGGGAAGCAGAATTTTCAGAATTTAGGTGGGAACGATCCACAAAATTCGAAGAATTCGATGATGCAAAAGGGTGAGAGAAGCTCTAATAATTATGGTGATCGGGGCAATGTTAGAAGCGGAAAACCAACAGGAAAATCCAAAATTTAGTGTTGGAAGTGTCAAAATATTGGACACTTTGCAAATGAATGTGGTGAAAAATAGAGGGATTCCCAAGGAAATGAAGCTAAGGTTGTGAGGTAAGAGGTAGATGATGAAAATTCGCTCTTAATTATGATCACGGAGGAGAACTATGGCATGAATAAAGTTCTGGGTAGTAGCAATAGCAGCTGCAATTTGCGGGACAACAGCTGCAACAATGTGAAAAATGTTGCAGAAACACGTCAGGAATAAAACATAATGATCACAATTAGAGATAGAGTCCAAGGAAGCGATGAGTGGTACTTGGATTTCGGGTGTTCAACGCATATGACGGGAGAAATGATTGGCTTGTGCAAATCAATCAAGTCGCAAAAAGTAGAGCAAAATTCGCGGACAATACCACTCTTGCGGCCGAAGGTATCAGTGATGTCTTGATCAAGAAGAAGAATGGTGGACATCCTATATTCAAGGATGTTTTGTATATTTCGAGAATTAAGTGTAATCTCTTAATTATTGGCCAATTGCTTTAGAGGGGTTTCAAAACTCGCTTGGAAGATAAAGTTTTGCGCGTTATATATGCTAATCGAATGTTGATTCTCAAAGCTCTTATGGCTTCCAATAGGACTGTCAATGTTGAGCTGAAAGTGATGGAGCATAGGTGTTTAGCGACAACGGAAAGTCGAGAAAAGTGGTTATGGCACTACCGTCTTGGACATCTCAATTTTCGTAATCTCGACGCATTACAAAGGAATGTTATGGTTACCGGGCTGCCACACATCAATATTCCAGTTGAAATATGTGATGAGTGTGTGCAGGGGAAGATGCACAAGAGTAATTTCAGCAAGGATGCATGTAATAGGACCGAGGTTCATCTTGAGGTGGTGTACTCCGATGTGTGCGGTCCAATGCAAGTCAACTCGTATGGTGGCAATAGGTACTTTGTCACATTTATCGAAGATTTTAGTAGTAAACTATGGATTTACCTTATCAAAAGGAGGGATGGGGTGTTTTATGTGTTCAAGAAGTTTAAATCCATGGTGGAGAGGCAATGTGGTCACAAGCTCAAAATTCTCAAAACGGATGGTGGATATGAGTATACCTCGAATGAGTTTGGGAATTATTGTGATGAAGAGGGTATAATGCATGAGATTGTGTCACCTTATATGCCATAACATAATGGTATTTCCTAAAGGAAAAATATTTCGATAATGAACATGGTTCATAGTATGATAAAGGGTAAAGACTTGCTTAAGGAACTATAGGGTGAAGCCATTTCAATAGCTGCATATTTTTTGAATATGTTCCCTACAAAGAGGCTTGATAGAGTGACTCTAGAAGAGGTTTGGTCTGGAATTAAACCAAGTTTGAGTCATTTAAAGGTTTTTGGTTTGATAGCATTTCGATACGTTCCGGGACAACTTCTAAAAAAGTTGGACGACAAGGGTGAGATAATGTTGCTCGTTGGTTATCATCCTAGTGGAGGTTATAATTTGTTTGAAGTTTCAAACAAGAGGAGCATGATAAGTCGAGATGTTATGGTCGACGAGCTGTAGAAATTTGACAGCAACAGAATTTTTGCTGGTGCAGGTGGCGTAATCGATTATCCTAAAAGTGTTAATCGATTACCATGTGAAATTTTGGATTCTACAGGTTCTGGAACTGGTGTAGCAGAAGGCGTAATCAATTACCAAGATCCTGTAATCGATTACATGCACAAAAATCTCAATCTATAGCCTGCTAGAAGCATATAACAACAGCAGGTTCGAACCGAAAGCATAGAAAAAAGTAGACGACCAACAAGGCAAATAGGTTTTCCTCAAGGACTCCAAGATTGTGAAGTATTCCAGGATATCAAAATCAATGATGATGGTGATTTCGTTCACTTTGCACTTATGGATGAATCGGAATCGGTGAACACGGAAAAGGCTCTACGCAATGCAAAGTGGATTTATGCAATAAAGGAGGAGCTGGAATCTATTGAGAAGAATGGTACTTAGGATTTGGTCAATTTATCGTTTGGAAAGAAACCAATAGGTGTGTGATGGGTCTATAAGGTGAAGGAAAATCCCAAAGGCAAGGTGATCAAGAATAAAGCTCGATTAGTAGCGAAGGGGTTTTTGAAACATGAAGGCATAAACTTTGAAGAGGTATTTGCACCTGTGACTAGGCTTAAAACCATTTGATTGCTTGTTGTGATTGGAAACAACAACAATTGGAAGATATTTCAAATGGATGTCAAATATGCATTTTTGAACGGTCCACTTGATGAAGAGGTTTATGTTGAACAACCCCTCATATTTTTAGTGCATAACCAAGAGATGAAGTAATACAAATTGTATAAAGAATTATATGGTTTAAAACAATATCCAAGAGCTTGAAACAAACATATTGATGACTTTCTTGTTGACATTGGTTTCAAGCGGTGTGTGTCCGAAGACAATGTTTATGTGAGATCAGATACAAATGATGGTGTGATCATCTTTTGCCTATATGTGGATGATTTGTTGATTACCGACAGCTGTGAGAAGAGTATTTCAAAGTTCAAGAGTGAACTTATGGATGAGTTTGAGATGACGGATCTTGGCATAATGACGTATTTCCTTGGCATAGAGTTCTAAAAGTAAAAAACGGGATTGCTCATGCATCAAAGGAGATATGCTCTTGAGACCTTGAAGAAGTGTGAAATGGAGCATTGTAATGCTGCCATTACACCATGTGAAGCAAGACTACAATTGTCTAAAAGTGAAGATGAGCAAGATGTGGATCCAACTCAATATAAGGGTTGATTAGATCATTGCGGTATTTGTGCAATACGCGATCAGACTTGGCATTTAGTGTCGGTATTGTGAGTAAATTCATGGAGAGACCAAAGGTATTTCACTTGACAGTAGTTAACAGAATCATTTGTTATGTTAAAGGGACTATTGGCTGCAAAATTCTCTTTCTCGCATCGGATACGGGACAAAAATGCAATTTACTTGCTTTCACCGATTCCAATTGGTGTGGTGATAAAAATGATAGAAAGTCAACGGCTGGATACATCTTTATGTTTGGTGGGACATCAATATTTTGATGTTCGAAGAAGGAACCGGTGGTAGCACTCTCGTCTTGTGAGGTCGAGTACATTGCGACTTAGTTGTGTGTGTGTGTGTGTATGTGTGTGTCAATCGATGTGGCTTTTGAATCTATTGAAGAAGTTAGGTAGCAATGAGGGTGAGGCTACTGTACTTCTAGTGGATAATGTTTCTGCTATTAATCTTGCGAAAATTTTGATTGCACACAGAAGGAGCAAGCATATAGAGATGTAGTTTCATTATTTAAGGGAGCTAGTGAGTGAAGGCATGTTTCGATTGGAATATTGTCGAAGCGAAGACCAAGTAGCATATTTGTTAACCAAGGAGGTGACAAATGAGGTGTTCAAGAGGTTGGAGAAAAGCTTGAGCATGCTGGACTTGGAGCAACTGAAATGAGGTGGTGTGTTGAAAAAAATGTTTTTGGCATTTCAGTTGTGGTAACCGATTACAGGTTTTGGTGTAATCAGTTACCACATGTTATTTGGTCAAGAACTGCAAAACACAGGCGCTCAATCGATTACCATATTTTGTGTAATCGATTACGAAGGCTTTTTTCTATTATACTTCAGGTTCAACTTATTACAATAAGTTATTTTGTAATATCTCATTTTATCTGTATTTACTATGTATACAAGGCCAATGCTCCCATTTGAGATTAATGTCAATTTCTCATTCATCCTCGATCACCTAGATCGGTATTTTCAATTAATGAGTCGAATAGTAAAAGTTAAATTTCAGTATTATCAACATAAGCAACATATGCAAAATGCAACAATAAAAATATACTGATAAAAAAAGATCACATGCACATCTAAAAAACAAAGATGCTAACATTTGGTAGCAGAATCCAAAACATTATTTTAGCCAAGTTGAAAAATTACTTCATAGTATATATTTTTCTTAAAGACTTCTCAAGGCTCGACACTTATGAAAACCGTTCAACATTTTTAGCATAGATGTTATTGACATAAAATCTCAACAAACTAAAAGAATCTCAAAGTACAGCAAAACAATCCAGGTATGCATTAGTTCATTTAATAAATTTCAACATTATTTACTTGATGAAAGAAAGCCTCAAATCAAATCTATTTAATTCCCCCTCCATGCTATGATGCTACCACAATTCTATGCCTTCTTTTAACATCAATTATTGACCCACAATATTCACATATATCTACAAAAATAACATACTTGTCATACATTTCACAAATTTACAAATAAAATAAAAAATCAGTAAATCATATTGAAGCTGAAAAGTGAAAACGATTAATAATATTATAGTTACATATTAATATTAACAATAACTTGACATCCATCTAGACTACTTTTTCATGCAGTTGAATAGTTGGAGGAAATCTCACAGTTTGAAGAGGGTAGAAAGATTTTGAAAGCTAACATTCAGTGCTTGCAAACTACACAACAATAGTGATTGCACAGATTTGGGATCAATTTGAAAATGTATTTGTCTAAAAGTTTTCTCCCACCTTCAAAGTCTTCACAATAGTCAAATCCTTTTAACACATTACAATCTAATGAACGACTTTATGAGTTCAATGCAATGATAAAATGTATCTGTTATAGATCTAAAGAATCAATATGCAACCATGCTAGTTTCATATGATTCAAACTCTTCAATATGAAGGGGGGTGATCAAAGACATTTCCATTTGAGATTTATGGCAAGTAAATTTTCTCAACTCATCATATACGTTTCTACATAGATTATAATTTGTTTGACCATAGAGAAACTCAACCGAAGTCCCTAAAAATAATACACAAATACAGAAATTCTATGAGAAAAGTTGATCAACATGAATTTATCATTTCACTCAATTACAAGGCGAATTAGGCTCTTATTTCTTACTGAGATCAACTCCAGCCTTTTTCGCAAGTGCATCAAGTCCATTCTTCTCTATGGTCTTCAATGCCTTAGTCGACAAGCGAAGCTTTACATAGCGCTTTCCAGCTTCCCACCAAACTCTCTTGTACTGGAGATTTACAAATTGCAACCTCTTTGTCTTATGGTTTGAGAAAGATACTCTGTTGGCCTTGTTTGCTTTTTTCCCGGTGAAAGGACACACTCTCTCTGAAAAAATAAAACCAGAGTACTACTTCTAGTTAGTGTATGTTTTGAAACTCATTAAACATTCATTTCTTGCATTACGAGGCACTTCCAACGTGAAAAAGTAGAAACTACAAAGTGCAGCTTCATTGTATACGCACGTACAAGGCATTCCAAACGTTGAAACAGACAGTATGTAATCCCAAACAAACTAGGTAAATTGTTTGACAATAATAGCTATGATTGGCAATAGGATGTCTTAACTAGTAATGAAGATGTAGCATAACATCAACAAGAAATAACCACATAAGTATATTGTTCTTTTCATTCTTTCTTTTCTTTATGTGAACTTAGGCAGGGTATTTTTGCTGAGAACAAAGACCAATCATTTAAAGGGCATGCATGTCCCAACATATGTCTCTATATACAAACATGTTAATCACATGCTAAAGGGACTCAGTTATCGGTCGATTGTGCCATACTATGTTATACATGTTCTTCAATTTACAAAAAGTAAACTAACATAGTAAGCCAACATGAAGTAAGAAGAGTATGTGTCATTCTAAAGATGAAGATGGAGTAAATATTTGTGCGATCTTTTGTCAACAGTCAACACAGTAAAAAAAAAACTAAAAATATAAATTAACCCACCAATACAAATTTTACAACAAAAATCACAACATAGTTGGTCCCTCTGACTGAGTCATCCTTCCCCATTGTTTAAGAAGAAATGGTCTATTGATGAAATAGCCCTATTGTTGTTATGAAATTTAAAGGACGTTATTGTTATGACCAGTGTAGTCAAGATCGAGTGTTGTATCGTAAGATAGTAAGATCATAGAAAGATCATTTTTATTGCCAACATGGCCAAGATCGATCATTTTAAAGCAAAATCATTAAAAAAATCGTGTTGGGGCTTTTATTTGGGCCTGTATTATGATTCTCATGTTTTTGTATATGTGTGTGTGTATATATGTATGAAATTACCATTTTTCCCTACGGTAGGATCCTACATGCCGTGCTAACGATCCAAGTTATATGATATTTCACAAACCGACCAACCCTACTTAAGATCTCATGCTTCACTATATTCGTTATGACTATTACACTTACAAGAAAACTCCCTATTTGCATATAGTATGTTCATATAAACAAACTAGTATTAGCATGAGCAGAATCAGAGTAGTAATTTTATTTATTTTTGAATCAATCAGAGTAGTAATAACTTTTTTCAATAGTCCTGCTCTAAAATGAGCATTGTAATGCAAATGGTAAAACATAAAATGAAGAAAAAACAGAAGTGAAATTGAAATTGAGAGAAAAAACTTACTAGCAACAATGGGTTGAAAAGGAGAAGCAACTACAGGTGTAGGCGTTTTCAGTGAAGTCTGAAAGGAGATTCTGAGACCACTTAATTGAGAATTCAGGAACCCTAATTCTGAAATCACAAAATTGCAACAAGTATTGTTGATAACACAGATTCAGCACAACATAAGAAAGCAAATTGAAATTGAAATTGAAATTGAGAAGATGTTAGTTACTTACGGGGTGAGATGGATGAAGGCTTGTGAGAGTTGGTAGGTGAAACTGTGCGCATGGAAGCCAAGACGAAAGTGTTTCCAAGCGAAATTGCAGAACCCGCCATTGCTCTTGTTTTTCGTTTTCACTGTGAGTTTCTTCTTATCCAACTCAATCTGATAAAACGAGTACTAGTAGTATGCTTTTGTCCACCCAATGCCCTTCAAATAAATTTAAATTTATAAAAGATACAAATAAAATTTCTTTAAGATATTTAATAGTATCATTTAGGTTGTTTAAGATTTTTTTTTAACGTTTAAGACCGTTTGTATAGATATTTTTTTTAAGTTCTGTTACAAAAGCAACGTGGCAAATTTTATTTTATTTTATTTTATATCTTTTAATTTCATGTGGATTTTAATTTTACTTTTTTTTTTTTTTTTTTTTTTTTTAATTTTTTATTTATTTATTTTACACCAGTTAAGATTAAAAGGACTAGATTATAAAGTGCAACTAGTTTATACTTTATCATACAAAGTCAACATAATCAATATGAAGTATAAACTTTAGAGAATTTTTCAATCCACCCCCATAATACTCTCAGTCACCTACTGCATTTTCAAATATGTCCTCTGTTTTCGTTGATACACTTCCGGACGCATCAATTTTTTGTTTTACGTTGAAACCTTCTGCAAATGCATGTGTGGAAATAGTCTGTAGATTTATCTGCGGAATTTTAGCAGTACAGTTTTAAAAGAAAAATTAAACCAGTTTTATTAGTCGGAGACGCATATATAATAATGTACAAACATGAATAAAGTAGTATCGTATATATATAATACATCAATGTCATCATCCAAAATAAATACATCACTGTCATAAAAAAATAGATATAGTTATTGTGTGTGTGGGACTACATCCTCTCCACCCCTCCTCTGTCTGCCCCATGTGCACACTCTCCTCTGCCTCTGCCTCTGTCTATGTTGCCTTGTCTGCTTCTACGTCCTCCTCGGCTGCCTATCCCACTAGTCATGCGCGCGATGTCTGCGGTATTGTGTGCCCCTCAATGTCACCTGAATCATCTCCTCCACTATACGCATGACATCATACCTCCCAGGGAAGAAATCGGCCTCAATGCCTGCCCACCCAATCCTAACTACATGTAGACATATAAGCATCAGATCTTGAGCGTGGTCCATCTGGGACTGCTCCTCCTCTAATATCTCCTAATGTGCTGGTCTGGGAGGATCACCATCTGTAGTGGAAAGTATCAAAGGGTGTGAGACGATATAGAATCACCTGCAGTGGTCTATCTTCGAATGTTTATGACCTACTTGATTGTCGCAGATGATCCTTTGTGTCGAAGTCGAGCAAAAACGATGCGATTTGGTGGAATTTGAATTTTTGAGGTTTTAGAGAGTTTAGAGAGATTGAGGTTGAGGAAGATGAAAAGTGAAAGTGAGGGAGGAGAAGGGTTTTGCGCGCGAAGTATATCAAAATATGTTCTGCAACTACATTTGAGGAAAAGTTCCGCTGGTATATCAAAAATATAAACACAATGAGGGTAAAAATGGAAACGCACATGGTGCCTGAGAGACCCATGGGACGAGATAAGAAATTCTCTAAACTTTAATATCTGAATAAATAAAAAATTCAACCATCTATATGAAATGTGTCGCTCCCACCAAAATGACACCCGGGTCAGAAGGGGTACAGACGCGAACGGTCGGCGAAAGGGGAGAGAACACACAAGGGTGAACTCAGAAGACAAGAGTCGCCAGCTAGGCATTTTTATCCCGGAGGAAAGGTAATGCTGCATAGACCTAGGAAGATATGGATAAGACGGTTGCGAACCAGAGAAACTGAGAAAGGGGGTTGGTTACAACCTGGGAAGGTATTAGCACCCAGATTGTCCGTCGTACTCGACGGGATCCACGCTTAAAAGATTTGTGTTTTAAAGGGGTAGTGTCAGTGCTATTTGTGTATCAAAACTAGAAAGAATGCAAGTGTCAGTGTGAAAGAAGTGTGAGGTGTATAAGAGAAGTGTCAGTGTAAGAACAGGAGTGGAGTGCTCAAGATCATGAGGCTAAAAGAATGATGCTGGAAAGAGGGGGAATATACAGAGACTTTTGTTCGATAACTGTTAAGTTATGCCTATGTATCCTCTCGTGCAATGAGGAAGTCAGAACACCGTAGTTCGACCCTGTAAGCTCATAATTTCGACAGGAACAAATTAGAGCTTGAAATCATCTTTGTCGAAGAGTGATGAAAGAAAAGAATTTCAAGAACTGCTGACAAGGTTAAAAGTGCCATTGCTTCGACAGAAGGGCCAATAGTGTTATGGCAGGATAAGTTTGGGAAGTTGTTTGTGGCTAAGTATTTGACAAGTTTGGTATACTTTTCAACATTTCGACAGAAGCATTATCTTGTAAGGTTTGAAGTGTTTTTGTCTTCTTCGACAATTCGACAAAAACAAAGAAATGCAATGCTTCGTCACAAAGGGGAAGAATTCAAATTTAAAAATTGCAACCTTTGGCAGTTGGACGCGTGGAAGCTTCAGGAAAGAAGAATGCATGCAGGCTGACAATTGTCATTTAGTTAGGATTTTTCCGTTTTAGGTAGTTATTTTATTTGTATATAAATAGGGTAGTTGTTGTAGAATTATGTGTGTGAAAACTGATACAAAAATTCCTGTAAATACTCTAAGTACCCAGTGTGAGAGAAAATGAGTTTGATATTTGGAACCATGTACGTTTGAACACCATCTTACTTTTAAAGTTACTTAATTTACCAGTTTATTCATCAAGTTTATTCAAGTTTTATTTACTTTTCTGCAAGTTATAGCCTTCGACATTTCTTACTTTTGTTTAACAATTTCAATTTTATTTTGTTTTCCAAACTTAAGCTTTACTTTACTTTCAAAAATCAAAGTTCTTAATACTTTTACAGTATTGACGAAACAAACCATAAACCAATCACAAACACTAAGAAAAGTTCAACAGAATTATATGCACATGTGTCCCAGGACTTGTTTGGTTGGTCCTGCAAGTAACCCAATTTCCTGAGGAATTGGTTAACCAGAGGTTGTTCGCCAAAAATCACAGCGAACAAATTGGCACACCTGGTGGGACTCGTGCATTTAATAAAATCTAATAGAAAACTTTCTTAGACAAATTGTTCCTTGCTACGTTGTATGATTCTTAGAAGCGGTAAACTAGCCGTAACCGACGTAGAAAGATCAAAGAGAACAAGAGCAAGAAGGATGGATAACTTGCCAAATGCTTCAAATAATCCTGACGAAACCATTCCAGTTTCCAATCCTATCCCTTCGTCAGGAACAATACCAGTGTCTGGCCCTGTTTTAGAACAGATTAGGCCTCCATTAGGGGATTCAATACCAACGGGTTCAGGGTCCCAGAATGCGCCTAGTTCTTCCACCATGGGACACGCCAGATCCCTTGGAACCCCTCCCCCTGGAGGAAATACCTTCAGGACATATCTGAATTATTCTCAGCCTTTGACTGGGAGAGAACAACCATATGGAATGCCAACTTCAATGATGGCAAGCCTACATAATTCGTCACCATTATTCTCTGATGCTATGGCTCAAATGTCATCACCATTGCAGGGATTAGGATATGGTGGAAATGGAAATAGGGTGAATCAAGTTCCACCAGGTTTCCATATGCCCACTATGACAAACCATTCTGCACAAGTAATTCGCCAACAGATGGATGAAAGCAATCATGATATGGTGCAGGCTTTGACACAACAAATGGGAGAAGTGTTTAATCCTTTAATACAAAACACTACTCAAACAAACCAAATATTGGCAGAACAGATGGCACGCATTGCTGACTTTTTTGGAGTCCCCCAAGCACAACAAAGAATGCAGTTAAACCAGAATCCTGCCAATAGGGATGTCGAAGAGGAACTTACTATAAACCAAAGGCCATTGGGAAACCCTCATGAAAATCCCAGGGGCCAAGAGATAGTAGTTGAACAGCCTAATGTAGAAGAGCCTATTCGACAGGAACCAAGAAGAATAATAGTCCAGAGAAACCAAAATGCTGATGAAATATTACAGCAGAGAATGCGTTACAATAACCTGCCTGTCGAAAATAATATTGCCACCATGGTCGAGAGAATAATGGCACAAAATGGAGTAAACGTAGGACTGCAAAGGCCTAGTTATACTTCTCCCTTGTCTGAATTTGTCTTACAACAAGAGTTGCCACCAAGGTGGAAAGTCCCCAAATTCACCAAATTCTCAGGGGATACTAGTGAGTCCACCATAGAACACGTAGCACGTTATTTGATAGAGGCAGGAGAGATTGCTAATAATGAGAACTTAAGGATGAAATATTTCCCAAGTTCTTTGACAAAAAATGCTTTTACTTGGTTTACATCTCTTCCTGCAACTTCAATCTTCACTTGGACCCAATTAGAAAGATTGTTCCACGAACAATTCTATATGGGACAAACCAAGATAAGTCTGAAAGAGTTGGCAAGTGTCAAAAGAAAATTTTCTGAACCTATAGATGACTATTTGAATAGGTTTAGATTATTAAAAGCCAGATGCTTTACACAAGTGCCGGAACAAGAACTAGTCGAAATGGCTGCAGGGGGTCTAGATTATTCCATAAGGAAAAAACTGGATACCTAGTACTTGAGAGACATGGCACAACTGGCAGACAGGGTGAGGCAAATAGAAAGACTAAAGAATGAAAAATTTAGATCAAATAAAAACAAGAAGGAAAGAGTGGCCTATGTAGGAATAGTTCAAGAAGATGATTATGACGAAAACGAACCAGTCAATTTCGACCAGCAATAAATTGATCTGGCAGAATTAAAACAAGGCCCTCCATATTCTTGTAAAGTGTTAGCTCCGTCGAATGGAAAAAATCCAGTCGAAGTGGAAAAGAATGACAGGTTCCCTAAAAGAACCTATACATTCGACATCACCAGGTGTGATGAAATATTTGATTTATTAGTCAAAGATGGTCAGTTAATAAAACCAGCAGGCACTAAGGAGCCTCCTGTAGACCAACAGAAAAAGAGAGGTTTTTGTAAATACCATAATTTCTTGGGTCATAAAACTTCTCAATGTTACCTTTTCAGGGATCTTGTCCAGAATGCAATCCAAAATGGAAGGCTGAAGTTTGGAGACAAAGCCAAGCAACAGATGAGGATTGACTCCAACCCCATGCAGGTTGTGGAGGCCAATTATGCTGAACCAGAAATGGTAAATGTGGTCGAAATGGAGATCATGGCAGAGGAAAATTTTGAAATGGTAGAAGTTACTGAAAGCTTCGACACCAACTTCACCATGATAGAAGCTGCTGAAGGTTTCGACACCCATGTAAATGTGGTGGAAGAGGGTGACGATCTTGCGGACCAGGCTGAGGAAAAAGAAGTCAAAACTCCTGAAGACTTCGACAGTGAGAATGCCATTGAAACTACTGAAGGTTTCAACGAAAGAAATACAGTCAAAGTGGGAAGAAGTTTCGATAAGAAGAACTATGAAAGAGATGTTGAGCAGGGGGTGATCTGGGACACTCTAGGAGAGTCGAATGGGAAGTTCGATTTCATGGTGAAATATTCAGCACCACCAAGCTCCAAAACAGATATCAACAAAATCAAACCCACAGGATGGGGGGATTCTTTCAATGATGACAAAGAGGAGGATAACAAAACACTCACTGTCCAAAAAGAGGCCACTGAGGGCCTTGACCAAGATGAGATCAAGACAACAGGGACTGATGACAATTCCCTTACTGTCGAACCAATAAACAGTGGTACCATCAGAACTGAAGAATATCCTGTCGAAAGTGTTGCACACTGCTGCAAATACATCTATAAGGGTTTACACCCAAAAGGCAGTCTGAATCAGTCAAAGGAGAATATCCCAGAGGAAATGATGCTAGTCGAAAAAATGAACAAATTGAAGATTACAACTGAACAGAATGCTGGGATTCATATGGTGGAGATCACTCAGAAGGTAGGACCAGACACCAACAAAGGAAAGAAACGTCAAGAGAAGCATCAGAAGCTGGTTTACCTAGAAGAGAACGAAAGTCTTGTCGAATTCATTCAGAGGTGTCAAAGGAAGAACGCAGAAGTTATGCTTTGCCCAAGATGCAGTGTTGTGTTCGACAGGAAAGCAGCTGATGACTTAGAAGCAGCAGAAAAGACCCAGAGGAAGAGAAACTAGGGAACAGTCCCACCAACCAGAAACGGAAGATTCGACCCAAGAAGAAGGAAGCATCACATCCAAGGAGTGGGAGAAAGACGTTTCAACACTTATAAACCATCCAACAGGCCAAATGATGACAAATGGGTCCAACCTATAAGGGATGCCCAAGGTCAGAAGAGATGGAAGAGCTTTGAAGTGAATAGGGGTCCCTCAATGGAAGTTAAAAAGGAGGCAAAGCCAAAGTACGTCTCTGAGAACTACAAAGGGAAGAATCCTATGTCCAGGTCCCAATGGAGAAGATTCCAAAGGCAGAAGAAAACTGAAAAAGGAACTGTGGGACACAAAAGGGTTGGGCAGAAGGAAGCTGAATCAAGCAAATATGTGCAGATTACGAGCAAGGGGAAACCTGTGGCAAAAGAAGAAACCCCTCAGAAGAACGAGTCTAGTAACACCACAGAAGTGCAGAAAGCAAATAACAAAATGCCAGTGGACGAAGAAGTTACAGATGACTTCAGTTCAGAGTCTGATGCGTCCTTCGACGTAACCTGCAATGTGGTTTCTGTGTTGCCTAGAGACTATGACAGGATAATGGAAGTCGAAGACGAAGAGGATGATATGGCAGATGATAGCATAGGCCTTAAGCCTGTATGCTACTACATAATGAATAATGGCTGTGTCGAAGAGCAAAATGCTTTCTTCGAAAAGCTAGATGATGCAATGAAGGCTCACTTAAAGCCTCTTTTTATAAAAGGAAAGGTAGAAAACATGGGTGTCAACAAAATTCTGATAGATGGTGGAGCAGCTGTAAATTTGATTCCTCATTATATGATAAAGAGGATTGGAAAAGATGACTCCGACACTAAGCCTCACAACATGGTGTTGTCCAACTATGAAGGTAAAGTAGGGACAACACTGGGAGTAATACAATTGAACTTGACTGTAGGATCTATTACCAGGCCTACAATGTTTGTGGTAATAGCATCAAAGGCAAACTACAACTTGCTGCTGGGAAGAGAATGGATCCATGGGATTGGGGCTGTGCCATCCTCCATGCATCAGAGGATAGCAATCTGGAGGCCAGATGGGATTGTCGAAAACATAGAAGCAGATCAAAGTTACTTTACAGTTGATGTGAACAATGTCAACGGCCGAAACTTCGACAAGAACCTGGCACATATAGCACCATGCAATCCTGCTGGTTTTGACCTTACAGCTTCTGACAACGCCTATTGTTCCATGTACCTCCACCCTACGCATGGCTTCCAGTGGGATAAAGAAGTAATTGGGGAGACAAATTACACTTGGTGAATTGCCCATGTCAATCCAACTGGGTGGGGGAGTGAGTTCAGTGAAAATGACTGAAGCATCAACTATAGAAAAGATTTCGGCTTATATAGCCGAAAAATAACTCAAAGCGGCCCTTGAGGCTGAAGTAAGAAACATGGCTGTCGAAGCCAACACACAAGTTGTCAAAGAACAACATCCTCAAGAAAACATTGAGGAGCAACATACAAAACAAAGTTTAGAAGAAGATTCTAATGGCGAATGGCAGAGTCAAAAACTTGATGCCATTTATGATGACGAACCCTTGGGGTTTGAAAAGGATCCAACTTCAACCAACATGAAAATGGTGGCACAGGATCCTTTAGAGGAGATTAATCTGGGACTGGGGGCAGAGAAAAGGCCAACTTACATCAGTGCCAGGATGAATCCTCAACTTAGAGTCGAAATAATCCAAGTGCTGAATGAGTTTAAAGACTGCTTCGCATGGGATTATGACGAAATGCCTGGTTTAGACAGAAATTTGGTTGAATTGAAGTTGCCAATACTGGAAGGGAAAAAGCCAATAAAGCAGACTCCTAGACGCTTTGCACCTGAAATTCTGTCGAAAATCAAAGAGGAAGTCGAAAGGCTTCTAAAATGCAAATTCATCCGTACAACAAGGTATGTCGAATGGATTGCTAATATTGTTCCTGTGATTAAGAAAAATGGCAAACTAAGGGTATGCATTGATTTTAGAGATCTAAACTCAGCTACCCCTAAGGATGAATATCCTATTCCAGTAGCAGAAATGCTAGTAGATTCTGCAGCAGGCCATGAGTATTTAAGTATGCTTGATGGCTATTCTGGTTATAACCATATTTTCATTGCTGAAGAAGACGTTCCAAAAACAGCTTTTCGTTGTCCAGGAGCAATAGGAACATATGAGTGGGTAGTCATGCCCTTTGGGTTTAAAAATGCTGGAGCTACTTACCAAAGGGCCATGAATTCTATTTTTCATGATTTCATTGAAACGTTTATGCAAATTTATATAGATGATATTGTGATTAAATCTGCCTCAGGCTCAGACCATATTAACCATCTTCGACAGTCCTTTGAAAGGATGAGGAAGTTTGGTTTAAAAATGAATCCTCTTAAATGTGCTTTTGGTGTGCAGGCAGGGGACTTCTTAGGCTTTGTGGTCCACAAGAAAGGGATTGAAATTAATGAAAACAAAGCTAAGGCCATAATGGAAGCGAAAGCGCCATCGACAAAGAAGGAATTGCAATCTCTACTAGGGAAAATCAACTTTCTCAGAAGGTTCATCTCCAACCTTAGTGGAAAAACTCAAGCCTTCTCACCTCTACTTCGACTGAAGAAGGAGGGTTTCACTTGGGGGCAAGAACAGCAAGATGCCTTCGACAAGATCAAGGAGTATCTGGCAAATCCTCCAGTCTTAATATCTCCTTGTCGAAAAAGAAGCATGAGACTCTACATATCAGCATCTGACAGAACATTAGGAAGTATGCTTTGTCAAGAAGATGAACATGGCGTCGAAAGAGCCATTTATTATCTCAGCAGAGTCTTAAATGATGCTGAAACTAGATATAGTATGATAGAGAAATTATGTTTATGTGTATATTTCTCTTGTACAAAATTAAAGCATTATATAAAACCCGTTGATGTACATATATCTTCTCATTTCGACGTAATAAAGCATATGTTGTCTAAATCTATTCTACATAGTCGAATTGGAAAATGGGCTTTGGCCTTGACTGAATATTCTTTAAAATATATGCCTCTAAAAGCTGTCAAAGGACAAGTAGTAGCTGACTTTATAGCTGACCACTCCATACTTGGAGATGAGACAAATTATGTCGAAAGAGAGCCTTGGAAATTATATTTCGACGGTTCCAGTCATAAAAATGGAACAGGTGTTGGGGTGTTAATTATTTCTCCCAATAAAGTTCCAACAAAGTTCAAGTACAAAATAGAAGGGTTCTGTTCAAATAATGAGGCAGAATATGAAGCTTTAATCGCTGGACTTGAAATTTTGTTGGAACTGGGGGCAACAGAGGTCGAAATAATGGGTGACTCTGAATTGGTGATAAAACAATTGACAAAAGAGTACAAATGCGTCAAAGAAAATTTGATCATGTACTTTGTGATAGCCAACAGACTCCTCAAAAGATTCGACAGTGTGGTTTTTAAACACATTCCTAGATTAGAGAATCAGGAAGCAAATGACCTGGCTCAATTGGCCTCAGGTTACAAAGTGTCGAAAGAAAACCTGATGAAGGTTGTCGAAGTGAGAGGAAAAGTTTTATCCACAAGATTGTCCCCATCTGATTTGGAAACCATAAGACTGGGATATGGTGATGAAGAAAACTTTGAGATTTTTAGTATAGATAATCCAGAGGTAGGAGATTGGAGAAAACCTATAAAAGATTATTTACAAAATCCAAACCAGACAGTCGAAAGAAAGATAAAATATAGAGCTATAAGTTATGTGATCTTTGGAAATGAATTGTTTAAAAAGACTGCAAAAGGAGTTTTACTGAAATGCTTAGGAGAGACTGAAGCTTATATAACTTTGTCGAATGTGCATAGTGGTGCGTGTGGTGCGCACCAAGCAGGGCACAAGATGAAATGGCTATTATTTCGACAAGGGATGTACTGGCCAACCATGTTGAAAGATTGTGTCGAATTTGCAAAGGGTTGTCAAGAATGTCAAATTCATGAAGGCATACCTCATGTACCAGCAAATGAGTTACATTCCATTATAAAGCCTTGGCCATTCAGAGGTTGGGCTTTAGATTTGATTGGTGAAATTCGACCAGCCTCTTCAAAAGGGCAGAAGTACATTTTAGTTGGGGTAGATTACTTCACTAAGTGCATTGAAGCCATACCATTGACGAATGTAGATCAGGAAGCAGTCATAGACTTCATCCAGAAACATATAATGTATAGATTTGGAATACCATAGACTATAACCACTGATCAAGGATCTGTGTTTACTGGAAGAAATATGCAGGCATTTGCAAAAGAGACAGGTTTTAAGTTGTTGACTTCGAAGCAGCCAACAAAGTAGTAATAAACCTGATAAAGAAGCATGTGGGTAAAAAACCCAAAAATTGGCACAAGACTCTGGATCAAATCCTTTGGGCTTGTCGAACATCCCCTAAGGAGGCAACTAATTCTACCCCATTTAAGTTAACCTATGGACATGATGCAGTATTACCAGTCGAAATCTGTTTACAGTCAATACGAATTCAAAGGCATCATGAGATTCCATCTGAAATCTATTGGAGTATGATGATGGATGAGTTGGTTGATTTAGATGAAGAAAGGTTACATGCTTTAGAATTAATAAGAAGGCAGAAAGAGAGAGTCGAAAAGTTTTACAACAAAAAAGTAAAATTCAAAGCCTTTTTAGTAAATGATTTAGTTTGGAAAGTGATCTTGCCCATGGAGAAGAAAGATAGATTGATGGGAAAATGGTCCCCTAAATGGGAAGGACCTTTCAAAATTCTAAGAGTTTTTTCAAATGGTGCATATGAAGTCGAAGAGATAGAAAAAGACAGGAGAGTGTTGAAAATAAATGGAAAGTACTTAAAAAGGTATAAACCAACATTGCAGGAAATAAAAATAAGAACAGAATGAAATTGCAAATAAAACTTGTCTTCGCCAAACAGATGGCGTGAAATAGCATTACATATGAAATTGCTAAAAAATCCTTAAACAAATAAAAATTTCCTAATTCCTATTACAAACTACTGTCGAAAGAAGGTAGCTTTGAGTTCGTTGAACTTTTTCTTCTGAAGCTGGATTCGACGCTCGCAGAGACTCTTGCTGATAGTCAATTCATCAATTTCCCTATGAAGTTGTTGGGCTGACTCTGCATGTTGGAGACCCCTTTGGAGTTCACTGTCGATTGCCTCTTGATTGGGCTGTTGGAGAGTGGCCTGGCGTTCCTTCTCTTGGATGATTTTCTGTTGAAGTTCAGCAATCTGAGTCTGATAAGCCTGAATATTGTTTTCACACTCAGCAGCAGCTTTGGTGTATTCGTCAGAAAGCTTGTTCAGTTCTGAAATTTTTTCTGTTGAAGAAGCCACAATGTTCCATTCTGAAACTTGTTCTTCAGATTTGGCTGTAAGGTTTTGGGAAAACTCCTTTTGTCGAATCAAATAAGCACTTACAGAGTCAATTAAGGACATCAAGTCCATCACCAGACGGCTTTCTTCAGTCGAAGCCTCCAACAAATTGGCTCGTTTCAGGAGTTTCTTCAGATCATACTGGGCAGAAGGATTTTCAGCTAGGGTCTCAAACAGGTCCACCCCAAGGATTTTTGTTTTGATTTCATCCATGATGACATTGATGGGTTGGATGTCAGAAGTGACCCCTGAAGCTGTCGAACCACTGGGAGAAGAATCTTGGAAGTTATACCTGGAGTTGAGTAGTGCTTTCAAGTATTCCAGAGGTTTTCTAACTTTCAAGCTTTCAATCTCCTCGTGTGATAAGCTTGTCGAACCAGTACTCAAGGGGGTTTCTGCAGGAACTTCTGATGAAGTAGGAATATTCTGGGAAGTTCCTCCAAGGCTCAAGTTGACTCCTGGTTGGTTCGACAGATTAGCTTCTTCAACAACTTCTTTGGAAGCCTCTATGGTATCAGTTGGCTCTTGAACCTGTGCCTCCTGACCAAGAGTGTCTTCGTCAATTTCTGTTGCAGCAGCTGGTTCTTGAATTGATGCATCCTGGTCTGGGTGAAAAGGAGAGTTATTGCCAGAAGATGCAGAGTCACTAATGTTGAATTCGTCCAGAGTTTGAGGTCCATGGACACCTGCATCTGGGGTGGCGTCTTCTTGGAGCCTTTCAGCCAGAGTCCTCTCAGAGTCAGAAGGAACAGCTTGTTCTTGATTTTCAGAAGAGTCTTCGATATCAATGACAACCTAAAGGGAGTATCAAAGGGAAGTATGAGATAGGAATATATGCAGTCAAGACTAGGAATGTTATCAGTCGAAAGTAAATACCTGAGGGATCTCAGTGTGAATGCTTGAGTCCCCACTTTTTTCACTCCTTGTGGGAATTTTGTCGGTTGGACTGGCAGGGGGAGTTCTTCTATGAACTATGGATCTTTGAGATGCCACTGTTTTTATTTTCAGACCTTTTTTCCGTTTCAGAGGTTGAGGTTCAGGGGATTCATCCTCAGACTCTTCGACAATCAGCTCCTTTTCTTCGTGTTTTCTTTTCTTGGCTGGAGTATGAGTGACCTACAGTAAAAGAAGAGATATTCAGTATAAGGGAATAGTGAGAAACATAAATAAGGAGGTGTTTTCTATTCTGTCGAAACCTTCTTGGTAGTTGTGGGAGTTTTTTCGACTGTTTTGGAGGAGGTTCCTTCGTCAGCAGCTTTCTTGGTGATTCTAACAGCTGAAAGAGAGAGAATTGTATGAACATTGATATAAAAATAAAAGGAGTTAGAATTAAAAAGAGTAATGTAATTTCTTCGACACCTTCAAGAATGGGTTCTTCGACACTAATTTGTTCTATCCCAACATGAAGGTGCCCAGTGTAGTTGCCCAAGTGATACTTCGTCGGAACCACACGTTCGGCAGGTTTCTTGCTGGATTCGCGAAGCAGTTTTAAATCAGATCCACATACAAACCAATCTGGAAATGGAGGGCTCAAAGCCACACCAAATTCTGCAGAAGGGAGTGGAGGGAATTTTGGAGGAAAAGTTGTGAATGCAAAGTTGTATCTAGCATGTGGTGGGAGAGATGAAGGCATCCCCAACTTATCCAATTTTTCTGTAAACTTTTGTTTTAAAGTTACTGCTGCTTCACCTATGGTTCGACGAAGATCATTGGGCCTGTAAATGGTTTCAAAATATTTTTGAAACTTTTGAATTTCTTTAATGTGTTTGTCTGTACCTTTTTTCTTCTTATCCTGCACAAAAGTAAAAGCGTTCGTCAGGAGAGTAGTGAAGGTTGCTACGTCAAAAAATTTGTTGATATAATATTCCTTCCACCAGACGTCGAACTCTTCAGTACAGAGGAAGCTTGGTTGAAAGATGGTGGGGTAAACTTCTAAAGATGAGTCGAAAAATTTTTTGTATAGCTCCAAACTTTTGTCAAAGTTTTGAAATGAGTTATAGAATATAATAGCGCCTTTCTTGTGATAAATAGGCTTCGTCTTCGTTTGTATTAATCCAAATTGCCTAGCCACCATGTTGGGTTGGTAAACAATGAGGGACACCTTACTGTTGTTAAGACTGTGGTGGGAGAAAAAGTGCCTTGGCATAAGAAAAGCTTCCCAAATGGATATATAGGAGTCTTCGTCTTTCTGGTTCTCCACTGGGAGTTGTCTTGTAAACCATCTGGGGCCTACATGTCTGTTGGCAAATGGTGACATAGAAGGAGTGAACTTGTAGCGTTTGGCGAACATCAAGATGTAACCAGTGAATGCTTGTCGAACGCTTATGTTATCATCAGTAGGGGTCAGTTGAACCAACCTAGGCCATTCGACGCGCCTTTCTTTTACTGCTTCTTCGACAACTGGCATTTTGATGGGGATGAAAGTTTCAAAGGTTGCATTCAACCATAGTTGTAGGAGCCAGAAATGGCCTGTAAGACTAATGTTACCTTTGTCCTTAAGGGTTTTGAGGTTACTTACACTCTCGCTCAAGGATTCATAGAGGTTTGCCAAAAGTAACTCACTCAGGCAGAATGCAACTCCATTATGAAGTTGATTGGCCATGATGACGTAACTTCTGGCCACTTGAAGTGACCTAGTACAGAAAACAAATTTGGCTAACCACAGGGTGAGGAAAGCAATGTGCTCTCTGTCGGAGACTTCTTCATTGTCTTCACCTTGGTGATGAGTGATGAAAACAGAGTATCCAGCATGCTTTGTGTCGAAGCTTATGGGGTCCTTGTTTAAATGTTCAGGGTTAAAGATCTCTCCTAAAGGACTAAGGCCAGTAATGGCTGCTATGTCGAATAGGGTAGGAGTCATCATTCCACAGGGTAAATGGAAAGTATTGTAAGTACTATCCCAGAAGTACAAAGAGGCTAACAGCATGTTTTGGAAATAACGGGGACCCTCCTTCGACAGTTGGATCAGGTCATAAATGCCAGTTTTCTTCCAGAACTTCTCTTTGACTTTTTCGACTCTAGTGAGCCAAGCTAAGTAGTCAGAAGGGTCTTTCGTCAAAGGGGGACTCCTAAAAATCCTAGTTTGGTTCAGATAAGACAGATCTATCTCTGTCGAAGCTATGAGGGTTTCAGGTTTTTTGGATGAAGTTTCGACAGGCTTAGGGTTTTTGCTAGCCGCTATGGGTTTAGAAGCAGAATAACAGGGATAAAATTCTTTCAGACGGTTAGGGTCAACAGTGGGATCAAAAATAGGACCTAACATAGCATGATGAACTCCAGAAACAGAGATGGGAATCATTACCTGTGACCTGTAGATGCTTTCTTTCTCCCTTTCATTTGGGGGTTCTGGAAAATATTGTTGTTGCTGCGTTTGTATAGGTCCAGACAATATATGAGCAGGAGGAAGACCAACTGTCTTCTTTGTCTTTTTGGAACTGCGATCAGCAACGGTCTTCGGGGGAGCCATTGATATAAGAAGATAAGAAGTTGGAGGAGCAGAAGCTTTGAAAAGGGTTTGTAATGGAGTTTTCTGCGCTTGGGTAAGAGAAAAGTTTTGAGGATGTGAAAAAGAAGAAAAGGTTATGGAAGTTGGTACTTATAGAAGATGAAGAGATAAAATAAATAAATAATAATAAAAGAAAATGAAAAGATTTTCAGTTGGAGAAGTGGGAACATGTGTTGTGATCTATTGGTGGAAATTAAAAGTGACGGTTGGTAGGAGGCCATGATTTAGCTATAATATAGGGTCATGGGAGATTGTGTAAACGTGGGCCAGACGTGACGTTTCCAGAAAGTGGAAATCATGGTGTTTTCTTGGGACTCAACAAAGTTACTTTGCAATAAATGAGACTGACAGGAAGTCAGAGGTCACTTCGACAGCAAAAGATATTTCTCCAAGAATAGTCGAAAACATCTTTGCTGGGGGGCAATTTGTAAGCTCATAATTTCGACAAGAACAAATTAGAGCTTGAAATCATCTTTGTCGAAGAGTGATGAAAGAAAAGAATTTCAAGAACTGCTGACAAGGTTAAAAGTGCCATTGCTTCGACAGAAGGGCCAATAGTGTTATGGCAGGATAAGTTTGGGAAGTTGTTTGTGGCTAAGTATTTGACAAGTTTGGTATACTTTTCAACATTTCGACAGAAGCATTATCTTGTAAGGTTTGAAGTGTTTTTGTCTTCTTCGACAATTCGACAAAAACAAAGAAATGCAATGCTTCGTCACAAAGGGGAAGAATTCAAATTTAAAAATTGCAACCTTTGGCAGTTGGACGCGTGGAAGCTTCAGGAAAGAAGAATGCATGCAGGCTGACAATTGTCATTTAGTTAGGATTTTTCCGTTTTAGGCAGTTATTTTATTTGTATATAAATAGGGTAGTTGTTGTAGAATTATGTGTGTGAAAACTGATACAAAAATTCCTGTAAATACTCTAAGTACCCAGTGTGAGAGAAAATGAGTTTGATATTTGGAACCATGTACGTTTGAACACCATCTTACTTTTAAAGTTATTTAATTTACCAGTTTATTCATCAAGTTTATTCAAGTTTTATTTACTTTTCTGCAAGTTATAGCCTTCGACATTTCTTACTTTTGTTTAACAATTTCAATTTTATTTTGTTTTCCAAACTTAAGCTTTACTTTACTTTCAAAAATCAAAGTTCTTAATACTTTTACAGTATTGACGAAACAAACCATAAACCAATCACAAACACTAAGAAAAGTTCAACAGAATTATATGCACATGTGTCCCAGGACTTGTTTGGTTGGTCCTGCAAGTAACCCAATTTCCTGAGGAATTGGTTAACCAGAGGTTGTTCGCCAAAAATCACAGCGAACAGACCCAAAGAGACTGAAAGGTAAATTCACTTGTGAACTGCTTGCTTGTCTATGCTCAAGTGTATGACCTGTCTGGCTCAGGTGCAAACTGTCTTGCATTGGACGGAAGAAGCGAGTCCTCGTTTGTGAGTGAAGATGATGAGAAAAGAATCCCGAAGGAGACGATTATTGTTTGTTTTTGAGTTTTCAGTCTTTTATTGCTTTTTGAAGTTTGTCATAAGAAAATGAGCTTAAGCCTAAACCAAGGGTTAGTAAACTCATCACATCCTCCCTCTGATTAGGGGTAATGAGAACACATTAAGTGTGAAGTAAACACCTCACACTTAACCACTATGATGTAGGATCAAGATCATTAACCTACTTGTGATTATTTAGATGTTTTTGTTGTTTTTGTTTAGTGTTAAGTAATGAGATTAAGCCATAATCAGAGATTTAATGGACTCATTACACCATCCTAATAGAAGGATAATAGATGAGAACATTTAAGCTGTGGAAGACTCCTCAACTTAATCCATGATTAGGGATTAACCTCATGACAAAACAAAGCCTTTATTAAAGTGGATTTTAGTTAATGATAAGATGAATAAGTGATTTTTATGGTTGGTAAGACAACTTGAGGGGGACTTGTCCATTAACACTAGGGTTAGTCCTTCTTAACCAATTAAGGAAGAATTAGAACCCTAATGCAAGGCCCAAGTTACAAGTTTGATGTCTTAGTGATTATTAAGTGGATTGATTAAAGGATTTAAACACATTAAGGGTTTAACACTAAGGATTAAAGTTATACACTCCATCCTAATAGAAGGATGCAGGCATAAGCTTAATCACAAAGCCTTAAAACCTTTAGGGTTTAGTCCTTGATTATGAGATGAGAAGAGAAGACTCAAAGATGACACAAAGGTAAAACTAGTGGGGGGACTAATCAAACCCTAATCATGATCATGCTTGGTTGTTCCTAGGGTTTATGAAGCTTGCAAAAGATCTTCAGGAGAGAAACCACCAGGAAAGGAGCAGATGGAAGGAGAAAGAAGCAGAGAGAAGCAAGACAACTTACTTCATTTAAGAAGATAAGTTGTCTGAAGAAAGAAAGTAAGAGATGAACATGAATGAGCAAGATCACTCCAATACAAAGATAAAATGCAACAATGATGCATAAGAGAGATGAGAAGAGATTGTGAGAAGTGAAGGCAAATTCACTTCTCAAAACAACTTACCACCTGAAAGGTTAGCAAAAGGAATGCAATGTAGTGAAAATGAGATGAAATGCCATGATGCAAGACAAAGTTAGAAGCATAAACAGGATGTTAATGATGCTAAGATAAGATGCAAACACATGACAAGAGATGAGAGTGATCAAACAAGCACAAGGATGCAAATGAGGCATGCTTTGAACCATAAAGACTTATGAATGTTTATGACATGAACATATAACATGGCTAATGAAAGATGCAATAATCAAACATGATTCTAATATGTCCTAAGATGTACTATGAATCATGTGGATGCACAAATGTCATGGAAAGTTATTGGATGCAAGCAAATGAAAGATGGATGCAAAGGAAGGCACAAATTAGGGTTTATGATCAACACACAAAGCAAAATTCAAAATCAGAAGCAAATGACATGATAAAAAATTGAAAATAGGATCAAGAGAACCCTAACCCTACACAAGTTCACTGCCCAAAGGAGGGGACCTAACTCTTAACCTAATGAAAGTTATGATTTTTTCAAGTCAATTAGGGTTTTAAGGTACCTCATCATGGAAAATGCAAAACAAATTGAAAATGGAAGATCAATTTAAACCAAATTTATCCTATAAACTACATGCCATGAAGGATGCAATGCAAGAAGAATCATCATCAAACTCTCAAAGGTTAGGCAGAATGGATTTTTCAAAGTTTGCACAAAAATATTGCCTTAAAATGAGTTTAATTCCATGGAAAATTGTCAAAATGCATCAAGAACTAAAAAGAAATTTGCTTTGAGAGTTGGATAATGTTTCTAAATGTTTTTAAATGCAATGTGAATTTTTTGGTGATTTTTAAATACCTGAATGCATTTTTAATTAATTAATTTCCATTAACTAATTAAAAATAAACATTTAAATGATTTAAAAATAATTTTTAATGCAAAAAATAAAAATAAAAATATTTTTAGGTTCTGAAAATTAATGAAATCTTTGACAAAAATTTTCAGAATTTTTAAATGTGTTTTGCTATTTTAAATAATTCGTGCAAATAAAATGGAAAAGAAATGAATAAAAAAAATTAAAATATGAGAAGTATGCAGGATGAAGAGTCCAGATGGATTCTGGGTTTGAGACCATTGACTTGGCGCCACATCCAAGGGCCCAAGTTCAAACTTCATTAATCCAGATTAATTAAATAAATAAACCTAAATTAAAACTAATCATGAGATCCAGGCCACACAAACACACGCGGGAAGGATCAATCGCATGGCCCAGATTCAAACTTTGCCCTAATCCCAGATTAAGCCCTAATTACATTCAGGTCACCGGAGAAGAGCTCTGGTCGTCTTCTCCGATGACAACCCTCCCTGAGAATTTCAATCTCACTCTCTAGGTCATTTCTGGAGCTCTAAAGCTCCAGATCACTTCCTCTCTCCATTCTAAAACCAACCCCACCCTCAAATGGAATTTATTTCTAACCATTAACAAGATTCGAAGCAAGGTACGAAAATGGCAGAAATTTCAGACAAGCCATACATGCTCAAATCTTCATCATTTTCAAAAATTTAAAGCTCAACATGTTCAGGGGATCACACTTAATCATTTAATAACTTAAAATAGAGCTTCTGGAAAAAATGATTCGCATTGCTACCTGAGATGGAGCTTTCAATCCAGGAGCTTTCTGACTGCTTCCTTGCTTCAAAATGACTCCAATGATCTTCTTGAGGAAGCTTTGAGGCTTAGTTGGAGTGTGTTGTGGCTAGTTTGTGAGATTGATGGAGTTCTGTTCAGAGAGGGTGGAAAATCGTGTTTGAGTTTCAAGGACTTTCAAGGCAAGGTGAAGGGTGGTTTATGCTCTATGAAGCTTTTCTGAATGAATGGTGAAGTTGGTTTTGAGGTTTGATGATTGTGTGATGAGATTCGAAGGAAAGTGCATAAGAGGAGAGTTTTGTGAACTATGGCTTATGAGAGAGATCAGGCTGTGTTGTGCTATGTGTTGAGTCTCATTTTGTCCATGTATCAAGCTTGGATAGGTCAGAGAGTTGTTGTTGGCCTAGCTTGATTGGTATGGGCCATTTTGCATAAAGTCAACTTTTTGTGTAAGAGAGGTATGGGCTATGGCAGTCAAGGTACAAAGGCATGGCTTGGCTCAGCATGCTTCAAGGAGAACCATGGAAATGAATTAGAGGCAATGCAGCAAGTGGATTAGGGTTTATGCGATGTTTTGCAAATTTCACAAAGTTTTGCCCTTTTGTGATTACTTGAAGCATAAGTCATGAAAATGGGAGGTTCTTTGGTGCATTCTGATTTTTAGGTCATGGTCTATGTTTTTGTAATGCATAGAAATCAATTTGAAGTCGCATAAAGGCTTGGCATGAGGTTTTGCAACTTTGCCTCTTTGGTACAAAAGTGAAAATTATGTGATTTTGTCCAACTTTGACAAGCCATAACTTTTGATCCAAAATGAATTAGAATGAGTTCTTGTACTTTTTGAAAATGGGAGGATCCATTCTACAACTTTCATGACCAAAGTTTTCTCATTTAAAGCATTTTTGAATCAATTTGAGGAAGTTGAAAAACTTTCCCAAAATGGCAAGTTTTCATTACAAGTCACTCTCCCAAAAAGGCAACTTTGCAAATGGCTTGAAATTCTTCAATTTTGTGAACTTCTAACATCTTCTATGATCAAATAAAGATCATACACATTCAAAATGATGGAGAATGCCCTTTGGTTGGGTCATTGGGGGCCTCAGATGCCCTGATTTTACACTGACTTGCTCAAGAAGTCAACCTTTGATCAGATGCCTTCTCCATTGAATTTCTTCATAAAAATTGATATGCATGATCCTTATAACATATAGAGACAAATAGAATCAAGAATGACCAAAAATTTTGGAGTTATGGCCTCTGAAACCAAAACCCTAATTCTAGGTCATCTGTGCAGTTAAACCTGGATCTGCTTCCATGCCTTTCTCAGTTCTTGTGATCCTTTGACTTCCTTGATCTTGAGAGGATATAATATGATGCTTGAACATACATGTACCCCTTTGAAGTGATTGATGACCTTTGGAGTGGCTCAAATGGCTCAGGGATAGCTCAGATCACAAACCCTAGATGCAGATGACTTAGAAACAATGTAGTGAAACAAAAATGCAATATGGGATGCTATGATTGAACTTATGCACATGAAAAGATCACAAGCCATGGTGTGAATGTGTGAGGGCAAATTTGGGGTGTTTACAAAATGCATTATCAGCTTATAAAGATTATGACTCTGCAATATACTTCATAGTGAGAAATTTATCATAGATGTTGGCAATGTTGATGATGCTTCAAGGAGCTTCCCCTTTTGCTATGACTCGTATGACTTTTGACGTTCTTCTCGTCTTGCTTTCTGAAGAAGGCTGCTTCCGACCGACGCTCGAACCTTTCGAAGCTTGCCAAGTTGTAGGTGATACAGACGAATTCAGAATGCAGTTGTTCGCTTATTCCCTTATTTTGCGTGGATCGCCCTTTCAGGTTTTCAATCCACCGGGATACCCATTTTTTCCTGAGTTATCCAATGCGGCTTTTCAACTCAGCAGGTGTACATTTTTTGTTTATTTTCCCTTATTTTTGTCCGAGTCTTTTATTCTGTTTTTCACTCGCCGGGATGCCCTATTTTTGCCTGGACTTACATTCTATTTTTATGTCCAGCGGGTCCTTTTATGCGAAGTATTTTTTAACTGCATCTGAATTCACAGGGGACAGGAAGTCTTCACCATCCATAGTGCTGAGCATCAGTGCTCCACCAGAGAAAACTTTCTTTACTACGAACGGCCCTTCATAGTTCGGAGTCCACTTGCCCCTGTGGTCTGTATGAGGAGGGAGGAGTCTTTTCAGCACAAGATCTCCTACTTGGTACTCTCGGAGCCTGACTTTCTGATCGAAGGCTTTCTTCATTCTTTTCTGATACAGCTGCCCATGACAGATTGCAGCTAATCTCTTCTCTTCAATCAGATTCAGCTGTTCGTATCGGGACCGGACCCATTCTGCTTCGTTCAACTTAACATCCATCAGTACCCGCAGGGAGGGTAATTCAACTTCCACAGGCAGGACTGCCTCCATCCCATACACAAGCTGATACGGTGTTGCCCCAGTGGATGTTCTGATTGACGTACGGTACCCATGCAAAGCAAATGGTAGCATTTCATGCCAGTCTTTGTAGGTAACCACCATCTTTTGCACAATCTTCTTGATATTCTTGTTAGCCGCCTCAACAGTGCCATTCATCTTTGGCCTGTAAGGAGAAGAATTGTGGTGTTGGATCTTGAAGTCCCGGCACAGTTCTGCCATCATTTTGTTGTTTAAGTTGGAACCATTATCAGTAATGATTCGCTCGGGCACTCCATACCGACAGATGATGTCTCTCTTCAGAAATCGGGCTACCACTTGTCTTGTAACATTCGCATATGAAGCTGCTTCAACCCACTTGGTAAAATAGTCAATGGCAACCAGGATGAATCTGTGGCCATTTGAAGCAGTCGGTTCAATCTTTCCGATCATGTCAATGCCCCACATGGCAAAGGGCCAGGGTGAAGACATCACATTCAGAGGATTCGGAGGCACATGCACTTTATCCGCATAAATCTGGCATTTATGGCATTTTCTGGCATATGCACAACAGTCGGCATCCATTGTGATCCAGTAATAGCCTGATCTTAGCAACTTTTTAGCCATTGCATGCCCTCCTGCATGGGTACCAAAGGATCCTTCGTGCACTTCATGCATCAACAAGTCTGCTTCTGTTTTATCAACGCATCTGAGGAGTACCATATCAAAGTTTCTCTTGTACAGGGAACCGTCAGTATTCAGGAAGAAACTACCAGCTAGCCTTCTTAATGTCTTCTTGTCATTGGAAGAGGCCCCAGGTGGGTATGTTTGATCCTCCAAGAAGCACTTAATGTCATGGAACCAAGGCTTATCATCTTTGACAACATCTGCTGCAAATACATATGCTGGTCTGTCAAGTCTAGACACTGAAATCCGAGGTACAAAGTTGGCAGCTTGAACTTTGATCATCGATGAAATGGTAGCCAGAGCATCTGCAAACTGATTCTCGTCTCGAGGGATATACTCAAGCTTGACCGTTGTGAAGAAAGTCAATAACCTTCTTGTATAATCCCGGTAAGGTATCAGATGATCCTGGTGGGTGTACCATTTGTCGTTGGTTTGATTAATTACCAGAGTTGAATCTCCGAACACAGTCAAAGTCTTGATCCTTAGGTCAATGGCTTCCTCAAGACCCATAATGCAGGCTTCGTATTCAGCTTCGTTGTTAGTGCAGTTGAAGGTGAGCTTTGCCGAGAAAGGCATGTGAACTCCCTTAGGTGTAATGAGTACTGCACCAACACCACGACCATTCATATTAACAGTTCCATCAAACATCATAGTCCATTCTTCTTCCGGGTCAGGCCCTTCAGTGTGAACAGGCTCTTCGTGATCTTTTGCTTTTATGAACATGATGTCCTCATCAGGGAAGTCAAATCTCATAGGCTGGTAATCATCGATGGGTTGCTCAGCAAGATAATCAAACAATACACTGCCCTTGATGGCTTTTTGAGATGTGTACTGAATGTCATATTCTGTGAGGATCATTTGCCATCTTGCAACCCGTCGGGTAAGTGCTGGCTTCTCAAAAATGTACTTAACTGGATCCATCTTTGAGATCAATAAAGTAGTGTGGGTCAACATATACTGCCTTAGTCGGCGAGCAGCCCACGCTAAAGCACAGCAAGTTTTCTCGAGCAGTGAATAACGTTGTTCACAGTCGGTAAACTTTTTGCTTAGGTAGTATATTGCATACTCTTTTCGACCAGACTCGTCATGTTGGCCCAGCACACACCCCATTGACTCTTCTAATATTGTCAAGTACATTATTAGAGGTCTTCCTTCAACTGGAGGCATAAGGATTGGTGGTTCTTGTAAGTATTCCTTGATCTTGTCAAAAGCCTTCTGGCAGTCTTCGTTCCACCTGACCGTCTGTTCTTTTCTTAACAGCTTGAACAAAGGCTCACAGGTTGCTGTAAGGTGATATGTGAACCTTGAGATATAGTTCAATCTACCTAGGAACCCTCGAACTTCTTTTTCTGTCTTCGGTGCAGGAATTTCTTGAATGGCTTTGACATTATTAGGGTCAACTTCAATCCCTTTCTCGCTCACAATAAATCCCAGCAGCTTACCGGATCGCACCCCGAATGTGCACTTGTTGGGGTTTAACTTCAATTGTTACTTCCTCAGACGCTTAAATAGCTTCAACAGATTCACCAGGTGGTCTTCTTCTGTGAGGGAGTTGGCAATCATGTCATCCACATAACATTCAATTTCTTTGTGGATCATGTCGTGGAATAATGTTACCATAGCCCGTTGATAAGTCGCACCAGCATTCTTCAATCCGAATGGCATCACCTTATAACAGAATGTGCCCCAGGGTGTGATGAAAGTTGTCTTCTCCATGTCTTCAGGTGACATCTTGATCTGATTGTATCCTGAAAATCCGTCCATGAAGGAGAATACCGAGAACTGAGCCATATTATCAACCAATACATCAATGTGGGGTAAAGGGAAATCATCTTTCGGGCTGGCTCTGTTCAGATCCCGGTAGTCCACACACATCCTTACCTTGCCATCTTTCTTGGGCACAGGCACAATATTAGCAACCCACGGCGGATAGCTAGTCACAGCAAGGAAACCGGCGTCCCACTGCTTTTGTACCTCTTCCTTTATCTTCATTGCCATATCTGGGCGAGTACGGCGCAGTTTTTGTTTCACTGGTGGGCAGTCTTCTTTTAGAGGTAGCTTGTGCATGACAATATCGGTGTCCAACCCTGGCATATCCTGATAAGACCAAGCAAAGACATCCACATACTCCCGAAGCATGTCAATCAGTTGCTCTTTTACCGAATCTTGTAGGCAGGCCCCGATCTTAACTTCTTTTACGTCTTCTTCCGTACCAAGATTAACCGTTTCAATCTCCTCCTGATGAGGAGTGATAACCTTTTCCTCTTGCCTTAACAACCTGGCTAGCTCTTCAGGAAGCTCATAATCTTCTTCAACCCCTTCATCAGCTTGATTGATTGGATTGTCAAAGTCATACGAAGCCATAGCAATGTTGTTGTCGGTGCAATCTGAAAGGCACTCTCTGCAAGGGTTTAGATTGTTCATTTTAGTGATCAATTTTAATCTTGTTTAGAAAAAGTGAAATGAAGTTTTCATTTTGGAAAACATTGCCATTTTATTTTTGTACAAAAAGAAAAATGAAAAACAATGAGCGAAAAAGAAAAAGACTCATTTGCAAAAGATGTCCGATATTCATTGATTAATCCATTTGCACAAAATTACAAGATGGCCCGATTACAAAATGAGTCTTGTCATCTTGGGCAAGATGCAAGACTTGATGCATGCTTGAAAATATAGGAAATAATAATTACTCTGCAGGAGTAACCCTTATAATTTCCTGGGAAGACCAGTTAAGGACTTGGGTCCCCAGGATCCTTGGACGTATCCAGCTCTCCAGGTTGCGGTCGCTTTCCTCCTCGTCTTCCTAGTTGTTTACAGCATCCGGGGTGAGCATTCCCCCGCTGACAAAACTGGACTTTTTAGCAGCCTCTGATTGATCTTGTTGAGTTGGTCTGTAACCCAACCCAAATTTGTCTTCTTTCTTTTCCACAGGCAGCAGCTTGCCCTAGCCTTGGGCAGTACCCTCTTCAACAACCTTCCGGGCTTGCTGAATAGACGTTATGGAGGTTCCCAGTACAGCAGATGCCTCATTAATGTTCAGGGCCTCAAACCCCTGGCTCATGGTTTCATGGATTTCTCCATCCATTTCTATGTACTTATACGTAGCCAGATGGCTAACAAAGATGTCTTCTTCTCCACAGATGGTGATAATCTGGCCTTACCACTCGAATTTCCGCTTCTGGTGAAGGGTAGACGTAACAGCGCCAGCGGCATGGATCCAGGGTCTACCCAACAAACAGCTGTAGGCCGGCTGAATGTCCATCACATAGAAGGTAGTTTTAAAAGTCTGCGGGCCAATCATCACAGGCAGATCAATCTCTCCAAGCACTGATCTCTTAGAGCTATCAAATGCTCTCACCACCAAATTACTCGGACGTAATACCAAGCCATCATACTCCAGCTTCACCAAGGCTTTCTTTGGTAGGACATTGAGCGAGGACCCAGTGTCCACCAGTACATGAGATAGAACAACCCCCTTGCATTCCAAGGTGATATGTAAAGCCTTGTTGTGGTTACGTCCCTCAGTTGTTAAGTCAGCATTGGTGAAGCCCAGTCCATGACTGGTGTTGACATTTTCCACCACGGTTTCTAGCTGATTAACGGTAATCTCCTCTGGCACGTATGTTGTGTGCAGGACTTTCAATAATGCATTCCTGTGAGCTTCAGAACACATCAACAGGGATAATATGGAGATTTTTGAGGGAGTTTGGTGAAGCTGATCCACCACTTTGTAATCACTTATTTTGATGATTCTCATGAACTCGTCTACATCTTGTTCAAAAGATGTCTTCTGAGTCTCTTTGACAGTTGGCTCTTCAAGCACCACACTTTTTCCGTTTGCTTTAGCAGCAGCTTCTGCTTCAGCATTAGGTCTTTGCACTTGTGAGGCAAAAAGGCGTCCGCTCCTGGTGAAGCCTCCGCCTCCCTCAACATTATCAATTTGTGGAGAAGAGGTTGAAGAATCCAACGTGAGTTTCCCCCCGTTGTAGTAAAGATCAGAGCCATAATGCCAAGGTATGGCATTACTGCTTTCATAGGGAATTGGTCCAGGCACTGTGATGGTAACTGGACTGACTGTTGCAGGGGAGGGTACTGTAATGGTGTGCGGATCGTAGTAAATTGTGACTGGTGATCTGGCAGGTGGTGCCACTGCTTGTTGTTGGAAATTGTTGCTTGGAGGAACATTTGATGGATCATAGTAGATGGTGACTGCTGAGATATCTTCATTAATTTTTGTTGGCGTTGTAGAAGATTCTGCCAATAAAATGGATGCTGATGTTGTAGAAGAAATGGTTGCTGAAATCTGATTTGTTGAAGTGATGGACAGAGCAATTATTGATGATATTGACTAATCGGTAGGAATGATTGTTGCTGCTGTTGTAGAAGAATCAGGAATTGTTGTCAAAGGAATTGCTGGATTTATAGGCGCCGTTGTCGAGATCTGAAGGATACCATCCTTGATAAGACCATCTATGCCACCTCTCAAATTATCACATCCATTGACTGCAATGTTGCAATACCCACAACCGAGCTCGCACCCGGGAAACACCTGGCACTCTAGAAGCTGAGCTTTAATTTCGACCAGAGGTGTTCGAATTTGTGCAACACTGGTGATCAAAGTAGACGGTTTATCTTCCTCAATGGCATTAATCCTTGGCCCACCATGGTTGGGCATAGGATTTCTGTTGACATTCGGAGGTGGTGCGAAGTTGAGGGCTTTAGAATCCACCAGATCTTGAACTTTCATTTGCAAAGCCCTGCATTTTTCCGTATTGTGGCCAGGTGCATTGGAGTGGAAAGCACATCTGGCGTTGACATCGTAATTCTTTGGGAGGTTGGAAGGGTCTGGCGGTGCCAATGTCCTTAACTCAACCAAGTTAAGCTTCAGGAGTTGTGGCAATAAGGCAGCATAAGGCATAGGGATATGATCAATCACCCTATTTGCCTGTGATGGTCTTTGCTGGAAGGGTCTTAGTTGTTGATTGCTGTTATTATTGTTGTATGTTCTCTGTGGCGGATATTGAACTTGCTGTTGATAATGTGGTTGTTGATATGCTAGTTGCTGAGGAATCAGAGCTGGAATAGTGATAGCTGCTATTGATCTGTGGACATACTGAGGTCTGCCCCTGCTGGCATGAATGGCATTGGTCTCACCAGTCCTTCGAGGTCCCACAAAAGGCTTCCTGGGATTACTGGACGAAATTGCACCATTATCAGAAATTTTGCCCATTTTTAGCAGACTTTCAATTCTTTCGCCGGCTATAACTACGTCTGCGAAGCTGGTGGAAGAAAAGGCAGCCAATCTATCAATGTATGTTCCTTGCAGAGTATTCATGAACATGTCGGCCATTTCTCTTTCCGACATGGGTGGCTGGACAGCAGCAGCAAGTTGTCTCCAGCTTTGGGCATATTCCCTGAAGCTTTCCCTGGAGGATTGAGACATTCCCATCAAGAGGGTCCTGTTAGGAGCCATGTCCAGGTTATATTGATATTGTCTGATGAAGGCCTCAGCTAAGTCCTTCCAGCATCTGATGGTAGCTCTGGTCAAGTGTGAATACCACTCTCTTGAAGCCCCAGTCAAACTGTCTTCAAAATAGAACATCCACAGCTTTTCATCCATGGTGTATGCTTTAAGTCTCCCCAGAAAAGACTGCAGGTGAGTTCGTGGACAAGAGGTTCCATTGTATTTCTTGAAGCACGGAGGTTTGAACTTGTGGGGAATTCTTACCCCGTCTACTAACCCCATATCCATTACATCGAAGCCCAAGGAGTTTTGAGACTCCAGAGATCTCAACTTCTCAGCAATTTCATCAAACCTCCTATCATAGACTTCATCCCCAGCTCCCATGACAGTGAATTGCTCCTCTTGGGGGTCTTCTTCTAAGATCCTCCCCCCAGTAGTATTTCCGCACATTACCCGGGATGTTGACTTCCGGATCTAGATGAGGTCCAAATACAGGTGGATTAACATGAGGCTGCCCCCTCTCATTGTTACTTGTTCCTCCAGTCCCAGGATGAGGTTCCTCGGGAGTTTGCCTTTCTACCAATGCCCTTAACCTTTCTTAGGTCTGAGCCAAACTAGTCATCACAGTCATGAATTGGGCCATTTGGTTCCTCATCTCCACTCTTTCGTTAGCCATCTGGGTCCTGACCTCGGTCAGGTCTTGCTGTACTTGTTCCATTATAATACCCGGAAGGTTGTTGCGAGTAGGATACCGATGTGCACGGTTGACAGGGAACACTCTTCTGCGAGCAATATTTCCTGAATCATAACAGAGTTAGAAACAAACAAAATAATAACAAAACCTACAAAAAAAAACAAAAGTTAGTATGCAATGCAGTATGCTTATTTATTTTCCAAGGTATCCGGCTTGGTTCTTGGTTTTGACCTTTCCAGACCTCGAGGAAGATATTTTGATGTTGCTTGAGAAAAGAAAACCCAAATGGAAACAAACTAATAGATATATTACAAATGGTGAATCATACATAGTTTGTTTTTTACAACACATGCCCCTGAGGGGTCAAAATACATCAAAAGAAAAAAATACATAAGATGGAAATGAACAACAAGCAAAAGAGTCAAACATCTAATCCAAACTCATCCTCCTTAACCTCCTTCAGAAGAGCCTCAGTCACCGGACCAGCTGGATGCTCTGTAATAGTCCTGATAAGGAGGTTTCTGGTGGCAATGGCAGTGGTCAGCTTATTGTGTCTGTCCTGATCCTTTGACCTTTTCAAACCAGCCCTAAGCTTCAATTCTGAAATCTCCTTCTGGGCTGCCAACAAAGCTTCCTGTTGTTTCTTTTCATTAGCCTCTAACTGCTCAATTCTGGCTTGAGTTCTCTTATCTTCTTGTGTCCGAGCTTCAGTGATCCTGACCCACCTAGCCTGACTTTCTTGCAGATAGAGTTCAGTCCTAGCCTTCTGAAGCTTGGCCTCCTTACAGGCATTCTTCAATATTTGCTCCCCAGCTCTTGATTTCTTGATGTAGTCCTCTGTTTTCTCAATCTTGGCCAGATGCTCTACCCTAAGCTTCTCCAACCTTTCAATGTCCAGAAGACCATCACTCCTCTCCCAGAGGGTCTTCTTCAGAGCTTGAGATAGATTCTCATTCCTCTCCTTCAGTTTCTCAAATTCCTCCAGGCTGACAGTTGCTGTAGGCTGTACTGTAGAGGGTCCAGGTGTGTCCTCCAAGGTGAAGGGCATTCCAGTAATCTGAGCTCTAGCATGGGACCATTCATAGTACTGAGCTGAAGCAACATTATTACACTTCCCAAGAATAGCCACCCCCTTTGTCTGGATGTTGTCCCAAGCCCAAGATGCTTGTCTGACAATAGCTAGATTAGGCTTTATCTCACAATACAGGGTCTCAGCTAAATCTTTCACTCTATGAGGGTGGACCAAAGCATAGCCCAGTTATCTCTTAAACAACAAAGGATTGTAGTTGATGCAACCCTTTACTCCTACCAGAGGTACATTTGGGTATTGCCCACAGCTAGTGATGATGTCCTTGCCCTTTGTGCTCTGGGTGCACCATCTGATGTCATCTGAAGTCAAAGCAATAAGTCTCTTAGCCCAATTCTTCTGTTGGTGAGGATTCAAGAAGGCATCAGTCTTAGGTAAGTGTTTAAGAAACCAAGTGTGAAACAAAGGAGCACAACATCTCACCAACTTTCCTCTTTGTTTCTCATTCCTCTGATGAATGGAATAATACAAATCTCCCAGCAATGTGGGTACTGGGTTCCTCAGAAGGAAAAGGTGAATGGCATTCTTGCTGATAAATTTGGGCTCATCTGCAAACAATATGACCCCATATATGCTGAGGGCTAATAATGCACAAACTGCCCTCCATTCTCCCAAGGAGGCCTTCAGGATGGCCTGAGAAATCAAGAAGTCTAAGTGTAAGCCAGAGATCCCAGCTTTTGTTGTCATGTTTTGCTCAATCAAAGCAGGCTCCAGGTATAGTGCTTTTGCCACCTCTCCATTGCTGGGAGAGGTCATCTCTGGGTTGAAGGGGACACCACCCCTGACAGGTACTCCCATCAATAATGAAAACTCCTCCAAAAGAGGTCCTAGCTGAAAGTCTGGGAATGTGAAGCATCTTAAAGGAGGGTCATAAAACTGTAGGCAAGTGTGTATCATACTCCTCTGAGAAGGATCCAGGTCCATAACCATGTCAAGGATGCCTCCATAATGCTCTCTGAATAATGGGATGTGGTCTGGAGTGATAAGTGCCTGGACCTGCCTGATACCAGTCAACACAGGCTCAAAGAAGTGGTATGAAATGTTGCTCTTCCTGGGTGCAGACATGAGTGCTGCTGAAGGTGATGAAGATAGCTGCTGATGAAGGTTAAGACTGATACTAGAGATGAGCCACTGATAGGCTAGTGCTGGTGATGATGAAGGCAGCTAAAACAGATAACTGATGAAACAGAGGTCTCTGCAGAAGAAGGGGTCAAAACGAAGCCAGATATAATGTGGATACCCTGAAAAACAAATAAACAAATGTTAAATGATGCAATGATGATGTATGCAAATGATATGCAAGGGTTTGTGATCAAGCTGGATCTGATTACTGTCTTGATATAAAGCCCATGTATGTTCAAGAAGTCCAGATGGAGGTTCAGAAATCCAGTAACCAGGGTGGGGGACTCAAATAAAGAGTCACATATCTAGGGTTAAATCACAAGAACTGTCCAAAGTGAGGTACTCTTAATCAAACAAGTAACATGGTATGATGTGGCCAAAGGTACCTGCAAACCTGTAAACAGCCCAACCCCCTCACAGGTAGTGTTCTAAAACAAGGATCCTCAGACTTGGATCAGTTATGAGAAGTGTAAATACTTCTAACCCGGAGGTACAGTGTTTGCAATAACCATAAAAGATCCTCCTCTAATTCACCTCAGTTTCTGAAGGTCATAATAAGGGTCATCCAGACTTAGCAGGCTTCCCAGATAGCCCTAGCACTACAGGAAATCTGTAGCACAGAGTTCTCAAGAAGAAACCCATATCTGAACCGTGTTTCATATTCCCGCACCAGACCGAAATGGAATGGGAAAGAACATGAACCACTCTAGCCTAGGTGTCACTCAGGTCCCAGGTATAGGACCTTAAACTCTCAGTAGAACCCCACCCACCAAAACAGAAACCAGATCCAGCAATGATAGCATGACAGTATGAAAAATGTAAAACTGTAAAGAAAGCAATAAATAAAGTTGTACATAAAGCAATAAATAAAGCAAATATATAACACACAATTAGCACATAACACCCCAGTAAACACAAATCAAACAAGCGCTAGGAGGAACCCACAAACAGAACCAGAAGCCCTGGTTACAGTATAAGGGTCCCCAGCAGAGTCGCCAAGCTGTCGCTCCCACCAAAATGACACCCGGGTCAGTAGGGGTACAGACGCGAACGGTCGGCGAAAGGGGAGAGAACACACAAGGGTGAACTCAGAAGACAAGAGTCGCCAGCTAGGCATTTTTATCCCGGAGGAAAGGTAATGCTGCATAGACCTAGGAAGATATGGATAAGACGGTTGCGAACCAGAGAAACTGAGAAAGGGGGTTGGTTACAACCTGGGAAGGTATTAGCACCCAGATTGTCCGTCGTACTCGACGGGATCCACGATTAAAAGATTTGTGTTTTAAAGGGGTAGTGTCAGTGCTATTTGTGTATCAAAATTGGAAAGAATGCAAGTGTCAGTGTGAAAGAAGTGTGAGGTGTATAAGAGAAGCGTTAGTGTAAGAACAGGAGTGGAGTGCTCAAGATCATGAGGCTAAAAGAATGATGCTGGAAAGAGGGGGAATATACAGAGACTTTTGTTCGATAACTGTTAAGTTATGCCTACGTATCCTCTCGTGCAATGAGGAAGTCAGAACACCGTAGTTCGAACCAAAGAGACTGAAAGGTAAATTCACTTGTGAACTGCTTGCTTGTCTATGCTCAAGTGTATGACCTGTCTGGCTCAGGTGCAAACTGTCTTGTATTGGACGGAAGAAGCGAGTTCTCGTTTGTGAGTGAAGATGATGAGAAAAGAATCCCGAAGGAGACGATTATTGTTTGTTTTTGAGTTTTCAGTCTTTTATTGCTTTTTGAAGTTTGTCATAAGAAAATGAGCTTAAGCCTAAACCAAGGGTTAGTAAACTCATCACATCCCCCCTCTGATTAGGGGTAATGAGAACACCTTAAGTGTGAAGTAAACATCTCACACTTAACCACCATGATGTAGGATCAAGATCATTAACCTACTTGTGATTATTTAGATGTTTTTGTTGTTTTTGTTTAGTGTTAAGTAATGAGATTAAGCCATAATCAGAGATTTAATGGACTCATTACACCATCCTAATAGAAGGATAATAGATGAGAACATTTAAGCTGAGGAAGACTCCTCAACTTAATCCATGATTAGGGATTAACCTCATGACAAAATAAAGCCTTTATTAAAGTGGATTTTAGTTGATGATAAGATGAAGAAGTGATTTTTATGGTTGGTAAGACAACTTGAGGGGGACTTGTCCATTAACACCAGGGTTAGTCCTTCTTAACCAATTAAGGAAGAATTAGAACCCTAATGCAAGACCCAAGTTACAAGTTTGATGTCTTAGTGATTATTAAGTGGATTAATTAAAGGATTTAAACACATTAAGGGTTTAACACTTAGGATTAAAGTTATACACTCCATCCTAATAGAAGGATGTCGGCATAAGCTTAATCACAAAGCCTTAAAACCTTTAGGGTTTAGTCCTTGATTATGAGATGAGAAGAGAAGACTCAAAGATGACACAAAGGTAAAACTAGTGGGGGGACTAATCAAACCCTAATCATGATCATGCTTGGTTGTTCCTAGGGTTTATGAAGCTTGCAAAAGATCTTCAGGAGAGAAACCACCAGGAAAGGAGCAGATGGAAGGAGAAAGAAGCAGAGAGAAGCAAGACAACTTACTTCATTTAAGAAGATAAGTTGTCTGAAGAAAGAAATTAAGAGATGAACATGAATGAGCAAGCTCACTCCAATACAAAGATAAAATGCAGCAATGATGCATAAGAGAGATGAGAAGAGATTGTGAGAAGTGAAGGCAAATTCACTTCTCAAAACAACTTACCACCTGAAAGGTTAGCAAAAGGAATGCAATGTAGTGAAAATGAGATGAAATGCCATGATGCAAGACAAAGTTAGAAGCATAAACAGGATGTTAATGATGCTAAGAGAAGATGCAAACACATGACAAGAGATGAGAGTGATCAAACAAGCACAAGGATGCAAATGAGGCATGCTTTGAACCATAAAGACTTATGAATGTTTATGACATGAACATATAACATGGCTAATGAAAGATGCAATAATCAAACATGATTCTAATATTTCCTAAGATGTACTATGAATCATGTGGATGCACAAAATGTCATGTCAAGTTATTGGATGCAAGCAAATGAAAGATGGATGCAAAGGAAGGCACAAATTAGGGTTTATGATCAACACACAAAGAAAAATTCAAAATCAGAAGCAAATGACATGATAAAAAATTGAAAATAGGATCAAGGGAACCCTAACCCTACACAAGTTCACTGCCCAAAGGAGGGGACCTAACTCTTAACCTAATGAAAGTTATGATTTTTTCAAGTCAATTAGGGTTTTAAGGTACCTCATCATGGAAAATGCAAAACAAATTGAAAATGGAAGATCAATTCAAAACAAATTTATCCTATAAACTACATGCCATGAAGGATGCAATGCAAGAAGAACCATCATCAAACTCTCAAAGGTTAGGCAGAATGGATTTTTCAAAGTTTGCACAAAAATATTGCCTTAAAATGAGTTTAATTCCATGGAAAATTGTCAAAATGCATCAAGAACTAAAAAGAAATTTGCTTTGAGAGTTGGATAATGTTTCTAAATGTTTTTAAATGCAATGTGAATTTTCTGGTGATTTTTAAATACCTAAATGCATTTTTAATTAATTAATTTCCATTAACTAATTAAAAATAAACATTTAAATGATTTAAAAATAATTTTTAATGCAAAAAATAAAAATAAAAATATTTTTGGGTTCTGAAAATTAATGAAATCTTTGACAAAAATTTTCAGAATTTTTAAATGTGTTTTGCTATTTTAAATAATTCGTGCAAATAAAATGGAAAAGAAATGAATAAAAAAAATTAAAATATGAGAAGTATGCAGGATGAAGAGTCCAGATGGATTCTGGGTTTGAGACCATTGACTTGGCGCCACATCCAAGGGCCCAAGTTCAAACTTCATTAATCCAGATTAATTAAATAAATAAACCTAAATTAAAACTAATCATGAGATCCAGGCCACACAAACACGCGCGGGAAGGATCAATCGCATGGCCCAGATTCAAACTTTGCCCTAATCCCAGATTAAGCCCTAATTACATTCAGGTCACCGGAGAAGAGCTCCGGTCATCTTCTCCGGTGACAACCCTCCCTGAGAATTTCAATCTCATTCTCTAGGTCATTTCTGGAGCTCTAAAGCTCCAAATCACTTCCTCTCTCCATTCTAAACCCAACCCCACCCTCAAATGGAATTTATTTCTAACCATTAACAAGATTCGAAGCAAGGTACGAAAATGGCAGAAATTTCAGACAAGCCATACATGCTCAAATCTTCATCATTTTCAAAAATTTAAAGCTCAACATGTTCAGGGGATCACACTTAATCATTTAATAACTTAAAATAGAGCTTCTGGAAAAAATGATTCGCATGGCTACCTGAGATGGAGCTTTCAATCCAGGAGCTTTCTGACTGCTTCCTTGCTTCAAAATGGCTCCAATGATCTTCCTGAGGAAGCTTTGAGGCTTAGTTGGAGTGTGTTGTGGCTAGTTTGTGAGATTGATGGAGTTCTGTTCAGAGAGGGTGGAAAATCGTGTTTGAGTTTCAAGGACTTTCAAGGCAAGGTGAAGGGTGGTTTATGCTCTATGAAGCTTTTCTGAATGAATGGTGAAGTTGGTTTTGAGGTTTGATGATTGTGTGATGAGATTCGAAGGAAAGTGCATAAGAGGAGAGTTTTGTGAACTATGGCTTATAAGAGAGATCAGGCTGTGTTGTGCTATGTGTTGAGTCTCATTTTGTCCATGTATCAAGCTTGGATAGGTCAGAGAGTTGTTGCTGGCCTAGCTTGATTGGTATGGGCCATTTTGCATAAAGTCAACTTTTTGTGTAAGAGAGGTATGGGCTATGGCAGTCAAGGTACAAAGGCATGGCTTGGCTCAGCATGCTTCAAGGAGAACCATGGAAATGAATTAGAGGCAATGCAGCAAGTGGATTAGGGTTTATGTGATGTTTTGCAAATTTCACAAAGTTTTGCCCTTTTGTGATTACTTGAAGCATAAGTCATGAAAATAGGAGGTTCTTTGGTGCATTCTGATTTTTAGGTCATGTTCTATGTTTGTGTAATGCATAGAAATCAATTTGATGTCACATAAAGGCTTGGCATGAGGTTTTGCAACTTTGCCTCTTTGGTACAAAAGTGAAAATTATGTGATTTTGTCCAACTTTGACAAGCCATAACTTTTGATCCAAAATGAATTAGAATAAGTTCTTGTACTTTTTGAAAATGGGAGGATCCATTCTACAACTTTCATGACCAAAGTTTTCTCATTTGAAGCATTTTTGAATCAATTTGAGGAAGTTGAAAAACTTTCCCAAAATGGCAAGTTTTCATTACAAGTCACTCTCCCAAAAAGGAAACTTTGAAAATGGCTTGAAATTCTTCAATTTTGTGAACTTCTAACATCTTCTATGATCAAATAAAGATCATACACATTCAAAATGATGGAGAATGCCCTTTGGTTGGGTCATTGGTGGCCTCAGATGCCCTGATTTTACACTGACTTGCTCAAGAAGTCAACCTTTGATCAGATGCCTTCTCCATTGAATTTCTTCATGAAAATTGATATGCATGATCCTCATAACATATAGAGACAAATAGAATCAAGAATGACCAAAAAATTTGGAGTTATGGCCTCTGAAACCAAAACCCTAATTCTAGGTCATCTGTGCAGTTAAACCTGGATCTGCTTCCATGCCTTTCTCAGTTCTTGTGATCCTTTGACTTCCTTGATCTTGATAGGATATAATATGATGATTGAACATACATGGACCCCTTTGAAGTGATTGATGACCTTTGGAGTGGCTCAAATGTCTCAGGGATAGCTCAGATCACAAACCCTAGATGCAGATGACTTAGAAACAATGTAGTGAAACAAAAATGCAATATGGGATGCTATGATTGAACTTATGCACATGAAAAGATAACAAGCCATGGTGTGAATGTGTGAGGGAAAATTTGGGGTGTTTACAAAATGCATTATCAGTTTATAAAGATTATGACTCTGCAATATACTTCATAGTGAGAAATTTATAAAATACCTATACTGGTGAGAAGTTATACTGAAGTATTTACTAATCATATATGAAGTATAACTTCTCACTCAAAGTGAGAAGTTTATAAAGTACCTATATTTTTTTGGTAATGTACCTATAAACATATCAGGTCCTTGAAGTGCACTTTATATAAAGCATTATCAAGTAAAGTGCAAAAAGATTATAAAGTATAACTGAATCACTATGAAGTGCAAAGAGATTATAAATTATAAACTTCTCAATTTTACCAACTATAACTAAGTGTTGTGAATAGGATACCTTAAAAACAAAGTATAATATGTTTCTTTATGATAAAAAAACCCACAAGGTTAAGGTTTAGGGCAGCCAAGGATAACAACAAGGATTAGTTATAAACTGATATTCTTTCCTTTCTCTTGAAACAAGATTACAAGTATACAAGAATAACAAATAAATGTAGCTCGATTTTTGTGGTCTTTAATCACTATTTCATTTTTACTACTTTCTGTAACACCCCAAAATTTGCCCTCTTATTTATCATCAACCACTACAAGAAAAAAGGAGATTTACGACACTTGAGTTGCGATAGTTATCACAAAACCGTCCTTATTCCTAGGTTGCGACGGTTGCCACGACAGTTAGAGTCAACCGTCGTAGATTTTTTGCAACAGTTATCACTAAACTGTCCTTATTCCTGGATTACAACGGTTGTCACGACAGTTAAAGACTTGATTGCGACGGTTATCACGACAGTTATTACAAAACCGTCCTTATTATATTTTTTACTTAAATTTTTATTTTATAAAATAATTTTTAAGGTTGTTATTTTAAGAGATGTTTAAACCCTTGGAATTGGCTAAAATATATTTTCCTTACACTTGTTAATGAGATTTATTCTTAAAAATTTCGTAAATTTCGTAAATTCTTCAGTGCTTTTCTTTTTTTCCATTTACTTGTTAATGAGATTTATTCTTCAATGCTTATCAGAAAATTTCGTAATTAGTCTCTCAAAATTTCAAAAGTCAGGACACATTAACTAGTATAAGTTTAACTTCGCCAGGTACTGTTTGTTATGGATTAGTGTATCCTGAGTTGGTAATTCTAAGGGACTACCATGGATTTTCCCCTTTTTGAAGGACTAAATTGAGTTTTACATTTTGTATCCTCAACTAAAGTGAGTATTTACTCTTTTCATTCTTGAATTGATCTTAACAGCTTGTTTATGAGCCTTAAGGTGATAAGTCTAGGTTACACCCTTAAGTTCTCTTTGTCACCTTCAAATATCAAGGATGCCTTGTCACCAATGTGTCTCGGGTGCCCCTTGATGATAGAAATTTGGTAAGGAAACACAAAAATTGAGTTCATTTTCAAAATTTTCTTCTTATGGACATTTATTTAGATGATAATGTTATGCGGAAATTCTCTTTTTTTCTTTCTTCAGATTACTAACCCTTAATCTTTACAGGAAGAAAACTCGTACTGAAAAGTTATTTTGGGTATGAAATAAAACTGTTATTTTCTTTTGATCACTCAGGATCACTTAGTAGTTATAAGACCTACGTGCTAGTCAACTGCTCCACCACTCCATTTGTTTAAACCTTTGAATTTACAAATCTGTATAGATAATCTCTGAAATTCGATCTAATATCATGTTATTTCGTTGTTAACTCAGGAGTTTGGTCAATGTGATGCCAAAAAATGCACCGAATGCAAGCTTTCGAAGCTGGGTTTTCTAGAAGTAAGTATTTATTATCTTTTTTCTTCATTCACTAGTTATTTTTTACATTCAATAAGTGCATTGTGCATAGACACATTGTCATATGCAAGGATGTATAAATATAAATGTGCAAGTACCTATGTATACCTTGTTACTGCTTGAATTTCATGCGTAGTTTTAGAGGTTTATGACTCCAGTAACAGAATACCCAAATTATTTTGATTAATATTTGATTTATTGATGTTTGTATATAAATGTAGCAACAAAGAAAGCAAAAGGGAGAATGGTTATCAAGAAGTTTCAAAGCAGATAATTTCATTCCAGGTCTTGTTATAGGTTTTATTTATGGCCTGTTGATTGATTTAACAAAGCCAACTAGAAATCACTTATCCAACAAAATTTTCTCATCTAAGCTTCAACACAAACTCTCACTCTCAAGTAATGGTGATCAAGAACTTAAAATGGTTTGTTTATTTCTTATTCAATTTCTCATGCTAGGAATGTGTCGCTATCAATATTGACACACGTCAGACACCGAACATGCCTTTCTTACAAGGCTTCAAGTTTTCGTAGGTCGTAAACAAGTTATTGAAGTGTTTTCCACTCAGTTAGTGGCTCACTTAGTAGCTAGTTTAATTGATATCTTGTTCTGCAATTTGCATTCTTTGTGAATTTCATTTGTTAGATGTTGAGAAATTTCTGATTTCAACTGTTTGTGTTAGGTTCTGGTAGTTAGGCAAGACCTAAAGATGAGATCAGGAAAGATTGCGTCTCAATGTGCTCGTAAAATATGAAACTATTGTTCAGTTTATAGATCTATTCTTTATCTCAAATTATTTATAGTAATATGTCGCATTACATTCGTCTGTTTTTCTTGGCAGATGATGCGACTGGCATGTATGTTGAATTAACGCAAAGGTACTTATTATTATTAATAGCACTTGCTACCGATCCACCCACCAAGGCACCAACACCGCTTTCATGAGAAAAAAATATATTGATTTTATATTCTGTTACAGGAGTCATAAACTTCTGAAGCTACGCATGAAATATTGAAAAAGAAATATTTTAAAAGCACAAGAAAAAAATAGAAAAAAGGAAGAGCATATTATAATTGAGTGAGATATGAAGAGGTGGTTCTATAAGGGCTACTTATATTAGATGAAAGAATTCTGTTATTTTATATGGAGGAAGAATTTTGAGGGAAAAACATTATGTATAGAGAAACTTTTGCTTAAATATATGAACAAGTAGGTATCTAGAGTTTTTGTAACGCCGCAGGCTAACACGTACTTTTACTTGGTGCCCTGGTCTATAGAGATATATTAGTATTTGTAGATACTAAATATACTTAAATTGCTTGTTTTTGTAGAGATATATTAGTGATATTTTTAATAACATAAGCAATATCTAGTGATATTTATAACAACAAATTGATGTAAAAGGTTGCTTGATGGTTGTGTATGCTGTGAGCAGAAGCAATACTTATTTTTCTCTTTTTTGTTGTTGATTCTATAACATACGACCATCTAATTACACTATTGAAAGATGCTTAATATAATATGTCAGTGGTACTGATTCTCATCTATCTTGTGCAGGAGTATAATGTGTTCTGGGTGCTTTAGATTTGAAATTGCAGCATGCCCTCCAATCTCACATAGCTGCTGAAGAAGAATGTGCAATCTTATTCCACCATTATGCAACAGTTAGTTACTTAACTAGATGTAGAGTTACACTTTTACATTCATCACCCACAACTAGTTTGCTCTTATCTAAAACATACATACATGCACACATTCATATCATTTATTCTTTTAAGAAATCTATCAAGTTTATTCTAGCCTTGGGTCTAATGGTTTCGAACATAGTTGTAAGCAGTAAACCAACCCCCACCCCGTGTGCTAGATTTTAGTAGGCAGTATTACTCATGTATTGCTTATAAGGCTTGATATTTTCCTAACGGATTTACTTTCTAATTGTCATTACGTTAAATCTATAACCTGATAGATTGTCCTTACCTCATACATCTAACTATCTTTTATAAACTAAGCATATTCTAATAAATTCCACAAAATTCCTTTCATTGTTATCTCAAGTTACCATTTCCATAGAAAGAAAACTCAATTGCTATTTACTATTTTGCAGTTGAATTGCATTGTGTTTGATAAGACATGAACTCTCATTGTTGGGACACAAGTGTTAGTAACTACAAAACTCATTAAAAATAAGTCAATTAGAGGAGGATGGATTCTTGTGGTGGAAAAGTGGTTCTGATGATCTTTTGGTATATAGGAAAATGTGTTTAAATTTAGTAATCAATAAACTGTATATTTTGGTTTAGAAATAGATTTCTTTAGAGATAAAAAAAGACAATATCGTCAAAATCATATTGAATAATAAGGTTGCCATAATATATATTGAGTTGTAATTCTATGTTCATTAAATGGTATTTGATGGTAATTTATTTACTATTTTTTTAGGGATTAGAGATGTAACTTCAATCTAGTGTGAGTGATGTTAAACAAAATATAATTAACTATCTACATGCATATGTGCTAATGACTTTATTATTAAACTTTGAGAAATTCAATCTTTTCTTCTGTTGGAAATACAATTTGGTGTTTGTGGTGTTGTTGTGGCAGCAACAAGAGCAGCGGTGGATGCCTCAGCTGCATTTTTATTTAAATATATATTATACAATTATGGCGGTTACAACCGTCCTAGTTTTAATAAAATATACAATATATAATTATGGCGGTTACACCCGTCGCTATGTTTCTACTAAAATATATACTATATAATTATGGTGGTTACACCCGTCGCTATGTTTCTAATAAAATATATATTGTATAATTATGGCGGTTAAAACCGTCGTTATTTTTATTTGAAATAAAAATCAGTAAGCAAATTAAGACGGTTAGAAACCGTCATAACATAGAGATTACGTCAGTTAAATATCCGTTGTGAGTATAACGGCGGTTTGTATGACAGTTTTCACAACCGTCGCTATTTGGCCTCGCGACGCACGATTCAGCGACAGTACTGAAACCGTCGTAACTCAGAAATTGTGACGGTTCTAACTGTCGTAATCTGCCAAAATGAACTGTCGCAATTTGCCAATTTTCTTGTAGTGAACCTCGAGCGGTTTACGCTTCATTCTTGCATCATTCCGCATATCATCTCATTGCATTTGAAAAAAATAAATAAATCATTCATCATCCTTTGCATGAGGTGTGTGGTCGATCGAGGCTGGCCAAACATTAGAGTTCGAGAGAAAAATAATATCCCAAAAAATATTCAAACCACTTTCAAGCTAACCAAGCAAAAAGGGAAAAATTCACCTTTTTCTCCCTTTTCTTCCCATTTTCCTTCCACTTTCTTTCCACATTTCCTTTCATTATTTCCCTCTTATTTTTCCACTTCAATTCCACTCCATTTCCCTTGGAAACTTCTACCATGTTCTACCATCTTCTAGAGTGTTCCAAGGAATATTCCAAGGAATATTCCTTTTCCAACCCTAACCCTAACTAACTGCCAAACCATAATTTTGGATCCCAAACCTAATTTTGGTCCCCAAACCTAATTCCATTCTAAACCTAGCTCCAAGCCTAGCCTCTATATAACCACTAATCACTTCAATGCAAAGGGTTCCCACAATTTCCAACTTTTCACTCTTTCATAATCACTTTTTCTCTCTCACTTTTCCTCCATTTTCCCTCCTTTCACCAAAGCTTTTTTGAATAAGCTCTTCAAGTTTCACATTGAAACTTGAAGATCTTGAAGCTTAGTCTCAACCTCCATTGATTTTGTGGATTGTGGAAGAAGAAGCTACTGAATTTTGTTGAAGGTTTCGGCTTATCGGAAGTGCACGAAGGTCCAAACGTCAAGAACGCGTTTATTTTGCGGTTTCTCAGTTTTTCAGTTTTCTCTTCGATCAAGCTCCAATTCTTGCAAAAATTACCGAAGCACTTCTCCGCTTCGTAGGTTGGTGATCTAAATCACTTCTTCTTTAAGTTATTCTCTTCATCTCGCCATTTCGGCATTCTTTAATTGCCTTTCGTTTTGCTTGCGATCGATCTCATTTTTCTTTACATTTTGCATGCTATTCGTGATCTTTAATGAGTTAGAAGCTAAGGTGTAGATAATCATAGGTTCTAGCATGTGTAAATAAGCCCCAATTAAGTAGAAATTAGTGTTAGAATGTTCCTAGGTATGTTAGGGATCATTAGAAGTGAGATTGTGGCCAAAAGCACTTATTTCAAAAGCATTTTTCACTTTCTGTTCAGTGTTAACCGGTTAACGCATTTGGTTAACCGGTTAACGCATGCATTTTGGCCAAAATCAGTGTTGTCCAGGGTCCGTTAACCGGTTAACGCATATGGTTAACCGGTTAACGCTGTTGATTTTTGGGTTTTTAGTTTATTTGATTGCTCATTCTTGCTTTCTAGTACCTCTAATGTTCATGCATGTTTAGGTATTTATTTTAGGGAATTTTTGGGTCCATTTCCAGTAGCTCATTCCCCATTTTGAGTCGTTTCGACACGATTCCGTTCATGTCGTATATTATGCATTTTAGTGTTTCTTTGTGCATAGCTTGTTTTCTTGCATGTTGTTGCCATGTTCATGCATCATTTGCCATGTAATAATCATGTTGCATTATGTTTTTACATGTTTGCATTGCTCTAAATCATTTTGCATTCCATTGTATCAAGATGTTGCATGTTGCATAATCATGTATGTATGTGCATTTGGTTGCATTTTGTTGCATGCTTGATCACATCATCCATATCAATTTAATTCTGAATTTTGCATTGAGTTTGACATTCTTGCTGAGCTACCATATTGCATGTTCATAATCTATAATCATCATGTTCATATACCATATTCATGTGCTACATTTTGGCATTACTTGTTGCATAATCAACCATGTGATTATTCTTGCATAATCCTTCAAAATGTTCATGTTCTTGCATTTTTATATGATGATCCATGTTCAAATGTATGTTCATGATGGAATTGGTGCATATTCATTGAGTTTGTGCATATAAAAAATGAAAATAATCAATTCTGGATTTTGCATTTCATAGCTGTTTTTGCATATAGGTGCTGTAAAATGTATGATGTTTGTTTGTTTGCATGATGTATTTGACCTTTTACACCTACCTTTTTCATGTTGCATGCTGGCTGTAAAAAGCTGAGTTTGTGTTATGCATTATTTTCATAGCTGTTTGCACTTTAGGGGCTGTAATAGGTGTTGGATTTTTGTTTTAGCATTCTTTTAGTTCTCTAGAATTAAGAAAGTCATTAGGATTTAATTGTTGTGTGTTTGCCTTATTATTTTTAATAAAAATGCACATTAACCTTTGTTTTGTAGAGGGGAAGATTGAGGTAAGTTTCCTTCACCCTATCCTTTATTTTTATGCATTATTTTTTATGCATTTTAATTCATTTTTCCTTCCATATTTGTGATTGGTAGGATTCCCCTTGTTATGATCAACTTACCTTCCTTAGGAAGTAAGTTGCATCCTTTTTCTTCTTTCTTTCCCTTTTGCTCCTTAGGATTAGAAAACCTCACTAACCATTAGGATTTCCCTTTTGTGCATAATAAATAACTTAGGGTTGGTCTTAGTCCCCCTTAGTTTTTGTCCTTTTCCGATTTGAGTCTTCTTCTCTCATCTTCAAACAAAATCTAAAAGACACTAAATAAAAACTGAATGTTCTTGCACGACACGAGACTTTGTTGCGGAGTTCTTATACGTGTCCCGTTTTGGAACGAGGTGTAAGTCCCTACCACGATGGATAAGTCTTAGTATGAGAATGTTCACAAACAAACTCCAAAACACTTCTCATAAAAGACAATTAACAAAGACAATCGTGTCTTCTCTTCTCATCTCATCCTCTTTGCGGATGAATGCGACTTGCCTCGACAGTTCAAACAACGATACAGTAAGCACCCTCGAGTCAGAGCCGGTAACACCTGAGCTAGAGCTATGGAAACGTCATCCTAAAAAATAAAAATAGTTCCCGCCTTAGTTAGGCGAACTACGTCGACTCTGATCCTCATTATCTCGATGAGGTACGTAGGCAGCGGGGTAGGGCCCGTTCGAGCACATTCTTTATTTTCCCTACATTTCCCCCTTTCTTTCCATTCTCTTTTCTTATTCCTTTCTCATTTCCATTCCCATTCCAGTTTCAGTAGCAGTTTTATTAAGCAGCAGTTATTTCTCACCCTTTAAAACAAAACAAGCAAGCGTGGATCCCGTCGGGTACGGCGGACGATCTGGGTGTTAATACCTTCCCAGTTCGTAACCGACTCCCGGACCCAGATCTTTGGTTCGCAGGACCTTGTCCTTTCCTTCTTCCTCAGTGTAAACACCCCAAATTTGCCCTCACTCATTTCACCATGGCTTGTGATCTTTTCATGTGCATAAGTTCAATCATATCACCTCATATTGCATTTTTGCTTCACTGCATTGGTTCAAAGTCATCTGCATCTAGGGTTTGTGATCTGAGCCATCCCAGGGCCATTTGAGCCACTCCAAAGGTCTTCAATCACTTCAAATGGGTCCATGTATGTTCAAGCATCATATTATATCCTCACAAAGTCAAGAAAGTCAAAGAATCACAAGAAATGAGAAAGGCATGGAAGCAGAACCAGGTTTAACTACACAGATGACCTGAAATTAGGGTTTTGGTTTCAGAGGCCATAACTCCAAATTTTTTGGTCATTCTTGTTTCTATTTGTCTCTATAGGTTATGAGGATCATGCATATCAAGTTTCATGAAGAAATTCAATGGGAAAGGCATCTGATCAAGGGATGACTTCTTGAGCAAGTCAGTGCAAAATCAGGGCATCTGAGGCCCCCAATGACCCAACCAAAGGGTGTTCTCCATCATTTTGAATGTGTGTGATCTTTATTTGATCATAGAAGATGTAAGAAGTTCACAAAATTGAAGAATTTCAATCCATTTTCAAAGTTGCCTTTTTGGGAAAGTGACTTGTAATGAAAACTTGCCATTTTGGGAAAGTTTTTCAACCTTCTCTTTTTGATTCAAAAATGCTTTAAATGAGAAAACTTTGGTCATGAAAGTTGTAGAATGGATCCTCCCATTTTCAAAAAGTACAAGAACTCATTCTAATTCATTTTGGATCAAAAGTTATGGCTTGTCAAAGTTGGCAAAAATCACTTAATTTTCACTTTTGTACCAAAGAGGCAAAGTTGCAAAACCTCATGCCAAGCCTTTATGTGACCTCTAATTGACTTCTATGCATTACACAAACATGAACCATGACCTAAAAATCAGAATGCACCAAAGAACCTCCCATTTTCATGACTTATGCTTCAAGTAATCACAAAAGGGCCAAACTTTGTGAAAATTGCAAAACCTCACATAAACCCTAATCCACTTGCTGCATTGCCTCAAATCCATTTCCATGGTTCTCCTTGAAGCATGATGAACCAAGCCATGCCTTTGTACCTTGACTGAACCAGCCCATACCTCTTCTTACACAAAAGTTGACTTTATGCAAAATGGCCCATACCAATCAAGCTAGGCCAGCAACAACTCTCTGACCAATCACAACTTCACATACATGCCTCATGGATTACATTTAACATAATCTTGGAAGCTGAAGCCTCTCATAAGCCATAGTTCCCAAAACTCACCTCTTATGCATTTTGTTTCGAAACTCATCACACAAGCATCAAACTTCCAAACAAACTTCATAGAATCACTCACCATGATCCTCTGATCATTTCCCAACCATTGCTTTGGCCTGAAACCTCCCACATCAAAAACACGATTTCCCTCCTCCATTGACCTGAGCTTCTGCAAAATTCCTCTAGAGATCGTATAAACTCCAGCTAAGCATCACAAACTTCTGAGGAGGATCATTGGAGCTTGTTTGGACCAAAGAAGCAGCCTGAAAGTCCCTGTTTCGAAAGCTCCAGTTCAGGTGAGCTCAATAACATTTTTTCCAAAAAATTGTTTTTAAGTTACTAAATGATTCTATGAAATGCACTGATCATCTGGATGTGTTTGGTTTTGGAAATGGTTGAGAAACAAACATGTATTGACTGTCTGAAAGTTTGCTCGTAAAAATGATTTTGTTTGTTTCTCTTGATTCATGAAAAATAAATGGTTTTTGTTGTAGGGTTTATGTTAAATGATGTTCATAGATTGATTCTGGAGAGTTTTGTGAGGTTTTGATGCGTATTGAATGAGATTGGGAAAATGGTTGGCCGGAGAAGATGATCGGAACACTGTTCCGGTCATCTGAAAGTGATTAGGGCTCAGGATTAGGGCTAATGACATAATTAGGCAAGTTTGAATTCTGGCCGTTCGTTTGCGCGCCAGGTCAATTCCCGCGTCCCCAAGTTTGAACCACATCCTTTGATTTGTTTGACTTTCTCTTTTTTCTTTTTAAATTCATTTTATTTCATTTGTTTTATAATTAACTTCCACGAATTATTAAAAATAGTAAAAAACATTTAAAAATTCTGGAAATTTTTGTCAAGCATTTCATTAATTTTCAGAACCCAAAAATATTTTTATTTTCATTTTTTGCATTAAAAATTATTTTTTAATAATTTAAATGTTTATTTTTAATTAGTTAATGGAAATTAATTAATTAAAAATGCATTTAAGTATTTAAAAATCACAAAAAAATTCACATTGCATTTTAAAACATTTAGAAACATTATCAAACTCTCAAAGCAAATTTCGTTTTGGTCCTTAATGCATTTTGACAATTTTCATTGGAATTAAATTCATTTTAAGGCAATATTTTTGTTCAAACTTGGAAAAATCCATTCTGCCTAACCATTGAGAGTTTGATGATGGTTCTTCTTGCATTGCATCCTTCATGGCATGTAGTTTATAGGATAAATTTGGTTTGAATTGATCCTCCATTTTCAATTTGTTTTGCATTTTTCATGATGAGGTACCTTAAAACCCTAATTGACTTAAGAAATTCATAACTTTCACTAGGTTAAGAGTTAGACCCCCTCCTTTGGGCAGTGAACTTGTGTAGGTTTAGGGTATCTTTGTTTGCATTTTCAATTCTTTATCATGTCCTTTGCTTCTGATTTTGAATTTTTGCATTGCATGTTGTATGTAAACCCTAATTTGTGTTTTCATTTGCATCCATCTCCCACATGCTTGCATTCAATGACTTGCCATGACATTTTGTGCATCCACATGATTCATAATACATCTTAGGACATATTAGAATCATGTTTGATCATTGCATCTTTCATTTGCCATGTTATATGTCCATTGCATTTCATAAACTTTCATGAACTTCCATGGTTCAAAGCATACCTCATTGGCATCCTTATGTTTGTTTGATCACTCTCATCTCTTGACATGTGTTTGCATCATCTCTTAGCATCATTAATATCATGTTTATGCTTCTGACTTTGGTTTGCATCATAACATTTCATCTCATTTGCATTACATTTCATTTCTTTTGCTAACTTTTCAGGTGGTAAGTTTTTTTGAGAAGTGAATTTGCCTTCACTTCTCACAATCTCTTTTCATCTCTCTCTTGTATCATTGCTGCATTCTATTTTGTGTATTAGAGTGAGCTTGCTCATTCATGCTCTTGCTCTCTTTCTTCCTTCAAGCAACTTGTCTTCTTAAGTGAAGCAAGTTGTCTTGCTTCTCTCTACTTCTTCCTCCTTTCATCTGCTTCCTTCCTGGTGGCTTTTCTCTTGAAGATCTCTTGCAAGCTTCATATACCCTAGGAACAACCAAGCATGATAACAATTAGGGTTTGATTAGTCCCCCATTTAGTTTTGCCTTTGTGTCATCTTTGTGTCTTCTCTTCTCACCTCATAATCAAGGACTAAAGCCTAAAGGTTTTAAGGCTTTGTGATTAAGCTTATGCCTGCATCCTTCTATTAGGATGGAGTGTATAACTTTAATCCTAAGTGTTAAACCCTTAATGTGTTTAATTCCTTTAATCAATCCATCTAATAATCACTAAGACATCAAGCTTGTAACTTGGGTCTTGCATTAGGGTTCTAATTCTTCCTTAACTGGTTAAGAAGGACTAACCCTAGTGTTAATGGACAAGTCCCCCTCAAGTTGTCTTACAAATCATAAAATTCATTTCTTAATCTCACCATTAACTAAAATCTACTTTAATAAAGGTTTTGTTTTGTCATGAGGTTAATCCCTAATCATGGATTAAGTTGAGGAGCTTTCCTCAGCTTAAATGTTCTCATCTATTATCCTTCTATTAGGATGGTGTAATGAGTCCATTAAATCCTTGATTATGGCTTAAACTCATTACTTAACACTAAACAAAAAACAACAAAAACATATAAATAATTGCAAGTAGGTTAGTGATCTTAATCCTACATCATGGTAATTAAAGAGTGAGGTGCTTACTTCATACTTAAGGTATTCTCATTACCCCTAATCAGAGGGAGGATGTGATGAGTTTACTAACCCTTGGTTTAGGCTTAAGCTCATTTTCTTATGACAAATCCAAAAAGCAATAAAAGACTGAAAACTCTAAAACAAATAATAATCGTCTCCTCCGGGATTCTTTTCTCATCTCTTTCACTCGCAAATGAGAACTTGCTTATTCTGTCTAACGCAATACAATTTGCACCTGAGCCAGACATGTCATACACTTGAGCATAGACAAGTAAGCAGTTGACAAGTCAACTTATCTTTCAGTCTCTTTGGGTCGAACTACGGTGTTCTGACTTCCTCATTGCACGAGAGGATACGTAGGCATAACTTAGCAGTTATCGAACAAAAGTCTCTGTATATTCCCCCTCCTCCAGTAGTATTCTTTAAGCCTCATAGTCTTGAGCATTTCACTCCTGTTCTTACACTGACACTTCTTCATTTCACTTCACATTTTCTTTTACACTGACACCTGCACTTCTTTCCAGCTTTGACACACAGATTGCACTGACACTACCCCTTTGAAACACAAATCTTTTAAGCGTGGATCCCGTCGAGTACAGCGGACAATCTGGGTGCTAATACCTTCCCAGGTTGTAACCAACCCCCTTTCTCAGTCTCTCTGGTTCGCAACCGTCTTATCCATATCTTTCTAGGTCTATGCAACATTAACTTTCCTCCGGGATAAAAATGCCTAGCTGGCGACTCTTGTCTTTTGAGTTCACCCTTGTGTGTTCTCTCTCCTTTAGCCGACCGTTCGCGTCTGTACCCCTTCTGACCTAGGTGTCATTTTGGTGGGAGCGACAGCTTGGCGACTCTGTTGGGGACCCTTATACTGTAACCAGGGCTTCTGGTTCTGTTTGTGGGTTCCTCCTAGCGCTTGTTTGATTTATGTTTACTGGGGTGTTATGTGCTAATTGTGTTTATTTGCTTTGTTTATTGCTTTATATACAGTCTTGTTTATTGCTTTCTTTACAGTTTTATGAATCATACTGTCATATTATCATTGCTGGATCTGGTTTCTGTTTTGGTGGGTGGGGTTCCATTGAGAGTTTGAGATCCTATACCTGGGACCTGAGTGACACCTAGGCTAGAGTGGTTCATATTCTTTCCCATTCCATTTCAGTCTGGTGCGGGAATATGAAACACGGTTCAGATGTGGGTTTCTTCTTGAGAACTCTGTGCTACAGATTTCCTGTAGTGCTAGGGCTATCTGGGAAGCCTGCTAAGTCTGGATGACCTTTATTATGACCTTCAGAAACTGAGGTGAATTAGAGGAGGATCTTTTATGGTTATTGTAAACACTGTACCATCGGGTTAGAAGTGTTTACACTTCTCATAACTGATCCAAGTCTGAGGACCCTTGTTCTAGAACACTACCTGTGAGGGGGGTTGGGCTATTTACAGGTTTGCAGGTACCTTTGACCACATCATACCATGTTACTTGTTTGATTAAGAGTACCTCACTTTGGACAGTTCTTGTGATTTAACCCTGGACATGTGACTCTTTATTTGAGTCTCCCACTTTGGTTACTGGATTTCTGAACCTCCATCTGGACTTCTTGGACATACATGGGCCTTATATATCAAGACAGATAATCAGATCCAACTTGATCACAAACCCTTGCATATCATTTGCATACATCATCATTGCATCATTTAACATTTGTTTATTTGTTTTTCAGGGTATCCACATTTTATCTGGCTTGGTTTTGACCCCTTCATCTGCATAGACCTCTGTTTCATCAGTTATCTGCTGCAGCTATCTTCATCAGTTGACTGCTTCAGCTATCTTCATCATCACCAGCATCAGCCTACCAGTGGCTCATCTCCAGTATCAGTCTTGATCCCTATCAACACATGTCTTCAGCTCTTCATCAGCACTCATGTCTGCACCCAGGAAGAGCAACATATCATATCATTTCTTTGAGCCTGTGTTGACTGGTATCAGGCAGGTCCAGGCACTTATCACTCCAGACCACATCCCATTATTCAGAGAGCATTATGGAGGCATCCTTGATATGGTTATGGACCTGGATCCTTCTCAGAGGAGTATGATCCACACTTGCCTACAGTTTTATGACCCTCCTTTGAGATGCTTCACATTCCCAGACTTTCAGTTAGGACCACTTTTGAAGGAGTTTTCATCATTGATTGGAGTACCTGTCAGGGGTGGTGTCCCCTTCAACCCAGAGATGACTTCTCCCAACAATGGAGAGGTGGCAAAAGCACTGTACCTGGAGCCTATTTTGATTGAGTAGAATATGACAACAAAGGTTGGGGTCCCTGGTTTGCACTTGGATTTCTTGATTTCTCAGGCCATCCTGATGGCCTCTTTGGGAGAACGGAGGGCAGTCTGTGCATTGTTAGCCCTCAGCATATATGGGGTTATACTGTTTGCAGATGAGCCTAAATTTATCAGCAAGAATGCCATTCACCTTTTCCTTTTGAGGAACCCAGTACCCACATTGTTGGGGGATTTCTATTATTCTGTTCATCAGAGGAATGAGAAGCAAAGAGGGAAGTTGGTGAGATGTTGTGCTCCTCTGTTTCATACCTGGCTGCTCAAACACTTACCTAAGACTAATGCCTTCTTGAATCCTCACCAACAGAAGAATTGGACCAAGAGACTCATTGCTTTGACTTCAGATGACATCAGATGGTGCACCCAGAGCACCAAAGGCAAGGACATCATCACTAGCTGTGGGCAATACCCAAATGTACCTCTAATAGGGGTGAAGGGTTGCATCAACTACAATCCTTTGCTATTTAAGAGACAACTGGGCTATGCTTTGGTTCACTCTCCTAGGGTGCAAGATTTAGCTGAGACCCTGTATTGTGAAGTAAAGCCAAATTCAGCTGTTGTCAGACAAGCATCCTGGGCTTGGGAAAACATCCAGACAAAGGGGGTGGCTATTCTTGGGAAGTGTAATAATGTTGCTTCAACCCAGTACTATGAATGGTCCCATGCTAGAGCTCAGATTACTGGAATGCCTTTTACCATTGAGGACACACCTGGACCCTCCACAGTACAGCCAGCAGCAACTGTCAGCTTGGAGGAATTTGAGAAACTGAAAGAGAGGAATGAGAATCTGTCTCAAGCTTTGAAGAAGACCCTCTGGGAGAGGAGTGATGGTCATCTGGACATTAAGAGGTTGGAGAAGCTTAGGGTGGAGCATCTGGCCAAGATTGAGAAAACAGAGGACTACATCAAGAAATCAAGAGCTGGGGAGCAAATATTGAAGAATGCCTGTAAGGAGGCCAAGCTTCAGAAGGCTAGGACTGAACTCTATCTGCAAGAAAGTCAGGCTAGGTGGGTCAGGATCACTGAAGCCCGAACACAAGAAGATAAGAGAACTCAAGCCAAGATTGAGCAGTTAGAGGCCAATGAAAAGAAGTAGCAGGGAGCTTTGCAGGCAGCCCATAAGGAGATTTCAGAGTTGAAGCTTAGGGCTGGTTTGAAGAGGTCAAAGGACCAGGACAGGCACAAGAAGCTGACCACTGCTATTGCCACCAGGAACCTCCTCATCAGGACCATTACAGAACACCCAGCTGGTCCGGTGACTGAGGCACTTCTGAAGGAGGTTAAGGAGGATGAGTTTGGATTAGATATTTGACTCTTTTGCTCGTTGTTCATTTCCATCTTATGTATTTTTTCTTTTGATGTATTTTGACCCCCCAGGGGCATGTGATGTAAAACAAACTATGTATGATTCACCATTTGTAATATATCTGTTAGTTTGTTTCCATTTGGGTTTTCTTTTCTCAAGCAACATCAAAGCATCTTCCTCGAGGTCTGGAAAAGGTCAAAACCAAGAACCAAGCCGGATACCTTGGAAAATAAATAAGCATACTGCATTGCATACTAACTTTTGTTTTGTTTTGTAGGTTTTTGTCATTTGTTTGTTTCTAACTTTGCTTTGACTTCAGGAAATATTGCTCGCAGAAGAGTGTTCCCTGTCAACCGTGCACACTGGTATCCTACTCGCAACAACCTTCCGGGTATCATAATGGAGCAATTACAGCAAGACCTGACCGAGGTCAGAACCCAGATGGCTAATGAAAGAGTGGAGATGAGGAACCAAATGGCCCAATTCATGATTGTGATGACTGGCTTGGCCCAGAGTCAGGAAAGGCTAATGGCATTGGTAGAAAGACAAACTCCCGAGGAGCCTCATCCTGGGACTGGAGGAACAAGTAACAATGAGAGGGGACATCCTCATGTTAATCCACCTATATTTGGACCTCATTTAGATCCGGAAGTCAATGTCCCGGGTAATGTGCAAGGAAATACTACTGGGGGGAGGATCTTACAAGAAGACCCCCAAGAGGAGCAATTCACTGTCATGGGAGCTGGGGATGAAGTCTATGATAGAAGGTTTAATGAAATTGCTGAGAAGTTGAGATCTCTGGAGTCTCAAAACTCCTTGGGCTTCGATGTAATGGATATGGGGTTAGTGGATGGGGTAAGAATTACCTACAAGTTCAAACCTCCGTGCTTCGAGAAATACAATGGAACCTCCTGTCCACGAACTCACCTGCAGTCCTTTCTGGGGAGACTTAAAGCATATACCATGGATGAAAAGCTGTGGATGTTCTATTTTGAAGATAGTTTGACTGGGGCTTCAAGGGAGTGGTATTCACACTTGACCAGAGCTACTATCAGATGTTGGAATGACCTAGCTGAAGCTTTCATCAGACAATACCAATACAATATGGACATGGCTCCTAACAGGACCCTCCTAATAGGAATGTCTCAATCCTCCAGAGAAAGCTTCAGGGAATATGCCCAGAGGTGGAGACAGCTTGCTGCTGCTGTCCAACCACCCATGTCGGAAAGAGAAATGGCCGACATGTTCATGAATACTTTGCAAGGAACTTACATCGATAGATTGGCTGCCTTTTCTTCTACTAGCTTCGCAGACGTGGTTATAGCCGGTGAAAGAATTGAAAGTCTGCTAAAAATGGGCAAAATTTCTGATAATGGTGCAAGTTCGTCCAATAATCCCAGGAAGCCTTTTGTGGGACCTAGAAGAACCGGTGAGACAAATGCCATTCATGCCAACAGGGGCAGACCTCAGTATGTCCACAGATCAGTAGCAGCTGTCACTATTCTAGCTCCGATTCCTCAGCAACCAGCATATCAACAACCACAACAACCACATTATCAACAACAAGTTCAGTATCCGCCACAGAGAACATACAACAACAATAACAACAATCAACAACAAAGACCCTTCCAGCAAAGACCATCACAGGAAAATAGGGTGATTGATCCTATCCCTATGCCTTATGCTGCCTTATTGCCACAACTCCTGAAGCTTAAATTGGTTGAGTTAAGGACATTGGCACCCCCAGATCCCTCCAATCTCCAGAAGAATTACGATGTCAACGCCAGGTGTGCTTTCCATTCCAACGCACCAGGCCACAATACGGAAAAATGCAGGGCTTTGCAAATGAAAGTTCAAGATCTGGTGGATTCTAAAGCCCTCAAATTCGCACCTCCTCTAAATGTCAACAGAAATCCCATGCCTAACCATGGTGGGCCGAGGATTAATGCCATCGAGGAAGACAGACCGTCTACTTTGATCACCAGTGTTGCACAAATTCGAACACCTCTGGTCGAAATTAAAGCTCAGCTTCTAGAGTGCCAGGTGTTTCCCGAGTGTGATCAAGGTTGTGGGTATTGCAACATTGCAGTCAACGGGTGTGATAATTTGAGAAGCGGCGTAGATATTCTTATTAAGGATGGTATCCTTCAAATCTCAACAACGGCGCCTACAAATCCAGGAATTTCTTTGACAACAATTCCTGATTCTTCTACAACAGCAGCAACAATCATTCCTACCGATTCATCAATATCATCAGCAATGGCTCCATCCATCACTTCAACAAATCAAATGTCAACAACCATTTCTTCTACAACATCATCATCCTTTTTACCAGCAGAATCTTCTACAACGCCAACAGAAATTAACGAAGATGTCTCAGCAGTCACCATCTACTACGACCCATCAAATGTTCCTCCAAATAACAACTTTCAGCAGCAAACAGTGGCACCTCCTGCCAGGTCACCAGTCACAATCTACTACGATCCGCACACTATTACAATACCCTCCTCTGCAGCAGTCAGTCCAGTTACCATCACGGTGCCTGGACCAGTTCCTTATGAAAGCAGCAATGCCATACCTTGGCATTATGGCTCTGACCTCTACTGCAACGGGGAGAAAATCACTCTGGATTCTTCAACCTCTTCTCCGCAAGTTGATAATGTTGGGGGAGGCTGAGGCTTCACCAGAAGCGGACGCCTTTTTGCCTCACAAGTGCAAAGACCTAATGTTGAAGCAGAAGCTGCTGCTAAAGCAAAAGGAAAGAGTGTGGTGCTTGAAGAGCCAACTGTCAAAGAAACTCAGAGGACATCTTTTGAGCAAGATGTAGACGAGTTTATGAGAATCATAAAGAGAAGTGATTACAAGGTGGTGGATCAGCTTCACCAAACTCCCTCAAAAATCTCCATATTATCCATGTTGATGTGTTCTGAAGCTCACAGGAATGCATTATTGAAAGTCCTGCACGCAACATACGTGCCAGAGGAGATTACCGTTAATCAGCTAGAAACTGTGGTAGCAAAGGTCAATACCAGCCATGGGCTGGGCTTCACCAATGCTGACTTAACAACGGAGGGACATAACCACAACAAGGCTTTACATATCACCTTGGAATGCAAAGGTGCTGTTCTATCTCATGTACTGGTGGACACTGGGTCTTCACTCAATGTTCTACCAAAGAAAGCCTTAGTGAAGCTGGAGTGTGATGGTTTGGCACTACGTCCAAGTAATTTGGTGGTGAGAGCATTTGATGGCTCTAAAAGATCAGTGCTTGGAGAGATTGATCTGCCTGTGATGATTGGCCCGCAAACCTTCAAAACTACCTTCTATGTGATGGACATTCAGCCGGCCTACAACTGTTTGTTGGGTAGACCATGGATCCATGCCGCTGGCGCTATTACGTCTACCCTTCACCAGACGCTGAAATTCGAGTGGGAAGGCCAGATCATCACCATCTGTGGGGAAGAAGACATCTTTGTTAGCCATCTGGCTACGTACAAGTACATAGAAATGGATGGAGAGATCCATGAAACTATGAGCCAGGGTGTCGCTCCCACCAAATGACACCTAAGGTCAGAAGAAGTACAGACGCGAACGGTCGGCGAAAGGAGAAAGGAATGAATAGAGTCGCCAGCTAGGCATTTTTATCCCGAAGGAAAGGTAATGCTGCATAAACCTAGGAAAAGATATGGATAAGACGGTTGCGAACCAGAGAGACTGAGAAAGGGGGTTGGTTACAACCTGGGAAGGTATTAGCACCCAGATTGTCCGCCGTACTCGACGGGATCCACGCTTAAAAAGATTTGTGTTTTAAAGGGGTAGTGTCAGTGCTATCTGTGTATCAAAGCTGGAAAGAATGCAAGTATCAGTGTAAAAGAAAAGTGAAGTGTATAAGAGAAGTGTCAGTGTAAGAACAAGGATGAAATGCTCATGACCATGAGGCTCAAAGAATAAGGTTAGAAAGAGGGGGAATATACAGAGACTTTTGTTCGATAACTATTAAGTTATGCCTACGTATCCTCTCGTGCAATGAGGAAGTCAGAACACCGTAGTTCGACTCAAAGAGACTGAAAAATAAATTGACTTGTGAACTGCTTACTTGTCTATGCTCAAGTGTATGACCTGTCTGGCTCAGGTGCAAACTGTCTTGCATTAGACGGAAGAAGCAAGTTCTCGGTTAAGAGTGAATGAGATGAGAAAAGAATCCCGGAGGAGACGATTATTGTTTGTTTTTGTGTTTTCAATCTTTTATTGTTTTTGGATTTTTCATAAGAAAAGGAGCTTAAGCCTAAACCAATGGGTTAGTAAACTCATCACATCCTCCCTCTGATTAGGGGTAATGAGAATACCTTAAGTATGAAGTAAGCACCTCACACTTAATCACCATGATGTAGGATTAAGATCATTAACCTACTTGTGATTATTTAGATGTTTTTGGAGTTTTTGTTTAGTGTTAAGTAATGAGTTTAAGCCATAATCAAGGATTTAATGGACTCATTACACTATCCTAATAGAAGGATAATAGATGAGAACATTTAAGCTGAGGAAAGCTCCTCAACTTAATCCATGGTTAGGGATTAACCTCATGACACAACAAAGCCTTTATTAAGTGGATTTTAGTTAATGATAAGATAAAGAAGTGATTTTTATGGTTTGCAAAACAACTTGAGGGGGACTTGTCCATTAACACTAGGGTTAGTCCTTCTTAACCAATTAAGGAAGAATTAGAACCCTAATGCAAGGCCCAAGTTACAAGCTTGATGTCTTGATGATTATTAAGTGGATTGATTAAAGGATTTAAACACATTAAGGGTTTAACACTTAGGATTAAAGTTATACACTCCATCCTAATAGAAGGATGCAGGCATAAACTTAATCACAAAGCCTTAAAGCCTTTAGGGTTTAGTCCCTGATTATGAGATGAGAAGAGAAGACTCAAAGATGACACAAAGGTGAAAGCTAAATGGGGACTAATCAAAACCTAATTATTATCATGCTTGGAGGTCCTAGGGTTTATGAGGCTTAAGAGAGAAAGATCTTCAAAGAACCACCAAGGAGAGGAGCAGATGAAAGGAGGAAGAAGCAAAGAGAAGCAAGACAACTTGCTCCACTTAAGAAGACAAGTTGCTTGAAGAAAGAAGGTAAGAGATGAACATGAATGAGCAAGCCCACTCCAATACACATAAAAAAATGCAGCAAAGGAAGTATGAAAGAGATGAAAAGAGATTATGAGAAGTGAAGGCAAACTAAACAACTTACCACCTGAAATGTTAGCATAAGAAATGAAATGCAATGCAAATGAGATGGAATGCAATGAGGGAAACCAAAACCAGGAGCATAAACATGATGTCAATGATGCTAAGAGATGATACAATCATAAGGCAGGGCATGGGAATGATCAAACAAGCATATGGATGCAAAAGAGGCATGCTTTGAACCATGAAAGTTCATGAAAAGTTATGAAATGTAATAGGCATACAACATAGCAAATGAAAGATGCAATGATCAAACATGATTCTAATATGTCCTAAGATGTATTATGAATCAAATGAATGCACAAAATGTCATGGCAAGTCATGGTATGCAAGCAAATGAGAAATGGATGCAAAGGAAGGCATAAATTAGGGTTACATGCATCACACAAAGCAAAAATCCAAAACCAGAAGCAAATGACATGATAAAAATTTGAAAATTCAATCAAAGACACCCTAAACCTATACAAGCTCACTGCCCAAAGGAGAGGATCCAATTCTTAACCTATTGAAAGTTATGAATTTCCTAAGATTGCTAGGGTTTTAAGGTACCTTGTCAAGAAAAATGCAAAACAAATTGAAAATGTAAGATCAATTCAAATCAAATTTACCCTAACAACTACATGATATGAGGAGTGCAATGCAAGAAGAATCATCATTCAACTCTCAAAGGTTAGGCAGAAAGAAATTTTTGAAGTTTGACATAAAATATTGCCTTGAAATGAAATTAAATCCAATGAAAATGATCAAAAGGCATCAAGAACAAAAAATAAATTTGTTTTGAGAGTTGGACAATGTTTCTAAATGTTCCTAAATGCTATGTGAATTTTTTTGTGATTTTTAAATACCTAAATGTATTTTTAATTAATTAATTTTCATTAATTAATTAAAAATAAACATTTAAATGATTTAAAAATGATTTTTAATGCAAAAAATAAAAATAAAAATATTTTTGTGTTTTAAAAATTAATGAAAGCTTTGACAAAAAATTTCATAATTTTTAAAGGTGTTTTACTATTTTTAATAAAATGTGAAAGATAAATCAAATTAAATGCAATAAAAAATAAAATAAATGGAAGTATGCGGAGGGAATGGCCAGGATTGATTCTGGGGAAAGGGGAGTTGACTGCGCGCCAGATCTTGTGGCTGGAATTCAAACTGGGCCAATTAAATTAAACTGGATTAATTAAATTAATTAAGTGAGATTAGGGTTTTAATGAAAGATCCAGGCCATCAAAACGCGCGGGAGTCAAACTTAGTCAACCAGATCTAAGGTCCACATTTAAACTAAACCCTAAACGTAATTAAAGCCCTAATGACTTTCAGGTGGCCGGAGAAGACCTCCGGCCATCTTCTCCGGCCAGACCCTCACCTGAAAGTTGCTAACTCACTCCCTAGGTCACTAAAACTTGATTTCTCTGCCCAGAATCCATCCCCACACATCATATAACAAGAATCAACAAACAAAACACATTTATTTTTCGTATCAAAGCTGAATCGAATCAAAAGGTTTCTAGGTCAAAAAATTTCAGAAGCCTCATACATACTCAATACTTAACCATTTGCGAAACTAAACACATCAGCATGATCAGCACATCACATAGATTCATTTAAGAACTTAAAAATACATTTCTGGAAAAAAAAGTTCTTGAGCTCACCTGAAATGGAGCTTTCGATCCAGGAGCTTTCTGCTTGCTTCTTTGCTTCTAAATGGCTTCAATGATCCTCCTGATGAAGCTTTGAAGCTTGGTTGAAGTTTAAAATGGTTGGTTTGTGAGTTTGATGAAGTTCTGTTCAGTGAAGGAGAGAAATCGTGTTTTGATTTCAGGGAGTTTCAGGGCAAGGTGAAGGGTCAGGGATGATCAGTGAGACATGCTGAGATGTTCTATGGAGTTTGTTTTTATGTTTGATGCTTGTGTGATGTGTTTCGAATGAAAATGCATAAGAGGGCAAAGCTTGGAGCTATGGCTTGGAGAGTGTTTCAGGCTTGTGTGTCTCGTGTGTTATGTTGTGTTTGGTCCACTTATCACAACTAGAGAGGTCAGAGGAGTTGGTGTGGCACAGGCTGATTGGTATGGGGTTTTTGCAAAAAAGTCAAGCTTTGTGTAAGAGAGGTATGGGTCAATAGTAGGCCAAGGACAATAGGGGTGTCCTGCACAGCAAGGAATGAGGAGGACCATGGAATCAGTTTTGAAGCCAATTAGCAAGTGGATTAGGGTTTGTATGACATTTTGCAACTTTGTCCAACTTTGGCCCTTTTGGAAATTCTTCAAATTTAAGGCATGAAATGGGATGATTCAATGCACCATTCTGATCTTTAGAGGTCCACTTGACATGTTGTGAAGAGTTTGTGCACATTTGAAGTCTTTAGAATGCTTGATCATACCATATTGCAAAATGCCTCTTTGGTGGAAAACTTGAAATTATGTGATTTTTCCCAACTTTGACAAGCCATAACTTTTGATCCAAAATGAATTAGAATGAGTTCTTGTACTTTTTGAAAAGGGAATGATCCATTCTACAACTTTCATGACCAAAGTTTTCCCATTTGAGGCATTTTTGAATCAAAAAGCAAGGGTTGAAAAAGTTTCCCAAAATGGCAAATTTCCATTACAAGTCATTTTCCCAAAAAGGCAACTTTGCAAATGGCTTGAAATCCTTCAATTTTGTGAACTTATAACATCTTATATGATCAAATAAAGACTATACACATTCAAAATGATGGAGAACACCCTTTGGTTGGGTCATTGGGGGCCTCAGATGCCCTGATTTTACACTGACTTGCCCAAGAAGTCATCTCTTGATCAGATGCCCTCCCCATTGAATTTCTTCATGAAAATTGATATGCATGATCCTTATACCATATAGAGACCAATAGAAACAAGAATGACCAAAAAATTTGGAGTTATGGCCCTTGAAACCAAAACCCTAATTTTAGGTCATCTGTGTAGTTAAACCTAGCTCTGCTTCCATGCCTTTCTCAGTTCTTGTGATTCTTTGACTTCCATGACTTTGTGAGGATATGATATAATGCTTGAAAATACATGGACCCCTTTGAAGTGATTGATGACCTTTGGAGTGGCTCAAATGGCTCTTGGATTGCTCAGATCACAAACCCTAGATGCAGATGACTTTGAACCAATGCAGTAAATCAAAAATGTAGTATGAGATGCTATGATTGAACTTATGCATATGAAAAGATCACAAGCCATGGTGTGAATGGGTGAGGGCAAATTTGGGGTGTTTACAGCTGCCCCTATTCAAACATGAGTTAGCTGTGCTGGATGTAAGCAACGGCTTAACAGACAAACAAGATAACTTGTGGTTGAATACCAAAGACATTCCAAAATTTGCACTCACAGAGTGAAGAAGAAAAGGGATATAGATTGTAAAAGAAAATAAAGTATATTATAAAGTGCGGGCGACGGAGGACGACCGTCGAGCAGAGGACGACTGCTGGGGATCAAGCGGTGACGGGGACGACCGACATGCTGGGGATATAAGAGATTGTGATGGGAACGACCATCAAGCAAAGCTGTAAGACTCTCTGGGGATTATGGGTAAAAATAAATGATGAGGTATGGTCATCAAAGGTGAAGGACGATCACCTAGCAGGGGACGGTTGCTCTGTTGGGGGATAAGATGAGGGACGGTCATCTAAGGTGAAGGACGATCACCGGGCAGGGTACGGCTGCCGAAAGTACCACGACATAGGTCGAATGTCGGATAAAATTGTCGACGATGGGGACGGCCATTGGATAAGCATGATGAAGGACGATCATCAAGAGGTGAAGGAAGATCACGTAGCAGGGTACGGCTGCTCTCAGGGTTTATCATGACATAGGACGAATGCCAGATAACAAGATCAACGACGGGGACGACCATCGGATAAAATGATGAAGGACGATCATCAAAGGGTGAAGGACGATCACCTAGCAGGGGACGGCTGCTCCGTATCACGACATAGGACGAATGCCGGATAGAAAAGGGTTCCAATAATGGAGACTCCGCTGGGGAAAGGATGAGGGACGGTAATCCAAAGGTGAAGGATGATCACCTGGCAGGGTACGACTGCCGAATATCACGACATAGGACGAATGTCAGATAGAAAGGAAGTTTTGCTGGGGAAAAGTAAACATGGACGAGTGTCTACATCCAAGAAATGAGAGGTACAAGTGTTTGGGTACTGTGTATAGACTAAAGATGCGGACGAGCATCCTAAAGACAATGATACGGACGAGTACCAGGTAGAAACAAATACTGACACATGTCCAGAGATGATGATACGGACGAGTACCAACTGGTTAATAAAGAACACAGACGAGTATCGGATCTGCGGGGACTCTTCTGGGGAAAGATAGACTCAGACGAGTGTCTAAATTCAAGAAGACAATAGTGTTCGGCACGGTGCATAGATTAAAGATGCGGGCGAGCATCCTTAAGACTACGATACGGACGAGTATCGGGTAGAAACAAACGCTTGACGCATGTTTTGAGATGATGATACGGACGAGTACCAACTGGTTAACAAAGAACACGGACGGGTGTCAAATCTGAAGGGATATAAGCGGTGTATAAAAGATACGGACGAGTATCTGTATGAGTAAAACAAGAGTAACAAGTACGAATGGTGTACAAATGAGTGTTTAACTTGTTGGGGAGAGTACGACACGGACGAGTGCCGGAAAAAGTGTATTATAAACAAGTATATGATTTACAAGGTGTTTAAGCAACTGTGCTGGGGAAGGTGACACGGACGGGTGTCAGGGAATTGGTATAGATATATGTATCTGTGAGTGCAAAGAGGATGCTTTGGCTTTCTATTGGGGATATGACACGGACGGGTGTCAGGAAGTATCTGTATCTTTAAGGGAAATGCCTTGGCTCTCTGCTGGGGAATCCAGGGAGTTCTTTGTATACCGCTGACGGATTGTCAGTATTTCACAAGTGTTTAATTCAGAACATGGCTTATGATTATGCAATATGTTTGATTTTTGTCGTAATGCTCCGCATTAGACCGAATGCTACGCTCTGCGGGGAGAATATGATGCGAATGCTATGATTATGCAAAGATAACGACTCGGGATTCAGATCCCGTTGCTGCGGAGATCTTCGGCTGATATGCTTGGAGCGGATATCCCAGCTGGGGATGAGACCATTGGTAGTTCTGACATATGGGACTCTGCTTGGGGATATAGGTCACTGATAGACCTGTTTTGGTAATGAGGGACCCAGCTGGGGTTTGTAGAAGCTTTCTTCACCCTGTTGTGAGATCTCCAAGCGTTGCTCTTCTGGATAGAGGCTGAAACTCTGTGGGGAGATGGTTCCCTGGCTTTTGCACTTGGCTGAGGAGGAAATAACAACTTGGCAACTCAACTGGGGAGAAAGCACCTCCGATGTTAAGGCTGAGTAGATAATGATTTGCCAGCTTGCTGGGGTGAAGCTTTTATGCCCCAAGTTGTGCTTCGAATATCTGCAATCCTGAAAAGTCAGAGAAACGCACAAGTAATCCCGAGGTATCCTTTACTAGATTCCATCATAAGAGTTTAGGCACCCCTGGGAGTGAGTATACTTCCTGCAAGCACGTATTTTAAGAGAAGCATCTGTATTTATGCAATCAGTATCTTAAAGACATCAGACATTCTTGCAAATGAAAATAAAATGTACGAGACGAAACATGACTAAAAGTCTGATTTTTATTAATTCATGTGCCCTGAATTGGCAAGATACAGTCAAAGAAACAAATCCCCTAAAATGAGGAGATTGTTACAAATTGAGAAATAAAAGGTATTGGCAATGTTGATGATGCTTCAAGGAGCTTCCCTTTGCTATGACTCGTATGACATTTGACGTTCTTCTCGTCTTGCTTTCTGAAGAAGGCTGATTTTGACCGGCGCTTGAACCTTTCGAAGCTTACCAAGTTGGGGCGATACAGATGAATTCAGAATGCAATTGTTCGCTTATTCCCTTATTTTGCATGGATCGCCCTCTCGGGTTTTCAATCCATCGGGATACCCCTTTTTGCCTGAGTTGTCCAATGCGGCTTTTCAACTCAGCGGGTGTACATTTTTTTACTTATTTTCCCTTATTTTTGCCCGAGTCTTTTATTCTGTTTTTGACTCGCCGGGATGACCTATTTTTGCCTGGACTTACATTCTGTTTTTATGTCCAGCGGGTCATTTTTATGCGAAGTATTTTTTAACTGCATCTGAATTCACAGGGGACGAGAAGTCTTCGCCATCCATAGTACTGAGCATGAGTGCTCCACCGGAGAAAACTTTCTTTACTACGAATGGCCCTTCATAGTTCGGAGTCCATTTTCCCCTGTGGTCTGTATGAGGAGGGAGGAGTCTTTTCAGCACAAGATCCCCTACATGGTATTCTCGGAGCCTGACTTTCTGATCGAAGGCTTTCTTCATTCTTTTCAGATACAGCTGCCCATGACAGATTGCAGCCAATCTCTTCTCTTCAATCAGATTCAGTTGTTCGTATCGGGATCGGGCCCACTCTGCTTCATTCAGTTTAACATCCATTAGTACCCGCAAGGAGGGTAATTCAACTTCAACAGGTAGGACTGCTTCCATACCATACACAAGCTGATACGGTGTTGCCCCAGTGGATGTTCTGATTGACGTACGGTACTCATGCAAGGCAAATGGTAGCATTTCATGCCAGTCTTTATAGGTAACCACCATTTTCTGCACAATCTTCTTGATATTCTTATTAGCTGCCTCGACAGCGCCGTTCATCTTTGGCCTGTAAGGAGAAGAATTGTGGTGTTGGATCTTGAAGTCCCGGCACAGTTCTGCCATCATTTTGTTGTTTAAGTTGGAACCATTGTCAGTAATGATTCGCTCGGGCACTCCATACCTACAAATGATGTCCCTCTTAAGAAATCGGGCTACCACCTGCCTTGTAACATTGGCATAAGAAGCCGCTTCAACCCACTTGGTAAAGTAGTCAATGGCAACCAGGATGAATCTGTGGCCATTTGAAGCAGTCGGTTCAATCTTGCCAATCATATCAATGCCCCACATGGCAAAGGGCCAGGGTGAAGACATCACATTCAAAGGATTGGGAGGTACATGCACTTTATCCGCATAAATCTGGCATTTATGACATTTTTTGGCGTAAGCACAACAGTCAACATCCATTGTGATCCAGTAATAACCTGATCTTAGCAACTTCTTTGCCATGGCATGCCCTCCCGCATGGGTACCAAAGGATCCTTCGTGCACCTCGTGCATCAACAAGCCTGCTTCTGTTTTATCAACGCATTTGAGGAGTACCATATCAAAGTTTCTCTTGTAGAGGGAACCATCAGTATTCAGGAAGAAACTACCAGCAAGCCTTCTTAATGTCTTCTTATCATTGGAAGATGCCCCAGGTGGGTATGTTTGATCCTCCAAGAAGCACTTAATGTCATGGAACTAAGGCTTATCATCTTTGGTGCTGCAAATACATACGCTGGTCTGTCGAGTCTGGACACTGAGATCCGAGGCACAAAGTTGGCAGCTTGAACTTTGATCATTGATGAAATGGTAGCCAGGGCATCTGCAAATTGATTTTCGTCTCGAGGGATGTACTCAAGCTTGACCGTTGTGAAGAAAGTCAACAACCTTCTTGTATAATCCCTGTAAGGTATCAGATGATCTTGATGGGTGTACCATTTGCCATTGGTTTGATTAACTACCAGAGCTGAATCCCCGAATACAGTCAAAGTCTTGATCCTGAGGTCAATGGCTTCCTCAAGACCCATAATACAAGCTTCGTATTCAGCTTCGTATTCAGCTTCGTTGTTGGTGCAGTTAAAGGTGAGTTTTGCCGAGAAAGGCATGTGAACCCCTTTAGGTGTGATGAGTACTGCACCAACACCACGACCATTCATATTAACAGCCCCGTCAAACATCATAGTCCATTCTTCTTCTGGGTCAGGCCCTTCAGTGTGAATAGGCTCTTCATGATCTTTTGCTTTTATGAACATGATGTCTTCATCAGGGAAGTCAAATCTCATAGGCTGGTAATCATCAATAGGTTGCTCAGCAAGATAATCAGACAGTACACTGCCCTTGATGGCTTTTTGATATGTGTACTGAATGTCATACTCTGTGAGAATCATTTGCCATCTTGCAACCCGTCTGGTAAGTGCTGGCTTCTCAAAAATGTACTTAACTGGGTCCATCTTTGATATCAACAAAGTGGTGTGGGTCAATATATACTGCCTTAGTCGGCGAGCAGCCCACGCTAAAGCACAACAAGTTTTCTCGAGCAGTGAATAACGTTGTTCACAGTCGGTAAACTTTTTGCTTAGGTAGTAAATTGCATACTCTTTTCGACCAGACTCGTCATGCTGGCCCAGCACACACCCCATTGACTCTTCTAATACTGTCAAGTACATAATTAGAGGTCTTCCTTCAACTGAAGGCATAAGGATTGGAGGCTCTTGTAAGTATTCCTTGATTTTGTCAAAAGCCCTCTGGCAGTCTTCGTTCCACCTGACCGTTTGTTCTTTTCTTAATAATTTGAACAAGGGCTCACAGGTTGCTGTAAGGTGAGATATGAACCTTGAAATGTAGTTCAATCTACCTAGAAACCCCCAAACTTCTTTTTTTGACTTTGGTGCAGGCATTTCTTGAATGGCTTTGACTTTATCAGGGTCAACTTTAATCCCTTTCATACTTACAATAAATCCCAGCAGCTTACCAGATCGTACCCCGAATGTACACTTGTTAGGATTCAACTTCAATTGGTACTTCCTCAAACGCTTGAATAACTTCAACAGATTTACCAGGTGGTCTTCTTCTGTGAGGGACTTGGCAATCATGTCATCCACATAACATTCAATTTCTTTATGGATCATGTCGTGGAATAATGTTACCATAGCCCGTTGGTAAGTTGCACCAGCATTCTTCAATCCGAATGGCATCACCTTGTAACAGAACGTGCCCCAGGGTGTGATAAAAGTTGTCTTCTCCATGTCTTCAGGTGACATTTTGATCTGATTGTATCCTGAAAATCCATCCATGAAGGAGAACACCGAGAACTGAGCCGTATTATCAACCAATACATCAATGTGAGGTAAAGGGAAGTCATCTTTCGGGCTGGCTCTGTTCAGATCCCGGTAATCTACACACATCCTTACCTTGCCATCCTTCTTAGGCACAGGTACAATATTAGCAACCCACGGCGGATAGCTAGTCACAGCAAGGAACCCGGCGTCCCACTACTTTTGTACCTCTTCCTTGATTTTCATTGCCATATCTGGGCGAGTGCGGCACAACTTTTGTTTCACTGGCGGGCAGTCTTCTTTCAGTGGCAGCTTGTGCATAACAATATCGGTGTCCAACCCTGGCATATCCTGATAAGACCAAGCAAACACATCCACATATTCACGAAGCATGTCAATAAGTTGTTCCTTTACTGAATCTTGTAAGCAGGCTCCGATCTTAACCTCTTTCACCTCTTCTTCTGTACCAAGATTAACCGTTTCGACCTCCTCCTGATGAGGAGTGATAACCTTCTCCTCTTGTCTTAACAACCTGGCTAGCTCTTCAGGAAGCTCATAATCTTCTTCAACCCCTTCATCAGCTTGATTGATTGGATTGTCAAAGTCATACGAAGTCATGGCTGTGCTCTTGTCGGTGCAGTCTGAAAGGCACTCTCTGCAAGGGCTTAGATTGTTCATTTTAGTGATCGATTTTAATCTTGTTTAGAAAAAGTGAAATGAAGTTATCATTTTGGAAAACATTGCCATTTTATTTTTGTACAAAAAGAAAAATGAAAAACAGTGAGCGGAAAAGGAAAAGACTCATTTGCAAAAGATGTCCGATATTCATTGATTGATCTGTTTGCACAAAATTACAAGATGGCCCGATTACAAAATGAGTCTTGTCATCTTGGGCAAGATGCAAGACTTGATGCATGCTTTAAAAATACAGTAAATAATAATTACTCTGCAGGAGTAACTCTTATAATTTCCTGGGAAGACCAGTTTGAGATACGGCTCCCCGGGATCCTTGGACGTATCCAGCTCTCCAGGTTGCGCTCATCTTCCGACTCATCTTCCAAGTTGTTCACTGCATCCGGGGTGAGCATTCCCCCGCTGACAAAGTTGGGCTTCTTGGCAGCCTCTGATTGATCTTGTTGAGTTGGTTTGTAACCCAACCCAAATCTGTCCTCCTTCTTCTCCACAGGCAACAGCTTGCCCCAGCCTTGGGCAGTACCCTCTTCAACAACCTTCCTGGCTTGTTGATAAGATGTCATGGAGGTTCCCAGTACAGTAGATGCCTCATTAATGTTCAGGGCCTTAAACCCCTGGCTCATGGTTTCATGGATTTCTCCATCCATCTCAATATACTTGTATGTAGCCAGATGGCTAACAAAGATGTCCTCTTCCCCACAGATGGTGATGATTTGGCCTTCCCACTCGAATTTCAACTTCTGGTGAAGGGTAGACGTAACAGCGCCAGCGGCATGGATCCAAGGTCTACCCAACAAACAGCTGTAGGCCGGCTGAATGTCCATCACATAGAAGGTAATCTTAAAAGTATGCAGGCCAATCATCACAGGCAGATCAATCTCCCCTAGCACTGATCTTTTAGAGCCATCAAATGCTCTTACCACTAAATTACTTGGACGCAGTGCCAAGCCATCATACTCCAGTTTCACCAAGGCTTTCTTTGGTAAAACATTGAGTGAAGACCCAGTGTCCACCAACACATGAGATAGAACATCACCTTTGCATTCTAGAGTGATGTGTAAAGCCTTGTTGTGGTTACGTCCCTCAGTTGTTAAGTCAGCATTGGTAAAGCCCAGTCCATGACTGGTATTGACATTTGCTACCACGGTTTCTAGCTGATTAACAGTGATCTCCTCTGGCACGTATGCTGCGTGCAGGACTTTCAGTAATGCATTCCGGTGAGCTTCAGAACACATCAACAGGGATAATATGGAGATCTTTGAGGGAGTTTGGTGAAGCTGATCCACCACCTTGTAATCACTTCTCTTTATAATTCTCATGAACTCATCTACATCTTTCTCAAAAGATGTCTTCTGAGTTTCTTTGATAATTGGTTCTTCGGGTATCACACTCTTCCCCTTTGCTTTTGCAGCAGCTTCTGCTTCGGCGTTAGGTCTTTGCAATTGTGAGGCAAAAAGGCGTCCGCTTCTGGTGAAGCCTCCGCCTCCCCAACATTATCAATCTGTGGAGAAGAAGTTGAAGAGTCCAAGGTGATTTTCTCCCCGTTGCAGTAGAGGTCAGAGCCATAATGCCAAGGTATGGCATTACTGCTTTCATATGGAATGGGTCCAGGCACCGTGATAGTAACTGGACTGACTGCTGCAGAGGAGGGTACTGAAATGGTGTGCGGATCGTAGTAAATGGTGACTGGTGACCTGGCAGGGGGTGCCACGGTTTGTTGTCGAAAGTTGTTGTTTGGAGGAACATTTGATGGATCATAGTAGATGGTGACTGCTGAGATATCTTCATTAATTTCTGCTGGTGTTGTAGAAGATTCTGCTGAATAAATGGGCGCTGATGTTGTTGAAGAGATGGTTGTTGACATCCGATTTGTTGAAGTGATGGACGGAGCCATTGTTGATGATATTGATGAATTGGTCAGAATGATTGTTGTTGCAGTTTTAGAAGAGTCAGGAATTGTTGTCAAAGGGATTGCTGGATTTGTAGGCGCCGTTGTTGTGATCTGGAGTACACCACTTTTGATAAGACCATCTATGCCGCTTCTCAAGTCATCACACCCGTTGACCGAAATGTTGCAATAACCACAACCAAGCTCACACCCGGGGAACATCTGGCACTCTAGGAGCTGAGCTTTAATCTCGACCAGAGGTGTCCGAATATGTCCAACACTGGTGATTAAGAAATATGGCTTGTCTTCTTCAATGGCATTAATTCTTGGCCCTCCATGATTGGGTATGGGATTCTTGGTGACATTTGGAGGGGGTGCAAAGTTGAGGGCTTTGGAATCCACCAAATCTTGTACCTTCATTTGTAAAGCCCTGCATTTCTCAGTATTGTGGCCAGGTGCATTGGAGTGGAAAGCACATCTGGCGTTGGCATCATAATTTCTTGGCAGATTAGAAGGATCTGGTGGTGCCAATGTCCTTAATTCAACCAAGTTGAGTTTCAGGAGTTGTGGCAATAAGGCAGCATAGGGCATGGGGATAAGATCAATCACCCTATTTGCCTGTGACGGTCTTTGCTGAAAAGGTCTCTGTTTATTGTTGTTGTTGTTGTTGTAGGTCCTTGGTGGCGGATACTGAACTTGCTGCTGATAATGTGGTTGTTGTTGTGGTTGATATGTTGGTTGCTGAAGAATCGGAGCTGGAATAGTGACAGCTGCTACTAATCTGTGGACATACTGAGGTCTGCCCCTGCCGGCAAGAATGGCATTTGTCTCACTGGTTCTTCTAGGTCCCACAAAGGGCTTCCTGGGATTACTGGATGAGCTTGCACCATTATCAGAAATCTTACCCATCTTTAAAAGGCTTTCAATCCTTTCTCCAGCTATGACTACGTCAGTGAAGCTGGTGGAAGAAAAGGCGGCTAGCCTATCAATATATGTCCCTTGCAGAGTATTCATAAACATGTTGGCCATCACAGTAAACTGCTCTTCTTGGGGGTCTTCTTGTAAGATCCTTCCTCCAATAGTATTTCCTTGCACATTACCCGGGATGTTGACTTCCGGATGTAGATGAGGCCCATATACTGGTGGATTAACATGAGGCTGACCCCTTTCATTGTTACTTGTTCCTCCAGTTCCCAGAGGAGGTTCTTCCGGGGTTTGTCTTTCTACCAATGCCCTCAACCTTTCTTGACTTTGAGCCAAGCCATTCATTACCTCCATGAATTGGGTCATTTGGTTTCTCATTTCCAGCCTTTCATTAGCCATCTGAGTTCTGACCTCTGTCAGATCTTGCTGTACTTGATCCATTTGGATACCAGGAAGGTTGTTGCGAGTAGGATACCTGTGTGGACGGTTGAGAGGGAACACCCGTCGACGAGCAATAATTCCTGAACCACAACAGAGTTAGAAGCAAAATAAAGTAATGACAAAACCTACAAAACAAAACAAGAGTCAGTATGCAATGCAGTATGCTTATTTGGTTTCCAAGGTATCCGGCTTGGCTCTTGGTTTTGACCTTTCCAGACCCTGAGGAATATACTTTGATGTTGCTTGAGAGAAAGAAAACTTAGTGAAACAAACTGACAAATACATTACAAATAGTGAATAATACATAGTCTGTTTTTACAACATATGCCCCTGAAGGGTCAAAATACAACACAAAAAGAAAAGTACATGAAATGGAAGTAACAACAAGCAAAGAAGTCAAACACCTAAGCCAAACTCATCCTCCTTGACCTCCTTCAAAAGTGCTTCAGTTACAGGACCAGCCGGATGCTCTGTGATGTTCCTGATAAGAAGGTTCCTGGTGGCAACAGCAGTGGTCAGCTTCTTGTGCCTGTCTTGGTCTTTTGACCTCTTCACACCAGCCTTAAGCTTCAATTCTGAAATTTCCTTCTGGGCTGCCAGCAAAGCCTCCTGTTGCTTCTTTTCATTAGCCTCCAACTGCTCAATCCTAGCTTGAGTCCTCTTATCTTCTTGAGTGTGAGCTTCAGTGATCCTGACCCACCTAGCTTGACTTTCCTCTAGATAGAGATCAGTCCTAGCCTTCTGAAACTGGGCCTCTTTACAGGCATTCTTCAATATTTGCTCTCCAGCTCTTGATTTCTTGATGTAGTCTTCTGCTTTTCCAATCTTGGCCAAATGTTCTACCTTAAGCTTCTCCAACCTCTCAATGTCTAGACGACCATCACTCCTCTCCCAGAGGGTCTTCTTCAGAGCTTGAGACAGATTCTCATTCCTTTCCTTCAGCTTCTCAAATTCTTCCAGGCTGACAGTAGCTGGAGGTGGTACTGTGGATGGTCCAGGTGCATCCTCAATGGTGAAGGGCATCCCAGAAGTCTGAGCTCTAGCATGAGACCATTCATAATACTGAGCTGAAGCCACATTATTGCATCTCCCAAGAATGGCCATCCCTTTGGTCTGGATGTTGTCCCAAGCCCAGGATGCTTGTCTGACAACAGCTAGATTAGGCTTTATCTCACAATACAGGGTTTCAGCCAAGTCTTGCACTTTAGGAGGGTGAACCAAAGCATAGCCCAATTGTCTCTTAAACAGCAAAGGATTGTAGTTGATGCAACCCTTCACTCCTACTAGAGGTACATTGGGGTACTGCCCACAGCTAGTTATTATGTCCCTGCCTTTGCTGCTCTGGGTACACCATCTGATGTCATCTGAAGTCAAAGCATTAAGTCTTTTAGCCCAATTCTTCTGTTGGTGAGGATTCAGGAAGGCATCAGTCCTGGGTAAGTGTTTAAGCAGCCAAGTGTGAAATAGAGGAGCACAACATCTCACCAACTTTCCTCTTTGCTTCTCATTTCTTTGGTGAACAGAATAATAGAAATCCCCCAGCAATGTGGGTACTGGGTTCCTCAAAAGGAAAAGATGAATGGCATTCTTGCTGATAAACTTGGGCTCATCTGAAAAAAGTATAACCCCATATATACTGAGTGCTAACAATGCACAAACTTCCTTCCATTTTCCCAAGGAGGCCTTCAGGATAGCCTGAGAAGTCAAGAAATCTAAGTGCAAACCAGGGATCCCAGCCTTTGTGGTCATGTTCTGCTCAATCACAATAGGTTCCAGGTGCAGTGCTTTTGCCACTTCTCCATTGCTGGGAGAAGCCATTTCTGGGTTGAAGGGGACTCCACCCCTGACAGGTACTCCAATCAATGATGAGAACTCCTCCAGCAGAGGCCCTAACTGAAAGTTCTGGAAAGTGAAGCATCTCAAAGGAGGGTCATAAAACTGTAGGCAAGTGTGGATCAAACTCCTCAGAGAAGGGTCCAGGTCCATAACCATATCAAGGATGCCTCCATAATGCTCTCTGAATAATGGGATGTGGTCTGGAGTGATAAGTGCCTGGACCTGCCTGATGCCAGCCAGCACAGGCTCAAAGAAATGGTATGAAATGTTGCTCTTCTTGGGTGCCATGACTGCTGATGAAGAGCTGAAAACAGATGCTGATGATGAAGACTGATACTGGAGATGAGCCACTGATAGGCTGAGGATGATGATGGAGGTAGCTGAAGCAGGCAACTGATGAAGATAGCTGAAGCAGATAGCTGATGAAACAGAGGTCTAAGCAGATGAAAGGGTCAAAACCAAGCCAGAGGTAATGTGGATACCCTGAAAAACAAATAAACAAATGTTAAATGATGCAAATGATGAGTATGCAAATGATATGCAAGGATTTGTGATCAAGCTGGATCTGATTATCTGTTTTGATATAAAAGGCCCATGTATGCTTTAAGAAGTCCAGATGGAGGTTCAGAAGTCCAGTAACCAAGGTGGGGGACTCAAATAAAGAGTCACATGTCCAGGGTTAAATCACAAGAACTGTCCAAAGTGAAGCATTCTTAAACAAAACAAGTATCAGGGTATGATGTGGCCAAGGGTTCCTGCAAACCTGTAAATAGCCCAACCCCCTCACAGGTAGTGTTCTAAAACAAGGATCCTCAGACTTGGATCAGTTATGAGAAGTGTAAACACTTCTAACCCGGAGGTACAATGTTTACAATAATCATAAAAGATCCTCCTCTACTTCACCTCAGTTTCTGAAGGTCATAATAAAGGTCATCCAGACTTAGCAGGCTTCCCAGATAGCCCTAGCACTACAGGAAATCTGTAGCACAGAGTTCTCAAGAAGAAACCCACATCTGAACTGTGTTTCATATTCCCGCACCAGACCGAAATGGAATGGGAAAGAACATGAACCACTCTAGCCTAGGTGTCCCTCAGGTCCCAGGTATAGGACCTTAAACTCTCAATAGAGCCCCACCCACCAAAACAAAAACCAGATCCAGCCAGATAACAATATGACAGTATGATGTATATAAATCTATAAAGAAAATAATAAAATAACTGTACATAAAGCAGTAAATAAAGCAAATATACAAACAAAATTAGCACATAACACCCCAGTAAACACAAATCAAACAAGCGCTAGGAGGAACCCACAAAAAGAACCAGAAGCCCTGGTTACAGTATAAGGGTTCCCAGCAGAGTCACCAAGCTGTCGCTCCCACCAAATGACACCTAAGGTCAGAAGGGGTACAGACGCGAACGGTCGGCGAAAGGAGAAAGGAATGAATAGAGTCTCCAGCTAGGCATTTTTATCCCGAAGGAAAGGTAATGCTGCATAAACCTAGGAAAAGATATGGATAAGACGGTTGCGAACCAGAGAGAATGAGAAAGGGGGTTGGTTACAACCTGGGAAGGTATTAGCACCCAGATTGTCCTCCGTACTCGACGGGATCCACGCTTAAAAAGATTTGTGTTTTAAAGGGGTAGTGTCAGTGCTATCTGTGTATCAAAGCTGGAAAGAATGCAAGTATCAGTGTAAAAGAAAAGTGAAGTGTATAAGAGAAGTGTCAGCGTAAGAACAAGGATGAAATGCTCATGACCATGAGGCTCAAAGAATAAGGTTAGAAAGAGGGGGAATATACAGAGACTTTTGTTCGATAACTGTTAAGTTATGCCTACGTATCCTCTCGTGCAATAAGGAAGTCAGAACACCGTAGTTCGACTCAAAGAGACTGAAAAATAAATTGACTTGTGAACTTCTTACTTGTCTATGCTCAAGTGTATGACCTGTCTGGCTCAGGTGCAAACTGTCTTACATTAGACGGAAGAAGCAAGTTCTCGGTTAAGAGTGAATGAGATGAAAAAAGAATCCCGGAGGAGACGATTATTGTTTGTTTTTGTGTTTTCAATCTTTTATTGTTTTTGGATTTGTCATAAGAAAATGAGCTTAAGCCTAAACCAATGGGTTAGTAAACTCATCACATCCTCCCTCTGATTAGGGGTAATGAGAATACCTTAAGTATAAAGTAAGCACCTCACACTTAATCACCATGATGTAGGATTAAGATCATTAACCTACTTGTGATTATTTAGATGTTTTTGGAGTTTTTGTTTAGTGTTAAGTAATGAGTTTAAGCCATAATCAAGGATTTAATGGACTCATTACACTATCCTAATAGAAGGATAATAGATGAGAACATTTAAGCTGAGGAAAGCTCCTCAACTTAATCCATGGTTAGGGATTAACCTCATGACACAACAAAGCCTTTATTAAGTGGATTTTAGTTAATGATAAGATAAATAAGTGATTTTTATGGTTTGCAAAACAACTTGAGGGGGACTTGTCCATTAACACTAGGGTTAGTCCTTCTTAACCAATTAAGGAAGAATTAGAACCCTAATGCAAGGCCCAAGTTACAAGCTTGATGTCTTGATGATTATTAAGTGGATTAATTAAAGGATTTAAACACATTAAGGGTTTAACACTTAGGATTAAAGTTATACACTCAATCCTAATAGAAGGATGCAGGCATAAACTTAATCACAAAGCCTTAAAGCCTTTAGGGTTTAGTCCCTGATTATGAGATGAGAAGAGAAGACTCAAAGATGACACAAAGGTAAAAGCTAAATCGGGGACTAATCAAAACCTAATTATTATCATGCTTGGAGGTCCTAGGGTTTATAAGGCTTAAGAGAGAAAGATCTTCAAAGAACCACCAAGGAGAGGAGCAGATGAAAGGAGGAAGAAGCAAAGAGAAGCAAGACAACTTGCTCCACTTAAGAAGACAAGTTGCTTGAAGAAAGAAGGTAAGAGATGAACATGAATGAGCAAGCCCACTCCAATACACATACAAAAATGCAGCAAAGGAAGTATGAAAGAGATGAAAAGAGATTATAAGAAGTGAAGGAAAATTCACTTCTCAAACAACTTACCACCTGAAATGTTAGCATAAGAAATGAAATGCAATGCAAATGAAATGGAATGCAATGAGGGAAACCAAAACCAGGAGCATAAACATGATGTCAATGATGCTAAGAGATGATACAATCATAAGGCAGGGCATGGGAATGATCAAACAAGCATATGGATGCAAAAGAGGCATGCTTTGAACCATGAAAGTTCATGAAAAGTTATGAAATGTAATAGGCATAAAACATAGCAAATGAAAGATGAAATTATCAAACATGATTATAATATGTCCTAAGATGTATTATGAATCAAATGAATGCACAAAATGTCATGGAAAGTCATGGTATGCAAGCAAATGAGAAATGGATGCAAAGGAAGGCATAAATTAGGGTTACATGCATCACACAAAGCAAAAATCCAAAACCAGAAGCAAATGACATGATAAAAATTTGAAAATGCAATCAAAGACACCCTAAACCTATACAAGCTCACTGCCCAAAGGAGAGGATCCAATTCTTAACCTATTGAAAGTTATGAATTTCCTAAGATTTCTAGGGTTTTAAGGTACTTTGTCAAGAAAACTGCAAAACAAATTGAAAATGCAAGATCAATTCAAATCAAATTTACCCTAACAACTACATGCTATGAGTAGTGCATTCAAGAAGAATCATCATTCAACTCTCAAAGGTTAGGCAGAAAGAAAATTTTGAAGTTTGACATAAAATATTGCCTTGAAATGAAATTAAATCCAATGAAAATGATCAAAAGGCATCAAGAACAAAAAAGAAATTTGGTTTGAGAGTTGGAAAATGTTTCTAAATGTTTCTAAATGCTATGTGAATTTTTTTGTGATTTTTAAATACCTAAATGTATTTTTAATTAATTAATTTTCATTAATTAATTAAAAATAAACATTTAAATGATTTAAAAATGATTTTTAATGCAAAAAATAAAAATAAAAATATTTTTGTGTTTTAAAAATTAATGAAAGCTTTGACAAAAAATTTCATAATTTTTAAAGGTGTTTTACTATTTTTAATAAAATGTGAAAGATAAATCAAATTAAATGCAATAAAAAATAAAATAAATGGAAGTATGCAGAGGGAATGACCAAGATTGATTCTGGGGAAAGGGGAGTTGACTGCACGCCAGATCTTGTGGCTGGAATTCAAACTGGGCCAATTAAATTAAACTGGATTAATTAAATTAATTAAGTGAGATTAGGGTTTTAATGAAAGATCCAGGCCATCAAAACGCGCGGGAGTCAAACTTAGTCAACCAGATCTAAGGTCCACATTTAAACTAAACCCTAAACGTAATTAAAGCCCTAATGACTTTCAGGTGGCCGGAGAAGACCTCCGGTCATCTTCTCCGGCCAGACCCTCACCTGAAAGTTGCTAACTCACTCCCTAGGTCACTAAAACTTGATTTCTCTGCCCAGAATCCATCCCCACACATCATATAACAAGAATCAACAAACAAAACAAATTTATTTTTCGTATCAAAGCTGAATCGAATCAAAAGGTTTCTAGGTCAAAAAATTTCAGAAGCCTCATACATACTCAATACTTAACCATTTGCGAAACTAAACACATCAGCATGATCAGCACATCACATAGATTCATTTAAGAACTTAAAAATACATTTATGGAAAAAAAAGTTCTTGAGCTCACCTGAAATGGAGCTTTCGATCCAGGAGCTTTCTGCTTGCTTCTTTGCTTCAAAATGGCTTCAATGATCCTCCTGATGAAGCTTTGAAGCTTGGTTGAAGTTTAAAATGGTTGGTTTGTGAGTTTGATGAAGTTCTGTTCAGTGAAGGAGAGAAATCGTGTTTTGATTTCAGGGAGTTTCAGGGCAAGGTGAAGGGTCAGGGATGATCAGTGAGACATGCTGAGATGTTCTATGGAGTTTGTTTTTATGTTTGATGCTTGTGTGATGTGTTTCGAATGAAAATGCATAAGAGGGCAAAGCTTGGAGCTATGGCTTGGAGAGTGTTTCAGGCTTGTGTGTCTCGTGTGTTATGTTGTGTTTGGTCCACTTATCACAACTAGAGAGGTCAGAGGAGTTGGTGTGGCACAGGCTGATTGGTATGGGGTTTTTGCAAAAAAGTCAAGCTTTGTGTAAGAGAGGTATGGGTCAATAGTAGGCCAAGGACAATAGGGGTGTCCTGTGCAGCAAGGAATGAGGAGGACCATTGAATCAGGTTTGAAGCCAATTAGCAAGTGGATTAGGGTTTGTATGACATTTTGCAACTTTGTCCAACTTTGGCCCTTTTGGAAATTCTTCAAATTTAAGGCATGAAATGGGATGATTCAAAGCACCATTATGATCTTTAGAGGTCCACTTGACATGTTGTGAAGAGTTTGTGCACATTTGAAGTCTTTAGAATGCTTGATCATACCATATTGCAAAATGCCTCTTTGGTGGAAAACTTGAAATTATGTGATTTTTCCCAACTTTGACAAGCCATAACTTTTGATCCAAAATGAATTAGAATGAGTTCTTGTACTTTTTGAAAAGGGAATGATCCATTCTACAACTTTCATGACCAAAGTTTTCCCATTTGAGGCATTTTTGAATCAAAAAGCAAGGGTTGAAAAAGTTTCCCAAAATGGCAAATTTCCATTACAAGTCATTTTCCCAAAAAGGCAACTTTGCAAATGGCTTGAAATCCTTCAATTTTGTGAACTTCTAACATCTTATATGATCAAATAAAGACCATAAACATTCAAAATGATGGAGAACACCCTTTGGTTGGGTCATTGGGGGCCTCAGATGCCCTGATTTTACACTGACTTGCCCAAGAAGTCATCTCTTGATCAGATGCCCTCCCCATTGAATTTCTTCATGAAAATTGATATGCATGATCCTTATACCATATAGAGACCAATAGAAACAAGAATGAACACAAAATTTGGAGTTATGGCCCTTGAAACCAAAACCCTAATTCTAGGTCATCTGTGCAGTTAAACCTGGCTCTGCTTCCATGCCTTTCTCAGTTCTTGTGATTCTTTGACTTCCTTGACTTTGTGAGGATATGATATAATGCTTGAACATACATGGACCCCTTTGAAGTGATTGATGACCTTTGGAGTGGCTCAAATGGCTCTTGGATTTCTCAGATCACAAACCCTAGATGCATATGACTTTGAACCAATGCAGTAAATAAAAAATGTAGTATGAGATGCTATGATTGAACTTATGCATATGAAAAGATCACAAGCCATGGTGTGAATGGGTGAGGGCAAATTTGGGGTGTTTAAACAGGGGTTTGAGGCCCTGAACATTAATGAAGCATCTGTTGTACTGGGAACCTCCATAACGTCATATCAGCAAGCCCGGAAGGTTGTTGAAGAGGGTACCGCCCAAGGCTGGGGCAAGTTGCTGCCCGTGGAGAAGAAAGAAGACCGATTTGGGTTGGGTTACAGACCAGCTCAACAAGATCAATCAGAGGCTGCCAAGAAGCCCAATTTAGTCAGCGGGGGAATGCTCACCCCGGATGCTGTGAACAACTTGGAAGACGAGGAGGAAAGCGACCGCAACCTGGAGAGCTGGATACGTCCAAGGATCCCGGGGAGCCAAGTCCTTAACTGGTCTTCCCAGGAAATTATAAGGGTTACTCCTGCAGAGTAATTATTATTTCCTGTATTTTTAAGCATGCATCAAGTCTTGCATCTTGCCCAAGATGACAAGACTCATTTTGTAATCGGGCCATCTTGTAATTTTGTGCAAATGGATTAATCAATGAACATCGGACATCTTTTGCAAATGAGTCTTTTTCTTTTACCGCTCACTGTTTTTCATTTTTTCTTTTTGTATAAAAAATAAAATGGCAATGTTTTCCAAAATGATAACTTCACTTCACTTTTTTAATAAGATAAAAATGATCACTAAAATGAACCAATTTAAACCCTTGCAGAAAGTGCCTTCCAGATCGCACCTACAACAACACTGCTATGACTCCGTTTGACTTTGACAATCCAATCAATCAAGCTGATGAAGGGGTTGAAGAAGATTATGAGCTACCTGAAGAGCTAGCCAGGTTGTTAAGGCAAGAGGAGAAGGTTATCACTCCTCATCAGGAGGAGATTGAAACGGTTAATCTTGGTACGGAAGAAGACGTAAAAGAAGTTGAGATCGGGGCCTGCCTACAAGATTCAGTAAAAGAGCAACTGATTGATATGCTTCGGGAGTATGTGGATGTTTTCGCTTGGTCTTATCAAGATATGCCAGGGTTGGACACCGACATTGTCATGCACAAGCTGCCTTTGAAAGAAGACTGCCCGCCGGTAAAACAGAAGTTGCGCCGTACTCGCCCAGATATGGCAATGAAGATAAAAGAAGAGGTACAAAAGCAGTGGGACGCCGGTTTCCTTGCTGTAACTAGCTATCCTCCGTGGGTCGCTAATATTGTGCCTGTGCCTAAGAAAGACGGCAAGGTGAGGATGTGTGTGGACTACCGGGATCTGAACAGAGCCAGCCCGAAAGATGATTTCCCTTTACCTCACATTGATGTATTGGTTGATAATACGGCTCAGTTCTCGGTATTCTCCTTCATGGACGGATTTTCAGGATACAATCAGATCAAGATGTCACCTGAAGACATGGATAAGACAACTTTCATCACACCCTGGGGCACATTCTGTTATAAGGTGATGCCATTCGGATTGAAGAATGCTGGTGCCACTTATCAACGGGCTATGGTAACATTATTCCATGACATGATCCATAAAGAAATTGAATGTTATGTGGATGATATGATTGCTAAGTCCCTCACAGAAGAAGACCACCTGGTGAATCTGTTGAAGTTATTCAAGCGTCTAAGGAAGTACCAACTGAAGCTAAACCCCAACAAATGCACATTCGGGGTACGATCCGGTAAGCTGCTGGGATTTATTGTGAGTGAGAAAGGGATTGAAGTTGACCCTGATAAAGTCAAAGCCATTCAAGAAATGCCTGCACCGAAGTCAGAAAAAGAAGTTCGGGGGTTTTTAGGTAGATTGAACTACATTTCAAGGTTCATATCTCACCTTACAGCAACCTGTGAACCCTTGTTCAAGCTGTTAAGAAAAGAACAAACGGTCAGGTGGAATGAATACTGCCAAAGGGCTTTTGACAAAATCAAGGAGTACTTACAAGAGCCTCCAATCCTTATGCCTCCAGTTGAAGGAATACCTCTAATCATGTACTTGACAGTATTAGAAGAGTCAATGGGGTGTGTGCTGGGCCAGCATGACGAGTCTGGTCGAAAAGAGTATGCAATATACTACCTAAGCAAAAAGTTTACCGACTGTGAACAACGTTATTCACTTCTCGAGAAAACTTGCTGTGATTTAGTGTGGGCTGCTTGCCGACTGAGACAATATATGTTGACCCACGCTACTTTATTGATCTCAAAGATGGATCCAGTTAAGTACATTTTTGAGAAGCCAGCACTTACCGGACGGGTTGCAAGATGGAAAATGATCCTCACAGAATATGACATTCAGTACACATCTCAAAAAGCCATCAAGGGCAGTGTATTGTCTAAATATCTCGCTGAGCAACCCATTGATGATTACCAGCCTATGAGATTTGACTTCCCTGATGAGGACATCATGTTCATAAAAGCAAAAGATCACGAAGATCCGGTTCACACTGAAGGGCCTGACCCGGAAGAAGAATGGACTATGATGTTTGATGGGTCTGCTAATATGAACGGTTGTGGTGTTGGTGCAGTACTCATTACACCTAAGGGAGTTCACATGCCTTTCTCGGAAAAGCTCACCTTCAATTGCACTAACAACGAAGCTGAATACGAAGCCTGCATTATGGGTCTTGAGGAAGCCATTGACCTCAGGATCAAGACTTTGACTGTGTTCGGAGATTCAGCTCTGGTAGTTAATCAAACCAACGGCAAATGGTACACCCACCAGGATCATCTGATACCTTACCGGGATTATACAAGAAGGTTATTGACTTTCTTCACAACGGTCAAGCTTGAGTATATCCCCCGAGACGAGAATCAGTTTGCAGATGCTCTGGCTACCATTTCATCCATGATCAAAGTTCAAGCTGCCAACTTTGTGCCTCGGATTTCAGTGTCCAGACTTGACAGACCAACATATGTATTTACGGCAGATGTTGTTAAAGATGATAAGCCTTGGTTCCATGACATTAAGTGCTTCTTGGAGGATCAAACATACCCACCTGGGGCATCTTCCAATGATAAGAAGACATTAAGAAGGCTAGCTGGTAGTTTCTTCCTGAATACTGACGGTTCCCTGTACAAGAGAAACTTTGATATGGTACTTCTTAGATGCGTTGATAAGACAGAAGCAGGCTTGTTAATGCACGAAGTGCACGAAGGATCCTTTGGTACCCATGCAGGAGGGCATGCAATGGCTAAAAAGTTGTTGAGATCGGGCTATTACTGGATCACAATGGATGCAGACTGTTGTGCCTACGCCAGGAAATGTCATAAATGCCAGATCTATGCGGATAAAGTGCATGTGCCTCCCAGTCCTCTGAATATGATGTCTTCACCCTGGCCCTTTGCCATGTGGGGCATTGATATGATTGGCAAGATTGAACCGACTGCTTCAAATGGCCATAGATTCATCCGGGTTGCCATTGACTATTTCACCAAGTGGGTTGAAGCAGCGTCTTATGCCAATGTTACCAGGCAAGTGGTAGCCCGATTTCTGAAAAGAGACATCATCTGTCGGTATGGAGTGCCCGAACGAATCATTACTGATAATGGTTCCAACTTGAACAACAAAATGATGGCAGAACTATGCCGGGACTTCAAGATCCAACACCACAATTCTTCTCCTTATAGGCCAAAGATGAATGGCGCTGTAGAAGCGGCTAATAAGAATATCAAGAAAATTGTACAGAAGATGGTGGTCACCTACAAAGACTGACATGAAATGCTACCATTTGCCTTGCATGGGTACCGTACGTCAATCAGAACATCCACTGGGGCAACACCGCATCAGCTTGTGTATGGTATGGAGGCAGTCCTACCTGTTGAAGTTGAATTACCCTCCCTGCGGGTACTGATGGATGTTAAGCTGAACGAAGCAGAATGGGTCAAGTCCCGATACGAACAACTGAATCTGATCGAAGAGAAGAGACTGGCTGCAATCTGTCATGGGCAGCTTTATCAGAAAAGAATGAAGAAAGCCTTCGATCAGAAAGTCAGGCTCCGAGAGTACCAAGTAGGAGATCTTGTGCTGAAAAGACTCCTCCCTCCTCATACAGACCACGGGGGCAAGTGGACTCCGAACTATGAAGGGCCATTCATAGTAAAGAAAGTTTTCTCCGGTGGAACACTGATGCTCAGTACTATGGATGGCGAAGACTTCATGTCCCCTGTGAATTCAGATGCAGTTAAAAAATACTTCGCATAAAAATGACCCGCTGGACGTAAAAACAGAATGTAAGTCCAGGCAAAAATAGGGCATCCCGGCGAGTCAAAAACAGAATAAAAGACTCGGGCAAAAATAAGGGAAAATAAATAAAAAATGTACACCCGCTGAGTTGAAAAGCCGCATTGGATAACTCAGGCAAAAATGGGTATCCCGGTGGATTGAAAACCTGAAAGGGAGATCCACGCAAAATAAGGGGATAAGCGAACAACTGCATTCTGAATTCGTCTGTATCACTTACAACGCGGCAAGCTTCGAAAGGTTCGAGCGTCGGTTAGAATCAGCCTTCTTCAGAAAGCAAGGTGAGAAGAACGTCAAAAGTCATATGAGTCATAGCAAAAGGAAGCTCCTTGAAGCGTCATCAACATTGCCAGCATCTTTTGTTTCTCAATTTGTAACGATTTCCTCATTTCAGGGGATCCGTTTCTTTGACTGTACTTGCCAATTCAGGGCACTCGATTTAATAAAATCAGATTTTCAGTCATATTTCGTCCCGTACTTTTTTATTTGCAAGATGTATGATGTCATTAATATATTGATTGCATAAATATAGATGCGTCTTTCTTAAAACTACGTGCTTACAGGAAATATACTTACTCCCGGGAGTGTTTAAACTCCTATGATGGAATCCAGTAAGGGATACCTCGGGGTACTTGTGCGTTTCTTTGTCTTTACAGGATTGTAGGTATCCAAAACGCAACATGGGGCATGAAAGCTTCTCCCCAGCAGGCTGCCAAATCATTGTTTCCTCATCACACCTTCCAAACATCACCAGAAACGCTTTCTCCCCATTGGAGTTGCCAGACATCACTTCTCCAACATTTCCTTCAAGGGGCAGCACCTGAAGGTTTTCACATCCCCAGCTGAGTTGTCGAGTATCATCCTCATCAGGATTCCCACAGAAATCTCTAGGAAGATCTTTCAGTGGTCTCTATCCTCCCCCAGCCAAGTGCTAGACAGGGAACTATCTCCCCACAGAGTTTCAGCCTCTATCCAGAAGAGCAACGCCTGAGGATCTCACAACAGAGTAAAGAAAGCTTCCACAAACTCCGCTGGGTCCCTCATTACTAAGATAGGCCTATCAGTGATCTATTTCACCATGCAGAGTCATATATGTCAGATCTACCAATGATCTCATCCCCAGCTGGGATATCCACTTCAAACAGATCAGCCAGATCTCCACAGCAACGGGATCCGAATCCCGGATTGGTATCTTTGCATAATCATAGCATTCACATCATATTTTCTCCACAGAGCGTAGCATTCCGTCTAGTATGGAGCATTACGGCAAAAATCAAACATATGGCATAATCATAAGCCATGTTCTGGATCGAACACTTGTAAATACTGACAATCCATCAACAATATACAGAATACTTCCCAGTTCCCCACCAGAGAGCCAAGGCATTTACTTGCACACTTACAAATACAGATACACACTCCTTTTGGCACTCGTCCGTGTCATCATTCCCTAGTAAATTGCCCGAGTAAACAGATGCTTATACAGTACAGATACTTCTTGACACCCATCCGTGTCATATCCCCAGCAGAAAGCCAAAGCGTCCCCTTTGCACTCACAACACAGATACATATATATACAACTTCCTTGACACTCGTCCGTGTCACCTTTCCCAGCTTAGTTGCCCAAACACTTTGTGAACCGTATACTTGTTTATAATACACTTTTTCGACATACGTCCGTGTCGCACATCCCCCCAGCAAGTTAAACACTCGTCTGTGTCTTACTCATACTTGTTACTCACACTTTTCACTCGTACAGATACTCGTCCGTATCTTGTATATACCACTTAAATCCCCTCAGATCCGACACTCGTCCGTGTTCTTTGTTAACCAGTTGGTACTCGTCAGTATCATCATCTCTGAACATGTGTCAAGCGTTTGTTTCTACCGATACTCGTCCGTATCATAGTCTTAAGGATGCTCACCCGCATCTTTAATCTATACACCGCATCAAACACTTATGGCCTCTTAAATTTAGACACTCGTATGTGTCTACCCTTCCCCAGAAGAGTCCCCAACAAATCTGGTTGAACTATTTCCTTTCATCTGACATTCGTCCTATGTCATGATACCTTTTCGGCAGCCGTACCCTGCCAGGTGATCGTCCTTCACCTCTTTTTTTGATGATCGTCCTTCATTACCCCCAGTGGAGTCTCTATTTATTAGAACCCCTTCCTATCCGACATTCGTCCTATGTCGTGATTTTTTTTAGCAGCCGTCCCCTGCTAGGTGATCGTCCTTCACCTCCTAATGATCGTCCTTCATCATTTTATCCGATGGCCATCCCCATCGTTGATCTTGTTATCTGACATTCGTCCTATGTCATGATAAACCCCGAGAGCAGCCGTACCCTGCTAGGTGATCATCCTTCACCTCTTGATGATCGTCCTTCATCATGCTTAGCCGATGGCCGTCCCCATCGTCGACCTTTTCATCCGACATTCGTCCTATGTCGTGATACTTTCGGCAGCCGTACCCTGCCAGGTGATCGTCCTTCACCTTAGATGACTGTCCCTCATCTTATCCCCAACAGAGCAGCCGTACCTTGCCAGGTGATCGTCCTTCACCTTTGATGACCGTACCTCATCATTTATTTCATTTATGCTTTAAGCTTGATGGTTGTCCCCATCATTTACCCATAATCCCCAGAGAGTCTTATAGATTTACTTGATGGCCGTCCCCATCATAATCTCTTATATCCCCAGCTTGTCGGCCGTCCCCGTCATTGCTTTACTTCCCGCATCTTCCCCAGCATGTCGGTCGTCCCCGTCATTGCTCCATCCCCAGCAGTCGTCCTCTGCTCAATGGTCATCCTCCGTCACTCGCACTTTATAAACATACTTTACCTTCCTTTTACAATCTATATCCCTTTTCTTCTTCATTCAGTGAGTGCAAATTTTGGACTGTCTTTGGTATTCAACCACAAGTTATCTTGTTTGCCTGTTAAGCCGTTGCTTACATCCTGCACAGCTAACTCATGCTTGAATAGGGGCAGCTGTAAACACCCCAAATTTGCCCTCACTCATTTCACCATGGCTTGTGATCTTTTCATGTGCATAAGTTCAATCATATCACCTCATATTGCATTTTTGCTTCACTGCATTGGTTCAAAGTCATCTGCATCTAGGGTTTGTGATCTGAGCCATCCCAGGGCCATTTGAGCCACTCCAAAGGTCTTCAATCACTTAAAAGGGGTACATGTATGTTAAAGCATCATATTATATCCTCACAAAGTCAAGAAAGTCAAATAATCACAAGAACTGAGAAAGGCATGGAAGCAGAGCCAGGTTTAATTGCACAGATGACATGAAATTAGGGTTTTGGTTTCAGAGGCCATAACTCCAAATTTTTTGGTCATTCTTGTTTCTATTTGTCTCTATAGGTTATGAGGATCATGCATATCAAGTTTCATGAAGAAATTCAATGGGGAAGGCATCTGATCAAGGGATGACTTCTTGAGCAAGTCAGTGCAAAATCAGGGCATCTGAGGCCCCCAATGACCCAACCAAAGGGTGTTCTCCATCATTTTGAATGTGTATGATCTTTATTTGATCATAGAAGATGTTATAAGTTCACAAAATTGAAGAATTTCAAGCCATTTGCAAAGTTGCCTTTTTGGGAAAGTGACTTGTAATGAAAACTTGCCATTTTGGGAAAGTTTTTCAACCTTCTTCTTTTGATTCAAAAATGCTTCAAATGAGAAAACTTTGGTCATGAAAGTTGTAGAATGGATCCTCCCATTTTCAAAAAGTACAAGAACTCATTCTAATTCATTTTGGATCAAAAGTTATGGCTTGTCAAAGTTGGCAAAAATCACTTAATTTTCACTTTTGTACCAAAGAGGCAAAGTTGCAAAACCTCATGCCAAGCCTTTATGTGACCTCTAATTGACTTCTATGCATTACACAAACATGAACCATGACCTAAAAATCAGAATGCACCAAAGAACCTCCCATTTTCAAGACTTATGCTTCAAGTAATCACAAAAGGGCCAAACTTTGTGAAAATTGCAAAACCTCACATAAACCCTAATCCACTTGCTGCATTGCCTCAAATCCATTTCCATGGATCTCCTTGAAGCATGCTGAACCAAGTCATGCCTTTGTACCTTGACTGAACCAGCCCATACCTCTTCTTACACAAAAGTTGACTTTATGCAAAATGGCCCATACCAATCAAGCTAGGCCAGCAACAACTCTCTGACCAATCACAGCTTCACATACATGCCTCATGGATTACATTTCACATAATCTTGGAAGCTGAAGCCTCTCATAAGCCATAGTTCCCAAAACCCACCTCTTATGCATTTTGTTTCGAAACTCATCACACAAGCATCAAACTTCCAAACAAACTTCATAGAATCACTCACCATGATCCTCTGATCATTTCCCAACCATTGCTTTGGCCTGAAACCTCCCACATCAAAAACACGATTTCCCTCCTCCATTGACCTGAGCTTCTGCAAACTTCCTCTAGAGATCGTATAAACTCCAGCTAAGCATCACAAACTTCTGAGGAGGATCATTGGAGCTTGTTTGGACCAAAGAAGCAGCCAGAAAGTCCCTGTTTCGAAAGCTCCAGTTCAGGTGAGCTCAAGAACATTTTTTCCAGAAACTTGTTTTTAAGTTACTAAATGATTCTATGAGTTGCACTGATCATCTGGATGTGTTTGGTTTTGGAAATGGTTGAGAAACAAGCATGTATTGACTGTCTGAAAGTTTGCCCGTAAAAATGATTTTGTTTGTTTCTCTTGATTCATGAAAAATAAATGGTTTTTGTTGTAGGGTTTATGTTTAATGATGTTCATAGATTGATTCTGGAGAGTTTTGTGAGGTTTTGATGCGTATTGAGTGAGATTGGGAAAATGGTTGGCCGGAGAAGATGATCGGAACACTGTTCCGGTCATCTGAAAGTGATTAGGGCTCAGGATTAGGGCTAATGACATAATTAGGCAAGTTTGAATTCTGGCCGTTCGTTTGCACGCCAGGTCAATTCCCGCGTCCCCAAGTTTGAACCACAGCCTTTGATCTGTTTGACTTTCTCTTTTTTCTTTTTAAATTCATTTTATTTCATTTGTTTTATAATTAACTTCCACGAATTATTAAAAATAGTAAAAAACATTTAAAAATTCTGGAAATTTTTGTCAAGCATTTCATTAATTTTCAGAACCCAAAAATATTTTTATTTTCATTTTTTGCATTAAAAATTATTTTTTAATCATTTAAATGTTTATTTTTAATTAGTTAATGGAAATTAATTAATTAAAAATGCATTTAAGTATTTAAAAATCACAAAAAAATTCACATTGCATTTTAAAACATTTAGAAACATTATCAAACTCTCAAAGCAAATTTCTTTTTGGTCCTTAATGCATTTTGACAATTTTCATTGGAATTAAATTCATTTTAAGGCAATATTTTTGTTCAAACTTGGAAAAATCCATTCTGCCTAACCGTTGAGAGTTTGATGATGGTTCTTCTTGCATTGCATCCTTCATGGCATGTAGTTTATAGGATAAATTTGGTTTGAATTGATCCTCCATTTTCAATTTGTTTTGCATTTTTCATGATGAGGTACCTTAAAACCCTAATTGACTTAAGAAATTCATAACTTTCACTAGGTTAAGAGTTAGACCCCCTCCTTTGGGCAGTGAACTTGTGTAGGTTTAGGGTATCTTTGTTTGCATTTTCAATTTTTTATCATGTCCTTTGCTTCTGATTTTGAATTTTTGCATTGCATGTTGTATGTAAACCCTAATTTGTGCTTTCATTTGCATCCATCTCCCACATGCTTGCATTCAATGACTTTCCATGACATTTTGTGCATCCACATGATTCATAATACATCTTAGGACATATTAGAATCATGTTTGATCATTGCATCTTTCATTTTCCATGTTATATGTCCATTGCATTTCATAAACTTTCATGAACTTCCATGGTTCAAAGCATACCTCATTGGCATCCTTATGTTTGTTTGATAACTCTCATCTCTTGACATGTGTTTGCATCATCTCTTAGCATCATTAATATCATGTTTATGCTTCTGACTTTGGTTTGCATCATGACATTTCATCTCATTTGCATTACATTTCATTTCTTTTGCTAACTTTTCAGGTGGTAAGTTGTTTTGAGAAGTGAATTTGACTTCACTTCTCACAATCTCTTTTCATCTCTCTCTTGTATAATTGTTGCATTCTATTTTGTATATTAGAGTGAGCTTGCTCATTCATGCTCTTTCTCTCTTTCTTCCTTCAAGCAACTTGTCTTCTTAAGTGAAGCAAGTTGTCTTGCTTCTCTCTACTTCTTCCTCCTTTCATCTGCTTCCTTCCTGGTGGCTTTTCTCTTGAAGATCTCTTGCAAGCTTCATAGACCCTAGGAACAACCAAGCATGATAACAATTAGGGTTTGATTAGTCCCCCATTTAGTTTTGCCTTTGTGTCATCTTTGTGTCTTCTCTTCTCACCTCATAATCAAGGACTAAACCCTAAAGGTTTTAAGGCTTTGTGATTAAGCTTATGCCTGCATCCTTCTATTAGGATGGAGTGTATAACTTTAATCCTAAGTGTTAAACCCTTAATGTGTTTAATTCCTTTAATCAATCCATCTAATAATCACTAAGACATCAAGCTTGTAACTTGGGCCTTGCATTAGGGTTCTAATTCTTCCTTAACTGGTTAAAAAGGACTAACCCTAGTGTTAATGGACAAGTCCCCCTCAAGTTGTCTTACAAATCATAAAATTCATTTCTTAATCTCACCATTAACTAAAATCTACTTTAATAAAGGTTTTGTTTTTTCATGAGGTTAATCCCTAATCATGGATTAAGTTGAGGAGCTTTCCTCAGCTTAAATGTTCTCATCTATTATCCTTCTATTAGGATGGTGTAATGAGTCCATTAAATCCTTGATTATGGCTTAAACTCATTACTTAACACTAAACAAAAAACAACAAAAACATATAAATAATTGCAAGTAGGTTAGTGATCTTAATCCTACATCATGGTAATTAAAGAGTGAGGTTCTTACTTCATACTTAAGGTATTCTCATTACCCCTAATCAGAGGGAGGATGTGATGAGTTTACTAACCCTTGGTTTAGGCTTAAGCTCATTTTCTTATGACAAATCCAAAAAGCAATAAAAGACTGAAAACTCTAAAACAAATAATTATCGTCTCCTCCGGGATTCTTTTCTCATCTCATTCACTCGCAAATGAGAACTTGCTTCTTCCGTCTAACGCAAGACAGTTTGCACCTGAGCCAGACAGGTCATACACTTGAGCATAGACAAGTAAGCAGTTCACAAGTAAACTTGTCTTTCAGTCTCTTTGGGTCGAACTATGGTGTTCTGACTTCCTCATTGCACGAGAGGATACGTAGGCATAACTTAGCAGTTATCGAACAAAAGTCTCTGTATATTCCCCCTCCTCCAGTATTATTCTTTAAGCCTCATAGTCTTGAGCATTTCACTCCTGTTCTTACACTGACACTTCTTCATTTCACTTCACATTTTCTTTTACACTGACACCTGCACTTCTTTCCAACTTTGACACACAGATTGCACTGACACTACCCCTTTGAAACACAAATCTTTTAAGCGTGGATCCCGTCGAGTACGGCGGACAATCTGGGTGCTAATACCTTCCCAGGTTGTAACCAACCCCCTTTCTCAGTCTCTCTGGTTCGCAACCATCTTATCCATATCTTTCTAGGTCTATGCAGCATTACCTTTCCTCCGGGATAAAAATTCCTAGCTGGCGACTCTTGTCTTTTGAGTTCACCCTTGTGTGTTCTCTCTCCTTTCGCCGACCGTTCGCGTCTGTACCCCTTCTGACCTAGGTGTCATTTTTGTGGGAGCGATACTCAGGTTTGTGTAACATTACCTTTCCCGTTCCTTCGGGATAAAAATGTCTGGTTGGCGACTCTACCTTTTTCGCGCCACTTTCGTGTTTGTACTAGGATGAAAATCCCGGGAGCGACACCTGGCGACTCTACTGGGGACCGAACCCAGAATCTCTGGTTTTCCTTGTAGAGTCAATCCTAGCGCTTGTCTATTTTTGTTTCTTTCGATGTTTACCTGTTTGATGCCGTGTGCTTTAGTTTAGCTTTACTGTTTTCATTTACAGTTTTACTTTACAGCTTTACTTTACGACATTTATTTACTACTTTCAGTATTTATCATGCATCATTATCACTGTCTGGCTGTACTGGTTTTCATTTTTTCTGTGGGCTGGGAGTTACTGTGAGATAAGCCAAATACCCGGCTTGAGTGCACTATAGGATTAGCGTGGACACGTTGTACTCGCATGGTTACATGATGAGTGGCGATGTGTTTCACACCCAGACTGCGACCGTCTTGGAAATATCTTGTGTGGGGATTTCCTCCACTTTGTGGTAGGACCTTGATAGTTATGTGCATCTGGGGACCGATCATTGAGAACCTTTGTGGAAACAACCCTCTCCAGTGATGACAGTGGCAGACCACATTTGTTAGCAAACCCACTCACATCCGAGGGCCTACTGGGAACTCGCATAGGATGGCCTGGTTCTCTCATAGGAACCCAGTCAAGGAAAACTGTTCGTATGACGATATTATTGTACCCTTCGGGATGAATGTACTATTGTTTCTCAATTCAGTGCTTGAAGCTGAGGACTTATGAGGGATGCTTGTTTTCCCCGTACTCAGCTGAGACCTCCCCGGTTAGTACATAATGCCAAACCGATTCCCTGATTTGGTCATGAGCCATTTCTCGGAAATGGTGAACGTATTATTGCTATTCGGCTTTGAGAGTCCGTGATGCTGACTCAGTGTAGCATATCCGTGAGATGGGAGGGGTTTACAGGTTTGCAGGAACCTTGAAACTTCCAACGTACCCACTTTGCCAGCATTATTCAGTATTATGATCAGGTTCTACATGGTCCTTTGGTTTTGAAATCCGGGATTTCAGTGGTACTGTTATTACGACTCTTCACCAGCATATGACTGTCTTCTCAACACCAACGTCAGACCAGTGATCACCAGACCTTTGATCACATGCCACTGCACTTCATAACATCCTCTGCATGCTTGCATTACTAACACATGCTTACTCATTTGCAGGGTCGCATGTCGCATCCTCATGAACATATCATATGCATTTACTGCATGATTTGCATATTTCGCATTTGTACATGTTATTCAGACTTCCTAACTTATTCAACTTCAGGCAATATAGCTGGCCAACACGTTCATCGGTATCCAACAAAAAGAAACCGAGTGAGAATGGCTGAATGAATGCAGACTAATTGTAATGAGCTCCGACAGAGGATGGATCAGTTCATGGACATGATGACCGGTATTGCTCAGAATCAAGAGCGTCTCAGTTTGATGGTTGAGCAGCCCCATGGGAATGCTAATGCTGGAATGCCGACTGAGAATGTGGATCCTAACGCTGCCCATAACGGAGGGCCAAATCTAAATGGGACTGCGGCCCGTAATGAAGACACTCAGGAAGACCAATTCACTCTACTGGATGCTGATATGGGTAATATGAATGAGGTCAACAATCGAAGGTATGAAGAGCTGGCAGAGAAGATTAAGGCCATGGAATGTCAGAATTCCCTAGGCATCGATGTAACCAGTCTTTGGTTAGTGCCAGGAGTCAAAATCCCTCCTAAGTTCAAGGTTCCATCATTTGACAAGTACAACGACAGCATGTGCCCTAGAACTCACATTCATGCATATTTTGGAAAAATCTCAGCTCACACTGATGACGAGAAACTTTGGATGCATTTCTTCCAAGATAGTCTATCTGGAGCTTCATTGAGCTGGTACATGAAGCTAAGCAGGGTCTCTATCCGATGCTGGAAAGATTTAGTTGAAGTTTTTCTCAAGCAGTATCAATACAATATTGATATGGCTCCAAACCGCACTCAGTTGCAGAATTTGTCTCAAGGATCTAAAGAAAGTTTTAAGCAGCATGCTCAGAGGTGGCGTGAGTTGGCCGCACAGGTTCAACCTCCATTGCTGGATCGGGAAATGGCCGACATGTTTATGGGCACCTTGCAAGGTGTTTACTTGGATCGTCTAGCCGCCTTCCCGTCCATTGGTTTTTTTGATATCGTCATTGTTGGAGAAAGAATAGAGAATTTTCTGAAATTGGGAAAGATTCAGGATGCAAGCAATGCTAGTTCTTCTAGTGTGAAGAAACCTTTTGGAAATGGCCAAAGACGAAGAGAGGGCGAGACTAATGTTGTGTATAGGGGTCAAGACAGAGGTCGTTCTTAAGGTTATTACCAAACAGCTGCAGTGACTATTACGCCACAGGTTCAACCACAACCTCAAGGTCAGCAGTATCAGGCACAGAGACCAAATCAGGAAAGAACAAGGGCGAGAAACCACAGACTTGATCCCATCCCATGCCCATATGCTGTAATGCTTCCAGAGCTGCTAAAGTTGAACATGGTCGAGCTTCGTACCATGAGAGCTCCTTCTCCTGATAATCTACCTCCAAACTTTGATGCAAATGCCAGATGCGAATTCCATTCGGGTGCCTAGGGGCACAGTATTGAGAAATGTTGGGCTTTTCAGAACAAGGTACAAGACCTAATTGACTCCAAGGCGATCAATTTTGCGCCTCACCCAAATGTACTCCAGAATACCATGCCTAATCACAACGGAACCGGTGTCACGGTTGTTCTACCAGATGGTCCACGTTAAGCTGGAACCTTCAGGAACCAAATAAAGCCATCAGTATCCAGATACTCTCAGCAATGGCAACTGTTTGTTTGTTTTTCTTCAAAGCATTTTCATCCCTATTAAGGGGAACTACGTCGCTCTGATTCTTCATTGGTCATTGGTCAATGGAGATACATAGGCAGAAGATTGTCAGGTCTTTCCGAGCAACCTTATGGGGCAACTTTACTCCCCAGCTTCACTTTTTCCTTCAGATGTCTCGTGTCAGAGTCAGAATAACTAGAAAAAGATGTATGATTGGCATGGTTGGGTATACAACTGCAAATTGAAGATCACTGAAAGTATCCAAGACTGATAGGTCCAGATGGAGTCAAGCCTCCTCAACGACGGCACTATTCAGCTTCTTTACTGCATTTCCATTTTTAGTTCTTTTAGTAGCTAAACATTTGTATACATGTATGAAATTTGTTTGCTTTTGAATGTTATCAATAATAAAACTCACATGTTTTTCTTGAAGTAATTCATTTGTCAATTTAATTTTGCATGTGTACATCGCAATACCAATTGTCATGCACAAACTCTATGAAGGAGGATGACGAAACAAAAACGCAAAAATCTCTAATTGTGGGCTCTCGAATAAGACCCTGTTGACGATGTACATGCTTTGTTTCAAATCCCTAAACACTGGAGATATAAGGAAGGTAGACCCTCGTTAACCCCTTTGAGCCTTGAAGTAGGAGTTTCTTCTCACATGAAAAATCCTTACATGTAACCCAAGGGCAGGGTAGATGTCAGCTAGTTGGACCAAGCGTTCAGTCTTTCATAAATGAGTGTATTTGGGGGATCCATTACATTCCATCAGGCTAATCAAGAGGTTCAAAGACCAGAAACCACAATGGTTATCCAAATCAAGAGGTCCAAAAATTGGAAGCCACAATGGTTATCCTTCAACGACCAAAGAACGAGGCAGTCACAACCCTCACAAAGCAATCAAGACAAACAATGTCACACGATTTGTTCAAAAAAAGAAAGAAATGAAAAAGCCCGCTAAGTCGAAACTTGAAAACAAGCGACTTAGACAAAAGTTAGGGCATCCTGCTGGACTTTACAATCAAAGATTCACAAGAATTAGTCAAGGCAAAAGTTAGGGATAAGCAAAATAACGCAAAAGCGAAAGACAAAGAGGATTACACGAGAAAGATCCTTAAGCAAGAACAAAGTCGTGTGGCATAGACATGAAAGACAAAGGGGTGACTGACTCCAAATAATAACCTGATTGGTGCTTGAACCGATAGCAGCAATGGTTTCTCAACCGACACGAAACCCTTATGAAAGGTGAATGCTTGCGAAAATTAGTTGAACATAGGAATGGAGAACATCACGAAGAATGGGTGGGCACAAATAATTTCGAGCCTATATCCTTTGTTTCTATAACCGTGAACTAGGCCACGATACAACCCTCAAAAGTCCTAACTGAAACAGGGTTAATTTGAGAGCGTACTACCACGAGATGGCGTTCCTAACTCCTATGAGTTGTGCTAAAAGACCTTGTTGGTATTGCATGTACATACTTTCATTTCAATCAAAAATAATGTCGTATCTTAACCAGTGATTTGTTCACAAAGGTTTGCGACACCTTTTCATATTGTAGATGTTTAAGAATTGGCAGAATTTTTGACCAAACAAGAAATGTTAGATTCAGTTCAGAAATGTCCTATCAGATGTTGGGACATTAGCAAACAGAGTATGTGAACTTATTTCAGGATGTCTCATCAGATGTTGGGACATTGTGTAAATGACTAAGTTCAGTTTTGTCAGGATGTCCCAACAGATGTTGAGACATCTCAGACCTGCTACCAGAATTAATTATTGAGTAACAGATCAGAGATATTTAAGGAGAATTATCTGGAATTAATTAATGATGGATAATAACAGAACAAGGCGCATCTGTAGGGAGTTTTAAATTGAAGTTTCAGATTAAAACAGAAGACCTAATGCACCTAGAATATAGGAGGTAACAAACCCTATATTCAAGCTGACAGTTGCTGCACTTTAGGGCTGGATCATTCTACAGAAAGCCCAAAATTCAGATACCTATTTAAACAACAGAAACTCATAGAACTGAGTACGAATTTCAGAAGACCAAATATAGGGTGTCTAGTGTTTTTAAATAGCAGGATATTTTAATTGTACCACTTTATGAGCTTTTAAGCAAAAGTGCATTTGTGACTTGATTGAAACTGTGAAGTAAGATCAAGCTGTATTGTTTGAAGAATGTCTTCAATTTTATTAAACTTGTAAACTTGATCACTGGGTGATTGAGGGGGAGTGAGTAGGGTACTCTTATCTAAGTGAGTCTTAGGTAGAAATTGCATTGGGTAAGTATTAAGTGATAGATTAAACAGGGTGGTTTAAGTCTAGAATTAATATTACTAATAGTGGATTTCCTCCTGGCTTGGTAGCCTCCAGATGTAGGTGTGGTTATACACTGAACTGGGTTAACAAACTTCTGTGTTGTTTACTTTTCTTGCTGTCTAAGTTTTGGTTAAATTTGTCAAATGTCCTATTAAGTGTTGGAACATCTCTTAGGACATCTCATTACAGAATTTCAATTGGCATCAGAGCAGGCACCCTGCCTGTTTATACTGGGTGAGATCTAGGGAAAACCAATTCTGTAACATGGACAGAGATATAGGGTCAGTAAATAGACCACCTATTCTGGATGGATCTAATTATGACTACTGGAAGCCAAGAATGATTGCATTCTTAAAATCACTTGACAACAGGGCATGGAGAGCAGTAAATGTTGGATGGAAACATCCCGTCCAAGACACCAAAGATGGATCAAAAGTTCTGAAACCTGAAGAAGAATGGAGTAAAGAGGAAGAAGATTCAGAACTAGGCAACTCAAAAGCCTTAAATGCTTTATTCAATGGCATTGATAGGAATATTTTCAGACTTGTGCATCATTGTGAGCTGGCCAAAGATGTTTGGGATACTCTCAAAACAACTCATGAAGGAACATCAAAAGTAAAAATGTCAAGACTTCAACTTCTCATCACCAAGTTTGAAAACTTGAGAATGAAGGAAGATGAATCAATTCATGAGTTTTACATGAACATCTTGGATATAGCCAATACCTCTGGAGCCTTGGGAGAAAAGATGACTGATGAAAAGCTTGTAAGAAAGATTCTCAGATCTTTGCCAAGAAGATTTGACATGAAAGTCACAGCAATAGAAGAAGCTCAAGACATATGCTCCATGAAAGTTGAAGAGCTTATTGGTTCTCTTCAAACTTTTGAGATGGGAATGAATGAGACAAGTGTTAAAAAGAACAAAAGCATAGCATTGGTGTCTAATACTGATGAAGAAGAAGATAATGAACCAGAAAATGATAAGAGCCTGTCAGACAACATTGCTATGCTTACAAGACAGTTCAAACAGATTCTCAGAGGTATGGAAGGTAAATCAAATTCCAGTGGAAGATTCACAAACTCTTCTGAAAACAAGAGAACCTATGATGCTAACAGAAGATCAAATCTTGCTGAAAAGACCAGTCAAGAAAAAGGAATCAAGTGCCATGAATGTGAAGGATATGGACACATCAAGAAGGAATGTCCTAACTTCTTAAAAAGACAAAAGAAGGGACTATCTGTAACCTGGTCTGATGAAGACTCAGGAGGAGATTCAGAAGAAGAATCAGCTAAGCATGTTACTGCTTTAGCTGGACTGTGTGAATATGATAGTGATTCCAGTTGTGAAGAGCTTACTTATGAACAACTTGAGCAAGCATTCAAAGATCTATACAAAAGAAGCTCTGAAATATGCAGTGAGGTTATAAAGCTAAAGAAGCAGAATGAAGTACTAGAAGAGGAAAAAGCAAGTGATCAAGTAATCATTGATACCTTAAAAAGTGAAGTAACTCTTCTCAATTCTAAGTTGGAACATATGTCCAAATCTGTTAGAATGATGAACAGCAGCTCAAATACACTGGATGTTATTCTCTGCAATAATAAACATTCAGGGGACAAAAGTGGACTGGGATATAACAGAGATGAAGCCAGCTCTAGCAAAGCTACTTCAAAAATAACACAGTCAAACAAGATGTCCCAACAAATGCTTCAACATCAGAAATCAAAGACAAACATAATGTTCCAACAGATGTCTCAACATTCTGGAAAGAACAAAATGAAGAAGAAGTATCAAATATGGAGATGCCATCACTGTGGAAGATTTGGGCATATCAAGCCTCACTGTTATAAGTTACATGGATACCCAAATCAGATGTATCAGCAACCTTCCAAGCAGAAAGCAGAAGGAACCAAGAAAGTGTTGCAAGAACATCAAAGAAATCAGCAATCTCTTAAGCAAAAGACAGAGGTCACCAAGAAGGAATGGAGACCAAAAGTTAGCACTCAGACTGATCAAAGCCTCATACCCAAGACCAAGATCAACAATCAAGCTTGGAGAACAGCTAAGCAACACACAGGGCAGATGAATCATAAGAAATCTCAACTCATCTGGTCAAAGAAAAGTACTGCATATATAGCACATACATCACTAAGAGTATCAGCTAAAGAATACTGGTACTTTGACAGTGGATGTTCAAGGCACATGACTGGATTGAAGAACCTTCTAGTGAACTTAAAATCACATTCATCCAGGTATGTAACTTTTGGAGATGGAGCTAAAGGAGAAATCAAAGGAGTTGGATCCTTAGACTGTCAAGATGTTCCAAGACTAGATGATGTATTGCTAGTTAAAGGTTTAACTGCTAACCTGATCAGTATAAGTCAACTATGTGATCAAGGGTACAGTGTAAACTTTACAAAAACTGAATGCATAGTGACTAACCAAGAGCAAGAAGTTGTCATGAAAGGAGCAAGGTCTAAAGACAACTGCTACATGTGGGAGCCACTAGACTTCAGTTCCACTTCAATCTGTTCTCTAGCTAAAGAAGAAGAAGGAAAACTATGGCACCAAAAGCTAGATGTCCCAGAGGATGTTGGAACATCTGTTGATATCAAGACTGAAGCTGAAGAAAAGAATGATCATTATAACTGCACTCAATCTAATACAAGGAAAGAAGAATCCAGTAAACCTCCCTCCATCAGAATACAGAAGGATCATCCCAAAGATTTAATAATTGGTGATCCCAACAGAGGTGTAAGCACTAGATCAAGAGAAGTGATTTCAGGTTCTTGTTTTGTCTCCAAAATAGAACCTAAAAATGTCAAGGAAGCTCTTACTGATGAATACTGGATTTGTGCTATGCAAGAGGAATTAGGTCAATTCACAAGGAATGAAGTGTGGAATCTTGTACCTAGACCTGATGACATAAATGTGATTGGTACAAAATGGGTGTATAAGAACAAGTCAAATGAACAAGGAATTGTTACAAAGAACAAAGCTAGACTTGTGGCTCAAGGATACACTCAAATTGAAGGGGTAGACTTTGATGAAACCTTTGCACCAGTAGCAAGGCTTGAATCAATAAGACTACTGTTGGGAATTGCTTGTATCTTGAAGTTCAAGCTATTTCAAATGGATGTGAAAAGTGCCTTTCTTAATGGTTATCTTAATGAAGAAGTATATGTAGAACAGCCTAAAGGATTTGTTGATCCAAGCTGTCCAAATCATGTATACAAATTAAAGAAAGCTCTTTATGGTTTGAAGCAAGCTCCAAGGGCATGGTATGAAAGACTGACCACATTTCTTATCAAGCAAGGATACAGAAAAGGTGGGATTGATAAAACCCTATTTGTTAAAGATGAAGAAGGAAATGTCATGATTGCACAAATATATGTTGATGACATTGTGTTTGGTGGGATGTCTGATAAGATGGTTAAACATTTTGTCAAGCAGATGGAATCTGAATTTGAAATGAGTCTAGTAGGTGAATTAACCTACTTTCTTGGTCTGCAAGTAAAGCAAATGGAAGACTCAATGTTTATTTCCCAAAGTAAGTACTCCAAGAATATAGTGAAGAAATTTGGAATGGAAAATGCTTCTCATAAAAGAACTCCTGCTCCCACACATTTAAAGCTAACTAAAGATGAAAAGGGTGAGAATGTAGATCAAAGTTTATATAGAAGCATGATTGGAAGCTTGTTGTACTTGACTGCTAGCAGACCAGACATTGCTTTTGCAGTAGGAGTTTGTGCAAGATATCAAGCTGATCCTAAAGTCAGTCATCTCAATCAAGTCAAGAGAATCCTTAAATATGTTAATGGTACTTGTGACTATGGCATAATGTACTCTCATGGGTGCAAACCAATTCTCACTGGCTTCTGTGATGCTGACTGGGCAGGAAGTGCTGATGACAGAAAAAGCACTTCAGGAGGATGCTTCTTCCTTGGAAACAATCTGATTTCTTGGTTCAGTAAGAAACAGAATTGTGTATCCTTATCTACAGCTGAAGCTGAGTACATAGCAGCAGGTAGCAGTTGTTCTCAGTTGGTTTGGATGAAGCAAATGCTCACTGAGTACAATGTCCCACAGGATGTCATGACATTGTACTGTGACAACTTAAGTGCAATCAACATATCTAAGAATCCTATTCAACACAGCAGGACAAAGCATATTGATATCAGACATCATTTCATCAGAGATCTTGTAGAAGAAAAGGTGATTTCATTGGAACATGTAGCTACAGATCTGCAGTTAGCTGATATCTTTACCAAGGCATTGGATGCTACACAATTTGAGAACTTAAGGGGCAAACTTGGAATCTGCTTATGTGATATCTAGCAATTAATGAGATGTGCCAACATGTCTTTTGACATTGCATGGCATAAGGTCCAGATGGCAAAGCTAGCTTGGTCTAGATCCTTGGGAATTCCATCCCTAATCATTTGGACTGTAACGGCTACATTTTTAGTAACTCCTTATAATCAGCAATCAAGAGTCTCATCAAACCATCACAAGCGAATCACATTAACTAGCAATCCTTCAAAAATCTTAAACCCTAAAGCTGCACATTCATCTTCTTCAACAATGTCTCAAAACCCTAAAACAGCTGAAGAAGTTCTCAACCAGGAAGACGTGGTGTATGCCACTCCTATCTCTGTGGTACCAATGCAATCAACACCATTAGACGAGCTCAGAGGAAGCGCCTCTCACACTAAAAAGGCAAGAACACCAAAAAGAGGTAAAGCTCAAAGCAAAGCTAAAGACATTCCCTCTCATGTTAAATACTCCAAATATGTTGATGATTCCATCAAGGAGATTGTCAATCAAGTTTTTTCTGAACAAAGAGTGGTGAGAGGGATCTCTGTTCCTTTGAACACCATTCCTGCACCTCAAGAAGACCAAGCTCAAAATACAGAGCACATTGCTGCAGAACAAGATGTCCCAACAAATGTTGGAACATCTGCAGATGAGAAAGCAAAATCATCTGGTGCTGATGCTGAACAGACTGAGGACCAGAAAGAGGCCTCAAGTGAAAGTGATAAAGAAGTTTCTGGGGAACAGGCTAAAGATTCAAATGAAGATCAAATCCCTGCTGATCAACCAGCTGAAGAGGAAGATGCTCAATCTCCTCCAGTGGTCAATCTGGAGCAGGATTCTGATGCAGAGATCATATCATCTGTGAAACCAAGCATTGTCAAAAGGCTAAGGTCCAGGAAAGGAAAAATGCAAGCTGATCCTGTTATTCCTGAGAAGAAGAAGGCTAGTCCAAAGAAAGGCAAGGCTAAAGCCACCTTTGGTCCAGCAAAACCATGGAGCAAAGTTCAATCCCAGAAAAGAAAAGCTGCAACACCTTCAGATTCAGATGTTGGATCAGATGTCCCAACATCTCCTCCCAAGAAGAAACCAGCACCAGCTAGAGCTTCAACTGTGGTTCCAGAAGCTCCCTTGGACAACATATCCTTCCATCTTGTCTCCAGTGTCAACAGATGGAAATATGTGTACCAAAGACGGATTGCCTTGGAAAGAGAACTGAGCAGCAATGCACTTGAGTGCACAGAACTCATTGACCTAATCTCTGCTGCAGGACTATTCAAGACAGTCTCAGAATTCTCTTCCTGCTATGAACTTCTTGTCAAAGAGTTCATTGTGAATCTTCAGGAGGATTGCTCCAATGGTAAGTCCTCTGAGTTTCACAAAGTGTATGTTAGAGGTAAATGTGTAAAGTTTTCTCCCCAAATCATAAATGAATACCTAGGAAGAGAAACAGATGGACCCAATGAGCTAGGTAAAACAGATAATCAAGTATGCAAGGTGATCACTGCAAATCAGGTCAAGGCATGGCCTGTGAAGGGAAAGCTTTCTGTGAGCATGCTTACCAGAAAGTATGCTATGCTGAACAGAATTGGAACTGCTAATTGGGTGCCTACCAATCACACTTCCTCAATCTCAACTGGTCTGGCCAGATTCATCTATGCTGTGGGAACTCAAACCAAGATGGATTATGGAGCTTATATTTTTGATCAAACTATGAAGCATGCCAACTCCTCTGCAACAAAAATGCCCATAGCTTTTCCCTCCTTGCTATGTGGTATTGTTCTAAGTCAATACCCTAGGATTTTAAATGAGAAGGACATTGTCTGCAAGAGAGAGAGCCCCCTGGCCTTTCACTACAAATTATTTCTCAGTCACCATGCTGCAGATGTTGAAGCTCCTTCTGGGACATCTGCTGGTCCCTCAACTGCTAAGACTTCAATCTCCAAGAAAGAGTTAATTGCTGAGCTAAAGTGCACATGCAAGGAGCTTGAATCAAGGAAGTTGAAACTTGAGGAAATAATTCAAAGGTTGGAGAATGAAGAAGACACTGAAGTGGAGGAGGATACTGAGAGTAATGAATCTGAGTGATCTTTGTATGTGAGGCATTTGTATGTGACAGCAATGTTTTGTAATTCTGGATAATAGTTCTTTGGCCCCTAATTTTGTGTCTACCAAGGGGGAGAACAACATCAAAACATCAAAATGTAATTGCTGTTTTAATTAAATGAAATCTGTTTGTTTCTGACTGAACTGAATAAGTGTGAATATTTCTGTTGCAACAAGGCTGACTTATACATGTTTGAGGGGGAGTAATCTCAAATAAGAATCAACAGAAAAGTACTGCTATACTCTGATAAAAAGAACTTCTGCTGCACTCTGAAATCCAGAAAAGATGTTAGCCAAAAATTAGCCAAAGGGGGAGTTTGTAGATGTTTAAGAATTGGCAGAATTTTTGACCAAACAAGAAATGTTAGATTCAGTTCAGAATGTCCTATCAGATGTTGGGACATTAGCAAACAGAGTATGTGAACTTATTTCAGGATGTCTCATCAGATGTTGGGACATTGTGTAAATGACTAAGTTCAGTTTTGTCAGGATGTCCCAACAGATGTTGAGACATCTCAGACCTGCTACCAGAATTAATTATTGAGTAACAGATCAGAGATATTTAAGGAGAATTATCTGGAATTAATTAATGATGGATAATAACAGAACAAGGCGCATCTGTAGGGAGTTTTAAATTGAAGTTTCAGATTAAAACAGAAGACCTAATGCACCTAGAATATAGGAGGTAACAAACCCTATATTCAAGCTGACAGTTGCTGCACTTTAGGGCTGGATCATTCTACAGAAAGCCCAAAATTCAGATACCTATTTAAACAACAGAAACTCATAGAACTGAGTACGAATTTCAGAAGACCAAATATAGGGTGTCTAGTGTTTTTAAATAGCAGGATATTTTAATTGTACCACTTTATGAGCTTTTAAGCAAAAGTGCATTTGTGACTTGATTGAAACTGTGAAGTAAGATCAAGCTGTATTGTTTGAAGAATGTCTTCAATTTTATTAAACTTGTAAACTTGATCACTGGGTGATTGAGGGGGAGTGAGTAGGGTACTCTTATCTAAGTGAGTCTTAGGTAGAAATTGCATTGGGTAAGTATTAAGTGATAGATTAAACAGGGTGGTTTAAGTCTAGAATTAATATTACTAATAGTGGATTTCCTCCTGGCTTGGTAGCCTCCAGATGTAGGTGTGGTTATACACTGAACTGGGTTAACAAACTTCTGTGTTGTTTACTTTTCTTGCTGTCTAAGTTTTGGTTAAATTTGTCAAATGTCCTATTAAGTGTTGGAACATCTCTTAGGACATCTCATTACAGAATTTCACATATCTTCAAGATTAACATGTGTGTTGCATTAGAATTTCCATTCTTAGAATAAACATTTTTCTGCTAGCATACATCTGTTTGGCATCATAAAAAGCTCACATGCGGAAATTCAGTCCAGAAGCTTAAGCTTGCCAAGTTGAGAAGTCTAAAACTTCTGAAATACAGTTACGTCGAGGTGCACTTTTTTGAGAAAGCTCCGTTAAGTAACGACTTTCCCAACCAGTCGTGGTAAGAGCCAACCAATCTGGGGTAATTATGTCAAGCAATACCCTCAAGAGTAAGCCAAACTGGGGCAATTACTTCGAGATTCAGATCTCTCCTAGAGAAATCTCTTCAAAAACTTATACTGGGGCAAGCCACCCAATCGCATGAGGATTCATTCTTTCCCGAAGACAAATAATCAGAAGTTCAGAATACCGGGGTAATTATACTCTTGAATAGTTTAAAGACACCAAGTCTTTTGTAAAATCCTCTTAAGGTAAAGCCCGAATCAAAGCAAATGATCCCTAGCACGAGACTACTTGAAATCTTTCCTCCTCAGCAGGATGCGGTTCAGTTTCGTTATCCCCAACAGATGCGTGGAAGTTATCCCCAGTAAAGTCGTCAAACTTTTCTTCAGTAGGTTTCCTTGATCTTATTTCCCAGCAGGTCTCAAACCAAATCCTTATCTTCCCCAGCAGAGCAATAAGGATCATCCCTAGCAAGAGTGTCTTCCTGTAGTGAAGCACTTCTTACAAGAATCCGGAAATTCCCAGCAGTTAGCTGAACGGTTCCCTTCCCCACTGAGGTTTGAAAAATTCAGGTAGATAAGAGAGTTCTCCTCAGCAGAGCCTTGACGGCTCTTCCCCCAGCTAAGTCGAAAAGTTGTCGATTCCCCGACGGAGTCTTAGGGGTGAGATCCAATCCCCAGCAGTTGAGGCATCCCCTAGCAGGGCCTTCAAATCTAAAGTCCAATTTATTTTTGGCAAAGGTGATGAGTCGAGACAGACTAGTCACACTCTTCTCCAACAGAAACATCGACAATCATCACTATTCCCCACAGAGTCAGCAAAGATTTGTTATTTCCGCGTCAGAAATTCCCTTTGTACCTATCCCAAGTGTCATGGGGCATCATGTCATACAATTCAGCATGTGTGTATTAAATCCAAGGTTGATATCCAAAGTCCACCCGCAACGTGGCAACTTATCCAGAGTCCACCCGCAGCGTGGCAATTTATCCCAAAGTCCATTCTATGGGTGGCAAATTTATTCAAAGTCCAACCGCAGATTGGCCAAACTCCATCCTCTGGGTGGCAAATTCTCAAAGTCCACCTGCAGCGTGGCAATTTATTCAAAGTCCAACCGCAGATTGGCCAAAGTCCATCCTCCGGGTGGCAAATTCTTAAAGGCTCCCGTAGCGAGCAGCAGCCCCCGTAGTGTGGCAAAACATTGAAGTCTCCCGTAGTGAGAAAAAGTCTCCTGTAGTGAGCCAAAGTCTCCCGTAGTGAGCAAAAGTCTCCTGTAGTGAGCCAAAGTCTCCCGTAGCGAGCAGCAGCCCCCGTAGTGTGGCAAAACATTGAACTCTCCCGTAGTGAGCAAAAGTCTCCTGTAGTGAGCCAAAGTCTCCCGTAGTGAGAAAAGGTCTTCCGTAGTGAGCGGAAGTCTCCCGTAGCTGAGCAATGTGCCCCCGTAGTGTGGCAAAAACATCAAAGTCTCCCGTAGCTGAGCAATGTGCCCCCGTAGTGTGGCGAATTTTCTGAAAGTCTTCCATAGCTGAGTAATGTGCCACCATAGTGTGGCGAATTTTCAAAGTCTCCTGTAGCTGAGCAATGTGTTCCCGCAGTATGGTAGAGTATCCCCGCAGAGTGATCAGAAGACCATCCTCGTGGTGGTAAGGTATCAAAAGTCTCACGTAGCGAGTAGTGGCCCCTGTGAAGTGGCAGAGTATTGAAATCCCCGCAGTATGGCGAATCATCCAGAAGACCACCCGTTGTGTGGCATGTCATTAATATCCCAGCAAAAGTCCACCCGTAGCGTGGCAAATTAGCAATCTCCCAGCATTATTCCAAAGCATTCACCGATTCACTACTCTTCCAATCCGAGTTCTCCACAAGCAGAGTTCAGATGGTTGGGTTTATCTCCCTTTCTTCTTCCACCGAGTGCAAATTTTCTGGATGTTTCTAGTATTTAATCCCTGCATACTTCAAACGTCTGAAAGCGACTGCTATCATCCATTCAAGTCTACAGTGATTGAATAGGGGCAGCTGTAACACCCCAAAATTTGCCTTCTTATTTATCATCAACCTCGAGCGGTTTACGCTTCATTCTTGCATCATTCCGCATATCATCTCATTGCATTTGAAAAAAATATAAATCATTCGTCATCCTTTGCATGAGGTTTGTGGTCGATCGAGGTTTTCTAAACATTGGAGTTCAAGAGAAAAATAATATCCCAAAAAATATCCAAACCACTTTCAAGCTAACCAACCAAAAAGGGAAAAATTCACCTTTTTCTCCCTTTTCTTCCCTTTTTCCTTCCACTTTCATTCCACATTTCCTTTCATTCTTTCCCTCTTATTTTTTCACTTCAATTCCACTCCATTTCCCTTGGAAACTTCTACCATGTTCTACCATCTTCTAGAGTGTTCCAAGGAATATTCCTTTTCCAACCCTAACCCTAACTAAATACCAAACCATAATTTTGGATCCCAAACCTAATTTTGGGCCCCAAACCTAGCTCCAAGCCTAGCCTCTATGTAACCACTAATCACTTCAATGCAAAGGGTTCCCACAATTTCCAACTTTTCACTCTTTCACAATCACTTTTTCTCTCTCACTTTTCCTCCATTTTCCCTCCTTTCACCAAAGCTTTTTTGAATAAGCTCTTCAAGTTTCACATTGAAACTTGAAGATCTTGAAGCTTAGCCTCAACCTCCATTGATTTTGTGGATTGTGGAAGAAGAAGCTACTGAATTTTGTTGAAGGTTTCGGCTTATCAGAAGTGCACAAAGGTCCAAACGTCAAGAACGCATTTATTTTGCGGTTTCTCGATTTTTCGGTTTTATCTTCGATCAAGCTCCGATTCTTGCAACAATTACCGAAGCACTTCTCTGCTTCGTAGGTTGGTGATCTAAATCACTTCTTCTTTAAGTTATTCTCTTCATCTCGCCATTTCGGCATTCTTTAATTGCCTTTCGTTTTGCTTGCGATCGATCTCATTTTTCTTTACATTTTGCTTGCTATTCGTGATCTTTAATGAGTTAGAAGCTAAGGTGTAGATAATCATAGGTTCTAGCATGTGTAAATAAGTCCCAATTAAGTAGAAATTAGTGTTAGAATGTTCTTAGGTATGTTAGGGATCATTAGAAGTAAGATTGTGGCCAAAATCACTTATTTCAAAAGCATTTTTCACTTTCTGTTCAGTGTTAACCGATTAACGCATTTGGTTAACCGGTTAACGCATGCATTTTGGCCAAAATCAGTGCTGTCCAGGGTCCGTTAGCCGGTTAACGCATATGGTTAACCGGTTAACGTTGTTGATTTTTGGGTTTTTAGTTTATTTGATTGCTCATTCTTGCTTTCTAGTACCTCAAATGTTCATGCATGTTTAGGTATTTATTTTAGGGAATTTTTGGGTCCATTTCCAGTAGCTCATTCCCCCATTTCGAGTCGTTTCGACACGATTCCGTTCATGTCGTATATTATGCATTTTAGTGTTTCTTTGTGCATAGCTTGTTTTCTTGCATGTTGTTGCCATGTCCATGCATCATTTGGCATGTAATAATCATGTTGCATTCTGTTTTTACATGTTTGCATTGCTCTAAATCATTTTGAATTCCATTGTATCAAGATGTTGCATGTTGCATAATCATGTATGTATGTGCATTTGGTTGCATTTTGTTGCATGCTTGATCACATCATCCATATCAATTTAATTCTGAATTTTGCATTGAGTTTGGCATTCTTGTTGAGCTACCATATTGCATGTTCATAATCTATAATCATCATGTTCATATACCATATTCATGTGCTACATTTTGGCATTACTTGTTGCATAATCAACCATGTGATTATTCTTGCATAATCCTTCAAAATGTTCATGTTCTTGCATTTGTATATGATGATCCATGTTCAAATGTATGTTCATGATGGAATTGGTGCATATTCATTGAGTTTGTGCATATAAAAAATGAAAATAATCAATTCTGGATTTTGCATTTCATAGCTGTTTTTGCATATAGGTACTATAAAATGTATGATGTTTGTTTGTTTGCATGCTGTATTTGACCTTTTACACCTAACTTTTCATGTTGCATGTTGGCTGTAAAAAGCTGAGTTTGTGTTATGCATTATTTTCATAGCTGTTTGCACTTTAGGGGCTGTAATAGGTGCTGGATTTTTGTTTTAGCATTCTTTTAGTTCTCTAGAATTAAGAAAGTCATTAGGATTTAATTGTTGTGTGTTTGCCTTATTATTTTTAATAAAAATGCACATTAACCTTTGTTTTGTAGAGGGGAAGATTGAGGTAAGTTTCCTTCACCCTATCCTTTATTTTTTATGCATTATTTTTTATGCATTTTAATTCATTTTTCCTTCCATATTTGTGATTGGTAGGATTCCCCTTGTTAGGATCAACTTACCTTCCTTAGGAAGTAAGTTGCATCCTTTTTCTCCTTTCTTTTCCTTTTGCTCCTTAGGATTAGAAAACATCACTAACCATTAGGATCTCCCTTTTATGCATAATAAATAACTTAGGGTTGGTCTTAGTCCCCGTTAGTTTTTGTCCTTTTCCGATTTGAGTCTTCTTCTCTCATCTTCAAACAAAATCTAAAAGACACTAAATAAAAACTGAATGTTCTTGTATGACACAAGACTTTGTTGCGGAGTTCTTATACGTGTCCCGTTTCGGGGGGAGGTGTAAGTCCCTACCACGATGGATAAGTCTTAGTATGAGAATATTCACAAACAAACTCCAAAACACTTCTCATAAAAGACAATTAACAAAGACAATCGTGTCTTCTCTTCTCATTTCCTCCTCTTTGCGGACGAATGCGACTTGCCTTGACAGTTCAAACAGCGATACGGTAAGCACCCTCGAGTCAGAGTCGGTAACACCTGAGCTAGAGCTATGGCAACGTCATCCTAAAAAATAAAAATAGTTCCCGCCTTAGTTAGGAGAACTACATCGACTCTGATCCTCATTATCCCGATGAGGTACGTAGGCAGCGGGGTAGGGCCCGTTCGAGCACATTCTTTATTTTCCCTACATTTCCCCTTTCTTTCCATTCTCTTTTCTTATTCCTTTCTCATTTCCATTCCCATTCCAGTTTCAGTAGCAGTTTTATTCAGCAACAGTTATTTCTCACCCTTTGAAACAAAACAAGCAAGCGTGGATCCCGTCGGATATGGCGGACGATCTGGGTGCTAATACTTTCCCAGGTCATAACCGACTCCCGAACCCAGATCTTTGGTTCGCAGGACCTTGTCCTTTCCTTCTTCCTCAGGTTTGTGTAACATTACCTTTCCCGTTCCTTCGGGATAAAAATGTCTGACTGGCGACTCTATCTTTTCCGCGCCACTTTCGCGTTTGTACTAGGATGAAAATCCCGGGAGCGACACTTTCTGATTTCTTTTTCTTTCTTTCTGATAAAACGAGTTATGGAAGGGAAAAGATATCTTAAACTCGCCCCGTTTTGCATATTGTTGATTGACAGATGCCCACATTATTTTGTATTCCTTCATAGATTATTTCCCCTGGGTATAGGGCATATTTATTCTTTTTAATATTGGCGGGGTTTCTATGATTTCTCTAATCTGCGGTTGGACTTCAGATACTTTTCCATCCTGAGGACGGACCTTCGCCAATCTGCGGTTGGACTTCAGATACTTTTCTATCCTGAGGACGGACCTTCGCCAATATGCGTTTGGACTTCAAATACATTTCCATCCCGAGGACGGACTTTCGCCAATATGCGGTTGGACTTCAGAAATGTCTTGTAGATTAATGTCAGACGACTAGTGACTTGCCACACTACGGGGGACTTTTGCCACACTATGGGGGACTTTTTCTAATCTGTGGTTGGACTTCAATAATGTCTTGTAGATTAACGTTAGACGACTACTGCTTTGCCACACTACGAGGGACTTTTGCCACACTACGGGGGACTTTTGCCTCACTACGGGGGACTTTTGTCAATCTGCGGCTGGACTTCAAGACTATCTTTTAGATTAACGTCAGATGACTACTGACTTGCCACACTACGGGGGACTTTTGCCATACTACAGGGGACTTCTACCAATCTGCGGTTGGACTTCATATGCTTTGCCATCCTGAGGATTGACTTTTGCTAATCTGCTGTTGGACTTCAAGACATTTTGTCACCCTGAGGATGGACCTTCGCCAAGTTGCGGTTGGACTTCAGAAATTTTTTCACCCTGGGGATGGACCTTTTGCCAATCTGCGGTTGGACTTTAGTTGATTTGCCACCCTGAGGATGGACTTTTGCCAATCTGCAGTTGGACTTTGCAAGATATTAAACCTGGATTATGTTGGGTATGCATATGTTGAATTGCATGGCATGATGCCCCATGACACTAGGAATGCTATGTTTTGAGTATGCCAATAAAATGATGTAAATGCAAAGGAAATTCCTGATGAGGAAGTAATAAGTCCCTGTCGACTCTGTTGGGAATGCGATGATCGCTGATTCGATCTCAAGAATCCCTACGGAGATAACATCTCTGCTGGAGAAGAGCGTGAATAATCCATATGTCTCGAATTATCACCTTTGCCAAAAATAATCTGGACTTTAGATTTGAGGGCCCTTCTAGGGGATACTTCAACTACTGGGGATTGAATCTCACCTATAAGACTCCACTGGGAGATCGACAACTTTCTGACTTAGCTGGGGAAAAGTCATGTCAAGGCTCTGCTGAGGAGAACTTTATGTCAACCTGAATTTTCCAAACCTCTGTGGGGAAGGACAACATTCAACTAATTGTCGGGAATACTTGAATTCTTGTATGAAATACTTCACTTTGGGAAGATGACTCTCTACTTGGGGGTTATCAATCCTTATTGCTCTACTGGAGAAAGGAAATCTTCCGAGATCTGTTGGGGAAGAGAAAAACTTCGTCTGAGATTTGTTAGGGGAACGGAAGCCCTCCTAGATCTGCTGAGGAACTGAATCAAGGAAAATTGCTGAAGAGAAAAAGTTTATGCTGCCCTCTGCTGGACATAACTTCCATTCGTCTATTAGGGATACCTAAACTCAAAGACATCCTGCTAGGGAGGAAATATTTCAAGTAGTCTCGTGCTAGGGATCACTTGCTTCTTGCATGGACTCTGTAATGCCCCGATTCGATATTTCCCAATTTTGTTGAGTCTTTTATTTTATTTGAGTAATGATTGCCTTATTTGTGAAATTGACATGATAATATGATATGTTGATATGTTAATGTGATATGTTGGTATGATATGTGATTTTACCGTTTTGTGAATTTTCGGGTAAAATTAGATTGGAGGGTATTTTAGACATTTACTAATTAGTAATAAATTAGAATTTGTGTAGAATTATTGTTTTGTGAGAAAATGATATTTGGTGGAAAAGAGAAGAAATGAGTTAAGTGTAGAAATAGTTAGTAAGAGTTATAAGAGAGAAAAATAGAAAGAAAGAGAGATAGAAAGAAAAAGAGGAGAAAGAAAAGGAAGAGAAGAGAAAAGAAGAGAAAAAAGGAAAAAGTTGGAAAATCATCAAGATTGCTCCTAGGAATCGAAACAATCGGGTAAGGGTGATAAACATTGTTATCTTAATCTTGTATATGATTATGTATGTGGTAGATTGTGTGGGTTTTTGTTTTGGTGAAGTTTAGAGAGAATGAAACGTTAGGGTTTTGATGAAAATGTGAGAAATTGGTAGATTAATCGGTTAGAACTTATTATAATCAAAGTATGATAGTTTATACATGTTAATAATCATGTTTGTGGATGTTTGTTGAAGTTTGATTGGATTTTTGAGGGTTTTTGGATGATTGTCGCGTAACTGAGTTGCTGCAGAATCGCAGTGTTCGCTCAGCGAGCAACACGCCGCTCAGCGCGTTTTCCATAGAATTTCTCGCTCAGCTAGCCTGGAGGTTTTTGGGAAGTTTTGTGTTTTAATTCATAACTTTAGTTTCGGTTATCCGTTTAGGCATTCTTTATATCGATTCGAAGTTAAAAACGTGTAGAAACTAATAATGCTAAGAAATGTAATTTTTAGCCGACTTTTACCCGACTTTTTCTGATAAAATGTAAATGAGTTAATTATGGAAATGTGGGTTTGATGTGATGTTGTGGCCGTTTGGCAAATGAATACATTTCTTGGATTGAATGCAAATGTATGCTAATTTAATAAGATGAGTGCATGATTATGTTGTGAATAATGTATACATTTTCAAGAATGTTGTGTGTCATTTTGCATGTGAAGCATAATGTATGCATTCTTATGTTGCGGGATTCTTTATGAATCCGTTGTAGCATCGTGTGCTCATGTGGAGGGTGAGCGATAACTACAACACGATCGTGTACCCATTTGGGGTGTGAGCGATCGTATTGTGTTCCCGTGTGGGGTGTGAGAAATCCATAAACATTGTGTGCCCATGTGGGGTGTGAGCAATGGGTGATTTATTCACATTGATTGTATACCCGTGTGGGGTGTGAGCAATCGGGTTGTGTGCTCATGTGGGGTGTGAGAAATCCATAAACATTGTGTGCCCATGTGGGGTGTGAGCAATGGGTGAACATCGTATGCCCGATGGGGAGTTACTTTAGGTAACGAGCGATGCTTCCAATTAGTTCCTGAGTGAACTTGATGATGATTGAGTCGGTACCGCATTGTATTTGCATAGAGTCGTGAGTCGGTCTCTATGATTTGCATTTATCATCTGAATTGTGAATTGGTGAAATAAACATGAATATATATATATATATATATATATATATATATATATATACATATATATATATATATATATATATATATATATATATATATATATATATGTGTGTGTGTGTGTGTGTGTGTGTGTGTGGAGATGAAAGAATGTATTGATGAAAACATACTTGAGTATATATGTATGTGTGGATATATATATATATATATATATATATATATATATATATATATATATATATATATATATATATATATATATATATATATATACATTGTAGTGTATATGTGTGAATAAACATGAATGATGTATGTTTATGTGATGTGAATGAAGTGGTGAAAGTATGCATGATAAGTATGCTTGAGGTTATGTATGTTGGAGCTGATTTGTGGTGAGAACATGTTTTATGTGTATTTTATATGTTGAGATATATAAGTATATACAATGTTATTATGATAATGTTTCTCACCCTTCTGTTGTTTTATGATGCTCTATGAGGCATTCCAGAGTAGGTTGCTGGAGGTCTTTTTATGAAGCTTGTCTTCATTCTTTTGGTCGGTCGGCTCTGATATGTAGCACCGGGTAGCTAGGGTCGGCTTGATGCCTTTTGTGATACATTTTGTACATGATATATTTGGTGAATCAAACTTAATGATATATATATATATATATATATATATATATAAGTATAAAAGTTTGATGTTGTTAATGTTAGTTTCTGCTGTTATTTGAATCTGTTGAATACGGATGTAAGGATGAAATCCTTCTGTTGCAAGTTACCTCGTTTGTTGCATATCTTTGAATGAGCAGGTGTTGTATGTTTTAATTTCACTGTTGATGTGACATTCCTCTTTTATACCATGTTTAAACTATACTTTGATGAATTTGGATTATGTGCCTAAGTGATTTAATTGGTTATTTGGGGGTATAGGAAGTGGGTGTTACATTAAGTGGTATCAGAGCTAGTGTTCGAGTCAGTTGTGTCTATCCTGTTGTTGTGATGATTGAACTTTTGTTTAATCTTATTGTTGTCTTTGGGAATAATCAGAATATGGCTGGTAGAAATGACAATGCAATGGCTGCTGCTTTGGAAGCAATGGTTAGGGCGGTGCAGGGAGCACCGAATGTGAACGCTAATGATGAGTTTAGGAAGAATCAATCGTCGGTCTTCAAAGGAAGATTTGATCCCGATGATGCTCAGAATTGGTTGAAAGAGATTGAAAGAATCTTTAGAGTCATGGACTGTGCTGAAGAGAGTAAGGTGAGGCTTTGTTCTAACATGCTGAAGGAAGAAGCCGATGATTGATGGGTCAGTAGAAGTCAAGCTCTTGAGGAAGATGATGAAGAGATAACTTGGGATGTTTTTCGTGTGGAGTTCTTAGGGAAGTACTATCCTGAGAGTGTGAAAGGAAAGAATGAGATGTAGTTCCTTGAACTGAAACAAGGTAGTATGTTTGTGGTGGACTATACTGCTAAGTTTGTTGAATTGGTTCAGTTTCATCCTCATTATGCTGCTGCTACGGTTGAGTTTTCGAAGTGTATTAAGTATGAGAATAGTTTGCGTCCTGAGATTAAGAAAATTGTGGGATATCAGAGAATAAGGAGGTTTTCAGATTTGACGGAATGTTGTAGAATTTTTTAGGAAGATAGCAAATCTCGTTCTACACATTACAAGAGTTTGAATGAGAGGAAAGGAAAGCAACAAGCTAGAAGTGGACCTTATGTAACACCCGCTGATAAGGGCAAGCATAGGGGAAACTTTGATAAGAGATCTGGTGGAGGGAGTTCTGGTCCCGTTAAGTGTTACAAGTGTGGTGATTTGGGTCATAAGTCTTTTGAGTGTGGGAAGAACATAATGAAATGTTCTAACTGTGGAGGCCTTGGGCATGCTACTACCGAGTGTAGAAGGAATGTTTTGAAGTGCTTCACTTATGGAGAAGCGGTTCACATTAGTACTAAGTGTACTAAGCCGAAGCAAGCTCAAGCGGGCAGAAATGTGTTTGCATTAGCAGGGAAGGACACAACTAGTGCATACCGTTTGGTTAAAGGTACATGCTTTATTAATAGTACGCCTTTAGTTATTATTATAGATACAGGAGCGACTTATTCGTTTATTTCTCTTGAGTGTGCTAAGCATTTGAATTTGTTTTTGACTTCTTGGGGTGGTGAGATGGTTATTGAGACTCCTGCTTCAGGGTCGGTAACTACTTATTTGGTGTGTGTAAGTTGTTCTTTGACCATGTATGGTAAAGATTTTGTTATGGATTTAGTTTGTTTGTCATTGGAGGGTTTGGACGTAATCATAAGTTAGTAAGGTTTACTTCTTTGGATGGTGATGAAGATGAGAGTTTCCTATCCACGAAAGAGTTGAAGAAACTTTAGTGGACGAAGCTCAATTGTTTGGTTTATTTGCATCGTTGTTAGTGGAGAGTGAAGTAGAGCTCAGTGTGTTCCATGTGGTGTGTGATTTTTCAGAAGTGTTTCCGGAGGATATTAAGGATGTATCGCCGGAAAGAGAAGTTGAGTTTTCTATATATTTAGTTTCGGGTACTAGACCGATTTCGATGGCACCGTATCGTATTTCAGCTTCAGAGTTGGTAGAGTTGAAGAAGCAATCGAATGACTTATTGGACAAGAGATTTGTTAGGCCGAGTTTTTCTCCTTGGGGTGCTCCGGTATTGTTGGTAAAGAAGAAGGATGGAATTATGAGGTTATGTATTGATTATCGACAGTTGAACGAGGTGACAATTAAGAATAAGTATCTGCTTCCAAGGATCGATGATTTGATGGACCAATTGGTTGGTGCGCGTGTTTTTAGTAAGATTAATTTGAGTTCAGGATATCACCAAATTCATGTGAAAGAGGATGATATTCTGAAGACGGATTTTAGGACACAGTATGGTCATTACGAGTATTCCGTGATGCCATTTGGAGTTTCTAATGCGTCGGTTGTGTTTATGGAATACATGAATCGTATTTTTCATGAACAGTTGGATCGTTTTGTGTTTGTTTTCATCGACGACATTTTGATTTATTCTAAGTCTCAAGAGGAACATGAAGAGCATTTAAGGATTGTGTTACAGATTTTGAAAGAGAAGCAATTGTATGCTAAGTTGTCAAAGTGCGAGTTTTTGTTGTCGAAGGTAAGTTTTCTTGGACATGTTATTTCTGATGGTGGTATTAGTGTTGATCCATCCAATATTGATGTGATAATTCAATGTGAAGTTCCTAGATCGGTTACGGAGATTCGAAGCTTTTTAGGCTTGGCGGGTAATTATCGGAGGTTTATTGAAGGATTTTCAAAGTTGGCACTTCCGTTAACGCAATTGACTTGTAAGGGAAAGGCTTTCATTTGGGATATTCATTGTGAGGAGAGTTTGATGGAACTTAAGAGAAGATTGACAACGGCTCCGATCTTGATTTTGCCAAATTCGACGGAACTATTTGTGGTGTTTTGTGATGCTTCATTGTTTGGGTTAGGTGGTGTTTTGATGCAAGATGGAAAAGTTGTGGCTTATGCTTCAAGGCAATTGAGAGTGCATGAAAATAATTATCCTACGCATGATTTAGAATTAGCGGTTGTGGTGTTTTTTTTGAAAATTTGGAGGCATTATCTTTATGGTGCAAGATTTGAAGTTTTTAGTGATCACAAGAGTTTGAAGTATTTATTTGATCAAAAGGAATTGAACATGAGACAAAGGAGGTGGTTAGAGCTTTTGAAGGATTATGATTTTGGTTTGAATTACCATTCAAGTAAGGCGAATGTTGTAGCTAATGCTTTAAGTCGTAAGTTGTTACATATGTCCGCATTGATGATAAGAGAATGGGAACTTTTGGAGGATTTTAGAGACTTGAGTTTGGTTTGTGAGATGACACCGAGAAGTGTGAGACTTTGTATGCTACATGTTACGGATGATTTTCTTGCAACCGTGTGTGAAAAGCAAAAGTTGGATTTGAAATTTGTCAATTTGATGATGAATGAGAATGAGGATTTCAATGTTGATAATTTTGGGGTTTTGAGATTCCGTGGTCGTATTTGTATTCCCAATGATATGGAGTTGAAAAATATGATATTGGAAGAAGGACACCGAAGGAATTTAAGTATTTATTCGGGAGCGAATAAGATGTATCAAGATTTGAAGAAGATCTTTTGGTGGTCCGGATTGAAGAGATATGTAGCTCATTTTGTTTATGCGTGTTTGACTTGTCAGAAGTCTTAGGTGGAACATCAGAAGCCTAGTGATTTGATGCAACCGTTGGATATTCCGGAATGGAAATGGGATAGTATATCGATGGATTTTGTTACGGGATTGCCGAATACGCAAAGAGGTCATAATGCTATTTGGGTGATTGTGGATAGACTTACTAAATCTACTCACTTCATTCTGATTGATATTAGTTATCCTTTGGAGAAGTTAGCCGAGATTTATGTTTTTGTGGTTGTGAAGTTGCATGGAGTTCCTAAGAGTATTGTATCGGATAAAGATCCTAGATTTACATCGAGGTTTTGGGAAAGTTTGCAAAAGGCTTTGGGTTCTAATCTAAGATTGAGTTCGGCTTACCATCCACAAACGGACGGTCAAACAGAGAGGACGATTCAATCATTGGAGGATTTGTTGTGTGCTTGTGTGCTAGAGCAAGGTGGTGTTTAGGATATTTATTTAGCCTTGATTGAGTTCACCTACAATAACAATTTTAATTCGATTATAGGTATGGCACCATTTAAGGCTTTGTATGGTCGGAGATGTCGAATGCCTTTGTGTTGGCATGAAACCGGAGAGAGAACAGTAGTTGGACCGGAGATGGTACAACAGACGACGGAAAAGGTGAAGTTTATTCGAGAGAATATGAGAGCTTCTCAAAGTAGACAAAAGAGTTATCATGACAAGAGAATGAAAGATCTTGAGTTTCAGGAAGGCAACCATATGTTTTTGAGAGTTACACCGGTTATGGGTGTGGGTCGTGCTTTGAAGTCGAAGAAGTTTACTTCTCGTTTTATTGGGCCGTATCAGATTATTGCACGAGTTGGTGTTGTGGATTACCGTGTGGCGTTGCCTCCGAATATTTCGAATTTGCATGATGGGTTCCATGTTTCGCAACTTTGGAAGTATGTTCCGGATCCGTCACATGTTATTCCTATGGACAAGGTTGAAGTAAGAGATAACCTTACTGTGGAAGCTTTGCCGATTAAGATTTTGGATCGTGAAATCAAGAAGCTACGAGGCAAGGATATTGCGCTTGTGAAAGTAGCGTGGGGAGGCGCTGTGGAAGGCAATTTGACTTGGGAATTAGATATTGGGATGCGAGAGTCGTATCCGGAGTTGTTTGAATCAGGTAATATTTTCGAGGACGAAAATTTCTAAAGTGGGGAGAGTTTTAACGCCCCGATTCGATATTTCCCAATTTTGTTGAGTCTTTTATTTTATTTGAGTAATGATTGTCTTATTTGTGAAATTGACATGATAATATGATAATATGATATGTTAATGTGATATGTTGGTATGATATGTGATTTTACCGTTTTGTGAATTTTCGGGTAAAATTAGATTGGAGGGTATTTTAGACATTTACTAATTAGTAATTGTAAACACCCCAAATTTGCACTCACTTTTTCTCAAACCATGGCTTGTGATCTTTCATTTTTGTATTAGTATAAGCATACCACCTCATATTGCATATTTGTTTCATCTGCATAGTTTCATTTCATCTGCATCTAGGGTTTGTGATCTGAGAAATCCAAGAATCAATCTGAGCCATCCCAAGGTCTTGAAGCTTTCCAAGAGGGTCCATGTGTGTTTTATAATCATATTATGCTCCCCATAGTTCATGAGAGTCAAGAAATCACAAAGATTGGCAAAGGCATGGAAGCAGAGCTAGGGTTTTCCTGCACAGATGGCCAAAATTAGGGTTTTGGTTTCAGAGGTCTTAACTCCAAATTTTTTGGCCATTATTGTGTCTAATTTTCTTAATATGATATAAGGATCATGTGTACCAAGTTTGATGAAGAAATTCATTGTGGAAGTCATCTGATCATTGGGTAACTTCTTGAGCAAGTTAAGTCAAAATCAGGGCATCTGAGGCCCCCAACAAGGGTACCAAGGGATCATTTTCATCAAATTTAAGTTCTATGATATTTATTTGATCTTAGAAGTGGTTGGAAGTTCACAAAGTTGAAGAATTTTGAGCCAATTGCAAACTTGCCATTTTTGGAAATGACTTGTAATGAAAACTTTCCATTTTGGGAAAGATTTTCATCCTCCTCTTTCATGACCAAAAATGCTTCAAATGAAAAATTCTTGGACATGAAAGTTGTAGATTAGGTCTTTCCCTTTTCAAAAAGTACTAGAACATGTCTTGATTCATCCTAGAACTCAAGATATGGCCTTTCAAAGTTGGCAAAAATCACATAATTTTCAAGTTCATGTCAAAGAGGGATTTTTGCATATTGGCATTTCAAGCTTCTAAGTGACCTCTAATGTGCACAAACACTTCATAACATGTCAAAGAAACTTGCCTAAACCAGAATTGGCCCAAGAATTTGGCATTTTCATGGCTTGATTCACAAGAAATATCAAAGTTGGAAAGTTGCAAAACACAAGACATCTCTTCATCCAAGCCTTCCAGCTGCACTCTTTTGATCCAAGGGCCATCCATAAACTCTGTTGAGGCCAAGACACCCCTTGAAATAGCTCTGCACCATGCCCATACCTCAAGTACACAAAATTGACTTTTTTGCAAAACCTCCCATACCAATCAAGCTGTGTCACTAACCACTCTTTGACCAATCAAGACATTACAAACAAAGGTTATAGAGCTCATTTGACACAAGAACCAAGCCTGCAAGCTCCCACAACTCAGAATTCACAAAATCACCTAAAAACTTCCCTTCTTCGATTCTCACACCTCAGCCATCAAAACTCACTCATTCTTTCACCATTCATCTAAAAATCACCTAAGGATCACAAAACACCCCTCACCATGGCCTGAAACCAGCTCAAACCAAAATATGATTTCTGCAAAACCAGAACCAAACACTTCAAAATAGCCATCACAAACTTGTTCTAAGCATTGCAACATCATCAGGGAGCTCATTGGGGTTGGTTTGTGTCGCTCCCCGGATTTCCATCCTAGTACAAACGCGAAAGTGGCGCGGAAAAGGTTAGAGTCGCCAGCCAGACATTTTTATCCCGAAGGGACGGGAATGGTAATGCTGCACAAACCAGAAGAAAGAAGAGGAATGACAAGGGTCCTGCGAACCAAAGAGACTGAGTTCGGGAGTCGGTTACGACCTGGGAAGGTATTAGCACCCAGATCGTCCGCCGTACCCGACGAGATCCACGCTTGCAAAGAAACTGTTTCAAAGGGTGAAGAAATGAAAGTTGCTGCCAAAACTGTAACTGAAACTGGATAAAACAAAGAAAAGGGAACTGAAAAAGAAAACAAAGGAAAAATGTAGGGAAAATAAAGATTATGCTCGAACGGGCCCTACCCCGCTGCCTACGTACCTCATCTAGACAATAAGGATCAGAGTCGCCGTAGTTCCCCTAACTAGGGGTGGAAAAGATTGCTTGTGAATTAAGGCTTGAACTGCCTATGTCAATGCTCAGGTGTTGCAGGCTCGGACGACGAGTGCGTAACCGTCTTGCAAAGTGACAAGTAGGGGCAAGTTCGCAGACGGAGCGAAGGAGATGAGAAAAGAATTCCCAAAGGAGAGACGTTTATTGTTTGTTTGTGTTTTTTATGAGTTTTTTGTTTTGAAGTTTGCATAGGTAAGTGTACCTAAGTCTTACTCACTGGGATATGTACGTCTCACATCATCCCGAAATGGAATGCGCAAGAGGCACACCTATCTATGGAGGAAATCCCCAAATCTAGTCCCACAAATGAAGGCTCAGACACACTGACCTACTAACATTTATTAAGTGTTTTTGTGATTTTTGGTTAAGAAGTATTTTTTAGCTTTTCTCTGTGAAGTAATCTCATGCTAAGACCTATCCACCACGAGGGATATCCTACACCTCGCCCCGAAACGGAACGCGTGCAAGTATCTCATAGCAAAGTATCGTGTCACATGAGAAGACTCGTCATTTATTAATGTGACTTGAGTTAAGTTTGAAGATGAGAAGAGAGAGAGAGAGCACTAAGAGGATCTCAAAAGGTAAAATCTAATGGGGAAGACTACTTCTAATGTTATCATGCATGGGAGTCCTAGGTTAGTGAGGTTTGAATTATATCCTAATGGAGAAGGAGAATAAGAAAAGAAGAAGAAGAAGAAGATGGGGAGAAGAAGTAAGGCCTAAGCCCAACAATCACAAGATTAGCATTAATGAAGAAAGGAGGAGAGATAAGAATTGGAGATGTGGGAATCACATCCACACCTCTCACTTACCAAAGCCCCTGAAATGGTTAGTGACACAAGCATAAATGCAATACAAAGTGGTCATAAGATCAAAACAAAGTCACACAACCATAAGTGAAGTCATAAGCACAAATTCCAAAAGCAAACTCAAAGCATAAGAATGAGAAGAGAACCACACAACTCAACATGAAGCAATATGAACCACTATGACAAAACAAAGTAAACATGAGAAGATGCAAAGCAAAAAGTCAAAGCAACATCACAAAGTGTCAAACCAGAACCCTAACATGTTAAGAAAGTGTCTAAGGATCACATGAGATGAAGAGAAGAAGTGCACATAGTCAAATATTCACATCATGAGAAGAAAGAAGCAAAGGAAGTGAAGTGAGAATGCATAAGTGAATGAACTTCAAAGACAACCAAACACAAAATTTCAAAGGTACCAACACCAACTCAAGACCATAGGAGCACCAATATCCTAATAAGGCTCTAAACAACTTGAAGAAGTTGGCACAAGTGCCCTTATAAGCTAAGGAGTGAACATATGACTCCAAAGAAGCAAAATGAGACAAGTGAAGAACAAAAATTCAAATTAATTCAAGTGTGCATCCAAAAATTCCACAAACTTGCACAAATGATCTTCAATCATACAATATCAACATACCAAAAGGAGAGGATCAAGTTCAGAAGCTAAGCAAGTCAAATGAGGATTCATACATGGATTAGGGTTAGAAAGCTTCATGCACAAGTTAGAGACCAAAATCAAATAAAAAAATTTTTAAAAATCAGAACAAAAATCACCAATAAACTACATCTCATCATGAATACAGAGCAAAAAGAATCATCTAAAAATTCAAAATAATGATCAAGATGGAAAATGAACAAGTCAACATGCTTCAAAATGAAATAAAAACAATTAATTAAGAGAAACAATTAATTTCCACGTGACAAATAAAAATAAATGGAAAATAAAAAAACCAAAAATTAAAGAAAACTAAAAGAAACACTCATGAATTTTCTTATAATTTTTTATCACCTAAAACTATTTTTAAAAAATAAAAAGCAAACTGGAATTAAAATGAAAATAAAAAAGAAATGAAATAAAGAAACAGGCCAAGGGGTGCGTTTAGAAAGCAAATCCAGTTCATTTATATGGGCCTTCATGCAGGGGGGGCATATAGCAAGTCAAGCCCAAGCCAAAGTCAGCGCATGACACATTAATTATTGTGGATATTCATTAATTCAGGAAAAAAACATGAACCACTGGATCAGATGGACGCATGGGATGTAGTCATTCATTAAAACAAGGTATGCACAATGATTGGTCATAAAGTGTGAGGGCACAACATTATGGTGAGGTGAGAAACAAGGTGATTAATTCAGAAATTATAAAGTCACATGAGAAGGAGCATGCAATTTAATGTGCTGGCATCATGGGAACCATCCAGATCACGAATCCAAGGGCTGCGCTTCATCTTCTTCATGAAACTCAGGTGAAACAATTTCCAGAATCCGGTGACCGGAGCTAGGGCTCCGGCACCGGAAAATTCAAACCAAGAACAGATCAAAACATAAATGATTCAAACTCTCCAGATCAAGTAATTCAAGCATGCTGAATCCAAAAATGCACTTAGATTTCACATTGGATCAATGAATCAAACGGATCGAACACAAACATCTTTGAACATCAAACTGAAAATCCACATATCTCACTCAATAATCATGCAATTTCAAATCTAAACAGATCAGAGTAATCCGCAAAGTGAGTAGATCATAAAGCACACAATCAAAATCATTTCCAGATCCATGGATTTTGAGCTTACCTGAAACTTGCAGATGTCAAAATAGCTTGAGATGAGCTTCCAGAAGATGCAGATCTCCTCCAAATACAATCTAATTGCAAAATAAATGCAATTAGAGTCTTGAAAACAACTGGATCTAGGAATCCGAAGCAGCTTGCACTGAAATGGCACAGTATGGAATTCTGAGAGTTAGCTTGAATGAGGTATGGATTTGTGATCCTGAGCTCTCAAGGATGAAGAATATGCAAATGGTTTTGACAATGAGTGAGTGTAGAGAGTGATTCGAAGAGAAATTCAGAATGAGCAAAAAAATTCAAGTGAGAGAAATGTGATGAATCTGAGCAAATGAAAACCCTAATTCTCTTTTATATCATGCCAATGCTCAATGCTGAAAGAATGAAGAGAAATGCACGTGAGAGGAGAGTGTGAGGATGATTTTGCAAAAAATGCAAGATTGGTGTGATGAGGTGAAACACTCGCGCCATACTCTATTTCCTTGCACATGTTCAAGCATAATCCAACCCTTGATTCAAAACTGAAAGCATTCTGGCCTTTGGATGTGAGGATCGTGCATTTCCCATGATCATGCAAATTTGCCTCTTGTGTGGTATACTTCATTCCATGCACGAAATGGATGATATTTTTGGAGAAAATCAACATTTATGCAATTCTTTGTAAGAATGTGACCTTATTTGGTTCATGGAATAGCTTGAAAATGAGTATCACAAGTTCTTGCATTTGGAGGAAACTTGAATTTTAAGTCATGCCCTAGAATTTAGGCAATTTTCGAAGGGCCTATCTCCCAAACCATGAAGGCTATGAAAATGCTCTTGTACTTTTTTAAAATGGGAGACCTTAATATTCAAATTTCATGTTTGATGGCAATCCATTTGAAGCTTTTTTCACCAAGTTATGTACACTTGAAAATTAGGGCAAAAAGTTGCCAAAATTAGAAACTTCCATGACCAATCTCATGCCAAAGATGCAAAACACCTCAAAACCTCTTGATTCTTGATCTTTGACTTTGCCAAACCTCTTATAAGGTTATAAGAACATCCCTTGGCTTGAAAAACAAGGTTGGACCTTTTGAAATTTCACAGTTGACTTCTAGAATGCACATTTGACCAATTTCTTCTTTTACAAGCTACTGAAGAAATACCTGACTTCCACAAGGAGTTTTCTCACCAAATTTCATCCCTAGGATCCTCTTAACATATGAGAGACTTTTCCCAAATGAAATGGCCAAAGTCACAAAGTTTCCATGCTTGAAACTCAAACCCTAATTTGGGATCATTGTGTAGGAGCTTTGCCCTAGCATGAATTCCCTGATGATCCTCCAACCTCCTAGGATTTTGTGAATAATCTTAAGCTTGTGAATGCAATGTAGACTCCTCATAGGACTTGAGCAAATACATTGGGCCTCTTGTAATAGCTTGTGATGCTTCAAATCCTTCCACAAATGATCATATGCCTAATGTTAGGTCATGAGAATGTTATGCCTCATCTTTCCATGCTAAGATGCCAAGAATATGATATGCTCATGATGAATATGATATGGTGATGATGCTTAAAAGAAGAGGGCAAATTTGGGGTGTTACACTATAATGAAACCCCTGATTGGTCAGAACCGTTTGAGATAATGTGTGACGCTAGTGACTATGCTGTTGGAGCCGTTCTAGGTCAGAGAAAAGATAAAAAGTTACACGTAATTTATTATGCCAGTAGAACCCTAGACGCTGCACAGCTCAACTACACAACAACCGAAAAAGAGCTCCTAGCTGTAGTTTTCGCCATAGAAAAATTTAGATCTTATCTAGTAGGAGCCAAATTATAGTTTACACCGACCATGCTGTCATTCGTTACTTACTAAGTAAAAAGGATGCCAAACCTAGGTTACTTTGATGGATTCTGTTACTGCAAGAGTTTGATTTAGATATCTGTGATAAGAAATGCACAAATAATGTAGTAGTTAATCACCTTTCTATGCTAGAATACCTGAAACCTGACTCAGTGCCCATAAATGACGATTTTGCCTATGATAGACTGATAGCCCAACTAGAAACTATTGAAGATGATAACCCAGACCCACATGAGCATTCTCATAAATCCTTAACTATAAGTAATGCACCTTGGTATACAGACTTTGTTAATTATCTAGCCGCTGACATCATACCCCCTGATCTAAACTACCACCGGAAGAAGAAGTTCTACAGTGATGTGAGGAACTTCTATTGGGACGAACCATTTCTTTTCAAGAGAGGTAAAGATGGCATTTTCCGCCGTTGTGTTCCAGAAGAAGAGGTACATAATATAATTGAGCATTGTCACTCTGCACCCTATGGTGGACATGCAAGTACATCTATGACCTACGCCAAGATTCTTCAAGCTGGCCTATTCTGGCCTACTATGTGGCGTGATGTCCATGCTTTCATTGTCAAGTGTGACAAATGCCAACGCACGGGAAATATTTCAAGATGTAATGAAATGCCTCTAAGAAATATCCAAGAAGTAGAACTCTTCGACGTATGGGGTATAGACGTTATGGGACCGTTCCCACCATCTTTAGGAAATCAGTACATCTTAGTAGATGTTGACTACGTGTCTAAATGGATTGAAGCTATCGCCGCACCCACAAATGACACCAGAGTAGTCATCAAATTGTTTAAAAGCTATATATTTCCCAGGTTTGGAACCCCCCGTTTAGTCATAAGTGATGGAGGATCACACTTCATATCGAGAATATTTGATAAACTTTTAAGCAAGTATGGAGTTAAGCATAGAGTAGCAACACCATACCACCCACAGACCAATGGGCAAGTGGAAGTATCTAATAGGGAGATCAAACAAATTCTTGAGAAAACTGTCTCTGTATCTAGAAAAGATTGTTCGCAGAAACTTCAAGAGGCATTATGGGCCTATAGAACCGCTTTCAAAACCCCTATAGGAACAACCCCTTATCAACTGGTCTATGGAAATTCATGTCACTTACCTTTTGAATTGGAGCATAAGGCCTATTGGGCCATCAAAACTTTGAATTTGGATTACTTGACTACTGGTGAAAAACGTATCCTTGATATCCACAAATTAGAAGAGCTCACACAATCTGCCTATGAAAATGCCATCATATACAAAGAAAGAACAAAAGCTTGGCATGACAAAAGAATCATAAGAAAAGACTTCAAAATAGGTGATCCTATTATCCTGTTCGATTCTAGGTTACAACTTTTTCCAGGGAAGCTTCGTTCGAGATGGACTGGCCCTTTCGAAGTATCTAAGATTCTAAGATCTGGTGCTATTGAAATCAAGAACCAAACATGTAAACCGTTCATCGTCAATGGACAGAGGTTGAAGCCCTACGAAGGAGGTGACATCCCAACAACATACACCTGCCATACTTTGAGTGATCCACCATATCCTTCAAATGATGTATAACATCCGGTCGTCGAGCTAATGACGTTAAACAAGCGTTGCATGGGAGGCAACCCATGGTTTTCTTATTTACGTACTTTTTATTTATTTTTCCTTTATTTTAATTTGTTTACTTTATTATTATGTCAGGACTAACGAGTGAATGTTTTATGTGATTTCAGAACTTGTTTGCTAACCTTGTGCAGAATGCAGAACCCTGATGACATGCACGTGGCCTTTAGAGACGACTCACAGAGAGAGCGTTACTATGTCCACATGAGACGCCCTATGGCACCTACTAGGTACCCTAACCAAGATTGCATGGATGCCTTGGGGATAGAGCCAAGCGTCAAATTCTTATGCCACCAACTCCAGTGGGACCAGTTTGACGATATGAACAACACTTACAGGAACTTGACTCTAGAGTTCCTCAGCTCGTTTCATTATGATCCTTGGGTTGGACCTGATGGACAGGCTGTTTTCAGGTTGTTCAGGATTGACTACTCCTTCTCTCACAAAGAGTTTGGTGATTTACTAGGTTTTTAGACTACTCCTGATGCTATTCCAGAGACACCAATGGGGTATTTTATGAGCAGAGAAGTGGAAACTTTTTGGTCTAATATCTCAGGTGGAGGGAGCCAAGATCCTTCCACTCAGTTTTCTCAGGTAATCCACAACCCTGCGTTAAGGTACTTACAGATGATTCTAGCACACTCTTTCCTCGGTTTTCCAGATACAGAGACTCTGTTTAGTGAAGAGGAGATTTTCCTAATGTTTTGTGCGACTCAGTCACGCCCAGTTATTTGTGGCAACTTTCTGTTGAAGGGCCTTGCCAGTGTCGCCAGATCATCTGTAGGCATTATACATGTCAGTGGGATTGTTACACAGATTGCTACTGCATTGGGTTTGTCTAGAAAATTATTGCACCTCAGGACCTTCTGCTGCTACACCACCCTGGATGTTGACTTTTGTCTTGACAGAGGACTGGTGAGGAAGGCCTCTTTTGAGCCCAACACGTTTAGATTACTGATCGACGGCGAAGTGATACATTACTTTACATTACCAGACCCGCTGATGACCAGTGTCCATGATCCTGCTAATTGGATTTATGCCTTAGAGGGTTATGGAGAGACATTCGAAGAGCCAAAATCACCTCCCGCCGCTGAGTACACTCCTACACCTCTTTCTCCCCGAATCACTGTTATGTCTAACAATATGTCTTTGCAGCCGCCTGATTTACAAACTCAGATTTATGAGCTCTGCAAGGAGACTGACCTGCTCAAGCAGGAAGTAGCGGACTTGGAATTACAGATCCAGGTATCTGATCTCACTCATGCCTCAGAGGCCGATGCTCTATATCAAGAGATTGAAGAGCTTCGGAGGGAGATAGCTGAGATTCGTGGATCAAACCAGGAAGAGAAGCTTACCACATGATTCGTTTTACACTGACGCAATTACCCTAGTATTTAATTTCTTTTTCATGCTTTATTTTATTTCTCGCATCTCCAGACATATTTTATATTATTACATCTATTACATTTTCTTTTTTGTACTTTGATTTTATCTTATATATTATTTCATGCACTAATCTCTTTTTTTCTCTTTTCTTTTGATTTATTTTATTTTATTTTTGTCGAGTAAATAGACAAAAATATTTTCATTTTTGTCTCCATAAAAAAAATATGCAAGCTCCATGCCTTAGAAGAGAGAAGAAAACGCTATCCGGACCCCCCGAAGACCGAAGGTGCAAGAAGGCCCAAAAGAGGAATTTACAAAATCCAAGGCCCAACAGGAATTGGCCTTATGACGGGCGCCATAGACCCTGTGGCAGGCGCCACACCGTCCCACAACAAATACGGGGCTAATTCCCCATTTTCACACCTTCAAACCTCAAAAACCCATTTTTCCAACTTCCAAAAACCCCATTGAACCCCATCAAAGCTTCCTCATTTCCAAAACATTCACCATCTATAAAACCTATCCAAAATCCATTTTCATTTTCATCCACCACAAACCATAAAAATCAAACCTTTATCATTTCTCTCATAAACCATTTTTCACCACTTTTCACTTCTCAAGGAGCAACAACAATGGAGTTCAATGGATATCTTCTTCGCGATGGAAGACCAGGTGATAGGCAAAGTAAAAGTATTCAAAGGCTTCAGAGTCGAGAAATTCTCTCGACTAGGTACGTCGATGATAACTGTCTTTATGCTTTGGGTTTGTATCATAGTGTTTTTCATTTATTAGATTTTTTAGGCTTGCATAATATTTTTGTTAACCAGGAACCTACCTATGAGAGGCTGGCAGTTGAGTTTTTAAGTTCATTGATATACACTGTCAGTCCTAACACTGCTAGCACAGTCAATACTATTAATTTTAGACTGTTTGGAATTGAATACGAATACAGTACCGACAAACTAACAGGCTTGTTAGGAATCCCTCATACGGAAGGTGCGATATGTGAGGCACCTTTGGATGCGGAATGGACGGCCGAGGTATTTTCCTTCTGGCAGAGGCTGTCAAGTACTTCGATAAATTCTTTTGAAGGAATACTTGCGTCGACCATCCATAACCCGGCCATAAGAGTTTTCAGATATCTTTTGGCATGTACTATTTTTGGCCGGGAGAGTCCAAATAAGATAAGCGCTAGAGAAATCCTATTTTTGCAAGGATGCCTCACTAGTACTTATATCAATCTGGTCCCGTTTATGCTTGCACACATGGGTTTAACTACTAATAAAACATGACCAATTGTTTTTGGAGGACTTGTTACGTCTATTGCTCGGGCTCTTGACCTGAACAATGAGATAGCTACACTTGAACCACTACCTCCTCGCACAATTAATTTAAAATTTCTAAAAGACATGAAATTATGTCGAACGAGGAGAGAAGGTGGTTATGAGTTGATGGTTCATGGGGTAGCTATACCATCTGTTGCTTTACCTTGCAGTAGACGTACTGATGTACGTAATGAAAGGAACTGGACCTATGATCTGAATGCTCCACCTATTTTGGGTCCACTTCCTCCTAATATTCCTGATGGGGAGGCACATGACACTGATGAAGAATATGATCAGAGAGAGCAGTCTCCCGTACCTCACATGTCCCCCCATCGTCCTTCACAGTCACACACCGCACCATCTTCCTCTAACCTTGTTGCAGGTGCTGCTCCTAGATTCTATGTCACTGAGGAGATGTGGCGTGATATGACGACTAGAGAGGAAAAGCGAGACAGCCTACTCTTTACTATTTCACAACAACTGACGGACAACATGAGCTTCATGCAACAATCACGATCGGTATCAGATCGTGCCTACAGTAATGTTTGCCGTGCCTTGAACGATATCACATCAGAGCAGGCCCGTCAGCGAGAAGTCAACCGCCGGCACTACCAGCTTGTGGAGGCCACTCAGGGTTCCATCCTAGGTAACCTTCGAGAGGTCCAGGGTGCCATGGCTGCCTTATCAGCATGACTTGACCAGAGGGACCAGCAGCGCAATAGATCCCGTCGTTCCAGACCATCACAGCAGGACGGCGAGGGCACCAGTGCTCCTCCGTAGTAGTTTTTCAGGTTACCCTCCTTATCGTATTTCGAAACATTGGGAGAAATGTTCGATTTAAGTGTGGGAGGGGATTTTATTGTTTTCTGTCATTTCCCTTTCTAGTTATTTATTTGCTTTCTGTTATTTCCCTTTCCAGTAAGTTATCTAGTTTAACTTTTCTTAGATAATGCATGAGTCTGACGAGTCACCACTATAGTGTATCTTTAGTACATCCCCATTTTTCCCATTTCTTTAGCCTTACAAAATAAATTTAAAAAGAAAACAATGTTGTTTCACATGTTTTTTGGGCTTTGAGACAGATTTAGATTAGGATGTGGTGACTTAGGTCAACTTTTTGAAACATCAGTACCATTGTAGCACCATAGACCTCTTGAATATATGAATCACTCCTAAACCCCACACCATGGCCTTTATTATCATTCAAAAAAATTGTCCCAAGTAGTTTATTCTAGCAGTCAGCTTCGGCCTAAGCATGCTCTACGTAGGGGGCCGATGAACATAAATGAATGATCCAGTGCTAATAAAAAATAAAAAAATAATAAAAAAAGGCAAACTCTGGGATAGGTGACCCTCACAAAGTCATTTAAACCAAAAAAAGAGAAGAAAATTTTTTTTGCCACAAAAAGAAAAAAATTGCAGTCACCTATTGTTAGTTGGTTCAGAGGTATCTGGCACTGAACTTGGTAGGGCGGATTACAATTCGATCCCCCGCAGCTACAATTAGGTCAAATAAAACAGGTTTACACATGCTTATGTGCCAGAAACCTTATGTTATGGATCAGAATCACTAACCGGTCACTCTACTATGAAGCATGTACGGATAACGGGCTTAATGTGATTGCGCCTGAATGAAAAGGGCCCAAAAAGATGAGAAGATAGGCCTAGGTATTGTGGGATGACATGGGGTGTTTAATATAGAATTGAAAGTTTGTGTCTGTGTTATTATGGTACCCTTGGTTCACTTAGTTAGTACCTGTTGTCGCTCCCACCAAATGACACCTCGGGTCAGAAGGGGTACAGACGCGAACGGTCGGTGAAAAGAGGAATGAGAACACACAGGAGTGAACTCAGGAGAAAAGAAAAGAGTCTCCAGCTAGGCATTTTTATCCCGGAGGAAAGGTAATGCTGCATAAACCTAAGAAAAGATATGGATAAGACGGTTGCGAACCAGAGAGACTGAGAAAGGGGGTTGGTTACAACCTAGGAAGGTATTAGCACCCAGATTGTCTGCCGTACTCGACGGGATCCACGCTTAAAAGATTTGTGTTTTAAAGGGGGTAGTGTCAGTGCAATCTGTGTATAAAAGCTGGAAAAGAATGCAAGTGTCAGTGTAAAAGAAATGCGAAGTGTATAAAAGAAGTGTCAGTGTAAGAAGAAGAATGAAGTGCTCAAGACCATGAGGCTAAAAGAATAAAGCTGGAAAGAGGGGGAATATACAGAGACTTTTGTTCGATAACTGTTAAGTTATACTTACGTATCCTCTCATGCAATAAGGAAGTCAGAACACCGTAGTTCGACCCAAAGAGACTGAAGGATGAATTGACTGATGAACTGCTTACTTGCCTATGCTCAAGTGTATGACCTGTCTGGCTCAGGTGCAAACTGTCTTGCATTAGACGGAAGAAGCGAGTTCTCGTTTATGAATGAATGAGATGAGAAAAGAATCCCGGAAGAGACGATTATTGTTTGTTTTTGTATTTTCAGTCTTTTATTGCTTTTTGAAGTTTGTCATAAGTTAATGAGCTTAAGCCTAAACCAATGGGTTAGTAAACTCATCACATCCTCCCTCTGATTAGGGGTAATGAGAATACCTTAAGTGTGAAGTCAGTATCTCACACTTAATCACCATGATGTAGGATTAAGATCATTAACCTACTTGTGATTATTTAGATGTTTTTTTTGTTTTTGTTTAGTGTTAAGTAATGAGCTTAAGCCATAATCAGGGATTAAACAGACTCATTACACCATCCTAATAGAAGGATAATAGATGAGAATGTTTAAGCTGAGGAAAGCTCCTCAACTTAATCCATGATTAGGGATTAACCTCATGACAAAACAAAGCCTTTATTAAATGGATTTTAGTTAATGATAAGATGAAGAAATGATTTTTATGGTTTGTAAGACAACTTGAGGGGGACTTGTCCATTAATACTAGGGTTAGTCCTTCTTGACCAATTAAGGAAGAATTAGAACCCTAATGCAAGGCCCAAGTTACAAGCTGGATGTTTTGATGATTGTTAAGTGGATTGATTAAAGGATTTAAACACATTAAGGGTTTAACACTTAGGATTAAAGTTATACACTCCATCCTAATAGAAGGATGCAGGCATAAGCTTAATCACAAAGCCTTAAAGCCTTTAGGGTTTAGTCCCTGATTATGAGAGGAAAAGAGAAGACTCAAAGAGACACAAAGGTAAAAGCTAAGTGGGGGACTAATCAAACCCTAATTATTATCATGCTTGGTCATTCCTAGGGTTTGTGAGGTTTAAGAAAGAAATCTTCAAAGAGCCACCAAGGAGAGAAGCAGATGAAAGGAGCAAAGAGAAGCAAAACAACTTGCTTCACTTAAGGAGACAAGTTGCTTGAAGAAAGAAAGGAGAAGAGCAATGGATGAGCAATCTCAAGCCAATACACAAGATAAAATGCAGCAATGATGCATAAGAGAGATGAAAAGAGATTGTGAGAAGTGAAGGCAAATCCACTTCTCAAAACAACTTACCACCTGAAAAGTTAGCAAAAGAAATGAAATGCAATGCAAAATGAGATGCAATGTCATGATGCAAACCAAAACCAGAAGCATGAGTATGATGTTAATGATGCTAAGAGATGATGCAAACATGAGGCAAGGCATTAGAATGATCATACAAACATATGGATGCAAGAGAAGCATGTTTTGAACCATGGATGTTCATGAAAAGTTATGGAATGCAAAAGACATATAACATGGCAAATGAAAGATGCAATGATCAAACATGATTCTAATATGTCCTAAGATGTGTTATGAATCAAATGGATGCACAAAATGTCATGGTAAGTCATGGTATGCAAGTAAATGGAAGATGAATGCAAAGGAAGGCATAAATTAGGGTTTATGATCAACACACAAAGCAAAATCCAAAACCAGAGGCAAATGACATGACAAAAATTTGAAAATGCAATCAAAGGAACCCTAAATCTACACAAACTCACTGCCCAAAGGAGGGGATCTAACTCCTAACCTAGTGAGAGTTATGAATTTCCTAAGATTGCTAGGGTTTTAAGGTACCTTGTCAAGAAAAATCCTAAACAAATTGAAAATGCAAGATCAAATCCAACCAATTTTATCCTATGAACTACATGCCATACAATATGCAATGCAAAAAGAATCATGATCCAAATCTCAAAGGTTAGACATAAATGAATTTTTGAAGTTTGAAACAAAATAATGCCTTGAAATGAAATTAAATCCAAAGAAAATTATCAAAAGGCATCAAGAACAAAAAAAGAAATTTGGTTTGAGAGTTGGACAATGTTTCTAAATGTTTTTAAAGGTTACCTGATTTTTTTTTTGTGATTTTTAAATACCTAAAAGTATTTTTAATTAATTAATTTTCATTAATTAATTAAAAATAAACTTTTAAATGATTTAAAAATAATTTTTAATGCAAAAAATAAAAATAAAAATATTTTTGTGTTCTGAAAAATAATGAAAATCTTGACAAAAATTTTCATAATTTTTAAACATTTTTTGCTATTGTAAATTAAATGTACAAAATAAATCAAATTAAATGAAAATAAAAATGAATTAATGGGAAAGTCAGCGCATCCTGAGGCTGAGATTCAAACTGGGAATGGAGGGAAAGACTGGCGCGTTATCCTACGGTTCACATTCAAACTGGCCAGATTAATATAAAAACCTGATTAATTAACTAATGACGTGGATTAGGGTTTCTAATGACGCATCCTAGCCACTCATTCACGCGCGAGTCAACCCTGGTCAAACCATCCTACGCTCCACATTAAAACTCTCATTAATGATGTAATTAGGGTTTAATGACTCTCAGATGGCCGGAGAAGACTTCCGGTCGTCTTCTCCGGCGAGACCTCCCCTGAGATTTCTCTAAAACACTCCCTAGGCTAAATCAAACCCCACAAATCTCCAAAAATCATCCCCAAACCCCATAGAACAAGAATCCAGCATCAAAATTCATTTATTCATCATCAACAACAAGATTCGAACAAAAACTTAAAACTGAACAAAATTTCAGAACGTCCATACAGCCTCAAAACTCAATCATTTTCAAAAATAAAAGGTTCAGTGTGATCATGAGAGCATGCTTTATCATTTAGAAACAAGAAATAAGAGTTCTGGAAAAATGAATTTCCATGGCTACCTGAATCGAAGCTTTCAACCCAAGAGCTTCTGGACCAGTTTCTTGCTTCCAATCAACTCCACTGACCTCCCTCAAGTGTTTGCAAAGCTTATCTGGAGTTTATTTGGGCTAGTTTGAGAGATTGTTTGAGTTTTGTTCAAAGAGGGGAAGAAATCGTATTTGGTTTGTGTGAGGTTTCAGGGATGAGTGAGGGCAGGGAAATGATCAGGGGAGTGTGTTGAGATGTTTTGTGAAGTTGGTTTTTGTGTTTGATGCTTGTATGATGAGTTTCGAAGGAAGTTGCATAAGAGGTGGAAAATGAGAATGCTGGCTTGGAGAGTGTTTCAGCATGAGTTGTTGTGTGTTATGGCTTGCCTTTGGTCCACTTATCACTCATGGATAGGTCTGTGGAGTTGGTGTGCCCTATTGTGATTGGTATGGGTCTTTTGCCAAAAAGTCAAGCTTTGTGTAAGAGAGGTATGTGCTCATGGCTAGCCAAGGACAAGAGGGGTGTCCTGCGTAGCAAGAAGTGAGGAGAACCATAGGATCAATTCTGAAGTCAGCCAGCAAATGGATTAGGGCTTGAGTGAGGTTTTGCAACTTGGATCAACTTTGGCCCTTTTGAAGTTTCTTGATCCACAAGTCATGAAAATGAGTGAACTTTTGATGCAATCTGATCCTTAGGCCTTGGTTTATGTTTGTATGAAGATTAGAAGTCCATTTGATAGCACAATTTTTCTTGGCAAGTGGTTTTGCAACTTTGCCTCTTTGGTAGAAAACTTGAAATTATGTGATTTTTCCCAACTTTGACAAACCATAACTTTTGATCCAAAATGAATTAGAATGAGTTCTTGTACTTTTTGAAAAGGGAATGATCCATTCTATAACTTTCATGACCAAAGTTTTCTCATTTGAAGCATTTTTGAATCAAAAAGCAAGGGTTGAAAAAGTTTCCCAAAATGGCAAGTTTCCATTACAAGTCAATTTCCCAAAAAGTCAACTTTGCAAATGGCTTGAAATACTTCAATTTTGTGAACTTCCAACATCTTCTATGATCAAATAAAGATCATACATAATCAAAATGGTGAAGAACACCCTTTGGTTGGGTCATTGGGGGCCTCAGATGCCCTGATTTTGCACTGACTTGCTCAAAAAGTCAACTCTTGATTAGATGCCTTCCCCATTGAATTTCTTCATGAAAATTGATATGCATGATCCCTATACCATATAGAGACCAATAGAAACAAGAATGACCAAAAAATTTAGAGTTATGGCCTTTGAAACCAAAACCCTAATTCTAGGTCATCTTGTCGCTCCCGGGATTTCCATCCTGGTACAAACGCGAAAGTGGCGCGGAAAGAGGTTAGAGTCGCCAGCCAGGCATTTTTATCCCGAAGAAAGGGAATGGTAATGCTGCACAAACCAGAAGAAAAGAAAAGGAAGGACACGGGTCCTGCGAACCAAAGAGACTGAGCTCGGGAGTCGGTTATGACCTGGGAAGGTATTAGCACCCCAGATCATCCGCCGTACCCGACGGGATCCACGCTTGCAAAAGAAACTGCTTCAAAGGGTGAGGGTATGAAAGGTGCAGCAAAGAGAAATGAAACGGACTGGAAAATAAACTGAGAAAAGAAATGAAATAAGAAACAAAGAGAAAAATGTAGGGAAAATAAAGATTGTGCTCGAACGGGCCCTACCCCGCTGCCTACGTACCTCATCGGGATAATGAGGATCAGAGACGCCGTAGTTCCCCTAACTAGGGGTAACAAGGAAAATTGCTTGTGAATTAAAGCTTGAACTGCCTATGCCATTGCTCAGGTGTTGCAGACTCGGACGACGAGTGCGTAACCGTCTTGCAAGATGACAAGTAGGAGCAAGTTCGCGTACGGAGCGAAGGAGATGAGAAAAGAATTCCCGAAGGAAAGACGCTTATTGTTTGTTTGATGTTTTTTTTTTAGAAGCTTTTATGAGTGAAAGTTTGCATAGGTGAGTGTACCTAAGTCTTACTCAATGGGATGTGTACATCTCACATCATCCCGAAATGGAATGCGCAAGAGGCACACCTATCTATGGAGGAAATCCCCAAAGCTAGTCCCACAAGTGAAGGCTCAAGCACACTAACCTATTATCATTATTAAGTGTTTTTATGGTTTTTTGGTTAAGAAGTGTTTTTCGGCTTTTCTTTGTGAGGTACTCATGCTAAGACCTATCCACCACGAGTGATGACTCACACCTCGCCCCGAAATGGAACGCGTGTGAGCATCTCATAGCAAAGTCTCATGTCACATGAAAGTACTCAACCTTTATTAAGTGAATTAAAATTAAGTTTGAAGATGAGAAGAGAGAGAGCACCAAAGGATCTCAAAGGAAAAATTCTAAAGGGGACTAAAATAATCCTAAGTATTCACATGCATGGATGTCCTAGGGGTTAGTGAGGTTTCTATCCTAATGAAGAAGAAAGAAGAAGATAGAAGAAGAGATGAGAAAGGCCTAAGCCCAACAACAAAGGGTTAGTAACATAAACAAAAGAGGAAGATGAGAATTGGAGATGTGGAACTCAATTCCCACATCTCACACTTACCATAGCCCCTGCAAAGTTAGTATGCACACAAAAGTCCAGCAAAGTGACCAACACAATCATGGAATTAATCATGCTCAAAGGTTCTTGTAAACAAAAATCAAACATCATGCCAACATTGCAAATACACGACCTACGCGTCGACAACATGAAAGCATACATCAACCAGCAAGCAAGTCACCCTAAAATATCATGTCTAACGATCATGCAATGATTCATGGCAATTAAAACAAGCAAAGGGATCAAACAAGCTCAAAACAGCACTAGAAAACCATTATGCTTCAGTGTTAACCGGTTAACCCTATGCGTTAACCGGTTAACCAGTTCAAACCTGCACAAAATACGCATAAAACAGGGGCGTTAACCGGTTAACCATATGCGTTAACCGGTTAACACTGATAAAACAGCAACAAATCCTGCAGAAATCAGCAACTCAAAACAGCTTATTCAAATAAGCTTGCACCAGACCAACACTCAATTATACATGGAAAAATAGATCAATTTACATTAATCCATAACATTATGCTCATGAACAATAACAATCGGATCCGGATACAAATCAACCAATCAATTCATGCAACACAATCAAATACACAAACACATGGTAGGTTCAAAGCACAAGCATGCAAATAAGCTAAAAACAGAGTTGGATCTGAAATTAACCAACCTACAAAGCGGAGGTATGCTTTGGTAATTGTTGATTAAGCTGAAAATGATAGATCTCACGCAAAACTTTGAAGATCCGATGCTAAGCTCCACACTCCATGCAAAATAAATGCAAGAACAAGCTCTTGATGCAGAATTTTGGATCCAAAAGCACTTCTAGATCTCAAACCAGATCTGAATCTCCAATAAAACCAGCAAAAAGATGCAAAGAAGATGTGGATGGAGGTTTAGTTCCAAGATCTACACACCTCAAGGCAAGGTTATGTGATCTTCAAAGAGGAACTTTGAGTGATTTGGAAAATTGGGAGAGAAAAGTGAGAGAATTGTGAGTGAGAGGAATGAAAATTCAGAAAAATGAGAGTGAAAAATGAGGGAGAGCCCCTTTGGTTTGGAGGGAAATGGAATAAATATGGTTTAGGTTTGGGGCCCAAAATTTTGGTTTGGGATCCAAAAAATATGGCTTGGCATTAGCTTAGAAAGTGATTTGGATTTAGGGTTGGAATGAGGCTTGGATAAATGCTCTAGATCCTTCTCTCAAATTCAAATTTAATTCAAATGAATAAAAATCAGAAAATTGGAAAATGGAGCCAAAACACACATGCTGAAAATGCTGCTGGAAATTCAAATTTCGCAGCTGTTAACCGGTTAACCATATGCGTTAACCGGTTAACGCATGAAAAATTTGAATTTCCCCCCCTTTGGTGGGAAACCTCAAAATAAGCCGGCGCCTGCCGCTTCAAGCTGATTTTGATCCTCATCCTTTCTCTTTTTTTTGCTTTGAACATGATACAGAGCTTGTGCAGAGTGATCCTGTGAGATTCTTGCCAGGTCACCATGCTCTTGATTTTACTTGCAGTGCTTCAAATCGTCCAGATGGTTGGTCATATGCCTTATGCTAGAACATGTGAGTGTTATGCCTCATTTTTCTATGCAAAATGCTAAAGATATGATATGTTATGATGAATATGACGTGACATGATGCTTAAAATGAAGAGGGCAAATTTGGGGTGTTACAGCTGCCCCTATTCAATCAACTGTTAATCTGAAAAGGATGAGAGCAACGGCTATCAGACATTCGAGATAAACCGTGATTGAATACCAAGAAGACCTGAAATTTGCACTCTGACGAAGAATGCAACACTGGGAAATAAACCCAACCAGATGACGCTCTGGGGATAAGAAGGAGAGAAAAAAGCAGACGAGCTTCTTCCAAGTTGAAACTGATATCTGAAATACTATCTTGTTGACAGACGAGTCTTTGAATGACCTGTGACGCCAGGTGCAGAGAGCGGACGAGCCCTTAAGGATCTTCAAAGTAGCCTGAGATGGACGAATCTCCTTCACCAATCCTCACGCAGATAAGTGGAATAAGACGGACGAGTCTTCTTCGGATAACCCTTACGCAGGCTCCGGGAATGCATATAAGTCTGTGGGATAGACATGCAATCAAGGTAGACGAACCTTCTTCATATATTATCCGCGGATATATGGTATAAGACAGACGAGTCTTCTGAGCCAACCTGTTACGCCAGGTGCAGCAACCATAATTGGTGCTTGAGACAGACGAGCCTCCTTCGGATTTACCCGTTACGCCAGGACCGGTAACCATTTCGACATTCAATTCCCACTGTCAGGATTCTAAACCTCTTCAATACAGACGAGTATTGGATGATCATCAAGATAACACAGACGAGTGCCCTAAGTCAATGATACAGACGAGTATCAGACGATGATCTGAGAAACACAGACGAGCGTTTCAGGCACTGATACAGACGAGTATCAGCCACTAGTATAGACGAATACCAGAAATTCAAACACAGACGAGCATTTGAAGTAGTCACAGAAATATCAGGGTACACAACAAATCTTCACATACAGATGCAAGCTAGCACAGACGAGTGCTGAGGATGATACAGACGAGTATCCAAGCAAAGCAAACGAGCTTCAGAACACAGACGACTCCTGGGGAATAAAAGCAGACGAGCTTCAAACAAACACAGACGAGTGCTGCACCGTTGCAGACGAGCAACAATTGAGAATTCATATCAAGGCACAGACGAGTGCAGCGAAGGATCCAACACCAAACACAGACGAGTGCTGGGAGGTTGCATACGAGCAACAACAAAAATCATCGGAACACGGACGAGTGTCGGGGAGTTGCGGATAAACAACTATCATAACCAAACACAGACGAGTGTTGAGGCGTGCAGATGAGCACTAGATAAGCAACAGGCACGGACGAGTGCCGAAGGATACGGACGAGCAATCTTCAAAGGAGTAACAAGCACATACAAGTGCTAAGAGATGCGGTCGAGCATCAAATAAAGATGCGAGCACGGACGAGTACTGGCCACTTTCTTGGGGATATGCCTCAAATAAAGAGGAATCTGCTGAGGAAAAGGCACAGACGAGTGCTGAAAGAGGATGAGCATCAAATAAAGATGCGAGCACAGACGAGTGCTAGTATATATAGACTCTACTGGGGAAAGCAAACGAGCAAAACCGCAGAGCTAACACAGACGAGTGTCAAAAAAATGCAGACGAGCAGCAATAAAGCATGATACATCACTGCTGGGGATAACTCTGCTTAGGAATAACCCATACGAGTGTTGAAGATTGCAGACGAGCAACAGACGAATGCCTGATCGGCAACAAGAGATACAACTCTGCAGGGGAAGACAAGTCAAGAGGTCTGAACACTCAACTCTGACTGAGGTGATGAATACCTGGCTGTATCATCAAATACCCAAAGTATGGCAACTTGGCTGAGAAATATTTCACGGACGGAGGTGAAAATCAAATATGAACTCTGTGGGGACAGATCATCTTCAGACTTGGCTGGGGAAGCTTCTTGGGAAAATACTCTGGCTGGGGGAGAGCAGCTGATGATTCAAGACTCTGAGGGGATATCAGGCTTTCAGGTACCTGATAAACAAGGACTCTTGCTGGGGATAGAATACTGTCAATTCCACCTCTGATGATGTCAGGCTTTCGGGCACCTGCTGGATATACTCCGCTGGGGAAGAACACACTGCTACTTCACTGGGGATAAGACCCTGCTTGGGCTGCTGCCAGGCTTGATTGGAGGAAAATCTCTGCTTGGGGAGATACTCTACTGGGGAAGAGTGCATTGCTTGAGAGAATGTGACGCCATCCTGCAACCTGCAACAACAGAAAACACACGTGTGTCCCGGGGATTTGCATGGAATGATCGGTTCATCCATCGTCACCCGACACTCAAAGAGGGTTACAGTTTCCCTGCATGTCAGTTTTCTTTTCAAGATTATCACCATGTTTAGATGCAATGCTATTTTTGCCAAAAATTCAGGACATTTTGCAAACAAAAATAAACACACACAGCTTTTTGACTGAATATTATTTTATTGGATGGCCTCTGAATAGGCAAAGATTTACATCAGGAAGCAACCACCTGGAAAGAGGTAGCCACTATAAAATTGAGAAAAGAAACTGTCCTAATGGCAATGTGCACGGCATTCCAAGGAGTTCCATTTCTGCTATGACCTGCATGTCTTCAAGACTCTCCATTCTGTTTTGGCTTTCTGAGAGGACGAGGGGACTGCTTCCTATCCTTCCAATATTGTCAAACTGTACGAAACGATGACGTGGTTCAGATAACTCGGACCACAGTTGTTCGCTTATTCCCTTATTTTGCGTGGATCGCCCTCTCGGGTTTTCAATCCACCGGGATACCCTTTTTTGCCTGAGCTGTCCAATGCGGCTTTTCAACTCAGCGGGTGTACATCTTTTTTTATTTATTATATTTCCCTAATTTTTGCCCGAGCTTTTTATTCTGTTTTTTAGCTCGCCGGGATGCCCTTTTCTTGCCTGGACTTACATTCTGTTTTTGTGTCCAGCGGGTCTCTTTATGCGAAGTATTTTTTAACTGCGTCCGAGTTAACAGGGGATGGGAAGTCATCTCCATCCATAGTGGTGAGCATCAGCGCTCCTCCTGAGAAGACTTTCTTCACTATGAATGGTCCTTCGTAGTTTGGGGTCCATTTGCCCCTGTCATCTGAACCTGGAGGAACGATTCTCTTCAACACGAGCTCTCCCACTCGATACTCTCGAGTACGTACTCGTTGGTCGAATGCCCGCTTCATTCTCCTCTGATAAAGCTGACCATGACAGATAGCCGCTAATCTCTTTTCCTCAATTAGACATAGTTGATTGTAACGATCACGCACCCATTCAGCCTCATCCAGTTTGACGTCCATCATCACACGCAGTGAAGGAATCTCTACTTCAACAGGCAGGACTGCTTCCATGCCATACACCAGAGAGAAGGGAGTTGCCCCTGTCGACGTCCTGACTGACGTTCGGTACCCATGCAAAGCAAACGGTAACATCTCATGCCAATCTTTGTAGGTGACAACCATTTTCTGCACAATCTTCTTGATATTCTTGTTAGCTGCCTCTACCGCACCATTCATCTTTGGTCGGTAAGGAGAAGAATTGTGATGTTGTATTTTGAAGTCCCGACATAAGTCTGCCATCATCTTATTGTTGAGATTAGAACCATTATCAGTAATGATCCTTTCGGGCACTCCATATCTGCATATGATATCCCTTTTCAGAAATCTTGCCACCACTTGACGAGTGACATTGGCATAAGACGCTGCTTCTACCCACTTGGTAAAGTAATCAATCGCGACCAAGATGAAGCGATGACCGTTCGAAGCAGTTGGCTCGATCTTCCCGATCATGTCAATGCCCCACATAGAGAAAGGCCAAGGAGATGACATGACGTTGAGCGGGTTAGGAGGAACATGCACTTTATCTGCATATATTTGGCACTTGTGGCATTTACGAGCGAACGAACAACAATCTGCATCCATTGTCATCCAGTAATACCCTGATCTCAGTAGTTTCTTTGCCATAGCATGCCCTCCTGCATGGGTACCAAAAGATCCTTCATGGACTTCCTGCATCAACAGGCTTGCTTCGTGTCTATCCACGCATCTGAGCAAGACCATGTCGAAGTTCCTCTTGTACAAAACCCCGTCTGTGTTCAAGAAGAAACTAGCAGCAAGTCGTCTCAAGGTCTTTTTGTCTTTAGAAGATGCCCCTGTTGGGTACTCTTGCTTCTCCAGGAATAACTTGATATCAAAATACCAAGGTTTCTCGTCAGACACGGCGTCTACAGAGAAAGCATAAGCTGGAGAGTCAAGCCTGGAGATGTCAATTCTGGGCACAAAGTTCCAACACATGACTTTAATCGACGAAGAGAGAGTGGCCAAAGCATCGGCAAATTGATTTTCGTCACGTGGTATGTACTTGAGTTCAACTGTTGTGAAGAATGTCAACAGTTTTCTAGCATAATCCCTGTACGGAACTAGATGCTCTTGATGTGTATACCACTTGCCGGTAATTTGGTTAATGACGAGGGCTGAATCTCCGAATATGTCGAGGTTCTTAATCCGAAGATCAATTGCCTCCTCTATTCCCATTATACACGCCTCGTATTCCGCTTCATTGTTGGTGCAGCCAAAAGTAATTCTGGCAGCGAAGGGTAAGTGAACACCTTCAGGAGTAATGAGTACGGCACCAACTCCACGGCCATTGATATTGACGGCCCCATCAAACATCAACTTCCATTTGGATTCAGGGTCAGGCCCCTCCTCCGGAAGTGGTTCCTCATAATCATTTGTTTTGAGGTACATGATGTCCTCATCAGGGAAATCAAATCTCATCGGCTGATAGTCATCCTCAAGAGGTTGCTGAGCCAGGTATTCCGACAATACACTTCCTTTGATGGCTCTCTGAGAAGTGTACTGGATGTCGTATTCAGTTAAAATCATCTGCCACCTAGCAACCCTTCCGGTCAATGCTGGTTTCTCAAAGATGTACTTGACAGGATCCATCTTGGAAATGAGAAGTGTAGTATGGGTCAACATATACTGCCTCAGTCGGCGAGCAGCCCATACCAAAGCGCAGCAAGTTTTCTCGAGCAGTGAGTATCGGGATTCACAGTCGGTAAACTTTTTGCTAAGGTAATAAATGGCGTACTCTTTTCGACCAGACTCGTCATGTTGGCCGAGCACACACCCCATCGACCCTTCTAGCACGGTCAAGTACATGATTAATGGTCTCCCCTCCACCGGAGGCATCAGAATTGGAGGCTCCTGTAAGTATTCCTTTATTTTGTCGAAAGCTCTTTGGCAATCATCATTCCACCTGACCGTTTGCTCTTTTCTTAGCAGTTTGAATATCGGTTCGCACGTGGCAGTTAGGTGAGATATGAACCGAGAAATGTAGTTCAATCTACCTAAGAAACCGCGCACTTCTTTTTCTGTCCTCGGTGCAGGCATATCTTGAATAGCTTTCACTTTGGCAGGATCTACCTCAATTCCCCTTTGACTTACAATGAAACCCAGCAATTTTCCGGAACGCACCCCGAAGGTGCACTTGTTCGGATTCAACCTCAGTTTATACTTGATCAATCTGTCAAATAACTTCTTCAAGTTAACCAAATGCTCCTCTTCGTCTTTAGACTTTGCAATCATATCATCCACATAACATTCGATCTCCTTGTGGATCATGTCATGGAACAATGTGACCATCGCCCGTTGATAAGTTGCCCCGGCATTCTTCAGACCAAAGGGCATGACCTTATAGCAGAATGTTCCCCACGGGGTAATGAACGTTGTCTTCTCCATGTCTTCCGGCGCCATTTTTATCTGATTATAACCGGAGAATCCATCCATAAAGGAGAACACTGAGAATTGAGCAGTATTGTCGACCAACACGTCAATGTGTGGCAACGGAAAATCATCCTTTGGGCTTGCTCTGTTCAAATCTCGATAGTCAACGCACATTCGGACCTTGCCGTCCTTCTTAGGTACTGGTACAATATTAGCTACCCAAGGCGGGTAAACAGTCACGGCAAGGAATCCGGCATCCCACTGCTTTTGTACCTCCTCTTTGATCTTCATTGCCATATCCGGGCGAGTTCTTCTCAACTTTTGCTTTACAGGAGGACAATCTTCTCTCAGGGGTAGCTTATGCATCACGATGTCAGTATCCAACCCTGGCATATCTTGATATGACCAAGCAAAGATATCCACATACTCTCTCAGCATACTGATCAGCTCTTGTTTGACGTCGGCCTGCAGATTGGCCCCTATCTTGATTTCTTTCTTTGCATCTTCACTGCCAATGTTGATGGTCTCAATCTCTTCTTGATGAGGCTGAATAACTCGTTCCTCCTGTTTCAACAATCTGACCAACTCTTCAGGGAGGTCACAGTCTTCCTCAACCCCTTCATCAGCTTGGTAGACTGGATTATCAAAGTCATGCATAGTCATAGCAGGAACGTTATCCGTGGAATCCGGATGATCAGCACTGCACAAACGATGTGCTTATTCAGAATCTGCTTATTTTGAAAAAGAGACGCTAACACAAAACACAAAAAATGAAAAAACACATTGCCATTTTTATATTGTTTTTTGTGAAAAAGTTTAAAAACAAAGACAGGGAACACAGTTTGTCTGAAAATGTCCTTTTATTTCATGGCAAAATAACAATGCGATACAAAACATGGTGGCCCAATACAATGGATCCAAGCATCTTGGGCAGAATGCTGGACTTGACAATGCAGTATGCTAATAAAAGGAAACAAAACAATTACTTTGAGAGCCAAGTGACTTGAACAATGTCTTCAGCGGACCAATTTCCTAGCTCCTCGTCGGGTGCACACGGGCGGATCCAGTTGTTGTCCCAGTCTCGGTCACTATCTCCGTCTTGACTTGCCATACAGATTTGATCACGGTTGAGCAACCCAGCACTTGTGAATGAGATAGCTTTACCACTCTGAGTAGACCCTCCAGGTTGATACCCTAAGCCAAATTTATCACCCTTCTTTTCCACCTCCAGTAGCTTGCCCCAGCCCTGGGCATTGCCTGATTGGACGACCTCTTTTGCTTCCTGGTAAGAATGAATTGACGTGCCTTCGTTGTTTTTCTTCACCGGAGTTAAGATACTGACATCTGCTTCGAAAGCTTGGCACAAAGTCTCGTGAATTTCTCCATCCATTTCTACATATTTAAACGTCGACAGGTGGCTGACGAATATATCTTCTTCCCCGCAAACTGTGATGACCTGGCCATCCACCACATACTTAAGCTTCTGGTGTAGAGTTGAGGTGACAGCTCCAGCTGCGTGTATCCATGGTCTGCCCAACAAGCAACTATACGCAGGCTGGATATCCATGACATAGAAGACACTCTTAAAGACTTGAGAGCCTATCTTAACAGGCAACTCAACCTCCCCGAAAACTGATCTTCTTGAACCATCGAAAGCCTTAACCACCAGATCACTCGGCGTCAGGACAATCCCATCAATGTCAAGCTTCATCAACGCCTTCTTCGGGAGCACATTCAAAGAAGAGCCTGTGTCCACAAGAACATGAGATAACACAGCGCCCTTACATTCTATCGTGATATGCAGTGCTTTATTGTGATTTCTTCCCTCCAAAGTGAGATCTCTGTCAGTGAAGCCCAAGCCATGGCTAGCATTGACACTTCCAACAACAGCTTCGAGTTGATTGACCGTAATCTCTTGAGGAACGTAAGCCATTTGAAGTACTTTCAGCAAGGCTTCTCTATGCGCGGGGGAGCACATCAACAGTGACAAGATAGAAATCTTTGAAGGCGTCTGATTCAGTTGGTCAACCACCTTGTAGTCACTCCTTTTGATGATCTTCATGAACTCCTCTACCTCTCTCTCAAACGTCCCCTGCCCAGCCACAGGAGTATTCGACTCATCATTCACAGTCTGTTTTCCTTTGTCTTTGGATGAAGCTTCGGCCTCGGGATCCTTTCTCAGTGCAGGGGGAGCAAATAAACGGCCACTTCGAGTAAAACCTCCAACACCTCCCACATTTTCAATAGTCGGGTCAGCAACAGGTCTACTCTCCATCTTCTGTCCCGCCACATAGACATCAGAACCATAATGCCACGGAATGGCTCTATCATCATTATACGGCACTGGCCCAGGTACAGTTATAGTCACAGGACTAATCTGAGGAGCGTAAACAGTAACTGGCCCTTGCCTGACGGGCATATCAGCTTCATCATAGAAGATAGTAATGGTTGACACATCATCAGCCTCTTCATTACTAATCTTGCTAAATTGCAAAGACCCATCATCCATCAACCCTTGCAGGCCCATCTTCAATTTCTCGCAGCCATTCACAGCACTTGCACAGTCTTCGCAATCGAGAGAACAACCAGGAAATACTTGACCTTTCAACAGTCTCTCTTTCACCACCTTCAACGGCGTCTTGACTTCATCAATTCTCATCACCAAACTCAACTTGTCATCACGCTCAACATCATTAACTCTTGCCCCTCCATGATTAGGTATAGGGTTCGAGTTGATATTCGGTGGTGGCGCAAAGTTGATTGCTTTTGAATCCACGAGATCTTGAACTTTGTGATGTAGTGCCCTGCACTTCTCGGTTGAGTGCCCGGGTGCCCCTGAATGAAAAGCGCATCGCGCGTTGACATCATAACCAGCTGGAAGCTCTCCAGGAGGTGGTGGTGCCAAAGTCCTCAATTGGATAAGGTTCAAGTCTAGTAGTCTCGGCAACAAGGCAGCATATGTCATCGGAATAGCTTCAATCACCCTGTTAGCTGGGCGAGCCTGCCTTGGCTGATATGGCCTTTGCTGGTAGTTGGTTCGAGGTTGCGGTTGTTGTTGATGTTGTTGTGGTGGAGGTAGCATCTGTTGTACGGGAGCTGCAGGAATGGTGACAGCAGCCATGTGCTCATAAGGTCTTCTGTAACCACGGCCCTGGCTTCGGCCGAATACAGCATTGGTCTCGCCTTCTCGTCTTCTTGGAGGTCCGCTAAAAGCTTTCCTCGCTCCATTTGAACTACTAGCCCCTGGGTCTTGTATCTTCCCCATTTTCAACAGCGTTTCAACCCTTTCTCCCGCAATGACAATATCGTTGAACTTTGTAGCAGAACTCGACGCCAGTCTTTCAAGAAATACTCCTTGGAGGGTACCCATAAACATATCGGCCATTTCATTCTCTAACAAGGGCGGTTGCACCCTGGCAGCTAGCTGACGCCACCTCTGAGCGTATTCTTTGAAGCCTTCTTTTGTTGTCTGAGCCATATGTTGCAATTGGGTGCGATTCGGAGCCATATCCATGTTATACTGGTACTGCCTCACAAAGGCTTCAGCAAGATCTTTCCAGCTCTTGACATTGACCCTGCTGAGCTTCATGTACCACTCAAGGGAAGCTCCCACCAAGCTGTCCTGAAAGTAATACATCCATAATTTTTCATCGTCTGTATGCGCAGCAATTCTCCCAACATACGATTGCAGATGGGTTTTTGGGCAAGCAGTGCCATTATACTTCTCGAAAGTAGGAACTTTGAACTTATACGGAATCCTGACTCCAGGAACCAAGCCCAAGTCTGTTATATCGAATCCCAAAGAACTCTGGGACTGAATAGCCTTGATTTGCTCGGCCATCTCTTCAAACCTCTTGCTCATTTCTACCCCCTGACCTTCGGCTTCATCAAGCAAAGTGAACTGGTCATCCTGGTGGTCCACATGAATGTTATGCATCCCGTCGTTGACTACAGTCGCCCCTGGTTGTATAACCTGAGGTCCACCCTGACGTGCGCCCGCACCGGTATGATTATCAGCATTAGCAGCAGCAGCAGCATTTCTGTTCTGATTTTCCACCATCTCTCGCAAACGTTCTTGATTCTGCCCCATACCGGCCATTAACGTCATGAAGTTGTCCATTCTCTGCCTTAGATCTGCCAGATCTGCCTGCATTTGATCCATGGCCCGCTCTCTGTTGATCTTGGTTGGGTATCTGTGCACTGTTGGTTGATCTCGAACTTTGCGAGGAGCTATAGTGCCTGTTATCACAAAACACATTAGTTTCTGATGCAACACCTGCAAAACAACAAACAAGTTATATGGATGCAATGCAGTTGTTTATGTTTCCAATCACAGGTCATTTATGCCCCGGTTCCGGTATTCAGCAGAGAAAACCAAATGGGCACTGATCCTCGACTTTCAGAAACCTTTGCGGGAAACCACATTCAAACCATAATAGCAAGCAAACCAAGAAATGGTGAGAAACATCATAACATAGATCAGCTCATCAGGCACAATAAAACAGAATTCCTCATAGAGTACGAGTTCTTACAAAGGATAAACAAACAGCTAGGACTCCTACAACATGCCTGCAGGTAATCCAAATACAAAGAAAACAAACTAAGAAGCATAACCGCCGCCTGAGGATCCTGAAACTCCATCATCAGACCTGACCTTCTTGACTCCTGCCATCAACTTGAGGTCTTCAATCTCTTTGAGTGCTGCTTCGAGGGCTTGTTGACTGTCTGCGAACTGTTGGGTCTTCTCTCTGCGAATCCTGTGGGCCTGCTCCACCTCTTCTTTCTTGTAAGCCATCTGAGTCTCAAAGAATTCTTCTTTTTCTTTATATCGCTTCAACTCTTGCTCTCTTTGTCCCTTCAACCAGACAATAGACTGACGAGCATCTCTAAGGGTCTTTGACTTCTTCTTGCGCTCAACTTCTCTTTGGGCTTCCATCATCCCTAATCTGTGGAAATGTGCTTCTTTTCCTGCAAAGTCCTTCTCCTTAGCCTCCAAAGTCATCTGTACCTTCAGCAACTTCTCCTCAGCTTCCCTCTTGGCTCTGCTAGCTTGGTGATACAAGCTTACCATCTCGGTATTTTCAACTCTAGCTGCATGTAACTGAGCTTCTAACTTCTTGAATTCCTCTAAAGGCACAGTATCAATGGACTCAGCAACTGGTGCTGAAAATGGTAGCAAAACTCTTCTAGCTCTATCCTTCAACCAAGTTTCGTACTCTGGGAACGTCTGATTGTTACACTTCCCGAAACTAGCTATTCCTTCTCCTTTAATGCATTTCCAAGCTCCAGCGACCTTCCTTACTAAGGGCATATTATCTTTCACGGAGAAGTAGAAAATAGGGGTCAGCTTCAAATCTTCAGGCACATCTCTCAAAGCGTATCTTAACTGTCTTCTTAACAAGATTGGATTGTAATTAATCCCTCCAGTTATTCCCAACAAAGGCACACTATGATAACTTCCGCAGCTAGTAATGAAACGTGCACCTTGCAGCCTCTGAGTGAACCACCTAACATCCTTGGCAAGCAACTTTTCCAGCTTCTGGGCCCATATCAGACTATGATCACTAAATACTCCCGTAATGGGCAAATGCCTCATGAACCACATGTGAAATAACGGAGCGCAACATCGGACCAAACCTCCCCTCTTCTTCTCGGTTTTGTAATGAACCGAGTAGTACAAATCCCCGAGTAAGGTAGGCACAGGATTCTTCAGCAAAAAGAGATGTATGGCATTTATATCTATGAACTTCTCCATATCAGCAAACAAAATGATGCCATAGATAGAAAGAGCCAAGATAGCACACACAGCATCCCATTCTTCTTCAACAGCCAATTCTTTCGCCTTCTTTACCAGCACCTCCAAAGAAAACCCAGACACACCTCCTTTAATAATCGTCAAAGACTTCACAGTAGCAGGGCTCAAATAAAGAGCCTCAGCAATAGCTTCAGGTGCTGGTCTACTCATCTCAGAATTGAAAGGAATCTGATCTTGAACCGGCATACCCAAGATCAAAGCATACTCCTCCAGCATAGGGCCCAATTGGAAATCAGGAAAGGTGAAGCAACGGAGCTGAGGATCATAATACTGAAGCAATGTATGGATGGCACTCCTTTCTGAAGGATCTAACTCTATCACCACATCAAGAATACTCCCATAAGCTTTTCTGAATCTCTCTACCTGGTTGGGTGTAATCAGCTTTACCATCTTCTTCAGCAAACCAATCTTGATATCAAAGAACTTGAAATGAATATTCTGCTTGCGAGGATCTTCCATCTTTGAAGAGAATACCGGAACCGGGAGCAGAGATATGAACCTGTGAACGAAAACAAAAACCATGATTAATGATGCAATGATGCAATGCAGATGCAAATGCAAGGACATATGATCATCTGAGACCATCTGGAGTCTGGCCACTGACAAAGTCCCTCTGAATAACTGACAAACCAAAAGTCCACTGGGTCACACTCTCTGATAATCACAACCCTCTGAAGAAAATCTCAGGACCACAGTATCACGAATACCAGAACCAGAAAACCAGAACTCCGGAACCAAAGTAACTGTATCATAACATGAACTGCACTGATAACAAGGGTATGATGAGGTCAAGGGTTCCTGCAAACCTGTAAGCCCATCCCCAATCTCACGGGTGTGCTCCGGGTCAAACATCACGGACTCTCAAAGCCGAATAGCAATAATACTTTCACCATCTCCGAGAAATGGCTCATGACCAAATCAGGGAATCGGTTAGGCATTATGTACTACGCAGGGAGGCCTCAGCTGAGTCCGGGAAAAACAAGCATCCCTTATAAGTCCCCAGCTTCAAGCGCTGAAATCGAGAAACAATAGTACATTCGGCCCGTAGGATACAGTACTAATGTCATACGACCAGATGCTTTGACTGAGTTCCTATAAGACAACCAGGCCATCCTATGCGAGTTCCCAGTGGACCCTCGGGTGCGAATGGGTTTGCCACAGAATGTGGTCTGCCACTGTCACCACTGGAGAGGGTTGTTTCCACAAAGGTTCTCAATGATCGGTCCCCAGATGCACATAACTAACAAGGTCCTATCCCGAAGTGGAGGAAATCCCCACACAAGATATTTCCAAGACAGTCGCAATCTGGGCGTGAAACACATCGCCACTCATCATGCCACATGCGAGTACAATATGTCCACTCTAATCCTAGGGTGCACTCAAGCCGGGTACTTGGCTTATCTCTCAGAAATAGTATCACCCATCCCACCAAACAGAAAACCAGTCCAGACAGTCCAGTATGATATGATGCGGAAAATAAATACTAAAAACTGTAAATAAAGCTGTAAATAAAGCTGTAAATAAACAACAATACAATACAACAAGCCACATCAAACAAACATCACCCAAAGAAACAGAAACAAACAAGCGCTAGGATAGACTCACAAGGGAACCAGAGATCGTCTGGTGAAATAGTCCCCAGCAGAGTCGCCAGCTGTCGCTCCCGGGATTTCCATCCTGGTACAAACGTGAAAGTGGCGCGGAAAGAGGTTAGAGTCGCCAGCCAGGCATTTTTATCCCGAAGAAAGGGAATGGTAATGATGCACAAACCAGAAGAAAAGAAAAGGAAGGACACGGGTCCTGCGAACCAAAGAGACTGAGCTCGGGAGTCGGTTATGACCTGGGAAGGTATTAGCACCCCAGATCATCCGCCGTACCCGACGGGATCCACGCTTGCAAAAGAAACTGCTTCAAAGGGTGAGGGTATGAAAGGTGCAGCAAAGAGAAATGAAACGGACTGGAAAATAAACTGAGAAAAGAAATGAAATAAGAAACAAAGAGAAAAATGTAGGGAAAATAAAGATTGTGCTCGAACGGGCCCTACCCCGCTGCCTACGTACCTCATCGGGATAATGAGGATCAGAGACGCCGTAGTTCCCCTAACTAGGGGTAACAAGGAAAATTGCTTGTGAATTAAAGCTTGAACTGCCTATGCCATTGCTCAGGTGTTGCAGACTCGGACGACGAGTGCGTAACCGTCTTGCAAGATGACAAGTAGGAGCAAGTTCGCGTACGGAGCGAAGGAGATGAGAAAAGAATTCCCGAAGGAAAGACGCTTATTGTTTGTTTGATGTTTTTTTTTAGAAGCTTTTATGAGTGAAAGTTTGCATAGGTGAGTGTACCTAAGTCTTACTCAATGGGATGTGTACATCTCACATCATCCCGAAATGGAATGCGCAAGAGGCACACCTATCTATGGAGGAAATCCCCAAAGCTAGTCCCACAAGTGAAGGCTCAAGCACACTAACCTATTATCATTATTAAGTGTTTTTATGGTTTTTTGGTTAAGAAGTGTTTTTCGGCTTTTCTTTGTGAGGTACTCATGCTAAGACCTATCCACCACGAGTGATGACTCACACCTCGCCCCGAAATGGAACGCGTGTGAGCATCTCATAGCAAAGTCTCATGTCACATGAAAGTACTCAACCTTTATTAAGTGAATTAAAATTAAGTTTGAAGATGAGAAGAGAGAGAGCACCAAAGGATCTCAAAGGAAAAATTCTAAAGGGGACTAAAATAATCCTAAGTATTCACATGCATGGATGTCCTAGGGGTTAGTGAGGTTTCTATCCTAATGAAGAAGAAAGAAGAAGATAGAAGAAGAGATGAGAAAGGCCTAAGCCCAACAACAAAGGGTTAGTAACATAAACAAAAGAGGAAGATGAGAATTGGAGATGTGGAACTCAATTCCCACATCTCACACTTACCATAGCCCCTGCAAAGTTAGTATGCACACAAAAGTCCAGCAAAGTGACCAACACAATCATGGAATTAATCATGCTCAAAGGTTCTTGTAAACAAAAATCAAACATCATGCCAACATTGCAAATACACGACCTACGCGTCGACAACATGAAAGCATACATCAACCAGCAAGCAAGTCACCCTAAAATATCATGTCTAATGATCATGCAATGATTCATGGCAATTAAAACAAGCAAAGGGATCAAACAAGCTCAAAACAGCACTAGAAAACCATTCTGCTTCAGTGTTAACCGGTTAACCCTATGCGTTAACCGGTTAACCAGTTCAAACCTGCACAAAATACGCATAAAACAGGGGCGTTAACCGGTTAACCATATGCGTTAACCGGTTAACACTGATAAAACAGCAACAAATCCTGCAGAAATCAGCAACTCAAAACAGCTTATTCAAATAAGCTTGCACCAGACCAGCACTCAATTATACATGGAAAAATAGATCAATTCACATTAATCCATAACATTATGCTCATGAACAATAACAATCGGATCCGGATACAAATCAACCAATCAATTCATGCAACACAATCAAATACACAAACACATGGTAGGTTCAAAGCACAAGCATGCAAATAAGCTAAAAACAGAGTTGGATCTGAAATTAACCAACCTACAAAGCGGAGGTATGCTTTGGTAATTGTTGATTAAGCTGAAAATGATAGATCTCACGCAAAACTTTGAAGATCCGATGCTAAGCTCCACACTCCATGCAAAATAAATGCAAGAACAAGCTCTTGATGCAGAATTTTGGATCCAAAAGCACTTCTAGATCTCAAACCAGATCTGAATCTCCAATAAAACCAGCAAAAAGATGCAAAGAAGATGTGGATGGAGGTTTAGTTCCAAGATCTACACACCTCAAGGCAAGGTTATGTGATCTTCAAAGAGGAACTTTGAGTGATTTGGAAAATTGGGAGAGAAAAGTGAGAGAATTGTGAGTGAGAGGAATGAAAATTCAGAAAAATGAGAGTGAAAAATGAGGGAGAGCCCCTTTGGTTTGGAGGGAAATGGAATAAATATGGTTTAGGTTTGGGGCCCAAAATTTTGGTTTGGGATCCAAAAAATATGGCTTGGCATTAGCTTAGAAAGTGATTTGGATTTAGGGTTGGAATGAGGCTTGGATAAATGCTCTAGATCCTTCTCTCAAATTCAAATTTAATTCAAATGAATAAAAATCAGAAAATTGGAAAATGGAGCCAAAACACACATGCTGAAAATGCTGCTGGAAATTCAAATTTCGCAGCTGTTAACCGGTTAACCATATGCGTTAACCGGTTAACGCATGAAAAATTTGAATTTCCCCCCCTTTGGTGGGAAACCTCAAAATAAGCCGGCGCCTGCCGCTTCAAGCTGATTTTGATCCTCATCCTTTCTCTTTTTTTTGCTTTGAACATGATACAGAGCTTGTGCAGAGTGATCCTGTGAGATTCTTGCCAGGTCACCATGCTCTTGATTTTACTTGCAGTGCTTCAAATCGTCCAGATGGTTGGTCATATGCCTTATGCTAGAACATGTGAGTGTTATGCCTCATTTTTCTATGCAAAATGCTAAAGATATGATATGTTATGATGAATATGACGTGACATGATGCTTAAAATGAAGAGGGCAAATTTGGGGTGTTACACATCTGTGCAGTCAAACCTGGCTCTGCTTCCATGCCAATCTCAGTTCTTGTGATTTTTTGATATTCTTGACTTTGAGAGGATATAATATGATGCTTGAACATACATGGACCCCTTTGAAATGATTGATGACCTTTGGAGTGGCTCAAGAAGCTCCTGGATTGCTCAGATCACAAACCCTAGATGCAGATGACTCAGAAGCAATGCAGTGAAGCAAAAATGTGGTATGAGATGCTATGATTGAATTTATGCATATGAGAAGATCACAAGCCATGGTGTGAATGGGTGAGGGCAAATTTGGGGTGTTTACACCTGTCACTGCATCCTGACTTGAACTTAGAAGCCCTTTAGCCCAAATCACGTGTTGACACCATTTTTCTTCATTTTTGAGCTTTAATGTTTGCTTGAGGACAAGCAAAGGTCTAAGTGTGGGAGGATTTGATAACCCTAAATTTCACCGTATTTCTAACTCCGATTTCGCATGCATTCTTAGCTTTTATTGTTATTTTGTTTTGTTATTACTTTTTTTTCTTTTTTTTTCCAGGTTTTCTATGTAATCGGGGCCTAAATCGAGAAAAGGAGCGAAAAAGGAGTGGAAACAGACGAAAACCAAGAAATTCAGCTTTTTACACTTACGGCATCCGCCATGGCTGGCGCCATGGGGTCTGCCATGACGTGGCCATGTCTCAAGACCACTCCATAACTTCCAAGACCCACGATCCCCACTCTCTCATTCCTTATTAGTCTCATGGCGGGTGCCATGTTCCTGTGGCGGGCGCCATGTGCCTGTGGCGGGCGCCACAGGGCCAAAACTTTTCCCTCCACTTTTTAGTGGAGGGGGCATCCTGGTCTTTTCTTGCTATTTGTTTTCCTATAAATAGGGCCTTAGATTTTCGTTTTCAATCATCCAAACTTAGAATCTCTTAGGCATATATCAGTTTTAAAGCAGTTATCATTCCACATTGGGGTGTTACTGCAATCGAGTGATCGAGTCTGTATACGTCTGTGTGATCGAGTTTTGGAGCACTCTAGGAGGAAGTTAATCCTGCCGCCATTTTAATTTCAGTTCGTATTTTATTTTTCCGCATTGCTTTACTTTCATTTATTATCTGCACTCGCACTTTATTTTATTTATTTCCTGCACTCGCTTTACTTTTATTTATTTCCCGCACTTGATTTACTTTATGTATTTCTCGCACTCGCTTTAAATACCTTTATTTCCCGCACTCGCACTACTTTTATTTACTTTCCACACTCGCACTACTTTTATTTACTTTCCGCACTCGCACTAAATACTTTTATGAAAAATTATAAAAAGAACTTTTACTTTACCATGTCTAACTAAATCTATAAAGGTTAGAATGTAAGGATCGTAATTGAACCTGTAATCCGTATAATTGTTTGTGGAATCACTTAAGGGCTATTTTATCTTTCAATTTAAGTAATTGTTTTTAACTATTTCAAAAACAGCCAAAAGCGCTTTGTCTAGTTCATTAGGAGTTTTTAGATTAAAAAGAAAAGAGATTTTAAAACGATTTGCGGACGCGTTAAGAAGTTTAGAGTCTGGTTCGTGAGAACCTCTTTTTGCTAAGAAATCCAGGTTAAAGTACTTTTCAACTTAGTTAAGATACTATATTTCTTAAAAATAGGTTTACTACTCTAACGCAGTACACACCTTTTTATCTGTGACAATAGGAGGGGTTGATTAGAGAGTACAACTCGGTTCTGAATACGCGAAAGCGACAGTTCCTGTTAAATTAGTTCTTTTCAAAGTGGAAAACATTGCCCATAAGTAGTTCTATTAACAAGTGTCGGATTATCAATTGATTATGTGAATTACATCCGAGCCTGTCTTTTATTAATTGTTTAAAAATTATTATTTTATTTACCATTGCGCACTCCTTAAAACCCATATATTTAGTTGCCTTAGATACACACCATAACAACATGTACGATAGATTGACACTTGGTCTCTTTGGATTCGACAATCTTTTATATTACTCTGACGTGTTCGTACACTTGCAAAAAGCACGCATCACTAGTACACTATAGGGCATGCCAGTTGATTTCATTCCTGCTGGTTATCATCCTTCTCCTCCTGAGACTGCTGCATTCAATACTCTTCCGCCAGTAATGGCTACTCTTCCGCCAGTGATGACTACTGCACCGCCTGTCATGCACACTATTCCGTACCATGATGAAGTGATTTATCATGCTGAGCCCAGTGAAGGCACTGGTGTGATTGAAAGACTTGATGATTTTCAAGGTCGTTTTGCTGAGATACAGAAGGAGATGAGAGCCTTGAAGCATAAGGATTTGTTCGGGAAAGATGCTTATGATCTCTGTTTGGTTCTCTAATGTCAAAGTTCTGTACAAGTTTAGGTTGCCTGATTTTGAGAAGTATAAAGGCAACACTTGTCCTCTGAGTAATTTGACTATGTATGCTGGGAAGATGTCTGCTCAGACAGACAATGATCGGTTGTTGATTAATTATTTTCAAGATAGTTTGACTGGTGCGGCCATGAGATGGTACATGAATTTGGATAATAGCCAAATCAAGACTTTCAATGATTTGGGAGAGGCTTTTGTTAGGCAATACAAGTATAATGTTGATATGGCACCAGATAGAGATCAACTTCATGCTATGTCCCAGAAGGACAAAGAAACTTTCAAAGAGTACATACAGAGATAGCGCGAGCTAGCAGCTCAGATTGTTCCTCCTCTAGAAGAGAAAGAAATGACGAAGATCTTTTTGAAGATTTTAAGTTCTTTCTACTATGAGAAGATGATAGCTAGTGATCCTTCTGATTTCACTGAAATGGTGAGTATGGGGATGCGGTTAGAAGAAGGTGTTTGTGAGGGACGGTTGAGCCATGAGAGTAGTGCAGGCTCGAGTTCTAAGAGGTTTAACTTTGGTAAAACGAAAGAAGGTGAGACTAATGTTGTGTCTCGTGAAAGTTACAGAAGACCTCGTGGTCGTGAGAATCGTCATTAGCATCATGTAGCTTCTGTAACTCTGATAATTAATGTGTCAACAGCTGTGTCAACAGCTCCAAAGTATCAGTCTCGTTATCAACAACCTTCTGTGCAACAAGGTGGTAATCAATAGGTTCGTGCTAAACCAAGTTTTGATCCCATTCCGATGTGGTATGTAGATTTTCTTCCATCTCTGATTGTAGAGAATCTTGTGCAAACACGTTCTCCACCTCCAGTTCCAAAGACTATCCCGTGGTGGTATAAGCCAGAGGCTCACTGTGCTTTTCATCAAGGTGCCCCGGGGCACGATGTTGAGAACTTTTATCCATTGAAGTTTGAAGTCCAGAAATTGATAAGGAGCAATGTTCTGTCTTTCAATGATGTTAATCCAAATGTGAAGACAAATCCGCTTCCGAAGCATGGTAATGCATCTGTGAATATGGTTGATGGATGTCCTGGTTTGTTCAAAATTTATGAGGTCCGCCATATTTGAAGGTCTTTGGTTGAGATGCATGCTTTCTTAAGTGAATACCACGATATTGATCACGATTATGCTGGTTGTTGTATTTCCTCGGTGAACTCTCGTGGTTGCGTGATTGTTAAGAGAGACATTCAAAAGATGATGGATGATAAGTTGATTGAAGTGACAGCAAAAAGAGATGAGTATGAAAATGAAGTGAATGTTATTGTGCCTCAGTTTAATATTCCTGAGAAGGTTGTTCCTGAGAAGGTGGTTATTTCTTTTGATAGCCGCAAATATTGTGTTACTCCTTTGGTGATCAATTTTCCTGGTCCAATGCCATATGAGTCTGATAAAGTTGTTCCGTACCGGTATAATGCTACGATGATAGAAAATGGTAAGGAAGATCCTATTCCTTCTCCAAAGTCTGTGGTTAGCATTGCTGATGTGACAAGGGTTACTCGAAGTTGTAGAGTTTATGCTTCGGATCCTCTGAAAAGAGTTGAAGATACAAGTGCGAGTAAACAGATTATAGATGTTGTTGCCGGATTAGGCCAATTCGGTGATAGTGAAGATGAGGTGTTAAAATTGATAAAGAAGAGCGAGTACAATGTTACTGAGAAGTTGTTGCATACTCCGTCGAAGATATCAGTTTTATCACTCTTGATGTGCTCTGAAGCTCATAGGAAGTCTTTGAAGAAGATTCTTGATCAAGCTTATGTTGACCATGATATGACTGTTGATCAGTTTGATAGTATTGTGGCTAATATCACATCGTGCAAAAATCTGAGTTTATTTGATGATGATTTGCCTGAAGAAGGAAGGAATCATAATTTGGCTCTATATATTTCAGTGAGTTGTCAGGAAGATGATATGTCTAAGGTGTTGGTTGATACTGGGTCTTCTCTAAATGTGATGCCGAAGTCGACTTTGTCAAAGCTTGCGTACCAAGGTGCTCCCATGAGGCATAGTGGGATTATTGTGAAAGCCTTTGACGGATCGAATAAGACTGTGATTAGTGAAGTTGATCTTCCTATTCTGATTGGACCGTTTATATTCCAAATTAATTTTCAGGTAATGGATATACGTCCCGCTTACAGTTGTCTCCTTGGAAGACCCTGGATTCATGAAGCAGGAGTTGTGACATCTACTCTCCATCAGAAGCTGAAGTTTGTGAAAGATGTGAAATTAGTGAGCAATTTGTCATCTTTCTCCTACATTGATGCTGAAGAAGAGGTGGGAACTTCATTCCAGGCTCTTTCTGTTGTTGATAATGCTGCTAAGAAGAATGTCATGCCTATGTCTTCTCTCAAGGATGCTTTGCATGTACTCGAAACTGGTCGATCTGACAGTTGGGGATGAGTTATTGATGTTGTTGACAACAAAGAAGGATTCGGTATTGGTTTTGCACCAGGTGTGGTTGTCAATGACCCGAAGACTATTCAGGAAGGATTACGAAGTGTTGGGTTTATCAACGACCATTCCGTTGCTGCCATCATTGAAGATGATGAAGATGAAGAAATGCCTAAATTTGTTACGCACAGAAAGATTTGCAAGAACTGGATTGCTGTTGATGTTCCTTTTATTGTTCATGCTTCAAAGTAATTTGTTTTTCAAAAAATCCTTTCACTCTGCCCAAGGTGAAAGTGATGTTTGTCGAGCTTTGTTTCAAATTTTATTATCATCAATAAAATGTTATTTTGTTATTTCCATATGTGTTTTTCCTTTTTGCTTTATTCTGAAAAATGGTAACATAAAAAAAAACCCAAAATAAAAATAACCATTGTTTATTTGCATAATGTTTGCACTTTTGTTCATACTCTAAAATAAAAATAAAATCATTGTGCAGATTGATTGATAAACCCATTGAAAACAATGGTCCTATGCCCACTCCCAACTTTGAATTCCCTGTGTTCGAAGTAGAGGAAGAGGATGTTGAAGAGATTCCTGATGAATTTTATCGGTTGCTTGAGCACGAGGAGAAGGTTATTCAGCCTCATGTAGAGTCTGTAGAGATAGTCAACTTGGGTTCTGAAGATGATAAGAAAGAAGTCAAAGTTGGAGCATTGCTTGGTACTGATGTTAAGAAGAGGATTGTAGAGCTTCTTAGAGAGTATGTTGATGTATTTGCTTGGTCTTATCAAGACATGCCAGGTCTTGATACTGATATTGTGGAGCATAGATTGCCGCTGAAGCCTGAATGTCCACCTGTGAAGCAAAAGTTGAGAAGAACTCGTCCTGATATGGCAGTAAAGATCAAAATCAGATTGATGCAGGTTTTCTTGTGACATCTAATTATCCTCAATGGGTGGACAATATTGTGCCTGTTCCAAAGAAAGATGAAAAAGTTCGAATGTGTGTTGATTACAGAGATTTGAACAAATCCAGTCCAAAAGATGATTTTCCATTGCCACACATTGATGTGTTGGTAGATAATACGGCTAAGTTTGATGTGCTCTCTTTTATGGACGAATTTTCTGGTTATAATCAAATAAAGATGGCACCTGAGGATATGGAAAATACCACATTTATTACACCATGGGGAACATTCTGTTATAGAGTGATGCCCTTTGTATTGAAGAATGCTTGTGCGACATACCAAAGAGCTATGACCACACTTTTCCATGATATGATGCACAAAGAAATTGAGGTATATGTTGATGATATGATCGCTAAGTCGAGAACTGAAGAGGATCATGTTGAACATCTATTGAAGTTGTTCCAGAGGTTAAGAAAGTTTAAGCCTCATTTGAATCCGAATAAGTGCACGTTTGGTGTACGTTCTGGAAAGTTGTTAGGTTTCATTGTCAGCCAAAGAGGCATTGAAGTTGATCCTGATAAAGTGAAAGTTATTCAGGAAATGCCTGCTCCAAGAAATGAAAAGCAAGTAAGAGGATTCTTGGGCGGTTTGAATTATATTTCGAGGTTTATCTCTCATATGACTACCACATGTGCTCCGATCTTCAAGTTGCTTCGGAAAGACAAAGGTTGTGTCTGGACAGATGATTGTCAAAAGGCATTTGAAAGTATCAAAGAATATCTGCTTGAACCTCCTATTTTGTCTCCTCCAGTGGAAGGTAGACCGTTGATCATGTACTTGATTGTGTTGGATGTTTCCATGGGTTGTGTGCTTGGTCAGCAAGATGAATCTGGAAGAAAAGAATATGCAATTTACTACTAGAGTAAGAAGTTCACTGATTGTGAGTCTCGGTACTCCATGCTTGAAAAAACTTATTGCGCCTTAGCTTGGGATATAAAGCGTCTTCGCCAGTATATGTTGAATCATACAACTTGGTTGATCTATAAAATTGATCTGATCAAATATATATTTGAAAAGTCTGCTTTGATTGGGAGGATTGCTCGTTGGCAAATGTTATTGTCAGAATATGATATCGAGTACTGAGCTCAAAAAGCTATAAAAGGTAGTATCTTGGCTGACCATTTGGCACATCAACCGATTGATGATTACCAGCCTATCAAGTTTGATTTCCCATATGAGGATGTGATGTATTTGAAAATGAAAGATTGTGATGAACCTTTGATTGAGGAAGGGCCGGAGCCTGGATCTCGACTGGGTTTAGTTTTTGATGGTGTTGTGAATGCACGCCGAAGAGGAGTTGGGTCAATGATCATTACTCCCCATGGTTCACATATTCCTTTTGCCGCGAGGTTGACTTTTCCTTGTACCAATAATGAAGCTGAGTATGAAGCATGTATTATGGGTCTTGAGGAATCTATTGATCTAAGGATTAAGCATCTTGATGTGTATGGAGATTCTGCCGTGGTAATCAATCAGATTAAGGGTAAGTGGGTAACTCATCAACCCCACTTGATCCCTTATAGAGATTATGCCAGGAGGATATCAACTTTCTTCACTAAAGTTGAGTTTCATTATGTGCCTCGGGATGAAAATCAGATGACAGATGCTTTAGCAACTATAGCTTTAATGATAAAGGTGCACCAGTGGAATGATGTTCCCATGATCAGGGTGATGCGGCTTGAAAGGCCAGCTCATGTGTTTGCAGATGAAGAGGTCCATGATGACAAGCCTTTGTATCATGATATTAAATGTTTTCTCCAGAGTCAAGAATACCCACTTGGGGCATCTGATAAAGATAAGAAGACTTTGAGGAGATTGGCAAGAAATTTCTTCCTGATTGGAAATGTGCTTTATAAGAGGAATTTTAACATGGTGTTGCTCAGATGCGTGGATAGACATGAAGCATACATGTTAATGAAAGAAATTCATGAAGGATCTTTTGGTACTCATGCTAATGGGCATGCAATAGCTAAAACGATGTTGAGAGCAGGTTACTATTGGCTGACAATGGAATCTGATTGTTGCAAGTATGTGAAAAAGTTCCATAAGTGCCAAGTGTATGCTGATAAGATTCATGTGCCACCAACTCATCTCAATGTAATTTCTTCCACGTGGACTTTCTCTATGTGGGGAATTGGCATGATTGGCATGATTGAACCTAAGGCTTCGAATGGACATCATTTTATTCTTGTGGCAATTGACTACTTCACCAAGTGGGTGGAAGCGGCATTGTATGCTAATGTGACCAAGCAAGTTGTGATTCGGTTTATCAAGAATAACATTATCTGCAGATATGGTGTTCCGAATAGAATCATTACTGATAATGGTTCAAACTTGAATAATAAGATGATGAAAGAGTTTTGTGAAGAATTCAAGATTCAACACCATATTTCTTCTCCTTATAGACCAAAGATGAATGGGGTTGTTGAAGCTGCGAATAAGAACATTAAGAAAATCATTCAGAAGATGGTTGTGACATACAAGGACTGGCATGAGATGCTCCATTTTGCTTTGCATGGTGTAACACAGTGGGAGAACTGACTTTCTATAAATGTTGCGGATAGAAAGAGTCGCCACCGACTTTTATTTTAGGGATAAATATACAAAACCCCCTGTCATTAGGGCGTGATTTTGTTTTTCCCCCTTTAAGTTTTTTTTAATAGAGACCCCCTCATAAAATCAAAAATCAGATTTTACCGCCCCCTGTTACCCCCAATGATGATTGGGTTGCTGACTGTACTTCATTGAGGGTAACAGGGGGCAGTAAAATCTGATTTTTGATTTTATGAGGGGGTTTCTATTAAAAAAAATTAAAGCTGAAGAGAGGTGTTTGATGAAAGATGCTGGAATGTTGATGAAAGAATACTCAAAATTAGGTAGGTTTGTAACCTCCAAAATCAAACTTGTTTTTTTTAATTAAATTTATGTTGATTTTAAGTGATACACCACGTTAGTTTCAATTAGACTAAATAGACAGTAAAGATTAAAATTGTGGACAAAAGATTTTAGAATTAATTTTTAAAATTTTTTATTGGAATCAAATTGGATTATTTATATGAATGAAAAATATATTTAACCCCTTTCTCTTTTATGTAATAAATTGTTTTTATTAAGAAAATCAAAGTCTAATTTCTTTTATGAGAGAAAAAATTATTATTCTAAAAACATATTTAAGTTAATTTATTACTAATAAATATAATTTTGATCAAAAAATATTATTTTTATAATAAATGTGAAAATAGTATTTAATTTATAATTATAATGAAGTATTATGATTTAGAGAGTGGAACACAATATATAAAATTGAATGAAAGTATTAAAAAAGAAGTGTTAAATATTGCATTGTGATAATTGTTGATATGAATAAGTAGATTAATAACAGAGAACAGATATTTTGCAGTATTTCCTTTGTCGAAATCAATACTCACTTTATTTCTTCTACCTACTCTCGTCATTCTGAGCCATTCCATTTTTGAAGATCAAAATGGAACCTCATAACCGCCCTCTTGATGCTCATGTCTCTCCATCTCAAATCGATTCTGAACACCGCCACAACATTCCAGCCTAATGAAACCCCCTCATAACCACCGCCGATTGAGACCCAGATCCACACTTGAACTTGCGAACCAATAAGTTGAGAGAGCCAAAATCGTAGAAACAAAAACGAACTGTTGAATCACAAAACGGCGTGGGAGAGCGAGAGGTCCATGAAATCAAAATCGAAAATCGAACGAGAGAGGCAGAGATACGGTGGAAAGGATACAAATCGTCAAGCCGCCGGACGAGAGAGAGGCGTTGAGGCCGAACCACCGAGATCGAGCGAAACCTCCGCCAGCGATTATTTTTTAGGGTGAGTGTTGTTGAGTTTATCGTTCTGAGTTTTGTTGCTGAACAATTAACTTGGAGTTTTGTTGCTCTGATGATGTTATTTTTGAAAAGATTGAAAAAGGAGATTCTTGATGAAAATCAATTTGATGCTATCTTTTTGAAGTTTGAAACCCAGTTTGCCCCCTTTGCAGTATTTTTGAAACCCATTTTGGAAGTTTGAAACCTAGATTGAAGATTGAAGAATGATCTTATAAACAAATCCTTGAGCCTTACAAACCCAGTAAATGTTGTGGTGAGGGAATTGGTGGTGGTGATGATGGCCCTAGGGACGTCCAGTCATCATGCTAATAGACACACAGTCAGCATTAAGGGTAATAAGGGGCGGTAAAAGTTGGTTTTTGGTTTTATAAGGAGGGTCTCTATTAAAAAAAACTTAAAGGGGGGAAAACCAAATCACACCTTAATGACAGGGGGGTTTTGTATAATTATCCCTTTATTTTATCCAAGTGCAAAGGACATAAAAGAACAGGAAATACCTATTTTTAAAAGACTTGAGTTCAGGGGGTAAGTTATATAAAGGGAAGGTGTTAGCACCCTTTATATCCATGGTTATCCATGGGCTCTTAGTTACTTAGCTCACTTTAACTGTTTTTGAAAAGTGTAGTGTGTGATTAGAAAATTTTCTAAGTACTTTGTAATGATCCTCGTATGGATGTATACAAAGTCTTTATTTTGAAAATTGTGAGGTGTGGAAAGTATTTTCTTTTTGAAGATTGAGCAAGTAACCATGAAGTACCTACCCTAGACTAAGTCATTCATGTTCTTATATGTCCTTTCAAGGGTAAGACTATCCATATTATTAAGGAATAGGTAGTCATTATCTTGGATTTGTTAAGGGACGGGCGTAGAGTCATTGTATGGTCAAGGAAGGCAACTTGAGGGGTGTCTTTAGCAATTCGTATGGACTATCATCATTTATTCGAAGGGACAAGGTCATTATTCCGTAGGCAACCTCGAAGGGACTTGATCTTTTTAAAAATCTTTAAAGGGACAATGATGATTTATTCTTAAAGGGACTTTGCTTGAGACACCCCTATATTCGAGGGACTTGACCATATTAAAAGGCAACCAAGAGGAATACCCTAGGAAGTGCAGATGGCGATCAAAGATCGACTTACGTGTGTGAATGTTTATTTTTAAATATTTATCTTTTTAAAGTTAATTATCTAAATTAATTTTAATTACAAGTTATTTCTTGCACTCCCTATTTACTAACCATAAAAAATAAATAAAATAAATAAACTGCGGAAAATATAAAACCTACGCTATTACATGACTTTGGGATAGATACAAGTAATAATATAAATAAGCAAAGCAATAATATGAATATAAAATAAACAAAGTAAATATAATAGTAAATGAATTAGAAAAATAAATTGATTAATTAGAAGTCATTAGGAGAATTAATTATAATAATAAAAATTGTTACTTATAAATGATTAAAGTTTGATAAAAGGGTTTTTCAATTATATTGACAAAAATTAGAAATTGTTATAAAAATATTTTTAAGTACAATTATAATAATGAGAAAATAATATTTATATTTATAAAAGTAAGAGAATTTATTATATACAAAATAATATAAGGATTAATATTTACAAAATAAATTTTTTTTTAAAATAATTATTAGGTTAATTATATGTTAATCATAAAAATAAGAATTTAATTTAGAAAAAAAATAGAAATTTGTTATTTACAAGAATTTATAAAGATAATAAGTAACTTAGAAATAGTTAGTATTTATTTACAAAAATATTTTAGAATATGTTATATACAAAAAATAAAATTTGAATTATAATTGCATATGTATAAAATAATTATAGGTTTTTATTTGTTTAGAAAAAGTTTTAATTAATATTAATAATAATAATAATTATAATAAAATATATTTAAATTGTAAAAATAAAAAATAAAAGGACAGAAAACTCACCTGCTGGAGCATGGGGTCAAACCCAGGACTCCTAGCTTCCACCACAGGCAGACCAACCAACTGAGCTATGCGCGCTGCGTGTCTATAGGATAGAGCTTGATTATTATATAAAAAAAACTGCAAAATAAAATGAATTTTGAACAAAAAGAATAACCTGGGGATCGAACTCATGTCATTTGTCTCATACGCGTACACGCTCACCACCACTCCACTTTCTTCTAACTGATATGAAACACAAAACTTTAATTAAATAATAAAACTAAATTTGAAAATGAATTTCGCGCACAGAGTCATCTTCTTCCTCCAGCCGTCCAGTTAGCCTATAGTGACACTTTGTCTGTCACAAAAGCTTATAGTGACGGTTCTGGTTCGTCACTAAAAGTCCTTCAAAGTGCCTGAAAAACAACAAAATATGAGAATTCAATTTTGAATTTTTTCATGAAATTTTTGACTTTGTTCTTGTTCTTGTTCTTGGAGGCAGTGAATTCGTGTCCTTGTGCATTGGTTGACTTCATCTACTTATAGAGAAGTAAATTAGGTCAAAAATCTGATGGATTTGTGGGCTTGTGAAGTAACTTGATCATGAAGAAATCAATCACCATTAAAGTTCAAAAAATCAAATAAATACTTGCTATTTTAGGTCCAATCTGGTTTTAACTGATTTCCAATCATTCTAAATATGTCTTCAATGATTTCCAATCAAATATCTTGACCATTATTTGATTTTTCATATTTAATTCATATTTAAATTGAATTTTAGTAAATAAAATCCAAATAAATAGTAAATAAAAAATAAAAATCATAAATCCTTGTCATTGGGTCGTGCTTGATGTTTTTATGAAGATTGGATTACAAAATTACAAGCCCATTTGGAGAAATTTGGATTTAAGACCTCATTTGCTCAATGTACCCCTCAAAAATTTCCCAACTTTTCCAAGGCATAACTCTCTCAATTTTAAGTCTATGAAGGTATTCGTGGAATTTTTGGAAAGCTTAAAGAGTCCTCTAACCATCCTTTTTGGTCTCATGTCAATATCTTTTACCATTTTCAAATTATGAGCTTTGGAAAAAGTTGACTTTTTGTTGACTTTTAAAAGGACCTATAATGTCTTAGCTCATACCTTCCAAATGAAGCATTTTTAGGCTTGGCTTGTGAAACACAAAGTTGTATAGAATTCAATTTCTTTCAAAATGAGCTTTCGATGGAAACATTTTGATGAAGTATGTGAAAGTTATGGCTGGTCAAAGTTCAGTTGACTTTCCTTAAGAAAACCCTAATTTAGAAACTCCTGATTATTGATGATCTGAAACTTTCTTGATGAATCATGATCAACCCTTGATCAAATGATGAATTTTACTTCATAATCTTGATGTTGGCAAAAAATCTTGAAGTTTGACTTTAATTTGACCACAGTTGACCTCAGTTTGACTTTTTAACTACTTTGACTGATTTTTGCTTATTTGATCATCTGACTGGTCAAACTTATTGGGAAAGCCTTGAAACTTGACATGAGGATTTTTGAATACATGTGGGATGTTATGAAGCTCACTTGAAGCCTTGAAAGTCATTTTAACCTGAGGAAAATCAAAACCCTAGTTTTGGACACTTTGCTTAGGAGAAGGCATTGTTTGGGGAAACTTCCACACTTCTTGATCAATTGGGAGTCTTGAGGAACTTATGATCATTTAGAAGTCTTGAGATAGATTGTGTTGATTGTGGGGGGGTGAATTTTGGGGTACAATAGCTGCCCCTATTCAATTTTCTGAAATCTGAGGAGTTAGATTGGCAGGTACGTCATTCGTGACTTGAAGGTTGAAGAGGATTGAACACAAAAGCCCAAAAATTTGCACTTGCCGATGCGTATGATGATACCGTTGATTGCTTGTGATGCTTGAATGGGCTTAAAGATGCCATTCGGAGAAAAAGTCTTCAGATATGTTTCCTTGAGAGGGAAGCAATCCCAAATATGAAGATAACTTTTTGGGAAGAATAAACGACGGGCCAAAAAATGAGATTACCTTCGGGAAGAATAAACGACGGCCCGAGCTAGCAATATAACCTTTGGGAAGAATAAACAACGGCCCAAGGTATCAATATGGCTTTTGGAAAGAATAAACGATGGCCTAAAATGAGATAACCTTCGGGAAGAATAAACGACGACCCGAGGTGATAAGATAACCTTTGGGAAGAATAAACGACGACCCAAGGTATCAATATGGCTTTTGGGAAGAATAAACGACGGCCCAAAATGAGATAATCTTCGGGAAGAATAAACGACTGCCTGAGGTAACAAGATAACCTTTGGGAAGAATAAACGACGACCCAAGGTATCAATATGGCTTTTGGGAAGAATAAACGACGGCCCAAAATGAGATAACCTTCGGGAAGAATAAACGACGGCCCGAGGTAACAAGATAACCTTTGGTAAGAATAAACGACGGCCCAAGGTATCAATATGGCTTTTGGGAAGAATAAACGACGGTCCAAAATGAGATAACCTTCGGGAAAAATAAACGACGGCCCGAGGTAACAAGATAACCTTTGGGAAGAATAAACGACGGCCCAAGGTAAATTGTTGATGAAGTTCGTCTGCTGGAGAATTAACCTGAAAAACAAGGTTAGTTCGGTGCAAATATAATGATATATATAACATTCTGCAAGATAATATTTTATGAGAATGCGTATAATATGATATTATATGATATGATGTATGTATGAATTAATTATGTAGCTGAAGCGTATAAGTAGCTTCGTAGAATAACTGCTGACTGGGGAAAATAAATCCCGATTCGTTGTTGAAGAGTATGAAGACTTTGTTCCCGTCTTGTTTAAGAATATCGTACTTAGGAACTCCCGTTTTCGTTCGTCGTACTTCTTATTGAAGGATTAGGTTCCTGAATATCCTGACTGAGGATAAAAGAGATGGACATAGATCCGGGAGACCTATGTAATTAAGTATCAATTCTTCGGAGGATATGAAACCGCTTGGAGACTTCGTAAAGCGGGAAGTGTAAGATATTACTTGAGGTATTCCGTAAGGATATTCGTAAAGGTTACTCCGTGGGGATGAACCGACGAAGTTTCATTGAATTTCTACCTCTGTTCGTTCTTAGTAAATGTTATTATTGTATTTTATGCATTTCTGGTAAACATCAATCATATTCAAAGGCATATATACATTCAAACATAACCAACGGACGTGTCTCACTTTAGTAAAAGGGGAAAGTAAACCTGAATAAATGATGGGGCGAAGATGTGTTGTGTCTAGCGATATCTGAACTGCAAGTGCACAGCCTATCGCAATAGTAATAAAAAGATGTCGAACCCACAGGGACTTTGTAATCACTCTAGTGCTAGAAGGTCTGCTAGTTTAGCTAAGGCGGAAATTTGTCACGGTTATGGTTTTAAGGATTAAAAACGGGATTTAAACTTAATTAAGGAAATAATGATAAGGCGGTCGATATGTAATTATATTAACCTATGCGGGTCAATCTAGCCTAAGCTTATAAAGATGTTTCACTTAAATAATTCTGTAGAGATTACCAGCTTAAAAACCTTTGACTCACACTCTCGTGGTTTTATCTCAGATTTTACTCCTAAAGCTCTATGTCTGCTCTCGCTAGCCCATAAGTGTTTAGAAAATAATTTTTGAAAACTTAATAAGTCTAATTCGTTTTAAAGCGCTCTCGCTGTATTTAAATCGAATGCCTAACTTTAGCGATCCGGTTAAAATCTCACACTCTCGTGGTCTCGACCTAACCTATTTCACTTCTCTTACTCTCGTAACAAAAAGCTTGATTTTAATTATAAAAAGTCACAGCCAGAATATAAGTTCGTAATTGTTTTTAGCTTAGATTCGATTTATCCGTTTGGTTTGCTTTATTACATACCGACTCAATTAACTTAGCTACTCATACTAATTAAAACAACAGATAGATACAAAATGAAATTAATAAATATTAAAACATTCATTATATAATGATAACAGAAACTTAACATAAATAAATAAATAAACTTAATATAAATTGTAAAATAAAAAACCTGAACAAATGAATTCTTAGGCTCCTTCTTCCACAAATTGGCAAGCTCGGAGTGTCGGAATCGAAATAAAATACTAAGTTCTGAGGCTTAAAGAAATTAAATTAAGATAACAATTTCCTAATGTTGGAAATTGTTATTAAAGGGTTTGGAAATTAAACAGAGAAACAGCAAGAACAAAAGCTGGAAATAAATGGGTTGTAAAAACGGCAGAGCTTCCGCATAAAATTTCAATAATAAACTCTGTCCTTTCTTCATTTGATCCTTTGGTATTTATAGAAGAGAATTTTGGCAGTTGAAGAGTAGGAACGTGGACTTCGGTGCTTCAGTTTTGAGAGAATCCAGGAGAACTGGTTTACTGGGCGTTGCTGAAGTTGAGAGAAAGTAGGAGTCTCTGAAGACTCTTTCTGTTCGTTGCACGTTCTCAATTATAATCAAACAAATTAAATAACTTTTTCTTGTCACGTTCGTGACATGGTGTAACGGGCATATTTCTTCATATTAGCGCGTCACGATCGTGACATTGGTGTAACGGTCGTGAGACCTCTAATTGGCGTGTCACGGTCGTGAGTCCTTGGTGACGACCGTGAGAGCAACAAAATATGCAGTCTTTAGCAGAATTGATTTCTCTCTTTTCTTTTCATGCTAATTTTTGTTCCTTTGATCTTTTTCTCATAATTTGGCTCTAGACATGTTATACCTGCAATGTGACATAAAAACTCGAAACAATCGGGAGTTAAAAGGACCAATGTATGATAAAACGGACTAAAAACATAGTAATAATGCGATTCGATTTCTCGTTATCAAACTCCCCCATACTTAAACCTTTGCTTGTCCTCAAGCAAATAGTCAATAGAAAAATGATCGGACAATTTTCATCAGACGCACACACATAACATACCATACGAGAAGTCATTAGTTAGATAGACCGATACTAGAGTAGAACACTAACGATACACTAATGACACAAGAAACAAGCTAAGTCATCGACTTCCCTTTAAACGAAACATTCAGTAATTTCGTTATGATTCTACCTAGAGTCCTTCGTTCTTATTTCACCCGGTTTCGTTCTAGCGCAATCACATTAAGCCCTTTGTCTTAGCACGCACGTAGTGGAGTAACCGGTTAGTGACTTTGATCCTTTATTAGCACAGGGTCTGGTACACGAATGTGGCAACCCTTTACATATTATCCAGATTGGAGGTTGTGGGGGATCGAGCCGTAGCACACCCTACCAAGTTCAGAACCAAATACCTCTGAACCAACCAGCAATGGACTCCTTCTTATATTACTCATCTCTTATATGCGACTGTGTACTTTGGTGCAATTTCTCTTTTTATGGTAGCGAGATATGAAGGATCGTTTATAGATTAGGCATCAAACACTTATGTTCATCGGCTCCCCATGTGGTTTGTGTCTAGACGGTGCTGACTGCTAGTATAAACTACAAGGGGTTACTTTAGAACTAAGACTTAAGGTGTAGTCATAACAATTATCGAAATGGAATGCTTAAGTAGTAAGTCTAAGGTGTCAAGACTGTATTGATCTTGTTGGATCTTTCTCAGCTTCCTAACTATGATTTCATAGGTATGTCGAGTTATGCGAAGATAAAGCAAAAAAATTTCGGTATGGCTAAATAAAGTGGGGAAGAATTGAAACTTAAGAAATAGCATCAATATTACTTGTTCAATTGAAAATGCGGAAAGGGAAAATACAAGGAATGGAAAACGAAAAGGTACCTCTCCCACACTATATCATACATTGTCCTCAATGTTATGATATAATAGCGGGGAAATACGTTACACAAACAGAATGCAAAAACAAAAAGAAAATCTAATGCTGCTGACGACCACGGCCTCGGCTTCTGGTGCGGGAGCGTCTGGTAGGAGTGGCTTCCTCATCAGAACCAGTGACACTAAGAGCAGTGACGTCCATCCGCAAAGCTTCCAACTCGCTGAAGATCTCTCCTAACTTTTCATATGTTGCTTCCTGGTTTCTGACAACTGTGGCAAGGAGTGCATCGTATTGCTCCTTCTGCTTCCGCTCCAGTGCGACATTTATCTGATTTTGCTGGTGAATGGCACGGAGGATTTCTTAAAGGGTGAACTCAGCTGAAGGTGGCTTCCTGGTGGAAGACTCAGGTATGTCCTGAACTGGCTCAGCAGCATCCATCGCATCCTGCATCTCATCCACAGGTGCATCAGGCTGCTCGTCAACAATCGGAACATGGCCTGTGGGAGCCGGTAAATCAAATAGCCATTTGGCTCTGTTTGATGGATCAATCTGGTTCCTGCAAGGCAAAACGATATTATGATAGATGGTGCCTTGTATCACAGGGTTGAACCTGCCATCCTCACGCTGAGAGATCATGTGAGCGGACTTGCAGTAGTTCATGGTAAGCAGCTCCGGTGCTCTATGAGGCAAATTAGAGAGGTGGTCACCAAGATTCAACTGTATAGCAAGGGAGGTGACAATCCCGCCAATGTAGAAGGGTGTGGCGCCTCTTTGTGCTACAGACTGAATGTGGGCCAGAAGGAACGGAGCGGCGTTGATGCGTTCTTCATTCAAGGCACAATTCAAGAATAGGAGCTCCTTAGAATTAAGCTTATGGTTGCTCTCTCTTGCAAAGATAGTGTTGCATATGATACAATTAAAGTACCGTATCGCTGGATTATGAATATGAGTAGCGTTGAGACTTTGGTAGGCTGAAGCACGGCTGTTTGTGATGTTGTGCCACAAAGTGAAAGCTGCTTCATTAAAGTTGTCGGGCACACGAAGGTGGGCACCGTCACCATGACTGAAGCCTAAAAGTTCAGCGACTCTGGTTTGAGTTAGTTCAAACTCTCTGCCAAGCATTCGGAATTTTGCGATGCCTGTGAGTTGGTTTGTTGATCCAAATGGTGTGATGTATTGGAAGGAACTCAGGAACTCCAGAGTGAGGTTTGCAAATGTTGGTTGCGGTTGGCTGCATAAGTCCCATAAGCCAACTTTTTCAAGGAGTAGCTTCACTCCGTCGAACAATCCTAATACTCTCAGGCAGTCGAGGTCGACGTACCGAGTTGTTTGGATTCCATGGGCTTGAAACTTTTCAAAATTTGCTCTCTGTGCTGCTCCTTGTTCTCTCTCTCTAAACTGAATGTTTGCCATTGCATGCAAATGAGGTTTATTGTTAGATAGGTGTTTGAGCTTTTGTGATGAAAATGTGAAGAAATTGATTGATTTATAGTGGAGTGAAGGGAATATGTGGAGTTGGGGTTAAATGAGGAAGTGGAACGGAGTAATGGTGAATAATGGGTGATTATGGGTGGTTACGGGAGAAGAATAGGTAATGGGAGGTTAGAAGATTTTGGGAAAAAGAAGTGGAGTTTGCGAAGAAGAACGACCTTTGAAACTCAGAGGTCGTGTATTAGGATTGTCACGGTCGTGAGAGGGTAGTTACGGTCGTGATGCTGTTAATTGCCCGTTACGATCGTGAGGGGATGGTTACGACCGTGATGCTCACAAAATTTGGAATTTCACCAGATTGTTTACCTCAGTTCAACCCAATTATAATTCTTATCACATTCAATAATTAATTCCAACATAACACATAGCAATGGATCAATATATAATAGCATTGGATTTCATCACACGAAAATTCATCAAAATATCCAGCAATCAAAAGTATCAGTATATGTTCTTACTGATAGTAACAAATAGCACACAGTACAAATCAAACATGCAATTGGAATTTTCGGTAAATGCACTAAATTATGAAAACATGTAAATAGACTGAATGAAAAATTGCATAAATGGAAATACTTTGTTTTTGACATAACGAAAAGAAATTACAGTGATAAAAATAAACTATGAAATGTTGCAAAAATTCAAAACTAACTAGAAACAAAAAGCAAAAAGTAAAATTAATCAAATTACTACGGCTCATCAAAGTCGTTTCTTCAAGTCTTCAAGTGCGGAATTTATATGATAGAACTGTTCACATGTTAAATCAGTTAAGCCTATAATGTCCAATCTCATGCTTTTAACTTCATCCTTAACAACTTTAATGTCAACTTGGTATACTTCAAGAGTTGTCAAAATTTTGTTTAAGCAGTCAGCATATCCTACTTGGTTGATTTCAGGGGTCTCAATATCTTCATCAGTGTGGTTGATGTCATGGTAACCAGGAGGGGTCTCAGGGTCACTCTCTACATCAGTCATCATATCATCCCTAATTTGGTAGGATTGTGGTGTTTCAGGTGTTGTTGGATAGTCAGGAAGGGTAAGCTCATAAAGCCAATTATCTCTATTGTGAACACTGACTTTAGCATGGTTCGGCAAGGTGAACAAGGTTACGATTTCATTCCTAATCAGGTACTCGAATGGTGGTTGTCCTATGATTCCTATTATTCGACGGTTAAAGCAGAAATTCAAATTCATAGGGCGAATGGTACCGAAACGGTTGCACTTGTGTAACTGATATCTAAGTCCGAGGGCGTTAGCAATCATGGTGACTAGGCCTCCTACCAATATTGGTAAATTAGGTTCCTCCTGGATGCGGGTAAAGGTCTGCATCATGAAGGGTACAGCATTTACGGGTTTGCCATCGGTCAAACATGACATAATGAATATCTCGTCCTTAGATACTTTAGTAAGGTTCTCTTCCTTTCCAGAGAAGGTGTGGGCAAGGATTTTATGAAAATAGCGGATAGCGGGGTTGTGTATTTCATCATTTTCCATGTTATCCGGCTCAGAGTGGTAGTTTCCGGTTAAAGTTCCCCAAAAGAAATCTAGCTCAATATCCATTAATTCTACCTGGGTGGTAGTAAAAGCAAAAGGTCCGCTAGGAAATCCTAGTAGGTCAGCTAGTTCCTTGTGGTTATAGACATATTCGATACCGAATAGTCGGAAACTAATAAATCCTTTCCTTAGTCCAAATCCGCGCTCAGGTAGGTAAACTAAGGAGCTTAAAAATTCAAGGGTGAGCTCGCAGTAAGTTACAAACTTATGTTTTATGAGAGCGTTCTCCCATCCAAGCTGGTTAAACATGTATATGATGCTATCATTTATTCCTAAGGTTTCCATAGTTTGTTCATCATAATACAGAGTCAAGTCCATGTGTCTCTGTGATAATTCCTCAAATTTCCTCCTTTGGTTTCTACCTCTAAATATGGTTTCCATGAAGTTTCTTGGTTGGTTAGCCATAGTTAGTGTTAAAGTGGGGTAAACAAATCAGGAGAGAAAGAGGTAAGGTAGAAAAGACTTTAGAAAATATGTAGCAAGGTAAATTTAAAAATGATTTAGAAAATGAAAGTTAAAAAATAAAGAAAATAAGGAAAGAAATAGATAAATAAATTCAATAATAAAAATGAAATAAAACAATCAAATGGGTTGCCTCCCACTAAGCGCTGTTTTTATCGTCATAAGCCTGACGTAGTGCTTAGTGCTAGATTAATCAGGGAAGTTAGTGGACAACTCTAAAAGTTTTAAATTATTCGCATAATCTTTGTTTTCAATATTATGGTAATGTTTTAATCGTTGTCCGTTTACAGTGAACGGTTCACTATTCCTACCCTTAATTTATATTGCTCCGCTCGGGAACACTTTAGTAATATCAAAGGGTCCTGACCATCTAGATTTTAGTTTTCCAGGAAAGAGCCTAAGTCTTGAATTGAAGAGGAGCACAACGTCTCCCACACTAAATTCTTTCCTAGATAGGCGCTTATCGTGCCAACGCTTGGTTCTTTCTTTATATATCTTAGCATTCTCGTATGCGTCCAACCTTAATTCTTCTAATTCATTAATGTCGAGGATTCACTTTTCTCCAGCGGCAATGTAGTTTATATTGAGTGTTTTAATCGCCCAATATGCTTTGTGTTCTAGTTCTACCGGGAGATGACAAGCCTTCCCATACACTAGTTTGAATGGTGTAGTTCCTATGGGTGTCTTGTAGGCTGTCCTATAAGCCCATAAAGCTTCATTAAGTTTAAATGACCAATCTTTCCTAGATATGGAGACAGTCTTTTCTAGAATTTGTTTTATTTCTATGTTCGAGACTTCGACTTGTCCACTTGTTTGCGGATGATATGGTGTTGCTATACGATGTCTGACTCCATACTTAGATAGTACTTTGTCGAATATTTTCGAAATGAAATGCGAGCCACCATCACTAATGACAAGTCTAGGCACACCAAATCTTGGGAAGATTATATTCTTGAAAAGCTTAATTACTACTCGTGTGTCATTTGTAGGAGAAGCTATAGCCTCGATCCATTTTGAAACATAATCGACAACTACGAGTATGTACTTATTACCGAAAGATGATGGGAATGGTCCCATGAAATCGATTCCCCAGACATCAAAGAATTCTACTTCTAATATTCCTCTTTGAGGCATTTCATCTCGTCTTGAAATGTTACCGGTGTGTTGACACCGATCGCAATTTACAACAGCGGTGTGGACATCTTTCCATAGATTAGGCCAAAATAGGCCGGCTTGTAAGATTTTTGCACAAGTCTTGGAAGTGCTTGCATGTACACCATAAGGAGATGAATGACAATGAGCAATGACATCTTCTATTTCTTCTTCTGGAATGCACCGACGGAAGATTCCGTCAGGTCCTCTCTTAAACAATAATGGTTCGTCCCAATAGTAATACTTGAAATTGTGGAAGAATTTCTTTTTCTGCTGATAGGTTAAGTCCGGTGGAAGTGCTCCTGCAGCTAAGTAGTTGACAATGTCAGCGTACCATGGCAGTCCTACGGTTGTTTGGATTGTTTCCACGACTTTTGGTTCATTTATGTCTAACTGAGTTGGGTCGCTTCTTATTTGTGCTATCAGCTGTTCATATGGAAAATCGTCATTAATCGGCACTGGTTCGGGTTTAATACCTTCTATTCTAGATAAATGGTCTGCTACGACGTTTTCAGTACCTTTCTTATCTTTGATTTCGAGATCAAACTCTTGTAGGAGTAAGATCTATCTCAGGAGTCTTGGTTTTGCATCTTTTTTGGTTAGTAGATATCTGATAGCAGCGTGGTCTGTGTAGATGATTATTTTTGCTCCTACTAGGTAGGAACGGAATTTATCAAGCGCGAAGACAACTGCTAACAACTCCTTTTCAGTAGTGGCGTAGTTCAATTGAGCAGAATCTAAAGTTCTACTGGCATAGTAAATTGCGTGAAGTTTCTTGTCCTTCCTTTGTCCTAGAACTGCGCCTACAGCATAGTCACTCGCATCGCACATGATTTCGAAAGGTAATCTCCAGCCAGGTGGTTGCATGATTGCTGCGGTGATGAGGGCTGTTTTTAGAGTTTCGAATGCTTTAAGACAATCTTTATCGAATATGAACTCAGTGTCTTTCATTAATAAACCGGTAAGAGGTTTAGTGATTTTCGAGAAATCTTTGATGAATCGTCGGTAGAAACCGGTGTGTCCTAAAAAGCTTCGTATTTCTCGAACGGTCTTAGGGGGTTGAAGATCTTTTATGACTTCTATCTTAGCTTTATCAACTTCAATTCTCTTATCAGATATAACGTGTCCTAGTACGATTCCTTCTCTGACCATAAAATGGCATTTTTCCCAGTTAAGTACGAGGTTTACTTTTACACATCTTTCTAACACCATTTCTAAATTTGATAGACATCCTTCAAAACTTTGCCCGCATACAGAGAAGTCGTCCATGAACACTTCCATGATGTTATCTATGAAATCTGCGAAGATTGACATCATACATCTTTGAAAGGTTGTAGGAGCGTTACATAATCCAAAGGGCATTCGTCTATAAGCGAATGTTCCTAAGGACATGTGAATGTAGTCTTCTCTTGATCATCTGGGTGAATCGGGATTTGGAAAAATCCTGAGTAACCATCTAGATAACAGAAATACGAGTGTTTGGTTAATCTTTCTAACATTTGATCTATAAAAGGTAGTGGGAAATGATCTTTTCGAGTGGCTTTGTTTAGTTTTCGATAATCGATGCACACTCTATGTCCGGTCACTACTCTTTGTGATATTGATTCGCCTTTAGCGTTTTTCACAACAGTGATACCTCCTTTCTTTGGTACTATATGTACTGGACTAACCCATTGACTATCGGAGATTGGATATATTATTCCAGCGTCTAGTAGTTTCTTAAATTCTTCTTTTACTACAGTGCTAAGGATTGGGTTAATTCTTCTTTGAGATTCTCTAGAGGTTTTGCAATCTTCTTCTAGCATAATACGGTGCATACAGATTGAAGGACATATTCCTTTGAGATCAGATATGTTATATCCTAATGCAGATGGGTATTTCTTTAAGACATCTAAAAGTTTCTTCGTTTCGATTGTTCCTAAACTGGAATTGATTATAACTGGTCGCGTACATTCAGTGTCTAGGAATTCGTATCTTAGGTTTTTAGGTAAGGTTTTTAACTCTAATGTAGGTTTCTTCTTACTTGGCATGGGATCCGGTGTAAGTGCTAAACTTTCGCTTAGACTATCATCCTGATACGGTTCACGCCAATTGTCATCTTCGAAAATCGGAGGGATTTGAATTTTCATAATTTCAGAATAAGTAGTTTCTTTCATTTCCATCTCTCTTACACACTCGTCAATGACATCTAATAAATAGCATGTGTCCTCTATAGCTGGTGATTGTAAGAATTGTGTTAAAATAAATTCAACTTTCTCTTCACCTACTTCAAAGGTTATCTTTCCTTTCTTTACGTCTATAATAGCTCCGGCGGTAGCTAAGAATGGTCTTCCTAGTATGATAGGTGTAGTGGAGTCTTCAGTGATGTCCATGATTATAAAATCAGTAGGAATGTAGAATTGACCTATCCGTACTGGGACAATCTCTAGTATGCCTACAGGATATTTAATAGAGCGGTCGGCTAGTTGAACATACATTTTAGTAGGTCTTAGGTCTCCCATGTCTAGCCTTTTGCAAATTGTTAAGGGCATAACACTGATACTGGCTCCTAAATCGCATAGAGCTTTGTCAATGACGAATTTTCCAATTACACAGGGTATAGAGAAACTACCTGGATCTTTTAGCTTAGGAGGCATATTATTTTGAATTATTGCGCTACACTCAGCAGTAAGTGTAACGGTTCCGTTATCCTCTATCTTCTTCTTATTGGATAAGATTTCCTTTAGAAATTTAGCATACGAGGGCATTTGAGTGATAGCTTATGTAAACGGAATAGTAATATTCAACTATTTCAGAAGTTCGACAAATTTCTTAAACTGGCCCATCGTCTTTGAATTTGTTAATCTCTGAGGGTACGGAATTGGTGGTTTATAAGGTGGTAGAGGCACATAAGGCTTCTCTTTCTCCACTGCCTCTTGATTATTATCTTCCTTTTCTTCTGGTTCATTCTCCTTTTCAGTCGGTTTATCCTGCTTTTGGCACATGGCTGGATTGTCAAGTCTTGGATCGGCAGGTCCGTCAAGTTCTTTGCCACTTCTTAGTATCACAGCATTGGCCTGTCCTTTTGGGTTTGGTTGGGGTTGTCTAGGAAATACTCTAGCTGGGGCAGCGGTAGGTGCTTGTTGTTGAGCTACTTGTGAAATCTGAGTTTCAAGCATTTTGTTATGTGTAGCTAACGCATCTACCTTGCTCACTAATTGCTTAATCTGCTCGCTAGTGTGTATGTTTTGGTTCAAGAATTCCTTGTTTGTTTGAGATTGGGTAGCTATGAAGTTCTCCATCATTAATTCAAGGTTTGATTTTCTAGGAACATTAGGAGCAGTCTTTTGATATCCTGGTGGTGTAGCTGGCGCTTGACCTGGTGCGTATAAAGCATTGTTGTTCTTATAAGAGAAGTTCGGATGATTCTTACAACCTGGGTTGTATGTGTTCGAGTACAGGTTTCCTTGAGCATAATTCACTTGATCTGTGGGAATTCCTGCTAATAGTTGACAATCAGGGACAGCATGTCCTGGAACTCCACATAACTCACAGTTAGGTGTTACCGCAGCCACGGTGGTTGTTGGTGTTATGGCCAAGTTGTCGATCTTTTGATTAAGTTGGTCAAATTTTGCATTGACTTGGTCCATACTACTCACTTCGTACATACCTCCTTTTGTTGGTTTCTCAGTTGCGACTCTCTCGCTTCCCCATTGGTAATGATTCTGAGCCATACTCTCGATAAGTGCATAAGCATCATTATATTCATTGTCCATTAGTGCGCCGCCTGCGGCAGCGTCAATCATCATTCTTGTGTTGTACAAGAGTCCATTGTAGAAAGTATGGATGACCATCCATTCTACTAATCCGTGATGTGGACAAAGTCTCAGCATATCTTTGTAGCGTTCCCAAGCTTCGAAAAGTGACTCATTTTCCTTTTGCTTAAATCCGTTGATTTGAGCTCTTAGCATAGCTGTCTTACTAGGTGGGAAATATCTTGTCAAGAAGACTCTCTTTAGTTCCTCCCACGTAGTTACGGAATTCGAGGGTAGATATTGAAGCCAGGCTCTCGCTCTGTCTCAAAGTGAGAAAGGAAAAAGGCGTAATCTGATTGCTTCTTGGGTAACTCCATTAGCTTTTACTGTATCTGCGTACTGCGTAAATATCGAAAGATGAAGGTTCGGATCCTCGGTAGGATTTCCGGCGAATTGGTTTTGTTGCACTGCTGATATCAGCGAAGGTTTCAACTCGAAATCGTTTCGGTTGATAGCTGGCGCAGCAATGCTGGAATGCGGCTCAGCTTGTGAAGGACTAGCGTAATACTTTAGCGGATGATTTGGTTCTTCAGCCATTTCTGCGTCCTTCGATGTTCCAACTAGTTTAGGTGGATCAACTTGAAGATCTGGAATGTTGTATTTTAGTTGGTATTCGAATATTCGTCTTCTTAAATGTAAGAAGCGTTCTAATTCAAGGACTGGAAGTTGCAAGTCTTCGCCTTGAGAGCGAGTACTTGGCATACACTCGGTAAATTAGATTAGGGAAAATAAATTGTTACCTTAGTCTAGACAGTCCTACTCTAATAGTGCACTAGTGACTAAATCAAGGTCCCCGGCAACGGCGCCAAAAACTTGATGGGGCGAAGACGTGATGTGTCTAGCGGTATCTGAACTGCAAGTGCACAGCCTATCGCAATAGTAATAAAAATATGTCGAACCCACGAGGACTTTGTAATCACTCCAGTGCTAGAAGGTCTGCTAGTTTAGCTAAGGCGGAAATTTGTCACGGTTATGGTTTTAAGGATTAAAAACGGGATTTAAACTTAATTAAGGAAATAATGATAAGGCAGTCGGTATGTAATTATATTAACCTATGCGGGTCAATCTAGCCTAAGCTTATAAAGATGTTTCACTTAAATAATTCTGTAGAGATTACCAGTTTAAAAACCTTCGACTCACACTCTCGTGGTTTTATCTCAGATTTTACTCCTAAAGCCCTATGTTTACTCTCGCTAGCCCATAAGTGTTTAGAAAATAATTTTTGAAAACTTAATAAGTCTAATTCGTTTTAAAGCGCTCTCGTTGTATTTAAATCGAATGCCTAACTTTAGCGATCCGGTTAAAATCTCACACTTTCGTGGTCTCGACCTAACCTATTTCACTTCTCTTACTCTCGTAACAAAAAGCTTGATTTTAATTATAAAAAGTCACAGCCAGAATATAAGTTCGTAATTGTTTTTAGCTTAGATTCGATTTATCCGTTTGGTTTGCTTTATTACATACCGACTCAATTAACTTAGCTACTCATACTAATTAAAACAACAGACAGATACAAAATGAAATTAATAAATATTAAAACATTCATTATATAATGATAACAAAAACTTAACATAAATAAATAAATAAACTTAATATAAATTGTAAAATAAAAAACCTGAACAAATGAATTCTTAGGCTCCTTCTTCCACAAATTGGCAAGCTCGGAGTGTCGGAATCGAAATAAAATACTAAGTTCTGAGGCTTAAAGAAATTAAATTAAGATAACAATTTCCTAATATTGGAAATTGTTATTAAAGGGTTTGGAAATTAAACAGAGAAACAGCAAGAACAAAAGCTGGAAATAAATGGGTTGTAAAAACGGCAGAGCTTCCCCATAAAATTTCAATAATAAACTCTGTCCTTTCTTCATTTGATCCTTTGGTATTTATAGAAGAGAATTTTGGTAGTTGAAGAGTAGGAACGTGGGCTTCGGTGCTTCAGTTTTGAGAGAATCCAGGAGAACTGGTTTACTGGGCGTTGCTGAAGTTGAGAGAAAGTAGGAGTCTCTGAAGACTCTTTCTGTTCGTTGCACGTTCTCAATGATATTCAAACAAATTAAATAACTTTTTCTTGTCACGTTCATGACATGGTGTAACGGGCAGATTTCTTCATATTAGCGCGCCACGGTCATGACATTGGTGTAACGGTCGTGAGACCTCTAATTGGCGTGTCACGGTCGTGAGTCCTTGGTGACGACCATGAGAGCAACAAAATATGCAGTCTTTAGCAGAATTGATTTCTCTCTTTTCTTTTCATGCTAATTTTTGTTCCTTTGATCTTTTTCTCATAATTTGGCTCTAGACATGTTATACCTGCAATGTGACATAAAAACTCGAAACAATCGGGAGTTAAAAGGACCAATGTATGATAAAACGGACTAAAAACATAGTAATAATGCGATACGATTTCTCATTATCAATAAAGATGGAAAAGTAAAGCTGAACTCAAAAATAGAATCATTTCAACTTTGAGAGTGTATAACAAATTAGATTTAGAGCTTCTAAGGTTCTTAGCTTTCCTAAATAATTTCCCATAAATTCTCATTGTTGGATCCGAAGACATGATACTGACACCATTTGATACTACTGGCATAGATAGTTAATTTCCACAACGGCTTCTGCTGAGAATCCAATATCAATGTAATACAATGAGATGGACCATATACGCTCCGGGTATTAGATTTGGAAAGAGAGTGTTGCCACTTGGTTGAGGATGAATTGCCCCATAATGGAAATATCTGAAAGGAGCTACCTCAAGAGAAATAAGAAAAAGGTCCCACAATAATATGTCTCTGGCATCATGAACTTTGTAATGTTACTTTTGGTACTTCAGATAGATGAGGAGACATGCCCCTGATTACTTAAGCATAGTTGAATCTTGACCTGATTTCCCCAAATGAGTTAGGCAGTATCATGGCATGCCCCCTTGATTGGGAGATAATGAATATGCCCCTTTGTATACATGGGATTTGATCCAAGAAGCAACTTTGTTTATCTGAAGGACTTTGGTTTATTGAACATTCATTCTGTAAGTTTCTCTGTTTGTCAAACACTCAAGTATATGCAACCAATGATATTCAAAATGCAATGCTTATGTCTGTCTTGAAGTTTTGAGAAAGAGTTATTTTAGTAAAACAATATTTATGAAAACTGTGATATTAACTCAATATTTGTAATAAGCCCTAAAGGAGTCAGGATACCTTTTTATAGCAGTACACTTTCAAACTAACCATGCTTCAATTAGGACTTTTAAGGGTTGTAACATGGTCTGGTTCACGGTTTAAGAAACAAAGGATAAAGGCTCAAATTTTATTTGTACCCAACCCATTCTTCATGATGTTCTTCAGTCCTATGTTCGGTTAACTTATGCATTGAAGCTCCAGAGGAGTTTGGAATTGTAACACTTATATTTGTGATGGTTCAGAAACCAAAAATTCATTTGAACATTCAGTCATCTTTCTTTGTTGAGTATTCATAGTGACCTATTTTTTTTATTCTTTTGACTTTATTATCCCTTCTTTTTGCCTGAACTGTTTGTTTCAAGATTACAATCAGCGCGATGTCTCAATTTTTACTAAGTCTCCTTCATAGGTTTTGACTTAGTGAGATTTTCTTTTGCTAGATATTGTCTTGCAGACTTTAGTGATTATAGGGAACCATCATTAGTTGTGTACAAAAGGACAACTGGTATATTTGAGTTAACCGAGGAACTACCCTGCCCCAGGTTATGATTAATGGTTTTATTTCGAGTGATAAGGAAAACTCCTACTTCATAGGCTCAAAATGGTTTACTAGGAATTAACTTCCTTATATCTCCACTGTTTAGGAATTGAAACAATGCATGTACATCGTTAGCATAGTCTGTTCAAAAGCATACTACATAAGATTATGGTATTGTTTTCGTCATCCTCCCTCTACAAGCTTATAGCTTTATCATGAGTTAAATATCACAAAATAGAAATATGAAGCATAGTTCAAAATATAGTGAAATGAATGGATTAATTCAAGACAAACATATGCAATGCATTAATGAAAAACAAAAGTTTAACATAATAGTAAGTGTTTAAACAAAATAAAAGAAATTACAAATGAAAATTCAAATGTTGTCCCATCCAGTTGGTTGAATGTCTTCAATTGCAATCTGTGAACTTTCAGGAGCAGTATATTTCACAATGAAATCAAATTTGCCACTTGGATATCCCAATGTACCCCATATCTCAACAAGAATAGGTAGGCTTTCTTTCTTGCTACCTTGGGCAATTTGTCTTGCAGCTTCGATGTTTGGTGGACGATAGTAGAATTCAATTTGGCCTTTTGGCGTAACCTCAAGGATTCCTTCGTCAATCAGGTCTTGAATCTTTTTCTTCAATGTCCAACAACTATTAGTATCATGTCCGGGACAGTTGGAGTGATACCCACACCTTGCCTTGGGATTATAGCGAGGAGAGGAAGTATTAGGATTTTGATGAGGATTTTCCAAGGGAATTAGCTTCATCTCCAACAAGCATTGCAAAACTTGCGACATTGGCATGCTGAATCGAGTGAATTGTCTTCTACATTCCTTGTGTTGAGGTGGATTAACCTTACCAGGTATTTTTTCTTCAACTGAAGAACAATTAGGGGTAACCTGTCTCTTACCTTCTTTTATCCTCATCTTCCTTTCAACCAACTCAGCTTGTTTTAACGGAGGTTGACTGAAGATTAGATTCCTGACTCCATTACTTTGAAGTTTGTGGACAAAGGTTCTCAGCTTTTCTTGCCCCTGAGCTAAACTTTGAATAAGAGCCACCTGGCCATTCATCTGGATCCTTATTTCTGTCATCTCAGCTTGCAATTGTTCCAACTGGCCATTCTTGTTATCTTCAGGATTTTCAGAGAGGGATACTTTCAACTCTTCTTGCCCATTGGACAAATTCAGGATCACTTCTTGAAACTGAGCATTTTGAGCTTGGAGGTCTTTGACAAATTGTTCGAGAGCCATTTCTGCTGAAATAAATAGCGAGAAGATTGAGAAACCTGCTATAGAAACCTTTCATGCAATGATATGGTATGTAGATGCATATGCAATGTTTTCAAGGACCACAGGATTTAAATTTGTTTAAAGAAAACAAAAACAAAATTTTATTAGTAAGTGTTTAACATAAATTTTCCCCTTGGGCTTACAATGAAAGGAAATAACAATAAAGTACAAAAATAAATATATGGGGTTTTAAGTCTCCCATGGACGCTTCCTCTTTGTGTGGAGGTATTTGTTGAGGTTCCACTCCTCGTGAAGTTGTCTTGTCAGCTCCAAAATTCTTTCTTGACTAGCTCTGAAATGAGTTTCAAAAGTATCCCTTTGCTCCCAGGATTTCTGCAACTCTTCCAAATCAATGGGCATGTCTGGATGAAGAATGGTATAAGGAACATCTCCTTCAGCAATAGGCTCCATAGTGATTGGTAGAACAACAGGATATGGTATCATAAGAGTCTGAGCACGATATCGCACCCATCTGAGATAAGGCTCCATAGGAATAGAATACTTTGGCTCCAAAGTTTTTCTATTAATATTATTCACCTTGTTCCAAGATTGTATAAATCTTTGACGGTAACCCTGAAGATCGTTGTCGTAGTCGAACATAATACCCTGAATAAGCATGTCATGAGGACCATTACTCCGAGCATAACCAAACTGACGTAGAGCTAAAGAAGGGTTGTAGGTAATGCCCCCTCTTATGCCAAGGAGTGGCACATTAGGGAACTCCCCACAACGGTCAATGATAATAACATTCTCCATAGATCGAGAGCACCAATGAATGTCTGAATGAGAAAGTGACATAATTCTCTTAGACCACTTTAACCCTTGTTCATTCTTCATCATTGATCGAGGAAGGTGAGAAATAAACCACCTAGACAATAAAGGAATGCAGCTGTAACACCCTAATTTTTGCCCTAAGATTTTTTCGCATATCATCTGCATTTTGCATACAAACAAGATCGCACTGGTTTCTCAGTTTCTCCTCAGATGTAGGGTCTATGCTTCGCAGGGGATCACCTTTGTTTTTACTCATTTATATTTGTTTATATTTACTGACTTCTAACCAAAATACCAAAAATATGTTGTAGTCTGTTTCTTCTTCTCTCTGTGTTGCAGGTTTTCAAAGATAAGACAGTGATTTCAATTCAGATGCGTTTGTTCAGTCACAATTCAATTTCAGATGGATGTTTGACCTAATCATGGTCAAACTATCAAAAATTGTTTCAACTGCAAGTTATGTGTGCCAGTGGTTTATTCCTCAGACAGTGCGTGTTTAAGAGTTTGAGCTGTGTTGTGTGTGAAAGTCATCCGTTATCAGACAGTGGTTTGTGCGAAGTTTGGTTTGAATTTTCAAAGATCACCAGTTTATCAGCAATTCATCTGAGGGTTTATTTTCCTCAGCACAAATTCAAATCATCAGGGCATGGTTCAGACGATTCAAATAGTCGTGGCTCAAGTTGTGAAATATCCAGTGGTTCTTTGATTGGCTGTGTTCATTTCATCAGAGGCTTGTGAACAAAAAAATCAGGAGTTGATTATGGGTTTAGAAATCATCACTTCATTCATTACCTTTTTTTAATTGGACCATCATTTTTTATATAGCCATTATTCTTTCTAATCATCCATTATTTCATCATCCACCTTTTTTTTCCGATTAAAACCATCGTTCTCTTATGACCAGTATCCAATTCTATTCACTATTATTCTAATTACCATTTCTTAAATCCTATTTTTATCCATTTTTTTATTATCCATTTCATTTTTCTAAAATCCATAAAAAGCCAATTACAAATAACTCATTTTTTTATGTACATATATCACCATTTAGATTTTCTTTTTTCCCATTGATCAATATAAAAAAAAATCCTACAAGTTCCATATTTCCTTTATAATTCTCTCCAAATTCCAACAAGCTTTTTTTTGTATATAACCCATATCATATTGCTCTCATTCAAAACAAATTAAAAATATATATATAAATAAGGCCCATTTTCCATAATGCCCATTTCCTATTTTCTATGCTTTACATTTAAAAAAAAGAGAGAAAAGAAAGCCAAACATTATCCACACGTGAGGCCCATCTTTTGTTCAATTCTTCAGCTACAATCAACTCCCAAGCCGCATCACACTTCTAGCTTCCATCCAAACACAAGCTGAAGCCAACATGTAACACATAGCCTCAAACACTGCACAAGCTCTTCAAAGTAGAGCTGAACAAAACGCACGCCTTCAAGCACCAGCTCAACAACAGCTCAAGCATACCAAGCCAAACGCAAGCTCTCGCCGCAGCCCAATACACATGCCCACACAGCCTCTTTCAAGCCCAAGCCAATATTTCCCAGCTTCACAAACTACCACTTCCGCAGCCCAACACGCTTCCCGCACGAAAATGCACAAGCCGTACAGCCAACTGCAAAACAAAAACGCAAGCCAACTGAACCGTAACAGCAACAAAACTTCCATCCAGCTCGCACGAACGAACGACAACAGCTTCACGCCGTATTCCGCTTCTGCACCATGCTTTCCACACTATCCAAAACGCAAGCGAATCTCACATGAAACGCAGCTTGCATTAACACGCGGATTCTGTATCTTTGGCAAGCACCTGAAATACGAATCGCAACATAAAACGCAAATTCCGTGACAACTCCAAAACGCAACATCTCACAAGTCAAAACGCAGCTTACACAAAAACGAAAAACTCAGCTATTCGGCGAGATATTCATGACCCTCCCAAACGCAACTCAAATTAAGCAAAACGACATTGCAACCTCCACCAATTTCCCTATTTAAACAACACAATCCTCTTCCAATGACCAAGCTTCAAAAGCCCCTAAAATTTCTGTCAAAATCAAAATAAAGTCTTCATAATCCCAATTCCAAATCCCTTCGCTTCAATTTCGTCAAGCTCCATTAATCCACCATTAACCTCTTCTTTCCAATACTTACCTCCATATCGTTCATCAATCACAACCACAACATTAAACCGAATCTGAAAAAAGGAAGAAGTGAAAAGAAAAGGATTGCAAAACGAAATTTGAAGCAGAATAGAGAGAGAGACGTGATTCTGATTGCGAGGCCGACGCGGATTCGTTTGAAGGTGAGGGAGGCGCCGCCGTGACTTTTTGAATATTTGTGCCCTGTCTTCGTTTCATCGGAGAAGAGGAACTGATGCTTCTCTATTTTTCTTTTTGTTTTTTTGTTCTTTTATTAAGTTGTGTATTACTTTTTTTGGTTTAACAAAGATTAAGGCCGGGCCTAAGGCCATTGGACTTGATTGCTAACCACAGGTCCAAATCTGTGGATCCCCCTCCACCTCCCATTCTATCTTCTTTTTTTTATTCTTTAGTTTTTTTTGTTTTTTTAAAAAAATGTTATGGTTTCAATTTATTTTTGGATACAAGAAAGTTAGAAATGAGATTTTAGAAAAGTTTTAGAAAAAAGAAATTTATAAAGTTTTTTTTAATTGTTTCATTTGTTATGGATTTTATTTTAAAATCTATATTTCTTTTCATTTTCTTTTATTATTTTATTTTTGGTCGATGAAAATCTCCGATTCGTTGATGGTTGAATTTCGAATATGTTTAACCTTTATTATTTCAAATCTATGGATGAATGATCATTTGGATCATTCTCCATACTTTGGGATCGTAATAGGTTGCATTCGATAATTCGACGAAAATCTCGATTAAGATTAGACCATCCTTTTTCTTTTCGTGCGACATGTTTTCGGAGAACGATCCATAATATCGTTTCTCTAACATGTATTAGCACGAATATAATCCACTTTAATTAGTGGTGGCCGGCCTCATTTGTAGGGTAATTACTTCGTAAATTACTCGGCGATTGCTTAACATAGACCTAAATTTGTCCCGATTCGGATTAAGATCCACTTGGATCCGGTTGCCTCGATTTTTTTATTATCTTTCGTGGTTGTGCTTGATTAAGTTCATCATACCACTTATATGTAAATATTATAATAATATTAATATACTAATCCATTTAAATTCAATCTCTCGCACCTTATCCTCTTTATTTCAATTTCTTGCTCCTTATCTCTTTTATTATGCTATTATCATATTATATCATCTATCATATTGTTTATATTTATATTGTTGCTCGTGATTTTTCTTTTGTCCATTTGGACACCAAAACACTAATAACGGATTAAACATCTAAAAGACTTGTGACTTTAATTTCGGACTATGGTTACTATCCTTAGCATTGGAGTTTGGACTTAGATTTTAGGATCTCTCCCTTTGCTCAAGTTGTGATCGATTGAAGACCTTGGCCTTGAATTAACTTCATTTTGTCTTTGAAGATGGAATTCCGTTTACTTTGAAGAAATGTTCATAATATGGTTTGATCGCTCTTCTCTTAACTTTTAAATTCAAGTATTAGGATAGTCCCTTCATCTCCTCCCACTTCTTAAATTTTCAAATCTTCTCCCTATTTCAAAAATCTTCTTTGTTTTCAAACTTCAAACGCTTTCGCAATCAAACCTTGACTTAGGTCAAGTGATTTTATCCTTTTCACTTTATTTTCTTAATAAATGCTAATCCATGTAAATATATCGAAATTCTTTTCTTAAGTACTTTAAAAAATCCAAAACTCACTCAATTGTTTTTTGTGCCCTTGTGCACTTTTCTTTTCATATGTTTAGATATGATTCATTCTTTCTAGCGGAATTATTTGCTAAAGAATCACGACTTATCTCTACATTTTAAAATTCATTCAACTCATTGTTTCTTTTCAAATTTTGTATCACGAACTACGAGGTTTTGATCTCGCATTGCACTTTGTGGGTACGTAGGCATGAGGCGTTAAAAACTCTTCAAACACAAAAATCTTAAAAAAAACATTCTTCTTCTCGTCCCTTCAATCTTTTTTTAGCAAACCAATTTCAAACCAAAAAGCAATAAATATGTCAAAGGGCTCCCGTGGAGTACCACAGACATTATGGGTGCGTAAAACCTTCCCGATTTGTAACCAATCCCCTTACCCGTTATCTGTTTGTTTCTTTTAGCTTTTTCTTTTAGATTCATTAGGTTTTATTCGTTCTTTTTCCTTTTTCCTTTTGGAAATAAATAAAAGCGCGGTGGCGAATCTGTGTACCTTGAGTTAAGTTAATCAATAACTTACACTCACGATTTTATCGCTACAGAAAAGTGGCGACTCTGCTGGGGAGTAATCTCTAAGTGGATTCAGCCTACTTTGATTTATTTACTGCTTTGGTTTGATTTGTTTGTTATTTGGTTGTTATGTTTTGGTTTTGGTGATCCTCTGTGTGAGATAGATTCTAACCCGGATCTGAGTGGAACTTATGGTAGGACGGCGATATTCGAAGCGATAAGCGATGGAGTAGTCCAAAGCTATATCAATTTGATAATCTCCACTCAGTTAGGCTCTCTTGGACTATCAATGTCATGATGAGTAATCATACGTGGCATTATTTTCCGACCTTGAGCTGATCATACTGAGGACCGTAGAACCCTTAACCCATCCAAGCCAATTTAGGAACGTAGTGCGGAAACTGTCTGGGTGTAAATCTAAGGCGGTTGTCACGCGATACTACACTCGGACGAGGTCTATTTTAATAATGTTATCGGTTGGGGAGTAATCCAACGTATCGATGATATTCTAAAGATGGTTGTTAACTCCGGGCACCTCTGTTAGCACCCTTTTGGTTTTATGCAGGTACAATGAAGACAAAACCTTAGTACTTACCTGTGTGGGTTGGTGTTCTATTACCTTGACTTCATGCTCGTGACTCGGAACCTAAGCCCGTGTGCCTTGTGTGATCTTGTTTGCATACATGCCACCATGCATTCATGAGCATTGTGTTTATGATTTCAAAGGACTCATAAGGAACTTTTGCAAAATTTCAGATGTCCATGGCTATGAATTTTGAAAGGAGGAACACAAAGAAGTACACCTTCAAGAATCCTAATGTAGTAGAGTTGAGAAAGCTAGGAGCATTGGTTGTTGATACCCAGGAGTTCTGGAAATGTCATGGGAAGCTTTTGTTTATGTTGGATACCGATGTACCTGAGGGGATTCTCCCTACTTTAGCTCAGTTCTATGATCCGTTGCATCATTGTTTCACCTTTCCTGATTATCAGCTTGTGCCGACTTTGGAGGAGTATTCTCATTGGATAGGTTTGCCTATTTTGGACAAGGAATTTCTTTTCACTGGTTTAGAGAAGGAGCTTACTATCAAGGTCATCGCCAAAGCACTTTTTCTTAAGGAGTCCGATCTTAATGGGAAGTTTCTTCCAAAGGGGAATGTTCGTGGTATTAATGCTAAGTTCTTGATGGGAAAAGCTTCTACTTCACTTACTTTGGGTCATAAGGATGCATTTGAGGCTATTCTTGCTTTGCTCATTTATGGGATTGTCTTGTTTCCGAACTTAGATGGTATTGTGGATGAGAATGCTATTCAGATCTTCTTGAAGAAGAATCTGGTGCCTACTTTGCTTGGAGATATGTATCATGCTTTTCACTATAGGACCTCCAAAGGTGATGGAGAGATTGTGTGTTGTGCGCCTCTTCTTTATAGGTGGTTTATTTCGCACCTACCCAAGTCGGATGTCTTCAAGTACAATAGAGAGAATCGAAGATGGTCTCAAAGGTTGATGTCACTTTCTCATAAGGACATGACATGGTATAGTTCTCATTATGACACTGGAGTGCTTATTGATAGTTGTGGAGAATTCCTAATGTACCTCTTCTTGGTACACGTGGGGGAATTAGCTACATCCCCATTCTTGCTAGGCGACAGTTGGGCTATTGTTTGAAGGACATACCAAACAATCTTTCCTTATCCCGTTTCTTCTTTCTTAATGGTGTTGATCATATAGAAATGAAGAAAAGGATTGCTCATTCTTGCAATGCGGTTCATCGGAAAGAGAAAGGTCAATTGGGAAGACAACATCTTGCTCCTTCCGAGTGTTATATCCAGTGGGTTCGATCTAGGGCTTCCAAGCTCAAGATGACTTATCCACCTGAGGAGCCTTTGTTTCCCATATTACCATTGTCCGCTTTTCTTCCTCCCGTTGATGAGAAGGTGGCTCTTCAGGAAGAGTTGGACAAGATGAAGAAAGAGAAAGAAGAATGGCTACTTGAGAAGACCACGATGCAAGAGCAACTGAAGGAGAAGGATGATCTCATTGAGTTACTTGAGCGGCGTGTCACGAAGAGGCCAAGAGAGGATTTATCTTCCTCTAGTACTCCATCGACTATTCCTCCTACATCTGGTGCTTGGAAGGCCATTGTTGACAAGTTGGTGAAGGATAAGGAAGATATGGAAGATCGGTACAAGAAAGAGATCAAGAGGATTCGCATGAAGTATCAGCCAGGATTCGGAACTTCTTCGGATATGATTCCCTAGGCCTAGTTTACTTTTTCTCTCATGTATTAGGATTATTGATGTTTGTACTTCACTTGTAATCCTTACTTTGATTTTAATGAGAATGATTTTTTTTCCAGTACTTCAAAAAGTGTCTCTTTATAAATATTGCAAGTTATCTTATAGTCCTTTGAAATCTTTGCATTTGCATACGCATACCATGCATCATATCCGCATTTGTCTTGCTTTTTTAGTGTTCTCCAGGGATCTTATGTTGTTTCTTGGTCTTCATTCAGTTCTCCTGTCAAGCTGACTCACCGATTTGATACTCGAGCTAATCGGAGGAAGGTGATGGAAACTTTACAACAAGAGAATCGCGAGCTGCACGAAGAGGTTACATTTCTGAGGGAAAGCTTAGAAAGAGTTTCTGTTATGATGGAAAGTTTGGTGGCTTCTCAGAATCAGCCACCTTCTAATTCTCCTGTTCATAATATCGTCATCTCCGAGATTGTTACCGCATCAATTCCTGTTGAAACTGTTATCTCTCCTCGCTATCGTATGCCTGCTAGCACACCTTGGGGCATGCCGGTTGATTTTATTCCTGCTGGTTATCGTCCTCCTCCTCCTGAGACTACTGCATTTAATACTCTTCCTCCAGTTGTGACTACTGCACCGCCTGTGGTGCACACTATTCCGCACCATGATGAAATGATTTACCATGCTGAGCCTAGTGAAGGTGCTGGAGTGGCTGAAAGACTTGATGATTTCCAGGGACGCTTTGTTGAGATACAGAGGGAGATGAGAGCCTTGAAGCATAAGGATTTGTTCGGAAAAGATGCTTATGACCTTTGTCTGGTCCCTAATGTTAAAGTTCCGTACAAATTCAAGTTGCCTGAGTTTGAGAAGTACAAAGGCAACACCTGTCCGTTGAGTCATCTGACCATGTATGCAAGAAAGATGTCTGCTCAGACTGATAATGATAAGCTGCTGATTCACTATTTCCAGGATAGTTTGACCGGTGCACCCATGAGGTGGTATATGAGTTTGGATAATAGCCAAATCAAGACTTTCAATGATTTGGGAGAAGCTTTTGTGCGGCAATACAAGTATAACATTGATATGGCGCCAGATAGAGATCAACTTCGTGCTATGTCCCAGAAGGACAAAGAGACTTTTAAAGAATATGCGTAGAGATGGCGCGAGCTGGCAGCCCAGATTGTTCCTCCACTGGAAGAAAAAGAAATGACAAAGATCTTCTTGAAGACTTTAGGTTCTTTTTATTATGAGAGGATGATAGCGAGCGCTCCTTCTGATTTCACTGAAATGGTGAGTATAGGGATGCGTTTAGAAGAAGGTGTCCGTGAGGGACGGTTAAGTCAAGAGAATAGTAATGGCTCAAGCTCTAGAAGGTTCAACTTTGGAAAAAAGAAAGAAGGTGATACTAATGTAGTATCTCGTGAAAGTTATAGAAGACCTCATGGTCGTGGGAATCACCATTCGCAGCATGTAGCTCCTGTAACTCCGATGATTAATGTGGCTCCAACTGTGCCGGCAGTTCCAAAGTATCAACCTCGTTATCAACAACCTTCGATGCAACAAGGTGGTAATCAAAAAGTTCGGGCTAAGCCGATTTTTGATCCTATTCCGATGTCGTATGCGGATTTGCTTCCATCTTTGATTGCAAAGAATCTGGTGCGAACGCGTCCTCCACCTCCAGTTCCAGAGACTATTCCATGGTGGTATAAGCCAGAGGCTCGCTGTGCTTTTCATCAAGGTGCCCCGGGGCACGATGTTGAGAATTGTTATCCATTGAAGTTTGAAGTACAAAAATTGATGAGGAACAATGTTCTGTATTTTAATGATGTTAATCCAAATGTGCAGAAAAATCCATTGCCAAAGCATGGTAATGCGTCCGTGAATATGGTTGATGGTTGTCCTGGTTTGTTCAAGATTTATGAGGTCCGTCATATTCGAAGGTCTTTGGTTGAGATGCATGCTTTCTTAAGTGAATATCATGATATTGATCACGATTATACTGGATGTTGTATCTGCTCGATGAATCCTCGTGGTTGCGTGATCGTTAAGAGAGACATTCAAAAGATGATGGATGATAAATTGATTGAAGTGACAGCAAAAAGAGATGAATATGAAAATGAAGTGAATGTTATTATGCCTCAGTTCAATCTTCCTGAGAGGGTTGTTCCTGAGAGAGTGGTTATTTCTTTTGATAGTCGCAAAAATGTTGTTACTCTGTTGGTGATTAATTTGCCTGGTCCAGTGCCATATGAGTCTGATAAAGTTGTTCCGTACCGGTATAATGCTACGATGATAGAGAATGGTAGGGAAGTTCCTATTCCTACTCCAAAGTCTGTGGTTAGCATTGCTGATGTAACAAAGGTTACCCGAAGTGGTAGAGTGTATGCTTCAGATCCTCCGAAGAGAGTTGAAGATACAAGTGCGAGCAAACAGATTATGGATGTTGTTGCCCAATCAGACCAATCTGGTAATAGTGAATATGAGGTGTTAAAATTGATAAAGAAAAGTGAGTACAACGTTACTGAGCAGTTGTTGCATACTCCGTCGAAGATATCAGTTTTATCACTCTTGATGTGCTCTGAGGCTCATAGGCAGTCTTTGCAGAAGATTCTTGATCAAGCTTATGTTGACCATGATGTGACTGTTGATCAGTTTGATAGTATTGTGGCTAATATCACATCATGCAACAATTTAAGTTTCTGTGATGATGATTTGCCTGAAGAAGGAAGGAATCATAACTTGGCTTTGCATATTTCAGTGAACTGTCAGAAAGATGCTATGTCCAAGGTGCTAGTTGATACCGAATCTTCTCTGAACGTGATGCCGAAGTCGACTTTATCAAAGCTTGTGTATCAAGGTGCTCCCATGAGGCATAGTGGGATTATTGTGAAAGCGTTTGACGAGTCGAAGAAGATAGTGATTGGTGAAGTGGATCTTCCTATTCTTATTGGACCGTTTATATTCAAGATTACTTTTCAAGTAATGGATATACGTCCCGCTTATAGTTGTCTCCTCGGAAGACCCTGGATCCACGAGGCAGGAGCTGTGACATCCACTCTTCATCAGAAGTTGAAGTTTGTGAAAGAGGGGAAATTGGTGACCATTGAAGGTGAAAGGGCGATGCTTGTGAGCAATTTGTCTTCTTTCTCCTATATTGATGCCGAAGAAGAGGTGGGAACTTCGTTTCAAGCTCTTTCTATCATGAATAATGTTGCTAAGAAGAATGCCATGCCCATGTCTTCTTTCAAGGATGCTCTGCGAGTGCTTGAAGCTAGTCAGTCTGATGGTTGGGGACGAGTTATTGATGATGTCGACAACAAGGAAGGATTTGATATCGGCTTTGCACTAGGTGCGGTTCTCAATGACCCGAAGACTATTCAGGAAGGTTTCCGAAGTGTTGGATTTATCAACGATCATTCCGCTGCTGCCATCATTGAAGATGATGAAGATGAAGAAATGCCTGACTTTGTTACGCATGGAAAGATTTGCCAGAATTGGATTGCTGTTGATGTTCCTTTTATTGCTCATGCTTCAAAGTAATTTGTTTTATTTTCTTTCAAAAAATCCTTTCACTATGCCCCAGGTGAAAGTGATGTTTGTCGGGCTTTGTTTCAAATTTTATCATCATCAATAAAATGTTATTTTGTTATTTCCATATGTGTTTTTCCTTTTTGCTTTATTCTGAAAAATGGTAACATAAAAAACCCAAAAATAATAATGATTGTTTATTTGCATAATGTTTGCACTTTAGTTCATACTCTAAAATAAAAATAAAATCATTGTGCAGATTGATTGATAAACCCATTGAAAACAATGATCCTATGCCCTCTCCCAACTTTGAATTCCCTATGTTTGAAGCTGAGGAAGAGGATGTTGAAGAGATTCCTGATGAGATTTATCGGTTGCTTGAGCACGAGGAGAAGGTTATTCAGCCTCATGGAGAGTCTATAGAGATGGTTAACTTGGGTTCTGAAGATGAAAAGAAAGAAGTCAAAGTTGGAGCATTGCTTGGTCCTGATGTTAAGAAGAGGATTATAGAGCTTCTCAGAGAGTATGTTGATGTATTCGCTTGGTCTTATCAAGACATGCCAGGTCTTGATACTGATATTGTGGAGCATAGATTGCCGTTGAAGCCTGAATGTCCACCTGTAAAGCAGAAGCTGAGAAGAACTCATCCCGACATGGTAGTAAAGATCAAAGAGGAGGTTCAAAAGCAGATTGATGCAGGTTTTCTTGTGACATCAACTTATCCTGAATGGGTGGCCAATATCGTTCCTGTTCCGAAGAAAGACGGAAAAGTCCGAATGTGCGTTGATTACAGAGATTTAAACAAAGCCAGTCCAAAAGATGATTTTCCATTGCCACACATTGATATGTTGGTAGATAATACAGCTAAGTTTGATGTGTTCTCTTTTATGGACGGATTTTCCGGTTATAATCAAATAAAGATGGCACCTGAGGACAGGGAAAAGACCACATTTATTACACCATGGGGAACATTCTGCTACAAAGTGATGCCCTTTGGATTGAAGAATGCTGGTGCGACGTACCAAAGAGCTATGACTACACTTTTCCATGATATGATGCACAAAGAAATCGAAGTATATGTTGATGATATGATCGCTAAGTCGAAGACTGAAGAGGATCATGTTGAACATTTGCTAAAGTTGTTTCAGAGGTTAAGGAAGTTTAAGCTTCGTTTGAATCTGAACAAGTGCACCTTTGGTGTACGCTCTGGAAAGTTGTTAGGTTTCATTGTCAGCCAAAGAGGCATTGAAGTTGATCCTGATAAAGTGAAAGCTATTCAGGAAATGCCTGCTCCAAGAACTGAAAAGCAAGTAAGAGGATTCTTGGGCCGTTTGAATTATATTTCAAGGTTTATCTCTTACATGACTGTCACATGTGCTCCGATCTTCAAGTTGCTTCGGAAAGACAAAGGTTGTGTCTGGACAGATGATTGTCAGAAGGCGTTCGAAAGTATCAAAGAATATCTGCTTGAACCTCCTATCTTGTCTCCTCCGGTGGAAGGTAGACCGATGATCATGTACTTGACTGTGTTGGAAGATTCCATGGGTTGTGTGCTTGGTCAGCAAGATGAATCTGGAAGAAAAGAATATGCAATTTACTACTTGAGTAAGAAATTCACTGATTGTGAGTCTCGGTACTCCGTGCTTGAAAAAACTTGTTGTGCCTTAGCTTGGGCTGCAAAGCGTCTTTGCCAGTATATGCTGAATCATACAACTTGGTTGATCTCTAAAATGGATCCAATCAAGTATATCTTTGAAAAGCTTGCTTTGACTGGGAGGATTGCTCGTTGGCAAATGTTGTTATTAGAATATGATATTGAGTACCGAGCTCAAAAAGCTATAAAAGGTAGTATCTTGGCTGACCATTTGGCACATCAACCGATTGATGATTACCAACCTATCAAGTTTGATTTTCTAGATGAGGATGTGATGTTTTTGAAAGTAAGAGATTGTGATGAACCTTTGATTGAGGAAGGGTCGGAGCCTGGATCTCGATGGGGTTTAGTTTTTGATGGTGTCGTGAATGCATGCGGAAGAGGAATTGGGGCAATGATCATTACTCCCCATGGTTCACATATCCCTTTTGCCACGAGGTTGACTTTTCCTTGTACCAATAATGAAGCTGAGTATGAAGCCTGCATTATGGGTCTTGAGGAAGCTATTGATTTGAGGATTAAGCATCTGGATGTGTATGGAGATTCTGCCTTGGTAATTAATCAGATCCAGGGTACGTGGGTAACTCATCAACCCCACTTGATCCTTTATAGAGATTATTCCAGGAAGATATCAACTTTCTTCACTAAAGTTTAGTTTCATTATGTTCCTCGTGATGAGAATCAGATGGAAGATGCTTTAGCAACTATAGCTTCTATGATAAAAGTGCACCAGTGGAATGATGTTCCCATGATCAGTGTGATGCGATTTGAAAGACCAGCTCATGTGTTTGCAGTTGAAGAGGTCCATGATGACAAGCCTTGGTATCATGATATTAAATGTTTTCTCTAGAGTCTAGAATACCTGCTTGGGGCATCCGATAAAGATAAGATAACTTTGAGAAGATTAGCAAGCAATTTCTTCCTGAATGGAAATGTGCTTTATAAGAGAAATTTTGACATGGTCTTGCTCAGATGCGTGGATAGACACGAAGCAGACATGTTGATGAAAGAAATTCATGAAGGATCTTTTGGCACTCATGCTAATGGGCATGCAATGGCTAAAAAGATGTTGAGAGCAGGTTACTATTGGCTAACAATGGAATCTGATTGTTGCAAGTATGTGAAAAAGTGCCATAAGTGTCAAGTGTATGCTGATAAGATTCACGTGCCACCAGCTTATCTCAATGTGATTTCTTCCCCATGGCCTTTCTCTATGTGGGGAATTGATATGATTGGCATGATTGAACCCAAAGCTTCGAATGGACATCGTTTTATTCTTGTGGCAATTGACTACTTCACCAAGTAGGTGGAAGCGGCATCGTATGTTAATGTGACCAAGCAAGTTGTGGTTCGGTTTACCAAGAATAATATTATCTGCAGATATGGTGTTCCGAATAGAATCATTACTGATAATGGTTCGAACTTGAACAATAAGATGATGAAAGAGCTTTGTGAAGAATTCAAGATTCAACACCATAATTCCTCTCCTTATAGACCGAAGATGAATGGGGATGTTGAAGCTGCGAATAAGAACATTAAGAAGATCATTCAGAAGATGGTTGTGACGTATAAGGACTGGCATGAGATGCTCCCTTTTGCTTTGCATGGGTATCGTACATCTGTCCGCACTTCAACAGGGGCAACCCCCTTCTCACTTGTTTATGGTACAGAAGCAGTGCTCCCCGTCGAAGTCGAGATCCCATCAATGAGAGTTCTGATGGAAGCCAAGTTGACTGAGGCTAAATGGTGTCAGAGTAGATTTGATCAGTTGAATTTGATTGAGGAAAAGAGAATAACAACTTTGTGTCATGGTCGGTTGTACCAGCAAAGAATGAAGAAAGCTTTTGACAAGAAGGTCAAACCTCGTGTATTCGGAGAAGGCGACCTCGTGCTCAAAAAGATTCAGTCTTTCCTTGAAGATTCTCGGGGCAAGTGGACTCCGAATTATGATGGCCCATATGTTGTTAAGAAAGCCTTCTCTGGCGGTTCATTAATTCTTGCAACTATGGATGGTGAGGAGATCAATCGCCCTGTGAATGGGGATGCAGTCAAGAAATACTTCACCTAAAAAAATAAAAGAACAGCTCGCTAAGTTGAAAACCCGAAAGGGCGGCTTAGGCAAAAATGAGCGTCTCGGTGGATTGAAAACCCGAAAGGGCGGTCCAAGCAAAAATTAGAGACATAAACAAAAATAATTATCCCGGTAGATTGAAAACCTGAAAGGGAAATCTAGGCAAAAGTTAGGGATCATGGCAAGTAACTGCGTCGACAGACCGGATCACTTATAGCAATCGAGGATTTCAGATTCTATCCCTCAGAAGAATTTCCCATCAAAGATTCTTATTCACTCATACTTGACTGAAGTTTCGGACACAGTGGAGTTCAAAGTTGATAGGGAGAATAGTGATCATTGTATTTCAATGTAGCCCCTTTCCATGTATTCACCATTTTTCAAACTTGTAATGATCCATGGAGTCATGCCATTTGCTGACTACCATTCTATTAATGAATTTGAGCTTTTATTCAATTGTTTGCAATTCTTTATATTGTTTCTGTTTACAAAATTTCAATTTATTGTTGATGATGATTTTTGAAACAAATTTAATAAATTTAATCTTTGAAGATTTTAAAAACATTTTTCTTTTGATATATGAACAAAGAAAGGATATCAATAGTGTCTCCAAGGATGGTAAAGTATGGATGTGTGTAACTTGTCTCTCCCAAAGCAGGGTTTGATTCGGTTGTGTCCATGAGAAGTTCCTGAATAGTCTTGACGGAGTGATGTTAATGATGTTTTACTCCCCAACAATAAGCATGAGCGGGAATTGTATGATTGTTCTGAGTTCCCATGTTTTCTCCAGAAGAATTATTGGAAAGAATATTTTTAAGAATCCCTAGCTGAGTTTTGATCTCTTCCTCAGCAAGTTATCTTTAAGATGAGAAGCATTGGGAATCCTCAGTCGAGCTTTTGTTCCTCAGTTTGAGTTGATTGCATACTTGAATATAGAAGTATTGATATAGCAGTCAGTTTAGAGGTTTTCTTTTACCTGATGGTGGGTATTGATTTAAAATCCCTCGTAACTGTGTTTTGGCTATGATGTTAACTTCTGATATCCCCATATGGATCCCCAGTAGGTCTGCATATGTTAGTTTCCAGCAGGTTCCTATGTAATTTTCAACAGGTCTTGCACTCTATCCCCAAGCGAAGCAGGAGTGGTATGACAGTTATTCCTCGTGAAGTTTGATTTTTAATACTTCCATCCTCAGCATATTATTACCTTTCCTCAGCAGGATGATATCCCTAGCAAATGCTGTCTCATCATGATTTAAGCCTTGTAATATGATTTTATTCCTTTGATGGCTTATGACAGTCCCCTGCAAGATTTCAGGTTGAATCTCCAGCATGTTTCCCTGCATTGTTGCCTTGGGATCAGCCGAGTATCTGGTTGTTGTGGTGTTCATGTCACACGTTTCTTATCTTTATGTCTATTTCGTCAGCATATTCATAAGCATATTCATACGCATAAGCATAGCATCGTTTGCTTGCATTCTTGCATTTATCATTGTTCTCTGCTCTTTGGTGTGGACTTTCCCCACAGAGTGTGTGTGTCGTATTCCTCTCAAGTTTAGAGTGTCGACCATTAAGCAGAAAGTGTTAATCCTTTCTAATTCCCCACTGAGTTTGTTTCTCGTGGATGATTTTGATTCAGCTTCCTCACCAGTTTATTATCTGGATGGAATTTTCCCCAGATGAGATATTTCCTCCTCGGGATGAGTCTTGCTTGACCGTTTCTCTCCAAATTGTTCTTGGATTGAACTTTGGTTCCTTTTTGCGAGTAATATTGCTTTGGAATTAAGATGTCATTGTTTGATAGTGGGCAACATTTTCTCCAGCTTGAGTATATTACTTTGGAATTAAGCTATCAGTAATCGATTGTGGGTAATATTACCAAATTGATCAAGTTATTTTACTTGTACTCCTACCCAGTAAATCCGGTAGTCGAGATTTCTTTCCTCTTACTCAGTAAAAAGGTAAGAGAAGCTGTTTCCCGTTGATTGAGTTCCTACCTAGTAAATCAGGTAGTTGATCAGGCTCCTACCCAGTAAATCAGGTAGTTGAGAATTTTTCTGCCCAGTAAAAAGGTAGTGGAGGTTATCCCTCTGTATTTTGCTCCTACCCAGTAAATCAGGTAGTTGAGATTTTCCTACCCAGTAAAAAGGTAGTGGAGGTTATCCCTCTGTATTTTGCTCCTATCTAGTAAATCGATAGTCGAGACCCTTATATTTCCTACCCAGTAAACAGGTAGTTGATGATCCTTTCTCAACTCAGTATTTCTCCATTTTTTTGGACTCGAATACTTTGAATGGTTGATATTTCCTGGAAGAGTGTTTATTTTCCCCGGTTGAATCTTATACCTTGATTATATCATACCTTTTCCCAAGTGGAGTCATCTATCCAGTGATTTATTTTCCTGGTAAACTCTTTTGTTGTCTGTTGTTTTTCCCCAGCGGGATTTTCTTCTGTGTCCCCAAGGTTTGCTTTCCTCTGATGGTCATATTTTCCCCACAAAGATCTTGGGCTTGCATATCATATTCATATCATATCATGTTCTCTTAGGACAAAAATTGGGTATTCTATATTTAAGTCTCTCCCATCTTGTAGAGACGAAGATTTCAATCTTCATATCTCTGGATTGAAGAAACTTAAATAGGGGCAGCTGTAACACCCTAATTTTTGCCCTAAGATTTTTTCGCATATCATCTGCATTTTGCATACAAACAAGATCGCACTGGTTTCTCAGTTTCTCCTCAGATGTAGGGTCTATGCTTCGCAGGGGATCACATTTGTTTTTACTTCTTTATATTTGTTTATATTTACTGACTTCTATCCAAAATACCAAAAATATGTTGCAGTATGTTTCTTCTTCTCTCTGTGTTGCAGGTTTTCAAAGATAAGACAGTGATTTCAATTCAGATGCGTTTGTTCAGTCACAATTCAATTTCAGATGGATGTTTGACCTAATCATGGTCAAGCTATCAAAAATTGTTTCAACTGCAAGTTATGTGTGCCAGTGGTTTATTCCTCAGACAGTGCGTGTTTAAGAGTTTGAGTTGTGTTGTGTGTGAAAGTCATCCGTTATCAGACAGTGTTTTGTGCGAAGTTTGGTTTGAATTTTCAAAGATCACCAGTTTATCAGCAATTCATCTGAGGGTTTATTTTCCTCAGCACAGATTCAAATCATCAGGGCATGGTTCAGACGATTCAAATAGTCGTGGCTCAAGTTGTGAAATATCCAGTGGTTCTTTGATTGGCTGTGTTCATTTCATCAGAGGCTTGTGAACAAAAAAATCAGGAGTTGATTATGGGTTTAGAAATCATCACTTCATTCATTACCTTTTTTTAATTGGACCATCATTTTTTATATAGCCATTATTCTTTCTAATCATCCATTATTTCATCATCCACCTTTTTTTTCCGATTAAAACCATCGTTCTCTTATGACCAGTATCCAATTCTATTCACTATTATTCTAATTACCATTTCTTAAATCCTATTTTTATCCATTTTTTTATTATCCATTTCATTTTTCTAAAATCCATAAAAAGCCAATTACAAATAACTCATTTTTTTATATACATATATCACCATTTAGATTTTCTTTTTTCCCATTGATCAATATAAAAAAAAATCCTACAAGTTCCATATTTCCTTTATAATTCTCTCCAAATTCCAACAAGCTTTTTTTTGTATATAACCCATATCATATTGCTCTCATTCAAAACAAATTAAAAATATATATATATAAATAAGGCCCATTTTCCATAATGCCCATTTCCTATTTTCTATGCTTTACATTTAAAAAAAATAGAGAAAAGAAAGCCAAACATTATCCACACGTGAGGCCCATCTTTTGTTCAATTCTTCAGCTACAATCAACTCCCAAGCCGCATCACACTTCTAGCTTCCATCCAAACACAAGCTGAAGCCAACATGTAACACACAGCCTCAAACGCTGCACAAGCTCTTCAAAGTACAGCTGAACAAAACGCACGCCTTCAAGCACCAGCTCAACAACAGCTCAAGCATACCAAGCCAAACGCAAGCTCTCGCCGCAGCCCAATACACATGCCCACACAGCCTCTTTCAAGCCCAAGCCAATATTTCCCAGCTTCACAAACTACCACTTCCGCAGCCCAACACGCTTCCCGCACGAAAACGCACAAGCCGTACAACCAACTGCAAAACAAAAACGCAAGCCAACTGAACCGTAACAGCAACAAAACTTCCATCCAGCTCGCACGAACGAACGACAACAGCTTCACGCCGTATTCCGCTTCTGCACCATGCTTTCCACACTATCCAAAACGCAAGCGAATCTCACATGAAACGCAGCTTGCATTAACACGCGGATTCTGTATCTTTGGCAAGCACCTGAAATACGAATCGCAACATAAAACGCAAATTCCGTGACAACTCCAAAACGCAACATCTCACAAGTCAAAACGCAGCTTACACAAAAACGAAAAACTCAGCTATTCGGCGAGATTTTCATGACCCTCCCAAACGCAACTCAAATTAAGCAAAACGACATTGCAACCTCCACCAATTTCCCTATTTAAACAACACAATCCTCTTCCAATGACCAAGCTTCAAAAGCCCCTAAAATTTCTGTCAAAATCAAAACAAAGTCTTCATAATCCCAATTCCAAATCCCTTCGCTTCAATTTCGTCAAGCTCCATTAATCCACCATTAACCTCTTCTTTCCAATACTTACCTCCATATCGTTCATCAATCACAACCACAACATTAAACCGAATCTGAAAAAAGGAAGAAGTGAAAAGAAAAGGATTGCAAAACGAAATTTGAAGCAGAATAGAGAGAGAGAGACGTGATTCTGATTGCGAGGCCGACGTGGATTCGTTTGAAGGTGAGGGAGGCGCCGCCGTGACTTTTTGAATATTTGTGCCCTGTCTTCGTTTCATCGGAGAAGAGGAACTGATGCTTCTCTATTTTTCTTTTTGTTTTTTGTTCTTTTATTAAGTTGTGTATTACTTTTTTTGGTTTAACAAAGATTAAGGCCGGGCCTAAGGCCATTGGACTTGATTGCTAACCACAGGTCCAAATCCGTGGATCCCCCTCCACCTCCCATTCTATCTTCTTTTTTTTATTCTTTAGTTTTTTTTTTTTTTTAAAAATGTTATGGTGTCAATTTATTATTGGATACAAGAAAGTTAGAAATGAGATTTTAGAAAAGTTTTAGAAAAAAGAAATTTATAAAGTTTTTTTTAATTGTTTCATTTGTTATGGATTTTATTTTAAAATCTATATTTCTTTTCATTTTCTTTTATTATTTTATTTTTGGTCGATGAAAATCTCCGATTCGTTGATTGTTGAATTTCGAATATGTTTAACCTTTATTATTTCAAATCTATGGATGAATGATCATTTGGATCATTCTCCATACTTTGGGATCGTAATAGGTTGCATTCGATAATTCGACAAAAATCTCGATTAAGATTAGACCATCCTTTTTCTTTTCGTGCGACATGTTTTCGGAGAACGATCCATAATATCGTTTCTCTAACATGTATTAGCACGAATATTTTCCACTTTAATTAGTGGTGGCCGTCCTCATTTGTAGTGTAATTACTTCGTAAATTACTCGGCGATTGCTTAACATAGACCTAAATTTGTCCCGATTCGGATTAAGATCCACTTGGATCCGGTTGCCTCGATTTTTTTATTATCTTTCGTGGTTGTGCTTGATTAAGTTCATCATACCACTTATATGTAAATATTATAATAATATTAATATACTAATCCATTTAAATTCAATCTCTCGCACCTTATCCTCTTTATTTCAATTTCTCGCTCCTTATCTCTTTTATTATGCTATTATCATATTATATCATCTATCATATTGTTTATATTTATATTGTTGCTCGTGATTTTTCTTTTGTCCATTTGGACACCAAAACACTAATAACGGATTAAACATCTAAAAGACTTGTGACTTTAATTTCGGACTATGGTTACTATCCTTAGCATTGGAGTTTGGACTTAGATTTTAGGATCTCTCCCTTTGCTCAAGTTGTGATCGATTGAAGACCTTGGCCTTGAATTAACTTCATTTTGTCTTTGAAGATGGAATTCCGTTTACTTTGAAGAAATGTTCATAATATGGTTTGATCGCTCTTCTCTTAACTTTTAAATTCAAGTATTAGGATAGTCCCTTCATCTCCTCCCACTTCTTAAATTTTCAAATCTTCTCCCTATTTCAAAAATCTTCTTTGTTTTCAAACTTCAAACGCTTTCGCAATCAAACCTTGACTTAGGTCAAGTGATTTTATCCTTTTCACTTTATTTTCTTAATAAATGCTAATCCATGTAAATATATTGAAATTCTTTTCTTAAGTACTTTAAAAAATCCAAAACTCACTCAATTGTTTTTTGTGCCCTTGTGCACTTTTCTTTTCATATGTTTAGATATGATTCATTCTTTCTAGCGGAATTATTCGCTAAAGAATGACGACTTATATCTATATTTTAAATCATCAGGGCATGGTTCAGACGATTCAAATAGTCGTGGCTCAAGTTGTGAAATATCCAGTGGTTCTTTGATTGGCTGTGTTCATTTCATCAGAGGCTTGTGAACAAAAAAATCAGGAGTTGATTATGGGTTTAGAAATCATCATTTCATTCATTACCTTTTTTTTAATTGGACCATCATTTTTTATATAGCCATTATTCTTTCTAATCATCCATTATTTCATCATCCACCTTTTTTTTTCCGATTAAAACCATCGTTCTCTTATGACCAGTATCCAATTCTATTCACTATTATTCTAATTACCATTTCTTAAATCCTATTTGTAATACCTCAAAATTTGCCCTCATTCTTCCTACCACTAACTGGCTTACGCTTCGCGTTCATCTGCATTTTTCACTAGGTCATAATATTCATAACCCTGCATTTGCATTGAATTCATAAGGCATGTGATCAAGGTTCTTGGAAATTAGGGTTTCGTACCTTGTCTGTGTTTATCAGGGATTGAACTTGTGGAGAATATTCATTGGTGCATCTAATCCAGTATTGAGGATTTCAATCAGATTTGCTTGAAATAAGAGCGTTGTCTCTTCTTAACGTCTCAGGTTGTGTTCCTCATCATTTAATATCTCGAAGGAAGTTAGGAGTTTTTGTTCATAATTTTGAAGGGAACTTCACCAATGGAGGTCCAGTGTATTAAGGAGTGGTTTGGATCCATTTGTTTATGGAGCAATAATAATTCGAGATTGTGTGGAGTTTATTATGGCATCAAAGTTCCTAAGAGCGGATTGTGTGGAAGGTTTCGTTTCAAGCTAAGGAAGGGCATGTTCATGGCCTACTTAGAAAACGTCATTCAAATTTGAAGTCAAGTCACACCCATTTTCCGATTTGAGTTAGTTCACTAAACTAGTGTTACATCCGTTTTATCCTTCTATTCACCATGGTCATATTTCATTTCATTAACTTCACTAACCAGAACCATTTGATTTGATCCGAAATCACATACCAAAGTTCTTTTGTTATTTTAACTTAAGCCCATTTCCAAATCCGAAGCTACTTGTCAATATTCACCTTAGCTCATAATCATTTCATTCACTTTTGAATTATTTCGTTCAATTTTGAAAATCGATTACAAAATCTTGTATTAGTCAAATACATTCCTTTTTAAATCCAAACCCATACCTCATTCTTAATTGATTTTTTTAATTTGAATTTCGAAACCGATGACCATTTTCATTTAAGTGTCCATATTTTGAAACTATGTCCAAATTTCCTACTCCACCTAGCTCAAGCTAATCCATGTCCGGATTTAAGGTTTTATCCCTTTAATGTAACCAACCAAAAATCAAATCATTATCAGTTACAAATTTGTGAAAGGTAACATCAGTAATGGAAAAGTTCAAACTATAGTGAGAACTATTATAACACCAAAAATAAATCAAGTCATAAGCTAGCATTACGGAATCGGGAAAGTTGGTTACAGTATCACCAATTAACAACCAGAAATTAGTTCAGTTACAAAAAAAAACTACTACAATAGATTTCTTTGGAGCTAGCTGACAGAAAATTCAGAAAAAGGGCATAGAAGTAGGCGGGGGGCTGAATTAAGAACCGAAGGACTCTAATCGGCTTCATCAATAATAAGCCTCCATAACTTTCAGTGTTCAGCCACGTCCAGAAAACAACATCCATATCTCCGCTTTCGAAAGCGACGCTTGACTCATACCACCATGTCCTGCATAAGCTGCATTCAAAGAAAAGGTAAGTCGAGACTGAGTTTCACAGCTGTAACGATTAAAAAGAGGAAGCGAATATCAATCGTCATGAATCTCATTTCCAACGGATGCTAGCTGATAATAACCGAAGTCATGACAACTCAAAAAAAAACTCATAATGAGAAAATCGAAGCTCATAACAGAAATAATCAGATTCGGTTTCGGTTAGAGGAGGAGGAGGAGGAAACTGATAACAGAATCGAAACTAACTCATATTCACCAACTGAATTCTAACAAACTTCCTAACAGAAATCTAACTGAAATCACAACAAAGTTTTTACCTGAGAAGTTCTAGAACAATCTTCCGGTTCTATAAATCAGGATCCTCTTTCTTCAATCACTTCTTCTTGAAAAAAAACAATCACCACTCTCTTCTAAACTTATTACATAAAACACAGAAAAACTCAGAATGGGGAATCTCGGCATCAATCTCCAAAGCTCTCTCCAACTTCATCCATCTCAGTCTCAATCTTCTTCAATTGATCTCCATGAAATCAATCCCTCTTCAATGATAAATGTCAACTTCATTCATCACTTCATCACCATGAATCATCAATCACTCTAATCTCCAAGCTAACATCTTGAATCAACATAAACTCAGCACCTTGCAGTTTCTTCAAATTCCCATCAATCTTCATACTTTCAATATCTTCACTACACTCAGCATCGGCACCGACGATCCTGTAAGAGGTATTCGGAATCAAGAACAGTCAGCAATAACATCAAGTATCGTCAAGAATGACAAGAAACTTGGTAAATTCATGCCACTCTCATCATCATGATCCAGCCATCAATATGATTCAGATTGAGAGTGCTGCAGAAGAAGAAGAGAAAATTCAAGAGAAGGAAGAGAAGCGTCGGAAAGAGGAAGTTAGATTCGAACCGCACCTGAGTAAACGTTGATTTCGTGGATTCAACGTCGTAACCATCTTTGTATTCTTCATCTTTGACCCCTTCTCCACCACTTCTCGAAACCTTCATCTTCAATTTCTTCAATTCATAATCGTTAATCTATCCTGCATCGACGACTTCAACAGATCCCTGCAACTTTTCACTACACTCCTTCAACAGTTCTGAACCCTTATCACCTTCAGAAGCACTCTCTCTAACCGTCATCTTCAAACTCCGACATTCATCAATTCATCCTCACTAACGCATCGAAATCCTGAAACAAATACATTCGATTCAGAATATGAGGTAGAAGGTGAAATCTTGAATCAAAATCAATACTTTCAATCAACTGCAATGATGCAACTCGGCCCAGAAATGTGCAAGAACAATCAGTCCCACCATCATTTTTGAATCCTGTAAATCCATCTTCTTCAATAGAACTTCATCATCAACAGCCTTCATACCTTCAATCAGCAAGGATTCAGAACCTGCAATCCACCGCAAATTCATTAAAATCTCGACGACACGGTTCAGGACGCGATTCACTGCAAGTTCAACAAAAACTCAGAATGCAAAAGTTAGACAAAGAAGAACGAGACCAGAGATGAATTGAGACCGAACCTGAGTTATGAATCCGAGACGGAGGACGACAGTGGTGGTTTGTTTGGGCTTCAACGACGAAGTTTCCTTTGCGGATTGGCGGATTGTTCACGGTTGAGACCAAAGTGGAGTTGATGATGAAGATGAAGCGGAAACGAAGCAGGTAGATAGCTGATGTTTATCGGCGGCCCCATGAAGCTTTCATCGGCGAACAACCTTTGAAGACGAACGGCGTCGGTTTAAAGAAGAAAGATGGCGTCAGAGTAATTGGATCCGAGCTCGAGGTATCGGCGGTGTCCTTCTCGTCACAAAGATCGTCGGAACGATTCTGATTCGTTTGGATTTCCTTAACTGTGCTTGCGAGTTCTTCACGGTCTGTGTCGCGAGATGAAGATGGAAGCTGATGAGACGAAGCTCGACACAGTGGAGCAAAGGGCTATGGGCGGCGTTTGTTCGTGAAGGAGAACAGGACGACGGCGGAGGAATTGAGAAGAAGAAGATAGCAGATGAGTGAGAGCGGCGGAAAGATGAATTTAGGGTTTGTCTTCAACCCTCTTGTTATTTTCTATTGTTTTTAATGTTAATTATAATGATGTTAGGAAATTATGAGTAATTAAGTAAATATCTCATGTTTAATAAGTAATCATTTGAATTAATTCTGTTTAATTCTTCATAAAGAACCGTTAGAGGATGTGGAAGGATAGGATTAGGGGATTTTTGGATCTTTCACCATACCGGTGGTGACACTTGTCACCGTCCGGTAGGCTTTTCTTTCTGCTGCTGTTAACACCCCCTTTTGGGCCCTTAGAGAAAAACAGTCATAAAATCCTGCTTATTGCACCTCCCTAAGCCATACGAAGTTGGGCCCATTCTTCTGCTATCCATACCCCTGTCTTTTAAGCCCATATTAGAAAACAACTAGAATAAATTCTAAATCCACCCCCCTTTATTAATTTCTTTAGATTTTAAATTTTTTTAGTTAGCATAGTTGAGAAAATTTTCAAATAAAAATAGTAAAAGGCATAGAAAAATTCCCGAAAATTCAAGTATATTTTTAATTCATATTTAGAATGGATTAGAATTTTATTTTTCTATTTTTGCTTTATTTTTGATTTTATATTGAATTTTTCATGTAGATGTTTCTTAATGAATTTTCTTCAAATATACACAAGTTTGTAGATTTTATATTTTAATCTTCCAGTAACTTTTTTTGCCGACTCTTTTTACTGTAATTAGAGGACTCATATTAGTACTTAGGATAATTTTAGTGGTTTTTTTAGCTCATTTTATCTTAGGTTTAGAGGCTTAATCCTTAGAAATTAGTGAATAATTCTTAGGCAGAAATAAACAATTTTTAGGCATAGCAAAAATAGGAATTTTTAGGATCCCTTTTAACACAATGTTATAGATAATCTTAGGACCCCATAGATCAATTTTCATAATTTTTCCAGAGGTTTTGCTATTTTTTAGGATTTTTAGTCTTAGGCTTTGTGACATACAATTCCTATTAGTTTAGGCTTTGATATTAGATCCAATAAAAAATATGGTTTAGTTTAAATTTAATTTTAGAATTTAACATGGACTTAGGTTAGTTTAGATTTTGATTTTTAGAAGAAAAATATTAGGTATGACTTTAGTTTAGGACTTAGGCTTAAGTTTCATTTTAATTAGAATTAGAATAAATAAATAGGACTATTTTAATTCATGCTTTTACTTGAATTGTCTTTGAATTCTAGTTAGTCATTTAATTTCATTATTTTTTTTGGTTAATTCTTCAATTGTTTTAGGTTTCCCTTAGCTTTAGAATCAACTTATCTTCCTTAGGAAGTAAGTTGCATTCTATTAGTTCTAGGTGTTTTTTCCATTAGGTTTAGGAAACCCCACAAACCATAGGATCTCCCATGTAAATAAATCAATAAAAATTAGGGTGTGTCTTAGTTCCCATTAGATTTTCCCTTTTCCGATTTGAGTCATTCTTTCTCTTCTCATAAAGAAAAATAATAAAACATTTAAGGATAAACCGAACAATCTTGTACGACGCGAGACTTTGTTGCGGAGTGTTTATACGCGTCCTGTTTCGGGGCGAGGTGTAAATGCTTCCCGCGATGGATAGGTCTTAGTATAAGACAGTTCACAAATAAATTCAAAACAATTCTCTTAAAAGACAAAAAAACAAATAACAAGCGACTATCCTACGGGAACTTCTTTTCTCATCTCATTCACTCACAACGCGAACTCGCGACGACTTGTCTCGCATGCAAGACGGTAAACGCACTCGTACCAGACGAGCCTGCAACACCTGAGCATAGACATACGCAGTTCAAGCATAAAAAACACAAACAAATAGTTCCCGCCTTAGTTAGGCGAACTACGTCGACTCTGATCCTCATTATCCCGATGAGGTACGTAGGCAGCGGGGTAGGGCCCGTTCGAGCTCCTTCTTTATTTTCCCTACATTTCCCCCTTTCTTTCCATTTTCTTATTTCAGTTCCTTTCTCATTTCATTTCCCTTCCAGTCAGCAGTTTTATTCAGCAGCAGTTATATTTTCTCACCCTTTGAAACAAAGCAAGCAAGTGTGGATCCCGTCGGGTACGACGGACGGTCTGGGGTGCTAATACCTTCCCAGGTCGTAACCGACTCCCGAACTCAGATCTTTGGTTCGCAGGACCTTGTCCTTTCCTTCTTCCTCAGGTTTGTGCAACATTACCTTTCCCATTCTTTCGGGATAAAAATGTCTGGCTGGAGACTCTACCTTTTCCGCGCCACTTTCGCATTTGTACTAAGATGAAAATCCCGGGAGCGACACTATTTTTATCCATTTTTTTTATTATCCATTTCATTTTTCTAAAATCCATAAAAAGCCAATTACAAATAACTCATTTTTTTATATACATATATCACCATTTAGATTTTCTTTTTTCCCATTGATCAATATAAAAAAAATCATACAAGTTCCATATTTCCTTTATAATTCTCTCCAAATTCCAACAAGTTTTTTTTGTATATAACCCATAACATATTGCTCTCATTCAAAACAAATTAAAAAAATATATATAAATAAGGCCCATTTTCCATAATGCCCATTTCCTATTTTCTATGTTTTACATTTTTTTTTTAAAAGAGAGAAAAGAAAGCAAAACATTATCCACACGTGAGGCCCATCTTTTGTTCAATTCTTCAGCTACAATCAACTCCCAAGCCGCATCACACTTCTAGCTTCCATCCAAACACAAGCTGAAGCCAACATGTAACACACAGCCTCAAACGCTGCACAAGCTCTTCAAAGTACAGCTGAACAAAACGCACGCCTTCAAGCACCAGCTCAACAACAGCTCAAGCATACCAAGCCAAACGCAAGCTCTCGCCGCAGCCCAATACACATGCCCACACAGCCTCTTTCAAGCCCAAGCCAATATTTCCCAGCTTCACAAACTACCACTTCCGCAGCCCAACACGCTACCCGCACGAAAATGCACAAGCCGTACAGCCAGCTGCAAAACAAAAATGCAAGCCAACTGAACTGTAACAGCAACAAAACTTCCAGCCAGCTCGCACGAACGAACGACAACAGCTTCACGCCGTATTCCGCTTCTGCAACATGCTTTCCACACTTGCCAAAATGCAAACGAATCTCAAATGAAACGCAGCTTGCATTAACACGCGGATTCTGTATCTTTGGCAAGCACCTGAAATACGAATCGCAACATAAAACGCAAATTCCGTGACAACTCCAAAATGCAACATCTCACAAGTAAAAACGCAGCTTACACAAAAACGAAAACTCAGCTATTCGGCGAGATTTTCATGACCCTCCCAAACGCAACTCAAATTAAGCAAAATGACATTGCAACCTCCACCAATTTCCCTATTTAAACAACACAATCCTCTTCCAATGACCAAGCTTCAAAAGCCCCTAAAATTTTTGTCAAAATCAAAACAAAGTCTTCATAATCCCAATTCCAAATCCCTTCGCTTCAATTTCATCAAGCTCCATTAATCCACCATTAACCTCTTCTTTCCAATACTTACCTCCATATCGTTCATCAATCACAACCACAACATTAAACCGAATCTGAAAAAAGGAAGAAGTGAAAAGAAAAGGATTGCAAAACGAAATTTGAAGCAGAATAGAGAGAGAGAGAGAGAGAGAGAGAGAGAGAGAGAGAGACGTGATTCTGATTGCGAGGCCGGCACGGATTCGTTTGAAGGTGAGGGAGGCGCCGCCGTGACTTTTTGAATATTTATGCCCTGTCTTCGTTTCATCGGAGAAGAGGAACTGATGCTTCTCTATTTTTCTTTTTGTTTTTTTGTTCTTTTATTAAGTTGTGTATTACGTTTTTTGGTTTAACAAAGATTAAGGCCGGGCCTAAGGCCATTGGACTTGATTGCTAACCACAGGTCCAAATCCGTGGATCCCCCTCCACCTCCCATTCTATCTTCTTTTTTTTATTCTTTAGTTTTTTTTGTTTTTTTTTTAAATGTTATGGTTTCAATTTATTTTTGGATACAAGAAAGTTAGAAATGAAATTTTAGAAAAGTTTTAGAAAAAAGAAATTTATAAAGTTTTTTTTAATTGTTTCATTTGTTATGGATTTTATTTTAAAATCTATATTTCTTTTCATTTTCTTTTATTATTTTATTTTTGGTCGATGAAAATCTCCGATTCGTTGATGGTTGAATTTCGAATATGTTTAACCTTTATTATTTCAAATCTATGGATGAATGATCATTTGGATCATTCTCCATACTTTGGGATCGTAATAGGTTGCATTCGATAATTCGACGAAAATCTCGATTAAGATTAGACCATCCTTTTTCTTTTTGTGCGACATGTTTTCGGAGAACGATCCATAATATCGTTTCTCTAACATGTATTAGCACGAATATTTTCCACTTTAATTAGTGGTGGCCGGCCTCATTTGTAGGGTAATTACTTCGTAAATTACTCGCCGATTGCTTAACATGGACCTAAATTTGTACCGATTCGGATTAAGATCCACTTGGATCCGGTTGCCTCGATTTTTTTATTATCTTTCGTGGTTGTGCTTGATTAAGTTCATCATACCACTTATATGTAAATATTATAATAATATTAATATACTAATCCATTTAAATTCAATCTCTCGCACCTTATCCTCTTTATTTCAATTTCTCGCTCCTTATCTCTTTTATTATGCTATTATCATATTATATCATCTATCATATTGTTTATATTTATATTGTTGCTCGTGATTTTTCTTTTGTCCATTTGGACACCAAAACACTAATAACGGATTAAACATCTAAAAGACTTGTGACTTTAATTTCGGACTATGGTTACTATCCTTAGCATTGGAGTTTGGACTTAGATTTTAGGATCTCTCCCTTTGCTCAAGTTGTGATCGATTGAAGACCTTGGCCTTGAATTAACTTCATTTTGTCTTTGAAGATGGAATTCCGTTTACTTTGAAGAAATGTTCATAATATGGTTTGATCGCTCTTCTCTTAACTTTTAAATTCAAGTATTAGGATAGTCCCTTCATCTCCTCCCACTTCTTAAATTTTCAAATCTTCTCCCTATTTCAAAAATCTTCTTTGTTTTCAAACTTCAAACGCTTTCTCAATCAAACCTTGACTTAGGTCAAGTGATTTTATCCTTTTCACTTTATTTTCTTAATAAATGCTAATCCATGTAAATATATCGAAATTCTTTTCTTAAGTACTTTAAAAAATCCAAAACTCACTCAATTGTTTTTTGTGCCCTTGTGCACTTTTCTTTTCATATGTTTAGATATGATTCATTCTTTCTAGCAGAATTATTCGCTAAAGAATGACGACTTATCTCTACATTTTAAAATTCATTCAACTCATTGTTTCTTTTCAAATTTTGTACCACGAACTACGACGTTTTGATCTCGCATTGCACTTTGTGGGTACGTAGGCATGAGGCGTTAAACCTCTTCAAACACAAAAATCTTAAAAAAAGCATTCTTCTTCTCGTCCCTTTGTAACACGGTGGGAGAACTGACTTTAGTTAAATGTTGCGGATAGCAAGAGTCTCCACCGACTTTTATTTTATCCAAAGGAAAGGGCATAAAAGAATAGGAAAGACCTTAAAAAGATTTTGTGTTCGGGGGGTAGGTTATGTAAAGGGAAGGTGTTAGCACCCTTTACATCCATGGTTATCCATGGGCTCTTAGTTACTTAGCTCACTTTAAAATGTTTTAAGAAGTGTAGTGTGTGAATAAAATTTCCTTTAAGTACTTTATAATGATCCATGTACGGATATATATAAAGTCTTTGTTTTGAAAATTTGTTTGAAAAATGTGAAGTGTTTGAAATGTTTTTGAGAAGTGAGCAAGTACATAAGAGGAACCTACCCTAAGTTAAGTCTTTTCTGTTCTTAAATATCCTTTAAATGGTAAGACTATCCCTATTATTAAGGAATAGGTAGTCATTACCTTGGATGTTAGGGACAAGTGAAGGGACATCATTATTTAGGCAACTGTAAGGTGTATGAGCAATTCGAAGGGACTTATCATCTTTACTCGAAAGGGACAAGATCATTATGAAGGCAACCATGAAGGGACTTGATCTTTTTATTTAAGGGACTAGATGATATGAGATGAGGGACTTTGCTTTACACCTTACTTGACCTCTTGTTTAGGCAACTTGAGAGGTAACCCTTAAGAAGTGAGATGGCGATCCAAGATCGACTTACGTGTGTGAATGTACCAATTCAAATATTTATCTTGATATTAGTGATTTATATACAATTTTACATACAAACATGTCTTGCACTCCCTATTATACTAACCATAGCATTTGAACTTAAATATTAAAAATTACTACAACTATTACATATTGGATACAATTACATAATAATAATGAAAGAAAAAAAAAGCAAATAAATAATAATAAATAATTGGGTTAGTAACAATAATAATAATAAAAATCATATAATATATAAATAAATGGGGTTAGTAATAATAAAATAAATAAGAACAAAATAAAGAAATTAGCATAATAATGAATAATAAATTAAAAGTTCAATTTTTAATAAATAATTATTTTTTAAGATTTTAAGAAAAAAAAGCAATTCATACTATACTAATTATTATAAAAATTTAAATTTATATACATGTTATAAAAATAATGGTTAATTATAATTAAATAAAGAAAAAAAAATTATATTTATAAGATTAAATTAAGAGTTTTTAATTGTTTTAAACATAATTTAAAATTATTTACATGATTTATATAAAACTATGGATAATGGTAATATAAACAAATAATAAAAACAAAGAAACATAATTAACATTTATATAAAATAATTAGGGTTTTTAGAAAGAAAAAAAAATATTATTAGGGTTAATCACAATAAATTAGGGTTTATGAAAATATTAGGGTTTTACTTATTTATTCTACAAATTAAATCAAATTAAATCAATTTATTCACAAATTATATATATATATATATATATATATATATATATATATATATATATATATATATATATATATATATATATATATATATATATATATATATATATATATATATATATATATATATATATATATATATATATATATATATATATATATATAAATAAAAATATTTTTATAAAAGAAAATATGAAGTTTTAAGAATTTTGAATAAAAGCTCTTTAAATAATATTTATAAATGGTATTTGCTAATTTAAATAAAATGGAAATAATTAAAATAAGAAAATAATGAAAAAATTGCTCAAAAAGAAAGGACCTGGGATTTGAACCCAGGTCCCCTACCTCATAGGCAGAGTACAAAACCATCCAGGCCAGCGCGTGCTGGTGATATAGCATGAAGTCCATATGGTTTTGTTTCATATCCTGCACAAATCATAAAAAAATAAAAGCAATACAAAAGGGCCTGGGGGGGATTCGAACCCAGGACCCTCAACCAAACAAACACACACACCAACCATCCAGCCAGAAGGGCGCACTTGATATATGATTCACAATAAATAATAATATAGTAAGTTATGTGAATAAGTGGGAAAATCAAGCAAAAAGAATGTTGCTTCCCAGGATCGAACCCAAGCCTTGAACCAACACACGCGCATCCCTCACCACTGGGCCAAGCCTGCTTCTGTGAAATAAACTAACAACAATACAATAAAATATTAAGACAATATTTGAATTCCATCCAGCGCGCCAAAGGTCTTCATCTTCTTCATATTTCCTGCGAAATTGCTTGCGAATTCATCTACGAACTTTCCTGCGAATATCATAATACAGAAAACCTACGAAACTTGAATATCAACAAAACAGTGAAATTATCTCAAATTGATTAGTGCATTATAATCCCCAGAGCTCATACAATCATCCTACGTCTTCCAAGTTCATTTATATTAGGTTTATCGTGAAGCCCTAAAAGCTTGGCCGAAACCCTAGCAATGGCTGTTCTTCAAACCTGTACCAAAACTTCAATTAACCAGCCCAGAAACCATCAACTCATTATAAACATGAATCAATGATCAAATTTAATTTATAACATACAAATATAAGAAAACGAAAAAATCATCAAAGCATGAAAAGTTTGATTCGGGTTATGCAATATGTCATGTTTTTGATGCTTTTAATTATTGGAATGGGTTCAGTGATGTCCATAGCACATGTAACAACCTTCAAATTGCCTTGAAAGAGCTTGAAGAATGAAATCCGAATTGAGTTTTTGGTGAGTTTTGAAAAATTGGAAACTTACTCTTGAGGCAGCAATTTCGTGTCCTATGCATTGTGATGTGTTTAGGTACTTATAGTATATGAAACTAGGTCAAAAAATTGAATGGTTGTTTGGACTTTTTGGATTCAAAAGATTGAAAAAGATCATGGCTTGAATTTCATATATTCTTGAATGTATGCTTTCTATCTTAAGACAATCACCATCAATTGCATATCAATCTGATCCAATTCATGTTTATGACTTTCTAGAATCAAAATATATTTTAAATCTTCATATTTTATATTTTATTTGAATTTAAAATGATTTTTAATATAAAAAATCATAATAAATAAAATAAATAAAATAAAATTATGAAAATATTAAATAAATTTCGTGCATGATGTCATGGAACACCTTGGGTCACAAAAAGTTCAGCCCATTTGAAGAATTATGATTTTAAGACCCTATTTACTTCATAAACCACCCAAAAATTTCCCAACTTTGCAAGGGCACATATCCTTCAATTTTAATACTATGAGTGTGTTCTTGGACATTTTGGAAAGCTTAAAGATTCCTCTAACCAACCCCATTGGTTTCATGTCCATATCTTTTACCATTCTCAAGTTATGCTCTTTTGAAGTTGTTGACTTTTTGTTGACTTTTAAAAGGACCTATAATGTCTTAGCTCATACCTTCCAAATGAAGCATTTTTGGGCTTGGCTTGTGAGACACAAAGTTGTATAGAATTCAATTTCCTTCAAAATGAGCTTTGGATGGAAAAAATTTGATGAAGCATGTGAAAGTTATGGCTGGTCAAAGTTCAGTTGACTTTTACTAAGGAAACCCTAATTTAGAAACTCCTGATTCTTGATGATCTGAAATCTCCTTGATGAATCATGATCAACCCTTGATCAAATGATAAATTTTACTTCATATACTTGATGTTGGCAAAAAATCATGATGTTTGACTTTGGTTTGACCACAGTTGACCTCAGTTTGACTTTTTAACTTCTTTGACTGATTTTGACTTATCTGATCATCTGACTGGGCAAACCTTTGGGAAAAGTCTTGAAACTTGTCATGGGGATTCTTAAACACATATAAGATGTTATGGAGCTCACTTGAAGTCTTGGAAGTCCATTTAGCCTGATTAAAGTCAAAACCCTAGTTTTGGATGCATTGCTTAGGAGGATGCATTGTCTGAGGGAATTGTCAAATCTTCTGACTAATTGTGAACTTTATGAACCTTGTGAACCTCATAAGATGTCTTGTGAACCTTGTGAACCTCATGGGAGGTCTTGTGAGCCTTGTGAACCTCATGGGAGGTCTTGTGAACCTTGTGAACCTCATGGGAGGTCTTGTGAACCTTGTGAACCTTGTGAGCCTCTTAGTACACAAAGTCTTGTTTTGTGAGGGAAAATTTTGGGGTGCAACAGCTGCCCCTGTTCAATTTTCTGAAACCTGAGGGGTTAGATTGGTATATGTGTCAGTCGTGACCTGGAAGGTTGAAGGGGATTGAACATAAAAGCCCAAAAATTTGCACTCACCAGTGCATAAAGTAATACAGATGATATGTTGTATATGCTTGAGTGGGCTTAAAGATGCCACTTGGAGGAACTGGAGATGGGCTTAGAGATGCCATCTGGAGAAAAGTTCTTCAAATATACTTCTTGGAGAATAAGGTAGTCCAAAGTATGAAGATATAGCTTTTTGGGAAGATAAACAACGGCCCAAAGTAATGATAGCTTTCAGGAGGATAAACAACATCCTGAGGTATAAGTATAACTTTTGGGAAGATAAACAACGGCCCAAAGAAATGATAGCTTTCAGGAGGATAAACAACGTCCTGAGGTGTAAGTATAACTTTTGGGAAGATAAACAACGGCCCAAAGTCATGATATGGCTTTTGAGAAGATAAACAACGTCTCAAGATAGCTTTCGGGAAGATAAAAGACGTCCCAATGTAATGAGATAACCTTTGGGAAGATAAACAACGGCCCAAGGTAAGAGTATGACTTTTGGGAGGATAAACAATGGCCCAAAGTCAAGACAGCTTTCAGGAGGATAAACAACGTCCTGAGGTATAAGTTGTTGATGTAGTTGGTCTGCTGGAGAATTAATCTGAAAAACAAGATAACATTCTGCAAGATAATATTATTTTATGCATTATGTATGCATGTATAGTATGATGCACTTAAGTAATGTATTATGTAATTATGGATATGTATGTTATGGTATGATGTAGATGATGTATGTATGAATCATGCAGCCTGACGCGTCTGGATATCTTCGTATAACAACTGCTGGCCAGGGAAAATAAATCCCGATTTGTTGCTGAAGAATATAAGAAACTCGTTCCTGTCTCGTTTGATAACATAGTATTCATAACTTCCCGTCTTCGTTCGATAGTATGGTATCCATAACCTCCCGTCTTCGTTCGTCGTACTCCTACTGAAAGTATAAATTCCCGAATATCCGTATGAGGATAAAAGAGATGGATATAAATTCCAGGGGAGATGTAACTCGAAGTATTTATGAAGATGGATTTGCCCTACTGGAGGATTTGTAGCTGTCTGGTGGGGATGAACCGGCGAAACTTCGTTGAATTCCTTCCCTCGTTCGTCCTTAGTAAATACTATTACTGCATTTTCATGCATTTCTGGTAAACATCAATCATATTAAGCATTTTATGCATTTCTGGTAAACATCAATCATATTAACAAGCATACATACATTCAAACACAACCAATGGACGTTTCGCTTATGTAAATAGGGTAAAAGTAAATCTGGATTCAAAGATGGAATTTTATTTATATCACAAAGTGACCCATACATAAGCGAGTTTGTACAAGGAGACAGAAATCCTAGTAAGAGGAATTCGTCGTAAAAAATTTTACAAAGAAAATCAGCTATGTGAGAAATAATCCTATTGAATTTCAATTCTACTATTGCCATTATCTTCAAGTATCTCATCTTCTGTTGTCGAGACGGAAATGATTGGATTGAGCTTTATCTGTTCGAGCTTGAGTATGTAGCACAACTGGTTGTAGTTTCATGGGTGATCCAAACGGGACATAGTCATACGCTTTAATCCCTAACTTTTGCCTGGACTGCCTTTTCAGGTTTTCAATCCACCGGGATACCCTTTTTTGCCCAAGCCGCCTTTTCAGGTTTTCGACTTCCTGGGTGTACATTTTTTATATATATCCCTAATTTTTGCCCGAACCCTTTTGGTTCGCCGGGATGCCCTTATTTTTGCCTAGGCCAGTCAACCTAGCGGGTCTCTTTTTATGCGTAGTATTTTTTAACTATGTCTGCGTTTACAGGCTGTGGGAAGTCTTCACCATCCATAGTAGTGAGTATCATGGCACCTCCTGAGAATACTGTTTTGACCACAAATGGTCCTTCATATGTTGGAGTCCACTTGCCCCTAGGATCACCCTGTGCTAATATGATACGCTTGATTACCAAATCACCAGCCTGATATACCTTTGGCTTAACCTTCTTATTAAAAGCTTTGATCATCCGTTTCTGGTACATTTGGCCATGACAAACTGCTGCTAACCTCTTCTCATCAATCAAATTTATCTGGTCAAATCGAGTCTGAATCCATTCATCTTCATCCAAGCCTGCATCTTTCATAATTCTTAAGGAGGGAATCTGAACTTCAATGGGCAGAACTACTTCCATACCATATACTAAGGAGAATGGGGTTGCCCCTGTTGAAGTACGTATTGTAGTACGATAACCATGAAGAGCAAATGGTAACATCTCATGCCAATCTTTGTAAGTAACAGTCATCTTCTGTATAATCTTCTTGATATTCTTGTTAGCAGCTTCTACTGCCCCATTCATCTTCGGACGATACGGAGAAGAGTTGTGATGCTTAATCTTGAACTGCGTGCAGAGATCAGTAATCATGGTATTGTTCAGATTAGAACCATTATCTGTGATAATCCTTTCAGGGATGCCATACCTACATATGAGATTATTCTTAATGAATCGAGCCACCACATTCTTAGTAACAGACGCAAATGAAGCTGCCTTCACCCACTTAGTGAAGTAATCAATAGCGACCAGGATGAAACGATGCCCATTAGAAGCAGTAGGCTTGATCTCACCAATCATATCAATGCCCCACATGGCAAAAGGCCAAGGAGCAGTCAACACATTCAATGGTGATGGAGGTATGTGCACTTTATCAGCATAGATTTGACATTTGTGACATGTTCTGGAATGTTGATAACAGTCAACTTCCATGGTAGACCAATAGTAACCTGCTCTCAATATCTTCTTTGCCATAGTATAACCACTAGAATGAGTGCCAAAGATCTCATCATGCATATCTTCCATAATCTCAGTTGCTTCCTTCTTATCCACACAACGAAGCAAAGTTGAATCATGATTGCGCTTGTACAAAATGCCATTACTCAAAAAGAACTTAGCAGAAAACCTCCTCAGAAACTTCTTATCTTTGACAGATGCCCCTTCAGGGAACTCCTGAGCTTCAAGATATATTTTCACTTCATAGAACCAAGGCTTCTCCTCTATTTCTTCAGTGTCAATCTCATTGCAGTATGCAGGCTTCTCAAATCTATCAATGGTAATCTTGGGAGCTTCATCATCCCAGCTAATCTCGAACATGGATTCCATGGTGGCTAAAGCATCTGCCAATTGATTCTCTCTTCGTGGAATATGTCCAAAGGTAATCTCTTTGAAATGTGGGATCAAAGACAACACATGCTCTCTGTAAGGAATGAGGTTATCATGCTTGGTATCCCAATCTTCTTTGATCTGACTTACTACCAGGGCTGAATCTCCATACACATCAAGGAACTGAATCTTCATATCAATGGCAGCTTTGATACCCAGGATACATGCCTCATACTCAGCCATGTTATTAGTACAATAAAAACAAAGTCTTGCAGTAATCGGGGTATGACAACCTTCAGGGGAACTGATCACAACACCAACACCATTACCAAGTGCATTAGAAGCTCCATCAAAAACCATAGTCCATCGGGATCCTTGTTCAGGTCCGTCATATTGTCCAGGTTCTTTAGTAATAATCATAATGTCTTCATCATGGAACTCAAAACTCATTGACTGATAATCATCTACTGTTTGATGAGCCAAATGATCAGTTACAACACTTCCTTTAATGGCCTTCTGGGTAGTGTATTGTATATCATATTCTGTTAAGATCATTTGCCATCTTGCAATTCTTCCGGAGAGAGCAGGTTTCTCAAATATGTACTTGATTGGATCCATCTTTGAAATCAATAAGGTAGTATGAGTCAACATATACTGTCTTAGTCGGCGAGCAGCCCAAGCCAAAGCGCAGCAAGTTTTCTCGGGCAGTGAGTATCTTGTTTCACAGTCGGTAAACTTTTTGCTAAGGTAGTATATTGCCTGCTCTTTTCGACCAGACTCGTCATGTTGCCCCAATACACACCCTATTGAGTTGTCTAACACTGTTAAGTACATAATCAAGGGTCTTCCATCAACTGGTGGCATCAAAATTGGAGGTTCTAGAAGATATCTCTTGATTTCATCAAAGGCAGTCTGGCACTCATCATTCTACTCCATTACCTGATTTTTCTTCAACAGCTTGAAGATTGGCTCACAGGTAGCAGTTAATTGGGAAATAAATCTGGCAATGTAATTCAATCGTCCCAAGAAACCTCTAACTTCCTTCTCAGTGCGGGGAGCTGGCATCTCTTGTATAGCTTTCACCTTTGCAGGATCTACTTCAATACCTTTTCCACTGACAATGAAACCCAGGAGTTTACCAGACCTAACTCCAAAAGTACACTTGTTTGGGTTCAATCTCAACTTGTATTTCTTCAACCTCTCAAACAACTTATGCAAATGATCAAGATGTTGTTCTTCATTCTAGGACCTGGCTATCATATCATCCACATACACCTCTATCTCATGATGAATCATATCGTGAAACAAAGCCACCATAGCACGCTGATATGTTGCCCCTGCATTCTTCAAACTAAATGGCATCACCTTATAACAAAAAGTGCCCCACTGTGTAACAAATGTTGTCTTCTCCATATCTTCAGGTGCCATCTTGATTTGATTGTAACCAGAGAAACCATCCATAAAAGAGAATACTTTATGCTGAGCAGTGTTGTCTACCAGAACATCAATATGAGGAAGTGGAAAGTCATCTTTGGGGCTGGCCTTGTTCAAATCCCTGTAGTCTACACACATACGTACCTTACCATCTTTCTTAGGTACCGGCACCACATTTGCAACCCAATGAGGATAAGAAGTCACAGCTAAGAACCCTGCATCAAACTGTTTCATCACCTCTGCCTTAATCTTCTCTGACATCTCAGGACGCATGCGACGAACCTTCTGCTTCTTTGGACGACAATCTTCTTTTACTGGTAAACGGTGAACCACAATGTCTGCATCCAACCCTGGCATATCTTCGTAGGACCAAGCAAAGATCTCCACATAGTCACGTAACATCTGAATCAATCTGCTCTTGACACTATCCTCTAATTCAGCCCCTATCTTGACCTCTTTCCTGTTTTCTTCAGTTCCCAGATTCACAACTTCGATTGGCTCTTCATGTGGCTGTATAGCTTTCTCTTCTTATTGTAACAACCTAGCAAGCTCTACAGGTACTTCACAATCGTCCTCATTTCCGTCTTCAGCATGATAGATCGGATTCTCGAAATTATAATTGGCAATAGTAGAATTGTTATCAACAGGATCCAGAGTGGATGAGGATCTGCATTTTAGTGATGTGGGTGTGTGTAAGAACACATAGCTGATAAAACAAAAATAAAAGAAAAGAAAGACAAGGAACACAATATTTACGTAAACGAAACGTCCACTGATTTTTATTGAATGAAGTATGCAAATGAAATGACATCCCGTAACAAGCACACCATTGTGCCCCGGGTAAGGCACAAGGCTTAAGAGTTTAAATTGTTCAAAAATTACAAATTTTAAAAGTAACAACACAGTAATAGTATTTACTCCTGACTAAAGGAGATAGGAATAACATCTTCAGCTTTCCAGTTATTGAGCCCAGCACCCACAGTAGGAAAAATCCAAGCACCCAAGTTGTAGTCTTCATCATAGTCACCCACAGCATTGATCTGATTCTTCATAATCCCCTGATTGGTGATACGAACAGCACGAGCACGACGAACAGCCTTCTGGGACTCTGCAGTGAAACCCAAACCAAATTTGTCAGACTTGTAAGGAATGTCAGGAAGCTGACCCCAAATAGTACAACCACCTTCATCCACCACAGCTCTAGCATCCTTGAGGGAGGCCATTGTAGGAGGTACTCTGGTGACCACATGAACTTTCTTGACAATAGGAGGAGTTTCATAATTATTAATAACCCAAGGAACCACTTCGAACGTCTGGCACGGAGTTTAAACATATTCACCTTCCACTTCAAGATATTTAAAGGTGTTCACATGGCTAACTATATATCCTTCCTCTCCGTACACAGTGACAACTTTTCCTTCTACTGGATATCTCAGCTTCTGATGTAAAGTGGAGGTTACAGCACCTTCCCCATGGATCCAGGGACGCCCAAGCAAACAAGAATACGACGGACGAATATCCATGACATAAAAGGTAGCATTGAAGACCTGAGAACCTACTTTGATTGGGAGATCAATTTCTCCATGCACCACTCTTCTCGAGCCATCAAAAGCCTTCACCACTATATTACTGGGCTTCAACACAGCATCTTCAGGACTAAGCTTATTCAGAACTTCTTTGGGCAACACATTCAACGAGGAACCATTGTCTATTAACACATGTGACAGGGTAGTTCCTCTACATTCAATAGAGATATGTAGAGCCCTGTTATGATCCCTCTTGGCAGGAGTCAAATCAGCATCGGAGAAACCTAACCCATTATCATAGGTCAAGTGTGCAACACAATTTTCAAACTGGTCTACAAAAATCTCATTTGGTACATGAGCAGTCTTCAGAAACTTGATCATGGCTTTGGCATGAGCCTCAGAACACAACAATAAAGACAACATAGAAATCTTGGAGGGAGTATGCCCCAATTGATCCACAATGTCATAATCACTCTTGCGAATGATTTTCAATACTTCTTCCATCTGCTTGGAAAGATCATCAGCAGTTGGCACATCAGTTTGCACAGGTTCAATAACAGGACCTTTGCCCCGAGCATCAGCAGTAGAGGTAGTAACTGGAGTAACTGTATTCTTGGAAGTAACTGAAGGAGAGAAAACTCTTCCGCTTCGTGTGATCTTACTAGATCCAGCAATATTATCAGCATCAAGGTTTTCATCAGCAACAGGCGTATCAGCTAAGGGTTCCTGCTTAACACCATGGATATAAACGTCGGACCCATAATGCCAAGGCACAGCTCTATCAGAAGTATACGGAATAGGACCAGGAGTGGTAATGATCATAGGAGCCACTCTAGCTTCAGCAACAATCTTCACAGGGCCTTTAGCAGTAATCTTAATTGGACCCTTATGAGTGATTTTGACACGACCCTTGGAAGTAATCCTCACCGACACTTTATCAACCATATCCACCTCTTCAACCTTCGCACCTTTAGTTATATGATCAACCATACTTTCCACAGAAGGTGGAGTCCTCTCAAACACTATGGTATAATTATTCATGAGGCGTTGAATTCCGTCCTTCAACCTCCAGCAACTATCTGGCTTATAGGTACAATATAAACAATCTTCACGACAACCTGGAAAGAACCCAGCTTGTACTAACTTTTTCTTTATAACAGATAATGGTGTAGTCAAATCTGCAACTGAGGAGATATGTGAATCTTCATCAATGGCATTTACAGTCTTCTCATGATTTGGCATGGGTCAGTAATCACATTTGGGGTACCCGGAGGGTCAAACTCAATCTCTCCAACATCAATCATATCCTGAATTTTATTCTTCAATACCCAGCAACTATTGGTATCATGTCCCTGACAATTTGAATGATATGCACATCGTGCATTAGGATTGTACCTGGGAGAGGTAACATTGGGATTCTGAGGAGGATCCCTCAAAGTGATAAGTTCACCCTTCAACAAGTGTTGCAAGGCCTGGGCCAGTGACATGTTGATCTTAGTGAACTGTCTTCTAGCCCTCTGTTGATTTCCCTGTGGCTGCTCTGGTGTTGTAGGAGTTGGATTGGAGATATGAACTGCACTCACAGACTGATGCCTCCTATTACGATCAGGTTGACCATAAACAACATTTGACTCTTTCTTCCCACTAGGGTGCTTCTTTGTAGTACTTGATGAAGAAGCACCCACTTGGATCTTGCCACTCCTTATACCACTTTCTACGCGCTCTCCTGTCATTATCAACTCAGTGAAGCCAGATGATGAGCTTCCAATAAGATGACTGTAAAAAGGACCATTCAACGTACACATGAACATATCAACCAACTCCCTGTCAGTTAGAGGGGGTTGCACTCTGCCAGCCAAATCTCTCCACTTCTGGGCATACTCCTTGAAATTTTCTTTAGCACCCATAGACATGCTCTGTAGTTGCATGCGGGTAGGGGCTAGATCAGCATTGTATTGATACTGCTTATAAAAGGCTTCAGCAAGATCATTCCAATCACGGATGTTGACACTCTCCAACTGATAGTACCATTCCAATTGAGCTCCAGATAAGCTCTCTTGGAAGAAATGGATCCACAACTTCTTATCAGCGGTGTGGGGTTGGATTCTCCGGACATAAGACCTCAGATGCAACTTGGGACAAGAGACACCGTCATAAACTACGAAAGTAGGAACCTTGAAACCAATGGGTATGACCACCCCAGATATCAAACTCAGGTCTTCAAAATCCATCCCAGAAGACTTTTGTAATTCCATAGCATCCATTCTATCCACCAGCATTTTGAATTTATCTTCATTAGGCTCATGATAGTAGTTAGCTTCAGAATCAGAGTCCCCCATTGTATTATGGAGACTGCCTCCCTCTTTCTCAGACTCTTCAGACTCATAATCTTCAACCTGTTCTTTGGTCTTGACAGGACCTCTGAACCTTCTTCCCATGTTGATCAGGCCTCCTGACCTTCTAGTCTTCTTAGTCTTCTTGGCCAGCAGTGTCTTCAATTCATCCTGCCCCTTGGACAAGTTCAGGATCAGCTCTTGGAACTGTGCATTTTGTGCCTGGAGATCCTTGACTGTTTGTTCAAGAGCCATTTCTGAAATAAACAGCGAGAAGATAAGAAACCTGTGCACAATAAACCTGTGATGCAATGATATGATATGTAAATGCGTATGCAATGTTTTCAAGGACCGCAGGATTTAAATTTGCTTAAACAATCAAGAAGGTAAACTTTTATTAGTAATAAGTTTGTTTTGCCCTTTTGGGCTTACAAAATGAAATAAATACAAAAGATGGGGTTTTAAGTCTCCCATGGACGTTTCCTCTTTGTGTTGAGGTATGAGTTGAGATTTCGCTCCTCGTGAAGTTGCTTTGTTAGCTCTAGGATTCTTTCTTGACTTGCTTTGTAATGAGCCTCGAAAGTATTCCTTTGCTCCTTCAACTGGATCCAGGACCTCTGTAAGTCTTCCATGTCAGTGGGCATGTCTGGGTGAAGGATGGTATAAGAAGTATCCCCTTCAGCAACAGGCTCCATAGTAACTGGCAGGATGGCAGGATATGGCATCATAAGAGTCTGAGCACGAGATCGCACCCATCTGAGGTAAGCTTCCATAGGAATAGTGTACTTAGGCTCCAGAGTCTTGCTGTCAACCTTGTTCATTTTTCCCCATGCTCGTATGAACCTTTGACGGTAACCTTGCAGATTGTTGTCGTAGTCAAACACAATACCCTGAATCAACATGTCATGTGGACCATCACTCCGAGCGTAACCAAATTGTCGTAAAGCTAAGGAAGGGTTGTAAGTAATGCCTCCTCTTATGCCTAGAAGTGGAACATTAGGAAACTCCCCGCAACGGTCAATGATAATGACATTCTCCATAGATCTGGAGCACCAATGGATATCTGAATGAGAGAGTGACATGATCCTTTTAGACCACCTGAAACCTTGCTCATTCTTCATTATTGATCGAGGAAGGTGAGAAATAAACCACCTAGATAACAAAGGTATGCAACACATCAAAGTTCCTCTTGCCCTTGTAGTACAGGTGTAAAGAGAATGCAGGATGTCTCTAAGCAAAGTAGGCACTGGATTGTGACTCAGGAATATGTTGATGGCATGAATTTCTATGAACTGATCTGGATTGGGGAACAACACTAAGCCATAAATAAGCAAGGCTAAGATCTCCTCAAAAGCATCATAGCTCATAGCCTTCAAGAATACTTGAGCCTTTTCTATCAACACCTTAGCAAGAATACCCTTAACTCCGCTTCTCGTTTCTAGAACAATGTCAGACTTCTTCAGATGTAGAGCTGCAGCAATAACCTCAGGTTTAGGCTCTTTTTCCAAGCCTGTGAATGGTTTCTGATCAAGTACAGGTATACCCAGAAGTTTAGAGAACTCTTCCATTGTAGGAACCAGCTGGTAGTCGGGGAATGTGAAGCAATGGTGTTTAGGATCAAAGAACTGAAACAGAACACTCATCATGTCTTCATTGAACCCTGAAGTGACTAGATCTAGCAGGTGACCATGTCTCTTGATGAACTGGGAGTGTTCAGACACTTGAGAAACCAACTCTTTAAGCTTAGGAGGTATGCCTACAAAGTTGTCCTGATAGTGTTTCTACGAGCAGAAGTCATGACCTGCAACAAAGAACAAAGATAAATCCTTTGGTCCTTGAAATGGTTAGTGAAAATGCTATGCTTATGATGCATGATGATGTCATGATGTTATGCTCAATCACAAACATGTGGCACACACAAACAAGTGACACCATAGCCTTAGGTTTAAAGGCTTGCATGAGGTTCAAAGGTAAGTACCCTCCCCTGAAGTTTAGTTGGTTCATCTTGTCCTACAAAAGTAACCAGGTTCTAAGGGATCTCAATATCATTGATCCTTCACAAGGGTGATTGTTCAGTAGGCAACTTACTTGCCAACCAAAACCCTCCAAGTTTAGAATCTCAATGAGCGTAGTATCAAGTATCAACCAACTTCAGTCTGCACCAAAGCCGGTTATCTCACTACTTTCTAAAGGCCAAGATGGGATAACTAGGGTTCTAAAAGTTAGTTAGTGTATTGACAACATATGGAAGCCTCATATTATCCTCAACTTGACTTAAGGAACATAAGCACCAACCAAGAAGTCACACACTAACTATGGCCACCAGATCAACCATATCGGTATACGCCGTACAGTTTCCTTGGTCTATTGCCATTTACCTAAGGTACACTAGATCCGGGTTAGGATCTTTCACACATAAGAGCACCCAACAAGATAAGCATAAAGCAACCAAAGCAAACAAGTTTAAAGTGATCTAAATTCCTAAGGGTACCCCTCTTTTATTAAATCCCCAGCAGAGTCGCCAGTTCTATAACACGGTGGGAGAACTGACTTTAGTTAAATGTTGCGGATAGCAAGAGTCGCCACCGACTTTTATTTTATCCAAAGGAAAGGGCATAAAAGAACAGGAAAGACCTTAAAAAGATTTTGAGTTCGGGGGGTAGGTTATGTAAAGGGAAGGTGTTAGCACCCTTTACATCCATGGTTATCCATGGGCTCTTAGTTACTTAGCTCACTTTAAAATGTTTTAAGAAGTGTAGTGTGTGAATAAAATTTCCTTTAAGTACTTTATAATGATCCATGTACGGATATATATAAAGTCTTTGTTTTGAAAATTTGTTTGAAAAATGTGAAGTGTTTGAAATGTTTTTGAGAAGTGAGCAAGTACATAAGAGGAACCTACCCTAAGTTAAGTCTTTTCTGTTCTTAAATATCCTTTAAATGGTAAGACTATCCCTATTATTAAGGAATAGGTAGTCATTACCTTGGATGTGAGGGACAAGTGAAAGAACATCATTATTTAGGCAACTGTAAGGTGTATGAGCAATTCGAAGGGACTTATCATCTTTACTCGAAAGGGACAAGATCATTACGAAGGCAACCATGAAGGGACTTGATCTTTTTATTTAAGGGACTAGATGATATGAGATGAGGGACTTTGCTTTACACCTTACTTAACCTCTTGTTTAGGTAACTTGAGAGGTAACCCTTAAGAAGTGAGATGGCGATCCAAGATCGACTTACGTGTGTGAATGTACCAATTCAAATATTTATCTTGATATTAGTGATTTTTATTCAATTTTACATACAAACATGTCTTGCACTCCCTATTTTACTAACCATAGCATTTGAACTAAATATTAAAAATTACTACAACTAATACATATTGGATACAATTACATAATAATAATGAAAAAAATAAATAAGCAAATAAATAATAATAAATAATTGGGTTAGTAACAATAATAGTAATAAAAATCATATAATATATAAATAAATGGGGTTAGTAATAATAAAATAAATAAGAATAAAATAAAGAAATTAGCATAATAATGAATAATAAATTAAAAGTTCAATTTTTAATAAATAATTATTTTTTAAGATTTTAAGAAGAAAAAATAAGCAATTCATACTATACTAATTATTATAAAAATTTAAATTTATATACATGTTATAAAAATAATGGTTAATTATAATTAAATAAAGAAAAAAAAATTATATTTATAAGATTAAATTAAGAGTTTTTAATTGTTTTAAACATAATCTAAAATTATTTACATGATTTATATAAAACTATGGATAATGATAATATAAACAAATAATAAAAACAAAGAAACATAATTAACATTTATATAAAATAATTAGGGTTTTTAGAAAGAAAAAAAAATATTATTAGGGTTAATCACAATAAATTAGGGTTTATGAAAATATTAGGGTTTTACTTATTTATTCTACAAATTAAATCAAATTAAATCAATTTATTCACAAATTATATATATATATATATATATATATATATATATATATATATATATATATATATATATATATATATATATATATATATATATATATATATATATATATATATATATATATATATATATATATATATATATATATATATATATATATATATATATATATATATATGTATGTATGTATTATAAATAAAAATATTTTTATAAAAGAAAATATGAAGTTTTAAGAATTTTGAATAAAAGCTCTTTAAATAATATTTATAAATGGTATTTGCTAATTTAAATAAAATGGAAATAATTAAAATAAGAAAATAATGAAAAAATTGCTCAAAAAGAAAGGACCTGGGATTTGAACCCAGGTCCCCTACCTCATAGGCAGAGTACAAAACCATTCAGGCCAGCGCGTGCTGGTGATATAGCATGAAGTCCATATAGTTTTGTTTCATATCCTGCACAAATCATAAAAAAAATAAAAGCAATACAAAAGGGCCTGGGGGGATTCGAACCCAGGACCCTCAACCAAATAAACACACACACCAACCATCCAGCCAGAAGGGCGCACCTGATATATGATTCACAATAAATAATAATATAGTAAGTTATGTGAATAAGTGGGAAAATCAAGCAAAAAGAATGCTGCTTCCCAGGATCGAACCCAAGCCTTGAACCAACACACGCGCATCCCTCACCATTGGGCCAAGCCTGCTTCTGTGAAATAAACTAACAACAATACAATAAAATATTAAGACAATATTTGAATTCCAGCCAGCGCGCCAAAGGTCTTCATCTTCTTTATATTTCCTGCGAAATTGCTTGCGAATTCATCTACGAACTTTCCTGCGAATATCATAATACAGAAAACCTACGAAACTTGAATATTAACAAAACAGTGAAATTATCTCAAATTGATTAGTGCATTATAATCCCCAGAGCTCATACAATCATCCTACGTCTTCCAAGTTCATTTATATTAGGTTTATCGTGAAGCCCTAAAAGCTTGGCCGAAACCTTAGCAATGGCCGTTCTTCAAACTGTACCAAAACTTCAATTAACCAGCCCAGAAACCATCAACAACTCATTATAAACATGAATCAATGATCAAATTTAATTTATAACATACAAATATAAGAAAAAGAAAAAATCATCAAAGCATGAAAAGTTTGATTCGGGTTATGCAATATGTCATGTTTTTTATGCTTTTAATGATTGGAATGGGTTCAGTGATGTCCATAGCACATGTAACAACCTTCAAATTGCCTTGAAAGAGCTTGAAGAATGAAATCTGAATTGAGTTTTTGGTGAGTTTTGAAAAATTGGAAACTTACTCTTGAGGCAGCAATTTCGTTTCCTATGCATTGTGATGTGTTTAGGTACTTATAGTATATGAAACTAGGTCAAAAAAATTGAATGGTTGTTTGGACTTTTTGGATTCAAAAGATTGAAAAAGATCATGGCTTGAATTTCATATATTCTTGAATGTATCCTTTCTATCTTAAGACAATCACCATCAATTGCATATCAATCTGATCCAATTCATGTTTATGACTTTCTAGAATCAAAATATATTTTAAATCTTCATATTTTATATTTTATTTGAATTTAAAATGATTTTTAATATAAAAAATCATAATAAATAAAATAAATAAAATAAAATTATGAAAATATTAAATAAATTTCGTGCATGATGTCATGGAGCACCTTGGGTCACAAAAAGTTCAGCCCATTTGAAGAATTGTGATTTTAAGACCCTATTTACTTCATAAATCACCCAAAAATTTCCCAACTTTGCAAGGGCACAAATCCTTCAATTTTAATACTATGAGGATGTTCTTGGACATTTTGGAAAGCTTAAAGAGTCCTCTAACCAACCCCATTGGTTTCATGTCCATATCTTTTACCATTCTCAAGTTATGCTCTTTTGAAGTTGTTGACTTTTTGTTGACTTTTAAAAGGACCTATAATGTCTTAGCTCATACCTTCCAAATGAAGCATTTTTGGGATTGTCTTGTGAGACACAAAGTTGTAGAGAATTCAATTTCCTTCAAAATGAGCTTTGGATGGAAAAAATTTGATGAAGCATGTGAAAGTTATGGCTGGTCAAAGTTCAGTTGACTTTTACTAAGGAAACCCTAATTTAGAAACTCCTGATTCTTGATGATCTGAAATCTCCTTGATGAATCATGATCAACCCTTGATCAAATGATGAATTTTAATTCATATACTTGATGTTGGCAAAAAATCATGAAGTTTGACTTTGGTTTGACCACAGTTGACCTCAGTTTGACTTTTTAACTACTTTGACTGATTTTGACTTATCTGATCATCTGACTGGGCAAACCTTTGGGAAAAGTCTTGAAACTTGTCATGGGGATTCTTAAACACATATATGATGTTATGGAGCTCACTTGAAGTCTTGGAAGTCCATTTAGCCTGATTAAAGTCAAAACCCTAGTTTTGGATGCATTGCTTAGGAGGATGCATTGTCTGAGGGAATTGTCAAATCTTCTGACTAATTGTGAACTTTATGAACCTTGTGAACCTCATAATATGTCTTGTGAACCTTGTGAACCTCATGGGAGGTCTTGTGAGCCTTGTGAACCTCATGGGAGGTCTTGTGAACCTTGTGAACCTCATGGGAGGTCTTGTGAACCTTGTGAACCTTGTGAGCCTCTTAGTACACAAAGTCTTGTTTTGTGAGGGCAAATTTTGGGGTGCAACACCCTTCAATCTTTTTTTAGCAAACCAATTTCGAACCAAAAAGCAATAAATATGTCAAAGGGCTCCCGTGGAGTACCACGGACATTTTGGGTGCGTAAAACCTTCCCGATTTGTAACCAATCCCCTTACCCGTTCTCTGTTTGTTTCTTTTAGCTTTTGCTTTTAGATTCATTAGGTTTTATTCGTTCTTTTCCTTTTTCATTTTGGAAATAAATAAAAGCGCGGTGGCGACTCTGTGTACCTTGAGTTAAGTTAATCAATAGCTTACACTCACGATTTTACCGCTACAGCAACACATCAGAGTTCTTCTCGCCTTCGTAGTACGAGCGTGAAGAGAATGTAAGATATCTCCAAGTAATGTGGGCACTGGATTGCAAGTCAGAAATATGTTGATGGCGTGTACGTCTATGAACTGGTCTGGATTAGGGAATAACACTAAGTCATATATCAATAGGGCTAGGATCTCCTCAAAAGCATCATAACTCATAGCCTTCAAGAACACTTGAGTTTTCTCCATCAATACCTTAGCAAGAATACCCTTAACTCTACTTCTCGTTTCTAGGACAATGTCTGATTTCTTCAAATGTAGGGCTGAAGCAATGACTTCAGTTTTAGGCTCCTTCTCTAAGCCTGTGAAGGGTTTCTGATCAAGGATAGGTATACCCAGTAGTTTGGAGAACTCCTCCATTGTAGGAACCAACTGATAGTCGAGGAATGTGAAGCAATAATGTTTAGGATCAAAGAACTGAAATAGGACACTCATCATATCTTCATCAAACCCTGAGGTGACCAAGTCAATTAGGTGACCATGTTTCTTGATGAACTGGGAGTTTTCAGAAACTTGAGAGACCAATTCCTTAAGCTTAGAAGGTATCCCTACAAAGTTGATCCAGATAGTATTCCTACGAGCAGAAGCCATGACCTGCAACAAAGAACAAAGATAAATCCTTTGGTCCTTGAAATGGTTAGTGAAAATGATATGCTTATGATGTCATGATGTCATGATTTTATGCTCAATCACAAACATGTGAACACACAAACAAGTCACACAATAGCCCTAGGTTTGAAAGCTTGCATGAGTTTTAAAGGTAAATACCCTCCCCTGAAGTTTAATTGGTTCATCCTGTCCTACAATAGAAACCAGGTTCTAAGGGATCTCAATATCACTGATCCTTCCCAAGGGTGGTTGTTCAGTAGGCAACTTACTTGCCAACCAAAACCCTCCAAGTTTAGGATCTCAATGAGCGTAGCATCGAGTATCAACCAACTTCAGTCTTCACCGAAGCCGGCTATCTCACTACTTTCTAAAGGCAAAGAATGGATAACTAGGGTTCTAAAGTTCAGTTATGTATTGACAACATATGGGAGCCCCATATTATCCTTAACTTACTTAAGGAACATAAGCACCAACCAAGAAGTCGCACTAACTATGGCCACCAGATCAACCATATCGGTATGTGTCGTACAATTTTCTTGGTCTATTGCCATTTACCTAGGGTACACTAGATCCGGGTTAGGATCTTTCACACAAAAATCCCAACAAGAATGTAAAGCAAACAAGACAAACAATTAAATGATCTAATTCCTAAGGGTTCCCCTCTTTTACTTAGTAAGTCCCCAGCAGAGTCGCCAGTTCTATAACACGGTGGGAGAACTGACTTTCTATAAATGTTGCGGATAGCAAGAGTCACCACCGACTTTTATTTTATCCAAGTGGAAAGGACATAAAAGAACAGGAAAGACCTATTTTTAAAAGACTTGAGTTCGGGGGGTAGGTTATATAAAGGGAAGGTGTTAGCACCCTTTATATCCATGGGCTCTTAGTTACTTAGCTCACTTTAATTGTTTTTGAAAAGTGTAGTGTGTGATTAGAAATTTTTCTAAGTACTTTGTAATGATCCTCCTATGGATGTATACAAAGCCTTTGTTTTGAAAATGTTTTAAAATTGTGAGGTGTGGAAAGTATTTTCTTTTTGAAGAGTGAGCAAGTAACTATGAAGTACCTACCCTAGACTAAGTCATTCATGTTCTTATATGTCCTTTCAAGGGTAAGACTATCCCTATAATTAAGGAATAGGTAGTCATTACCTTGGATTTGTTAAAGGACGGGCGTAGGGTCATTGTTTGGTCAACGAAGGCAACTTGAGGGGTGTCTTTAGCAATTCGTAGGGACTATCATCATTTATTCAAAGGGACAAGATCATTATTCCGTAGACAACCTCGAAGGGACTTGATCTTTTTAAAATCTTTAAAGGGACAATGATGATTTATTCTTAAAGGGACTTTGCTTGAGACACCCCTATATTCGAGGGACTTGACCATATTAAAAGGCAACTAAGAGGAATACCCTAGGAAGTGCAGATGGCGGTCAAAGATCGACTTACGTGTGTGAATGTTTATTTTTAAATATTTATCTTTTTAAAGTTAATTATCTAAATAATTTTAATTACAAGTTATTTCTTGCACTCCCTATTTACTAACCATAAAAAATAAAATAAATAAATAAACTGCGGAAAATATAAAACCTACGCTATTACATGGCTTTGGGATAGATACAAGTAATAATATAAATAAGCAAAGTAATAATATGAATATAAAATAAACAAAGTAAATATAATAGTAAATGAATTAGAAAAATAAATTGATTAATTAGAAGTCATTAGGAGAATTAATTATAATAATAAAAATTGTTACTTATAAATGATTAAAGTTTGATAAAAGGGTTTTTCAATTATATTGACAAAAATTAGAAATTGTTATAAAAATATTTTTAAGTACAATTATAATAATGAGAAAATAATATTTATATTTATAAAAGTAAGAGAATTTATTATATACAAAATAATATAAGGATTAATATTTACAAAATAAAATTTTTAAGAAAATAATTATTAAGTTAATTATATGTTAATTATAAAAATAAGAATTTAATTTAGAAAAAAAAAGAAATTTGTTATTTACAAGAATTTATAAAGATAATAAGTAACTTAGAAATAGTTAGTATTTACTTACAAAAATATTTTAGAATATGTTATATACAAAAAATAAAATTTGAATTATAATTACATATGTATAAAATAATTATAGGTTTTTATTTGTTTAGAAAAAGTTTTAATTAATATTAATAATTATAATTATAATAAAATATATTAAAATTGTAAAAGTAAAAAAAGGACAAAAAACTCACTTGCTGGAGCCTGGGGTCGAACCCAGGACTCCTAGCTTCCACCACAGGCAGGCCAACTAACTGAGTTATGCGCGCTGCATGTCTATAGGATAGAGCTTGATTATTATATAAAAACATTCAAAATAAAATGAATTTTGAACAAAAAGAATAACCTGGTGATCGAACCTAGGTCGTCTGCCTCATACGCGTACACGCTCACCACCAAGCCACTTGCTTCTAACTGATATGAAACACAAAACATTAATTGAATAATAAAACTAAATTTGAAAATGAATTTCGCGCGCGGAGTCATATTCTTTCTCCAGCTGTCCAGTTAACCCATAATGACACTTTGTCCGTCACAAAAGCTTATAGTGACGGTTCTGGTTCGTCACTAAAAGTCCTCCAAAGTGCCTGAAAAACAACAAAATATGAGAATTCGATTTTGAATTTTTTTCTTGAAATTTTAGACTTTGTTTTTGTTCTTGGAGGCAGTGAATTCATGTCCTTGTGCATTGGTTGACTTTATCTACTTATAGAGAAGTAAATTAGGTCAAACATTTGATGGATTTGTGGGCTTGTGAAGTAACTTGATCATGAAGAAATCAATCACCATTAAAGTTAAAAAAATCAAATGAATACTTGCTATTTTAGGTCCAATCTGGTTTTAACTGATTTCCAATCATTCTAAATATGTCTTCAATGATTTCCAATCAAATATCTTGACCATTATTTGATTTTTCATATTTAATTCATATTTAAATTGAATTTTAGTAAATAAAATCCAAATAAATAGTAAATAAATAATAAAAATCAGAAATCCTTGTCATTGGGTCGTGCTTGATGTTTTTATGAAGATTGGATTACAAAATTACAAGCCCATTTGGAGAAATTTGGATTTAAGACCTCATTTGCTCAATGTACCCCTAAAAAATTTCCCAACTTTTCCAAGGCATAACTCTCTCAATTTTAAGGCTATGAAGGTGTTCTTGGACTTTTTGGAAAGCTTAAAGAGTCCTCTAACCAGCCTTTTGGTCTCATGTCAATATATTTTACCATTTTCAAATTATGAGCTTTGGAAAAAGTTGACTTTTTGTTGACTTTTAAAAGGACCTATAATGTCTTAGCTCATAGCTTCCAAATGAAGCATTTTTAGGCTTGGCTTGTGAGACACAAAGTTGTAGAGAATTCAATTTCCTTAAAAATGATATTTGGATGGAAAACTTTTGATGAAGTATGTGAAAGTTATGGCTGGTCAAAGTTCAGTTGACTTTCCTTAAGAAAACCCTAATTTAGAAACTCCTGATTATTGATGATCTGAAACTTTCTTGATGAATCATGATCAACCCTTGATCAAATGATGAATTTTACTTCATAATCTTGATGTTGGCAAAAAATCTTGAAGTTTGACTTTAATTTGACCTCAGTTTGACTTTTTAACTACTTTGACTGATTTTTGCATATCTGATCATCTGACTGGTCAAACTTATTGGGAAAGCCTTGAAACTTGACATGGGGATTTTTGAATACATGTGGGATTTTATGAAGTGCACTTCAAGCCTTGAAAGTAATTTTAACCTGAGGAAACTCAAAACCCTAGTTTTGGAAACTTTGCTTAGGAGGAGGCATTGTCTGGGGAAACTTCCCCACTTCTTGATCAATTGGGATTCTTGAGGACCTTATGATCATTTAGAAGTCTTAAGAGATATTGTCTTGATTGTGGGAGGGCAAATTTTGGGGTACAACACATGGGTATCGTACATGTGTCCGCACTTCAATAGGGGCAACCCATTTCTCACTTGTTTATGGTACAGAAGCAGTGCTCCCCGTCGAGGTTGATATCCCATCAATGAGAGTTCTGATGGAAGCCAAGTTGACTGAGGCTGAATGGTGTCATAGTAGATTTGACCAATTTAATTTGATTGAGGAAAATAGAATAACAGCTTTGTGTCATGGTCGGTTGTACCAGCAAAGAATGAAGAAAGCTTTTGACAAGAAGGTCAAACCTCGTGTATTCAGAGAAGGCGACCTCGTGCTCAAAAAGATCCAGTCTTTCATTACAGATTCTCGGGGTAAGTGGAATCCGAACTATGATGGCCCATATGTTGTCAAGAAAGCCTTCTCTGGCGGTTCATTAATTCTTGCAACTATGGATGGTGAGGAGATCACTCGTCCTGTGAATGCGGATGCAGTCAAAAAATATTTCGCCTAAAAAAAATAAAAGAATAGCTCGCTAAGTTGAAAACACTAAAGGGCGGCTTAGGAAAAAATGAGCGTCTCGGTGGATTCAAAACCCGAAAGGGAGGTCCATGCAAAAATTAGAGACATAAACAAAAATAATTATCCCAGTAGATTGAAAACCCGAAATGGCAGTCTAGGCAAAAGTTAGGGATCATGGCAAGTAACTGCATCGACCGACTGGATCACTTGAGATGACCGAGGATTTCAGATTCTATCCCTCAGAAGAATTGCCCATCAAAGATTTCTATTCACTCATCCTTGACTGAAGTTTTGGACACAGTGGAATTCAAATTTGATAGGGAGAATAGTGATCCTTATATTTCAATGTAGCCTTTTTCCATGTATTTACCATTTTTCAAACTTGTAATGATCCATGGAGTCACACCATTTGCTGACTACCATTCTATCAATAAATTTGAGCTTTTATCCAATTTTTTGAAACTCTTTATATTGTTTCTGTTTACAAAATTTCAATTTATTGTTGATGTTGATTTTTGAAAAAAATTTAATCTTTGAAGATTATAAAAAAAATTCTCTTGATTTGTGAACAAAGAAAGGATATCAATAGTGATTCCAGGGATGGTAAAGTCTGGATGTTTGTAACTTGTCTCTCCCAAAGCAGGGATTGATCCATTTGTGTCCTTATGGAATTCCTGATTGGTTCTGGCATGTTGATACTAATGGTGTTTTGTGCCCCACCAGCATGAGTAAGGATTGTAATTACTCTTAATTCTATTCTTTTCCCCCCGAAAGAGTTGTTTGAAGGTATATCCTAGAAAATCTCCAGCTGAGTTTTGATCTCTTCCTCAGCAGTTTACCATTGACTTGAAAAGTCTTGGAAGCCCTCAGCCGAGTCTTTGCTTCTCAGCATAAGTTGGTTGCATCTCTCAGCAGAAGTAGTGGTATATCAATCAGTTTAGAGGTTTTCTTTCATTTGTTGGTGATTATTGATTTAAAATCCCTTGTAACTCTGATTTGTTATGATGTTAACTTCTGGTATCCCCCCATGGGTCGAAAAGTCCAAACGTTCAGTGATGAATGATCTCCTTAGATCCCCAGTAGGTCTGCGTGTGATGGTTTCCAACAGATTTCTATTTGATCTTCAACAAGTTTTGTACTCTTTGCCCAAGCAGAACAAGAGTGACATGACTCTTTCCCCGAGTGGTGAAGGAATAATGTGATGACTATGTTCTTGTAGGAGTTTGATTAAGAACATTTTTGTTCCCAGCATGGATCGTAGAAGTATTCCCCATCCCCGACAGGTTTTTACCTTTCCTCAGTAGTATGGTATCCCTATGTAGAGTGATATTAAATTAAATTATGTTGTATTTGCATCACTGGTATATCTTTACTTCGTTTCCCCAAACAAAGTTATGAAGATATTTGTCCCCATCAGAGTTTGACACATACATTTCCCTTTTCCCCAGAGTATGGAAGATTTTTGTGTTGTTGAGATATCTCCGACATGTTATCCTCTCAGAGTGGAATTTCTGATGTTATCCTTTTACGGATTCTTGAAGATTTCTTTGTGGATTGGATCCTTAGCAGTTGTTTTCCCCAGTCTGATATTTTTGCCTTGTAGTAGGATTTTATTCTTTCAATGGCTTTTGATGTTCCCCTGCAGGATGTCAAGTTAAACCTCCAGCATGTTTCCTGGCCTTATTGCCCTGATTAGCCGAGTATCTGGTTGTTGTGGTGTTTATATCACTCGTTTCTTATCTTTATGTCTGTTTTGTCAGCATATTCATACGCATAAGCATAACATTATTTGCTTGCATTCTTGCATGTATCTTTGTTCCCTGCTCTTTGGTGTGTTTTTTCCACACAGAGTGTGTGTGTTTGTCTTCCTCTCAAGTTTAGAGTGTCGACCCTTAAGCAAAAAGTGTTTATTCTTTCTATTCCCCACTGAGTTTGTTTCTCGTGGACGATATTGATTCAGTTTCTTCCCCAGTTTATTATCTGGATGAAATTTCCCCAGTTGAGATATTTCCTCCTCGGGATGAGTCTTGTTTGACCGTTTCTTTCCAATTTGTTCTTGGATTGAACTTTGGTCCCCTTTTTGTGAGTATTGTTTGCTTTGGAATTAAGCTATCATTGTTTGATAGTGGGCAATATTTTTCTCCAGCTTGAGTATATTACTTTGGAATTAAACTATCATTTATTCGATAGTGGGTAATATTATCAAGCTAATCAAGCTCTTTTGCTTGTACTCCTACCCAGTAAATTCGGTAGTCGAGTTCTTCTTTCTACCCAGTAAAAAGGCAATAGAAGTTGTTTCCCTTTGTTGTACTCCTACCTAGTAAATCAGGTAGTTGAGAATTTTTCTACCCAGTAAAAAGGTAGTGGAGGTTATCCCTTTTTGTTTTGCTCATATCCAGTAAATCGATAGTTGAGTCTGTTATTTTCATATCTTCTACCCAGTAAACCGGTAGTTAATGATTCTTTTCCAACTCGGTATTACTCCATTTGTTGGACTCGAATACTTTGTTTGATTGTTATTCCCTGGCAGAAAGTTTACTCCCCTCGGTCATTTTTTTTTACCTTGATTATATCATTGAACTTTTCCCCCATGTGGGGTCGGTTATCCAGTGATTTATTTTCCTGGTAACTCTTTTGGTGTTTTTTTGTTTTCCCTGGCGGGATTTTCTTCTGTGTCCCCAAGCTTTTGTTTTCCTCTAGTGGTCGTGTTTTCCCCACATAAATCTTGGGTTTGCATATCATATTCATATCATATCATGTTCCCTTAGGACAAAAATTTGGGTTTTCTGTATTTAAGTCTCTCCCATCTTGCAGAGACGAAGATGTCAATCTTCATATCTTCAGATTGAAGAAACTTAAATAGGGGAAGTTATTGCACCCTAATTTTTTCCCTAAGTTTTCTTTGCATTTTTATATGCATCTTACATACAAACAAGATCGCAATGGTTGCACAGTTCTTCTCGGTTTAGGTTTATGCCTCATAGGGGATCACCGTTGTCTTTAATTACTTTATTTGTTTATGTTTACTAACCATTAATCAAAATCCAAAAATATTTTGTTTCCTTTTTACTAACCTTTTTTTCAGGAAGAGGAACCATTGAAAATGCCAAAAATATCAGTCCTGCAGCTCGAGCGAAATTTCACAGACAAAAGTCGAAGTTGATCCGCGAATAATTCAAGTTTATCTGATCAAGGATTTCCTAAGTTAATTGATTCACTCAAAGGATTTCCAAGGATCATGTGTTTACTTCTTCGACGCACAACAAGAATCAGGCCGAAACAACCAAGCAACCTTGTTTGAATAAAAAATTCAAATTTCAGCTTGGTTAACCGGTTAACCAAATGCGTTAACTGGTTAACCAGTACGAAATTTGAAATCTTATTTCAAAATCAGCACCCTTAGATCATTGATTTAATTAGAATATTCTAGATCCATTGGTTTCTGATTTCTCTACATCACTTTGATCATTTCCTACCATAAACCCTCATTAATCACCACTTTTTTTATTTCCCACCAAATTCCAATTACCAAACCTAAATTCAAATTACCAAAGCAAGCTCCATCCCACCAAATTTTCTTACCTAAGGCCTTTAAATAGGACCACAATTTCATTCATTCCACAAGCTTTAGAGAGCCAAATTCACCTTGCAAAAATTTCAAGAAGCTTTTGATAGCGACAAAACCTCTTGCAAATTACTCCCCCAACACCAAAATTCTCCAAAGCTCACTTTCTTTCTTTTAAAGTTATCAAGAACTCACATTGAATTCTTGATTAACTTGAGCTAAACCTTCATCCTTTCGTTATTTTATTCATCAATTGCAGTAGATCTAGCTTGACTTGGTTCAATTTGAAGAAGTGACTTTGGTAATTCCTCTCCTTCCACAAACCCATACTCACCATCAACTTTTCAAGATGTAGATCTTTGGTTCCTTTGATTCTAGATCCTTTGGATCTTTATTTGTTGTTTGATTGCAGATATTCCACTGTATTTTGGTTTTAAAATTCATGCAAATTCAGATCATGATTATTAAATGTTTTGAAAGAGTTTTGGAAATGGATCAATGTTGAATTTCTGCACATTTTCTGCTACTGCTTCGGCGTTAACCGGTTAACCATATGCGTTAACCGGTTAACGCAAGTCAGAATTGATTTTTTTGGCTTGTTTCAAGCCCCTTTTTGGTTCCTCTTTCTTCTTAATTTCAATGAACTTTGGGTGTAGATTAGAGTAGTTAATTTTCATTAATTCAAAACTACCTTTAAGTGGATTATTCAATTCATTTAAGGTACTTTGCATTAGTGATACATTTTCATGCTTGAATCCACCAAGATGAGTGATTGAACTTAAGGATGGAAGAATACCATAAGTGTGACTCAATTTGGTATTCACCTTTAGTTTTGTGTGGTATCGCGTCCGGATAGCGATTTACATATCGTTTATCTCGTATGCATTAGCACTAACATTATGCACCTTAATTGGTGGTGGCCGGCCTCATTTGTAGGGTAATTACTTCATAAATTACTCGGCGATTGCTTAACATAGACCTAAATGTGTCGCGACTTTGGAATAAAAATCTAATTGGGTACTTGCACTTTCGTGGACCAGATCTCTTTTTGATCGCGTAATTCCAAAGTGGTTTATCATATTGCATTAAGAATCGAGACTTATGAATGTTTGATGCGTAGGTGCTTTGGGTCTCCCAATCGCCTTTCAAATTTTATTGAATTTGGTTCGGTTTGCCTTGATTAATTGCTATAGTGTAAGATACTTAGCGGATCCGGTTGCCTTCGATTTTTGGTTACTCTTTCTGTTTGGTTGTGGTTGATTAAGTTCACCATACCATTATTATGTGAATATTATTACACATTTATTTTTGTTAATATTTAGATTCTTGCATTTTGATTTCTTTTGTTACTAACATTTAAATTCTTGCACTTTTATTGCTTTTATTTTATTATATTTTATTCATCCATATCATGTTTATTATTTGTTTTTATTATTTTTTATGTTGATTTTCCTTTTGTCCATTTGGACACAAAAACATTAATAAAAGATTAAACTTCTAAAAGACTTGTGACTTTAATTTGTGGACTTTTGGTTACTATCCTTGGCATTGGAATGGAGATTTTGGACTTAGATTTTAGGATCCCTTTCCCTTGATTTGATCTTCATGAAGTTGGATTTAGCCTTTATTTGTCCATTTTCTAGCTTATAAGGATGGAACTCTTATGCTCATAATTTGGAATGTCATCAAGTTTGGTTAGATCTTTCTTCCCTTATCTCCTTTTTTTAGGAGAGTCCCTTCATCTCCTCCCATTCTTTAATTTTTAAAACCTTCTCCCTTTCTCAAAGGATTCCTTTATTTTAAATCATCACCTCTTTAATAAACCAAAACCTTGACTTTTGTCAAGTGGCTTTTACTCTTTTTTTCTTTTCTTTTAAAATCAATGAATCTAATCATGTTGACCTTAACTCAAAAATAAAAAGAATCAAACTCATTCAAGTTGTTTTGTTCCTTTGTGCACTTTTGTTTTCTTCTTTTAAAAAGTGCCGATTATGAGTCATTATTCTTTAGTCGGGTGCAAGTCTCTCAATCTCCATGGTTGTAGTTTGATGTAATTGAGTCTCTTGTCATTTGTGGGGGTTTAGTGGCATACTCGTTGATTTTATCCGAGTTGGCGCCCTCCCCATAATGATGTATGAGTCCATGTCTTCATTCTCATGGTAGATTTGTTTGGCTATCCACTTGAAGATATCAAATTCTCTTCACTTAATAAAATTAATCATAACCCACCCTATTCACTATTTGTACCACGAACTACGGGGTTTTGATCTTGCATTGCACTTTGTGGGTACGTAGGCATGAGGTGGTAAACCTCTTCAAACACAAAAAATATTAAAAAATAATTCTTTTTCTCATCCCTCCACTCTCATTTTTGCAAACCATTTCCAAACCAAAAGCATTAAACTTTTCAAAGGGCTCTCATGGAGTACCACAGACATTTTGGGTGCGTAAAATCTTCCCATTGTGTAACTTATCCCCTTACCCATTCTCTGTTGTGTTTCTTTAGATTTTTGCTTTTAGATTCATTAGGATTTATTCACTCTTTGTTCCTTTTCCTCTTGGAATAAAATAAAAGTGCGGTGGCGACTTTGTTTACTTTGAGTTATGTTAACTAATAGCTTACACTCATGTTTTTACCGCTACAGATATCATACTGACCGGTGAAAGGGTCAAAAAATGGATGAAGCAAGGAAAGATCCAGAACAACGATGCTTCTACTTTCGGAACCAAGAAGCCATTTTCAAACAGGAAAAAGAAGCAATGCGCGGATGCAAGGGTAGTGTACGCTCAGCGAAAGAGAAGAAATCAAGGTTCATGTCATCAGACAACAACCATGATTATCCCAGGTGTAACACATTCACAACGACAAAACCATCACCATCATAACCCTCAACAGATTCGTCAACAGCAAAGGAAGGAATTAGTTTTTGACCCTTTACCAATGTCTTATACTGACATACTTCAGCATTTTCTTCAGTTGAAATTGGTTGAGCTTCGCAAGCTGTCCCCACCTCCCGATCCACTACCGGATGGATGGGATGCCAACGCCCATTGTGACTTCCATTCAGGGGCACCAGGACACCATATTGATGGGTGTAAGGCTTTTCACCGCAAAGTACAGGATTTGATTGATTCGAAAGCCATCAACTTTGCTCCAAACAAATAGGGAAGAGGGCATTGTCTTGATTAGAAGTCTCGTTATCAAAGCTTGTAAGAAAAATAACTAAAGCAATAAAGACAAAGTATTATGATACTCTCAGTATTTCCATTTCTTCATTGCATCTTCATCCCTAGTGAGGGGAACTACGTCGCTCTGATTCTTCATTCGTCATGGGTCAATAGAGATACGTAGGTAGAAGATCGCCAGGTATTTCCGAGCAACCTTGTGAGTCAACTTTGTTTCTCAAATTCACTCTTTTCTTCAGATGTCTCATGTCAGTGTTTAAACTATAGAGGCTTAAGGTCAGAGAAACTGGGAAGGAAGTATGGTTCAGGACATGTGGCCATTCAATTTAAGATTGCAAGTCCATCAAAAAAGCTGTTGATTACTGAAAGTATCCAAGACTGATAAATCCAGACGGAGTCAAGTCTCCTCAATAATGGCAATGTTCAGCTTTTTTACTACATTTTCATTTGTATCTTCTTTTGTTTGTTCAAACATTTGTACGCATGCATGAAACTTATTTGTTTTTGAATGTTAATTATAATAGAACACACATGTTCTTCTTGAAGTAATTCATTTGTATTTACTCATAATTTTTTGTATGTACATTGCAATACCAACTGTCATGCTTAAACTCTTGAAGGGGGATGACAAAATGAAAATGCAAAAATCTCTGATTGTGTGTTTTTGAGAAAGACCATGTTGACGATGTACAAACATTGTTTCAAATCCTAAACACCGAAGATATAAAGGAGATAGACTCTCGCCAACCCTTTTGAGCCTTGAAGTATGAGTTTCTTTTCGCATGAAAAAACCCCCACATGTAACCCAAGGGCAGGGTAGGTGTCAGCTGGTTTGACCGAGCGTTCAAATTTCAAAAAGGAGTGGACATCTGAGGACCCATTACCTTTTGTTGTACCAAATAAAGAGGTCCAAAGACCAGAAACCACGATGGTTATCCTAATCAAGAGGTCCAAAGACCGGAAACCACAAGGGTTATCCTTCATGAACCAAAGAATGAGGAAGTCACAACCCTCACAAAGCAATCAAGACAACCAGTGTCACACGATTTGTTCAAAAAAAAGTGAAAAAAAAAACAAAATACCCGCTAAGTCGAACTTGAAAGCAAGCGACTTAGGAAAATATCAGGGCATCCTGCTGGACTTCACAATCAAAGATTCACAAGAATCAGTCCAGACAAAAGTTAGGGATAAGCAAAAGAATGCAAAAGCGAAAAATGAAAAGGATTACACAAGAAAGATCCTTAAAACGAGAACAAAGTCGTGTGATACAGACATAAAAGACAATAGGGGTGACTGACTCCCATCAACAACCTGATTGGTGCTTAAACCGTTAGTGTCATTGGTTCCTCGGCCATCACAAAACCCTTACGAAAGGTGAGCGCTTGTGTCGAGCTAGATGACCATAGGAATGGAGGAAATCACGAAGAGGGGTGGGTACCAATAAATTTTGAGCCTATATCCTTTGTTTCTATAACCGTGAATCAGGCCACGATACAAACCTCAAAAGTCCTAATTGAAACAGGGTTATTTTAAGAGCGTACTACTACGAGACCATGTACCTGGCTCCCTTGAGTTGTGCTGAAAGATCTTTGTTGGTGTTGCATGTACATGCTTTCATAAAAAATCAATAGCTTAACCAGTGATTCGCTCACAAAGGTTTGCGTCATCTTTTTCAGATTAACATGTGTGTTGCATTAAAATTTTCATTCTCAGAATAAACATTTTATGCTTGCATACATTTGTTTGGCATCATAAAAGCTCACATATGGAATCTCAGTCCAGAAGCTTAATCTTGCCAAGTTGAGAAGTCTGAAACTTCTGAAAGACAATCGGGTCGAGGTGCACTTTTCTAGGAAGTTCCATTGAGTAAGGACTTTCCCAACCAATCATAGTAAGATCCAACTAATCTGGGGTAATTACATCGAGCAATCTCCTCATAATTCATCCAAATTGGGGCAATCACTTCGAGATTCAAATCTCTCCAAGATCATTTAGTCAAGGTATTCACTCAAATACCATTTAATCAGGGGCAATTACTTCAAGGCTCATACTGGGGCAGGCTACCCCAAGAACACTAGAAGTTACTCTCCCCCGAAGACGGTTAATCAGAGACGCCTATCCAAAGTTCAAAATACTGGGGCAGAATATCTCTCTGTGATATGAGGTTTTTCATGAATCCTCGCGAGGAAATTTATTTCGTAGAACATGCAGTCTGGGGTAGTTATTTCGATATTTAAATCTCTCCAAGAGTTTGAAAATGCTGAGGAATCTTAGATGCCAGGTTTTCTGTAAAACCCTCTTGAGACATTTTCTTCCGATAGACCCTAGTCTGAGGCGAGTTGAAGATCGCATGGAACCATTGTTCACTCATGATCAATAGGAAGTCGATCAGCCCAGAGGCTGGAAGCAAATCCATTTCTAGCACGAGATGTCAGAAGCTTTTTTACCTTGGCAGGTTTCATTGAGCATGATTCCGCATCAGGTCTCAGTAGTTTGTTTTCCTCCAACAGAGCAATAAGGAAAAAGTTGGTACTTCCTTGGAAGAGGGTGTCATTATTAAGGGATACTCTATATTCTCTCATCTCCGGCATGAGACTCTTCTTACCTCTCATTCCCAGTGAGAGGTGATCAAAAAAACTCTTATTTTTAGCAGGAAGTATCCTCTCTGATGTTTTCCATCATTCCCAGTAGAGTTGGAGATTTAAAGCTTCCTCAGCATAACAATAGCCGGCTGATAATGTTCTCCCCAAGCAGAGAGTTTCCCTTCTTCAACAAAGAAGTATTCCCTACCAAAGGCTTCTTATATCCAGCAACACATGGAGTGGTCTCATTCCCTAGCAGAGGTGAAGATATGGAATAGTCAGAAGGTTTTCCTTCTTACGCAACATTGTTTGCAGTTTTCCCTAGTGAAGTTGCCAAATAAAGTCCAATCCTCGTTGGAATCTCTTCCCCGAGCAGAAGGTTGTGTATCTAAGAGATTCTCCAGCAGTTTCTTCCTCAGCAGAGCACCAACACATATGTTTCCCAGCCGAGTTAGAAGGATCTCACTTCCCCAACAGAGTTTTGCGGGTAGTGTACCTCTCAAATCAATTTCATCCCCAGCAGTGTCGGCGTTCTCCAATTTCTCAAAGTCCAATTTATTTTTGGAAATGGCGGCAGTTCAGAGCCGGTGTATCATCAACATTATCCCCCGCAAAGTTGCTTTCCCTCACGGGGATTCATCAAATCAATTCAGTGATTATTTCTCCCCCAGTAAAGCTACTTGGGATACCTATTATCTCCTTGTCATAAGATCCCTTTGCATTTTCATTTACTAATCATCATTACATTTGCATCCTAAAAAAAAGCGTAGCATTTCCATCATTATGGAGCATTACGCCATGGAAAAATTCAAACATATGCATACCAGCATAGGCCAGTTTTGGGTACCTCGGACAAAAGCCCGAAACATTTTTTCTTCAAACAATCTGAAGTATCCCCACAGAATACCAAGTTCATTTCCCAATGTGGTTATTTCTACAAAGTCTTGTTTGTTATCCCCAGCTGAGTCTCGTTTAAGTACAACAGTCTCATTTTCGCGTCTCTGTTCCAGTACAACGATCCCGTTTCTTTTGATTCCATTTCAGTACAATGGTCTCATCTCTCCGAGTCTCCATCTAAGTACGATGGTCTCGTTTCCTCATTTATGTTTAAGTACAACAGTATCTTGTTGTTGATTTCATCTAAGTACGATGATTTCATCCTTGTTGATTCCGTCTCAGTATGATGGTTTCATATTCCTGGTTATGGATCGCTCGATACTATTTCCTTGTCAGATCGCTTGATCTTGTTTGAGTTGTAAATCTCTTGATATTACTCCTCTCTCTTCGAGCCGTAAATCGCTTGACATTACGTTCTCGTATTCCTGGTTATGGATCGCTCGATACCATTTCCTTGTCAGATCGCTTGATCTTGTTTGAGTTGTAAATCGCTTGTTGTTACTCCTCTTTGTTTGAGTCGTAAATCGCTTGATATTACGTTCTCGCTTCCCTGGTTATGGATCGCTTGATACCATTTACATGTCAGATCGCTTAATCTTGTTTGAGTTGTGAATCGCTTGATGTTACTCCTCTTTGTTTGAGTCGTAAACCGCTTGATATTACGTTCTCGCTTTCTTGGTTATGGATCGCTCGATACCATTTCCTTGTCAGATCGCTTGATCTCGTTTGAGTTGTAAATAACTTGATATTACTCCTCTCTCTTCGAGTCGTAAATTGCTTGATATTACGTTCTCGCTTCCTCGTTTATGGATCGCTTGATACCATTTCCATGTCAGATCGCTTGATTTTATTTGAGTTGTAAATCGCTTGATGTTACTCCTCTTTGTTCTATTCGTAAATCTCTTGATATTACGTTCTCTCTTCCCTGGTTATGGATCGCTCGATACCATTTCCATGTCAGATCTCCTGATCTTGTTTTAGTTGTAAATCTCTTGATGTTACTCCTCTTTGTTCTCTCTTCAACAGTCATATTGTCTCAGATTACTTATTGGGCTTTTGCCCATAGTTGGACTAGATTGGACATTGCTCAGCTATAGGTCATCTTCCAATCCAGTCCAAAACAATATAAATAAAAAATATTATAGTAAATTTATATTATTTTGTCAAGTGCATAAACATATCAAATAAAATAGATTAAAAAAATTATACAATACATAGATTATCAAATGCAATGGAGTATAAAAAATTGTTTAATATTATTTTGTACTGTCTAATACTTTCTATTGCTTCATGCGAACTCAAATATAGCTGAGTTATTTAAATAATTAAAATGTGTACAATAATTTTTTTTAGTAAGACTCATTAAAAAAACTAAATTAGTATGAATGAGTACCATGAATATGGGTACTCTAAAATATAAAAAACAATGTTTTCAAGTTATCCTTCACCAATTAAATATATCAAATACGAAAAATTTTATCAATTTACATTCAAGGTTAATATTATTCAAGGAAGACAAAAATTAATAATAATTATGGTTACACATTTCATATTCATGCAACTTCCTATCAAATCAATTTGAGGTTTGAATACAATTTCTCTATTCTAAATTTAAATTTCTATAATTATGTAATTTGCAATATAGAATTCAATCCAATTAGAGTATTATAAAATATAGTTTTACTATTTGTGCAGATTATCCTGACAACAACATTCATTGTATTACATTATCTTTCTCTTATTCTATTTTATAACTCCTTAAAAAATAAAAAAATCTGTATCCATTTTAATTTGAAGGTTTACAAAATGGGAAACACAATATCAATTTTTTTTTCCAACCAACTTCAATAACAAATTTGATATCTCTTCTTGTTTCAATTTCAATTTTTTCTTCTCTTTATTATTTTTATTATTTAATTTATTGGTTAGTTTTGAATTTTTTTTATATGTGTCTGCTTTTTGAAAATAATCCTTCAACTTATTATTATAATATTTTTTATTTTATTTTTTATTTTTTAATACTTTAATTTTGTTATCTCTTAGAAGAAATAAAACATTAATTATCTTGTTGAATCAAAACTAATTTATTTTATTTTTAATTTGCACTTGCTCTGTAAATTTATCCAGTAGGAAAAGAATAAAAATGTTTTAAACAAATCAAAAATAATTTTTTTTTTTTTTTGGAATAATAATAATCTTTATTGCCAAAAAACAAAGAAAAACACGCCGATCCGCAGATCCAGGCCCCAACCGACAAGAATACAATCAACGACCACTAAAGGTTATTACAATACGCTGTCAATTTTCTATTCATTCTAAATCTATCCATAAGTATGTCATGAATATGTTGACTTTGAAGCTCTTCCTTCCTCCCCTGTTGGAAACAAATCCTATTTCTCACCCACCAAATGTGGTATATCGTTTCAGCCAGCGCAGCTTTGAAAATACGCATTTTGTTGCCCTTCCCTTTGGCTTGTTGCCAAGCAGTATGCTCATTCCAATCAATATGGATATAACCAAGCCCAAGCCTATTGAGAACCTCCTTCCAAATCTTCTTTGTGATTGCACACTCAAAGAATAAATGGCATCTATTCTCCTGCACATCGCAAAACAGACAATTCCCATCAGTATAAGTCCCGTGTTTCATCAATCTGTCTTTGGTTTGCAATCTGTCCTGACAGACCATCCAAAGAGTAAACACAGCCCTTGGTCTAGCCATGTTCATGTACATTAACCTCCTCCAATCAACTCTTGGCTTGTCCCCTCGCAGATATCGATACATTCTTCGAGTGCTATACATATTATTAGCCTGGAATTCAACCCAAATATCATTAGACATCAATTCAGCTTTATGTTTACACATGGACTTCATTAACCATGAACTGTTGTTGTTGGGCTGGTATTCCCCAATCACTCCATTCTTCAAGTAGTAAATATGCATCCATTTAACCCACATTTTATCCTTCTTCTCGCTCAGATTCCAGAGAAGCTTGCCAATGGTGGCTTTATTCCACTCCCCTAAGGCTATGATGTTTCTTCCACCATTTGCAATCGGATCACAAACATAATTTACTACTAGAAATATTTTGTTTTCTTACAGAATTACCTGCGAATTTTGACAAATTTTTTGCAGGAAACGAGTTACCTGCAACCTTTCCAGCGACTTTCTGTTCCCGGTTAAAATCTTTGTGGATAATTAAATTAGCAGGTAAAGTCACAGGAAAAAGTCATAGATAAAGTCGCAGGAAATAATCACAGGAAAAATAGCTAAATCCGCAAGTAATTGATATTTTTGCAGAAAAAGCCGTAACAAATTTAAAATGCGCAGGTAATTTCTTTCTCATTTTTTAAAATTTTATTATTAATTGTTTAATTCATTTTTAAAACATTATAATTAATGTTAAATATCAAAGTAACAATAGTATAAAAATATAAATTTAATTTGAATAAGACAATTCAAAACTAATCACATTCAAATTTTTAAAACAACCAAATTACTAAATATTACTAAAGTCAATAAACAAGTACTTCTAGAGTTACATTATTAAAAATCTCTTCACAATAATAACTTAAACATTACTACAAATCTCTAACTCAATTCAAATAATACTTGCTCTTTCCGTTAATCGTCTTCATTTTCACCTCCATCTTCATTTATGATCATTGGTTGTTCATGTGATTCATTCATCTTTATTCGTTATCATGGATTGTCCATGTGATTCTTGTTTTTGTGTTTGAGCTTTATACATTTTAGAAACCTGAGAACAAGAGTGAAGCATGATCAAATAATTCAATTTTCAATCTCTTGTCATATCATTAGTCAGATGATAAAGATAATGTTTTTACCTGTTTAGTCGACGAGACTTGATCATGGGCTTTGTTAGCAATACGAACTCTAACTATACTTGGAAATCGAAGAGATATGTCCTTTATAAAAACACAGTAGAAACTAGAAACAAAGACACCTAATTTTATGCGAAACGAACACCGAAACTTACATCAATCGCATCATGCATATCAGTGTAGCTTCAGTTATGTTTTCTCCAATCTTCCAATATCATCTGCATCATTAGAAGTTAGCCTGGTATTAGTATAAATTGATGAAATAAGTACTCAAGTGAAACTTATATATAAAGAAAACCTGAACCCATTCATCGGGGTAATAATTCAGAATAAGTTTCATAATCGTTCACTAATCAAGTCGAATATAACTAACTTCCCAGCACATTCCATTTCTAACCAAATTCAAATTTAACTCACTTAATAAACTTCACCAACTAACTCTAACAGTCCCTACTTCACATAATACCTAACAGCCCCAAAATTCTAACACAAACATTATATTCATTCTAAGTAACAGTCTGATGCATAAACTAAACTAACTAATCAATAATTCTTACTACCTAATTCATGATTTCTCAACTCCTAATTGATTCAAAATTGAACTCATTATAACCTCACTATAACTCACTTCACCATCCATATTCATGACTAATTACATAACACATAACACTCAATTCAACTCTCAACTGCAATGATTCAACACAACCTCATTAACTATTTGAATCCACCATAGTCTATCAACACTATTCTCAGTGATAACAGTGTTCTTCAAGTTCTGTTGGTTATAACTTTGTGTATTAAAGAAATTATAAATTTAAATTAAGGCAGTATAGTTCTTATAATTACAAATTCATCTTAATTTGCATTAATTAAGCACAACTTTATATGAGTTGCTTGATTAACTAAACGGATAAAATGCATATGCAATTAATGAATGAAACAAACATTTGCAGTGTTTTCTAATATTTTTGTTTTATTTTTCTTTAACTTTTCATTTCTATAAGTTTAATTCAAAATTAATCAAATACAATGATATTTTATACAATAGTGGTGTTAAAAGAATTTAGCATGGATATTTTATATAATTTTTATTTTTATCAAAGATGGGTTTTTATACATTATAAATATAATTTAAAAACAAATTAAAACTTGAATAATATATATATACTAAATAGATATTATAAATATAATTTAAAAACAAATTAAAACTTGATACTATAGAATAAAATCATTGTAAATTCGTTATAAAAAAAAATAGTGGCATTTATATTTTAATTTTAAAGCTTGAAGTGGACTAGAAGATACCTATATGAACGCCATGTGATTGCAAGCTATGAAAAGTGTCTATAAAGGGGAGAAAGAGTGAACTTTTAATAAAAATTGGAAATAATAACCTACATTTAATGTATATGGCATAAATTTATAATTATAAAATAGTGTAGCATTTATTATTAATAATATATAAAGTGGACACATGGACCTCTTAATATTTGACATTTGACATTTAAGTTGGATAAAGTTATCCAATAATTTTAAATGGGTAGATAAGAATTTACTAATAAAAGTTTCAATTGAAGTTTTAAATTGGACTACAATTGTAGATATTATTAAGTGTAGTTAAATGAACAATAGACATAGCAACACCTCGGCGAGAGATTCAAGCTTGGATTCCGACGGCCACTCTTCAATTCTGGGAGTTTTTGGTGTACCGACCAAACTACTCTTAACCAAATTGACAAGGGAGAGGATCCTTGCCCTCAAGAACATACCTCTTCTCCAAATTGAACCAAATTGAAATCGGTATCCCGCTTTTTCCCAAGTTGAACTTGCCTTAAACCTCTACCAGAACATCGACGTCACCTTTTTCCCAAATATCACTGCAAACCTACCAACTGATCCAAAACCTAAAGCCAAAGTTGCCTTAAACCTCTACCAGCGACGGTGACGAGAGTTGAAGTGGAAGAAGATGATGATTGATTTCCTCAGTCGACGACATTAGGGTTTTGAAGGAAAGTTTATTTATTAGTTTGGCTTTGTATTCTCTATTTGGTTTTATAAAAAAGAATAAAAGGAAAAGGGTTAATAGGCATTCACCCCTTGCAATATGAGTGTGTTTCGATTTATCCATCATGTCTTTTGGCAACGATTTTTTCAAAAAATATTGTTGCCAAAACCTACATTTGACAACAGTATGGATAAACCGAAACACGCTCATATCAGAGGATGAATGCCTTTTGGCAACGGTTTTTTCAAAAAATATTGTTATCAAAACCTACATTTGGCAACAGTATGGATAAACCGAAACACGCTCATATCAGGATGAAACATTTGACAACAATATGGATAAACCGAAACACGCTCATATCAGGGGATGAATGTCTATTAACCCAAAGGAAAATAACTTGTTTTAAAACTTTAGAGTGAAAAAGTGAAAATGTAAAGGGGAAATGAAACTTGTTTTAAAACTTTAGAGTGAAAAAGTGAAAATGTAAAGGGGAAATGAATGTGAAATGAGAAGTTATTTTTTAAAAAAATTGTTTTAAGAAATTATTTATACTTCAAATTTGTATGAATATTATTATTAATACCATCTTTAATAAAATATTTAAAATAAATATTGAGTTATAAAATTATAGAATAGTACAGTATTCACTTAATTAGGAAATCACATATAAATGAAATACATGTAATGTATGCATGTTAGAGGAAATATTTGTTCATGTCTTTTTAGTAAAATTATTGGTTTTATATATATTAAATTTTAAATTTGTATACCGTTTACTATTATGTTCTGTACATTTTAAATTTTATTGATTTTTCAAAATTTGTATATATTTTATTAATTCTATTGATAACAAAAAAATTAGTATTAAAAATATATAAGGTTATATTTTAATTTCACAAAAACATAAAATTGATATGCACACAAATTAATATTTCATCCGTCTCAAATTGTAAGTAATAATAAAAACTTTTTTTTTTAATAATTAAAATTAATTAATTTTTATTATATATTAACTTTGGCTAGAATTTCTTTTTGTAAAGTCGTTCATTTATAAAGTATCAACAATATGTTTATAAATCAACCTTCTCAAAGTATTCACCAATTCCTCATTGGTTCCTTGGCTCAAATGTATAATTAAATTTTTCTAATTTTTCTAATTTTCCACAATTATAAAAAAAAAATTACATAAATAATTTTTCTTTACAAAATAATGAAAAAATCCAATTAATATAGTAAAAATATTAGAAAAATAAGATTTAATATAAATTTAAATTATCTCAAAAACATATTATTGGAATGTCAAATATATTTTATAATATTAAAACTATTATTAAATTTTAAATAAAAAATTAGAATTAATAGTTTGTAGTAGAAATCGCAACAAAAGTCGCAGCAATTCCTGCGACTTTTTCGGAGGATTTTGAGTATTCACTCAATATCTAATTCCGGTAAAAAAAAAATGAATAGGTACAATTTATAAAATCCAAAATCGCATGTTGAAGCATACAATTTAAACACAACGATTATTTATCACTAATTAAATAAATTTAGACTTTTTTTCTCACTATTTTCAAAATAAAATATAAATAATTTTAATAAATAAATTATAATTTGTGTTAAAAAGTAAATAGAAAATAAATATTTAACATTAATAAATGGTCAAAATTCATATTTTTAATATCATCAAAATAAAAATAAAGAAATTAATTTGCAGCAACTATAATAACCTTTAGAACATACAATTCATACTTTCTTTCCTATTTTTTTTCACACTTTTTTCATATTTTTCTTGTTTCACGTCTTTTCATCTTATTTTGTATAAAGTGGTTAGAACATACGATTCATACGTATGACACAGATTTTTTATCATTAATCAATTTATTTATTTGTTTATACTAATTTTTAAATAAAAATGATAACATTTATAATATATGAATTACAATTTTTTTTAATAAAAACATATATGAGACCTTTGCGTATTTTATAAACTTAAAAATCGATATATTTTAGAATTTTTTTTTCATTAATAATATAAATATATAAAATAATTTTTTCGTCGATAATTATAAAAATATTAAACAAACATTTGTAATCACAGCATACATGTCATTAAAAGCATTAGACAATTCACTATAAATATACTCATTTTCAGAACCATAAGTATATACTTTTGAAGTTACACTTTTCTTTCGTGTCATCAAGCAAACGTTGGCACACTCATCATCTGAACTCTAGTAGGAATTGGAGCAGCAACTTTCCACCTCTTCTTCCCCACGCAATGTAGGCTCTATGACCTTCGGAAGATTTTCCCTTCATCTTGTAGGAAGCCTTATCTTTGCTTTTATAATGTTTGGTGAGATTTTGACATGTTGTCCTATAGTGTACGAATTTACCACATTCATAACACTTAATCTCATCGTCTTCTTTCTTGTGATTCTTCTTAAGTGGATGAGTATTTCTGAAATTAACTAGACCTTTATCGATATGTTTGAGCTTTTTTCTCTTAAGATATATATTGTAGAGTCTGATGAATAAACTCATTTCTTCCTTTTTGGAAACTTCTTCGTCAGAGTTGTCACTTTCTTCCTTTGTCTTCTTCACTTTTGAAGATGAAGTTTTTAAAGAAAGATAGTTTTTTTTTTCTTTTTTCCCATTCTCTTTCTTTTTTTACTTTACTTCGCTATCGGCGAGTCGTTTCAGCTCATTCTCATGCTCAACTAACTTCCTAAACAGTTTTGTAATATCCAAAGTACTAAGATCATTTGCTTCTTTATTGTGATGACATTTTGTTGCCACTTCATGCACATGGATCTCAATATCTTGTTAGTACGATATTTGTTGGAAAATGTTATACCTAAATCTCGATGTTTGTTGATTAAATGGTGGAATCTAGTTTGCATGGAATTCACAAATTCTTCAGGTTCCATGCGAAATAGTTCAGACTCCTCTATAAACATATTGATTTTAGAATCTTTGACGTCCTTTGTTCCTTCATAGAGAGTTTGGAGAGCATATCATATACCTTTAGCACTCGTATGATGTGAAATCGAATAGAACACTTTAAAACATAGTGATGTAATAATTATGTCCCTCTCTTTCAAATCATATGAAGCCTTTTTGGTTTCATCATCATTTCAATCTTTTGGATGTTTAACAACTTAACAACGTCACTATCGCCATTGGGAATGTATGTGTAGTGGTAAATTATGAGTGTAAGCTATTGATTAACTTAACTCAAAGTAAACAAAATCGTCATCGCGCTTTTATTTTATTCCAAGAGGAAAAGGAAAAAAAAAACGAATAAGTCCTAAAGAATCTAAAAGCAAAAAAGCTAAAGAAACAAGCAGAGAAAGGGTAAGGGGATAAGTTACAAAATGGGAAGGTTTTAAGCACCCAAAATGTTTGTGGTACTCCACGGGAGCCCTTTGAAAAATTTATTTTTTTTGGTTTGAAAATGTTTTGGTAAATGAGAGTGATGGGATGAGAAAAGAATTAATTTTTAATGTTTTTGTGTTTGGAGAGATTTACCACCTTATGCCTACGTACCCATAATGTGCAATGTAAGCTCAAAACCCCATAGTTTGTGGTACAAATAGTGGAAAACATGTTTGTTTTGATTGATTTTATTAAGTGAAGAGAATTTGTCATTTTCAAGTGGATAGTCTCACAAATCTACCATGAGAATGAGGGCATTAACTCATACATCATTATGGGGAGGGCGCCAACTCGAATAAAATCGACGAGTATGCAACTAAACCCCCACGAATGACAAGAGACTCAATTACATCAAACTATGACCATGGAGATTGGGATACTCGCACCCGACTAGAGAATAATGACTCATAGTCTAAACTTGTAAAGAAAACAAAAAAAAAAGTTGCACAGAGGCACAAAACAAATTGAATGAGTTTGGTTCTTTTTATTTTTGAATTGAAGTCAAAATGATTAAGTTCATTGACATTTATTAAAAGAAAAGAAGTAGTAAAATCCATTTGACAAAAAGTCAAGGTTTTATTTATTAAAGAGGTGAAGGTTTTTAAAACAAGAATCTTTTGAAAAAGAATGGAAGTTTTGAAAATTGAAGGGGAGGAGATGAAGAGGTTATCCTAACAAGAAAATAAAAGAGATAAAGGAGGAAATATCTAATCGAACTTGATGATACTTCCAAGCATAAGAAAATGAATTCCATCCTTATAAGCATAAGCTCACAAGTGGCCAAATAAAGGCTAAGGTACTAACTCCATGATGAGACATAATCAAAAAACCGGCTCGTGATGCCAATTGTTTGGTGTGAATAGAGTGGAAGTAGAAAAAAGTCTAAAGGGGAGGGTAAATAGACCCAAATTAAAAATGCAACCACCTCTTTTCAAAATCATAGTGTTTTAAAAAATGAGTTGCGAGTGGAAGTTTTAAAGTAAAAATGAAAATTATACATTTAAGTATGATCAAGCTAACATAGTTCGTTTCACAAATATCCAAGATTATAATAATGAAATGTTTGGTATGAATTGACTCAATTTTGTGTAGTCACAAGGAGTGTGCACAATTGATTCAACATAAAATCCTAAATTCAATTCGTTTTCAACCCCCTTGATATCAACACAGAATTAATCGCTGCTCTAAGCCTTCGTATGTAGCTATCGACCCCTTTGATCCTACCAATTCCTTGAGCGGTCAAATTGTCCGAAGATCCGAGAAGAACTATGCCTTATTTTTAGCCTTACACACAGATGCTACTAAGGCAATGCTGGAGGGAAGAACCTACTTCTTTTCAATGGAATTTATCACAACCATTGACAATCCATCAATATTTCTAACAACCTGAAAACTCAACAAGATCTCTAAGAACGGTTAGTTTCAAGTACGTACCTCCTTCAATCAATCTCCAGTGAAAATGTGATTCAAATCAAATTCCTTGTGATTCAAATCAAGCATAAAATTTGATTCGGTTCAAATGAAACATAATTAACAGGGGTTTTAAGCAAATGGATTTAATTCAGTTAGTAGAGTGAATCAGAATACCTGACCCTTTAATGAAAAAGGGTATTTATAGAGAGCCCCCAGCGCTGGGCCAAGGTCCTTCCTTGGGTTGGATCAGCTAGGCCCAAGGAAGAACTGCCAAGGAACGCGTGAGAAGCGTGAAGACCTAGCTGAGTGGTCTGGTCCTTGGTTCAACTTCCCCTATCTTTCAGGAGATAATGGGGGACAGTTGGGTGACGTGGCAAGTGAACTGACAGACATGTTCCTTGCCTGTTCTGAGTGCATGCCCGACGTATAGGATGTTTGCCCGACTGTTAAGCGCCCCTATCCGTCTGCCAGACGTGCCTGCCCGATCATATGGGCCTCTGCTCGACATATTGGGTCGTAACCCAATACATCCTAGAGGCCCAGTCCGGAACAGAAGCCCTCCAAGTCAAGTCTCCGAGTCGGAGCGATGAATTATGTCATAGTCGGGCGTAGGCGCGTTGAAGAAGGCGTCGGGCGTGTAACTGTGTCGAGCACGGTGTTAGTCAAACGTTGCGTGTGTCATTGAGTTTGTCGAGCATGTGGCGTTCACAGAGTCGAGGATGCTTCCTATAGTCGGGCAGGTTTACAATCGCCCGACGTCGTTCAGGATTCTTGTGGACTGACGTGTCTCAGCATTAATAGTGCGTCGCTTCGTTTCCTGTGCAAACGACGACATAGGTACTAGGTAATGATTATTTGGCGCGTCTGTCCACGCGCTTATGGCTATATAAAGGGGATGATCTACTTCATTTGGACTTTTTCGCTCTGACGTTTGACCGGAAGCTCTGAAAAGAATTCTCTCTCCGCCCGTCTCCGCCGTCTGTACCGCCGTTTCTGCCCGCGCACCACTATCTTCTCCTCGCCTCCAATATGTCAGGTAACACTTCAAATTCTCTGTTTTGCATGCTTTTTCACTTGGTAGCTAGAAAATTGCATGATATGTTTGCGTAGAGTAGATAAATCTGGGTCTGGGGATAGTTTTTTAGGTTTTGGGTATGAATATCCCGGGCAGGATTAGAATGTCCCGGGCAAAAACTTCATATGCGCTTGAATAAGCTGGGCATATTTAGCATGCCACAGGCGTAAAATTCATATGCGTATGAATATCCCGGGCAAGTTTAGCATGCTTCGGGAGAAGAATTCATACGCGTATGAATATCTTGGGCAAGGCTAGCATGCCCCGGGCGCAGAGTTCACGTCAGTATGAATTTGTAGGTCGGAACTTTACGTGCCCGCATGCGTGCGGGGGTTGCCCCTTCGCCGGTCTAGGCTAGTCTAGTCGGATTTTGGGGCGTTGCGTTTTAGCTTTTCGCCCTTTCACTTGACTTGCGGTGGAAGGGTGGATTTGATGCGATGTCGAATTCACTTTTTCTGTCTTTGTTTCAGGTACGACCTGTTGGTGTAAGCCCTAGAGGCCAATACTTTTTGGTACTTGTATCGGATTATTCGTTTAATAATAAAAGGCATTTCTTTATTATGTTTGTCTTTCAGAATAATAAAGTCCCTAGAATAGTTAGTCTGTTTAATGAAATGTTAAGTGTGACTTAATCATGAGATCCCATTAAACATAAAGACATTATTCTTAAAATATCCGTAGTCAAGCTTTATTGCAAAGTGGGATAACATTAAAGCATTAAGACTATTATGAAGATAGACTGATGATCACATCTCATGGATCATGGATAAAGAGTTATCAAGTCTTGACATAGGTATAAATATTAGGAGTAATATTTATACCGGATTGACCCGCTATGAGAATACTACATAGTATGTTATGCAAAGTGTCATAAGTTATTCTCATGGTGATAATGGTGTATTACCACCCTTCGACCTGAAACCACTATGGACCCTAGATGTAGAGTCGGGTGCTTTATTGCTGATCAAACATTATCCGTAACTGGATGATCATAAAGACAGTTGATAGGCACTCCACGAAGCATGCTGAGGGACATGAGTGTCCTAGATGGAATTTGCCAATCCTGCATAACAGGAGAAATGTCTAAGGGCCCAATATTGAACTGGACAAGGATGACACAGTGTATGCCTTGTGTTCAATATAGACATAGGGGCAAAAGGGTAATTGTACAAACATATATTATCACGAAAAAGGTTTTGTCAGATCACATGACATTTTCGTGACTTGGGTAGCAGTGATGTGTTGCTAGATACCGCTCACTGTTTATTATGTTAAATATATAATTTAATATAATTACCAACGTTACGAAATCCTACAGGGTCACACACATAAGGACAGTTTGATGAGAGATAGAGAAATCAAAGGAACACCGTAAGGTACGGTGCACTTAAGTGAAAATAGAAATTCGGATAATATAATAATAATTATTGTTATTTTATAATGGTTATAAAATAATAATAAAATAAATATATTTATTATAATAATAGTTATTATAATAATATATAATATTATTATGGATCATGTGAATTGGGCTTTTAGCCCGCAGCCCACAAGAGAGTCTATAAAAGGAACCCTTGTGATGAAGCTTTCACTTGATGCAATTTCGTTTTTGATTCTCACTCAAATAATTCCGTTCGTAAGCAGCTAGCACTGTGACCGGAAGCTGTTCGTGTGGACTGAGTAGAGGCGTTGCACTTCATCAACGCTTGTGATCGTTGCATCAAAGATCTGAATCGCCACAAAGAGGTAACGATTCTATCACTGACCATGCTCATTCGTAAGGATCACTAAAGGAAAATTTTTGTTTTCCGCTGCGTTTAGATCGCAATTTTCCTTCACGACCGATCATCGGCAGGTCAGGGAAGGAAATGCCGAACTACGACCAATTGATGAGGGGGAGGTCGTGCATCGAAACACCGAGGAGGGGAATGCCGAGGAGGACAATGAGCATGTTTCCTCGTCCGGGTGTAATGACTTATCGTGGGTTGCAGACGAACCGTTGGAAGAAGAATTGTATTTTGCCGACGAGAAGACCCAAGCATACGCCATGGTGGAAGACCTCAGTCCCGAGGAGCCTGGGAATTGGCAATGTCTTGCTCCTCAGGAGGCGGACCAGATATGTCACCGCTTCCCGGGGAAGCAGTTTGCCATGTACGAATTCGCCTTCCGAGAAGCGAGGGTCAGGTTGCCCTTCAACTCTTTTTAGATGGGGGTTTTCAGGTGGCTCCGACTGGCACCGTCACAACTGCATCCAAACGCCATCGCTTTTATGCGGGTGTTCGAGTTAGTCTGTCGTTTTCTAGGCGTTGGGTGCATCCTGCCCCTCTTTTTCCACATCTTCCACCTGTAAAGGTCTGGTGCCCGAGGACGTCATAGATGGGTGTCTCTGAAGCAGCCGATGAGGCTATTCAAGACCTACGTGGATTATGCCCGACATTTTAAAGGGCGGTGGTATACGGTGAAGCCGATCACCCGTTCTGCCTTAAACTCCTTTTACTATTACAAACGGAATGCTGCTGGGGAGGAAAAACTTATGTCGAGGATCCCCTTGAGGTGGCAACCCGACCACTTCAATCTCTCGACCAGTCACTACCGGGTAAAATTCTCGAGCCTGGGGGTCGAGGATAGGCTGGCTTACAAGAGGTTGGTAGAGTATGTACAGAGTTTCAACCTGGCGGTTTGGGTTGACCGGAAAGGTGCTTCCTATGTCGATAAGGCTGGGATTTCGATTTGTGAAACTCGTCTTATAAACACGGGGGCTCTGCTCGAGTGTGATACGGACGAGGAGGTCCTGGAGTTTTTGCGTAGGTTTTCTTTTACTTGCTTTCTTTTCTCGGTCGTGTCTCTCCAACTAACCTGTGTTTTTGTTGGTTTTGTTTTGCAGGAACTTTTCCCGCCCATCGTGAACGTGTTCTGAAGCTGGCGAACCAGGCTGGGGCCCCGGACAGGGTCTCTAAAAAGAAGAAGAAAGTGACACCCCGAGTTCAGGAGGTGGCCGCTGACCTCGGGGCAGGTACCTCTAGTACTGCTAGCCCGGTGTTCAACACTCCTCAGCCTGCTCAACAAACCTCCCCGATCCAGATACGGGATAGCCCCCCTCCTTCCACCTCTCCTTTGCTCAAACGGAAACGTCTGGACGGGACTATTGCTCGGTCTGCTGCAGTGGGGGGCAATGATTCTGACGCTCCTGGGAGTTATCTGTTGCCTCCTTGCTATTTGGAGCAGGAGTTTACTAAGGCCGAAGGTTCTGTCGTGGTGGTGGCGCCCGAGGCAAAGGCCATTTTGAGCCAGGACGCGGATGCCCGGCGAAGAGACCTGGCCGCCGTTATTCGGTGATGGAGACTGTAATGGTCCTGTCCGAGACTGTTGTTTCCACGACTTCTTTGGAGGATGCTCTTCTGACTGCCCGAATTCAGAAGGATAGATTGTCTAAGGATCTATCTGACTACAAGGAGGAGCATCAGTTGCAGGAGGGGCTGAATAAGGAGCTGGAGGAATTGAAGCTTGAATGGGACACGCTAAAGGCGGAGAAGGAAAGCCTGGAGGATCAAGCTGCGGGGCACAAGAAGGTGGTCGAAGAAAATGTGCAGCTAAGTGCTCGGATGGCTCTGCTCGAGGGTAGGGTGGATGAGACTGAGGAGGAGCTTGCCCTCCGTACCCGGGGCGAGTTGGTCGGACATATCCGCGATCTCAACAAAGACCTGGTCGTAATGTTCAAGGAGGGATTCGAAAACGCCACCGAGCAGTTGAAGTGTTGAATCCCGGGTTGGTGACGGAGGGGTCGGCCCACAACTACTGTATGGCTGACGGGGAGATCGTGTGCCCCTTCGAAGCTTAGGACGAGCTGGAAGAGGAGGAGTAACTTCGGGCGGAGTCTTTTAGAATTTTTTGTTGTTATTTTGTAGGGCCTGCTGTCATACCCTAAATTTGTCCCATCCGCATATTTACTTTATTTATTCAGAAAATCCAAAAAATGTATGTTTAATATCTTTCAGCAAAGAATCAGGATTTCATTTGAGACAATCTATGCATCCATGTGTGGAAGTTCGGTCATCAACTTTAATCAGTGACGGTTTAAGTGCTCATATGGCCGTGAATCAGTTAAATTGAGAAAAAGTCAATTGTGCAAAGAAAAAGTCAACTCTTGATTTTTCGGTCAAAATGGTGTCACACGAGTCAAACATAATTAATGGATGAGATTTGATCAACAAAAATCAAGAGAATATACAAAAATCAAGGATTATGAAAAGTTACTATTTTTGGAATTTTAGAATTTTAGAACTTTCCTTTTTTGGTAAGTTTCTTAAGTTTTTTTCCTCACTTTAAGGGCAAATTTCTCCATGATCCAAGACTTTTCTCACTTTTTCCTTAGAGATAAAAGTTGTAGACTTTTCTCTAAGCTTTCTTTTGGTATCAAGAACACATCATTTCATTGCTCCTACCTCAAGTTATGCTCACCCAAAGAAACCTTCATGCACCTTTTTTTCATGTCAAAATAATGCAAATTTCATAAATTTTAAACTTGGTCAACAAGTAACATTTGTGCCAGCTCATAGTGAACGAATTTCACACCTTCTCTAACCCTAAACATGTGCACATGGCATGGTTTCCAAACCTCCATCCAAACCACCACCACTTATGTGTTAATTTTCATATTTCTCTCTCTCAAACTTAATTATCAAGCCATAATCCTCTTGTTTCGTTTCCATCCCTCATTCATACCCTAAGAATCATTTCTCTATAAATATAGACTCATTCCACCTTATATTGCAAGCTTGGAGAGCAAAAGAAATTCTGTCAAAATATTGCCAAACACCTCTGGTTTTTGATCTAGTGTGAACTGTATAAGAAACCATAGCAAGAGTTCTTTGTCCAGAATTCAAGTAGAGAGAACAAGGAAGAAATAGAAAAAAGAACCAGATCAAGCTAAGCTCTGTGAAGGGAGAGCGAAACACATCTTCAGAGCAATTTATCACTGCGGTATCGGTAACTTTTCGTGAGCTTTTCTATTTTTTCTTGATGCTATGATGTTCACCATGCTTCCTTGATTCTAAATCTATATTTATTGTTCATTATCCATACTTGTGAGTGATGCATTTGTATGATTTAGTTTTGATGTGTTTCAAGTTTGTGTGAATTTTTTACAATCGGTTCGAGATCTTTGAAAACCGACTGCATTTTTAAAATCTACGCGAAATTTCGATTCGGATAGTAGTCTTACTTTAAATATTTATGATGTTGCTTGGAGTTCCATTTTTTGCATTTTAATGGTGTTGGTGTAAATAACTTACAGTATGCATGTATGGTCAATTTTATTTCATTCTTTGTCAATAGTTTTTTTTTACATATTTTATTACTATTCATGTGCTAGATGTGGTGTTACTGACATTACTAAATATGTTGCCATTTTATAACTCTTATTTTTCTTTTATAAGAATACTTTTGTTTTTATATGGAAAAAATCATGTATGTTGTTTTCTTAGAAAAAAATAGAAAATAGAAATACTTTTGTTTTTATATGGAAAAATCATGTATGTTGTTTTCATAGAAAAAAATAGAAAAAAAGAGCCATGTTGATTTTCATGTGTTAGCAGCGAGCGTGTGGGGTTTGTGATAAGTGGATTGGAGTTTTGGGTAGGTGTGGTGCGCAGAATGAGGTCTATTGTGGTCCTACGGAGTCTACACTGTGTGATGTGCATACTTTTGCAACTCTATAATTTGACGAACCAGATGGTGTGTGCGTGAGGCCATTGATCAAATCCAGCGGATCTGATCATGCCAGAGTTTTTTATCTTATTTATTTCTTATTATTTTGTTTTCTTATTTATTTTATTACTTTAATTGGGATTAGCATTTCTCTCTAAATAACAAGATCTTTGACTGTGAGGTGCCCCTGATAAAATCACTGATCAAGTTTCTCAACTATTTAAAATTCTTTGATGATGAGTGCTTACTTGCAAATAAAATATTCATTCAAAAATGTTAATTTTAATGCAATACTCAAGCAAATATCTGAAATCAAAATCATTATTGGAATGATATTGGTATATAACAAATGAATCACTGGTAAGAATGCAATGTTTATTCATACATTCAATGTGAAAGATAATGTAAAGTGAAAAAATAATGCAAGAGGTATGATACCAAAGAAAATGATTGGAAAATCTCCTGGGAGTCAGTTTACGCAACCTTGTTGTGATATGCTTTCAAACAAACCTAGCTTCAATTAGGTCTTTAAAGGAGTTGTAACGTGGTCTGGTTCACAGTTTAAGAAACAAAGGATATAAGGCTCAAAAATCAATTTTCTACCCAACCCAAACTCCATGATGATCTCCAGTCCTACGCTCAATTAATTCAACATATGCATTCACGTTATTTGAATTTGCACTGATGAGGATGGCTCAGAAGCCAAAGGATTATTAGACAACAGTCATTACTTCAACATAACATTTTGTTGTCTTTTTGTTGAGGATTTTGGGTCAACTCATTTTTTGTCTTTGTTGAGGAATTTTAGTGACCTCTTTTGATTTGAATTGTGTATTATCCCTAACTTTTGTCTGGACTGTATCTTTGATTTTTTCAGTCCATCGAGATGCTTTTATTTTCGCTTAATTCGCCTTTTGGGTTTTGACTAAGCGGCTTTTTCAATCATTTTTTTTATTTGGACAATGACTGTCATTAACTTCTTCGATAATTGTGCGAAGGAAAATTTGGGTTTGAAACCCTTATTGAAAGGTGTAAGGAATGATCCTCTTGAAATTGAATGCATACTCGAATTAATTGAGAACTACCTTTCCATGGGTTAAGATTGTGGTTTTTTCGTGTAGAAAGAAACTCCGACTTCAAGGCTCAAAGGGGTTGACAATGGATTAACTTCCTTATTTCTCCAGTGTTTGGGAGTTGAAACAATGCTTGTATATCATCAGCAAGGTTTGAAAGCATACCATTCAACAAATTGGGTATCTCGTTTTTGTCATCCTCCCTCCAATCATTTCTTATACAACAGATGAATAAGAGAAACAATGGTATATATATTTTTGAATTTTTGAAAAGGAAAAGCATGAATATGCACAAATATGAAAGTGAATGGATTGATTCAAAATATGCAATGCTCATTTCATTAACATTAACATTAGAGAACAAACAAAGTCTTTAAGCAAGTACACATAATACAAATAAGGAAATTAAAAACTGAAAAGAAACAAGGCCTAGTGTCTAGTCAATAGCAAGGATGAGCTTTCACATCTGATCCACTGGCTTTAGGTAGTAACTTGTGATTCTTCGACCAAATCTTCAGCCACTTTGTTTTGGCATGGGATCTATGTCAACCTTGGGAGCTCCTCTCTGTGTGAAGGTGAGCACGTCTCCTCTGACCAAGTCTTGAACTCGAGCTTGGAAAGCATAACAGTTCTCAATATCATGACCTGCAGCTCCTTCATGGAATGGGCAATGAAGATCGGTCCTAAATCCAGGTGGAAGAGGATTTGAAGGGTTGAGAGGTCTAGTAGTGACAAGACCTTTTTTGCACAAGGCACGGAAAATCTCAACATACTTCATGGGAACAAGATCAATAGGAGCCCTAGCCCTGGGATTGCGAGTCTGATTCTGACCAACATTCTTTTGTGGATGAGCTCGAGCTGGTGGAGCATTAACCATAGGAGAAATTGCGACTACTTGGGCTTCACCATACTTTTGCTGCTTGTAGTAGGGTCTTCTTTCAGCGTTGACAGCATGAGTTTCACCCTCTTTCTTCTTTTGAAAGTTCCCAGAGGACTTTCTCGCAGCATTAGAAGCTTCAGTATTACCAAATTTTCCTTTTCTGATTCCTTCCTCTAGCCTTTCTCTGATAGTGACTAGGTCAGCGAAACTAAATAATACACTTCTAATCATCCTTTCCCAGTAAAGAGGTTGAAGGGTGTCCATGAATAAACCAGTCAGTTCTTTCTCTGCCAAGGGAGGCTCAACCTGAGCAGCTAGCTCTCTCCAACGCTGAGCATACTGTTTGAATGATTCCTTTTCTTTCTGAGACATGTTTTGAAGCTAACGGCGGTCAGGCGCCATGTCCAGATTATATTTGTATTGTCTCAAAAATGCATCAAGCAAGTCCTGCCAGCATTGGATACGGCTTTTCTCGAGTCCCATATACCATTTCAAAGATGCCCCACTCAAGCTATCTTGGAAGCAATGGATGAGAACTTTGTCTTTATCAGCATGGGCGGCCATTTTGCGGCAGTACATGACCATGTGGATTTTTGGGAAAGTGTCTCCCTTGTATTTTTCAAATATTGGAATTTTGAACTTGTCCGACATAACCAAGTTCGAAACCAAGCACATGTCCGCAGCAGCAGCATTGAAAACATCAAATCCCTCAACAGCTTTTATCCTTTTCTCCAAAGTCATGCATTGTTCCCTGACATCTTCAATGTTTCCAGCCTCTCCTTGTACCGAAGATGGTGGATTGTGCACGAAGGGAGGATTCACATAAGCAGTTTGGGCAACAATATGCACATTAGGTTGAGATTCAGTGAACACTCCAAGTTCGAAAAAAGTGGATGTACCAGTCATCTGAGTAGTTGCAAATGGCGGAGTGTAACCTGGTGGAAAACCAAATTATGGCCAAGAGCTAGCGGGTTTTGAGGACTCTGCATTAATGACGAAGCTGTTGACTTCAGAGATGACGGTCCTCTGAGGTTGAGCGTCCTTAATAGCCAAGACTTGGAGCATTTCCATGATCTTGCTCACACTGATCTTCAGGTCATCAATGTCTTCCCTGACTCGCTTGTTGTGTTCTTCTTGTTCAGCCATTCTTCTTCTTTCGTGGGCCCTAGTTCTGTATTTGCGTGGAGGAATCATCTTGACGGGTACTCAACAACTCTGAAGACGAGAACGAATGAACATGAGGGACTATGTGTCATACCCCAAATTTGTCCTACCCGCATCATTTTATTTTACTGTCAAACCAGTATTTCAAAAAGTCCAAAAAAATATGTCATTTATTTTCCATGTTCAGAGTTTGGGTAGGAATCGAGTCAGTGTGAGTTTGTCTGTGTTTGCGTGTGCGGTGTTGCGCGGAGTCAGTTTATCTGATTATCACTTCTCATCTCGTTATCCTTTTATTTTCATTATTTTATTTTAAAATCATCTTTATTTTATTTTTAAAACTCATTATCATTTTTCTTCTTTTAAGCCCATTCACAAAACTATACCAAAAAAATAATGTCTTTTTTTTTATTAACTCATATAAATCACAATGTTTATATCCAATTTCTACCACCATGTTCCTTTTTTTTAATATTACTATTTTTGTTATTTCACTATTATTATAAAAATTGTCTTTTTATTATCTTTATTTTTTATTATTATTTTTATTATTATTTATTTTATTTTCATTATTTATTATTATTATTATCATTTTTCATTAGTATTATTATTATTATTATTATTATTATTATTATTATCATCATTTGTTAATCACTAAGTTCCAAAACCAATTTTGGATACTTGTCTCCAACGCATTACAGGCACACCACAAGTGTTCATCACATTTTTTTTAACTCTCACATTATCCCTTCAGCCCATTGTTTCTCACCGTACAGCTTACAGCCTGTCAACAAACAAATATATTCCCACCTCCAATTCACACAACACGCATAAACGGTTAACCAGCTCACAGCATCTTTTTATGATTCTTCAAAAACTCAATCAAAACCTCACTATAAAACTTCAGTTTTTTCTTCTTCCTTGGAGGGCATATTTTTTCTCTCTGAAAAACAAAACAAAACACATAAAATTTCATTCTTCTTCATCACTACCACCAAAATTATCATCAAGACAAAACTATCAAAACTCACAAACCTGCGAAAAATACATAAGCAGATGAGAGATTTCCATGAAAAACAGAGCTGAAAGCAACACAAACCAAGCAAACCAAAAAAATCAAAAAAATCAAAATCAAAAGATGAGTTGAATCCCAGAAAACCATCCACCGTGACTTAGCCCTCATCGTTTAACCAAAACCCAGAAAACTCAACCCCCCTCCTTCGTCAACAACCCTTCACGAATCCGTCGGCCAACCACCACCAAGCACGCACCGAAACGCAGCCCGAAAAATGAACAAAACCGTTACCCACACGAACCAAACCTGAGCCGAAACCCTCTTTCATTAAACCACTCAAATCCACCGCCACCAAATCGCCGACCTTCATTCAAACCGAAAATCATCACCAACCCAGAACTGCTCCTTCACTCAACCACAACCACTGTGTGTCACCTTCGCGTCACCATTACCACCGTTCGAAATCACAAGCTGAAAACCAACGAACCATCACTTCCGTCCGTCACCCACTTCACCTTCTCCGAGTCACCCAGACACCACCATCGCCCAACACCTTCATTGCGAATAAACCCACCTTCAACAAAACCTGAACCAATAACCACTAAACCAAAACTGTGAAAGTCGCGCCGATCCGGAATCGCGGAATCCACTGGCACCACCGCATCACCCAACCGTGAAAACTGAGACCAAACCAAAAGCCACCAACAAACCGCCGCACGGATCACTATAAACAATCGGAAGGAGTGCGTTCGAAAGGAGATCTGCCGTGAGCCAATCGAAATCGCCGCAGAGAGCCGTTGAGAGAGCTGAGACCGAAACGGAACGAGGATGAGAGACGCGGTGAGTGAGGCTTAGAGGAATCATTCACGGAAATCAAGCCGAAAAAGGAGAGGTTTGAGAGCTTTGACCCTGTCGTTCATTGTTTTATAATTTAATTTTAGTTTTTTTTATATAATTTAATTGCAGCTTTGATTGCAGCTTTACATTTTGTCTATATATATAATTTAATTGCAGCTGTGCTCTTATTTATGTTTTTCTTACTAATAATTTTCTTTTTAAGATAAACAAGGTTGTTAGGGCTAATTGGTCTAATGTTTAAGTTTGTTTTGACACTCTTTGGGTTTAAGGGGCTTTAGGCCCATTTTCGAATTTCCATCCCCACTTTTCTATTTCTGGGTTTAATTTTTTTGATAGGTTTCTTTCATTTATTTTTTTATTTTTTATTTTAGTTTATTTATTTTATTTTATATACTGGTTGGGCTTAATCCATAAGACCCATGTTATATTTTAATACCAGTAACCCTGCGGCAAACCCACCCTTTTTCTTTTCACTTGCTTATTTTTATTCTATTATTTCTTTTATTTTTAAGTTCTATTATTTGTTCTAAGTTTTCTTATTTTTGTTTTGATTCATTATTTTTTTTTTAAAATGTCTAAAAGAATTTTTAACGGCGCATTAGATCTTTCTAGTTAATTAATTTTTGGGCCAATGACTAGATAAAAGGCCGTTTTCGCCTGATTTCGTTAAATCGGTGATATTCGGTCAATATGAGGCCCTCTTTTTTTATTATTTTATTTTATCCTATTATTTTTATTTTGAACAAAAAACTTGTAATATAATTTAATTTATTCATTATTCTCAATATTATTTAAATTATTTATTTATTTGTATTCATTATTCTATTTATTTTTTGCAATTCAATCCATTTATTTATTTTCGCATTTCAAAAAAATGTTTCGACTCCTTATAGAATGATTCCAATTTTGAATCGATTCTAAGGTAGTTCACGAACTAAATTTCGACGCGTCCCAAAAAGGTTCAACGCCTTCGAATAGTTGTTCTCGATTAAAAGGTCCAACGCCTTCGAATAGTTGTGTCCCGATTAAAAGGTCCAACACCTTCAAATAGTTGATTCCCATAAAACAGGCCGAACGCCTTCGAATAGTTCAAAAACACTGCACACACGCTTCCTCTTGGGCAAACTACAATGATACCATTTATTCCGTGAAATCCCCTGTATTTATTTTGTATCCCTCTCCCGTTACTTTGTACGCATTTTTATTTTCCGCATTTTATTTAATTCTGAATCCTTGGTCCAACGCCAAGCGATTGCACTTGCGCACTCGCACCTTTTATTTTGTTTCGTTTGTTAGGATCCACCTTACTTTGCGAGCCGAGCGCTTCGTGCCTCGCTAACAAACCACAAAAATAAACTCCATTTGCATTTACCCTTTAACCTCAAAACCAAAAAGTTTCGATTAGATCCAAACCCTTGATCCAACGTCAAGTGGTCTTAGGAAATAAAACATTCCAATAATACGAGAAGAACTGTACGCCACGAGCCTTAAGCGGTAGAAAGGAGGATAACGAGCTCTCGTTACTCGCTCCGATTATTTCAACGCAAGACGCTCGTCTTGTTGGGCGAGATAAACTATCCATAGTCTTTAGTGCATTTCAACTCCTAAACCCTTTCATCGAAGAAAGGTAATAAAATCAAACAACCTTTACCCTTAGTAGGCCGAACTACGAGGCTCTAACTTTCCCATTGCACACGGGAGTACGTAGGCACGAGGATCTCAATCCTTGCCGAGCACCTAGGATCAATCTAACTTATAATTCAACTCATCTCCCTCTAGCAAGTAATTCATTTAAGCATAGACATCCTTTCGCGCGTGTTAACTTAGATGGTTCCCATCGAGTACGATGGATGTAGGGGGTGCTAATACCTTCCCCCTACATAACCGACTCCCGAACCCAGGCAATGGTCCTGTTGACCTTTGTCCTCATCCTTTTCTTCCCGGGTTGTATCTATATCTTCCCTTTCCCTCTTCGGGAATAAATAGAATTAGGTGGCGACTCTTCAGTCCGTCCGGCGCATGACTCCGCCTTTTCGGATCGCGTAAGGTCATATTTTTCGGGGTACGACACTATGAATGCAAAATGAATGCAAATATGAATGCAATAATATGCGAGTAAAATGTGAAAATATGTTAAACATAAAGTCATGGTATCACAAGTCTAAGGTACAGATGGAGGATACTCGGATTGCTTTCCTCATGCTGTTCAAGAGTCCGAAGCTATGAAAATGTGTCGTGAGTTAGCTGAAAAACTCCGAATCATGGAAGGACACAACTCAACTTCTCTGAGTGCCTCAGACATGTGCTTAGTTCCAGATGTTGTGATCCCTGCTAAGTTCAAACTTCCAGAATTCGAGAAATACAAAGGTCTCAGCTGTCCTGAGCTTCATTTGAGGATGTACTGTAGAAAAATGGCCGCTCATGCCAAAGATGATAAGCTTATGATCCATTGCTTCCAAGACAGACTGTCTGGAGCGTCTCTAGAATGGTACATGCAACTTGAGCGCAACAATGTGCGTACTTGGCTTGATCTATCTGATGCATTCAAAAAGCAGTACAAGTAAAACACTGACCTTGCTCCTAACCGTACTCAACTTCAGAGTATGTCTCAAAAGGAGAGCGAATCCTTTAAAGAGTACGCCCAACGCTGGAGAGAGATAGCCGCCAGAGTGCATCCTCCTTTGGTTGACCCTGAACTAATCGACATCTTCATGGGTACCCTACAGGGGCAATACTACGAGAAGCTGATCAGCAGCGTGTCTTCTGGATTTTCGGACATGGTGATGGTAGGAGAAAGAATTGAAGAGGGTCTGAAAAGTGGCAAAATCCAAGGAAGATCTAGCAGCCAAGCCAGTGTCAAGAAGCCTTTCAACGGGTACAAAAAGGGCTAAACAAATGCAATTTCTGCTGCAAGTGGGAAACCTCAACAGAGTGCGCCCATTTCAATCCCCTACTACCAGTATCCGTATGTTGCTGCTGCACAATACACTCCTGTGCCATATCAACCAGTTCCTCCAATGCCCTACCAGCCAGCTATTCAAGCTCCATTTCCACCTCAGATGGCTTATCAACCACGACCATATCCTCTAGTTGCGGCTGCGCAGTATGCGTCCAATCTGTACCAGCAACCGGCTTATCCACAACGGCCTGGTCAACAACAACAACGTGCTCCTCAACAGCGTCCACCATATCAGCAAAGAAGGCCTGAGAGAATTTTTGACCCACTACCTTTGACATATGGAGAAATCTTTAATGGGCTAATGGCAAAAGGAACTCTTGTGTTGAAAGACATGCCACCCCAAACTGGTAACACTTGAGATTATGATGCCAATGCTCGCTGTGAGTATCACAAGGGTGCTCCAGGTCACACAATTGACAACTGCAGGGTATTCAAGCACAAAGTCCAAGATTTAATCGACTCTAAGGATCTCACCTTCACTCTGAGAAATCCAAATGTCCAGAACAATCCAATGCCTTCGCATGGTGTCAACAAGTGAAGACATTTGAAGGGGTTGTTGAAGACCAAGCTGAGTAGTCTCCCACTTTGAAGCATTCAATCAAGAGAAGTTCATTCCTCAAATCAAGGCAGCCAGTGCCATTTATTATTTCCGCATTCCTGTTATTTTGTAATGTTTGTTTAAGTACTATTTTCTCTGAACATTGTTATCGTTTGTACTTGGTTATGTTAATGTTATGTTTATGCATGTTTTGAATCAATCTATTCGCATTCGCTCATTATTTATCATTTATCACAAAAATATTTCCTCACTTCACTTTAGCAAATATTTGAGGGAGGATGATGAAAACGAAATACCCATAACTGTTGCGGTATGCTTTCAGATAAAACCTCGCCAATGATGTATAGGCATTTGTTCAAATCCCCAAACACTGGAGATATAAGGAGTTAATCCCTAGTCAACCACTTCGAGCCTAGAAGTAGGAGCTTTCTTTCGGATACAACCCTTACATTTAACCCAGGGCAGGGTAGTTATTCAGTTAGCCTGACTACACCTTCGAATCGCAAGATGAGACATCCCGTCAGAGGACCATCAACAAGTGACTTGGCAGTCACAATATTCAAACAAAAAAGAAAGAAAAGAAAAGCCACTAAGTTGAGCACCCGAAGGGAGACTTAGTCGGAAAAAAAAACACAAATCAAAAGAGGAATTCAAATCCTCAGCAAAAACAAAACAAATATCAGTGACCACCAAATCAAGAATCAAAGGGTCACTAGCAAAAAGATGACGGCCACTTCCAAGCGAACTTTAAAGCTTCATCTTCATTCTTGCAAAAGTCAAAACAAATGCATGTGTAGAGTTAACTAAACTTAGAACTGGAGAACATCACGAAGAAGGGGTGGGTACAAATCATTTGAGCCTTATATCCTTTGTTTCTCAAACCATTAACCAGACCACGTTACAACCCTCGAAAGTCCTAATTGAGGCGCGGTTTATTCTGAAATCATGCTACCAACAAGGTTGCGTAAATTGACTCCCATATATTTGCTAATCTTAAATCTCGATTGCACATTATTCTTGCTGCATCTTTTACGCACTTTCTAAATCAGCACCTCGTTTGGGCTAACAGTTCATTCGTCACACTGTCACAATCATCCAAATAAATCGATTTTTTTTCAAAACTCACATGAACGTTACATTAACATTACTATTTGTGTATGAACAATCTAATTGTAAGTCAGTGCTTGACATCAGTGCAATCCCAACAAGGGGCAACCAAAAGAGGAATTTGACTCAATACTTCTTCAAAACCAACCCAATCAGGGGCATTTTTATCTTCAGAAGGCTCAATCAGGGGCAAAATTATTCTCAGCGGCCCAATCAGGGGCAAATTATCTTCAAACAACTCAATCAGGGGCAGACGCCTGCCAAATCCAGACACTGGGGCAGATCATGCCATGGTCATTGTCAAAGCTTCCCCACCCGATTTATTTCAAATATCCTACAGGCAGGGGCAAGCAAACAAGGAGCGAGTCTTCCTCTCTCTTCTCCCCAGCTAAACAAGCAGATCTTGCCAAGCGTCGGCAACCATTCGAAGCAAAATTAGTCTTCATGCGTCAATCAAGTCACTTCGCTCACAAGCAGATAACAAAACTTGGAGCTTTCAGATCCATCTTCTGATCATACATCGTCGAAGATCGAGTGTCGGGGAATCAAGCCCTCCACCCACCCAAAGTCCAATCATTATTGGCAACTACCAAACCAAAAGTCCACCAAGTTGGCACCTTTTAATTGCTCATATGCATCATTATGCATCATCAATGTCATAAGCATCATTTACATCAATCATTTGCAGCATGTGCATCATGTGCACACCTAAACAAAATCAGACTTTTTATTTTTATCCCCAACGTTTTCAACTTACACCTCAGTGCATAAACATTTGCATCGTATCTCCATCCTTATGGAATACCATTTCAAATTAGTCAAGCATAGTTGCATAACTCAGGATCTAGGATCAACCCAAGGTTCCAGGCCTTTCCCCAGCGGAAGTCAGGGTCTAGGGACAACCGAAGATTCCAAAGATATTCCTAGGTGTTATTCAGTGGACGTCCCCAGTGGATATTTCTCTTCCAGATTATTTAATTTTCTGTTACTCAGCATCCTTTTGATGTTGGGGTCGCTTTATCATCCTTTTGGTGATAGCGATTTTATTTAATTTTATGTTACTCAGCATCCTTTTGATGTTGGGGTCGCTTCATCATCCTTTTGGTGATAACGATTATTTATTTTTCTGTTATTCGTCATCCTTTTGATGTCGGGATCGCTTTATCATCCTTTTGGTGATAGCAATTATTTTATTTTTTGTTGCTCGTCATCCTTTTGATGTCGGGATATCTTTATCATCCTTTTGGTGATAGCGATTTTATTTAATTTTCTGTTACTCAGCATCCTTTTGATGTTGGGGTCGCTTTATCATCCTTTTGGTGATAGCGATTATTTATTTTGCTGTTACTCGTCATCCTTTTGGTGTCGGGGTCGCTTTATTACCCTTTTGGTGATAGCGATTTTATTTTCTGTCTTTTGCCTTATCATCCTCTGTTGATAAGTGATTTTATATTTCCAGTCATTTGCCTTATCATCCTCTGTTGATAAGTGATTTTATTTTCAGTCGGTTGCCTTATCATCCTCTGTTGATAAGTGAGTTTATTTTCAGTCATTCGCCTTATCATCCTCTGTTGATAAGTGAGTTTATTTTCAGTCATTCGCCTTATCATCCTCTGTTGATAAGTGAGTTTATTTTCAGTTATTTGCCTTATCATCCTCTATTGATAAGTGAGTTTATTTTCTGTCTTTGCGCCTATCATCCTATATTGATAGTGATCCTTTATTTTTCTGTCTTGCGCCTATCATCCTATATTGATAGTGATCCTTTATTTTTCTGTCTTGCGCCTATCATCCTCTGTTGATAGTGATCTTTTTATTTCTGTCTTTCGCCTATCATCCTCTGTTGATAGTGATCTTTATTTTTCTGTCTTTCGCCTATCATCCTCTGCTGATAGTGATCTTTATTTTCCCGTCTTTCGCCTATCATCCCCTGTTGATAGTGATTCTTTATTTTTCTGTCTTTTGGCATCCATATCGACCTAGTTCGAGTGCCGATTTTGCCTTATCATCCTCTGGTGATAAGTGATTTTTATTTTTCAGTTATTCGCCTTATCATCTTCTGGTGATAAGTGATTTATTTTGTCAATTTTTTTCTTGCTGTGTCACCCATCATTTCCAGTTTATTTCATTTGATATTTTTCACAATTTCTTTCTTTGTCGGACAAATTTGGAGTCTATTAGTATCTAATTATCTTATACCTTGAAAGTATGAATGCAGGCCAATTCATCTTACTCGGTCTAAGTCAATTCGATAGGGGCAACTGTCATACCCCAAATTTGTCCTACCTGCATTATTTTATTTTACTGTCAAACCAGTATTTCAAAAAGTCCAAAAAAATATGTCATTTATTTTCCATGTTCAGAGTTTGGGTAGGAATCGAGTCAGTGTGAGTTTGTCTGTGTTTGCGTGTGCGGTGTTGCACGGAGTCAGTTTATCTGATTATCACTTCTCATCTCGTTATCCTTTTATTTTCATTATTTTATTTTAAAATCATCTTTATTTTATTTTTAAAACTCATTACCATTTTTCTTCTTTTAAGCCCATTCACAAAACTATACCAAAAAAATAATGTCTTTTTTTTATTAACTCGTATAAATCATAATGTTTATATCCAATTTCTACCACCATGTTCCTTTTTTTTAATATTACTATTTTTGTTATTTCACTATTATTATAAAAATTGTCTTTTTATTATCTTTATTTTTTATTATTATTTTTATTATTATTTCTTTTATTTTCATTATTTATTATTATTATTATCATTTTTCATTAGTATTATTATTATTATTATTATTATTATTATTATTATTATTATCATCATTTGTTAATCACTAAGTTCCAAAACCAATTTTGGATACTTGTCTCCAACGCATTACAGGCACACCACAAGTGTTCATCACATTTTTTTTAACTCTCACATTATTCCTTCAGCCCATTGTTTCTCACCGTACAGCTTACAGCCTGTCAACAAACAAATATATTCCCACCTCCAATTCACACAACACGCATAAACGGTTAACCAGCTCACAACATCTTTTTATGATTCTTCCAAAACTCAATCAAAACCTCACTATAAAACTTCAGTTTTTTCTTCTTCCTTGGAGAGCATATTTTTTCTCTCTGAAAAACAAAATAAAACACATAAAATTTCATTCTTCTTCATCACTACCACCAAAATTATCATCAAGACAAAACTATCAAAACTCACAAACCTGCGAAAAATACATAAGCAGATGAGAGATTTCCATGAAAAACAGAGCTAAAATCCGCACAAACCAAGCAAACCAAAAAAATAAAAAAAAATCAATATCAAAAGATGAGTTGAATCCCAGAAAACCATCCACCGTGACTTAGCCCTCATCGTTTAACCAAATACCCAGAAAACTCAACCCCCCTCCTTCGTCAACAACCCTTCACGAATCCGTCGGCCAACCACCACCAAACACGCACCGAAACGCAGCCCGAAAAATGAACAAAACCGTTACCCACACGAACCAAACCTGAGCCGAAACCCTCTTTCATTAAACCACTCAAATCCACTGCCACCAAATTGCCGACCTTCATTCAAACCGAAAAATCATCACCAACCCAGAACTGCTCCTTCACTCAACCACAACCACTGTGCGTCACCTTCGCGTCACCATTACCACCGTTCGAAATCACAAGTTGAAAACCAACGAACCATCACTTCCGTCCGTCACCCACTTCACCTTCTCCGAGTCACCCAGACACCACCATCGCCCAACACCTTCATTGCGAATAAACCCACCTTCAACAAAACCTGAACCAAGAACCACTAAACCAAAACTGTGAAAGCCGCGCCGATCCAGAATCGCGGAATCCACTGGCACCACCGCATCACCCAACCGTGAAAACTGAGACCAAACCAAAAGCCACCAACAAACCGCCGCACGGACCACTATAAACAATCGGAAGGAGTGCGTTCGAAAGGAGATCCGCCGTGAGCCAATCGAAATCTCCACAGAGAGCCGTTGAGAGAGCTGAGACCGAAACGGAACGAGGATGAGAGACGCGGTGAGTGAGGCTTAGAGGAATCATTCGCGGAAATCAAGCCGAAAAAGGAGAGGTTTGAGAGCTTTGACCCTGTCGTTCATTGTTTTATAATTTAATTTTAGTTTTTTTTTATATAATTTAATTGCAGCTTTACATTTTGTCTATATATATAATTTAATTGCAGTTGTGCTCTTATTTCTGTTTTTCTTACTAATAATTTTCTTTTTAAGATAAACAAGGTTGTTAGGGCTAATTGGTCTAATGTTTAAGTTTGTTTTGGCACTCTTTGGGTTTAAGGGGCTTTAGGCCCATTTTCGAATTTCCATCCCCACTTTTCTATTTCTGGGTTTAATTTTTTTGATAGGTTTCTTTCACTTATTTTTTTATTTTTTATTTTAGTTTATTTATTTTATTTTATATACTGATTGGGCTTAACCCATAAGACCCATGTTATATTTTAATACCAGTAACCCTGCGGCAAACCCACCCTTTTTCTTTTCACTTGCTTGTTTTTATTCTATTATTTCTTTTATTTTTAAGTTCTATTATTTGTTCTAAGTTTTCTTATTTTTGTTTTGATTCATTATTTTTTTTTTAAAATGTCTAAAAGAATTTTTAACGGCGCATTAGATCTTTCTAGTTAATTAATTTTTGGGCCAATGACTTGATAAAAGGCCGTTTTCGCCCGATTTCGTTAAATCGGTGATATTCAGTCAATATGAGGCCCTCTTTTTTTATTATTTTATTTTATCCTATTATTTTTATTTTGAACAAAAAACTTGTAATATAATTTAATTTATTCATTATTCTCAATATTATTTAAATTATTTATTTATTTGTATTCATTATTCTATTTATTTTTTGCAATTCAATCCATTTATTTATTTTCGCATTTCAAAAAAATGTTTCGACTCCTTATATAATGATTCCAATTTTGAATCGATTCTAAGGTAGTTCACGAACTAAATTTCGACGCGTCCCAAAAAGGTCCACCGCCTTCGACAAGTTGTTCTCAATTAAAAGGTCCAACGCCTTCGAATAGTTGTGTCCCGATTAAAAGGTCCAACGCCTTCAAATAGTTGATTCCGATAAAACAGGCCGAACGCCTTCGAATAGTTCAAAAACACTGCACACACGCTTCCTCTTGGGCAAACTACAATGATACCATTTATTTCGCGCAATCCCCTGTATTTATTCTGTATCCCTCTCCCATTACTTTGTACGCATTTTTATTTTCCGCATTTTATTTAATTTTGAATCCTTGGTCGACCGCCAAGCGATTGCACTTGCGCACTCGCACCTTTTATTTTGTTTCGTTTGTTAGGATCCACCTTACTTTGCGAGCCGAGCGCTTCGTGCCTCGCTAACAAACCACAAAAATAAACTCCATTTGCATTTACCCTTTAACCTCAAAAAACCAAAACGTTTCGATTAGATCCAAACCCTTGATCCAACGTCAAGTGGTCTTAGGAAATAAAACATTCCAATAATACGAGAAGAACTGTACGCCACGAGCCTTAAGCGGTAGAAAGGAGGATAACAAGCTCTCGTTACTCGCTCCAATTATTTCAACGCAAGACGCTCGTCTTGTTGGGCGAGATAAACTATCCATAGTCTTTAGTGCATTTCAACTCCTAAACCCTTTCATCGAAGAAAGGTAATAAAATCAAACAACCTTTACCCTTAGTAGGCCGAACTACGAGGCTCTGACTTTCCCATTGCAAACGGGAGTAAGTAGGCACGAGGATCTCAATCCTTGCCTAGCACCTAGGATCAATCTAACTTATAATTCAACTCATCTCCCTCTAGCAAGCAATTCGTTTAAGCATAGACATCCTTTCGCGCGCGTTAACTTAGATGGTTCCCATCGAGTACGATGGATGTAGGGGGTGCTAATACCTTCCCCCTACATAACCGACTCCCGAACCCAGGCAATGGTCCCGTTGACCTTTGTCCTCATCCTTTTCTTCCCGGGTTGTATCTATATCTTCCCTTTCCCTCTTCGGGAATAAATAGAATTAGGTGGCGACTCTTCAGTCCGTCCGGCGCATGACTCCGTCTTTTCGGATCGCGTAAGGTCGTATTTTTCGGGGTACGACACTATGAATGCAAAATGAATGCAAATATGAATGCAATAATATGCGAGTAAAATGTGAAAATATGTTAAACATAAAGTCATGGTATCACAAGTCCAAGGTACAGATGGAGGATACTCGGATTGCTTTCCTCACAAGGATTTTGTCGGGTAGGCTATAAAGTTTAAAGGAACCCCAAAGTTAACAATCCCTATGGTTGTTCAACACACACGCCAGAAGCATGACGGTTGATTGACTCCACCATATGAATCTCTTTTGGGTGAGATCTTTGTATCGAGCCACGCGAGAGGGAAGTCTCTCGGTGCCCCATACTACGTGATCATGGACACGGGGTTTAAAACAAAGTCTCAGTGTTATGGACCTTCCTCAATTTTTGATGCATGTGTCAATTTTTATATATATCTTTGACAGTCGATCAACTCCATTGAGAAAGTCTATTCTGAGTGAGGTCTTCATATCGAGCCACGCGAAGGCGAACCCTGGTGCCCCATACTACGCGACCATCAATCTATATTCTAAGCCACATGGTTTAAGGTTCTAAAGGTCCTCAGAGTCGATGAACCTAATGAAATTGACTGAACACACACGCCAAGAGCTTGACGGTCGTCAGTATTCTCATTAGAATCTACTCCAAGCGAGGTTTTCGTATCAACAACCCACGAGAGCGGTTCCCTCGGGAGCCCATACTACGCAACCTCTCCTAGCTTATGTTTATACTCATAGACCCGGGTATAGAGCCTTTCACTCAAGTTTCTTTTGCAATCAAAGTATCAATCCAAGAACCAAAAGGTATAATATGGAAAGCGATAAAGAAAGCGGTAAATATAAACAAGTAAGACATAAGGCAAACATAGAAACAAGCTTGAAGCAACCTAGATTAGGCTTGACTTGCATAGGGGTGAACCAAAGATCTTTGAAAATCGACTGCATTTTTAAAATCTACGCGAAATTTCGATTCGGATAGTAGTCTTACTTTACATTTTTATGATGTTGCTTGGAGTTCTATTTTTTGCATTTTAATGGTGGTGTAAATAACTTACAGTATGCATGTATGGTCAATTTTATTTCGTTCTTTGTCAATAGTTTTTTTTTACATATTTTATTACTATTCATGTGCTAGATGTGGTGTTACTGGCATTACTAAATATGTTGCCATTTTATAACTCTTATTTTTCTTTTATAAGAATACATTTGTTTTTATATGGAAAAAATCTTGTATGTTGTTTTCTTAGAAAAAAATAGAAAATAGAAATACTTTTGTTTTTATATGGAAACATCATGTATGTTGTTTTCTTAGAAAAAAATAGAAAAAAAAGAGCCATGTTGATTTCCATGTGTTAGCAGCGAGCGTGTGGGGGTTTGTGATAAGTGGATTGGAGTTTAGGTTACGTGTGGTGCGCAGAATAAGGTCTATTGTGGTCCTACAGAGTCTACACTGTGTGATGTGCATACTTTTGCAACTCTATAATCTGACGAACCAGATGGTGTGTGCGTGAGGCCATTGATCAAATCCAGCGGATCTGATCATGCCAGAGTTTTTTCTCTTATTTATTTCTTATTATTTCGTTTTCTTATTTATTTTATTACTTTAATTGGGCTTAGTAGTTGGGCTTTTGTTTTTGATGTCTAGACACTTTTTTTTCCTAGTAGCACCTCATTTTATTTTTAATCATAATTTCTTTATTTTTAATCCAATTTTTTATTTTCTTTTTTTCAACTTGCATGATTTTTTATCCTCTTTCACTTTTTAGGGTCCATTTTTTTGTTTCTAAGTGATTTAATGCATTAGTTTTTTTTACAATAATTATTTTTTATTTTATTTTCTTCATATTTATATTTATTTTTAATTATTTATTTTTGATTTGTTTTACGGGTCTATGATATAAATACAATTTCTTGATATTCGGTATCGAATCGACGTTATCGAAATTGTTATAAGACCATATCTTATTTCTTTTACTTTTAACAATTTCTAATTAATTTTTAGATTTATTGTTATTGATTTATTTATTACGGGCCTATGATAAAAATATGGTTTATTGACATTCCATTTAGCGACGTTGTCTAAACCAATTTGAGGCTGACTTTTTCTTCATTTATTATTTTATCGATTTATTGGTTTATTTATATTTATTATTTGGTCTATGATATTATTATCTGATTTGTGACATTCAATTTATCGACGTTGTCTGAATCGATATGAGACCGTTTTCTATTCTTATTTATGGTTTCTAATTAATTTAGATCCATTATTTATCGACTTTTTTATTTAATCAGCCAATGATAAATGGTGATATTCGATTTCTAATAAATCGACATTATCCCATAATTTGAGGCCACACCTTTATTTTTCTTATTATTTCACATTGTCCCGATTTATTATTATTTTGGCCAATGAATAAACGTTTAGATATTCGATTTCGAATAAATCGACGTTATCTAAACAAATATGAGGCCACTTTTTTATTTTCCTCATTATTTCCTATTTTCTCAATTTATTATTTTGGCCGATGAATAAATATTTAGATATTCGATTTCGAATAAATCGACGTTATTTAAATTAAATATGAGACCAATTATTTTATTTACTATTATTTTTATACTTTATTTTTTTTTATTGTCGATGATATAACAAAGGATCTAAATGTTCGATTTCGACAAATCGACGTCATTTAGATCAATATGAGACCAATTCTATTTTTTTTATCACATTTCTTCTATTTAAATAATCGTTTGACTATAAAGTGACGCTCAACTTCTCATAGAATGATTCTAACTTTGAATTGATTCTAAGATAGTTAAAGAGCTACATTTTGACGCCTTCGGTTTAATCTCGAGCTCCAACGGCTCCGTGTTAGCTTAGGACTATGACTAGATCCCGCGTAACTAATTAACCCTTAACCTCCATTTTGCACCCACCCTTCGCGATCGCTTTATGCCTCGCAATCGACCTACTAAGATGGTTCTTTTAAATCCAAACCCTTGATCCAACGTCAAGTGGTCTTAGGTAATAAAATACTTTAATAATATGAGAAAAATTGTACGCCACGAGCCTTAAATGGTAGAAAGGAGGATTACGAGCTCTCGTTATTCGCTCTGATTATTCCGTCGCAAGACGCTTGACTTGTTGGTTCGGAATAAACTACCCATAGTCTTTAGTGCAATTCGACTCCTAAATCCTTTCGTTAAAGAAAGATAATAAAATTTAAACCCTTTTCCCCTTTTAGCAAGAAATTCATTAGGCATAGACATCCATTCGCGCGTGACAACTTAGAAGGTTCCCATCGAGTACGATGGATGTAGGGGGTGCTAATACATTCCCCCTGCATAACCGACTTCCGAACCCAGGCAATGGTTCCGACGACCTTGTCTTTATCCTTTCTTCTCGGGTTTTATCTATATATTCCCTTTCCCTCTTTGGGAATAAATCAAAATTAGGTGGCGATTCTCAAGTCAGCTCAGCCGCGACCGTATTCGCGAGGATCGTATTTTCCGAGGTACGACACCTGCGTGCCTGTGTATAATGGATTTTTGTGCCTGTATGAATATTCGCCTTCGGGCTCCTTTTGTATTTTCTTTCGTCGGCTGCGACTGCGTTTAATGAATGTTGTTTAATTTGCCCTATTTGTTTATTTTTATTGTTTGTGCTCAACGTTGGTCTAGTTGGTTTTGCTATATTTATTTTTGAATTGTTTTTGCTCGACAATGCTGGTCTCGTTGGTTTAGGGAATCGACAAGGTGGCGAGCGTTGTGCTCGCCTGAAATCGATGTAGAGTTTGCGATCAGAGAACTCTGACCTCGGGGCTTGGGCTTTCCCATCGCGAGCTGGGTGCCCTGCCAATCATGGTACTGCGACATTGAGGCTCGTTTGAGGTGTCCGGCATCGGGGAGGGTTGTGTTCGCCCCTGGGGAGCGTAGATCCTCCCTGTTGTTTTGGTGGTGAAGAGCGTGGTCGTACCTCCCATTTCTCCCCAGGTTATATTTAGCTATAATATTGTCTAAGTTTTTATGCGTTCCATGGTCGAGCGAGTTCTTCACCTTGTAGGTTTTCCATATAATAGGCCCCGTTGTTCGTCTTGTCGCGGACGCGGTAGGGGCCTTCCCAATTGGCGACCAGTTTTCCCTCTCTTGGGTTTTTTTGGTTTCTTCTGAGGACCAGGCTGCCCATTTGGAACTCTCTTTTTATGACCTTCGCGTCGTGGCGTAAGGCTATTTTTTTTTATGGATATTTCCCTAAGGGCTGCTTCGGAGCGGATTTCGTCGACGAGATCCAGCTCGGCTCGAAGTGCCTCGTCGTTCATCTCTTCATCGAGGGGATCCTCTATGCGTCTCGTCGGTTCTCGTATTTCCACCGGGATGACTACTTCGGTGCCGTATGTTAGACTGAACGGGGTCTCCCCGGTCGTGGAGTGTGGCGTTGTGCGGTATGCCCACAGGACGCTGTGTAGTTCCTCGACCCATGCCCTCTTCTCCTCGCCGAGTCTGCGCTTTAGTTTGCGCATGATTACCCTGTTGGCCGCCTCCGCTTGTCCGTTGGTTTGAGGGTGCTTGACGGACGTGAAGTATTGTTTAGTGCCTAGGCTGGCCACGAAGTCCTGAAATCCTTCGTCCATAAATTGTGTTCTGTTGTCCGTGATGAGGACCTGGGGTATGCCGAATCGAGCGAGGATGTTTCGTTTGAAAAATCGAAGAATGTTTTGCACCGTTATTTTGGCCAGTTCTTCTGCTTCGATCCACTTGGTGAAATAGTCTACCCATACAATGAGGTATTTGTTTTGGTAAGAACCAGTTACGAACGGGCCGAGGATGTCCATGCCCCACCATGTGAAGGCCCAAGGGGAGAGAATTTTTAGCTCGTTGGGAGGTGCGAGATGCATGTCGGCGTGTCGTTGGCATTTGTCGCATTTTTTGACGTTCTCTTTGGAGTCGTGTTGCATAGTTGGCCAATAGTAGCCTGCTCGAAGAGCCTTGCGCGCTAGCGACTGTCCGTCGGGATGTTGGGCGTTGATTCCTCGGTGCATTTCCCCTAGTATGTCGGGGATTTTCTCCTCCTCGACGCATTTGAGTAACGGGATGGAGAGTCCCCTATAGTAGAGTTTCCCTTCGAGGAGGACGTATGAGCATGCCCTCCGCTTGGTTGTGGCTTCCTCTTTGGGGTCCGCGGGGAGTTCATCCTTTGTGAGATAGTTGTAGATGGGTGTTATCCAGCAATGAGCGTCCCCAATCACGTTTACCTCGAGCGGAGGCGGTTGCCTTTTGGTGCTAGGTCGAAGAAGGATTTCCTGGATTACTGATTTGTTTCCGCCTTTCTTCCTCGTACTGGTGAGTTTTGACAGGATGTCTGCTCGCGTGTTATTCTCGCGGGGAACGTGTTGGACCTCCCACTTCTCGAATTTTTTGAGTCTTTTCTTGACCAATGCTAAATATTCGATGAGGTTGTCGTTCTTGGTTTTCTATTCCCCCCGTACTTGTGATGCCACGAGTTGGGAGTCTGTCGATATTTTTACTTCCTTTGCTCCTAGATCTTCAGCTAATCTTAGCCCGGCGATGAAAGCTTTGTATTCGGCTTGGTTGTTGGAGGTTGGGAAGGCTAATTTCAATGAGACCTTGATCAGGATTCCGTCCTCGTTTTCGAGGATGATTCCTGCACCGCTTCTAGTCGAGCTAGAGGCACCGTCGATGAAGATCGTCCATTTGTGGGAGTCGTCCGCTGGCTTTGGGTTGTGCGTCATCTCTACGATGAAGTCGGCCAGGGCTTGGGCCTTCAGAGCTTTCCTGTTTTTGTATTGGATGTCGAATTCAGAAAGTTCCAGCGACCATTTCAACATTCTGCCGGCCATGTCTGGTCGACCAAGGAGTTGTTTTATTGGTTGATCGGTTCTCACCTTGACCGTGTGGGCGAGGAAGTAATGACGTAATCTTCTCACAGCGTTTATAAGGGCTAGTGAGACCTTTTCGATTTGTTGGTATCTGAGCTCGGGGCCTTGGAGTGCTTTGCTCGTAAAGTTAATGGGCTTTTGTCCCTCTTCGGTTTCTCTGATGAGAGCGGCGCTGACGGCCTCGGTTGCCACGGACAGGTATAGGCATAGGGTTTCCCTTTCCAGTGGTCAGGACATGACTAGGGGTTCGGAGAGTTCCTTCTTCAGATGGAGCAGTTCCTGTTCGCATTCGTCGGTCCACTCGAAGGTGGCCTCTTTTCGGAGGAGTTTAAAGAAAGGTAAAGCGTGTTGAGTGGATTTGGCGATGAAACGGGAGAGCGAGGCAAGCACCCCGTTGAGGGATTGAATGGATTTTTTAGACTTCGGGGTCGGGAACTCCGAGAATGCTCGATATTTGTCGGGATTGGCCTCGATTCCCCGCTCATTGAGGTAGAAGCCTAGGAATTTTCCTGCCCGTACGCCGAACGTGCATTTCTCAGGGTTAAACCTCATTTTGCATTGCCTCGCCTGCTCGAAAACCTTGCGGAGGTGTCGTGCGTGGTCGGTCTCCTCGTGTGATTTGACGATCATGTCGTCCATGTATACCTCGAGCATGTCCCCGATTTCTCCTCGGAAGACTTTGCTCATCATGCGCTGGTACGTGGCCCCGACATTCTTTAGCCCGAAGGGCATTACGTAGTAATAGTAATTGTCGGTCGGGGTCATGAATGCCGTGTGTCTTTTGTCCATGTCCGACATAGGGATTTGATTGTATCCGCTGTATGCGTCCATGAAAGACAAGAGTTTGAAACCTGCAGAATTGTCGACGAGTTTATCTATGTTAGGGAGAGGAAAAGCATCTTTGGGGCAATCCCTATTAAGATCGGTATAATCAACACACATGCGTCATTTTCCATTATTTTTCTTAACGAGGACTATATTAGAGAGCCAGGTTGTGTACTGGGCTTCAGAAATAAAATTTGCCTCTAGGAGGTCTTTTACAGCTTGCTCGGCAGCCTCCGCTTTCTCGGGGGACTGCTTGCGCCTACGTTGTGCTACGGGCTTGATCTCCCGGTATAAAGCTAATTGGTGACATGCGACCTCAGGGTCTAGTTCGGGCATCTCTGCGCCGTTCCATGCGAAGAGGTCAGCGTTCTCCCTGAGGCATATCGCGAGTTGCTTCCTTGTTTCCTCGGGCAGGCCCGTGCCTATCTTCACTGCCCTGTCGGGGTCATTACCCAGCGGGACAAGTTCGAACTCTCCGTCTAGGACTGGGAGGAATGGGTGAGTGGGAGCTTGCTCCTCGGTGGGTCTTTGTTCTTCAGCTTCGTCCTTGCCGATGCGGCAGTCGAGGTCGATGGCGTTGATTCCCTGGGGGGGAGGCTCTTCGACCCTGGGCTTCTTGTTATTTTTTGTGTTGATTGTGGCATGTCCTTTTACTGCGGCATCGTAACACCTTCAGGCGGCCTCAATGTCGCCGTGGATTGTGACCACGTGACCCAGTTTGGTGTAGTACTTCATCTTCAGGTGAACGGTGGATGGGACCGTTGTCAGCTCAGCTAGAGTCGGGCGACCGAGGATGCAGTTGTACAGGGAGGGGAATTTTATGACCAGGAACTGGATCTTGATTTCTCTGGCTGTCTCTTGTTCTCCGAAGGTGACGAGGAGCTTGACGTAACCCCACGGCTTTGTCGTGGCCCCGTTGAACCCTTGGAGGTCGGATCCGACGTAGGGAGATAGGTTGGTCTTGTCCAACTTTAGGGTTTTGAATAGGTGAACGTACATGATGTCCACCGAACTGCCTTAGTCGACCAGGATGCGTCGGACGTCGAAGTGGGCCATATTGGCTCTGATCAGCAGCGGGATGCTTGAGTTGGGGGAACCTCCCGGAAGCTCCTCTAGGAAAAAGGATATCGGATTGGACTTGCCTCGGTATTTTGTCAATGTTGCCTTTTGCTCGGGCGCAGTCAGCAGGAGTTCGTCGAACTTGCGTTTTATCGAAAGGGCAGCGCTTTTGACATTCATACCTCCCCCCTGATATGACAAGGGCGGTTGGGAAGTCTTCCCAGGGGCTGAGAGCAGTGATCCGCCCTTCTGGTGGCGAATCGGGGAAGATGAAGTCCTTTGGTCGTGATACGCATAGGGCCACTTGATAAGAAGAGTCGTCGGGGGGCGTGTCCTCGAGGGGTCTCTTCTTTTCTTGCTCTTCGTGTTTGAAAGCTTCGTTCTTCCTGGTGTATTGTTTGAGATGGCCCTCTTGGATCAAAATTTCTATTGCGTCCTTCAAGTGGACACAATCTTCAGTCACGTGCCCATGGCTTCTGTGGAACCTGAAGTACTTGGATTTGTCAGTGTGGGACTTGGGTGCAGAAGGTTTGGGGAACCTCACCCTGCCCTGCTTGAAATCGGAGTTGATGCATTCGACGAGGATGCACTTGCGGGGAGCTGTCAGCAATGTGTACTCGCTGCATCTGCCCGCGGGTCCTCTGCCTTCACGAGGCTCGCGAGGCTTCTCCTCCCTTCGCCTGTCCCCGTTGCGACGGGGAATGTTCGAGTCCTCGCGCTTGGGATGGTCTGTTTCCCCGGCGTTACGATTTCTGCGAGCGTTGTGGGCGACCTGTTTTTCTTCATATCTAATGTACGCCTGGGCTTTATGCAGGAGGTCATTCAAGGTGCAGGGAGGCTCTATCCCGACTGCCCTGCTAAGTTCACTTCCAGGCAAGAGTCCCCTCTCGAGGAGGTATTTCTTCATGTGTTCCGTGGTGTCCACCTCGACAGCCTCTTGGTTTAACCGCTCGATATATAACCGCAGTGTTTCATTCTTCCTTTGCATTATGGCTTCGAGGGTCGCCTCGGTCTTGGGATGGAGTCGGGAGGCTGTAAAATGCCTCGTGAACATGGATCTCATGACTCTCCAGGATGTGATGGATTTCGGGGCTAAGCTTTTGTACCAGGCCATGGCTCCTTTTCTGAGAGTCGTCGAGAACAACCTGTATTTAAGGTGCCCGGTGATATCAGTGCGGTAGTCGAGCATCGCATTAACATTGTCGACGTGATCGTCGGGGTCGGTGGTCTCGTCGTAGATGGCCAAATTTGGGGGTTTCTCCATGCCCTTGGGGAGTGGGGCCTCCATTATCTCCCGCGAGAGGGGGCAATGCGGGTCTTCCTCGTCACTCCTTGGTGGGGAGAGTTCATTATTATCAGGGCTCCGGTTGCACCTTGGCGAGGTTCCTGATCGGCCGGAATCACTGCGCGCTCGCGACTTGCCCTTGTTGGGTTCCGGGGAGCGTCATCCCCGTTTCTTCGTCCTTCTTTCCTGCTGAGGTCGGCTCTCCTGCAGGTCAGCCTCTAGGGCCATGATTCTTTCGTGTTGTTGGTAGAGCATGGAGCTAGCCTGATTAAGGGCGTTCACCATAGCAATCATGGTGGCATCCCCCTCGACGGGTACGGGGATGGGTTGGAATGTGTTGATCGCCTGGTCCTGAATCTGAGGTTGGTTCCCATTGTCCTCGGGTTCAGGGGACGGGGTGGAAGGGAGCCCATCTCGGGCGTCAAATTCATGGTAGTTCAAATTGTCCTCCATCGTGTAGTCGACGAGGGGACGGTTGCGGTCGTTGAGCTGTTCTTCGGACATGCTGAAGGATGGAGTATTTGAGCTTTGATCTTCTGTTGTGGAAGAAGGGGAAGATAGTTTCCCACAGACGGCGCCACTGATCTCACCTGATCAAGAGGGTCTTCCAGCAATTGGGAGCAACAACAAGTGGATGGAGAGAATGGGGGTGTACCTGCAAGGCGCTCCGATGCCAAAGTTAATAGAGCTACAGTAATAAGGTGCGTTAGTAGAGTGAATCAGAATACCTGACCCTTTAATGAAAAAAGGTATTTATAGAGAGCCCCAGCGCTGGGCCAAGGTCCTTCCTTGGGCTGGATCAGCTAGGCCCAAGGAAGAACTGCCAAGGAACGCGTGAGAAGCGTGAAGACCTAGCTGAGTGGTCTGGTCCTTGGTTCAACTGCCCCTATCTTTCAGGAGATAATGGGGGACAATTGGGTGACGTGGCAAGTGAACTGACAGATGTGTTCCTTGCCCGTTCTAAGTGAATTCCCGACGTATAGGATGCTTGCCCGACCGTTAAGCGCCCTTATCCGTCTTCCAGACGTGCCTACCCGAGCATATGGGCCTCTGCTCGACATATTGGGTTGTAGCCCAATACAGCCTGGAGGCCCAGTCCAGAACAATTTCATTCAACTAACACATGTTATTGATCAAAGAACATTTAGATCAAGATCAAATCTAACCAAAGTTTTATGGATGCTAAAAATGATTCAAAACAAATTTGATTCCGAGAAATGCAATCATGAAGGACACACAATGAATCGAAATAAAACAATGATGAAAGTGATAAGACAAGAAACAAAATAACCGGATAATAGGGACATGCAACTACATATTTTGTGGGACCCTATCTAATCACCTGGTGTATAAAGGGTTGTTAGTAGGGGGATATTGTCGTACCCCGAAAAATACGACCTTACGCAATCCGAATGGACGAAGTCGCGCACCGGACGGACTGAAGAGTTGCCACCTAATTCTATTTATTCCCGAAGAGGGAAAGGGAAGATATAGATACAACCCGGGAAGAGAAGGATGAGGACAAAGGTCAACGGAACCATTGCCTGGGTTCGGGAGTCGGTTATGCAAGGGGAAGGTATTAGCACCCCCTACATCCATCGTACTCGATGGGAACCATCTAAGTTAACGCGCTAGAAAGGATGTCTATGCTTAAACGAGTTGCTTGCTAGAGGGAAATGAGTTGAATTATAAGTTAGATTGAACCTAGGTGCTCGGCAAGGATTGAGATCCTCGTGCCTACGTACTCCCGTGTGCAATGGGAAAGTCAGAGCCTCGTAGTTTGGCCTACTAAGGGTAAGGGTTGTTGATTTTATTACCTTTCGTCGATGAAAGGGTTTAGGAGTCGAATGTACTAAAGACTATGGATAGTTTATCTCTCCCAACAAGACGAGCGTCCTGCGTCGAAATAATCGGAGCGAGTAACGATAGCTCGTTATCCTCCTTTCTACCACTTAAGGCTCGTGGCGTACAAATCTTCTCATTTTTATTAAAGTGTTTTATTTCCTAAGACCGCTTGACGTTGGATCAAGGGTTTGGATCTAATCGAAACGTTTTGGTTTTTTGAGGTTAAAGGGTAAATGCAACTGGAGGTTATTTTTGTGGTTTGTTAGCGAGGCACGAAGCACTCGGCTCGCAAAGTAAGGTGGATCCTAATAACGAAACAATAACTGGAAAATAAAGTGCAAGTGTGCAAGTGCAATCGCTTGGCTTTGGACCAAGGATTCGGAATTAAATAAAATACGGAAAGTAAAGTGCGTACAAAGTAATGGGAGAGGGATACAAAATAAATACAGGGGATTGCGAGAAATAAAGAGGTCTCGTTGTAGTTTGCCCAAGAGGAAGCGTGTGTGCAGTGTTTTGAACTATTCGAAGGCGTTCAGCCTGTTTGATCGGGACACAACTATTCGAAGGCGTTGGACCTTTTAATCGAGCGCAACTATTCGAAGGCGTTGGACCTTTTCGGGACGCGACGAAATTTTGTTCGTGAACTGCCTTAGAATCGGTTCAAAATGGGAACCATTCTATAAGGAGTCGAATCGTAATTTGAAATACGAAATTAAATAAATAAATTGAATTGAGAAAATTAATATAGAATAATAAATTGAATAATTGAATAAATTGAATGATGAAAATAATGAATCAAATAAATTAACTTATATTACAAGTTTTTTGTTCAAAATAATAGAATAAAATAAAAGAGGGCCTCATATTGACCGCTCATCACCGATTAAATGTAATCGGGCGAAAAACGGCCTTTTATTATATCATTGGCCCTAAAATAAGGAATAAAAATATATATAGTTAAAGACATTTTTCTAAAGAAAGAAATTTAACCAAGAAACTAAAGCAATAGATTATATACAATAAAATAGAAACAAACTCATAATATGATTAAATAATAATAAAGATAATAAGAACTTTAAAAAAAAAGTAGAGAAAAGTATAAAACAGAGGGGATACTGTTTATATGGTGTGTTTAGCAAAGCGCGGATGGGCTTGGCCCATCTCATAAGATCTCTATGTAATAAAAAATGAAATAATAAAAAAATAAAAAAATAATAAAAAATAATGCATAAGTCAAAATATATAATTAATGTACATTTAAGAAGAAAATTAATAAAAAAGAAAAAGAAAGCAGTGAGATCACATCAGTATCTTTTATAAAAAGAAGAAAAAAAACGCATTGCTCAAAAAAGATGGTAGAACAACCTACCCCTGCTTTCTTTCGCGATTTACTTCTCAACCTCTGCCTCTCTCGATTTCAATTTCAACAAACTTCGATCTCTATGAAACATGCGGCGGATTTTCGCGACTCACTCGCCCAACACGACTTCTCCGTCTTCTCTCGACGCGCGATTCCTCACGGTGGTGTTGTGTGGTGGACGCGCGTGTCTCGATTTGGGGGTTTCGGTTCGGTGACGGGTTTGAGCGTCTGTGATGGCGGATGGAGATTTGGGCGATGGTGGCTCGGTGAAATGGTGTGGACGGAAAACAGGGTGTGGCTTTTGTTCAGTTTGTGATTTCGAATGGTTTGTGTTGGTTTCAGAAAGTGTTCGCGGAGGATTGTTTTAGGAGGTGGTTTCAAGTTTTAACGGTTTGGTTTTGTGACGGTTTGTATCGGTTTTGGCTCTCTGTTTTTTAGCCTTCACTTGCGAAACTCACTCGATTTTCTTCTCACACATTTCGTCTCATCTCAGTTTTCTTTTCTGTTTTTTTGTTTTTTTCGGATTTGTGCGGATTCTGTGCTGTTTGTGTATGGTGGAGGAAGAGTTGTTGTTTGGGTTTTTAGAAGAAAGGTTAAGAGTGTTTATTTATGGTTGACTGAAAGCGAGGAAAGGATGATGAAGGGTCTGTGAGGAAATGTTTGTGAATAAGGAATAGTGGTCGATTTTGTTTGTGGTATGAGTAAAGGCAGAAGTGAAATGTTTGAGGGAAAATAGAGGTTGAGGCTGAGGATCCCCTTTTTTAGAGTGAGATCAATGGTTTTATAAAGGAAATTTGAGGATTTGAGGAATCTTTTGCCAGGTTGTAAAAATCCAGATTTGAAAAATTTGTTATACATTTTGGAAAGAGTTGTTGTGCTGAGGTAGTGGACTATTGTTGCTGAGTAGTGGAGACGGAATTGAGGTGTGAGTTGCGTGTTAGAAGAGGGGGTGCCTTGCGTGATATCCAAAAAGAAGAAAACAACTTGTTGTCTTTTGTCATTTGTGAACTTGGCTGAAATAGAAGACTTGGGTAACTATAATTATAACACTAATAATAATAATAATAATAATAGAAATAATAGTAACGAATAATAAAAGAAATAATAATATTAATAATAGAAAAAATAAAAATAATAATATTAATGAACTGTAAAAAATGGTAAATAAGAAAAGTAAATAATAATAATAGAAAAAGAAATAATAAATTGGTAACAATAAAAAACCATGATAAGATGAAATTTTTTTGTCGATTTTTAAATGATGGTGGGCTTAAAAAATAATAATAATAAAATAAATGGGCTTAGAAGAAGAGAGAAAGAAAACTTTGATATCAATACTAGCAATAGATTTTTAATAATTTTTCTTGAATCTGAACTAAATAATAAAAATAACATCTTAAAAATAAATAAAATAAAAAAGAATTTAAATTTTTAATGCGAATTTTGGGATTTTTGGTAATTGATTTTTCTTATAAAAATATAAAATAAAAAAAAGGTATTGAATATGGATGAAATTAGATAATGGACAGAAACGGGTATATATAAAAAATAAAAATAATAATAAGCGACATATTTATTTGATTTTTTCGAGTATTCAGACAGCAGAATAAAATGGCAGATACCCTTTTTTTTATTTTTTTTTACTAATGATTTAATAAATAAAATAACAAAGGTAGGACAAATTTGGGGTATGACAGATGCCCCTATCGAATTGGCTTAGACCGAGTAAGATGAATTGGCTCGCGTTCAAACTTTCAAGGTATAAGATAATTAGATATTAACAGACTCCAAATTTGTCCGCAAAAGAAAATATGCAGTAAATCGATGATTAAAATTGGAAAATAAAGGCGATACGAAACAAAAACAGGTTGACAGAAAATTGAATAATCGCTTATCACCGCAAGGATGATAACGTGGCCCTAACACTCGATGTTGAGTAACAGAAAAATAAAATAATCGCTTACCACCGCAAGGATGATAATGCGACCCCAGCACTCGAACTAGGTCGATATGGATGCTGAGTAACAGAAAAATAAATAATCGCTTACCACCGCAAGGATGATAACGTGGCCCCAACACTCGATGTTGAGTAACAGAAAAAATAAAATAATCGCTTACCACCGCAAGGATGATAATGCGACCCCAGCACTAGAACTAGGTCGATGCTGCGTAACAAAATATTTAAATAAACGCTTACCACCGCAAGGATGATAATGCGACCCCAACACTCGATGCTAGGTCGATGCTGAGTAACTGAAAATTAAAATAATCGCTTACCACCGCAAGGATGATAATGCGACCCCAACACTCGATGCTAGGTCGATGTTGAGTAATAGAAAATTTAAATAAACTGGAAGACAAGTATCTAACGAGGACGTCCACTGAATAGCACCCAGGAAAATCTTTGAATCTTCGATCGACCTTGGATCCTGACTTCTGCTGGGGAAAGGTCTGGAATCTTGGGTTGATCCTGGATCCTGAGTTATGCACGTATGCATGATCGTTTTGAAATGGTATTCCATAACGATGGAGATACGATGCAAATGTTTATGCACTGAGATATAAGTTAAAAATGTTGGGGAAAATAAAAAGCTGATTTATTTAGGCATGCATATGATGCATATGCTATAAATGATTGATGTAAATGATGCGTATGACCGTATATGATGCACATGATGCTTATGAGCGATTGAAAGGAGAAAGGTGCCAGCTTGGTGGACTTTTGGTCTGGTAGTTGCCAATGGTAATTGGACTTTGGGTGGGTGGAGGGACTGATTCCCCGACACTCGATCTTCGACGATGTATGGTCAGAAGATGGATCTGAGAGCTCCAAGTTTTGGTTATCCGCTGATGAGCGAAGCGACTTAATTGACACGTGAAGACTGATTTTGCTTCGAATGGTTGCCAACATCTAGCAAGGACTGCCTGTTCAGTTGGGGAAAAGAGATAGGAAGACTTGCTCCTTGTTTGCTTGCCCCTGTATGCAGGGTATCTGAAATAAATTTGATGGGGAAGCTTTGACAAAGGCCACGACATGACCTGCCCCTGATTGAGCCTTTGAAGGTGATCTGCCCCTGATTGGGCTATTTGAAGATAATTTTCCCCTAACTGAGCTGATTTTGAAATAAATTGCCCCTGGTTGGGCTGTTGAGGTAGTCTTGATTCATGTTGGCATCAATGAAGTTCAAATTTCTTTTTGATTGCCCCTAGTTGGGATTGCACTGACGTCAAGCACTAAATTGCAATTAAATTATTCATATACAAATGGTAATGTTAATGTAAAGTTCATGTAAGTTTTGAAAAAGTCAATTTATTTGAATGATTGTGATAGTGTGACGAATGGACTGTTAGTCCAAACGAAGTGTTGATTTAGAAAGTGCGTGAAAGATGCAACAAGAATAATGTGCAATCAAGATTGAATATTAGCATATATATAGGAGTCAATTTACGCAACCTTGTTGGTAGCATGCTTTCAGAATAAACCGCGCCTCAATTAGGTCTTTTGAGGGTTGTAACGTGGTCTGGTTAATGGTTTTGAGAAACAAAGGTATAAGGCTCAAAATTTGATTTGTACCCATCCCTTCTTCGTGATGTTCTCCAGTCCTACGTTCAGTTAACTCTACACGCGCATTTGTTTTGACTTTGCAAGAGTGAAGATGAAGCTTTAATGTTTGCTTGAAAATGGCAGTCATCTTATTCTGTTGTTGGTGACCCTTTGATTTTTGATTGGATGGTCACTGATATTTCTTTTGCTTTTGCTGAGGATTTAAGTTCCTCTTTTGATTTTTTTCGACTAAGTCTCCCTTCGGGTGCTCAACTTAGTGATTCTTCCTTTTCTTTTCTTTTTGTATGAATGGTGTGACTGCCAAGTCATTTGTTGATGGTCCTCTGACGGGATGTCTCATCTTGCGATTTGAAGTGTAGTCAGGTTAAACGAACAACTACCCAGCCCCGGGTTAGATGTAAGGGTTGTATCCGAAAGAAACTCCTACTTCTAGGCTCGAAGTGGTTGACCAGGGATTAACTCCTTGTATCTCCAGTGTTTGGGGATCTGAAAGAATGCCTGTACATCATTGACGAAGTTTTATCTGAAAGCATACCGCAACATTTATGGGTATTTCGTTTTATTCATCCTCCCTCAAATATTTGCTAAAGTGAAGTGAGGAAATATTTTTGTGATTTCGTGATAAATGATAAATAATGAGCGAATGCGAATAAATTGATTCAAAACATGCATCATCATAGCATTAACAAAACCAAGTACAGATAACAATTGTTCAGAGCAAATAGTATTCAAACAAACAGTACAAAACAACAGGAATGCGAAAATAAATGGCACTGGCTGCCTTGATTTGAGGAATTGGACTTCTCTTGATTGAATGCTTCAAAGTTGGTAATTACTCAGCTTGGTCTTCAACAAACTCTTCAAATGTCTTTACTTGTTGGCACCGTGTGACGGCATTGGATCGTTCTGGACATTTGTATTTCTCGGAGTGAAGGTGAGATCCTTAGAGTCGATTAAATCTTGGACTTTGTGCTTGAATAACCTGCAGTTGTCAATTGTGTGACCTGGAGCACCCTTGTGATACTCACAGCGAGCATTGGCATCATAATCTCGAGCGTTACCAGATTGAGGTGGCATGTCCTTCAACACAAGAGTTCCTTTTGCCATCAGCCCGTTAAAGATTTCTCCATATGACATAGGCAATGGATCAAAATTTCTTTCAGGCCTTCTTTGTTGATATGGTGGACGCTGTTGAGGAGCGCGTTGTTGCTGTTGACCAGGCCGTGGTGGATAAGCCGGTTGCTGGTATGGTCCAGGTGCATATTGCATAGCTGCAACCATTGGACGTGGTTGATGAGCCATCTGAGGCGGAAATTGAGCTTGAAAGGCCTGCTGATAAGGCATTGGAGGAACTGGCTGATATGGAATAGGAGCATATTGTGCAGCAGCAACATAGGGATACTGATAGTAGGGAACTAGAGCAGGTGCACTCTGTTGAAAATTCCCACTTGCAGCAGAGATGGCATTTGTTTCGCCCTTCTTGTACCCGTTAAAAGGTTTCTTGGCATTGGTTTGGCTGCTAGAACCTCCTTGGATCTTTCCACTTTTCAAGCCTTCTTCAATTCTTTCTCCTACCATCACCATGTCCGAAAATCCAGAAGATACGCTGCTGATCAGCTTCTCGTAGTATTGCCCCTGTAGGGTACCCATGAAGATATCGATCAATTCACGGTCAACCAAAGGCGGATGCACTCTGGTGGCTAGCTCCCTCCAGCGTTGGGCGTACTCCTTAAAGGATTCGCTCTCTTTTTGAGACATACTCTGAAGTTGAGTATGGTTAGGAGCAAGGTTAGTGTTGTACTTGTACTGCTTTTTGAATGCATCAGATAGATCAAGCCAAGTACGAACATTGTTGCGTTCGAGCTGCATGTACCATTCTAGAGATGCTCCAGACAGGCTGTCTTGGAAGCAATGGATCATGAGTTTGTCGTCTTTGGCATGAGCATCCATTTTCCTGCAGTACATCCTCAAATGAAGCTCAGAAGAGCTGAGGCCTTTGTACTTCTCGAATTCTGGCAGTTTGAATTTAGCAGGGATCACAACATCTGGAACTAAGCACATGTCCGCAGCACTCAGAGAGGTTGAATTGTGTCCTTCCATGATTCGGAGTTTTTCAGATAACTCGCGGCACATCTTCATAGCTTCAGACTCTTGAATAGCATGAGGATTGGTGATTGGAACAGCATTATGCATCTCATACTCAACTTGATGATTCTCTTCAGCTTGAGGAAACTGGACTTGAGTTGGAAAAGGTTGAGCTTGAGGAATAACACCAACAGTGACACCAGAAGTAGGTATTGGTTGGGAAGTGACCTCTTCAACAGCAGGAGTGAAACCTGGAGGCAAACCGTAGACCAAAGGATTTGGAACTGGAACTGAAGGCATTGCGCGCGAGGTAGATCCTTGCACCTCGGCGTTGTTCATTGCGGCAGCAGCTTCGCGACATTCTTCCATTCTTGCCAAAGATTGCAAAGTCTCATAAATATGGTCAATCTTGCTCTTGACCGAGTCAATCTCCTCCCTCATTGCAGCTTGCTCTTCCTGAATCACGTCCATCAGTCTTCTAGTGTTGGCTCTAGTTAAATACGGTCGTCTAGCTCGATACGGGCATCGGGAAACCAGCTTGATTTACTGAAGATGGAGGAGCATGAAATAAGTTTTCGGTTTTGGAATGAAATGCGATATGAACAAATAATGCAAATGAGATGATATGCGATATCAGAATCCAGGATCACAAGATCAAGGTCTCATGAGTCCAAGGTACAGATGGAGGATACTCTGATCAAGAACTCACTGGGTAGACTCTAAAGTTTTAGGGATCCCAAAGTTATCAATTCATATGGTTGTTCATCACACGTGCCATAAGCATGACGGTCGATTGACTCCGCCATATGAATCTATTTTGGGTGAGATCTTCGTATCGACAACCCACGAGAGAAAATTTTCTCGGGAGTCCATACTACGTGATCACCGACACAAGGTTTAAAACAAAGTCCTGGAGTTATGGAACTTTCTCAACTGTTTGATGCATGTGTCAATTTCATACATTCTTGACAGTCAATCAACTCCATTGAGTAAGTCTATTCCAAGTGAGGTTTTCGTATCGAGCCACGCGAGGGCGAACCCTGGTGCCCAATACTACACAACCATCAACCGATGTTTTAACCAAAAGATTCTAAAGGTCCTCAGAGTTGATGACCCTAACGAAAACAACAGAGCACACACGTCAAGGACTTGATGGTTGTCAGTATTCTCATCAGAATCTACTCCAAGTGAGATTTTCGTATCGACAACCCACGAGATAGGTTCTCTCGGGAGCCCATACTACACAACCTCGCTAACTTAAGTTTGTACTTGTAAGCCCGGGTATAGAGCTTTTCCCTCAAGTTTCTTTTGCAAAGTATCGATCCAAAATAATACCAAGGAGCCACAAGATATATAATATGGAATGCGATAAAGAAAGCGATAAAAATAAACAAGCAAGGCATAAAAGAAAACATCCAAACAAACGTGGGAACTTAGACTAGGCTTGACTCTCATAGGGGTGAACCAGTCCCCAGCAGAGTCGCCAGCTGTCGTACCCCGAAAAATACGACCTTACGCGATCCGAATGGACGGAGTCGCGCGCCGGACGGACTGAAGAGTCGCCACCTAATTCTATTTATTCTCGAAGAGGGAAAAGGAAGATATAGATACAACCCGGGAAGAGAAGGATGAGGATAAAGGTCAACGGAACCATTGCCTGGGTTCGGGAGTCGGTTATGCAGGGGGAAGGTATTAGCACCCCCTACATCCATCTTACTCGATGGGAACCATCTAAGTTAACGCGCTAGAAAGGATGTCTATGCTTAAACGAGTTGCTTGCTAGAGGGAAATGAGTTGAATTATAAGTTAGATTGAACCTAGGTGCTCGGCAAGGATTGAGATCCTTGTGCCTACGTACTCCCATGTGCAATGGGAAAGTCAGAGCCTCGTAGTTCGGCCTACTAAGGGTAAGGGTTGTTGATTTTATTACCTTTCGTCGATGAAAGGGTTTAGGAGTCGAATGTACTAAAGACTATGGATAGTTTATCTCGCCCAACAAGACGAGCGTCCTGCGTCGAAATAATCGGAGCGAGTAAAGAGAGCTCGTTATCCTCCTTTCTACCACTTAAGGCTCGTGGCGTACAAATCTTCTCATTTTTATTAAAGTGTTTTATTTCCTAAGACCGCTTGACGTTGGATCAAGGGTTTGGATCTAATCTAAACGTTTTGGTTTTTTGAGGTTAAAGGGTAAATGCAACTAGAGGTTATTTTTGTGGTTTGTTAGCGAGGCACGAAGCGCTCGGCTCGCAAAGTAAGGTGGATCCTAATAACGAAACAATAACTGGAAAATAAAGTGCAAGTGTGCAAGTGCAATCGCTTGGCGTTGGACCAAGGATTCGAAATTAAATAAAATACGGAAAGTAAAGTGCGTACAAAGTAATGGGAGAGGGATACAAAATAAATACAGGGGATTGCGAGAAATAAAGAGGTCTCGTTGTAGTTTGCCCAAGAGGAAACGTGTGTGCAGTGTTTTGAACTATTCGAAGGCGTTCAGCCTGTTTGATCGGGACACAACTATTCGAAGGCATTGGACCTTTTAATCGAGCGCAACTATTCGAAGGCGTTGGACCTTTTCGGGACGCGACGAAATTTTGTTCGTGAACTGCCTTAGAATCGGTTCAAAATGGGAACCATTCTATAAGGAGTCGAATCGTAATTTGAAATACGAAATTAAATAAATAAATTGAATTGAGAAAATTAATATAGAATAATAAATTGAATAATTGAATAAATTGAATGATGAAAATAATGAATCAAATAAATTAACTTATATTACAAGTTTTTTGTTCAAAATAATAGAATAAAATAAAAGAGGGCTTCATATTGACCGCTCATCACCGATTAAATGTAATCGGGCGAAAAACGGCCTTTTATTATATCATTGGCCCTAAAATAAGGAATAAAAATATATATAGTTAAAGACATTTTTCTAAAGAAAGAAATTTAACCAAGAAACTAAAGCAATAGATTATATACAATAAAATAGAAACAAACTCATAATATGATTAAATAATAATAAAGATAATAAGAACTTTAAAAAAAAGTAGAGAAAAGTATAAAACAGAGGGGAAACTGTTTATATGGTGTGTTTAGCAAAGCGCGGATGGGCTTGGCCCATCTCATAAGATCTCTATGTAATAAAAAATGAAATAATAAAAAAATAAAAAAAATAATAAAAAATAATGCATAAGTCAAAATATATAATTAATGTACATTTAAGAAGAAAATTAATAAGAAAGAAAAAGAAAGCAGTGAGATCACATCAGTATCTTTTATAAAAAGAAGAAAAAAAACGCATTGCTCAAAAAAGATGGTAGAAAAACCTACCCCTGCTTTCTTTCGCGATTTACTTCTCAACCTCTGCCTCTCTCGATTTCAATTTCAACAAACTTCGATCTCTCTGAAACTTGCGGCGGATTTTCGCGACTCACTCGCCCAACACGACTTCTCCGTCTTCTCTCGACACGCGATTCCTCACGGCGGTGTTGTGTGGTGGACGCGCGTGTCTCGATTTGGGGGTTTCGGTTCGGTGACGGGTTTGAGCGTCTGTGATGGCGGATGGAGATTTGGGAGATGGTGGCTCGGTGAAATGGTGTGGACGGAAAACAGGGTGTGGCTTTTGTTCAGTTTGTGATTTCGAATGGTTTGTGTTGGTTTCAGAAAGTGTTCGCGGAGGATTGTTTTAGGAGGTGGTTTCAAGTTTTAACGGTTTGGTTTTGTGCGGTTTGTATCGGTTTTGGCTCTCTGTTTTTTAGCCTTCACTTGCGAAACTCACTCGATTTTCTTCTCACACATTTCGTCTCATCTCAGTTTTCTTTTCTGTTTTTTTTGTTTTTTTCGGATTTGTGCGGATTCTGTGCTGTTTGTGTATGGTGGAGGAAGAGTTGTTGTTTGGGTTTTTAGAAGAAAGGTTAAGAGTGTTTATTTATGGTTGACTGAAAGCGAGGAAAGGATGATGAAGGGTCTGTGAGGAAATGTTTGTGAATAAGGAATAGTGGTCGATTTTGTTTGTGGTATGAGTAAAGGCAGAAGTGAAATGTTTGAGGGAAAATAGAGGTTGAGGCTGAGGATCCCCTTTTTTAGAGTGAGATCATTAGTTTTATAAAGGAAATTTGAGGATTTGAGGAATCTTTTGCCAGGTTGTAAAAATCCAGATTTGAAAAATTTGTTATCCATTTTGGAAAGAGTTGTTGTGCTGAGGTAGTGGACTATTGTTGCTGAGTAGTGGAGACGGAATTGAGGTGTGAGTTGCGTGTTAGAAGAGGGGGTGCCTTGCGTGATATCCAAAAAGAAGAAAACAACTTGTTGTCTTTTGTCATTTGTGAACTTGGCTGAAATAGAAGACTTGGGTAACTATAATTATAACACTAATAATAATAATAATAATAATAATAATAATAATAATAATAATAATAATAATAATAATAATAATAGAAATAATAGTAACGAATAATAAAAGAAATAATAATATTAATAATAGAAAAAATAAAAATAATAATATTAATGAACTGTAAAAAATGGTAAATAAGAAAAGTAAATAATAATAATAGAAAAAGAAATAATAAATTGGTAACAATAAAAAACCATGATAAGATGAAATTTTTTTGTCGATTTTTAAATGATGGTGGGCTTAAAAAATAATAATAATAAAATAAATGGGCTTAGAAGAAGAGAGAAAGAAAACTTTGATATCAATACTAGCAATAGATTTTTAATAATTTTTCTTGAATCTGAACTAAATAATAAAAATAACATCTTAAAAATAAATAAAATAAAAAAGAATTTAAATTTTTAATGCGAATTTTGGGATTTTTGGTAATTGATTTTCCTTATAAAAATATAAAATAAAAAAAGGTATTGAATATGGATGAAATTAGATAATGGACAGAAACGGGTATATATAAAAAATAAAAATAATAATAAGCGGCATATTTATTTGATTTTTTCGAGTATTCAGACAGCAGAATAAAATGGCAGATACCCCTTTTTTATTTTTTTTGACTAATGATTTAATAAATAAAATAACAAAGGTAGGACAAATTTGGGGTATGACATATATGACTGAAATACATGATTCTTCATGAAGCTAAAATCAAAGGTTTCATTTACAAACACCAATGGTTCACATGTGGGATAATTGAGGAAGAAATGTTTGAAACGATAGGGATTCTTAATGTGCCTAGGTAAATGACCCATGAAAGCCTAAGTATTACATGTAATGGAGTAGGGGTCAATACTAAGAATACCATATTTTTCTCTTCTCCTCTTCTATGTGAGGTCCTGGGATGTAAGTACGATTTTCTTCAAGGATATGCTTTTTTTCCACAAATTCTGAAGAATAAAAAATGACTTCTCATCGTGCTCCACAACGAACTAACTTTGACGGCGAACTGGCTTCAAATATGTCAATTCAAATATTTGCCTTATTGTTTCAATGCCATTGGCTTAATGTTCTCTTCACCACTAAATCTAATAAAGTGATTGTTAAAGAATAAAAACATTTAAATTTGATACACACTAATTTATGTTTATTACTTCTATAATTCTATTCTGACGGGCATACCCTCCTTCGACCTGATGGGACGTCGGGAACTCAGGTCAGATTAATAAACGTGAAGTCGTTGCTCAGTTGTCCGAATGAAGAGGAGCGATGCGACTCTTAGGTGATTTTTTAGATTTTCAGTTTGTTGTCTGTGGATTTGCCTGGTAACTGACATGTTCTGTTTTCTTTTGCAACGAAAATGGCCGAGATGCGTGATCGTCTTGTGAAAAAAAATAAGGGTAACCTCAAGAAAGTTCTCAAGAGCAGGGTTGAGACTGTCAAGGATCAGGCTACCTTGGACGGTTTTGTAACTTCAGACAGTTCTACACCGGGGAGCACCCCGCTGGGTGGCTCTCCGTTGGGCAAAAGGCCAAGGGTCAAGGAGCCCCCTTCTCCTCCAAAAACTGGTGAAGCGTCTCTGGGCTTGTTTGACTTACCCCCGTGTGTGACGCAGAGGTCACTGTTTGTTGAAGGAGCATCTGTTCGGGTCCCTGACCTTGACACTGCGACCATCCTTTCATATAATCGTAAGACTTTGTGAGTCGAACTGTGCCAAGATGCTGCGGGGATGATACAAATCTTGGAGATTGTTCTTGCCTTTAGCAACACTGACCTGGTGTCCAAGAAGGATCTGACCTCGAGGAGGAAAGTGCGGAGCTTTACAACAAGTTGCGTAAGCTCGAGGGGCACTTAGAGGTGAAAAAAGAGTTGCTGATCACGCTGAGGGCCGAGCAGGAAAAAGCGAAGGCTGCTATTTCGGAAAATGAGGAGCTGAAGGAAAAGGTTCAGGAGAAAGAGAAGGCGCTAGCTTGTGGCGAGGAAGAAACTAAGGAGGAAAAAGGTATGGTGTCCAAGGCGGACCTTATTGCTCGGATTCTGTTGTTGGCTTAAGACAACCTGTCCATGGCCTCGTTTGGTTACTACAATGCGATAGAACAGCTCAAAGTAACTAACCCTGGTGTGGAGCTGGTCGTTGAAGGTACCAGTCATTTGCATCGTGTGAAGAACAACATGGTAGCCCCCCTAATGAGAAATAGTTATTTGGCCCGCGTGCCGTTATTATCTTGGCATGCGCGCCACTTTTTAATGAATTTTTTGTATGGGACTTAGTCCCCTCTCTTGTATGTTATGACAATGTTCAACCATGTGGTTGGTATTATAATGTTATTTTCTACTTTATTTGTGCATTGTTACTAAGTCAACATTTAGCCTTTCTTGAGTTATGCAAATCAATATATCATTCAGTTTATGCCTTGAGCTATGCAATTTAAGCAACCAACCAACCAATTACAAACAACTATTTTTCAGCTTTAATCATGGGCTTTGATCAGGAAACAAACAGATTTTTCAGCTTCAATCTTGGGCTTTAATCAAGACACAAATCAAACTTTTGAGCAACAACATCCTGTGCTTTAACCAGGATACAAATCAATCATTTCCTCCTAGATCTAGCCTTTTAGGAGGAACTACGATGCTCTGATCCCTCAATTCTCTTTTTGGGGGTACGTAGGCAAAAGGTCGTAAGATCTTTGCGAGCACACCAAACAAAAAGAACAATTAGGTTTTTAAACCTAAGAAAAACATCAGAAAATTATGATGATACAAAAACACAAAAATATCAACATCACTTATCAATCAACACTCATCTCACAGCTAGACACATATCAAGGAAACCCCATCAATATCAAAAAGAACAAATTTTGCACTAAACCAAAGGTGAAATAAGTTAATGAAGAACCCAAAACCATGTGGGCATCTGTTAAATAACATCATGCAAAGTGGGATGGATTTAAGATATATTTTCCCTTCCATAACCAGCTTCACTAGGAAAAAAAATAAGAAATCAGAAAGTAACAAAAATGTGATAGTGACTAAAGACCAAAAAAATCGAGCTACAATGCCTTGTGATTTGAACAAAACTTGATTCAGATCAAATGACACATAACTGACTGGGGTTTTAGGCAAATGGATTTGATTCAGATCATCTTCAAAGTTTGATTCAAATCAAATAGAAACAAACATAATTTTTTAAAATTGAAATTGATTCAAATCATGCACAAATTTTGATTCGAATCAAATTAGACAAAATTTGTTCCTAGGAAAATGATCAGGATCATGTGTAAAATTTGATCATGATCAAATTGCTTAGTTGAGCTACTATCCAATTTAATCAGGATTGTAAATTAAGTGTAAAACTGAATGATTTGAATCAATATTGTAAAATCTTAAAATTTCAAATTTTCAAAAGCTTTTTGAGATTTTACGTTTACTTTGACCGAAAACACAAAATGATTTCATTCCACTAACACATGATATTGATTAAAGAAAATTTAGATCAAGATCAAATCTAACCAAAGTTTTATGCATGCTAAAAATGAATCGAAACAAACTCGATTCCGAAAAATACAATCATGAAGGAGACTCAATGAATCGAAATAAAACAAAGATGAAAGTGATAAGACAAGCAACAAAATAACTAGATAATAGGGACATGCAACTCCATCTTTTGTGGGACCCTATCCAACCACTTGATGTATGAAGGGTTGTTAATCGGGGGAGATGATTGAAATACACGGTTTTTCATGAAGCTAAAATCAAAGGGTTCATTTACAAACACCAGGGGTTCACAGATGGGATAATTGGGGAAGAAATGTTCGAAACAATAGGGTTTCTTAATGTGCCTAGGTAAATGACCCATGAAAGCCTAAGTATTACATGTAATGAGTAGGGGATCAATACCTAAGAATACCATATTTTTCTCTTCTCCTCTTCCATGGGAGGTTTTGAGACGTAAGTACGATTTTCTTCAAGGATATGCTCTTTTTCCACAAATTTTGAAGAATAAAAAATGACTTTTCGCCGTGCTCCATAACGAATCAACTTTGACGATGAACTGGCTTCAAATATATCAATTCAAATCTTTGTTAGACGATGGCGCGGATCTAGAAGGGGGTTGAATAGATCCTTTTTCAAATTATACTTTTTAAAAATTGATTGAAAAATGTTTTGCGGAAGTTCCCTGAAAAACTCGTCTAAAACAAATAAAGTCGTCGATGATCGGATATGCGTTTTGAAACTGAATGGGTAGTAAAGATGATAAGACACTTAACAATGCAACTGAATCACTTAAATTCAAAATTACTTGATAACTCACTCTCAACAATGAATTAATAGAGAAGAAATAAACACAAGAAAAATGAATGTATGTGTTTTGACTTTTTCACAAACACTTGGTGTGCAAACACACAAAGTATAATGTCTATGTTGAATTAGTGCCGAATTTTTACAATGATGCTGACAAAAATTGATAACAATTTATCAAATAGTTGGTGTGAATAAATTCAACCAAAACAGAATTTTTCAAACCACACACATTCAAGTTATGCCGAAAATATAAGAACGAAACAATTAAAGAACACGAGAGATTTATTTAGGCAGTTCATTCACCGTCCTCACTAGAAGTAATAAGCCCCCAATTCTAACCGAATTGGGAAATTTCATTAACATTGCAATTGTTTATACAAGAAGAAAATTGAAACAACAAACCAATCTGAATTGCGATTATTTCGAAAACTTCTTCTTGCCCCTTGATTCGAGAAGAACCAAGTCCTTCACCGCGCGTCGAGAAAGCTGCCCCCAATTCTAACCGAATTGGGAAATTTCATTAACATTGCAATTGTTTATACAAGAAGAAAATTGGAACAACAAACCAATCCGAATTCCGATTATTTCGAAAACTTCTTCTTGATTCGAGAAAAACCAAGTCCTTCACGTGCGTCGAGAAAGCCTCCGGTTGACAACTCCCTTCTTTCAAAAATATTCAATCCTTCAAACCTTGAGCACGACTGATTTTCTTCAACGCCTGTGAACCCACAATAATCTTCGTAATCCTCCGCTACGAACGATGATTGCGTGCAAAACCTCCAAATCCTCTTTGATCTTGGAGGAGAAAACCCTTTGGTTTTTACAAGAAAAACCCACAACTTCTCTACCTAATCTGGAATCTCTCTATCTCAATTGGACGTTATCACCATAGATTGCAATTTGATCAACAAAGATTGTTGTGTGTTATTGTTGATTGATGCAAAGAATGAGAAGATGAAGAGAAGGATGTGTATCTATTTCACTTTTCTTGTTGACCTCTCAAAGAAAATAAAAACAGCTATTAGACAATTATAAAAGATAGAAAGTAAAATTAAATGAAAAAATGATAGTTACAGGGATGAGTTGGCCTAACAGGCCCAGTGAGTCGACTCAAATTCCTGACTCACTCAACCTGTTGAGACCCGAGAAATTATGGGAAGAAAACAATTCAATTGAGTCGGCTCATGGCAAGTTATGAGTCGACTCAAATCAAATAATCTGAATGAGTCAACCTGTGCAGGAGGATGAGTCTGCTCATTTAGTTAAAAATCCTTCAATATAGTTTTTATAGATTCAATATGATTTTTCTATAAAGATCATACTCTCTTCCTTGTGTTCCCCACACAATTTCAATCATATCAAGTTTTTAACAATTTCAAAACATGTCATGTCTCCCAATCTTTGCCTTACTGTTGCAAGGTCGTTGGCTTATTGTTCGCTTCACCAATGAATCAAATAAAGTGATTATTAAATAAAAACCTTTAAATTTGATATGTTTATTACTTCTATAATTCTATTCATGAGTAGATAAATAATAAACTTCTTATTTTTCTGTGAACGTACCTCTGCCTTCAATTCCCATTGTTAAAAAGAAAATGAATGGTTTGGACCCATTATTCACATGTAATCTTTAAAATAACAAATCAAATCAGTACTTTGATTGGTAATCAAAGACCAATCTATTGTGTGGAAACTCCTCTTCACAATGTCCATCATTGAAGGGCAACTCTTACTTTTTGCATTTTTTATTGAAAACATAAAAACTTTTTTCAAGGTCTAGAACAAAGGTAAACATTTTTATCTTATAGGTGTGCAAATGGTATTCTTTAGTTCATGTTTGTCTATATCTAGAGATAAAAGTTTCATTATGAAATTTTATTATTGATGATTTGATGTGCTCCTTCCATAGAATTGTAAAAAATTCAATGTAATTTTACCGATGTTTACTGAAGACATGAAATACAATTTAGAAGTTGTGATATTGAGCAATACCTTTTAAGAGATGACGCATTGTCATCTATTGAACAACATCACAATATCTAAGTTGTATTTCAATACTTATGTAAATATGATAAGTAAAATAATATTGAATTTCTTACGACTATAAAGAAGAAGCTCATCAAAACATCAATAATAAAACTCCATCTGTGTAAATTTTTATAGATAAAACTAGACAAACAATAAAAAAAATAATTAAATGGAGTAATTGACAACAGTGGTCCTTCCCCACAAAATTGAATCAAAAACATTGTCAACTTAATGCAGCAGATCAACTACCTCGTAAACAGCAACACCAAATGTTAGAACATATATTTTAAATTTTAAGCCTTCCAAAAGGCCATTATCTTTACAAATGTAGATGAATTATGAACAACACTTGCAAATTATAGTTATTAAGTACTCAATAATACAGCCTTTACAAAGTTAGAGTATAAAAAATTCCCCTTTTAACGGTGGAAATTACGTATGACTACATGATTACTTTCTCCATGAATCATTCACACCAAAGATGATGAAGTAATCATTTCTAGTCTCAACAATGCTTTGATGCTAATCAGCTAAACCATTTATAGATAACACTCATGTTATACATATATTTATAGATAACACTCATGTTATACATATATTTATAGATAACACTCATGTTATACATATAACTACACAGAAATCATAGATGACCTAACCTTACTTAGTGAAAAGCAATGTCTTACTTATTAGTATAATTGATAATATAGAGTAATTCAATACGCATTAACATTTTATTTTCAAGTATTTTTTATTTGCATGTAATGTCATATTTATAAAAATAACTCTCAAATGACACGAACAAATACTCATACATCATAGGAAAATTTTAAAAAGTAGTAACAGAAAAGAAATGAAAAATGAGATATAAAAATGTAAGTCATTACCAATTGTAGGTTTGAATTGATTCCTTCTTGGCTAATAGGTTTGATTCAATTGTAGGATTGTGATAATGTATTTATAGAAGGAAGAAAACAATTCTTATTCTTATGGCGATTGAAAGGGTCATAAATCAATTCTACTTGCCAATTCTACTTGCTTTTGAGGCTTGAATTGATTTATGACCCTGTGACATAGTAAGAATTTCAAACTCGATTTGAAAGTTTGATAATGACCTACATTTGTTAAAATAAATATGACATTGCATACAAGAGAGTAAAAAATATATGCAAATAAAATGTTAATGCATAATAAATTACCGCATTATCAATTCTACTCATATATAAAAATAAATTAATGAAAGTTTTCATACATTTGTCGTCTTCATCGAAGGTTCTTGCTTGACCACCATCTAATAGCTCCTTTAGACTAAATTTATGCAGGTTTTCATACATTTTCTTCCATTGTTTAGCCATCTCCATTGACCTTTCGTACTTGTTGATGAGATATAAATGAAAAAAGACGTTATACCACAATTAGAATTAGTTAATAAAACTGTTAAAGCAAGGACACACGAATATCTGATACAAGACTATTGACATAAATAATAATGTAATTTCATTTGTCACCATATGTCGGTGTGACACGTGTTTAAATCATACATGTTTTTAATTTGAAGTGTCATTGCTACATAGACTATGATTCTTTTAAAAGAAAATACAAAGATACACAAACCTGGAGTTACTTAATGTGAATAGATATCACATTAGAATAACTTATTATACATCTTCAATTCGGTTTTCAAAATATTGGAAGTATAAGCAACAATATCTCTGTTAGTAATTGCAAGTTTTTCTAGAGGGAGTAAACATGCTACATCTTCAATTCTGTTTTCAAAATATTGGAATAAACTAGAACATTAAGGTAAACATTAATTCAATTGTGGTTGAATGAATTATACTAATTGAATACCCATAGATTTCACCAATTCGATCTTCAATTCGGTTTTCAAGATATAATTTGTTAATTGACAGACATCAGAAACAGATAGAATATGTATATAATCAAAAGCATAATTATTTGGTTCATTAATTGATTGCGTTAAATTCCACAAGATGATGGCTAAATCTTTGAATCTCACAAAGGTCGTGCCAGAGGTTTATAAAGGAAAACAAAAATGTGGCTAGTTGTGATTTGAAGGTAACCATAAAATAAGGTTCCTCCAATCGTGAATAAATAGCCAAATTAAATGTAGGCACCCTGCAAAAGGTAGCTTATTTTGAAATTAATCAACAAGCCCCCGTGTCTGACTATAGTGCCAAAATCGTAATCAAAATTAACACTAATAATAATTAAGAAAATTTAACCAGAAATTTGTGTCTTGAAACAATTGAAATTTGTTTCAAGGATCTTCATCTGGTAATTTCATTTTGGCTCTAAGCGGCAGTCAGACGGCTATTACATATTAGCCCCTGCTGTTGACTCATAAAATAGAGCCTTCATTCTTCAAAAAATTTTAATCAATTCAGAATAAACACATTAACAATTAAAGATTGAAATCTGTTTCAAGGATCTTGATCAACACAAACAAATAAACACAAACAAATAATTAATTTCAAAGATGAAGAAAGGGATGAATAGAGGAGATAAACAAAAGGAACGGCGAATATAGAAGCAGAACAACTGCTCTAATGGGACTTTAAATGTCCAATATATAGTTCTGTGGAAACCCTAATATTGGTATTCAAATTACAAAAATAACCTGTCAGTCAAACTGAGTTTAAGGCTCCTAACACCTATTAAATCATTGAAACATTCTTATAAATTAATTTCATTTTTAAGAATTTTAAAAAAAATTATATGTGTAAATATTTTGAATGTAATTTTCTCAAAACTTTTAATTTATATAACCTCGTAAGAACTTTTATCTTTTAGTTTATATAAAAAATACAAATTTTATTTTTACTTGATATTTTAAAATGTAGAACAGTTTTATTAAAATAAAATAAAATGATTTTTAAACATGTAAAATTAATTCATTATTTAAATTTTTTATTTTTCGACGGTTCAAATGTGACTAAAATGTCTTTAGAATTTTTCAATTATTAATAGGAAAACCCAAAATGCATATCGGCGTTTAAAAAAAATGCAGAATGGGGTTAATTTTAAAAGTTTTCTTATCGTTACAATTTAAAAATACTAACAATTTTGTAGTATGATTTCTTTTTCTTCAAATTAGTAAAACAAAATTGAAATTAGAGGTGAAAATATGAATAATTCATATGTAAAATCCAACCTATCTTTTCCTTCAAAATATTTCTCTTATTTCTCGAATAAAAAGAAGTGAATATATATCATATTTCGATTTATACTTATTTTTATCAATTTTCATAGATTCAATTAGATATCTAAACAAACAATTGAATCAGACCGAAAACTACTTTGGTTTCTGGTTGAACTGGTCCGACCGACCGGTTCGGTCTGATTTTTGAAATGTTATTTTCATTTTTTAATAGAAGAATAATTGTTTTTTAAATGTCATTTATTTTACTTTGTGAAAAAATCTTAAACTATAAAACGGAGGGAGTAGTTGTAAACTTGTAATCACTGCTTGTAAGTAGTTGAAAGAAGAAACTTTACACTAACTTCTGCAAATTTGGAAGATAAAAGTTGAAATGGTAAAGTATTCACAATGTATGGAGGAATCTCTGAATTTCAAGAAGTAACCATCACTGTATGTTGATTTGATGAAATGAAAACTGAATGTGCTTTTGATGACTCAGAAGAACCTTTCCACGCCGCTCCTCAAATACGACGACATACTCCGTCGCTATTTGTCTTCCAAATACAACAAATTTGGTTTATGTGCATCAGCTATCACCATTTGCCTCAAAACTTGTGTTGCCTTAGGCACCCTAGAATTTGGAAGAGGGGTTCACGTGGACTCCATCAAGCTCAGTTTCAACAATGATTGTTTTGTAGGTTCTTCTCTCATTCGGTTTTACTCACAATATGGAAAAATTAAATATGCACATAAGGTGTTTGATGAAATTACTTACAAAGATATTGTGGCTTACACTTCCATTATCAATGCATATGCTCACTCAGGTGATTCCTCTGCTTATGGTGCTTTCGAGATTGCTTCTACAATGCAGAAACATGGTCTGCTTCCTAACAGAGTTACGTTAGTGAGTTTGATGCATGCAGCGGCGAAATTGGGGGTGCTGCAAGAGGGCCGTGCGATTCATGGTTATGCTGTTAGGAGAGAAATTGGTTTGTGTGATGATGTTTTTGAGACAACCCTTTTGGATATGTATCATAAATGTGGTGGTGTAGGGTTAGCTGCCTCGGTTTTTGCCAAGATGGATGCTCGAAAAACAACAAATGTTGGTTCTTGGAACACTTTGATAGCTGCTTATCTTCAAAATGGACAGGCTTTAGAAGCTTTTCAACTTTTTCGTCAAATGATATGTAGAAATGTTTTGCCTGATTTGGTAACATTGGCCAATGCTATTCTGTGTTGTGGTGAATTGAATTATTTACGTCGAGGGATGAGTATTCATGGATACATGATCACGATGGGGGCAGAACTTGATTTGGTGGCTTCTACTGCTTTGGTTGATCTATACTGTAAAATTGATGTAACCAAAGCTAGGAAACTGTTTGAAAGATTGGAGAATAAAGATGCTGTTGTATATAATGTTATGATGACTGGTTATCTTGACAATCAGTTACCTGTGGAGGCGGTAAATGTTTATCGTGAAATGGTCAAGTTGAATGTTAATCCGAATGTGGCTTTGTTTCTTAATTTGATCTCTGCTATATCAAAATTGAGAGACATTAGATTAGTCAGGTCTATTCATGGTTATGTATTGAGGCATAAGCATATATCGCATGTGGAAATCGCAAATCAAATTATTCATGCATATGCACAATGTGAGCATGTAGTGGATGCAAGGGTTGTCTTCAGTAGGATGAGAACAAGGGACTTGGTTTCATGGACTTCGATGATGACAAGTTATATTTATCATGGCCACATTGACGAAGCCATAAATTTGTTTCGTCTGCTGCAAAAAGAAAATCTAAACATTGACTGTGTTACTCTAATTGGTCTCATTCAGGCATTATCCCAGCTTGGATGTCTAAGTTTTGTTAAGGAAGTTCACTGTTTCAGTTACCGATTTTTTCATGGTAACGAGCTCTCTGTAAATAATTCTCTTATTACTATGTATGCTAAGTGTGGAAAATTGTGTATGGCTAGATACATATTTGAGCAAATGACAGAACTGTGTCTCACATCATGGAATGCAATGATAGGGGCATATGCGATGCATGGAAACTATTCAGATGTGTTAGAGCTTTTTGATCATATGAAATTTGCAAAAGTTACACCTGATGAAGTGACATTCACTTCAATCCTTAGTGCCTGCAGCCACTCAGGATTGGTAGAAGAGGGTCTATATATTTTTGGGATTATGATGAAGGAATATGCAATAGTTCCAAGTGAAGTTCATTATAGTTGTATAGTAGATTTATTAAGCCGAGCTGGTCGACTTAAAGAGGCATACAATCTGGTCAAAAGCATGCCATCAACACATAGTTCTGCTGCATTGTCTGCTTTGCTTTCTGCTTGCAGATTATATGGAGATACAGAGATTGGGGAGGCTATTGGGAAACAGATATTAAAATTGGAATCACATAGCTCAGGTGTTTATGCTTTGGTATCAAATATACGAGCCCAAGGGGCGAGGTGGGATGAAGTAGCCCAAATAAGGGCCATGACAAAGAATACAAAAGTAAGAAGTGTTCCTGGATATAGTGCATGTTTGGATTGACTTTGAGTTTGTCGGAATCACGGTGGATCACCGCAAGTTTAGCAAAAGCTAAACTCACCGTCAATCCAAACATACACATAGTCCGATAGAGCTAGACAAGCATTGAGATGCGAATGAGACCACAACAAACTTAGTATGGATTTTGGATTGACTTATTTGAGTTTATCTATTGGTGTAAACATTTATAATATTGTTCGGAAGAGTTTATGAAAACAACTTAAAACTTATATAAAAACAGTTAGATTTTATTTTATAAATTAAACAAAAAATTGTTCTTGTACATGTAATGTCTATATCTTCATAGAATAAATTTGATATATGGCCAATGATATCAGTGTTGTGGTAAATGTTATCAAAGCAAGTATAAGATGGATTATTATTGAATGTGTAGAAAATGCGGTACGGTTTTGACAGATTTCATAAAGGTGCTATTTCACCCAAAGAGTATTGTAAGTGGAGTGTAAATGGGCATCAAAAGGTCAATAACTTTAGTTGGATAAGATAAGATACATTTTTCCCTGAAGATTTTGACAAAATACAGGTACATGCTATTTCTTTTTCTAGTTGTTGGTTGATAAAAATTCATTGGCACATTCTATTGATTGAGGTTTTTTATATTCTATATCATATTGCTGGATTATACATGTATCTTTATCTTCGGCTATTGCCTGTAATTCACTTCATGTGTTTTGAGCTAGGGGAGTTCTAACATATAAGGAACAAAATCATTTATTTCAATTGTTATTTAAACATAAGCAAGTAACCAACAATCAAGAAAAATGCTGTACTCTCCATTAATTTATTTTTAATTTGGAACATCTATTAAATTTCAGATAGCGTTTACCTGTGATGTACATCTCAAGTTATTTGAATGTAAATGCAGCATTTGGATATTCTTTGAGACAAGGAGAAAATGAAAAGTAGATTAAATATACGGTACTTGTTTCCTTGTGGGATTGAAGGATATATCTTGACACGATTAAGCTCCATTGATGATTCACTAGTCCGATTTAATTTAAGTTAATTCAATTATTTTTTACGAACTCAGCTATGGAGTTTGTAGATTTCTGAATATCGCCTGAAAACCAAGAAATGGTTTTCATCAATGTAGTATCCAAAATTCACATTGAAAGTGCATTTGGTGTCCGATACTTGTCAAAGTCAAATACTGACATGGCACCAACACCTGTGATTACATTCAATTATACTTTTTAAATTATTAGCAGTCTCATTGTCGGTTTCTCTGTCAGTATCGTGTGTGTGTCAATACTTCGTAGATTTTTGTCGAAGGCATATCTAAATAAGTCAATGTGTCTACTCTCGTCGTTCTGCTTTATTAACTATATTAAATGATAATTTAAAATATCTGAAAGCAGTTTCATCATGGTCTTCTGACTTTACTTTTGTCACAGATAGGCAGTGGTCCAAGAATTAGTTCTCACTTTGGCCCTACCATTCCCCCTTCATGTGTATGCATTTTTAGCTTTAATTGTGGACGAAAACTAGCTCAACCTTTCCTTGTGCTAAGTTTAAATTTGATAAATAGAAAATGTCATTGACAAAATTGAAATCTTTATCATCTGTTAGAAGAGAGTTACAGACTCTGATAACATATTAAGTAATGAAATTCATTTATTTAACAGGTCGGTATTCATAAATGACTTCTAAATAGTTTTGGTATGGAATTAAGTTCATTGTTTCAGATGACTAAATTCCTTTCCTTGGTAACAGGCAGAATGTACAATGCTACAAATTATTTAAAATCAAGTATTTGTTGATTTGAATGCATTCAATGAAGCACCAAAATTTGCCCTATTTTGGAAATTGAAGCTATGTTCTCAACTATCATTACTTTATTGAGTGATCTTCTACATCTTTTGCATACATTTTGAAGATTTGTTTAGATTGCTATGAATTATGTAATCTGATTTCTTACACTGTTTTGCTCGTTCATTTCTGTGCCCGGTATCTGGTTCATGACGATGTTGTAGCATCTTCAACATGGCAGAGTGTACTAGAGCACTGGTATGACCCTAAAGCAGACAGAACGTTTTGTATATAAAAAATAATTTAGCAGCAATTAGCATGTTAGATCAGGATCAGCATGGAAATCCTGTTACTATGGAAGTGGAAATATGATTGTAAGGTTCTCACGCATTTTTACGATTGGATCATATTCTTACGTGTATAATATTTGTGCATCTTCCAAATTTACGCTGATAAATTGGTCTTTATTTTCTTAAGCTCAATAATTATGTTCCTATTATTGACTATCTGTCTGCTATAAGCTTGGCGAGACGATTTCTGGCAATAGGATACTCAGGATAATAAATGATGTTCATATTCTGCAGTTAGGGTTATCAGACAAAATATAAACTGAAAAAGGTTACTTGGATGCTGTCAGCCACAATTATTTCAAGGTCAATTTTTTGTCGAAAAATATGTAACGAAACATTTTGTACATTTCACACTTCTATTTTAAGATTCTAACTAGAGCAAAAGATGTTTACAAGTAAATTATATATAAAACTAACCAACTTTTCTTTTCTTTGTGTCTTTACCTGTTAGTTATATATAAAACAATCAACTTTTCTTTTCTTAAAATATGATCTTTTGAAAGGTAAAAAGAATCATAATGCACAATGATGAGTCCAACCCTTGATTTCTCATGCCACCTTGCATGCATAGAATAAACAGTTTAAAAGCATTTTAAATGGTGAGACCAGTATATGAGCCACTTCAAATTATGGACTCGCCGAAAGTGAACATTATTTGGTCACACCATTCTCTTATATTATTAAGAATTCATGACCAAAGTTATTGTATATACTTAATAAGCAGACACATGACCCAAAGTTAGGCCTTATGCACTAAGAAACACCATGTTATTGGTTGTTCAAATCAAAGGATAAACACTCTGGCAATGTCACATAGATCAACCTGTCCTCAAATGCTTAAATCTAGGAGGAGCATGTGAATATCATCATCAATAATCATAGTATGGTAATGGTATAACATTATTGTTCTTCTAGATTTTGAATAATACCGAATTTTGTCGTAGTCACTTAACATTGTTTATGTTTCAGGATTTGGAAATTTGAGTATGGGCAAAGAAATGGGAAATAACAACACTTCTGCTATCAAAGGTACATGTTCTGTTATTGAAATGCTGAAGAAAATTTGTTGAAGTTGATTTTTTTTTGTTGAAATTTCATGTCATTTTTGTAGAGGAAGATAACATAAGTGAAGTTGATTATAAGAATATCATAGAAGACACTACTGAACATGCAAATGAGATATCACAAGAAGAAAATAAAAATATACCAACATCATCATTTGCCAAAGATATACCGCAAGATGTTCATGATGCAGATGATGATGTGAAAGGGAAGAAAACTCAAACCCTTTCAATAGATGAAGCCAATGATGCTTATAACATACATATGAAAAATCAAATGCATCCAAAATCAGAAGAACATGTTATGGAGAAAGCAAGAACTGAACTTGGACAAATTTCGATGCAAGAAGAAATTCATGGAGACAATGTAAAAGAGAAAACTCAAGAAGAAATTCATGGAGACGACGTGGAAGAGAAAACTCAAGAAGAAATTCATGGAGACGACGTGGAAGAGAAAACTCAATCAATTTCAACAGATATATTTGCAAATGGTGGTTATGAAACAAGGGGCAGTGTAACAAGGCTAAGTACTGAGTCAAACCCTGATAATCTAAACATCACTTCCCATATGCAAAAATCACCAAGTTTCAATCTCGACCTCCGAACCGAATCAAGGCGAAAAGAAAAGAGCAAGTCTATGTCCCGCTTTTTCACCAGCTGCATGTGTTGTTCAACTTTGCCAAATTAAAACCATTATTGTGAGTTTCTTTCTGATTTATTTTTCTTGAAGTGTTGTTTTGATGTGAAGAGAATATTATTGATTGCTTGGTGTCCATTCCGACATCAACTCGGTTGTATACAACCACTTTTACGAGGTATTGTCTGTTTTTGGTGTTATTTTAGCCATTAGAATTGTGGACCGAGGAGAATGATGTTTATTAACAACTATTTATTTCGATTTTCAAACAATGTGAGAATTTTTAGTGTACAAAAAGTTTTTTTATAAAGACTAAAAATATATATAGCCATTATAATAATTGTCAAACTGCTTATATGAATGAATTAAGAATACTAAAAAGGAAGAAGAGAAATTGTAACTTAAAAAATGAAAGATAAGAGGCAAACAGAGTCAGAATTAACTGGTCTCTGCTGTAAAAGTCACATGAGATTGAGAACATATTAACAATGTGCATGTGTCATGCTTGTCAACAAGACAGCTAATTGCAAGCTCTATATAGTTCAACTGTGTTGTTTTATTAACTTTGAAAAAAGATTCTTAACATAAGGGTTAATTAGTGTAACACCTAATATGAAGGGGACCCTTTAAATTCATATCTTGCTTCTTGAGGATGAAAAAAAGTCTACTAATGCTACAAATCAAGAAAATGACAAACTCAGACCCCGTATAATTTCTGGTCATAAATCATGTGGTCAAATCTAGCCAATGGTTGATTTAGTCAAAGTCCAAGAAAATGAGCTAAAAGTGTTCCCATTCAACATTAACATGCCTCCAACGTAATCGGTTCATCAGTTAAGTATGCGGGGATATCAGTATGTAAGACTGCATGTTCAAATCTCTGATATTTTATTCATATTTGTTTTTAAGAGTGAAATTTCAGCCATTAAATTATTAGACAAAAAAATAAAGTTAGATGATGAATCTCCCGATTGATTTTCATAAACCCAATTAAATGAATATTAAACTTGAATTAGAAGAATAAACCATGGGTTGGAGTTGATCAAATTAAATCGAATGGTGTGGCTGAGATGTCACTCTAATGAGTTGGTCATTCACATAATGGACTACAACTACAAAAGAAGAACACAACAAACAATGAATATATAAAGAAACATTTTATTATTTCTTGAAAGGAAATTAGATTATAACCAAACAAATTTGAATAGTAACAAATGAAATGATTTATGTTAAATATTTGAGAGTTTATTGTGTTCATCCAATGGTCATCATCATCTTCACAAATTCATCATAGTTAACTTGACCATCACCATCCAAATCTGCTTCTTTAATCATCTGATCCACCTCTTCATCAGTTAATTTCTCACCCAAAGTTATCATAACATGTCTCAACTGCATAAATACACAATAATTTATTATATGTCTATCAATTTTTCTCTATATTAATTGTTTATTTATCTGCAGATGAAGTGGTCATATTCAATAGAAACTCACACAAACTATAAGAGAACGATAAGAGTGATGTTGACGTCTAACCTAATAATATCAGCTTTCATATTTAAGCTATGATTTAGGGACTGAGAATCTCGATATTAATTGTATTTAGCACTCTAATATTAAACCCTAATGCATGAACTAAATCATACAGCTAAGATTCATGGATTGGTGAAAGGTACAAAGTACTGTCCTTGGTGAGATATGCATGTGAAATTAATGTGACCTTATTAATATATAATATTTGAATTATAAATTAAATAAACATTTATGACATCCATTAGAGGAGAAATTAATACCTCAGTAGCAGAAATATATCCATTTTGATCTTTATCAAAAACCTTGAAAGCCTCTTTCAGATCTTCATCTGCATCAGTTTCCTAATTAACAAGAAGAATAAAAACAGAAAATTAGAAAACATTAATATAATAAATAATATTGAAGAAAAATTAAAACGGAAGAAAAGAATAATTACTTTCATTTTCTTGGCCATTAAGTTCAAAAACTCAACAAATTCAATGGTTCCATTGCCATCAGCATCAACTTCATTTATCATATCTTGAAGCTCTTCCTCTGTTGGATTCTGATCCAAGGACCGAATTACCGTAGCAAGTTCTTCCACAGTAATGCAACCTATTATACAATTTTTATGTAAGAACATTATATTTAAAAAAATATATATATGAAAAGAAAAAACAAACAAAAAGATTATAAATTTACCATCTCCATCTTTGTCAAATAAGCAAAAGGCTTCTTTGATCTCAACAATTTGGTCTTCATTCAAAATTTCTGCCATTAATAAAGAAAAGTGAATACCAAGTCAGAAGAGTGTTTGAAATTTGAAGAGAGACAGAGAGATAGAGAGAAAATGTGTTGAGTATAGCTCAATCTTAGCTGGCTTATATGAAGATTTCAGTGTGGGAAAGTCTAGGAAGATTTTTTTTTGAATTTTAATTTAATTAGTATATAAGGTCAATGCACGCTTATGACTGCATTTTTTGGTCATATATATTACCTTCTAGTATAAGTTTTCTTTTGATTATTTTATCAATCTCTTGATAAATAATTTAATTCAAATTAATCTCATGTATTTATTTTTTTCTTCATATTTAGTATTGTTCTAATTTGAAACTAGAATTATTGTTGAAACACTAAAATGGATACGAGAAGGGGCATTGGAATTCCAGTACACTGGTTTAGGATGGATCTATAAGATTAACAACGTTTAAATTAATACAAAAATCAAAATGATGTAAAAGTGAGAATAGTTTGAATACTTAATTTTTTTTTCAAGACAGATTAGTCTCTTAACTCTTTAAATGTGTCATGTTAGTCCTTTTTGTCTTATTAGCGACGGAAAAAAAACCAGTCGTTAAATTCGTTGCTTATTATACAAAAAGGACTAACATGACACATTTTAAGAGTTAAGGGAACAATCGAAAAAAAAGTTAAGGGACCAATCTGAACTCAAAGGTATAGTTAAGGTACCAAAAATAATATTTTGCCTTAATATTATTTTATCATTTTCAATTCTTGATAAGGAGTACTTTAGTAAAAATATCATTCTCTCTTTTATTTATTTCTTTTTATTAATATGTGTAAAATAGTTAACTGAGTCACTAATTATGAGACAAAGAAAATATTATTTATGTTATCTAACTTTTAGCACAATGAGTGATATATAGACCATCTCAAAGAAAAACTAAAGATATAACAATAAAAATCATAAAAGATAAAAACAACATAACAATTAAAATTTATAAGAATTGTTAGGGAGTCTAAAAACAACATAACAATTAAAATTTATAAGAATTGTTAGGGAGTTTGGGGGAGTTGAAAGTACCAACGAAACTAATGTTCCAAAACTACAAGAGAGGAAGACGCCATATCTCAATCAAAAATCTTAGGGCGTTAGGTAAATGGGTGATCACTTTTATAAATCCAACATCCCATACATTCATAGGCGATGTGGAACTTTAACCTCTCACACTTGCACCTGACATTCTCCCCAAAAATATGAGTCCCTCACATTCTATAACAGGATCCAACACCGGATCCAGCTCCCGCACTAAGCTGAACCACGACTCTAATATCATTGTTGGGGGTTCGGGAGAGTCAGAAGCACCAACGAGATTAATTCCCAAAATCACAAGAGAGGGAGACGCAACATCTTAACCCAAAACCTTAAGGTGTTAGGTAAATGATTAATCTTTCCTATAAATCTAACATTCCATCCATTCAAAGGCGATGTGGGATTTTAACCATTCTCACTTGCACCTTACACATTTATTGGGAAAAACAAAAAAAACATAGAAAAAAAGAAGGAACTCAATCACAACACAAGAACATAACATGGAAACTCCAAAACCAGATAAAAAAACCATGGTCAACCAGATAAAAAACCATGGTCGTTGTCAATAGACAACCAGAGAATAATACTATATGAAAGTTGTTCAACTAATCCAGGCCATTAGTACACCCACACCCTCCTGCATCTTGGAATGAAGAACTTGAATTCTAGATATAATCTTGGACTCCCTATTCCTTCATAAAACTATGTGATGTGAGACTTCAAAGAAATTGTATGTTATATATAGCCTTGGTCTCTCTCTTCATTCACAAAATTAAGCGATGTGAGACTTTTTCAACATGTATATTTTCAACCAACACTAATAATCTCCACCTTGATTGAATATAATATATTAACTTTAATTGTCTTCACTGACAATTATACTCCACCATAAAGAGTATCGACGTGTATATTTTCAACTAATATCAACAATATACACCTTGATTGAAAATAATATATCAATTTTCATTGTCTTCACTGACAATCATACTTCACCATAAAAAGTATAATCACTTGAAGCTACACCACTCCAAAAAATTTCACATTGTCTTTACCGACAATCATAGTTTTTTTAAAAACTATCATACTCTCTCGTGAAGAATATATTTCACTTGAAAATAAATCACTTCAAGAATTTCACATTGTCATCACCAACAACCATATACTTTATTATGAAGAATAAATTTCACTTGAAGGTAAATCACTCCAAGAATTTCACATGTTAAAAACTTATGGTGAAACTTCCTTGTTGGCAGGAAGCTCTTCAACCACTGTCATAATCTTGCACCTTGTGTAATCTTAATTGTATAAACACATCTTTCACTTGAACTTTCCACAACTCAAAAAAATCTTCAATAAATTTTCTCTAGCCCAAACTACACAACGGAATTTGCGACTACAGTTCAACACCTCTTTCACAACTCCACAAATTTTTGATGTGGAAGATCAGACAAAACTGCAATCATAGAGCATACTAAGAACACTTGTCCCCGAATGAACCATAATCTGATACCAGTTGTTGGGAAAAACAAACAAAATTGAGAAATGAGGAACACAATGACATCACAAGAACATAACATTGAAACTTCAAAATCAGAGAAAAAACCACGGTCGTTGTCAATAGACAGTCAGAGAATAACACAATGAGAAAAATGTTACAATACATAATATACTCTCAATTAACCCAAAGCCTCTGGTACACTCACACCCTACAAAACAAATTTTTAATTACATCTCAAAACACTCTAATACAAGAGTATAAGAGAACAAAGAAAGTTAAATACAAGTTTAAAGTGTTTTTGACTAGTGCATCTTTGAATGAAAAACTTGATATATATATATATATATATATATATATATATATATATATATATATATATATATATATATATATATATATATATATATATATATATATATATATATATATATATATATATAATTAACTTATTCCAAGAATAAATCTTTTTAACTTATTTCATAATTGTAGCTTTTAAATTAGATTCAATCAATGATTAAGTTAACATTTATATTTATAACCATTAGATTGAATATATATATATATATATATATATATATATATATATATATATATATATATATATATATATATATATATATATATATATATATATATATATATATATATATATATATATATATATATATATATATTCAAGACCATCATCAATAAATTGGAGAAAATCATAAATCACAAACTACTATTAATCTCAAAACTAAGAGAAACACTCGTTTCACTGTTAATTTGTTAATTTATGTTATTCATTATATTTAAGTTAGAGTTTCACAAGAGTATTTTGAGGACATCCTTGTAAAAGAAAAAGTAAATAATTATTTAAATCCTTAAAATTGTAAATGTCTATCTATTTAATCACTCAAATTTGCAAATAGAAAACTTGTCATTTAGTTTCAAAAATATCAGCCAATCACTTCATTAAAAAGGATACACTCCTTTGAATAATACCATACATATTTATTATAATAAAATGCAAAGTTAGTAGTTCATGACATTATTATGAAATAATTAAAGGAATGAGATTGCAAGCCTTTGATTTGATCTCTATCCAAATACATAGGGAGCATGTAGATTTAATTAAATTATTTAATAATATGATTTTTGAGTTATATAATGGAGGAGAAAATTGTACAGCTGGAAGGTTTAATATTTAGGGGACAAAAGACATTAATTAGAAGGGTAGTAAATAGGCAAGAGGGAATGGACTATGGATTATTATGGGGATATGTGTAATTGTATTTGTATAGTTTTCAACAATTTCAATGAAATTCCACCAACCCAAAAACCACGTTTGTTTGGCTACAAGAGAAAAGACCTGGAAAAGTTGAATTTAGAAAACGTAGTTTTTCTTTTAAGCGTATTTCTGAATGAAAAGATCACTGTCAACGCGGTTCTATGGAAAAATATAAGCACAACACGCCTTGAGTTGAGTTAGTATTTTCCAAAGGAAAAATATACTATACTATACCATGTAAGTGTGTGGAAGGAGTCAAGATATACTAGAAGTAGTGCCTTAACTTAACCTATGTTTGTTTTAGATTTGGGATCTTATTATAAACAAAAGTTTTAAATACTATTATGAATGTATTTGGATTTGAAATTATCATATCATTATTCTCTCTAGTCCCATTTATAAGAAAAATATACTTTTTAAATTTATTAAATAAATAATGTCTTTGGATAAAATATAAATTAAATATATTTGTTATTGAATTAATATAAAAAAATATTTTTTTATTTATAAATATGACCAGAGGTAGTATAAAATAAAATAAAATATTTAAATACTCTTGAAATATAATGTAATACTAGTAGAATACAAAAATTGGTTAATATTGAAAAGTCGAGGAGCGTCGGAAGTATCAATGAGTTAAAGTTTACGATTTAAGAGATTTTTATACCACATATCAACATAAAACCTTAAGAGAATGTTTGGATGGAGTAATTGAGAATTTTAAAAAATTTAAAATTCTAAATAATTCAAATGATTCAATTAGAATTCGTTCAATTTTAAATTCTTTTGTTTGGATAGAGTATTAAAATGATTCAATGTAAAAAAATTTGGGGGGCCATTTTCATAATTTTAAAAACTTTTGGATCAAATTTAAAATATGAAAAATAGGGACCAAATTTTAATTTTTGAAAATTCGAAGGGACCAATTTGTAAATTTTGAAATATATTAGGGACTTATTTGCAATTTTTTGAAATTTTTTTAGATGAATTTGAAATTTTCATAACATATGAAGACCATCTTGCAAATTTTGAAAATTTAATAATAAACAATTCAGCATTCATACTATATAGAGTGATGAAGCAATTTCAAATTCATTACTTTTGGTGTCATTTTAAATTCCTTAAATTTAACATGAATAAAAATACTCCATAAATTTATATCATTTTAAAAATTCTCCATATTTTTTTATCCAAACAATAAATTTTGGTCAAGTATTTCAAATTCCCTTAAAAAATTATTTTCCCTCATTAAAATGATTCATCCAAACACACCCTTAGGTATTAAGAATATGAATCATTTCTCTTATAAAATTAATATTTCCTCAATTTCTGATTGATGTGGGACTTAACCACTCACACTCGAATCCCAACAATCTCTTTCATAAGTGTGAGTCACCCACATCATTATTCTTGATCCACACTAAGATCAATTTCCTCTCCCCCACTGAGGTTAACCATGGCTCTGTTACCACTTATTGGGGAGTATGAGAAGTGAAGATCCGACCCATTGGGCATGCCCGTTTTGCCCGTACTTTAGTGTAGGGCGGGCTAAAGATTTTGGCTTTCACCTTCTAATGTGCTTGCCCCGCCCCATTTTCTTTGCTGATTTTTGTAAGCGTGGACATTTACAATTTTTTGTATTTGTAGGCTTAAAAGGTGCAATGTCTGTGGGCTTTCCCCGTCCCGCCCTCACCTTCTTACGGGGCGGTCGTAGATTTTAGGTTCGCATTATCAACTATTCCCGCCTCGTCCCGTTTTCCTTTTTGTGAGACTTTTTTTGCGAGTTTTTGCGGTACAGGCCTAAACGGTACGGGTATGTCCGTTTGCCACCCTAGGTGTGGGTGATTCACACTTGTAGGGAAGATTATTATAATTCTAGTGTGAGTGAGTAAAGTCTCATATTGAGAAGAAGTGGAAGAAATGTTCGGTTTATAAGAGAAAATACTCATACATGTAATGCCTTAAAGTTTTTGGTGGATATGTAGTGTCAATATCTCTAAAATCTTGAACGTTTCGCTCATTCACACTTTTGTCGCTCCTCGTACTTCCCAATGGTAAATTAGTTTATTGGCTTGTTAAAATTTGTTATTAGGTGGTTAATTTGATATAAATTGGCTCTTTGTTAATTTCTCACAAGTTTTATATAAGTAGTATATCATGTATTTTTACATATAACTTTTTTTTACTCTGATTTAATATGAATTTTAAGGAGTTGTCAATTGTATTGAGTTCTCAAAGTTATCTCTTATATGAAATTGATGTTCACTCTTTGATCATACTTTTTATAGTAAGATATTACATGTAAATAAAATGAAATTATAGTATATATTCTAATGGGTCATCATGAGGGGGAAGCATACACATTGGGTCAAACACTCACGTAAATATCAAAGATTCACCCAACCAAATGAGAGAGACACCACATATTCATCCAAAATCTTAAGGTGATAGGTGTATGGGTCCTCTGACTTATAAAGTGCTTAACCTCCACTTTTCTAATAAATGTGAGACTTAGAACTCACACTTGTTTCTCAACACAACTCACACTTGCTTCTCAATAATAACCCCCTCAAGTGTGAGTCCATCCACTATAATCCCCATCAAGCGAAAGCTTTTTCATCCGCATGTTTGTACCACCGTTGAGAGAAACTTTTATCTCGTCATGAGCACTTCAACAGAATACACCGTCTGACCACTATGTCAGGAAGACTTTTGACATAAGAAGTTGATCCCTTACTCGAACCATTGGCTCTAATACCACTGATGGATCATCATAAGGGGGAAACATACACATTAGGTCAAACACTCACCTAAAGGTCAAAGACTCACTCAAACAAATTAGAGAGACACCACATATTCATCGAAAACCTTATGGTGATAAGTGTATGAGTCAACTTATTTATAAAGTGCCTAACCTCCCCCTTTCTAAGCAATATGGGACTTAGAACTCACAATTTCTTTCTCATGATATTCCTTGTTGTATTAAATATAGATTGAAATAAAGTGTATATATAACTTGATTCCTATAATAGAAAAACATAAAACTCTAGAACCATTCTATCAAACTAAATAACTAACTATCAATATATGATATTTTTCTATTTAATTCCCTCCATAAGTAGTAGAGTACAAACTTAGTAGTCAATGTTTAATAATGATGTCGGTGAAGTATTGGAGATCTAAAGGTTTTGTGAAAGTATCTACAAGTTGTTATGTGGAAGATATTGGAATGAGATGAAACATTCTTTACTGAAGTTTTTCTCGAACTAAATGACAATCTAAGTTAATGCGTTTAGCTCTTTTATTGAAGGAAGAATTAATTGCAATATGTTTGGCTTAGCCATTATCACAATAAAGTAGGTAAAGTTTGATGAAGGTAACATGGAAGTATTGAAGTAGGAAAAGGAATCATTGAAGATTACTATTATGGACTGGGCCAACGCAGTATGCGTCGAGCTGAGGCCCAGTCATCGGGCACGACCCATGGCCCAATAAAAGGAGACATAAGGAGAGTATCTCTACCATGTGCTCCATGTCACCCAACTATCCACTATTGTCTCCTGATATTTAGGGGAAGTTAGACCAAGGTCAAGCCCACGTGCTAGGTCTTATCGGCTCCTACATAATCCTTGGCAGTTCTTTCTTGGGCCTAGCTAATCCAGCCCATGATAAGAATCTTGGCCCAGCACTGGGGGCACACTATAAATACCCTCTTTCACCAGAGGGTCATGTATTCTGAACATTCTATTATCTACTTTACCAATTATGTACTTGCACTTTCTCACTTTGGCATCAGAGTGCCTTGCAGGTACACCTCCCAGTTCATCTCCGTAGCTGCTCATCATTTGAAGGTCCCTCCTGATCAGGTCAGATCAGTGGCACTGTCTATAGGAAGAAACAGGTTTCCCCGTATTTTGAAACAGAAGACCAAAACTTCACCTTGTCTCTTCATCCAGAGGCCACTAAGAAACGTGAACATGCGTGGTTGTGGACCTCAGCTCGAGAGACCTCAACCAGAGGACACTAAGAAACGTGAACGCTCCCCTCCTTGATAGGGACGATGCTCCCTTGAGCCAAAGAAGAACAAGGCCAGAGGACGCAATGAGCAGCCGAATGGCCAACCAAGGACATATCCTAGTCGAGACCGGAGCCCTAGGAACGGGGATTACTCACCCCAAAGGAGCGACGAGGACGATCCTTGTTGCCTGCTTTCTCGGGCCATCATGGAGACTCCACTCCTGGCGGTCATGGAGAAGCCCCATCACTTCGTGACGTATGACGGGACAACTGACTTCGATGATCATGTTGACAACATCAACGCCATGCTAGACTACCATAACGACATCTGGGGAAATGTCAAATGTAGGTTGTTTTCCACAAGACTTAGGAAGGGAGCCATGGCATGGTACAAAAGCCTGACCCTCGAATCCATCACATACTGGAGAAGCATGAGATCGGTGTTCACGAGGCACATCATAACCTCTCGACGCCACCCAAAAATGGAGGCTACCCTCGAAGCCATCATACAAGGGAAAAATGAAACATTGCGCTCATACATCGAGCGATTCAACCAAGAGGTTGTCGAGGTGGATACAACCGACTATATGAAGAAGTACCTCCTCGAGAAGGGACTCCTCCCCGGCAGCGAGCTCAACCGGGAAGTAGGGATCGAGCCTCCCCGCACCCTCGACGAACTTTTGCACAAAGCCTAAGTGTACATCAGGTATAAGGAGAAACAGGTCACCCACAGTGTCAGAAACAATCGCAGTTAGGACGACACTAAAAATTCCAAAAATAAGGACTATACTGCTCCTCGCCGTACCGGAGAAAAGTGAAGAAACGACAAGCCTCGCGAAGTCCGTGAAGGGAGAGGACCAGCTGGGCACTTCTCTGAGTACATGTTGCTCCCCGCTCCCCGCAAGCGCATCCTCACCGAATGCGTCAATTAGAAATTCAAGCAGGGCAAGGTCAGGTTCTCCAAACCGATAACGCCCAAACCCCACACCGACAAATCAAAGTACTGCCGCTTTCATAGAAGCCACAGACACATGACCAAAGATTGTGTTCACCTGAAAGATGCAATTGAAATACTGATCAAGGAAGGCCACCTCAAGCAATACACCAAGAGAAGTGAGACACCTCTGTAGAAGCACGCCTTCAACCTCGAAGTTTTTGATGAAGACAACACGCCTCATGCATTTCAGATCTGCAAAAAGTCAAGAGCTCCAACATGATCAAGCTACAAGCAACCGGCATTGAGATCAAGCTTCTTATGCATCATCGTTCTACTTCAAGCTTGGACATTTTTGTTTAGGTACATCAATCCCTCTTTTAAATTGATGTACAAATGTTCATTCATTCAATCACATGTTAGCATAATGCATAAAATACTTTGATTATTTTTCAAACCGTTTAACACTTTTGAAAACAATATGTTTCTGTTTTTTAACAGTGTTAACCGGTTAACCATTTGGTTAACCGGTTAACGGCTTCAATTTTTCAGCAAACATGTTAACGTTTATAGGCGTTAACCGGTTAACCATTTGGTTAACCGATTAACACTGTAAGATTTTTGAAAAATATTTCTTTGAATTTCAATTCACACCTTTTGAATATATCTCTTCAAAAATTATTTTGTTTCATAAATTGTCATACCTTTTCAAAAGGGTGTCTTGAATATTATAAAATCTGAATTTTTTCAAATTCAAAAAACACCTCCTAGAATTTTTATGAAAATCACTTAAATCAAATTCACTAAAAATTAAAATATTTGTATTCTTCTAAAAAGTGTTCATAAGATCATCATCTTTCATATTGCATTTTGAACACTTGTATTGATATTTGAAAAGTGGTTTATGTACATAGGAAAAGATCATTATTGATATCCAATCTTTGTATTACTCACTCAAAATTACAAAAAGTATAGAAAGGTTTTTCTATTTGTGACTTGTGATCCAGGATTGTTGGACACAAGGGTTAGTGTGGCAAGAGGATTGTTCTTGCACACAAATTTGCTTAGTTGTTTAGAAAGTAGGCCTCACCATTGAAGGTGTGATAGGTTGTACTTTTTTTAAAAACTAGTGGAAATCTCTTTCGAATTGAAAGGGGACTGGATGTACCTTCGGACTGTGAAGGGAACCAGGATAATTCTCCGTGTCACTTTTATTTTCTGCTTTACTGCTTTCCTTCCATACACAATTAAAAGATAAAATCTATCCATCAAAGAAAAAGAATCGAAAAAAATTATAACACCTAATTCACCCCCCTCTTAGGCGCATTCTGATCCTACAATTGGTATCAGAGCAGGTTTAGGTAACCTGTTCCTACAAGATCCTTATGGCTTCCGCAAACTCGAATCCTGTTTTCAAAGATGGTGGAAGTAGCAACAAGCCTCCGCTCTTCTCCGACGAATACTTCGATTTCTGGAAAATCAGAATGAGGGAACATCTTGAAGCCCAAGGAGAAGGCATATGGGAAGCAATCGAAGAAGGTCCGCATAATCCTGTCAATGTGATCAACGACGTTGGAACCGCGAAGTTGAAGAATATGTATGATGAAGATGATAAAAGGAAGATCCTAAATGAGAAGAAGGCAATCAACATACTTCAAAGCGCTCTTAGTATGGACGAATTTTTTCGTGTATCACAATGCAAATCCGCGAAGGAGATTTGGGATAATTTGGTAGAAACACATGAAGGAACGACAGAAGTTAAAAGATCAAGGCTTAACACGTTGAGTCAAGAATATGAAATGTTCTGCATGCATCCCGGAGAATCTATTGTGGCTTTACAAAAAAGAATTGTTCATCTAACCAACCATTTGATTGCACTCGGAAAGACCTTCACCAACGACGATCTCAATTTGAAAGTTCTAAGGTCTTTGACAAGGGAATGGCAACCGAAGGTGACCGCAATTTCGGAGAAAAAGAGTCTCTCAACAATGACATCCTCATCTCTATTCGGCAAACTTCAAGAGCACGAATTGGAACTTGGAAGGCTCGAGAAGCACGAAAGTCAAGAGAAAAAGTCCAAAGGAATTGCTTTGAAGATTGACACGAAGGATGACAAAGATGACGAGATCTCCGAAGATGAGAACTTCATGCTTCTTGTTAAGAAGCTTGGTAAGTTTTTTTAACAAAAATAATAATTCTTCTTTTCCTAAAAAGAATAAACATTTCAGGAAGAAGGATACATCCACATCGAATTAAGAAGTTACATGCTATAAATGTGGAAAGCAAGGTCACATAAAACCGAATTGTCCAAGACTTACGAAGAAAGGAGGATTCAAAGGCAAGAAGGACTTCAAAAATAAAAAGGCTTATGTCGCGTGGGATGACAATGAAGTTAGTTCCTCATCGGAATCGGAAAGCGACGAATGTGCAAATATGACGTTAATGGCGTCACATCACTCCGATGAAGAAAATGACGAGGTTAGTAGCAACTTTTCAATTTATGAAAATGATGCACAAGAAGTCATAGATGAACTTCTAAAAGAATGTAAGACTTTGTACAAAAATATTTCATCCCAAAAGAAAAAAATATTATCTTTAGAAGAACAAAATGCATCTTTTGAAAAATACATTGAAAATGAAAAACAAAAGATAATGGATGAAAAACAAAGCCTTACATGTAAAAATTGTGAGTCATTGTCCTTTCAAATTGTTCAACTCAAAAGAGTTTTAGAAAGATATGAAAAAGGTCAAATTGGCTTGGAGGAAATTCTTAGGCACCAAAGATATCCAAATGATAAAAGTGGCCTAGGATATTCTAAGTTTTCCAAACCAAGCACAAGTGAAACCATTTTCGTAAAAGCTAGTGAACAAATTGTTAAGGAAAAGACTAACAATTCTAAAACTTTGCATCAAAGTCATAAAAGGAAAAGGATCATTAAGAAACAAAAATATGTTCCTAGATTTAAAAGTCAATTTCAACCTACTTGTTTTTATTGTGGAATCAAAGGTCATACACCTAATGCTTGCTATGTGCGCAACATTGGTGTTGCTAAAGGGCATTATGTGTGGGTTGAAAAGGGTACTAACTATCAAGGACCCAAAGCAATTTGGGTACCTAACAATACTTGACTTTGTTTTGTAGGTATGCTTGAAAAAAACTTCTACGCAATGGTATCTCGATAGCGGTTGTTCAAAGCATATGACGGGCGATATCAACAAATTTTCAAGTCTAACACTTAAGGCCAAAGGATACGTTACTTACGGTGATGATAATAAAGGAAGAATTCTTGGAGTTGGAACCATTGGTGCATCTCCTCATACAATCATCGAAGACGTCCTTTATGTGGAAGGCCTTAAACACAACCTTCTTAGCATAAGTCAATTGTGTGACAAAGGGTTCCGAATCAACTTCACAAAGGAGGAATGCTTGATAGAACACGAAGTCACTCATGAACTCTTGCTAAAAGGTAAACGATTTAATAACATTTTTATGATTTCTTTTGATGACTCTCTCTTGAAGGTGAAGTGCTTAATGGAAAACAACAACGAGGCATGGCTTTGGCATAAGAGGATTACTCACATTCACATGGAGCATTTGAATAAATTATTGAAGCATGACCTAGTTGTTGGTCTTCCAAAGATGAAGTTTATCAAGGATAAGCTTTGTGACGCATGTCAAAAAGGGAAGCAAACCAAAACATCCTTCAAGACCAAGAAAGTGATATCTACTTCAAGACCACTACAATTGTTACATATGGATCTTTTCGGTCCATTAAGAACAAAAAGCTTCGGAGGTAACGTTTTTGCACTAGTTATTGTTGATGATTTCTCTAGATACATTTGGACTTTGTTTTTAGTGCAGAAAAGTGATGCCTTTAAAGCATTCAAGAAGTATGCCAAGCAAATTCAAAATGAGAAGTCACTCTCAATTGTTTCCATAAGAAGCGACCATGGTGGCGAATTTCAAAATTCATCATTTGAAGACTTTTGTGAAGAGCATGGAATCTCTCACAACTTTTCCGCACCAAGGACTCCTCAACAAAACAGTGTCGTAGAAAGGAAGAATAGGGCACTAGTGGAACTTTCAAGGACAATGCTTAGCGACTCAAATCTTCCTAAATATTTTTGGGCGGATGCGGTTAGCACGACTTGTTTTGTAAGTAACCGTGTCAATATTCGACCTATTCTCAAGAAGACCCCATATGAGTTGTTCAAGGGAAGGAAACCCAACATATCTTTCTTCCACATATTCGGATGCAAATGCTTCGTTCTCAACAACGGCAAGGACAACCTTGGTAAGTTTGATGAGAAATCCGATGAAGGTATATTTCTTGGATATTCTCTATCAAGTAAAGCTTTTAGAATTTTCAATAAACGTACTCTTACTATTGAAGAATCCATACATGTTTCGTTTGATGAGACTAACCCCTCGAAAGAGGATAATATTATTGTAGATGATGATGATGATGATGTAGTAGATCTATCACAACAACAAAAGGAGATATCAAAAGAACAAGCAATATCACAAGAAGATAAGTCACCAAATTTGAAGAACATCAAGATCTTCCAAAAGAATGGAGAACTCATAGAGATCACCCAATAGATAAAGTGATTGGTGATATTAGCCAAGGCGTTGCAACTCGACTCAATCTCAAGGATGCTTGCCTCAACATGGCGTTCGTATCACAAATTGAACCAACAAAAATCGATGAAACCTTAGGCGACGATCAATGGATAATAGCTATGCAAGAAGAACTCAACCAATTCGAAAGGAACCAAGTTTGGACTCTTGTACCAAGACCGGACAACAAACATATCATAGGCACAAGATGGGAATTCAAGAACAAACTTGACGAGAATGGGATCATAGTTCGTAACAAAGCAAGATTGGTCGCACAAGGCTACAACCAAGAAGAAGGAATCGACTTTGATGAAACATTCGCTCCGGTAGCAAGGTTAGAAGCAATTAGATTATTACTTGCTTACGCTTGTTCTATGAATTTTCTGTTGTACCAGATGGATGTCAAAAGCGCTTTCCTAAACGGTTACATCAATGAAGAAGTCTACGTCAAACAACCTCCGGGTTTTGAAGACTTCAAGAACCCGTCTCATGTCTACAAGTTGAAGAAGGCTCTTTTTGGCTTAAAGCAAGCACCAAGGGCTTGGTATGATCGCCTTAGCAACTTCCTATGTGAGAAAGGTTTTACGAAAGGAAAGGTTGACAAGACTTTGTTCATCAAGAATCTCAAGGGCAACACCTTACTTGTTCAAGTCTATGTCGACGACATCATCTTCGGTTCAACAAACAAAGATCTTTGCGAAGAATTCTCTCTTATGATGCAAGGCGAATTCGAGATGTCCATGATGGGAAAGATGAACTACTTCCTTGGTTTACAAATCAAGCAAACAAAGGATGGCATCTTCGTCAATCAATCCAAGTATTGCAAGGAGTTATTGAAAAGATTTGATATGGACAATTGCAAAGAAATGTCTACTCCAATGGGATCCGGAACGTATGTTGATCAAGATCTTTCCGGCACTTCAATAGATATTACAAAGTATCGAGGTATGATCGGTTCACTCTTATATTTGACGGCAAGCCGTCCTGACATTATGTTTAGTTTTTGTTTGTGTGCCCGCTTTCAAGCTAATCCGAAGGAATCACATCTCACTGCCGTGAAGAGGATCATGAAGTATCTCAAAGGAACGACGCACGTCGGACTATGGTATCCTAAAGGTAGTACATGTTCTTTAATTGGTTATTCTGACGTTGATTATGCAGGATGTAAGACCGATAGAAAGAGTACAAGTGGTACTTGTCACATTCTTGGGAATGCACTAGTGTCGTGGGCATGCAAGAAGCAAGCATGCGTTGCACTTAGCACAGCCGAAGCGGAGTACATTGCAGCAAGAAGTTGTTGTGCTTAAATCTCGTGGCTTAAACAACAACTTCTCGATTTCGGTATAGATCTCGGTTGTATCCCTCTCCGGTGTGACAACACAAGTGCCATCAATATCACGAAGAACTCGGTCATGCATTCAAGAACAAAGCACATAGATATCCGACATCACTTCCTTCGAGATCATGTTCTAAATGGAGATGTAGATGTTACATTCGTGGATACACACAATCAACTCGCCGACATATTCACTAAACCGTTGGCTAAGGAGCATTTTTTCAAGATTCGACGAGAACTTGGTATTCTCAATGAAGGTGACATCTAATCTTAAACTAAAAATTGGTTGTTGTATGTTTTTATTGCATTATATGTGTTTATATGTGTTTTTGCTCACTTTTGTGTTATAAAATGCTAGCACTCACATTTCACCGTTTTCGGTTTTTCTCACTTTCGTATACCCGAAATCAATCGGTTTCAAAATATTTTTTTATCGAAAGTTGCGGAATGATAAGTGCTAATACTTTATGATTTTTTTTTAAAAATTTCCCTCCAATTTCCCCCACAAAGCTGCTGGACTTTTTAAATTTTTTTAAAATTTTTGTCCGTTAACCGGTTAACGGATCGGTTAACACCTCCAAAACAGCAGTCCTGGATTAACGTGACAGTCTGTGTTTTTTTTAAAATTTTGTTTTTCTTTTTTCTTTCTTTATGTTTTCTTGTTGTGTGTATGTTTAATTGGTTCATGGTACCTCTTTCCAACACCTCATAAATCAATTACTCTTACTTTGACTTACCATTAAACACCACTTACTCATTTTCAAACTCTCCATCTACTCCATTAAAACCCACTACATTGAAACTCTCATATAAACTCTACCTCTTTCACTTCACTCTCCACTACATCAAACCCTAATCCGAAAATACACTCACTCACCCTAAAACCTAAGCTTCATCTTCATGGCTTCAAGAAAGGGAAAAGCTCCAGTATCAACATCCAGGTCTAGCAGTGAAGAAGACATGCCTATGGAATCTACCAAGAAGAGACGATTGGATTTCCGAGTTCGGGTTCGACATCTCCTCAAGGGTAAGTATGTGAACCTGAAATCTTTTGAATCCTTTAAGTTTCCAGCTTTGCTAGAATATCAAGGAATGCTAGATTTTATTGCCGATAACGGAAAGGTATATCCGGATTTGGTGAAGTCTTTCATGAACAACATGACTCTCAATTGTGATGATAGGGATAAGCATCAACTGTTTGCTACTGTTAGAGATTGTGAGATTGAGGTTGACCTAGGTACTCTTGCTACCTTCTTGTCTTTACCATAATCGGGAGTTTTTCTCCGGAAGGGTGTCAACCATGATGAAGGCAAATGGGCCAATTATGATAAGATGGAATATTACTATCATATTTGTAGGTTTCCAAAGGCAGCCGTGATATCCGGCCAGCGTACCTCTCGGGTACTTTGCTATGTGAAGAATCTATCCGTGGATGATTGGATGCTTCATTACGTCATTTGCCATGTCTTGCTGCCCAAGGACTCCAATCAATCCCAAATCAATTATTTGGAAATGCAAGTGCTCTTTGCCATCAAGAACAAGATTAGAATTAATTGACTTCCTACCATGCTATATCATTTGAAGCAACAACTCTCTTTGAAGACTCGATTACCCTATGGCCACCTCCTCTCAAGGATATTGGAACTTACCGATATGGAAATCGGTAGAGAACCATTTATTGCTATGACTACTACGTGAAATGAAATCAACGGAGTCACAATCATCAAGAACACCGACATTATTCAAACCAATGATGGAACTTATAAGTATGATGACGAATCATCCACCTCCATCCCAGCTATTCTGGAAACCGGCATTACCAATGACTTCCTCTACTCAACCATGATGTCACATCACCATGAAGCCATGTGTGCCATCAAAAGCCTTCGGAACCTTGTCTTAAGCTCCCGAACCACCACCGAGCGTGTTGATGAGGATGTGGACGATACCGAAGAGGAGGAAGAAGATGATGAGGATGTGTCGGATGAGGATTGAGGACCATGTTTCCATGATGTTTTTACTATGTTGCTTATGTTGCTTTCTCTTTTAGTCACTTTATGCTTTGTACTCTCAAACTTAAGTCCTAAGGTTTTAGGCATTTTTGGTTTACTTGTATTATGTTTTATTTCTATATGTGTTTGCTTGTATGATGCTATACTTTTCATATCTTTGCTTGCTTGTTGGTCCCTTCCTTTTTGCTAATGCCAAAGGGGGAGAAGACCTTGTTTCTCTAATGCCTCTCGATGCAGAATTTATTTTGCTACTGCCGCTATTATTTAGGGGGAGTTGATGTCCATAGGGGGAGGATTTGCTTAGAGAAACATTGATCAAAGCTCTCGCAGAATTTTCGGTTGTCATCATCAAAAAGGGGGAGAATGTAGAAGCACGCCTTCAACCTCGAAGTTTTTGATGAAGACAACACGCCTCATGCATTTCAGATCTACAAAAAGTCAAGAGCTCCAACATGATCAAGCTACAAGCTACCGGCATTGCGATCAAGCTTCTTATGCATCATCGTTCTACTTCAAGCTTGGACGTTTTTGTTTAGGTACATCAATCCCTCTTTTAAATTGATGTACAAGTGTTCATTCATTCAATCACATGTTAGCATAATGCATAAAATACTTTGATTATTTTTCAAACCGTTTAACACTTTTGAAAACAATATGTTTCTATTTTTTAATAGTGTTAACCGGTTAACTATTTGGTTAACCGGTTAACGACTTCAATTTTTCAGCAAACCTGTTAACGTTTATAGGCGTTAACCGGCTAACCATTTGGTTAACCGGTTAACACTGTAAGATTTTTTAAAAATATTTCTTTGAATTTCAATTCACACCTTTTGAATATATCTCTTCAAAAATTATTTTGTTTCATAAATTGTCATACCTTTTCAAAAGGGTGTCTTGAATATTATAAAATCTGAATTTTTTCAAATTCAAAAAACACCTCCTAGAATTTTTATGAAAATCACTTAAATCAAATTCACTAAAAATTCAAATATTTTTATTCTTCTAAAAAGTGTTCATAAGATCATCATCTTTCATATTGCATTTTGAACACTTGTATTGATATTTGAAAAGTGGTTTGTGTACATAGAAGAAGATCATTACTGATATCCAATCTTTGTATTACTCACTCAAAATTACAAAAAGTATAGAAAGGTTTTTCTATTTGTGACTTGTGATCCAGGATTGTTGGACACAAGGGTTAGTGTGGCAAGAGGATTGTTCTTGCACACAAAGTTGCTTAGTTGTTTAGAAAGTAGGCCTCACCATTGAAGGTGTGATAGGTTGTACTTTTTCTAAAAACTAGTGGAAATCTCTTTCAAATTGAAAGGGGACTGGATGTACCTTCGGACTGTGAAGGGAACCAGGATAATTCTCCGTGTCACTTTTATTTTCTGCTTTACTGCTTTCCTTCCATACACAATTAAAAGAGAAAATCTATCCATCAAAGAAAAAGAATCGAGAAAAATTATAACACCTAATTCACCCCCCTCTTAGGCGCATTCTGATCCTACAACCTCAAAACAAGGACCAAGGTTCAAAGAGAAGCTGCGAGGACACCCCATCCGACGGCTCCCCTTTTCCTGTGGCCCTCTGCGTGTACTGTCTTGAGGACTTCCACCTCCCCGACATCCATAAAAAAGGGCACCTTGCCACTCACAGCCCTTGAGAAAACATCCTAACAATCCTAGTGATCTCCAGGGGCATAATGAACAATGAGAACGCAACGATTTTGGTCAAAAGGAAATTCGACGAGCTCCTGCTGACCGCACCTAACCAACTGGTAACTTTGACCAAGTCTCGAGGGAAATCCAACCCCATTTCCTTTTACCTCGAGGAACTCCCTAAAGGATTTCCTAATTCGAGCATCATGTTGTTGATAAGGGAAAAAATGGCGTGCTTCGATGCCCGTCGCATCCTGGTTGACCAGGGAAGCTCAGTGGATATCATGTACTCCCACATGTTCAAGACCCCCAAGCTCGACAAGACAAACTTGTCCCTGTATGTCGAATCTGATCTTTAGGGGTTCAACGAGGCCACCACGAGGCCACCACGAGGCCATGGGAGTATATAGAGCTCCTCGTGTAGTTCGGAGAAAAAGAGATGGCCAGAGAAGTCAAAGTCCAGTTCTTAGTGATTGAATGCCATTCACTGTACAATTGCATACTTGGTCGACCAACACTGGCCGAGCTGACTGCGGTACCCTCGACAATCCATTTGAAGATGAAATATTACACCAAGCTAAGCCACGTAGTCACAGTTCATAGGGACATAGAGGTGGCCTAAAGATGCTACAATGCACCAGTCAAAGGAGAAGTCGTGATCAACACCGCCAAAGGTAATAAGAAGCCCTGGGCTGAGGAGTGGCCACCTTTCCCACAAATCAATTCCATCGACCTCAACAGTCACCTCGGCAAAGACGATACTGAAGACCAGGCCCTAACCAATGGGAAGGCTCTAACTCACCCAGTGCGCCCAGTCCCCGATGGTGAATTCGAGCTCCTTCTTCTAGGTGATGACCTCGACAGAAGTGTGAAGATTGACATCGGACTCCCGTCGGCGACAAGAGAGCAGCTCAAAACCTACCTCAGAGAGAATGCTGACCTGTTTGAGTGGAGTACCGCCGAGATGCCCGGTCTTGACCCTGATGTCACTTTCCATCAATTAGCCTAAGATCTGGCCATTATGGCTATAGCACAACATAGGCGCAAGCAGTATCCCGAGAAATCAGAGGCTGCCGAGCAGGCTGTAAAAGACCTCTTAGAGGCAAATTTTATTTCTGAAACCCAGTATACAACCTGGTTGTCTAATGTAGTCCTTGTTAAGAAAAATAATGGAAAATGGCGAATGTGCGTTGATTATACCAATTTGAATAGGGCATGTCGCAAAGATGCATTCCCCTTTCCTAACATTAATAAATTGGTAGAAAATTATGCATGTTTTAAACTCTTGTGTAACACAGTGGGAGAACTCACTTTGTTGTTTTTGTTTTCACAAAAACAATGTTGCGGATAGCAGGAGTCGCCATCGACTTTTCTTTTATCCAAGAAGGAAAGGTGGAAAAGAACAGGAAGGACCTTGGTTTAGATTTTGAGTTCGGTGGGTAGGTCATACAAAGGGAAGGTGTTAGCACCCTTTGTATCCATGGTTATCCATGGGCTCTTAACTGCTTAGATCACTTTACTTTTGTTTGAAAAATAGTGGTGGTGTATTTTGAAAAAAATTCATCTTTGTAATGATTCTCGTATGAATGTATACAAAGTGTTTTTTGGAAAGTTTTTGAAAATGTGAGGTGTAAAGAGTAATTTTGCTTTTGAATTGGTGAGCAAGCAGTTAAAGGCTTCCTACCTACTCAAGGTCGTTCATGTTATTTTTATTTCCTTTGGGATAAAACTGTCCTTACTATTAGTTAGTAAGTAGTCTTATCCTTGAATTTGAGGGACAGGTGTAGGGTCATTGTATGGTCATAGAAGGAAACATGTAAGGATACCTTAGCAATTCGAAGGGACTATCATCATTTTTCCGTAGGGACACGATCATTTATTCGAAGGCAACTTTGAAGGGACGCCGATGGACTATGATCTTTTTCGTAGGGTCATTGAGGGACTAGATCACTTATTCGTAGGCGACTTAAAGGGTCATCGAGGGATTGTAATCTTTATATCGAAGGGACTATGATGATATTTATTTTTTTTCTTTAGGAAACAAGTTAAGGTATCCCTACATTCGAGGGACTTGACCATTTATCGTAAGGCAACAAAGAGAGATTACCCTAAAGGTGTAGGTGTGCAAGTGTGTTTGATTCAGTTATTTTAATCTTGAAAATTTAGGGTTATCTAACAATTTATTTTAGTCTTGACATACAATCCTATTAAACATACATCTAACAATTTTTAGTGCGGAGAAATAAAAACCTAGTTTTAAGCTATTACATGGCTTTGGGGGAGATACAAAATTATGAAAAACCCTGGCAGAAATATAAAATGCGGAAAAATAAACCTAAGTTATTACAAGGCTTTAGCAGTTACATTATTATGAAAGAAAAAATCGAGCGAGAAAATAAATCTGACAATACAACTTCATACAACCTATACATTTATTCTAAGAAATAAAATCAAGAAGAAAAGGTGAAGGAGGTAAAAGTATTGGATATTCGTTTAATTGATTTAATGATTAATTTATTAAAAAATAATAATTTAATTAATAATAAAACCTAATTTAATTTAATTATGAAAAAGATATTTTTTATATTTTATGATTTTATGAAAAACAAATTATTATGTTTTCTATTTTTTTGATTGGTTAAAATAATAAAATAATTGAATTAATTAAAACAAATTAAAATGAAAGAAAATAAAAGAAGAAAAATAGGAAGAAATAAAAGATAAAAAAAATAAAATAAAGGGAGGGGCGCTGGGAATAGTCCTTTGAGTTCATTGGTGCCCTCAATTTGGTCTGAAAGATCCTGTAGAAGGAGATACGAAGCTTGAAAGCTTTATGCCCTAACAATGGAAATTCCTCATACTCGCACCTAAACCTAAAAACAATGGATCTAAATGATCCTAAACAATATGTTAAACACAAATATGCAAAAAAAAACAATGAACATGACATATGATGAAAGTTTCGAAGAAAGTAAAAAAAAAAGAGGCGGTCATGTTTATGGAGCATTCATCACGCGTTTTCAACCTTCACCGATGATAGGGATTTCCTCTTGGGATCTTTTTGAAGATGTTTGGACGTGGAAAAGTGATGGAAACTTGTTGATATTGATTTTTCAACTTGCCCTAATTTCTTCACCTTATGGAACTTTTCTCTAAGATTCTTGTGCTTGTCCTCATGACTTGTGTATGATGAGTATATATAGAAGTGTAATTTAGGTCAAAAATTTTGGGTTTGGGTGAAGGAAGTTTGGTTGCTTGGGAATGAAGTTTCTTCCTTTCTAATTTGATCAAAATTTGATATTAAGACATACTCTTTTGGTTTGCACAAAATTTGGATCCTTATAATGATCATAAACGCCAAATATTTGATACTAAAATAATCCTAAGATCAAATATTTGATTTTTCAATATTTATCTTAATTAAAATTGAATTTAAATTAATTAAATCCAATATAATATAAAATAAATATAAAAAATCAGATATTATGATCTATGGGTCATGTATTATCTTATGATTAAGTTTGGGTTAGAAAAATATGGGCCCATTTGGAAGAAACTTGAGTTTTGGTCACTATTTGCTTCATACACCTCCTCAAAATTGTCCAACTTCAACAATGCATAACTCTCTCAATTTTTATCCCATGTATGTGTTCTAGGACTTTTTAGAAAGTTTATATTGTCCTCTAACTACTCCTTTTGGTACCATGTCCATTTGATCTTCCATTTTCAAGTTATGAGATTTTGAAAAAGTTGACTTTTTGTTGACTTTTTGAAGAACCTGTAATGTCTTGGATCATACCTCACAAATGAAGCATTTTTGTTGACTTTTTGATGAAGCATGTGAAAGTTATGGATGGTCAAAGTATAGTTTACTTTTCTTGCACAAACCCTAATTTAGTAACTCCCGATTCTTGATGATTCTGAGGTTTCCTTGATGAATCATGATCAACCCTTGATCAAATGATTAATTTCACCTTATAATCTTGATGTTGACCAAAAATATTGAAGTTTGACTGTATGTTGTCCACAATTGACTTTTTGACCAAGTTAATTGATTTTTTATCATCTGGGCATCTGACTGACCAAACTTGTAGGGAAAGCCTTGAAACTTGACATGAGGATTCTCTGAAGTATGTGGGACACCATGAAGTCCACTTGAGGCTTTGGAAGTCCAATTTACCTTGGGAAACTCAAAACCCTAATTTAAGAGCCATTACTTAGGATGAGGCTTTGTTTAATGAAACCTTGAATCCCTTTGAGCAATTGAGAATCTTGTGACCATTAGGAGACCTGTTGAGGCATATTGTCTTGAAGATATGAGGGAAAATTTTGGGGTACAACATCTTGTTCTTCATGGATGCATACATCGGATACAACCAAATCCCCATGCGGACACAGACAAGCGACAAATGACCTTCATGACCCCAACGGGCAATTACTTCTACATGGACGACATGATCGTAAAATCACATGAAGAGCTCGACCACGCCCAGCGCCTCAGGAAGGTCTACATGGACGACATGATCATAAAATCTAATGGTGGTTATTCATTCCCCTCATCTCTCCTTTTAAAGTCACTCTCACTTGATATTCCCATATATATATATATATATATATATATATATATATATATATATATATATATATATATATATATATATATATATATATATATATATATATATATATATAAAGTTAGTAGAAATTCTATATGAATTTGTTTGATTTTTAAACTTCCAAGATACAAATTAATCACAAAGATGTGTAATTGCCACTAACTGGTTTCCTACTGTCAAGGCATGTTGCCCAGTTTAAGTCTGAAAAGGCTTTGAGATTTAATGATAAGGAAGATATATAAGAACAAGCCTTAAGTATAAGAAAATTTAAGATACCTTATAACTTTTACTGTAACATGAAAATGGATGTTTGTTGGATTTCTCATATGTTGGTTGAGATGTTGAGCAACATAAGAAATATCTAATCTTGTATTGTGAATATATAATAGTTGAACCAAAAATATTTTATATGAAATAATGAGATCACTAAGGACAATGTATTCATACTTTGTGAGTTTAAACCCTATGAGAAAGAAAGTTTTTGCAAGTTACATCCTAATAATCATGTATTGGAAAGAATGTCAATGACATATTTTCTTACATATATTATAGATGAGAAAAACATAAAAAGGGGAAGCTTGAATTGTGTTGGAGTTTAAAAATATTTCAACTATTTAAGATAACAATCAATTCAAACATATATGTTGAATGTAAAGAGATAATGTTATGAAATTGAAAGTTTCAATCACATTATGAAATTTGATGTGTGTGGGGGACAAATAATAATGGCAATAAAAATAAATGACCTTCATCAAAAAGAACTCTCTATGTAATAAGACACCAATTTAACTTGACAGAAGAAGATAAAAGACAAGAAACATAATAACTTATTTATCCAGTTCGATCAAATGATCTACTATGGGGGAGAGAACAACTCTCTTATTCACTATACTTCAAATACATTTTACAAAAGATTACAAATGAGTCTCAAGAAAATAATCACTCAAGTTTACAATAACAAACCTCACTTTGTACCCAAGATTTTCTCAATCTCTCAAACTCTATATATACGTCACACATGCTTGAGGTGTTTCGAAGTGTTTCTCCACGCCCATAGATATCTCAAAGGGTTTCCTAAATTCCAATAACATGCTCTTACGAATTTACCATAGCCTCTATAATATTTCCACTAGGTTTATCAAACCATTATTTGTATCTTTAGTTATAAAGATTGTGATAAGAAGAATGTAAGAGATACATACAGTCGAAACCAAATGGATATATAACAAGCCAAAAACACAACCCATTAACAAGTGAATCCACATACTGAAATATTGAAGTCCAAAATAGAAAAAATGATAAAATCTGACATAATATCTGAAAAATTAAACCGTCATGGAATGACCCAACCCAACCCAAATTTCCCCCGACTGATCCTTCAACAGCCTTAAGCCCTGGCCGCTAGAATTCAGTCGTTCGACACTCGACTGCTTTTATGGATTTTTGGTTCATACAATCTTGGAATATGTTTTATTTCTCTTCATGACTCAAGGTTTTAAGGCATAATTCATCAATCTCCATCTTGAATTGAAATAATGGGGATGCCAATTGATCCATCAACCATATTGTTGTTCTCTACCATGTTAAATCACCATTCAACAACATTGATCAAATTCAACTCATACTTGGATATTGATCTTTTCACTTGAATCCACTTGCTTCCAACCACCTTTTATGGATTTAATAGTCTAACTAGACCACAAATATGATTCTGCAACCATTTTTGGACTCCACCTACTTTCTAATCCCTCCATAAATGTCATTCAAAGCATAACACCCAAGGCCAACATAAATGTACTTTTAAGATGGTATAATCTTCATCCTTACCTTGTCACTAGTCAAATGATTTATAGATGACTCTCTAATAGTTCCCTCACTACTACTAGTATCTATAGTAGGAATATCCACCTAAACCAAGTATTTTCTTCCATAGTTTCTAAGAGCTTCATTCCTAGGTTTTTACTTTTGTTTCCCTGATGAGACTCGTTAAAAGTAATACATCTGTAATTGATAAACTTCAATCCTCCAAGTTTCACTCCCAACTTCTTATAACCCTTCTTACCTCGTAAATATTCATTGAAGACACATTTTACAACTTTACCATTAATTTGAATTAACTTCATCTGTAAAATATACAAAGTCTTGATGACCTTGAAAATGGAGTAGGTTACCATTTTCCTACTCCAAACTTCCTTGTTTGAAGGTTTATTCTTGTAAATGAACACTGTCCAATTAGGTAAGCTACCTTGGCACCGTCCTTACCCCAGAAACTCAATGAGAAATCAATGATCACATGCATTTCTATTCCTTGTTTTCTACAAACTTATTAAAGTTCCCTAAATAATCTACGAGCATCCACCATGCAGTGACCTCAAATACCATAACTTGTTCTTGTCAGGAAAGTCTTCTCTAATTGGTGATGAATGAACAACAACATCAAGACCTTCAAAAATATATAAACCATATATATTAGACCATTTATCTATGATCACTTTACCATGTGAAATCTTCAACACCTTATGTTCAAATCTAGTGCAATAGCCTAGATCATCAAACATGCTTATATATAACAAATTTCATTCGAATTCTTGAACAAGCCCTGCATCATGAAAAAGAAACTCACATTCATCAAACATTTTTGTTAGAACAAGATTTTGATTCTACCTCTCTAATTAGTTTTGATGATAACAAATACTTTAAGAACAAAATATGATGCCTAAAAAAGTTATTGTCTATTTGTGCAGAATCAGAAGTTCTTGAAAAAAAGAAGAAGGAAATTTAAAGTCAAGCATCTTCTATAGAAAAGCGAAGAAGCTACTATGAGAAGATCTGGCAAAAGAACTTAGAAGATCTCTGACATAAAAACACTAAGATTAGCTGCCAAGCAAATACTCTGATACATGGACTACAAGTTTTGATTCTCAGAATCAGATGCATTTATTAAAGAATCATAATTTCGGCTGAAGACAAAGGTCTTTATTTTTGGAAAGCTTTAATGGTATTCATCAAACAACAAAAAATAGCACAAGATGTCTCCAACAGATATTTTCCTGCAAATCTATTTAAAGGATTCATTGAAGAATTTTGGGCTCTCTCTCACACTCTCGCGCAAAGCTCTTAGAAACCACAATTCATTACTATTCTCTCAAATGTAAAAACTGTCCCAGTAGTGATAATAGCTTATTAGAAGCAATATTTTGTTACATTTTATCTTTTATCATTGTATTATCCCTTGAGTGACTAAGTGTAGTCATTAGACTCAAGAAGACTTTGACAGTAGGTCTTAGTGTTGTAATCACTTTTAAATAGTGGATTAAGACCTCGTCGAGAGAGGCGAAATCACATTGGCGGGTGGACTAGATGTAGTTTGATTTCAAACGAACTAGGATAAATCAAAGTGTTGTTTGCCTTTAATTTTAGAAAACCCAATTCCAACCCCCCTTCCTTGTGTTTTTCCACCTTCAATTGGTATCAGAGCCTGGTACTGAGTGCAACACTTAACCGTTTCAGAAAAAGATCCAGAAGAAAAACACAATGGCAGAACTAGTTAATAACAACAATGATTATCAGAATGACAAAATTAATGGCAAACCTCCTGTATTCAATGGCGACAATTTTGATTACTAGAAGGATGTTATGAAAAGTTTCTTTCTGGCTCTGGACGAAGATTTTTGGGTCATGGTGACTGATGGATACATTCATCCTATTGGAGCAGATGTTCATAAAATATAAAGAAAGAACATGACAGCTCAACAGAAGAAAGAATTCATAAATCATCACAAAGCCATAACTATACTTCTAAGTGTTATCTCATACACAGAGTATGAAAAGACCACAAACAAAGAATCAACCAAACACGTGTTTGATTCCATAAGAATGATGCATGAAGGCAACACTCAAGTCAAGGAGACCAAAGCTCTGGGACTTATCCAGAAGAGGCATTCAATATGGAAGAAGATGAAACGATTGAGAAAATGTTCTCAAGGTTTAAAATTATGGTAGCTGGATTGAAAGTTCTGGACAAAGGCTACTCAATAGCAGATCATGTGAAGAAGATCATCAGAAGCTTGCCAAAGGCTTGAAGACCCATGGTCACTGCTTTTAAGTTGTCAAAGAATCTGAATAAGATATCTCTTGAAGAACTGATCAGATCCTTGAGAAGTCACAAGATAGAACTTGAAGAAGATGAACCTCAGAAGAAAGGTAAGTTTGTTGCTCTTAAATCTAACAAATCTGAATCTAAAGCTTTTCAGGCAGAAGAAGAAATTTCTGGAGGCTCATCAAAAGAAGACGAACTATCACTTCTCTCTAGAAGAGTTCAACAACTCTGGAAGCATCGTCAGAACAAATTCAGGAATCCCAGAAGATCAAGCAATCATTCTGAAGCATCATCTAGATACAAGAAGTCCAGAAACAAAGAAGTTGTATGCTATAAATGCAAGGAACCAGAACATTACAAGAGTGACAGTCCAAAACTTCAAAAAGAAAAGCCCATAAATAAATTCAACAGAGAGAAGAAGAAAAGTCTCATGGACACATGGGACGACTCAAAATCTTCTGAAGCTAAATTAGAATCAGAAGATGAATATGTTAACATTGCGTTGATGGCTAAAATACCTGATGATGTCAATTCATCAGAATTAGATTCTGAAACAGAAGAGGTATTTTCTAAACTCTCTAGAACTCAATTAGAAGATAGCCTGTCAGAAATTCTTGAAAAATATTAGAACCTTCAATTCAAATACAAAAACATGAAACAAGGTCTAGTATCTGAATCAGAGGAAACTAGAAATATGAAATAAGAAAACTCTGAGCTTAAAGAAAACCTTCTAAAACTTGAAAATTCTTTTGAAAAAATTAAAGCTCAGAAAGAATCTGAACCAGAAGTTTCATATAGTTCTGATAGTATCATAAAACAATATGATTACAGTTTTCAAAAATTTCTAGCTAAAAAAGCATATAGAAGCAAAATTGCCTCATTGATCTATGGAGTTAGTAGAAACGGTAGAAGAGGCATAGGATATGCCAAACCTATAGGAGAAACACCACTGAAAAATAAACATGTTGATGACATGATTATAAAAACCAACACACCTTTAAGTTCTCATTTCACTTATGGTCATAATCATGATTTGAAATATACTAGTGAGTCATCTTGTTCTACAAGTTCTGATTAGAAATTCAAACTCAATCAGAAGTGTGTAAGTTCTAACAAACAAGGACCCAGAAAGATATGGGTACCCAAAGATAAAATTATGTATGTTGCAGATGTCTTTAACAGCAAGATTGAAACACCAATCTTGGTACTTGGACTCTGGATGCTCACGACACATGACGGGAAGAAAGCATATGTTCCGAAGTCTTGAGCTTAAAGCTGGAGGCTACGTAGATTTTGGAGGCAATCAGAAAGGAAAAATCATTGGCTCTGGAACTATTGGTAATGGTACTCTTCCCTATATCTCTAATTTTCTATTGGTAGAAGGATTAATACATAACTTGTTATCAATAAGTCAATTAAGTTATAACGATTATGATATAATCTTTAATCAAAAGTTATGTAAAAATGTTAGTCAGAAATATGGATCAATCCTCTTTAGTGGGAAGAGAAAGAACAACATATATAAAATAAAAATTTTTGAACTAAAAAGTCAGAATGTAAAATGTCTTATGTTTGTGGACAATGAGCAATGGGTCTGACACAGAAGATTGGGACATGTTAATATGAGAAGATTATCTCAGATTAACAAACTCAATTTGGTCAGAGGACTTCCAAATTTGAAGTTCAACTCAGAAGCTCTGTGTGAAGCATGTCAGAAAGGAAAATTTTCTAAACCTGCTTTTAAATATAAGAATGTTGTTTCTTCCTCTAGACCATTAGAACTTCTGCACATTGATTTGTTTATACCAGTGAAAACTGCCTCAATCAGTGGTAAGAAGTATGAATTAGTAATTGTATATGACTATAGCATATGGACATGGGTAAAGTTTTTTAGACACAAGGATGGGTCAATCTTTGTATTTTCTAGCTTTTGTAAACAGGTTCAAAATGAAAAAGAGTTTAGAATTGTCAAAGTCAGAAGTGATCATGGTGGAGAATTTGAAAACAAAAAATTGGAACTATTCTTTAACGAAAATGGCATCTCTCATAATTTCTCTTATCCTAGAACAACACAACAAAATGGAGTTGTAGAACGTAAGAACATAACATTGCAAGAGATGGCCAGAACCATGATCAATGAGACTAACATGGCTAAACACTTTTGGGAAGAACCAGTAAATACAGCATGTTATATTCAGAATAGAATCTCTATAAGTCCTATTCTGGAGAAGACTCCTTATGAATTGTGGAAGAACAGAAAGCCCAGCATTTCTTACTTTCATCCTTTTGGGTGCACTTTCTTTATTCTGAATACTAATGATCCTCTGAACAAGTTTGATTCTAAGGCACACATATATTTTATTTTAGGATACTCTGAACATTCGAAAGGATACAGAGTATACAATACAAAAACATGAATTGTGATAGAATCTATCTATGTCAGATTTGATGATAAGCTTGGTTCTAAAAAACCAAAAGTAGAAGGATTCTCTTGCTGATATAGAAGTTCAAATCATTGAAGCAAGAACACCTGAAGAAAACTCATTACAGAACAAGATAAGACAACTAGCTCAACAACTTCTGAAGAACCCAGCCAGAAGAAACAATCCAGAAGCACATTGAATCATCCAGAAGATAAAATTCTAGGAAAGAAAGATGATCCAATCAGAACAAGATCTTTATTCAGAAACTCTAAAGAATCACTAATGGGATTAGTTTCACCAATCGAACCAACTTCTGTTGATGAAGCTCTATCATAAAATGATTTGATACTCGCAATGCAAGAAGAACTAAATCAATTCACCAAAAATGACGTTTGGGATCTAGTTCCTAGACCCAGAGGATTCAACATCATTGGAACCAATGGGTGTTCAAAAACAAACTCAATGAGCAAGGTGAAGTTGTCAGAAACAAAGCACGACTGGTTGCACAAGGTTATAGTCAGCAAGAAGGAATAAACTATACAGAAACCTTTGCACCAGTCGCAAGGTTAGAATTTATCAGACTTTTAATTTCTTTTGCTATAAACCATGACATCACTCTCTATCAGATGGATGTCGAGAGTGCATTTTTAAATGGTGATATTGATGAAGAAGTTTATGTGCACCAACCTCCTGGTTTTGAAAACACTAAATATCTATAACATGTCTATAAACTGAAAAAAAATCTTTATATGGTCTGAAACAAGCTCCTAGAGCTTGGTATGAAAGATTAAATTATTTTCTTTTAGAAAATAATTTTATCAGAGGGAAAGTGGACACAACTCTTTTCTGTAAATCGTTTAAAAATGATATTCTGATTTGTCAAATTTATGTAGACGATATAATTTTTGGATCTACTAAAAGCTCTTTGGGCAAGGAATTTGCTAAGTCTATGCAGGCAGAGTTTGAAATGAATCTGATGGGAGAATTGAAGTTCTTTTTAGGAATCAAAATTAATCAAACATCATAAGGAACTTACATTCATCAAAGAAAATACGTCAAAGAACTTCTGAAGAAGTTTGACTTGTCAGAAAGTAAAATCTCCAAAAATCCAATGCACCCCACTTGTATTCTAGAGAAGGAAAAGGTAAGTAAGAAAGTAGATCAGAAGATCTACAGAGGTATGATTGGCTCTCTCCTTTACTTAACTGCCTCAAGACTAGATATTTTGTACAACATTTGTATATGTGCCAGATTCCAATAAGATCCTAGAGAAACTCACTTAACAACTGTTAAGATAATCTTCAAGTATCTGAAAGGTACTACTAACCTTGCCCTTTTCTATAGAAAGTCCAGAGAATATAAACTTGTAGGATACTATGATGCTGATTTTACTGGAGATAGAACAGAAAGAAAAAGTACTTCTGGAAGTGGCCAATTTCTAGGAGACAACCTAATATCCTGGTCTAGTATTAGACAATCAACTATTGCACTCTCAACTAATGAAGCTGAATACATAGCAGCAGCTGGATGCAGTACTCAGATGTTATGGATGAAAAATTAGCTTGAGGACTTCAACATATATGAGAGTAACATGCATATCCTCTGTGATAACACTTTTGCTATCTGTCTTTCTAAGAATCCTATTTTACATTCTAGAGCTAAACATATATAAGTTAAACACCATTTCATTAGGGACTACACTCATAAGGGAATTTTATTTTTAAAATTTATAGATACAGACCATCAATGGGCTGACATCTTTACAAAACCCCTTGCTGAGGATAGGTTCAATTTCATTCTGACTAATCTCAGTATGGAATTATGTCCAGAATAACTGTGTTTAAATCTATATATTTAACTTTCAAAATATTACTATTTTTATCTTCTGATCAATAGTTCCTCTAAATAGAAGAAAAAATGTATCAGAAGTTTTATAGAAGACCTGGCTGTTTGCTTTTGAGAACTTTTGTGTCAAGGAAAGAACATGCAGATCAATACAACAACATATTTCAATAAAGCTTCAGGTGTCCTTCTAAATCTGATTACGTGTTCCAACTCTGATAGAGGACAAAACATGCACTTTAGCACTTGAACAACTGTCCTCTGAGGCATAAAACGTGTTCAAATTTTGGGAAACTGGAACGGCTAAAAGGACAAAGTTGAGGGCTAGTCACATTGGTAACTATTCCAAAATCTTTTATGCCACTCCCTTGTCAGAATTCATTAAATGTTTTTAATCATCATGTTTTGCAATTTAATTTTTCCACTAATTATGTTTTTTTTACCATTGTAACTACTATATATGTGTGTGTGTGTGTGTGTGTGTGTGTGTTTATTTTCACCTCACAAACACTTTTCATCTTTCACTCTTCTCTTGATTTCTATTTTCTCTTGCTCTCTGTATTTGCATTTGCATTCAAACCCTCCTCTTGTGAAAAATGGCCTCCACTTTAAAGGAGTTCAACCATGTTCTTCATCTCAACAAGTTTGTACAGTTCAAGCTTCAGAAGAAATTCATGCAACTCTAGTCAGAACTCTACTCACCCCTATTGAAAATTTAGAAGTTCTATGTGAATTGTTCGATGATTTTGAAAGTATGAAGGAGAATGGTTATGATCTTACTCCAGAAGTCAACTTTCAAGGCTGGGCAAAATACTGTGATCGTATGATGGGTCTAGTCTTTCCAAAATTGGTTAAGGAATTCTGTATTTTCGCTTCAGCTTCCAACAATCAAGTCACTTCTTATGTGATGGGAAAGAAGATCATCATCACCAAATATCTCATTGCAAGGCTTATTGAATCTGATGGAAATGGGATAAAATGCAGCAATATGGACAAAAGTTCTGACCTAACCCTAGTTTCTAAAGAAATCTTTACAAATGGGCAACACTCCAACAAAATCAAGGATCTGAAAGATCGACAGAGAATTTGGGCCAAAATTATTTTTGGTTGCATCAGCCACATAAAACCAACTAGTTCTCCAGATTATATCAACGTGGATTAACAATTTCTTCTTTACTTCATCGCGACAAACAAGAAGATCAACCTTGCTCACAATTTGTTCAACCATCCGAAGAATAGTGTCAAAGAAACAAGGGAATATGAGAAAACAAAAAGGGACTGGATTCCTCTTGGAAGGCTTATTTCAGACATTCTGACTAAAAATAAGCTGGTGGAGCACTTGGTTGAAGCCTGGTAGATAGAAGATCTGGAAGCTACTGTTGGAAGACCACTCAAAGCAAAGAATCTAAAGAAGATGAAGTTCATTGATACAATCAAGAAATACCCCATTCTGCATTCAAAGGAAGTAATCACAACCAGGAAAATACCTCTGAAGGAGTTTCCTCTTTTTTCTGTTGATACACCTCCAAAAGTTGTAGTGAGATATCTGGAATCCTGCAAACAAGATGGAACTGACCCTGGGTTCAATCCAGAAGAACTATGCAGACTTGCTCCAGAAGTTTCTTTGAAGAAATCCAAGAAAAGGAAAGCTTCTGAGGGAAATTCTCAGAAGACAACAAAGGTTGCCAAAAAGACAGGTAACCCTTCAACATTTGTCTCTGTTATTGAGTCAGTGATAACATCAAAATCTGATCCTCATCCATAAAATATTGCTTCTGAAAACCCTTCCTCTGATATTCCTATTTCCTCAAACCCAAACACTTCTGAAGCCCCATCTTCAAATATTCTGAATCTTGTTAATCCTCAACCAGAAATTCCACCCTCATCAGATATTCCACAACCATCTAAAACACCTCAACCATCTGAAATTCCACAACCAGAAATTACCAAACCTGAAATCACTCAACCTGAAACCATTCCCTCTCAAACTTCTCAATCTGAACACCACTCGCCACAACTCTAGACTATTTTTACATGCCTATTGACTTAACTCCACCATTTGACCTCAAAACCTCCTCATTTGTTGAAACTCATTCATAACTTCAATAAGTTCTGTCTGACATTGTTGTTTTTCCACCCTACAATACAACCTCTCAATTCAACACTTCTAAAGTACCACCACCTACTCACACTCAAACAATTCCTGGCATCAACTACCCTCTGAACTCGTCCTTATCCACACTTATTTTTGACATCCCTTCCATAGCAGAAGAATCTCTATCTTCTTATGAATCCACTCCTCCTAGATTGACCATCTTCATCACCATTCCAGATACTCCCACTCCCACCAACGAACTAGAAGATCCTCTGAAAACAGTCATTGACATTGTTGCCCTTCAAAAATTAGCATCCGTCACTAAGAAAATAGAAATCCCAAACCCAAACCAACACTAACCAAATCAGATGTTGGTGACTTGTTACTGACTTTTGAAGCAGAGATGAAAAACAAGATAGACAGCTTGAAGACTGCTTGCGCAGAAAATCTGGATCATGCAGCTTCAGATTATCTTTGGACTTCATTCAGAAAATGGTTTACCTATAAGTCCAAAAAGCCGAAGGATATCTTCTATGATATTGCTCAGCAAAACTTCAGCGAAAATCTGCGAGAACTTCTCAGCTGCTTGGAGAAGAAGACCTAACATCTTCTGGACTCTGAACCCTAGACTGAACCAACACCAAAGGACTTCTATTCTGAACTTCAGATTGTTGCTGCACCTTCTGCTGAAGACAAAGGAAAAGCAGTTGCTGAGTCATCCTCTGCTAAAGTAACTCCTGCTCCAAATTCTGATCAAGCTACTACTTCTGTTGAAGAACTCCTCCAACTTCTTTGGTTTTGAAAACTCTGGAAGAACTGAAGAAAGAGAATGAGGCTGTGAAAATCAGATTGGACAAGCAAGATGAGACAAACTCTGAACTCAAGAACATGATTGGTCAACAAGCGAAAAAGCTACTATGAGAAGAACTGTCAAAAGAAATTAGAAGATCTTTGACATAAAAACGCTAAGATCAGCTGCTAAGCAAATAATCTGATACATGGACTACAAGTTCTGATTCTCAGAATCAGACGCATTTATTAAAGAATCAGAATTTCGGATAAAGACGAAGATCTTTATTTTTGGAAGGTTTTAATGGTATTCATCAAACAACCAAAAATAGCACAAGATGTCTCCAATGGATCTTTTCCTACAAATCTATTTAAAGGAGTCATTGAAGAATTTTGGGCTCTCTCTCTCACACTCTCGCGCAAAGCTTTTAGAAACCAAAATTCATTATTATTCTCTAAAGTGTAAAAACTATCACAGTATTGATAATAGTTTATTAGAATCAATCTTTTGTTACATTTTATCTTTTATCATTGTATTATCCCTTGAGTGACTAAGTGTAGTCAGTAGACTCAAGAAGACTTTGACAGTAGATCTTAGTGTTGTAATCACTTTTAAATTGTGGATTAATACCTCGTTGAGAGCGGAGAAATCACCTTGGCGGGTGGACTAGATGTAGTTTGAGTTCAAACGAACCAGGATAAATTAAAGTGTTGTTTGCCTTTAATTTTTGAAAACCCAATTCTAAACCCCCTCTTCCTTGTGTTATTCCACCTTCACTTTTAACTCTGACCGTACCAATACCATGAAGCTTTCAAGATTTATTTTCATCAAGAAGAACTAATCCCATTGCTCCAGCTTCAAAGTTTAATATTATTCTTTTTTTAAATACATATGATAAGAGAAATCTAAATCCATGACCTAACCCTCTTATATCTTCCAACATGACACCAATAATACACCAACACTCTTATAATTATCCTTATCAAAGGAAACTTCAATTTGAACAAAATCAACATTGCCCTTCTTTCTAGGACAATCCCTCATGAAGTGGCCGATTTTTTGACAAGTGAAGTATTTTACCCTTTACTTGTAAAACTTATTTGATTTGGACATCCCTCTATGCTAAATTCCTCCTCTCGAGATACTCAAGCATTCATTATTATCGTCAATAATCAAATCTTTCACCTTTGAAAGTTCTTTGAATATCATAGTTGTTTGGATTTCATCCAAAGTAATAGTATGTTCCTCACTATAAAATGGGAATTCTTAAAGTTATTAGGGGATATGGGTCATAAAATCAACAAGAGTAGAGCTATGTCCTCATCTTAAATATTCACCTCAATATTCTCAACATCGTAAATAATTTTGTGAAATATTGTCAATTGATCCACTACTCGTTCAATGTTAAGTGACAAATTGTTGATATATTTGATAGTATTTTGTGACACTTTACAATTATTGTGTTTAAATTGGTTGAGAAACTGTATGTTTTAGTGTAAATACGTAATTTATCGCTTTTTATTTTCATTTCTCGTATTATGGTGTTTTTATTACTTTTTTATAGGGTTGTGTGCTTCCTTAGGTGCTTGGAGGCTAGGGATGTAGAATGAGTGCTTCAAGGATCAATTCCAACAAGTTTAGAAAGCACCAACGCTCTAAGCGCGCCTTCAGTGAGCTCTGGAAAGTAGTAGCGCACCTTCAATGAGCTTTGAAAAGTACTAGTGCACTAAACGCGCCTTCAGCGAGACTGCAATGAGCTTCATGGGCCAGAGGCAATAGCAAATTGAGAATTTCACACTAGGACTGCGCTTGGACCGTGATTAACGCACTACTGTTAATTTTTCCGCCTTTGAACTGATCATGTTAAGCACGCTTTAAGGCAATTTAGCGCGGTGCCACTTACAGGTTTCATTCCCTAATTTTTTACCCTAGTATTTTTCGCATTTCATTTGCATCTTGCATACAAACAAGATCACACACTGGTTCATTTATCCTTCTCGGTTGCAGGTATATGCCTCACAAGGGATCACCGTGTTTTACTTGCTTTTATTTGTTTATATTTACTAACCTCTAACCAAAATACAAAAAATATGTTGTTGCTTGCTTCTTCTTCTCTGTGTATGCAGGTTTTCAAAGATAAGGCAGGGTTTTCAATCCAGATGTGGTTGTTCAATTGTGTTTCGATTCAGATGGAAGTTTGACCTAATCTTGGTCAAACTATCATAATATTGTTCAACTGCAAGTTATTTGTGTCAATGGTTATTTCTCAGGCAGTGCGTTTTTAAAAGTTCAAGCTGTGTTGTGTGAGAAATTTCTCTGGTTTATCAAACAGTGGTTTGTGAGAAGTTTGGTACAAATTGTCTTGATTGAATGATGATCAGTTCATTAGTGGTTCATCGGTGGATTTATTTTCCAGGGATTGATTCAGATATATTTAAAAAGATTCAGAGAAATTAAAGTTGATGGTTGTTGCTTTAGTGACAATTTGTTCAGTGGCTTGTGGTTGGTTTCATTCATCATGTGTGTCGAAAATTCGAATTTTGGTTCTGGGCTTAAAATAAAAAATCATTCCTTCGTCCATTATTTGATCCACACATTTCTTTCTAGTTACTATTTTTTTTTACTTCGACCATATTTTCATTATCCAATTATTTTTTATCCATCTATTTCTAACCATTGTCCATATTTCGATTTTTCATTTTCCAAATATCATTTAAGATTATTTTCATTTTTTACCTATTCTCCAATATCCAATTATTTCTATTTTCCATTATCCATATTTCTATAAATTCTATCACCATTTTCTTTTTTCATATTTTTTTTTTAAAATCCAATTCAATATCCAAATTATTCATATTCAACCCCATTTCCAATTTTAATATCCACTTTAGTTAAATTCATTTTCTTCCAATTTCTAAATTTCCATAATTCTATATTCATTCTTTTTCCACACTTTTATCTTCTTTTTTTATATATATAGTTCCAATATTCTAATTATCACATTAAAAAAAAACTAATATCCATTTTATAATTCTATCATTTTTCTACTACTATCCCTTTTTATATTTTTTCTTATACCATAAAAAATAGAAATACTTAAGCCCATTTTTTTAAAAAAAAACCCACTTCCTATTTCTTCATACCAAATAACCAATTAATAAAATAAAATGAAAAATAAAAATAATGAAGCCCTTGAAGCCACATTCACGTGAATATAGCATGTCATCAGTGCATTACATCCAAGCTTAAAAAGCAACATCACACTGAAATGCAAAATACAGTATCAAAATGCACGTTCTTGAAAATGAAACGTGGATATTACACACAGTGACAAGTAGCCAAAACGCAAAGCATAAATGAACAAAACGCATGAAATATAAAAATTCAGCAAGCACAAAAATACAGCATAATAACACGCTACTTTCATGAGTGAAACGCACAAAAATTCTCCAAAACGGCAATCAATTTTTTTCCACTTAAATTCATTTCAAGAATTCTATAAATAGAGCACTCATCTCATTAATTTTCCAAGCTTGAAGAGCCTCCAAAAATTCTGCACAAATACTCTCAAAACACCAAAAACTCCATTAAAACTTCAATTTCAAGCTTCAACCAAATCTTCACCAAAAATCGTTTTTAAGAGTGGAATTCTTCATAAAACAACAAGAGGAAGAGATTAGAAGTTGAAGAGTAGTCTTGCTTTGATTTTTGAAGGTAGTTGGAAATTTTCGTCGGTTATTCGGATCTTAATTTTCTCTACTCTTGCATACTCTGTTAATTCTATTTGCATATTTGGAATCCTCCCTGTCTCACGATCGCAACGATATGTGGATCGAATGTTGTCGTTCCGATTTTGTAGAACTCAAAAATTGAAAGTTATGTTGTTCTCCCATGTTTGTCGTGGCTTGCTGTTAACGAAGAAGAAGAAGTATTTTCTTCTTTTTTTTTTGGTTTTTTTTAATTGTTTTATAATAATTGGTGATAGTTTGGGCTTAAGAGTCAAATTTAAGTCCAATAACTATTACCACCATACATTTGCTCCTCCTCGCCTCTTTTCTTCTTCTTTTTTTTTAATTTCTTTAACTCAATTTTGTTTTTTGTTTTTTTTAATCGTTTTATTCTCTGATTTTTTTATTCGATTTCTGAATTTTGGAAAAGAATTATTGAAAAGAATTTTTAAACATATTTTTAGTATTTTTTTATGGATTTTAAATCCATATTTCTCTTCATCTTATTTTTTCTTTTGGTCGATGAAATCTCTGATTCGAAGATTGTTTATTTTCAAAGATGTTTAATCTTCATTATTTCAAATCTATGGTTGAATGATCATTTGGATCATTCTCCATACTTTGGAATCATGATAGGCTGCCTTTGATAAATCAATATGAAATCTCAATTAAGAATAGACGGTTACCACTTTTTCTTTTAGTGTGGCATGTTTTCGGAGAATGATCCATTATATCATTTTTCTAACATGTATTAGCACAAATATTTTCCACCTTAATTGGTGGTGGCCGGCCTTATTTGTAGGGTAATTACTTCGTAAATTACTCGACGATTGCTTAACATAGACCTAAACTTGTCCCGATTTCGGAATAAAAATTCAATTGGATACTTACACTTTCGTGGACTGGACCTCTTGTTGGTCACATAATCCTAAAGTGGTTGATCATTTTGCATTAAGAATCGAGACTTATGAATGTTTGATGCGTAGGTGCTTTGGGTCTCCCAATCTCCTTTCAAAATTCATTGAATTCGATTCTATTTTCCTTGATTGATCATTATAGTGTAAGATACTAAGCGGATCCGGTTGCCTTGCGATTTTGGTTTTTATTTTGTTGTGGTTGATTAAGTTCACCATACCATTATTATGTAAATATTATTATACTATTAATATACTAACATTTTAATTCTTTCTCGCACCTTATCCTCTTTATTTTTAATTCTTGCTCCCTTATCTCTTTTATTATGCTTTTATTATACTATATCATTCATCATATTGTTTATGTTTATATTCATATTCTTGTGCTTTTTCTTTGTCCATTTGGACACAAAAATATTAATAAAGGATTAAACATCTAAAAAAACTTGTGACTTTAATTTTGGACTATGGCCACTATCCTTAGCATGGGACTTGGAGTTTTGGACTTAGATTATAGGATACTGCCCTTTGCTTGAGTTATTATGGACTGAAGACCTTGGCCTCGATTTGGTTCACTTGTTTATGAAGACGAAAATCCTATTGCTTTGAAGAATGTTCGCCACACGGTTTGATTGTTCTTCATTTAACTTTACTTCAATTCTTAGGATAATCCCTTCATCTCTTCTCACTTCTTAAATTTTCAAAGCTTCTCCCTATTTCAAAAACCTTCTTTGTTTTCAAACTTCAAAATGTTTTCATAATCAAACCTTGACTTAGGTTAAGCAGTTTTACTTTTTTTTCAATTTCATTTCTTAATAAATGCTAAACCACATTAGCATATCGATACTTTCTTTTCAAAATACTTTAAAAAATGCAAAACTCATTCAATTGTTTTTGTGCCCTCGTGCACTTTTCTTTTTAACCATTTTCATATGTTTAGATATGATTCATTCTTTTTAGCAGAATTATTCACTAAAGAATGGAGAATTATTTTTACATTGTAAAATCAATTCAACACATTAATCTTTCACTATTTGTACCACGAACTACGGAGTTTTTATCTCACATTGCACGTCGTGGGTACGTAGGTATGAGATGAACGTCTCTTCAAACACAAAAATCTTAAAAAACATTTCTCTTCTCATCTCTTCAATCTCTTTTAAACAAACCTTTTTTCAAACCAAAAGCAATAAATATTTCAAAGGGCTCCCGTGGAGTACCACAAACATTTCGGGTGCGTAAAACCTTCCCGATTTGTAACCAATCCCCTTACCCGTTCTCTGCTCGTTTCTTTTAGCTTTTAGCTTTTAGATTCATTAGGATTTATTCGCTCTTTTTTTCCTTTTCCATTTGGAATAAAATAAAAGTGTGGTGGCGACTTTGTTTACTTTTAGTTAAGTTAGCTAATAGCTTACACTCATGATTTTACCGCTATAGAAAAGTGGCGACTCTGCTGGGGAGTAATCTCTAAGTGGATTCGGCCTACTTTGATTTATTTACTACTTTGGTTTGATTTGTTTGTTATTTGTTTGTTCTGTTTCGGTTTTGGTGATCCTCTGTGAGTGAGATAGATTTTAACCCGGATCTGAGTTGAACTTATGATAAGACGACGATATTCGAAGCGATACGCGATGGAGTAGTCCAAAGCGATATCAATTTGATAATCTCCACTCGGCTAGGCTCTCTTTGATTATCAATGTCATGATTAGTAATCGTACGTGGCATTATTTTCCGACCTTGAGCTGATCATAATGAGGACCGTAGAACCCTTAACCCATTCAAGCCAATATAAGAACGTAGCGCGGAAAATATCTGGGTGTAAACCTAAGGTGGTTGTCACGCGATACTACACTCGGACGAGGTCTATTTTAAGAATGTTATCGGTTGGGGAGCAATCCAATGTACCGATAACATTTTAAAAATGGCTGCTAACTCCGGGCACCTCTGTTAGAACCCTTTTGGTTTTCTGCAGGTACAATGAAGACAAACCTTAGTACATGCCTTTGTGGGTTGTTGGTTCTTATCCATTGACTCCATGCTCGTGATCCGAACCTTTGAACCTGTATGCCATGCGTGATCTTGTTTGTGGTTGTTGCATCCATGCATTCATCATGATCATCATCACAACCATTTCTCAAGGAAAACAATTTCGATTATTGCAAATATTGGAAAAAGCAAATATTCCTTTTTGTCAAGATTTTTCATGACCGTATTCTCGATGTTGACCATGTTTGCAATAATCAAGTTATTTCTCTGAAAATGGAAGTGAACATTGCATATCATTGCATCCTTGCATATTCTTGCATTCATCCGAGTTGTGTGGGAACTTATCCCAGTTGTTTCCTTCTTCAGTTGTCTGGGCGTGGAACTCACTACTACCCCCATGACAAGATCTCATGAGGCCAAAGTGGAACCACTCTAAGTCCTAAGGTGCTCTCGAACCGTGGTAATGAACTCATCTCTCAGAAACAGTATCACCCAACCCACCAAACAGAAAATCCAGTCCAGACAGTCCAGTAATAATATGATGCGAGAAAATAAATACTAAAAACTGTAAATAAAGCTGTAAATAAAGCCGTAAATAAACAACAATAAAATACAACAAGCCACAGCAAACAAACATCACCCAAAGAAACAGAAGCAAACAAGCGCTAGGAGAGACTCACAGGGGAACCAGAGATACTCTGGTTATGAAGTCCCCAACAGAGTCGCCAGCTGTCGCTCCCCTAATTTCCATCCTGGTACAAACACAAAAGTGGCACGGAAAGAGGTAGAGTCGCCAACCAGACATTTTTATCCCGAAAGAACGGGAATGGTAATGCTGCACAAACCAGAGGAAAAGAAAAGGAAGGACACGGGTCCTGCGAACCAAAGAGACTGAGTTCGGGAGTCGGTTACGACATGGGAAGGTATTAGCACCCATATCGTCCGCCGTACCCGACGGGATCCACGCTTGCAAAGAAAACTGTTTCAAAGGGTGAGGGTATGAAAGCTGCTGCAACAAAAAGAAAATGAAAATAAACTGGAACTGGAAAAGAAACTGAGAAAGGAATTGAATAAGAAAAGAAAGGGAAAAATGTAGGGAAAATAAAGATTGTGCTCGAATGGGCCCTACCCCGCTGCCTACGTACCTCATCAGGACAATGAGGATCAGAGACGCCGTAGTTCCCCTAACTAGGGGTAGAAAAGAAATTGCTTGTGAATTAAGGCTTGAATTGCCTATGCCATTGCTCAGGTGTTGCAGACTCGGACGACGAGTGCGTAACCGTCTTGCAAAGTGACAAGTAGGAGCAAGTTCGCGTATGGAGCGAAAGATGAGAAAAGAATTCCTTAAGGAAAGACGCTTATTGTTTGTTTGTGCTTTTTTATGAAACTTTTAGGAGTGTGTCACAAGGAAGTGAACTCAAGCTCTTTTCCATGGAATGTGCACTTGTCACTACATTCCAAGATGGAATAATAGAACAAGCACACTCAAGTAAGGAGAAGATCCCCAAAACTTAAGCCCAGAGATTAGGGCCTAAGCTCACTAACTCATTAAATTATTATGTATTTTTGGTATTTACAATGAAGAAGTGTTTTTTATGCTTTTCTTGGTGAAGAAAATACCTTGATCAGACTTGTGCTTCACAAGGTAAGCTTGTACTATCCCAAGATGGGAAGACTACAAGTACCTCATGGGATAAGGCTATTGCTCAAGGTATCACTTCAAACTTTATTAAGTGTTTTTTTAGGGTTTTGAGATGAGAAGAAGAACCAAAAGGATCACAAAGGTAAAAGTCTAATGGGGGACTAAAGAAACCTAAGTGTTGTCATGCATGGATATCCTAAGGTTAGTGTGGTTTTCTATCCTAAAGAAGAAAGAAAGAAGAAGAGAAGAAGAAGAAGAAGAGGGGGGTGAGTAAGGCCTAAGCCCAACAAAAAAAGGGGTAGTACAAATAAGAATAAGAAAATAAGAGATGAGATTTGGAGATGTGGGAATCACTTCCACACCTCTCACTTACCATAGCCCCTGAAAGGTTAGCAACATAAGCATAAAAGCAAAACCAAATGGACTTAATGACATTCCAAAATCATACAAACAGAAGTGAAGTCATATATACAAATGCTCAATGGATATGCAAGTTACAAGAATGAGGGAAGAAGCATGCAAGCCAAACAAGAGGCAAAATGAATCACATGGCAAACAAATGCAAACTTAATGAGATGCAAAGCAAAATGCACAAAACATGAACTCAAGGCATAAAACCAGAACCAAAACAAGTCAAAGAAGAGCTTAAAAAGCAAGAGAGATGAAGAGAAGAGAGGCATAAAACCAAACAATCACATAATGGAAGGAGAGAAGTAAAGAGATGAGGTGAAAGCACATAATAAAGGAAGAACTTAAAAGATAAGAAAAACACAAAATTTCCAAGACACAAACCCTAAGCTTAAATCAGAATGGAACCCATACCCCAAAGAGACCCCAAATGAGAATAATAAGTTGGCACAAGTGCCCTTCTAGGCAAATGAGAGAGCTTATGATCACAAAGAAGCAAAATGGGACAAGGTAAGAACAAATATTCAAATCAAATCAACAATGCATCTAAAAATTCCACAACTTAGGACAAATTATCTTCAAACATGATATAACAATGATCCAAAAGGGTTGGGAGAAATTTAGAAGCTAGACAGGTCAAGAGAAGGCTTAAACATGAACTAGGGTTAAGAAACTTCACTTACAAGGCAAGGACCAAAACCCAATGAACAAATTTCTAAAAATCAGGGGGAAAATCACACATGAACTACATCATCTTATGAATCCAGAGCAAAAAGAATTAACACAAAACTCAAAAATATGAACCCTATGGAAATTGGACAAGGCAGCATGCACAAAAAGGACTTAAGAATGAATTAATTACAAGAGGAAATTAATTGACACGTGGATAATGAATAAAAATGGGAAATAAAAATATGAAAAAAATAAAGAAAACTCAAATGAACATTCAAGAATTATTTTGGAATTTTTTGATGATTGGAGCTAATTTTAATAATTAAAAACCAAAACGGAAATAAAAGGAATAAAAGAAAAAAGAATTAAAATGAGAAAGTTGGGCTGGGGGTGTGGATAGAAGGGATTCACGTTCAAATCAATTGGGCTCACTGCAAGAGGGGGTGCGGATATCAATTGAAGCCCACTGGGTTGCGCAAGTTCATAATAGACTAGGGTGGATATTCAGGAAAATAAAGGAAAAAAAAGGATGGCCACTGGATGAAAGGAACGCATCTGGTGGACTAGCTCATTAAATGACGTGGCGTGTTTATTGGTTATGAGGCTGAGGAGCACATGAGTTATGGTGTGGTGAGAAATATTTGGAATTAAAACAGAAATAGAAGGCACGTGAGGAAAGGGTGATCTCATTAAAACGCGTGGCAAGATCCCGGGCAATGGGAGGCAAGATCCAATGGCAGAGAGGTCATCACTAACCTCAGAAAACCCTAAAAAACAAATTTGCAGATTCCGGTGACCGGAGCTAGGGCTCCGGCACCGGAAGTTACACCAGATGAACAAATCACCATAAAAATAAACGTAAAGCTCCAGATTGACTAATTGAGATGCCCTGAGTTCGAAAATGACCATGAAAAAAGCAATAGATCAATGGATTTCACGGATCGAGCACAAACAGATTTGACCATGAAATTTCAAATTCAAATATCTAACTCATTAGTGCATCAATTTTGAAACTACAAACAGCAGAATGACCAGCAAACATCACAGATCAAGATGCACACAAACATTTTCAATTTCAGATCTGAAGATTCAGAGGCATACCTGAACTTGCAGATCTTGAGAAAACTTGTTAGAAGTCCAGATGATGAAGCCAAAGCACTCCAAATGCTCTCTAGTTGCAAAATAAACGCAACAAGAGCCTTGAATCTTGCTGGATCTTGAGATTTGCAAGCAACTGCCCTGAAATGGCAAGGTTGTGATTCTTGAGAGATAGCTTGAACAATGGTGAGATTAATGATCCTGAGCTTCCAAGGATCAAGGATCTACAATTTGTTTTTGGAGAGAGCTAGTGTGTGAGGAGATTTGAGAGAAAATGCAAGTTATGAAAAAACTTGGAAGCTGAAGAATGAGAGAGAACCGAGGCAAGCTGAAACCCTAATTTGTTTTATATCATGTCATGAACCAATGCTGAAAAAATGAAGAAGTTTGCACGTGGGAATCACAAGTTTTGGTGATTTTGCAAATTTTTCAATTTTGGTGTGATATCATGTAATCCTCATGCTTTCCTTGGCCTCTTGCCCATGTGTACTCTAATCTTATCCCTTAATCTGAATCCAAAAGATCTTGGCCCTTAGATTAAGTTGTCACACTTTTCTCATGAATATGCAAAAAATCCACTTATGTAATGCCATTATTATTGTGCACGAAATTTGTGAATTCTCTTGAGAAAAATGATCCAATTGAATTGAATTTTAACTTTGTAAACATATTGGATCCATACCAACACTCAAAATGAAGTTTCAAAACTTTTGGCCCTTGGTGCATGCATGAAAATCAACATTTGCCCTAATTTTAGCCAAATTTTCGAGGGGCTTAGATTCCAAACCACACATGCTATGAAAAAGTACTTGTACTTTTTGAAAATGGGAGGCCTTAATCTCCAACTTTCATGTTTGACTTTGGTCCATTTGAAGAATTTTTGATTAAGTTAAGGTCACTTGAATTTTAGGGCAAAAGTTGCCAAAAATGGAATTTCCTTAAAACCAACTTTGCACCAATTTTGCAAAAACCCTCAAAACTTCATGGTTCTTGATCTTTGAACTTTCCAAACCTCTTATAACATTGTAAGAACATCCCTTGGCTAGAAAAATTAGGTTGGACCCCTTGAAATCACACAGTTGACTTTTTTGAGGCACAATTGACCAATTACTTCATCTGCAAGCAACTGAAGAATTTCCTGACTTCCACAAGGAATTTTCTCACCAAAATTGGTACCTAGGATCCTCTTGACATATGCAAGACTTTTCTCAAATGAAATGGCCAAATTTCTAGGGTTTTCAAGCTTGAATCTCAAACCTTAGTTTAGGACCAATGTGTATGAGCTTTGCCCTAGCCTGGAATCCTTAATAATCTTCCAACCTTCTGAGCTTTTGTGAATGAACTTGAGCTTGTAAATACAATTTATACTCCTCATAGGACTTGTACAAATCCATTGGACCCCTTGTCATGGCTTGTGATGCTTCAAGAACCTCCACAGATGATCATATGCCTAATGCTAGGACATGAGAAATGTTATGCCTCATCTTTCCATGCTAGGATGCTAAGAAAATGATATGTTCATGATGAATATGATGAGATATGATGCTTAAAATGAAGAGGGAAAATTTGGGGTGTTACAACACCTGACCATCATTAACTTCAAAACATGTCACAAAAAGAGAAAGAATCATTCAAAGAATACATTCAGCGTTGGATAGAGCTAGCTGCTCAAGTGGAGCCACCTTTGGCCGAAAAAGAATTAACTAGTTTGTTCATGGACACTCTTCAACCTTTCTTTTGGGAGAAGATGGTAGGAAGTGTTTCATCTGGTTTTGCTGACCTAGTCACTGTTGGAGAAAGACTAGAATAAGGTATCAAGAAGGGTAAGATTACCAATGTTGAATCTTCTAATGCTGCAAGAAAGTCTCATGGGAACTTTCAAAATAGAAGAGATGGCGATGCTTATGTTGTTTCAACTGAAAGGAAGCCTTATCGCCAACAACAAAGATATGTTCAACCATATATAGATGCAGATGCTCCTGTTGTCAAAGCTCAACCAGCTCAAGCTCAAGCTTCTCGTCCTGCTGCCAGACAAAACAATATCGCAATAGGCCAAACTTTGATCCTATCCCGATGAATTACACTGATTTGTATCCTTCCTTGATTAATAGTGGTATGATTACTACTAGGCCTCCTCCTTCTATTCCAGATCCTCTTCCAGCTGGTTATAGAATGGATCTTCACTGTGAGTTTCACCAAGGTGGAACTGGTCACGACTTGGAATATTGCTTTGCATTTAAGGCTAAAGTGCAAGAGCTTATGAGGAACAACATTATTTCCTTTCATGACACAAATCCTAATGTTGTCAATAATCCTTTGCCGAAGCATGAGAAATGAATCTTCAGATAGGTTCAACAGTCAGATTGTCTTCAAGGTCAGAATATCAGACATGACAACGCATCCTTGTTGTTGATGGATCACTAGGCCATTATTTCTTTATGTTTTCAATTTCCTTCTATTGTATTGACTTGTTTGCTTTTAAACTTTGTTTGTACTTTCATGTTGATTTTAATGAAATGAGCATTGCTTTGTTTTGATTCAATTTCATTTATTATTTTCATCTTTATGCTTTATATCTTAAGTTCATTTTTCTTTCTCAAGCTTTTACAATTATTGGAGGGAGAATGATGAAAATGAAAAACCCATAATTGTTGTTGGTATGATTTCAATTGAGACTTGGCTGATGATATACATGCATTGTTTCAAATCCCAAACACTAGAGAAATAAGGAAGTTAATCCCTTGTCAACCCCTTTGAGCCTTGAAGGTGGAGTTTCTTTCTATTCGAAAAAACCCGCAATTTTAACCCAAGAATGGGTAGTTCTCAATTAATTTGAATGTGCATTCAAGTATAAAAGAATCATTCAAGATACCTTTCAATAAAGGTTGCAATCTCAAGTTTTCCTTCACACACATAAAGAAGTGTTGAAGATGTCTCTCAATTCAAAAGCCAATGATGGTTCATTATAATCATTAAGCCATGCAGTCATTATCTTTTAAAAAAAATGATATTGAAAAAATGATGATAAAAAATCAAAGCCCGCTAAGTCAAAATCTATGAAGGAGACTTAGGCAAAAAAACTGGGGCATCCCGCTGGCTATAAGTTCAAATGAAACAGTTTAGGAAAAAGTTAGGGATAATAAAAGAAAGATCAATCAAGAGGTCATGAAAATCCTAAAAAAAATAAGATAAGTGGACCAAAGTCCTCACCATAAATAACAAAAAGGGAGATGTGACTGCAATCTCAAAATCCATGGCTTATGAACCATCTTCATCTGTGAAATCCCAAAAGTCTTGGAACTTGAATGTATAGGTTAAATTAGTTGAATGTAGGACTGGAGTTCATCACGAAGTTGGGTTGGGTACAAATAACTTTGAGCCTATATCCTTTGTTTCAAAAACTGTGAACCAGACCATGTTACAACCTTCAAAAGTCCTAATTGAATCCTGGTTTCTTTTGAAAAGCATACTACAACTAGGTTGCGTAAACTGACTTCCAAGTTTGCTACCAATCATTTGTTTCTTAACTTTGCTTTATCTCTCATTTTGTCTTAACCGTTGTGTTTTGACAATGTTTTCATTTACTTTACCTCAATAAATTTCATTCCAAAAATGACTTTTGATTTCAAAATTTTGCATTGAACTTTGCATTAAAATTACCAGGTTTGTATAAACAATTTTTATTTGCAAACAAACTTTCCTCATCAAGGAATTTTCAAACAATTGAGAAACTTGGTCAACGATCTTATCAGGGGCAAGTTCTTCCCAGATCTTATGGTTCAAAAAGAGTTGTTTCTCAGTACAAGTTATTCTCAAATTTGGTTAATCATAAGATCTCTACAAGATTCATACTGGATTTATCTTCTCAACATACATTTCAAGATCTGAAGCCATTATCAGTTTATTCTCTCAATAGTTATCTCAAGATTTTATCGATTTTTCTCCGACAGTCAGGAACTGAATCCATTATCAGTTTACCTTCATCAACCATTGAATTTGGGGCAATCTTCTTCAAGAATCTCCAAGAAGCTTTTCAACTTGATACAGTTTACTGGCGTGACAGATATTTGTTCAAGAGCAACATCTCTAATGTCCGAGCAGAATGACAGTGATATTCGTGTTGAGGAATCAATCTTTCATCTTTCCACTCCCAAAATAGTATAAACTTGTTGATTCTCACTCCCCTAAGAGTCTAAACTGGTTGTCATGCATTTTCTCTTATATTATCTTCTTGGGTGTTTTATTCCTCATTTTCATATATGATTGCATATTTGAGTGTGTTATTCCTCATTATGTGTTTTCTTGGGTGTGTTATTCCCCATTCTTCTTTACGTTTGCATATTTGAGTGTGTTATTCCTCATTATGCGTTTCTTGAGTGTGTTATTCCCCATTTTCGTAAACGTTGGCATATTTGAGTGTGTTATTCCTCATTATGCGTTTCTTGGGTGTGTTATTCCCCATTTTCTTAAAGGTTTGCATATTTGAGTGTGTTATTCCTCATTATGCGTTTTCTTGGGTGTGTTATTCCTCATTCCCGTATACGTTTGCATATTTGAGTGTGTTATTCCTCATTATGCTTTTTCTTGGGTGTGTTATTCCCCATTTTCGTATATGTTTGCATATTTTAGTGTGTTATTCGTTATTATGCATTTTCTTGGGTGTGTTATTCCCCACTTTCGTTGGCATATATGAATGTGTTAGTCCTCATTATGCATTTCTCGAGGTCCTAATGTTTTCAACATCTTACCTTGTGATCAAAGTCCAACTTACTTGGCATTTATCTTTGTCTCTCCAGAACCTTTTCTTCATACTTGTTGTCTCTTCTCAGATTCACTTTTTATACGATTTCCATTCTCGGATGTCCATAGTGAAGTCATCATTGATTTGATGTACTATTCCGAGACTTTTTCCCATTTCATCCAGTTCTATTCCTGAATGTTGTGATTCACATTTTTATCTGATTTCTATTCTCGAATGTTGTGATCACTTTCCTTCCAATTGCCATTCTCGGATGTCCATAGTGAAGTCATCATTGATTTGATGTACTATTCTGGGAATTTTTCCCATTTCATTCAGTTCTGTTCCTGAATGTCGTGATTCACATTTTATCTGATTGCTATTCTCGGATGTTGTGATTATTTTTCTTCCGATTGCCATTCTCGTATTTCCATGTTGGAGTCATCATTGATTTGATGTACTTTCCCTAACTTTTCACATCTTATCCAGTTCTGTTCCTGGATGTTGTGATTCACATTTTTTTATCTGATTGCTATTCTCAGATGTTGTGAATACCTTTTTCCGATTGCCATTCTCAGATATCCTTTGTAAAGTCATTAGTGTCATTCTTGGATGCTTCTGGTGTACTTTTTCGGGACTTTTCTCACTTCATTTAGTGTCATTCTTAGATGTTGTGATCCTTTCTGTCTATTTGCCATTCTTGGACATTTTCGCCTCAGCTGAGCCATGTTGTGGTCTCTAGCATGCTGTTTTTCCCCGTCGGAGTTCCATTCTCCTTATCCCCATCGTTTATTCTATTTCATGTGCCGTTTTGTTCCTTACAGATTTCTCTGCATTTCATATGCTTTCATAACATTTTCATATGCTTGCATAACATTTTCATAACATTTCATTTGTTTTCATATCATTTTCATATTGTTTCATTTCATTCCATTCCATTTTTTGGCATCTTAGGATCAAAAATTGGGTTTTTTGATATTTAAGTATCTTCCATCTTGACGAAATGAAGATGTCAATCTTCATATCTATGGATATAAGAAACTTAAATAGGGGAATTTGTCATACCCTAATTTTTTACCCTAAGACTTTTCGCATTTCATCTGCATCTTGCATACAAACAAGATCACACACTGGTTCGTTTATCCTTCTCGGTTGCAAGTTTATGACTCACGGGGGATCACCGTGTTTTTACTTGCTTTTATTTGTTTATATTTACTAACCTCTAACCAAAATACAAAAATATGCTGCTGCTTGCTTCTTTTTCTCTGTGTGTGCAGGTTTTCAAAGATAAAGCAGGGTTTTCAATCCAGATGTGGTTGTTCAATTGTGTTTCGATTCAGATGGAAGTTTGACCTAATCTTGGTCAAACTATCAAAAGATTGTTCAACTACAAGTTATTTGTGTTGGTGGTTATTCAGTGCATTTTTAAAAGTTCAAGCTGTGTTGTGTGCGAAAGTTCTCTGGTTTATCAAACAGTGGTTTGTGAGAAGTTTGGTTCAGATTGTCTTGATTGAATGATCATCAGTGGATTTATTTTCCAGGGATTGATTCAGATATATTTGAAAAGATTCAGATAAATTAAAGTTGATGGTCGTTGCTTCAGTGACAATTTGTTCAGTGGCTCATGGTTGGTTTCACTCATCATGTGTGTGGGAAATTCAAATTTTGGTTTTGGGCTTAAAATAAAAAATCATTGCTTCGTCCATTATTCGATCCACACATTTCTTTCTAGTTACCATTTTTTTTACTTCGACCATATTTCCATTATCCAATTATTTTCTATCAATCTATTTCTAACCATTGTCCATATTTCGATTTTTCAATTTCCAAATATCATTTAAAACTATTTTCATTTTTTACCTATTCTCCAATATCCAATTATTTCTATTTTCTATTATCCATATTTCTGTAAATTCTATCACCATTTTCTTTTTCCATATTTTTTTAAATTCCAATTCAATATCCAAATTCTTCATATTCAACCCCATTCCAATTTTAATATTCACTTTAGTCAAATTCATTTTCTTCCAATTTCTAAATTTCCATAATTCTATATCCATTCTTTTTCCACACTTTTATCTTCTTCTTTTTTATATAGTTCCAATATTCCAATCATCACATTAAAAAAAAAACTACTATCCATGTTATAATTCTATCATTTTTCTACTACTATCCATTTTTTATATTTTTCCTTAATACCATAAAAAATAGAAATACTTAAGCCCTTTTTTTAAAGAAAAACCCACTTCCTATTTCTTCATACCAAATAACCAATTAATAAAATAAAATGAAAAATAAAAATAATGAAGCCTTTGAAGCCACATTCACGTGAATGTAGCATATCAGTGCATTACACCCAAGCTCAAAAAGCAACATCACACTGGAATGCAAAATACATTATCAAAACGCATGTTCTTGAAAATGAAACGCGGATACTACACACAGTGACAAGTAGCCAAAACGCAAAGCATAAATGAACAAAACGCAGGAAATTTAAAAATTCAGCAAGCACAAAAATGCAGCATAATAACACACTATTTTCATGAGTGAAACGCACAAAAATTCTCCAAAACGACAATCAATTATTTTTCACTCAAATTCATTCCAATAATTCTATAAATAGAGCGCTCATCTCATTCATTTTCCAAGCTTGAAGAGCCTCCAAAAATTCTGCACAAATACTCTCAAAATACCAAAAACTCCATTAAAGCTTCAATTTCAAGTTTCAACCAAATCTTCACCAAAAATAGTTTCTAAGAGTGGAATTCTTCATAAAACAACAAGAGGAAGAGATTAGAAGTTAAAGAGGAGTCTTGCTTTGATTTTTGAAGGTAGTTGGAAATTTTCATCGGTTATTCGGAGGTCTCTTTCTCTCTACTCTTGCATCCTTTGTTAATTCTATTTGCATATTTGGAATCCTCTCTATCTCACGATTGCAATGATATGTGGATCGAATACCGTCGTTCCGATTTGGTAGAACTCAAAAATTGAAAGTTGTGTTGTTCTCCCATGTTTGCCGCGACTTGTTGTTAACGAAGAATAAGTATTTTCTTCTTTTTATTTGCTTTTTTTATTGTTTTATAATAATTGGTGTGATAGTTTGGGCTTAAGAGTCAAATTTAAGTCCAATAACTATTACCACCATACATTTGCTCCTCTTCACCTCCTTTCTTCTTCATTTTTTTTCTTTAACTCCATTTTTTTTGTTTTTTTAATTGTTTTATTCTCTAATTTTTTTTATTCAATTTCTGAATTTTGGAAAAGAATTTTTAAGAATATTTTTAGTATTTTTTTATGGATTTTAAATCCATATTTCTCTTCATCTTATTTTTTCTTTGGGTTGATGAAATCTCTGATTCGAAGATTGTTGATTTTCAAAGATGTTTAATCTTCATTATTTGAAATCTATGGTTGAATGATCATTTGGATCATTCTTTATACTTTGGAATCGTGATAGGTTTCCTTTGATAAATCAATATGAAATCTCGATTAAGATTAGACCGTTTCCACTTTTTCTTTTAGTGTGACATGTTTTCGGAGAATGGTCCATTATATCATTTCTCTAACATGTATTAGCACAAATATTTTCCACCTTAGTTGGTGGTGGCCAGCCTTATTTTTAGGTTAATTACTTCGTAAATTACTCGGCGATTGCTTAACATAGACCTAAATCTGTCCCGATTTCGGAATAAAAATCCAATTGGATACTTACACTTTCGTGGTCCGGACGTCTTGTTGGTCGCGTGATCCCAAAGTGGTTGATCATTTTGCATTAAGAATTGAGACTTATGAATGTTTGATGCGTAGGTGCTTTGGGTCTCCCAATCTCCTTTCAAACTTCATTGAATTCGATTCTATTTTCCTTGATTGATCACTATAGTGCAAGATACTAAGCGGATCCGGTTGCCTTGCGATTTTGTTTTTTTTTGTGGTTGATTAAGTTCACCATACCATTATTATGTAAATATTATTATACTATTAATATACTAACAATTTAATTCTTTCTCGCACCTTATCCTCTTTATTTTTAATTCTTGCTCCCTTATCTCTTTTATTATGCTTTTATTATAATATATCATTCATCATATTGTTTATGTTTATATTCATATTCTTGTGGTTTTTCTTTGTCCATTTGGACACAAAAATATTAATAAAGGATTAAACATCTAAAAAAACTTGTGACTTTAATTTTGGACTATGGCCATTATCCTTAGCATGAGACTTGTAGTTTTGGACTTAGATTTTAGGATCTTGCCCTTTGCTTGAGTTATTATGGATTGAAGACCTTGACCTCGATTTGGTTCACTTGTTTATGAAGACGGAAATCATATTGCTTCAAAGAATGTTTGCCATATGGTTTGATTGTTCTTCCTTTAACTTTTACTTCAATTCTTAGGATAATCCCTTCATCTCTTCCCATTTCTTAAATTTTCAAAGCTTCTCCCTATTTAAAAAACCTTCTTTGTGTTCAAACTTCAAAATGTTTTCATAATCAAACCTTGACTTAGGTCAAGCGGTTTTACTTTTTTTCAATTTCATTTCTTAATTGATGCTAAACCACATAAACATATCGAAACTTTCTTTTCAAAATACTTTAAAAAATGCAAAACTCATTCAATTGTTTTTGTGCTCTCGTGCACTTTTCTTTTTAACCATTTTCATATGTTTAGATATGATTCATTCTTTTTAGCGGAATTATTCGCTAAAGAATGACGACTTATCTTTACATTTTAAAATCAATTCAACACATTAACTTTTTAATATTTGTACCACGAACTACGAAGTTTTTATCTCACATTGCACGTCGTGGGTACGTAGGCATGAGATGAACATCTTTTCAAACAAAAAAATCTTAAAAAAAATTTCTTTTCTCATCTCTTCAATCTCTTTGAAACAAACCTTTTTTTCAAACCAAAAGCAATAAATATTTCAAAGGGCTCCCGTGGAGTACCACAAACATTTCGGGTGCGTAAAACATTCCCAATATGTAACCAATCCCCTTACCCGTTATCTGCTCGATTCTTTTAGCTTTTAGCTTTTAGTTTCATTAGGATTTTATTCTCTCTTTTTTTCCTTTTCCATTTGGAATAAAATAAAAGCGCGGCTGGCGAATCTGTTTACTTTGAGTTAAGTTAACTAATAGCTTACACTCATGGTTTTACCGCTACAACATGCACTTATATGAACTTGTATAAAGGTGGATTTTTAGATATTTTTATTGGTATTGTACTTTCTTTTCACATTTTCTGAGTTTTAGACCAAAAATACAGGGTTTGAGCTTAGAGAAACTTCAAGAAGCAAGGATAAAAGTTCTACCACATCAATCTTCAATCTTTCGACTTTGATGCTCGTAAAGCTTTCTTCCTTTCTTGCAAAGAAATTCACCATGGAAATGGGTGGCTAAGCTCTTATTTGTATCAATATTAGAGGTAGTTAACCTTACTAGTATGTATTTCTTTTGATCTTTTGTATTTGAACAAGGTTATGATCAATATATGATGAAGTAATATACTTTTCTTGAGTTTATATGTGTTAAATTAAGCTAGGAATGGATTTTCTAAACCTTGATCTAGTTTCTTCATCTATTAATGATCAAGTACTAGGAATAGACTTGTGAATAAATATTCACTTTGTATTGATCTTCATGATTATTATATTGATTGTTATTTAGAGGAATCACTTAACTATTGGTGCAATGTCACTCACAATTTCGGCTTAAGAATGAGAGTTATTAAGAGGGTACGTGATTGTATAGAACGTGACTAAGTTCATATGCTTGATTAATTGAATATATATGAAAAGGATTAGCAAACCCTAATTTTTGCATACTTTTCTCAAACAAACATCTTAATTTAATTTAATCTTTTCTACCAAAACAAGTGACAACACATGATACCAAACAAAATAAGTGGCTTTGACTAAAAATAACTCTCTATGAAATAAGACGCCAATTTAACTTGGAAGAAGAAGATAAAAAACAAGAAACACAATAACGTGTTTACCCAATTTGATGAAACTATCTACTCTAAGGAAGAAAGTAAATCTCTGATTCACTATACATCAAAGAGTTGTTACAAAAGATTACAAAGGAGTTATAAGAAAATAGTCACCTAATTGATATACCCTAGGTTGGACATAATTATGTGGTGGGGGGACAAATGGCATAATTGTTTCGACTTGATCGTTCATCCCTTAAGGAGGAGGAATATTCCTTACAGCTTCATCTGCTGCAACGAATTATCATTGGCCGGTGGAATGACTAGCTTTAGAGGTTTCCAATATTGATGGATCTAAATGAGGAGTGCTTGAATGTGAATCTAACACAACTGATCAAGAAATGGAGATATATGTTTCAATCAAATGATTTCTGGATTTGTATTGGAAGAAATTCAGTTGAATCGAGGGAAGTTAAGTCGTGGAAAATTGTAGGAATCAAAAGTCGATTCTTATAAATGGAACAAATGTTTTGTTTTGGAACTAGATACTGATAAAAAAAAGTGGGTTCACTATTTGTTACGGTGGTTCGTTGTTTCTGATGCGGTGGAGAGGGGGATAACCTGCAATGTTAGCACTCCAACACTAAAGTTAGTAAGAGGAAAAGTGAAATTTGAATGGAAAAGATTTGAATGCCTGAATTATGACACATTATCCTCTTTAGATAGAGAAAATGGTTGGTAATTGCATGTGTGTGGAACAATGTGGGAAGTGGGAAACTGTAGATTGATTTGAGAGACTAACATGGTATCCTCATGATGAATAATAGTTTGCGACATGGGAGATAAAGAGCCTACATGTCCTTCGTGTGGTACCATTTTACTTTGCTATTGAACATATGTTTTCTGGGTCTTGTAGACGGGCCAAAACAATTATTTTATATTATAATTAATTAAAATATATTACACGTAAATTTAACATGTAATGTCAAGAAAAATTACAATTCTATGCAGTTTGTGAATCTTTAAGCCTTCTAAACATTTATTTTTGATTTGATCTTGTGTCTATCAATATGAAAGACTCATATTACTCTTGCTACCATTCAGTTTGTCTTGAGTTTGTCTGCATATATCATTTATTTCACATTAATTACTTGTGTGTTCTCGATCTTTATCTTGATACATATTGCAAAAGCCATTATCATCATAAATTACTAGCAATACACACCACTATTATTATTACTTAGTCATCCTAGGGCAGTAAACCTCAGGGGAGTATGGCTACCTTTCTTTCTTTCAGGTCCGATGGAAGGAGTAAAATGCTTGTGTCGACGATTTAGGGATTTTTGAACCTCTTCTAGACCCCTTCTTGGTTTTAGATCATTTTTGTGTGAGTCGCCTTTTGTACGATGTTGTTTCTCGGATTGGTGATGTGTAGGTTTCCCTCAATCCAAGCCAACCTTTCTGCCAAAGTCTGGGAACTTTGTTGCTTAACCATTTGGTAGATGTTGTTCAATCGTTATTTCTCGTTCGGATATTATAGGCGATATTGGAGGTTTGAACGAAGGTTCACCTAGATGAAACTGTATTGTAGATTAAAGGAACGAAGGAGGTAACCCTCATTGATCTTCCCTAGGTTTGACATAACTCTATGGTGGGGGGACAAATGGAATATTTGTTTCGACTTGATCATTCATCCCTTGAGGAGAAGGAAGATTCCTTGCAGCTTCAACTACTGCAACGCTTGTCATTGGTCGGCGGAACGACTAACTTTGGAGGTTGCCATTATTGATGGATCCGAATGAGGAATGCTTGAATATGAATCTAAAACAAGTGATCAAGAAATGGAGATACGTTATTCAATCAAATGATTCCTAGATTTCTATAAGAAGAAATTCAGTTGAATCGAGGGAAGTTAGGGCGTGGAAAATTACAGGAATCAAAAGATGATTCCTACAGACGGCGCCAATGTTCTACTCTAGAACTAGATAATGACCGAAAAAATTGGATTCACTGTTTGTTACAGCGGTCTGTTGCTTCCGATGTGGTGGAAAGAGGACTAAACTACAATGATAAAGCTCAAAAGCTCAAGTCGATAAGAGAGTGAAAAGTGTAATTTGAATGGAAAAGATTTGAATACCTAAATAGTAACACGTTCTCCTCTTTAGATAGAGAAAATGATTGGTAATTGCATATGTGTCAAACGACGTGGGAAGTGGTCAGCCGTTAGATTGATTTGGAAGACTAACATGGTATGCTCGTTACAAATACTCTGCGACGCTGGAGAAAAAGAGTCTACCTATTCTTTGGGTGATAGCTTCTTACTTCACTATTAGGCCCGGAACAATAATTATTTAATATTTTAATTAATTAAAATGTATTACTCGTAAATTTAACACTATGGGCATGTTTGTTTTAGCTTTAAAAAATGGATTTATTCTTTGTATTTTCAAAAATGGATTTTGTAAAACCGTTTTTCAAAATATTACAAGTTTTTGATATTCATTTTTTCTAAATTGCAATACTAATTTTAACATTGTACACCATAAATATATATTATTGAAAACCAAAATATAGTCGAAATCACAATTTTTGAAAAAAATTGTATTTCAAAAATGATTTTTATGAAAATCTATTTGAAATAACTTCAAAATTAAAGGATTTTTTGAAATTTTGATATCCAAATTTTTTTCCGATAAGATGGTGAAATATCTTAAATATCATTTTAAGAATAACTATTCCAACCAAATTTTTATTTGAAGCTTTTATGAAAATTTGTAAAAAAAAATTTCACAAAATTATGTTACACTATAAAAATCATTTTTAAAAAAAACCAAAATAAACGGAGCCTAATTGTCAAGAAAAATTACAATTCTCAGCAGTTTGTGAATCTTTAAGCCTTCTAAACATTCATCTTTGTTTTGATTTTGTGTCTATCAATCTGAAAGACTCATATTAGTCTTGCTACCATTTGTTTTGAGTTTGGCTGCATATTCTATCATTTATTTCACATTAATTACTAGTGTGTTCTTGATCATTATCTTGATTAGATATTGCAAAAGCCACTCTCTGCATAAATTGCATAAATTACTAGCAATACACACCACTATTTATTATTATTACACACCATTCTCATTCATTCATGACACGACTTCGATTCTTAAAGCTCCTATATTTTCACATGGTTTCGGAAAATTACGGTTCTTGCCTTTCAGATGGTTCTTGCTTTTCAGATGGTTTTTGAACTTCTCTGAGCTGGACTGAGTTTTCTTGCCTTTCAGATGGTTCTTGCCTTTCAGATGGTTTTTGAACTTCTCTGAGCTGGACTGAGTTTTCAAAGCAGTGAAAGAAACCAAAATGAGGGAATCTCTCGTACCAAGTATCTTGCATTTGGTGTGTATCCCAGTGCTCCCCGCTACTGCTTTTTCCGTACTTGTGAATCCATCCAGAACCATTGTGTTGCTCACCCCATGTCCGGTTCCAGCGCTCTCCATACTTACCTTCCCACCAGGTTTCTCCTTGCTTGACACCATGACCGTTTTGGTCAAAATTTTCATCCCATTTGTCGCCCCATTTCTCCCATCCACCGTCTCCAGAACGCTCGGCCCATTTGTCGGTGTATTTTATGCTAGCACCATACCCGTCATATGTTTCACCCCACCTAGCAAAGGTCCATCACACAAAAAGATTAAGATATAATAAAGATAAACTAGTTTCATTAACTCAAACAAGTCCTTTTTTGCAATCAAATACATTTTAAATATTTATAAGAAATGAAAGATCACTAAAGTTTTAAAGACTAAAAATACTGCGAAAAGAGGACTAGAGCTCAAGTTCTAATCTTGTTCAAATCAGTTGTTACCTTTCATGCCAGATATGAGCGTGACCTGCATCAAGGGGTGTGTTTGGGTCAATACTGCACCACTTGTGTGCCCATTTCTCTGCTTGACCAGAGGCATCGTAGTGTTCAAACCATTTTTCGTGCCATTCATCACCTTTACCATTACTTCCCCACTTGTCTGCAGTTTTCTCAAAATGCATTAGCCCATTTTCCTGCAAGTCAAAATCATACTCAGTATGACACGATGTACTAACAGATTAAAATGTATCAAACTCGGGTGCACCTGATCAATTTGACCTAACTAAAACTCATTAACTACTTTAGTTCAACCACTTGATTTTCAGACAGCCATATGACACAATGTAATAACGAATTAAAATGTATCAAATATTGCTAACCTCACGCATGGATTCTCTCCAAAATTCACGCCAAACACTTCCTTCTGCATCACGTCCAGATTTCTCAGAACCTAGTTCCTTATATCCAAGTTCATCAGAAGCCTCCCAGAACTTGTCTTGCCACTCCAAAGCTTTGTCAGCACTAACACCTCTAATGACAGTCCATCTACAAATGACACCATCAGGTCTTTGCTCAATTCCGGTCTCTCTCCACCATCTCGTTCCATCCGGGTTCACTCCAATTGGCGAAATGTCTGTGTCAAGGGCGCGAACTATTTCTGCGGCGTAGTCGGAAGATAACGCATCACGTTTCTGTTCCTCTTCCAAGGAAGGAGACTCTAGACTGGAAGCAGAGGTTTCAACCTCCAATGACGACTGAAGTGGCGGAAGTTTAGGAAAATGTTTGCTTTGAGTAAGTAAACTTTCAAATGGAATCGAGAGAGTTTCCGATGACCTTTCCTTCTCGATAACAGGATTGGATAAGGTTGGATTAACTGAAGACTTGGGATCTAACTGCAACCCATCGGCATCGTTTGAAGGAACATTATCATCAGACGGAGGTGTCCAGGACCAAAAATCCGGACCTGGGATACCATCTTTCTGTGTTCCTGATTTCGGCACAGAAAGAGTCCCATTTTGTGTTCCTGACTCTGGCACAGAAAGTGTCCCATTCTGTGTTCCTGACTCTGGCACAGAAAGTGTCCCATTTTCTGTTCCTGACTCTGGCACAAAAAGAGTCTCATTCTGTGTTCCAGAATCTTGCAGAAAAACACTCTCATTCTTCTTTCCTGAATCTGATTCTGTCAAATTATTGAAAAATATGATTAAATTCAAATATTTATAATGAGCCATCGATTATGATTAAAAGTGACATGCATGGTAATTGTAGACTAGTTTTATGGGTCTTTTTCGATAAACAACTTACTTGGAGATTATAGCACAAATGCTTATCTAAATAAGCTTGCATGAGCTATTTTTATAAAAAAGATAAAATGAATTTGAATTGTTTCCATATTTGACATAAGTTGTTCTCATAAAATTAAGTTCAAAAAAGTTATGAAAAATGTCATAAGGTTTCTATAAGGTCTCTTAAACTGAATCACAAAAGTTATGTCAGTACATAAGTTCAAATAAGTCAATCAAAACAAATTAAATATAAAATGCAAAAGAAAAACACTTATAAATTTTTAAAAATTGTCCATTGGATTTTCCATGGAAATAAATTCCCAAAAAACTCAGCCATAGAATCCATCTCGATCATCAAACCACTAATCACAGTCCCTTCAATTTCAATCAACCAACAAATTCAAAACCCTAGAAAAAAAATCAGAACACAAGTTCAAATTAAACGAAACAAAAAAACAAATTCATACAAAACTTACCATTTCGCTGCAATGCACCGGAATCAGAACGAACGCTATTACTATTAGCGTCCTTCAGAAGCGATCTAGCAGCAGCAATAGCAGCAGAAGCACGATCAATCACCTGCAACCTCTGAATCCTGTCACGCTCTTCACTGGAAACCTCTAGAAGCTTCTGGAACTCTTGAGTTTTCTTCTCCACATCCTCTTCCACTCCACTGTCACTTGCAGCGGCGATTTTGTTGAAGTGTGTGGTGTTTCTTTCTCTTTCTATAGCTTTTTTCCACATGTCGAGGTACGATGAGCTTGCTCGAACCTTGAAATTTGTCCATTCTGTTCTCTTTCTTGCAGGTTGTTGTTGTGGTTGTTGACGGAGAAGGTGCGGCGGTGATCTGTATGGTGTTCCGATGGTGAATGGTCTCAGGTGGGTCGCCATTGCATGGAGTTTGATGTCTGTGAATGCGAGGGAATGACAAGAGAGTACTGAGAACGGTGACAAGAACCGGTTTCTGTTTTTTAGCTCTTTGTTTATATATGCTATTTTCTTTCATTATATAATTGTTGTTTATTTTATTTATTTATTTTCGACGGACACAAACTCGCAAAGGTTAGTTGAGATTTTTTGGTGAATTATTTAATATTTTTGGTGAATAAAGGTTGCTTAGTTAAGATGTTACTAATATTTGAGATGGAAATTTATTCTTAAGAAAAGAGTTATAATGGCAAGGTTGTGAAAAGGATGAATGTGAAGGGTTGTTTGATTAAATACTTTTTGAAAAGAGAAAGAGAATGGACATTTACTTTGGGTTGAAGGTAAGAATGGAAATTTTAGGAAACATTTTCCACTTTTAACGGTTTTCTTTCTATTCTTTGTTTTACCGCCAATTGGATCCAACGGGAGTCATGTGATAAAGCTAAGATGGACAATGGCGATTTTTGTCATAAAAATCGTTAGTTTTGAGAGATTAAAAATAGTGAAATTTGTTTTCAATAATATATGAGTTGATTATTTGTTCGTCTATTTATGTTTTATAAATATAATTTACATTTTAATATAGTGTCATCATATTAAAAACATATAGTGGTAGGGTGATAAAATGAGTTCAATCCATTGGATATAATTATTGAAGATTTTTTTAATATATAGAGTTATTTAGGCACAATTTGAAATTCTATTTATGTCATTTGATTTTATTGTGCAAATCAGGATGTATTATTGTGTTTTATAAAACAACACAAATATATTTTAAATTGTATGATCACTCCCCTCATTCTCAATCTTTCTTCTTTCATATTCACCCTCACAAACCTAAAAAAACTATATTTTATTAATATAATTTCTCACTCAAAAACTCCAACTTTTTAGTGAAACAAATCAAATGGGGCAAGAGATCATTGAATTTCAGATAAATATTAAACTTCATCCATTATATTGCTCACATTATGAATCTACTTTTGCTGAAAATGAGGTTACGTGATTTCCGAATGTGCACATCCGGTAACTATTTTGATGAACATGTCTAGAAGTGCACATCCAGAAAAATGTCTGACAATAATTATTTTTACTTTACCTTTGTGAACTTGACGGCCGTCCCCGTCATGTTTCATTGATCCCCAGAGAATTTTACAGCTTTATCCTGATGGCCGTCCCCATCATAATTTCATTTCCCCCAGCTAGTCGGCCGTCCCCGTCTTAGTTTTACCTTTTATCCCCAGCATGCCGGCCGTCCCCGTCATTGTTTTATTTCCTACACTTTTCCCAGCATGTCGGCCGTCCCCGTCATTGCTCTATCACCCATTTTACAACATACTTTATTTTCTTTTGCAATCTATATCCCTTTTCTTCTTCATTCTGTGAGCGCAAATTTTGGACTGTCTTTGGTATTCAACCACAAGTTATCTTGTTCGCCTGTTAAGCCGTTGCTTACAACCTGCACAGCTAACTCATGTTTGAATAGGGGCAGCTGTAAACACCCCAAATTTGCCCTCACCCATTCACACCATGTCTTGTGATCATTCTCATATGCATAAACACCATCATATCATCTCACATCTCATTTTGGATTCACTGCATTGGTTCTAAGTCATCTGCATCTAGGGTTTGTGATCTGAGCAATCCAAGAGCCTCTTGAGCCACTCCAAAGGCAACCAACCACTTCAAAGGGATCCATATGTGTTCAAGTATCATATTATATCCTCTCAAAGTCAAAAATTCCAAAGAATCACAAGAACTAGGGTTTGGATGGATGCAGAGCCAAGTTTGACTGCACAGTTGACCTAAAAATTAGGGTTTTGGTTTCAGGGGCCATAACACCAAATTTTTTGGTCATTCTTGTTTCCATTGGTCTCTATATGGTATAGGGAGTATGCATATCAATTTTCATGGGGAAATTCCTTGGGGAAGTCATCTGATCAAGGGTTGACTTTTCAGACAAGTTAGTGTAAAATCAGGGCATCTGAGGCCCCCAATGACCCAACCAATGGGTGATCTTCATCATTTTGAGTGTATATGATCTTTATTTGATCATGGAAGAAGGTTGAAGTTCATAGAAATCAAGAATTTGGAAGTTTTGCAAATGTTGACTTTTTGGGCATAGTTGACTTTTCAAGAATGCTTCATTTTTCAAGCCTTGATTCTTGATCCAAAAATGCTTCAAATGGAAAAACTTTGGTCATGAAAGTTGTAGATCTCATCTTTCCCTTTTCAAAAAGTACAAGAACATGATCAAATTCTTCTTGGATCAAAAGTTATGGTGTGACAAAGTTGGCAAAAATCATTGATTTTCAAGACATGCTTCAAGTGAGAATTTTGCAAAACCATGAACCAATGTCTTTTGTAACCTCTAGTTCATTTCAAACCATGACACAAACATTATATAAGTCATAAAAATCAGAATTGAACCAAGAATGCTCATGTATTATGGCTTGTGGGATAAGGAAATCACATGTGAACCATAAAGCAACAACTTGCAAAACCATCATGATGCTTCCCTACAACTTGCAACATTGGATGCTGACTTTGGCTAGCCTCTCACCTCATCTTGCTGCACCAGAACCATGCCTTGTACTAGCTATAGATCAAGCCATACTTTCCTTACACAAAATTTGACTTTTTTGCAAAAGTAGACTTACCAATCAAAAAAGCACATGTCTTGTCATCTGACCAATGAGAGAGGTTTATGTGGACAGAGAGCAAGACATTTGATACATCTAGCAAGGCTGAAACACTTCATACCATCACATTCACAAAAACACTTCATTTTGCATATTCCTTCGAATCTGTCCCCACAGCATACAAACACAAAAACCATCTTCACCAATCATCTTGCCATGTTTCATTGAGTAGAAAGCAACAAGATTCAAGCCTGAAAGCAGCATGAACTGAGCTTCACCATTCCTCACCTTCAAAACCAGAACTCTTCGAATCCTTTTATCCAGCCATCAAACACATCATTTTTCTTCACCAACAAGTCAAGCACACCTAAAGGAGCAGGAATCCACCATTGGAATGGCCTGAAACCTCCTCATTCCTGACTGTGTTTTCTGCTACACCAGAGCTGTTTCTCTCAAATCAGCCATTCACAAGAGCTTTCAAGTCTTCCACTAGCATCAGGAGAGTCAAGGGAGACCATTTGCACGCAAGGAAAGCCCTGGAAGCTCAGTTTTGAAGCTTTCCAGCTCAGGTATGACCATGGAAACTTTTCTCTCAAAGCTTGATTTTTGAGTTACAAATTGATTATTCATGTCTTGCTGGCCATGGGGTTGGTTTCAGAATCAAAAATGAGTGAAAATTGAGCCTGTATGGTCCCTCTGAAATTTTGCCCGTGAATTTCATTTCTTTCGATTTGTTTGATTCATGATGAATAAATGATGTTTGAGCATGGATTCGTATCCTAGGATGTTAGAGGATCACTTAGGGTTGTTTAATTTGTGGAATAGATGCCTGAAACGTGTTCTAGGGTTTTTGTGTAGCCGGAGAAGATGACCGGAGCTTCTCTCCGGTCACCTGAATGTGATTAGCCCTAAGCTCAGGTCATTAAGGGCGTTTGAATGTGGAGCGTAGATCCCCCTTGACTTGTTGACTTCCCGCTAGCTTGGATGGCCCAGATTCATTCATTTGCCCTAATCTTGTTTAATTAAAATAATCATAATTAATTAAGTCAGAAGCCATCTGGACCCTCCACTAGCGCGCCAGTCAACGCATTTGAATCCAGCCTCAATCTCCACCCTCCATTCTGATTACTTTACCATTTTCTTTATTTTATTTCATTTCTTTTCCTTTTATTTGTTTAATTTATTTAAAATAGTAAAAATTGTCTAAAAATTATGAAACTTTTTCTCAAGAGTTTTAATAATTTTTATGACACAAAAATATTTTCATTTTATTTTTTATCATTAAAAAAGTATTTTTAAATATTTAAAAGATTATTTTTAATTGATTAATGAAAATTAATTTATTAAAAATACTTTTAGGTATTTAAAAATCACCAAAAAATTCATGAAATGTTCTAAGACATTTAGAAACATTGTCCAACCTTCAAACCAAATTTCTTTTTTGATCTTGATGCATTTTGAGAATTTTCCATTGAATTAAATCATTTTTTGTGCATTAATTTGATCCAAAGTTCAAAAATTCATTTCTGCCTATCTAAGAAGAGTTGGACATTGATTCTTTTTGCATTGCATTCTATTTGGCATGTAGTTTTTGAGATGAAATGGCCATGATTTGATCTTGCATTTTCAATTTGTTTGGAATTTCTTTTGTTTAGGAGCCTTAAAAACCCTAATAACTTAGAAAAATCATAACTTGAGATTGGTTAAAAGTTGAGACCTCCCCTTTGGACTTTGGTTTAGTATAGGTTTAGGGTTTCTTTGGGTGGCATTTTCCATTTTTTATCTTAGGGTTTTGCTTCTGTTTTTTTGAGTTTTGTTTGATGTTTGTTTCATAAACCCTAATTTGGGCTTTCTCTTGCATCCTTCTTACATTCTCTTGCATAACATGACTTGCCATGACATTTCAAGCATCCATTTGATTCATTTGACATCTTAAGACATATAGAAAGCATGTTTGATCATTGCATCCCATATTTGCCATTTTGTTTGCCATGTATGTTTCATAACTTTTCATGTAAGATCATGCTCCTTAACTTGCATCATTTGCATCCATGATCTTGTATGAACATCTCCATGCCTTGTCTCATGCTTGTAGCATCTCATAACATCACTATTACCATCAACATGCTTCTGGTTTTGTTTTTCATCATGTCATGTCACCTCATTTTGCATTGCATTGCATTTCCTTTGCTAACTTTTCAGGTGGTAAGTGACTTTGAGAAGTGAATTTGCCTTCACTTCTCATAACTTCTCTTCATCTCTTTTATGCATCCTTGCTGCATTTTTGTATGTGTTTGAGATTGGGCTTGCTCATTCTTGTTCTTCTTGCTTTCTTTCTTCAAGTGACTTGACTTCTTGAATGAAGCAAGTCACTTTGCTTCTCTTGATCCTGTTCATCTGCTTCCTGGTGGTTCCATTGAAGATCTTCTTGGTGAAACCTCACAAACCCTAGGAACAACCAAGCATGACAATGATTAGGGCTTTAATTAGTCTCCCCTCTTAGTTTTACCTTTGTGTCTCTTTGAGTCTTCTCTTCTCATCTCATAATCAGGGACTAAACCCTAAAGGCTTTAAGGCTTTGTGATTAAGCTTATGCCTGCATCCTTCTCTTAGGATGGAGTGTATAACTTTAATCCTAAGTGTTAAACCCTTAATGTGTTTAAATCTCTTAATCAGTTCACTTAATAATCATCAAGACATCACACTTGTAACTTGGGCCTTGCATTAGGGTTCTAATTCTTCCTTAATTGCTAAAGAAGGACTAACCCTAGTGTTAATGGACAAGTCCCCCTCAAGTTGTCTTACAAATCATAAAAATCACTTCATCATCATACCATTAAATAAAATCCACTTAATAAAGGCTTTGTTTTGTCATGAGTTTAATCCCTAATCATGGATTAAGTTGAGGAGCATTCCTCAGCTTAAACATTCTCATCTATTATCCTTCTATTAGGATGGTGTCATGAGTCTGTTTAATCCCTGATTATGGCTTAATCTCATTACTCAACACTAAACAAAAACAACAAAAACATCTAACTAATCACAAATAGGTTAATGATCTTAATCCTACATCAAAGGTGTTTAAGTGTGAGAATCTGACTTCACACTTAAGGTATTCTCATTACCCCTAATCAGAGGGAAGATGTGATGAGTTTACTAAATCCATTGGTTTAGGCTTAAGCTCATTGACTTATGACAAATTTTCACAAATAATAAAAGACTGAAAACTCAAAAACAAACAATAACCGTCTCCTTCGGGATTCTTTTCTCATCTCATTCACTCACAAACGAGAACTCGCTTCTTCCGTCTAATGCAAGACAGTTTGCATCTGTGCCAGACAGATCATACACTTGAGCATAGGCAAGTAAGCAGTTCACAAGTCAAATCATCTTTCAGTCTCTTTGGGTCGAACTACGGTGTTCTGACTTCCTCATTGCACGAGAGGATACGTAGGCATAACTTAACAGTTATCGAACAAAAGTCTCTGTATATTCCCCCTCTTTCTAGCCTCATTCTTTTAGCCTCATGATCTTGAGCATCTTATTCTTGTTCTTACACTGACACATCATTTATACACTTCACTCCTTTTACACTGACACCTGCACATCCTTTTCCAGCTCTTTGACACACAAATTGCACTGACACTACCCCTTTAAAACACAAATCTTTCAAGCGTGGATCCCGTCGAGTACAACGGACAATCTGGGTGCTAATACCTTCCCAGGTTGTAACCAACCCCCTTTCTCAGTCTCTCTGGTTCGCAACCGTCTTATCCATCTTTTTTCTAGGCCTATGCAGCATTGCCTTTCCTTCGGGATAAAAATGCCTAGCTGGCGACTCTATTCATCTCCAGTGAGTTCACGGCTGTGTGTTCTCATTGTCCCTCTCGCCGACCGTTCGCGTCTGTACCTTCATCTGATCAATTTCATTTGTCGGGAGCAACAGCTTGGCGACTCTGCTGGGGAACCTTATAATGCAACCAGGGCTTCTGGTTCTTTTTGTGGGTTCCTCCTAGCGCTTGATTGATTTGTGTTTACTGGGGTGTTATGTGCTTATTTGTGTTTATTTTTGTATTTATTTTTTGCTTTATGTACAGTTGTTTTACTGCTTTCTTTATTTCTTTTGCATTATATCATATTGTCATACTGTGCTGCTGGCTGGATCTGTTTGCTTTGGTGGGTGGGGTTCTATTGAGAGTTAAGGTCCTATACCTGGGACCTGAGTGACACCTAGGCTAGAGTGAATCATATTCTTTCCCATTCCATTTCGGTCTGGTGCGGGAATATGAAACACGGTTCAGATATGGGTTTCTTCTTGAGAACTCTGTGTTGCAGATTTCCTGCAATGCTAGGGCTATCTGGGAAGCCTGCTAAGTCTGGATAACCTTTAGTATTAACCTTCAGAAACTGAGGTGAATTAGAGGAGGAACTTTTATGGTTATTGTAAACACTGTACCTCTGGGTTAGAAGTGTTTACACTTCTCATAACTGATCCAAGTCTGAGGATCCTTGTTTTAGAACATCACCTGTGAGGGGGGTTGGGCTGTTTACAGGTTTGCAGGTACCTTGACCTCAGAATACCCTGTTACTTTGATTGTTTAAGAGTACTCCATTTTGGGTCAGTTCTTGTGATTCTAAACCCGGGACATGTGACTCTTTATTTGAGTCCCCAACCTTGGTTACTGGATTTATAGACCTCCAACTGGAATTCTTGAACACATTTGGACTTATATCAGAGTTTTGATCAGATCCAGCTCAGTCACAGACCCTTGCATTTCATTTGCATACATATTCATTGCATCATATTGACATTTGCTTATTTGTGTTTCAGGGTATCCACCTTCACTTTTGGTTTTGGTTTTGACCCCATCTTCAGTATTGGCCCATCTTCATCAGCATCTGCTTCAGCCATCACCTGCACCAGCCAATCAGTGGCCCATTTCTTCAGTATCATCATCAGCACTTGTCTCTACTCAGTCTCAGCATCATGGCTCCTAAAAAGAGCAACATCACCTATCACTTCTTCCAGCCAGAGCTATCAGACATCAGGAGGATTCAAACCCTGATCACTCCAGATCACATACCATTGTTCAGGGAAAGTTATGGAGATATACTTGATATGATTATGGATCTGGACCCATCACAGAGAAGCCTGATCCACACCTGCATTCAGTTCTATGATCCCCCACTGAGATGTTTCACTTTCCAAGACTTTCAGTTGGGTCCCCTTTTAGAAGAATACTCGTCATTGGTTGGTTTGCCTATCGGGGGTGGAGTCCCTTTCAACCCTGAGATGGTCTTTCCTGCTAATGGAGAAATAGCAAAGGCTTTGCATCTGGAACCTGTCCTAATTGAGCAGCATATGACTTCTAAAGCTGGGATCCCTGGCTTTCATCTGGATTTCTTGATCTCTCAAGCTACCCTGAAAGCTTCTCTAGGAGAATGGAAAGCTGTTTGTGCTTTACTGGCCTTGAGCATATATGGAATTGTGTTGTTTGCAGATGAGCCTCGATTCATTAGCAAGAATGCAATCCACTTATTCATGCTAAAGAACCCAGTGCCTACTTTATTGGGGGATCTCTACTACTCAGTGCATCAGAGAAATGAAAAGCAGAGGGGGAGATTAGTGAGGTGTTGTGCTCCATTGTTCCACACTTGGCTTCTCAGGCATCTACCCAGGACAGATGCATTTCTGAACCCTCATCAGCAGAGCAACTGGGCTAAGAGACTCACTTTTCTAACTTCAGCTGACATCAGATGGTGCACTCAGAGCACCAAGGGCAGGGATGTCATCACCAGCTGTGGGCATTTTCCCAATGTGCCTTTAGTAGGAGTTAAGGGTAGTATCAATTACAATCCCTTGCTGTTCAGAAGGCAACTGGGCTATGCACTGGTTCACACTCCTAAGGCACAGGACTTGGTTGAGACTCTTTATTGTGAGAACAAGATTAATTTGACTGTTGTTAGGCAGGCTGCTTGGGCTTGGGATAATGTTCAAACCAAAGGAATAACCATTTTGGGGAAGTGCAACAATGTGGCATCAGCACAATATTACGAATGGTCCCGTGCCAGGGCCCAATTCTCTGGGATGCCTTTTACTATAGAAGATATGCCTGAGTCATCTTCAGCACCACCCCCTGCCACTATCAGTTTGGAGGAGTTTGAGAGCTTGAAGGAAAGAAATGAGAAGCTAACCCAGGCTTTGCAGAAGACCCTCCGGGAGAGGAGTGAAGGTATGAGGGAGATTGAAAGGTTGGAGAAGATGAGAGTAGATCATCTGACTAAGATTGAGAAGTCTGGGGATTATATCAAGAAGTCTAAGGCTGGAGAACAAATTCTGAAGAATGCTTGCAAGGAAGCCCAGTTCCAGAGAGCAAGGACAGACTTGTATTTGAAGGAGAGTCAAGCCCGGTGGGTCAGGATCACCGAGGCTCGTACCCTGGAAGACAAGAGAGTTCAAGACAAGATGGAGCAACTGGAAGTTAGTGCAAAAGAACAGCAAGAAGCCCTGGCAGCAGCCCAGAGGGAGATATCAGAGCTGAAAATCAAAGCAGGGGTGAAGAGGTCCAAAGAGCAAACTCAGCACAAGAAGCTAACAGCAGCTATTACGACCCGGAATCTCCTCATCAGGAATCTCACGGAGCGTCCGGCTGATCCTGTGACTGAAGCACTTCTCAAGGAAGTTCGTGAGGATGAGTTTGGTCTTGGTGTTTGACCATTTGTTTGTTGTTGCTTTCTTTCCATGTACTTTTATTTTCTTGTAATATATTTTGACCCCTTAGAGGGTTTGTGTTGTAAAATGAACAAGTTGTATTATTTCACCTTCTGTAATACATTTGTGTTAGTTTGCTTCATCTAAGTTTTCTTCAAGCAACAACAACAGCATCTTCAAGGGTCTGGAAGGGTCAAAACTGAAGGCCAAATCGGATACCTTGGGAACACATAAGCATAACTGCATTGCATGCTAACCCTTTTGTTTGTTTTGTAGGTTTTGTTTTGCTGTTGCTAACCTCTGTTGTGATGCCTCAGGAACTATTGCTAGGCGCCGGGTATTTCCCCTCAACCGTCCGCACCGTTATCCAACCCGAAACAACCTTCCGGGAATTCAAATGGATCAGATGCAGCAGGACCTTACTGAGGTCAGAAATCAAATGGCAAATGAAAGGCTAGAGATGAGGAATCAAATGACTCAGTTTATGGAAGTTATGAACAACATGGCTCAGAGCCAGGAAAGATTGAGGGCCATGGTGGAAAGGCAGAATCAAGAAGACCCACATATAGGGACTGCCGGTACCAGTAACAATGAAAGAGTCCAACCTCACGTCAACCCTCCGGTATTTGGGCCACACCTCCATCCTGAGGTCAATATTCCTGCAAATGTTCAAGGGACTGCCACCGCAGCTAGGGTACTTCAAGAAGATCCTCAGGAGGACCAATTCACAGTAATGGGTGTTGGGGAAGAAGCTTATGATAGGAGATTGGATGAGATAGCTGAGAAGTTGAGGTCCTTAGAATCTCAAAACTCTTTGGGCTTCGACGTCATGGACATGGGCTTGGTAGACGGGGTCAGGATCCCCCATAAGTTCAAGCCTCCTTGTTTTGAAAAATACAACGGGACTTCATGCCCCCGGACTCATTTACAATCATTTCTGGGGAGGCTGAAGGCCTATACTATGGATGAGAAGCTCTGGATGTTCTATTTCGAAGACAGCTTAACTGGAGCCTCAAGAGAATGGTACTCTCACCTAACAAGGGCAACTATTAGATGCTGGAAGGATTTGGCAGAAGCCTTCATCAGACAGTATCAGTACAATTTAGATATGGCACCCAACAGGACCCTCCTGATGGGAATGTCACAGTCTTCAAGGGAGAGTTTCCGAGAATATGCCCAGAGATGGAGGCAACTGGCTGCCGCTGTTCAACCACCTATGTCTGAACGGGAAATGGCAGATATGTTCATGAACACCCTTCAGGGAACATATATTGACAGGTTGGCTGCTTTCTCTTCCACTAGCTTTGCAGATGTTGTCATAGCCGGGGAGAGGATTGAAAGCTTGTTAAAAATGGGAAAGATCTCAGACAACGGTGCAAGCTCGTCCAGTAGTACAAGAAAGCCTTTTGCAGGCCCGAGAAGAACTGGCGAGACCAATGCCATCCATTCAAACAGGGGCAGGCCCCAATATGTTCAAAGGTCAATAGCAGCAGTCACCATTCCTGCTCCAGCTCATCCTCAGCCAGTCTATCAACCGCCGCAGCAAAACTATCAACAACAACCTCAGTACCATCAGCAGAATCAGTATCCTCCAAGAAATTACAACAACAATAACAACAACAACAGTCAACAAAGGCCATTCCAACAGAGGCCATCTCAAGCTAATAGGGTGATCGATCCGATCCCTATGCCATATGCTACCCTGCTGCCACAACTCCTGAAACTCAACCTAGTTGAGCTAAGGACGTTGGCACCTCCGGATCCCAACAGTTTACCCAGGAATTATGACTCCAATGATAGGTGTGCTTTTCATTCAAACGCACCTGGCCACAGTACAGAAAAGTGCAGAGCTCTTCACATGAAGGTACAAGACCTGGTAGACTCCAAGGCTCTGAATTTCGCACCACCACCCAATGTAAATAAAAACCCAATGCCGAACCACGGTGGTCCTAGAATTAACGCTATTGAAGAAGACAAGCCGTCTTATTTAATAACCAGTGTGGGACAGATCAGGACACCGTTGGTAGAAATCAAGGCTCAGCTCTTGGAATGTCAAATGTTCCCGGGGTGTGAGTTAGGCTGTGCTTACTGCAATATCTCTGTAAATGGGTGCGATAATTTGAGGAATGGCATAGACAGCCTTATTCAGAGTGGCCAGCTTCAGATCACTACATCATTTCCAACAAATCCAGCAATCTCATCAGCAGCGGTTTCAGAACCTCCTACAACTGCAACAACCATTGTTCCTGACAATTCTTCGACTTCATCAACAAGTACCTCATCCATTATCTCAACTGATCAGTTCTCAACAAATTTTCCTGCTACAACTCCAGCACCACTCCATTTTGAAGCTCCTACAACAACAACATCCATTCTTCCACCATTGTCTCCTACAACACCAGCAACAAATCATGAAGATGTCTCTACTGTCACAATATTTTATGATCCTGAAAGCAACTCTGCTTACAATTCAGAAGGTGCTGCTCCCACTAGGGCACCAGTCACAATTTATTACGATCCACAAACTATCACAGTTCCTTCGACAGCTGCAATCAGTCCAGTCACCATCACGGTGCCTGGACCCGTGCCTTATGAAAGCAGTAATTCCATCCCCTGGCATTACGGCTCCGACTTGTACTGTGAAGGACAAAGAATCACTTTTGAAACATCAACCCCTGCACTGCAAATTGACAATGTGGGCGGAGGCGGAGGCTTCACTCGAAGCGGACGTCTTTTCGCTCCACAAATTCCAAGACCCACTGCCGAAGCAGAAGCTGCTGCCAAGGCAAAAGGGAAGAACCCTGTGCAGGAAGATCAAGTTGTTAAAGAAGCCTTGAAGACACCATTCGATCAAGAGGTTGATGAGTTCATGCGAATCATCAAAAAGAGTGATTATAAAATAGTGGATCAGCTTCATCAGACGCCTTCCAAGATCTCAATCCTATCATTGCTCATGTGCACCGAAGCCTATCGGAATGCACTACTCAAAGTCCTGCACGCAGCTTACGTGCCTGAAGAGATCACTGTCAATCAGCTGGAGGCAGTAGTTGGAAATGTTAATGCTAGTCACGGACTAGGGTTCACCAATACTGATTTGACAACGGAAGGCCGCAACCATAATAAAGCCTTGCACATAACCATGGAATGCAAAGGTGCTGTCCTTTCCCATGTGCTGGTAGACACGGGGTCATCCCTCAATGTCTTACCTAAGAAGGCCCTGGTGAAGCTAGAATATGACGGATTGGCGTTGAGACCCAGCAACCTGGTGGTGAGAGCCTTTGATGGCTCAAAGAGATCGGTTCTGGGAGAAATTGAACTGCCCATAACGATTGGCCCGCAGACCTTTAAAACTATCTTCTATGTGATGGACATTCAGCCCGCCTACAGCTGTTTGTTGGGTAGGCCATGGATTCACGCTGCTAGCGCCGTGACCTCTACCCTTCACCAGAAGTTAAAATATGAGTGGGAGGGTCAGATCGTTACAATCTGTGGAGAAGAGGACATTTTTGTCAGCCACCTGGCAACCTATAAGTACATTGAAATGGATGGGGAGATCCATGAAACAATGAGCCAGGGGTTTGAAGCTTTGAATGTGAATGAGGCATCTGCTGTATCTGGTACTCCAATGTCATCATATCAACAAGCCCGGAAGGTTGTTGAGGAAGGAACTGCCCAAGGCTGGGGCAAGCTACTACTGGTGGAGAAGAAAGAAGACAGATTTGGGTTGGGTTACAAACCAACTCAACAAGATCAAGCAGCGGCTGCGAAAGAGCCCAATTTTGTGAGTGGGGGGATGCTTACCCCTGATGCTATCAACTGTCTGGAAGACGAGCTGGAAGAGGAACGCAACCTGGAAAGCTGGATTCGTCCAAAGATCCCGGGGAGCAGTATCTCAAACTGGTCTTCCCAGGAAATTATAAGAGTTACTCATGCAGAGTAATTATTATTTCCTGTATTTTTATAAGCATGCATCAAAGTCTTGAATCTTGCCCAAGATGACAAGACTCATTTTGTAATCGGGCCATCTGTACTTTTTGTGCAAACAAGATCAATTAATGAAATATCAGACATCTTTTTGCAAACGAGTCTTTTTCTTTTCGTTCACTGTTTTTCCATTTTTCTTTTTGTACAAAAAATAAATGGCGGTGTTTTCAAAATGACAACTTCATTGCACTTTTCTAAATAAAGATTAAAATCAGATCACTAAAATGAACAAACTTAACCCTTGCAGAGTGTGCCTTCCAGACAGCACCGACAACAGCACGGCTATGACATCGTATGACTTTGACAATCCAATCAATCAAGCTGATGAAGGGGTTGATGAAGAATATGAGCTTCCTGAAGAGCTAGCCAGGTTGTTAAGACAAGAGGAAAAGTTTATTACTCCTCACCAGGAGGAGGTTGAAGTGATCAATCTTGGTACGGATGAAGACGTGAAAGAGGTTAGAATCGGGGCCTGCCTGCAAGACTCAGTGAAGAGACAACTGATTGACCTGCTTCAAGAGTATGCGGACGTGTTTGCTTGGTCTTACCAAGATATGCCAGGGTTGGATACCGATATTGTCGTGCACAAGCTGCCTTTGAGAGAAGAATGCCCGCTAGTTAAACAGAAACTGCGCCGTACTCGTCCAGACATGGCTATGAAAATCAAGGAGGAGGTACAAAAGCAATGGGACGCCGGGTTCCTTGCTGTGACTAGCTATCCGCCGTGGGTGGCTAATATAGTACCTGTGCCTAAAAAGGACGGCAAAGTAAGAATGTGTGTGGATTACCGGGATCTGAACAGAGCCAGCCCGAAGGATGACTTCCCATTACCTCACATTGATGTATTGGTGGATAACACGGCTCAGTTCTCGGTATTCTCCTTCATGGATGGATTTTCGGGATACAACCAGATCAAGATGTCACCTGAAGACATGGAGAAGACAACATTCATCACACCTTGGGGCACGTTCTGCTACAAGGTAATGCCATTTGGGCTCAAGAATGCCGGTGCAACGTATCAACGGGCTATGGTAACGTTATTCCACGATATGATCCATAAAGAAATAGAGTGTTATGTGGATGACATGATTGCCAAGTCCCTTACTGAAGAAGAACATCTGGTAAATCTGCTCAAATTGTTCAAACGTCTGAGGAAGTACCAACTGAAGTTGAACCCCAACAAATGCACATTCGGGGTGCGATCCGGTAAGTTGCTGGGTTTTATTGTAAGCGAGAAGGGGATTGAGGTTGACCCTGATAAAGTCAAAGCCATCCAAGAGATGCCTGCACCAAAAACAGAGAAAGAAGTTCGAGGTTTCTTAGGACGATTGAACTACATTTCAAGGTTCATCTCCCACCTTACAGCAACCTGTGAACCCTTGTTCAAGCTGTTAAGAAAGGAACAGACGGTCAGGTGGAACGAAGACTGCCAAAGGGCTTTTGACAAGATCAAGGAGTATCTGCAAGAACCTCCAATCCTTATGCCTCCAGTTGAAGGAAGACCTCTGATCATGTACTTGACGGTATTAGAAGAGTCGATGGGGTGTGTGCTGGGCCAGCATGACGAGTCTGGTCGAAAAGAGTATGCAATATACTACCTAAGCAAAAAGTTTACCGACTGTGAACAACGTTATTCACTGCTCGAGAAAACTTGCTGTGCTTTAGCGTGGGCTGCTCGCCGACTGAGACAGTATATGTTGACCCACACTACTTTGTTGATATCAAAGATGGACCCAGTCAAGTACATATTTGAGAAGCCAGCACTTACCGGACGGGTTGCAAGATGGCAAATGATTCTCACGGAATATGACATCCAGTACACCTCTCAGAAAGCCATCAAGGGCAGTGTACTATCTGAATATCTTGCTGAGCAACCCATTGATGACTACCAGCCTATGAGATTTGACTTCCCTGATGAAGACATCATGTTCATTAAAGCAAAAGATCATGAAGAGCCTATTCACACTGAAGGGCCTGACCCGGAAGAAGAATGGACTATGATGTTTGACGGGGCTGTTAACATGAATGGTCGTGGTGTTGGTGCAGTACTCATTACACCCAAAGGAGTTCACATGCCTTTCTCGGCAAAACTCGCTTTCAACTGCACTAACAACGAAGCTGAATACGAAGCTTGCATTATGGGTCTTGAGGAAGCCATTGACCTCAGGATCAAGACATTGACCGTATTCGGAGATTCAGCTCTGGTAATCAATCAGACCAACGGCAAATGGTATACACACCAGGATCATCTGATACCTTACAGGGATTATACAAGAAGGTTATTGACGTTCTTCACAACAGTCAAGCTTGAGTATATCCCTCGGGACGAGAATCAGTTTGCAGATGCCTTGGCTACCATTTCGTCCATGATCAAAGTTCAAGCTGCTAACTTTGTACCTCAGATTTCAGTGTCAAGACTTGATAGACCAGCATATGTATTTGCAGCAGAAGTTGTCAAAGATGATAAGCCTTGGTTCCACGACATTAAATGCTTCTTGGAGGATCAAACATACCCACCTGGGGCATCTTCCAATGATAAGAAGACTTTGAGAAGGCTGGCTGGTAGCTTCTTTCTGAACACTGATGGTTCCCTGTACAAGAGAAACTTTGATATGGTACTCCTCAGATGCGTCGACAGGACAGAAGCGGAGTTATTAATGCATGGAGTGCACGAAGGATCCTTTGGTACCCACGCAGGAGGGCATGCAATGGCTAAGAAATTGCTAAGATCAGGTTATTACTGGATCACAATGGATGCCGACTGTTGTGCCTACGCCAGAAAATGCCATAAATGCCAGATTTATGCAGACAAGGTGCATGTGCCTCCCAATCCTTTGAATGTGATGTCTTCACCCTGGCCCTTTGCTATGTGGGGCATTGATATGATCGGCAAGATTGAGCCAACTGCTTCAAATGGCCACAGATTCATCCTGGTCGCCATTGACTATTTCACTAAGTGGGTTGAAGCAGCCTCATATGCAAATGTTACAAGGCAAGTGGTAGCCCGATTCCTAAAGAGAGATATCATCTGTCGATACGGAGTGCCCGAGCGAATCATTACTGATAATGGTTCCAACTTAAACAACAAGATGATGGCTGAGTTATGCCGGGACTTCAAGATCCAACACTACAATTCTTCTCCTTACAGGCCAAAGATGAACGGCGCTGTTGAGGTGGCAAATAAGAATATTAAGAAGATTGTGCAGAAGATGGTAATCACCTACAAAGACTGGCACGAAATGCTACCATTTGCCTTGCATGGGTACCGCACGTCAATCAGAACATCCACTGGGGCAACACCGTATCAGCTTGTGTATGGTATGGAGGCAGTCCTACCTGTTGAAGTTGAATTACCCTCCCTACGGGTATTGATGGATGTTAAGCTGAACGAAGCAGAATGGGTTCGGGCCCGATACGAACAACTGAGTCTGATCGAAGAGAAAAGATTGGCTGCAATCTGTCATGGGCAGTTGTATCAGAAGAGAATGAAGAAAGCCTTCGATCAGAAAATCAGGCACCGAGAGTACCAAGTAGGGGACCTTGTGCTGAAGAGAATCCTCCCTCCTCATACAGACCACAGGGGCAAATGGACTCCAAACTATGAAGGACCATTTGTGGTAAGGAAAGTTTTCTCTGGTGGAGCACTGATGCTCAGCACCATGGATGGTGAAGATTTCCCATCCCCTGTGAATTCAGATGCAGTTAAAAAATACTTCGCATAAAAATGACCCGCTGGACATAAAAAATAGAATGTAAGTCCAGACAAAAATAGGGCATCCCGGCGAGTCAAAAAACAGAATAAAAAGACTCGGGCAAAATAAGGGAAATAAATGAAAAGATGTACACCCACTGAGTTGAAAAGCCGCATTGGACAACTCAGGCAAAAATGGGTATCCTGATGGATTGAAAACCCGAAAGGGCGATCCGTGCAAAATAAGGGAATAAGCGAACAACTGCATTCTGAATTCGTCTGTATTGTCAGCAACCTGTTTAAGACTCCAAAGAATCAAGCTTCAATCAGAATCAACTTTCTCCAGAAAGCCAGACGAGAAGAAAGTCAAAAGTCATACGAGTCATAGCAGAAGAGGAAGCTCCTTTGAAAGCGTCGTCAACATCGCCAACACTTTGTTTCTCAATTTGTAACAATATCCTTATTTTAGGAGATTTGTTTCCTTGACTGTATCTTGCCAATTCAGGGCACAAGAATTAATAAAATCAAATTTTTCAGTCATGTTTCGTCTTGTACATATTTCGTTTGCAAAGAATGTCTGATGTCTCTAAAACTAATTGCATAAGTTCAGATGTTTTTCACTAAAAATAGAAACACATGCTTGCAGGAAATATAATTACTCTCGAAAGTACTTAACTCCTATGACGGAATCCAGTAAAGGATACCTCGGGACCATTTGTGCGTTTCCTTATCTTTGCAGGATTGCAGGTATACAGGACGCAACTTGGGGCACGCAAGCTACATCTCAGCAAGCTGATCAACAAGTAATCTCAGCATCCGAAATGCTCTATCCCCAGCTGAGTTGCCTCTCATTACTCTCCCCAGCTGAGTTACCAACAACATTCCCCAGCCGTGAGGCTAATCTCTCTTCCTCAGCAAGATGTGAAAGTCAGGGAACCATATCCCCACAGAATCCTCAGCCTCTATCCAGAAGAGCAACGCACGAAGAAGTCACAACAGAGTACAGAAGGCTTCCACCACCCCAGCTGGGTCTCATATTACAAGGATATGTCAATCGGTGACCTATATCCCCAAGCAGATACATCTCTCCAGGTCTATCAATGATCTCATCCCCAGCTGGGATGTCCATTTCAAGCAGATCGGCCGAAGATCTTCGCAGTAACGGGATCCAAGTCCCGATTTGGTATCTTTGCACAATCATGACATTTGCATCATATTCACCCACAAAGCGTAGCATTCCGTCTAATACGGAGCATTACGGCAAAAAATCCAACACATAGCATAATCATAAGCCATGTTCTGAATCAACACCTGTGAATAATAACCATTCATCAACAATGTACAGAAAAATCCCCACCAGAGTTACCAGCAAGAGCAGTTGCCTCATATTCACAAATACCATCATATTTCCTTTTGATACCCGTCCGTATCATTACTCCCCAGTAAAGTCAACTGGACACTCTTTACAACAAAATCACCCGTATTACAGATACTTCCTGGCACCCGTCCGTGTCAAACCACCAGCAGAAAACCAAGACTTTCTCTTTGCACTCGCAGATATACCTGTATATACAAATCCTTGACACTCGTCCGTGTCATATCCCCAGCATGGTCGCTTACACTTTTATAACCCATACACTTACTGTACTCTTCTCTTTTTGACACTCGTCCGTGTCACTCTCCCCAGCAGATAAACACTCATCTATACATATTCACACTCTTACAGATACTCGTCCGTATCTCATATATACCATTTATATCCCCGCAGATTCGACAGTAGTCCTTGTTCTTTGTTAACCAGTTGGTACTCGTTCGTACCATCATCTCAGAACATTGCGTCTAGTGTTTGTTTCTATATGATACTCGTCCGTATCATAGTCTTAAGGATGCTCGTCCGCATCTTTAATCCATACACTGTGTCAAACACTTGTGTCTTCTTGAATATAGATGCTCGTCCGTGTCTACTATTCCCCCAGAAGAACCATCAGATTCAACACTCGTCCGTGTTCCTTGTTAACCAGTTGATACTCGTCCGTATCATCATCTCTGAACATGTGTCAGTTTGTTTCTACCCGATACTCGTCCGTATCGTAGTCTTAGGGATGCTCGTCCGCATCTTTAATCTATACACAATACCAAACACTCATACCCTTTGTTTCTTGGATGTGAACACTCGTCCGTGTTTACTATATCCCCAGTAGATCGCAAACAAATTTTCCTTTTTATCTGACACTCGTCCTGTGTCATGATAAACCCTGAGAGCAGCCGTACCCTGCTGAGTGGTCGTCCTCCACTTCTTGATGGTCGTCCTCCATCATGCTCGTCCGATGGCCGTCCCAATCGTTTGTTTTAGCAGCCGTCCCCTGCTAGGTGGTCGTCCTCCGCCTTTTGATGATCGTCCTTCATCATTTTATCCAATGGCCGTCCCCATTGTTGATTTTGGTTATCTGGAATTCGTCCTATGTCATGAGAAACCTCGAGAGCAGCCGTACCCTGCTGAGTGGTCGTCCTCCACTTCTTGATGGTCGTCCTCCATCATGCTCGTCCGATGGCCGTCCCCATCGTTGACCTTTTCTATCCGATGGCTGTCCCCATCGTTGATATTTTCGGCAGCCGTACCCTGCCAGGTGGTCGTCCTCCACCTTTGATGGCCGTCCCCATCATAATTCCTTTATTACCCAACAGAGCAGCCGTTCCCTGCTAGGTGATCGTCCTTCACCTTTGGTGGCCGTACCCCATCATCTGTTTATTTCATTTATTCTTTAACCCGATGGCCGTCCCCGTCGTGGTCCCTTTTCCTTTTCAGCCCGGTGGCCGTCCCCATCGTTGTTTACTTTACCTTTGTGAACTTGACGGCCGTCCCCGTCATGTTTCATTGATCCCCAGAGAATTTTACAGCTTTATCCTGATGGCCGTCCCCATCATAATTTCATTTCCCCCAGCTAGTCGGCCGTCCCCGTCTTAGTTTTACCTTTTATCCCCAGCATGCCGGCCGTCCCCGTCATTGTTTTATTTCCTACACTTTTCCCAGCATGTCGGCCGTCCCCGTCATTGCTCTATCACCCATTTTACAACATACTTTATTTTCTTTTGCAATCTATATCCCTTTTCTTCTTCATTCTGTGAGCGCAAATTTTGGACTGTCTTTGGTATTCAACCACAAGTTATCTTGTTCGCCTGTTAAGCCGTTGCTTACAACCTGCACAGCTAACTCATGTTTGAATAGGGGCAGCTGTAAACACCCCAAATTTGCCCTCACCCATTCACACCATGTCTTGTGATCATTCTCATATGCATAAACACCATCATATCATCTCACATCTCATTTTGGATTCACTGCATTGGTTCTAAGTCATCTGCATCTAGGGTTTGTGATCTGAGCAATCCAAGAGCCTCTTGAGCCACTCCAAAGGCAACCAACCACTTCAAAGGGATCCATATGTGTTCAAGTATCATATTATATCCTCTCAAAGTCAAAAATTCCAAAGAATCACAAGAACTAGGGTTTGGATGGATGCAGAGCCAAGTTTGACTGCACAGTTGACCTAAAAATTAGGGTTTTGGTTTCAGGGGCCATAACACCAAATTTTTTGGTCATTCTTGTTTCCATTGGTCTCTATATGGTATAGGGAGTATGCATATCAATTTTCATGGGGAAATTCCTTGGGGAAGTCATCTGATCAAGGGTTGACTTTTCAGACAAGTCAGTGTAAAATCAGGGCATCTGAGGCCCCCAATGACCCAACCAATGGGTGATCTTCATCATTTTGAGTGTATATGATCTTTATTTGATCATAGAAGAAGGTTGAAGTTCATAGAAATCAAGAATTTGGAAGTTTTGCAAATGTTGACTTTTTGGGCATAGTTGACTTTTCAAGAATGCTTCATTTTTCAAGCCTTGATTCTTGATCCAAAAATGCTTCAAATGGAAAAACTTTGGTCATGAAAGTTGTAGATCTCATCTTTCCCTTTTCAAAAAGTACAAGAACATGATCAAATTCTTCTTGGATCAAAAGTTATGGTGTGACAAAGTTGGCAAAAATCATTGATTTTCAAGACATGCTTCAAGTGAGAATTTTGCAAAACCATGAACCAATGTCTTTTGTAACCTCTAGTTCATTTCAAACCATGACACAAACATTCTATAAGTCATAAAAATCAGAATTGAACCAAGAATGCTCATGTATTATGGCTTGTGGGATAAGGAAATCACATGTGAACCATAAAGCAACAACTTGCAAAACCATCATGATGCTTCCCTACAACTTGCAACATTGGATGCTGACTTTGGCTAGCCTCTCACCTCATCTTGCTGCACCAGAACCATGCCTTGTACTAGCTATAGATCAAGCCATACTTTCCTTACACAAAATTTGACTTTTTTGCAAAAGTAGACTTACCAATCAAAAAAGCACATGTCTTGTCATCTGACCAATGAGAGAGGTTTATGTGGACAGAGAGCAAGACATTTGATACATCTAGCAAGGCTGAAACACTTCATACCATCACATTCACAAAAACACTTCATTTTGCATATTCCTTCGAATCTGTCCCCACAGCATACAAACACAAAAACCATCTTCACCAATCATCTTGCCATGTTTCATTGAGTAGAAAGCAACAAGATTCAAGCCTGAAAGCAGCATGAACTGAGCTTCACCATTCCTCACCTTCAAAACCAGAACTCTTCGAATCCTTTTATCCAGCCATCAAACACATCATTTTTCTTCACCAACAAGTCAAGCACACCTAAAGGAGCAGGAATCCACCATTGGAATGGCCTGAAACCTCCTCATTCCTGACTGTGTTTTCTGCTACACCAGAGCTGTTTCTCTCAAATCAGCCATTCACAAGAGCTTTCAAGTCTTCCACTAGCATCAGGAGAGTCAAGGGAGACCATTTGCACGCAAGGAAAGCCCTGGAAGCTCAGTTTTGAAGCTTTCCAGCTCAGGTATGACCATGGAAACTTTTCTCTCAAAGCTTGATTTTTGAGTTACAAATTGATTATTCATGTCTTGCTGGCCATGGGGTTGGTTTCAGAATCAAAAATGAGTGAAAATTGAGCCTGTATGGTCCCTCTGAAATTTTGCCCGTGAATTTCATTTCTTTCGATTTGTTTGATTCATGATGAATAAATGATGTTTGAGCATGGATTCGTATCCTAGGATGTTAGAGGATCACTTAGGGTTGTTTAATTTGTGGAATAGATGCCTGAAACGTGTTCTAGGGTTTTTGTGTAGCCGGAGAAGATGACCGGAGCTTCTCTCCGGTCACCTGAATGTGATTAGCCCTAAGCTCAGGTCATTAAGGGCATTTGAATGTGGAGCGTAGATCCCCCTTGACTTGTTGACTTCCCGCTAGCTTGGATGGCCCAGATTCATTCATTTGCCCTAATCTTGTTTAATTAAAATAATCATAATTAATTAAGTCAGAAGCCATCTGGACCCTCCACTAGCGCGCCAGTCAACGCATTTGAATCCAGCCTCAATCTCCACCCTCCATTCTGATTACTTTACCATTTTCTTTATTTTATTTCATTTCTTTTCCTTTTATTTGTTTAATTTATTTAAAATAGTAAAAATTGTCTAAAAATTATGAAACTTTTTCTCAAGAGTTTTAATAATTTTTATGACACAAAAATATTTTCATTTTATTTTTTATCATTAAAAAAGTATTTTTAAATATTTAAAAGATTATTTTTAATTGATTAATGAAAATTAATTTATTAAAAATACTTTTAGGTATTTAAAAATCACCAAAAAATTCATGAAATGTTCTAAGACATTTAGAAACATTGTCCAACCTTCAAACCAAATTTCTTTTTTGATCTTGATGCATTTTGAGAATTTTCCATTGAATTAAATCATTTTTTGTGCATTAATTTGATCCAAAGTTCAAAAATTCATTTCTGCCTATCTAAGAAGAGTTGGACATTGATTCTTTTTGCATTGCATTCTATTTGGCATGTAGTTTTTGAGATGAAATGGCCATGATTTGATCTTGCATTTTCAATTTGTTTGGCATTTCTTTTGTTTAGGAGCCTTAAAAACCCTAATAACTTAGAAAAATCATAACTTGAGATTGGTTAAAAGTTGAGACCTCCCCTTTGGACTTTGGTTTAGTATAGGTTTAGGGTTTCTTTGGGTGGCATTTTCCATTTTTTATCTTAGGGTTTTGCTTCTGTTTTTTTGAGTTTTGTTTGATGTTTGTTTCATAAACCCTAATTTGGGCTTTCTCTTGCATCCTTCTTACATTCTCTTGCATAACATGACTTGCCATGACATTTCAAGCATCCATTTGATTCATTTGACATCTTAAGACATATAGAAAGCATGTTTGATCATTTCATCCCATATTTGCCATTTTGTTTGCCATGTATGTTTCATAACTTTTCATGTAAGATCATGCTCCTTAACTTGCATCATTTGCATCCATGATCTTGTATGAACATCTCCATGCCTTGTCTCATGCTTGTAGCATCTCATAAAATCACTATTACCATCAACATGCTTCTGGTTTTGTTTTTCATCATGTCATGTCACCTCATTTTGCATTGCATTGCATTTCCTTTGCTAACTTTTCAGGTGGTAAGTGACTTTGAGAAGTGAATTTGCCTTCACTTCTCATAACTTCTCTTCATCTATTTTATGCATCCTTGCTGCATTTTTGTATGTGTTTGAGATTGGGCTTGCTCATTCTTGTTCTTCTTGCTTTCTTTCTTCAAGTGACTTGACTTCTTGAATGAAGCAAGTCACTTTGCTTCTCTTGATCCTGTTCATCTGCTTCCTGGTGGTTCCATTGAAGATCTTCTTGGTGAAACCTCACAAACCCTAGGAACAACCAAGCATGACAATGATTAGGGCTTTAATTAGTCTCCCCTCTTAGTTTTACCTTTGTGTCTCTTTGAGTCTTCTCTTCTCATCTCATAATCAGGGACTAAACCCTAAAGGCTTTAAGGATTTGTGATTAAGCTTATGCCTGCATCCTTCTCTTAGGATGGAGTGTATAACTTTAATCCTAAGTGTTAAACCCTTAATGTGTTTAAATCTCTTAATCAATTCACTTAATAATCATCAAGACATCACACTTGTAACTTGGGCCTTGCATTAGGGTTCTAATTCTTCCTTAATTGGTTAAGAAGGACTAACCCTAGTGTTAATGGACAAGTCCCCCTCAAGTTGTCTTACAAATCATAAAAATCACTTCATCATCATACCATTAAATAAAATCCACTTAATAAAGGCTTTGTTTTGTCATGAGTTTAATCCCTAATCATGGATTAAGTTGAGGAGCATTCCTCAGCTTAAACATTCTCATCTATTATCCTTCTATTAGGATGGTGTAATGAGTCTGTTTAATCCCTGATTATGGCTTAATCTCATTACTCAACACTAAACAAAAACAACAAAAACATCTAACTAATCACAAATAGGTTAATGATCTTAATCCTACATCAAAGGTGTTTAAGTGTGAGAATCTGACTTCACACTTAAGGTATTCTCATTACCCCTAATCAGAGGGAAGATGTGATGAGTTTACTAAATCCATTGGTTTAGGCTTAAGCTCATTGACTTATGACAAATTTTCACAAATAATAAAAGACTGAAAACTCAAAAACAAACAATAACCGTCTCCTTCGGGATTCTTTTCTCATCTCATTCACTCACAAACGAGAACTCGCTTCTTCCGTCTAATGCAAGACAGTTTGCATCTGTGCCAGACAGATCATACACTTGAGCATAGGCAAGTAAGCAGTTCACAAGTCAAATCATCTTTCAGTCTCTTTGGGTCGAACTACGGTGTTCTGACTTCCTCATTGCACGAGAGGATACGTAGGCATAACTTAACAGTTATCGAACAAAAGTCTCTGTATATTCCCCCTCTTTCTAGCCTCATTCTTTTAGCCTCATGATCTTGAGCATCTTATTCTTGTTCTTACACTGACACATCATTTATACACTTCACTCCTTTTACACTGACACCTGCACATCCTTTTCCAGCTCTTTGACACACAAATTGCACTGACACTACCCCTTTAAAACACAAATCTTTCAAGCGTGGATCCCGTCGAGTACGACAGACAATCTGGGTGCTAATACCTTCCCAGGTTGTAACCAACCCCCTTTCTCAGTCTCTCTGGTTCGCAACCGTCTTATCCATCTTTTTTCTAGGCCTATGCAGCATTGCCTTTCCTTCGGGATAAAAATGCCTAGCTGGCGACTCTATTCATCTCCAGTGAGTTCACGGCTGTGTGTTCTCATTGTCCCTCTCGCCGACCGTTCGCGTCTGTACCTTCATCTGATCAATTTCATTTGTCGGGAGCAACAACGGCTACTGGCCTTGGTTTTGGTGTGAATATCGGAACAAGTTAGACAAAATTTTCTTAGGTTTTCTATAAATTAGGGGTTTTAATTAATATCTTTCACACAAACACAAAATGTCTCAGTTGTATGAAATCAAGATCCATTGGTGTATCGCAAATGTCTCCTACACCAATGGAAAAACACTCAGTCGCACGTCTAAGTTTATGGTGCACCAATCCATGGGCGAGATCATTGAAGAGATAAAACTTCTCATACCTTACCGAGACAAGCGGAAGGTTGTAAAACCTCTGCGTCATTCACCTTCGGTTGACAACGAAGGAAATGTCGCTTACAACATGGTTGAGCTCAATAATCAAGAGGATGTTCGAGCGATGTGGAAAACTTATTTTCGGTATGAAGAATGATTCCCGCTCGATTTCGAGGCGATCGTCCGAAGAATGGTCGATCCGATCTTAGAGATGTGCAAGCGTCCACCGGGCTATTGATCTTTGTAATATTTAAATTTCTATCGATGTAATGATGAATTTAATGTAATCTGATTTTATGGTATGAATGTGAGAAATGTTGAAATTTTGTTTTTTCTGGTTTTCTTCCTAATTTGCACATGTGAACTGTTTCCGGATGTTCACATCGAAATTTTTTTTGTAAAAAAGGTACATCTGGATTTGCACATCCAGAAACCAGGGGTATTTTTTTAAGCACGCAAGGTGGCTAAGTAACTCATGGGGTGTATTAAGAAATCCTCTATTTATTTTGCCCGACTTTAATGGGGTGCAAGTTAGGTATTTAGGCCTGTATTTTCTAATGTGCATGTCCTGTTCCGTCCCTTTTTTTTTCCAGGATTTTGCGGACGTAGGCCTTAACATAATTTTTTTTTCCATTTTTAAATTTAAAATATGCACACACACCCTCTTTTTTTTTGCGAGACGAGCCTATATTTTAGGCTTATACCCTTCATTATACTTGCACCACTTCTCCTTATTTCTTTGTGAGATTTAGTCGGGCATGCAAGCCTTTTTGTCACCCTTAGTCGTTCTAAAGGGAGTCATTTGCAAGCTTATGTCGTTTCTTCTAGATAACCCATTTATTGGTTTGAGAGCCCTTATTTTGGATATGACACATTTTTTCGAATATGTTGTCAGGATTTTTTGTGTTTTCATCCATAGTACGTGATTGTGTGGATAATGTGTATTTGGTCAAGAACGACACAAAGGGAGTCATGGGAATTAACTATACTCATTGAATTCAAGGAAACAACCACTCATTCCCCATTGTGGTTGTTATATCCCAAGAAGTCTTGGATCTAGGTCTAGTGTGGCTATAAATATCTCGATAGAGAAAAATATAACTTAGCTCAAATACAAAAATGCATGCATACAAAGCTTCTCACCCATACATGAACAAGCTTTAACTCTCACAACAAACCTTAAAGCCTCTTACAACCCTTTAATCATTAGGGGTTATCACACATTTGTAATTTTAGAAAGTATAATGGGGCCCACTGCGGGGTCTTGATAAAAGTAACATGGGCCACACTCATCATTACCTGTTGTTGTTTTCACCATCTTCTCACAAGGATATTTAAGCAAAACTTCAAGAAGTTCGTCAATACCATTGTTGGAGGTTTCTCCAGAGGCAAAAAGTCTAGCTTTTCTTGGATAAGGTATGCCTGACAAATCTTTACCAGCAAGCATTATGTCTGTCATAACCTCGAGAAGTGACCGAGAACCCAAAATCACCTTTTTAAAGGAAGACGTAGTTGGTGTTCTCCTCCACGACAATGTTCCCATTGGTATCACAATTAAGTATACCAATTAAAAAATTAAGTGAGTGTTAATCGACACTGGCAGCTCGACATATGTCATGTTCCAGGGGTTCCAGGTTAATCCCAATAACATCAAAGCCTTCCATGGATCCTTGATCGGCCTTTTAGGTGAGCAAGTGGAGGTTAAGGGTCACGCCACACTCGAAACAACATTTGACTCAGGGAAGAGCATCAAAACCATCAAAGTAAGGTATCTTGTGGTAAACATCATGTTTTCTTAAACACCATCCTAGGAAGACATGCTCTCAACTTGCTAGGGGCGTCCTTGTTCATTTTTTATTTAAGTCTCAAATACACGCTACTTAATAGGCGTGTTGGTACGATTATGGGGGATCACGTGGTTTCTTAGGAGTGTTACCATAGTATCCTAGAAATGATGTGGAAACCTGCCGCCCTAGGATTCATCTATTAACCATAGGAAAATGACGTATATATAGCAAGCTATGAACAAGGGTTGGGTGAAAATTGTGAAAGGATTACCCCAAACAGAAAATTTGAAAGAGCTCAAAATTGGAAATTTGCACCACTGATTCATCAAGCTAGGTACCTCCATGTTCGAGTATGAAGAAGAGGACTTGGTCACCCTACTAAAAAATAACATTGATTTGTTTGTCTAGGCCCCTCATATACAGCCAACATAGATACTAGGGTGATGTGCCATCGCCTCGCCATATATCTTTTAGTCAATCTGGTATCTCAAAGGAAGCACAAAGTTGGAGAGGAGAAGAGAGAAACCATTGATGAAGAAGTACAAAATCTAACAGGCGTCAATTTTATAATAAAGGACAAATACCTTTTGTGGTTAGCTAATGTGGTCTTAGTAAGAAAATCCTCAAAAAATGGTGCATGTTGTAACACCCTTTTTACCCTAACACAAATATACAGAGAATTCAATTAAAATCAGAGTAAACCACAAAGGGCGTCACATTTTATTCAAATCAACAAAACAATTGTGTCATGTCCCGTAACACGGGTTCGTCATCATAAAATCAACATTTATTTACTACGCAACAGAAAGATAAACACTCTTCATTTTATAAAAAGAAATTTAAATTATTCAAAACAACAATAGATCAACATGCAAAATCAAACGAACACCAAGGTTCACCAAATTGTTCCCAACCCGATATTACATGACATAGAGCAGGACACCATTTCTTATGTCTAAACAAAAACAGATGACAAAAAACTTCAAGCTAAACTCCACGCACCGATAAATATCCTTCTTAAGTATCTGCAGAATGGCGTATAAATAATCACCATACATAGGCAGGGTAAGTAATCACAAATCAATATAAATGACATAATGTAAAGATGTACTAGCAACACTCATCATATAGCAACACACCTCAAGTTCTCAATTATCACATCACATAATTCACCAAATCATCTAATCAACACAAATTTAATTATGTTATGCCACCAAGAATGAAATGTAACTTCATAAATGCATGTGATAGCGATTTCAACATGTGATGGACACTGGGTCTTCTACCCTCCACAAGGTAGCACAATGATCATGACTTTCCGAGTCTAAAGATTCTAATTGCAAGTATACAGCCTAATTGCATAGTAATAAAAGATATCAATCCCACAGAGACTCGATAATCAACCTAGTGCTATCGGGTGTTACTATGTTTAGCTAAGGCGAGTGATATTTTAGGTTTAAAGGGAGAGAAAGTAAGAATTAAGGATTAAATTAAATTATAATAATGATATCGGTATATAATTGGTACGCCTTCACAAATTCGATAAAGGGTCGGCTTATTAAGGGTTGTTAAGTTATGTTTCCGTAGAAACTGTCGGTTTAAAAGTCGTTGACTCACACTCTCGTGGTCTTCCCTATTACTATACTCCTAAGTTCAACTGAGCACTCTCGCTGTGTCAATTCAAGTTAGAAATAATTTTTGGAAACCTAAAGGTTCTAATTGGTTTTAAAGCGCTTTTGCTATATTTAAAAGCAATGCTCGATTTCAGCTATCTGGTTACAATCTCACACTCTCGTGGTCTTAATTCTAACCTTTTATGATTTCTTACTCTCATAACAAAAGTTATTTTATAAATAAGAAATTGAAACCAAAAATAACTCGAATAAAGATTTTATCTTAGGTCTATTGAATTTGTTCCGGTTATACAATCACATACCGATTAAGAGGTTTAGCCAGACATATTAAATAAATGCGAAGAAAGGTAGAAAGAGAAGTGCATAAAAATAAATGACATAATAATTAAATGGTAAAGCATTAAATTAGGAAACCTGGTTGAAGTACTCTTGATCAATCAATCTTGTAGAAACTTAAACTAAAAACAAAATGCAGTGGCTAGAAAGAAAATAAATGGTGATAGCTTCCCAAGGAAAGAGACTATCACTTTGGTTCGGTAATGGAAATAAAGTAAATACTGAAAAGAAAATACTAAAAGGCTTTGAACATAAAAATATGGATTCAATCGGAAATTTGATAGCAATTCAATATGGTAAACAAAGCTCTCTTTTGAACCTGTGGTAGCTGCTATTTATAGCTTCTGTAAGTTGAGTTTGTTGAGAATAAGTCAGAATCATAATTGTTGGGCCTTGACTAGGAGTGTGGACTGAGACTGTAGGGTTGAGTGAAAATCTCTACTGAATGAGAATAAATCATATACGGCTATCTATTTTTTACTGCACTGAAACACGCCTTTTAGGTTTCTGATAAATCAATTGGGACGATCGTCCAGAATGTTAGACGTACGTCTGGGGGTTATGATGATCGTCTGAGAGGTAAGATAGTCGTCATACAGAAGAAACACAGAATATTCATTTCTATCTCTATCTTCTTCATTTCTTGGGCTAAAAGTCTTGTTTTTGTCTCAATTTCATTATTTTCTTCCACAAGTCAAGTATAACTAAATACCTGCAAAAATAAATATAAACTCGCGTAATATTATTCGAAATAAGGAAAATTGTAACTTAAATAAACGAAAACCATGCTAATAAATCGATACAAAATCGTGATACCAAACTCTCCCAGACTTGAATCTTTTCTTGTCCTCAAGCAAACAATCAAGTAGGTTTTGAAAATATCCCCCAGACACAGACACAAAACACATTGCCTATCCATACGTGGTTATGTGGCATTTTTCTAAATGAACTAATAGTGACACGAACACTAAGGATACACTAATGACACTAAAACATATAATGTTCATAAACCCCTCCTACAAACCAGTCTGAATCATTCTATTATAGCTCAACCTGATGCTCTTGTTTCAGTTTCACCCGGTTTCATTTTGACGTAATCACATTAAGCATTTTACCTTTACACGTGCATAGTGGAGTAACCTGTTGGTGAATTTGATATTTTTATAATATGGGGTATGTTACACAAGTGGGGTAACCCTTTAACATACCGAGTGCAAGTTGCGGGGGATCGAATCGTAATTCGCCCAACCATGTTTAGAACGAGATTCCTCTGAACCAACTAACATCATACTTTGCCTTGCCTTTCTCTCTTATTTTCTTACATTGTTCAAACGGAGCATACTTGAGGAATTTCGAATCGAAGCTTCACTCGAATCATGGTTGACGAATCGAAAGGGATGAAAAGCTGCGGCGGAATATCAGATGGACGCCGACAATAGAAGGTGAAGTGTAAAGAGAAGATCTCATGCTCGCCGTCGCCGAACAAGTCTCCTTGCTTGTGATTCGTGGTGGAGAAACAGTGTTGGCTGAGGATGGTGCAGTGACCTTTGGAGCCGATTCGGAGGCGGAGACAAGCGTAGGGGATTCAAGTCGCTGACGAAGTTGTTTGGTTCACGGCGATGGATTTTGTTTCTGTTTATAGAAGGTTTCGCCGATGATGATGAAGAAGAGAAGGCCACCATTGTCACTATGTTGTAAGATCCGCTTGCGTCGACGCTGTTGCTGAGATGTCGTCGCGCATCACTCGGCCTCCGTCTGGTTGTTCTTTCAAGATGTGTTTAACAAGATCGTTGGTTAGTCTGGATCGAATTTCTTTGGGGTTTGAAAGGGTTTGGCGGCGGAGATATTGGATGGGGAAGCATCCACCGTTTATGGAAGAAGATGAAGAGTATTAGGGTTAGGTCTTGTGTTTTGATGAACAAATTTCTGGATTGGGCTTGACAATCATTTCCATGGGCTCTTATCCACACTCTCCAAAATCGCTTCAGCACCCCTTTCCAGTGTTGGTATCATGGGTGGGCTCAAGCCCCTGTAAATGCCTATCCGCACCATTTCTTTCATTCTTCACACCCCATGTTTCTTGTATTTTCTATTTTTTTAATGAGTTTATTATAAAAAAAAGTTATTATTATTAGTTAAATCAATTTGCAATTAATTCTTTATAATTAGAGAATTTTAATTAGTGTCTTATTAATTATTTTTATTAAGATCTTTATGATTCTAATTATTTGTGGTGAGCTAATTTGAATTAAAGTGCTCATGTCGTTTATCGATAATGGATTGATTTCGACTACGGCAAAACTTTACAAAAGTAATTATGGAAGATGGGCATTTATTTTGCTCATAGAAGACTATAAGACCTTGCTTGGGGAATTTTTTCGGATTCTTTCATGTGAAGAATCGGTACTTCGGTCAAGTAAGTGATTTCGAGCTTTTTTCGACTTTTATGCACCATTTTAGTCGTATGCGGCTTAGGACCATATAGCTTAAGATGCATCTGAGCCCTCCCACCTGAGGCATTGGTTATATTTGTGATTATTAATGATGTGTATCGATTTCGGAACTTAGGGATTAGGTTAGGAACCATTAAGATCGATTCCTTTCATTTCCCCTTAAGATTCACTTTTTTACCCATTTCGTCGCATTTATTAAAAATAGTTTTAGGTGTGATAAAATTCTAGAAAAATTCATGAGTGATCCTCATCCTCTTAATTAATTTGTCATATTTTTTATTTCCAGATTTGGGTGGTTTTAATAATTAATTTGGATTTTAGTTCACAAGCTGTCCCAAAAAGGAAAGTTTTGGCATAAGGGACCGAAATCGATTTTTCCCCATAGGTGTGAAACCTATTTTTTGTATATGATTAATCACTGTAATTGGTGACATTTTGATGCTCATTAGGCATTTTTTTCATAATTTTTAGTGCCCTTTTTGATCCACTTTGTGGAGTTGATTTGGATGATCATGTTTTGGTTACCTTGCTAGTCAAGGAATTGTTTTGGCACTTTGGTGCATAATTTTATGAAATCCTTTTGGGCAATGTGAGATAATGATGTTATTATTCCAGGGATTTAATTTCATAATTTTTAAAGACATTTTGCTATTTTTCCATGTCACCTAGATCCTAGGTTGATTCATGTGTGTATATGTAGCATAACTTAAGTGTTAAGAAGGCATTCATGCCATTTGATTGAGAAACTTTTTTTGGGTAGCTTTCATGAGTTGATTATAGGTCATTTTTATGTCTTTAATTCTATTCATAAGTCATTTTTTTGAACCATAATCATTTGGTTTGTTTTAATGTTTCAAAATGCATACTTATGTGAGCTAATTTTAACTTAAACTCATTTCTATTCTCCTCTAAGTGTTAACTTGAATTATGTGGAAACCATTAATGCCTATTCATGCATTCTCATTGCATCTCATGCCTTGTATGCTACTGACCCATAATCATTTCATGCATATTCACATGCCATTTTTCCTTAACTTTCATCATGTGCGATCTTATGCGATGTTTATTCCATTTCATCTCACATATTCCTCTTATTGCTCCATATGCCTAATCCATTGCATCCATGATTGTATATTCATTCACCCATCTTCATAAGCATTCACTACTGACTTTTATGTTCATTCCATGTATTAATTCATGTTTGTAAGCCATATGTCTTCATACTTCATCCATGAGCCCTAACTTGCATTCATGTGAACTTAGGTGAACTTTTTGTACATAGTTTGACATAGTTTGATCTTGTGAGGTATCCTAGCATACTTAGGGACCTATATCATATAGCTACTGACTTTAGAAGTCATGTAACCCTTAGGTACCTTCACCTTTAGACTTAGGTCTTATTTTGAGCCTAGTTCCATTCTAGGACGTTTATGGTACTTAATCGCTTTCATGCTTCGATTTTACTTTCAATATGCATTGTCATGCTAACTTTTGTTTTGTAGGGGGGAAGATTGAGGTAAGCATTACTTCATTCCTATCTCTTATGCATTATAGTTGTGGTTTGCCTTAGCACCTTGTGCTTTGCTTTTAGGCTTTCCCTTTCTTTAGAAACAACTTAACTTCCTTAGGAAGTAAGTTGGTTTCTAAGCTCTCTTTTCTTCCTTTCTTTTTATTTCTTAGGATTAGAATACCTCATTAACCATAGGATCTCCCTTTTGTATATGATAACTAACTTAGGGTTGTGTCTTAGTCCCCCTTAGTTTATCCTTTCTGCAATTTGAGTCATTCTCTACTTATCTTCAAACAAAATCCAAAAACACTTAACAAATAAAATGAAATGATTCCTTGTGTATAGCCTTATTCCATGAAACACTTGCACTCATTCCATCTTGGAGTGGTGTAAGCTTGTCCATCATGATGCACAAGTCTCATCAAGGAGTTGTTCACAAAGAAAAACTTAAAAGACAACAAAAACACTTAATAAAGTTCAACAAGCTAGTGAACTTAAACCCTAATCCTAGGAAACCAGTCTTGGATAAATTCTCCTTGCTGGGTATGCTTGTTCTATTATTCCATCTTGGAATGTAGAATCAAGTGTACATTCCATGGAAAAGAGTTTGAATTCACTTCCTTGTGCCAAATTCATACAAAACTCATAAAAGCAAAAAAACAAATAACAAGCGACTATCCTGCGGGAACTTCTCTTCTCATCTCATTCACTCACAACGCGAACTCGCGACAACTTGTCTCGCATGCAAGACGGTAAACGCACTCGTACCAGACGAGCCTGCAACACCTGAGTATAGACATACGCAGTTCCAGCTGTAAAAAAACACAAACAAATAGTTCCCGCCTAGGTTAGGCGAACTACGTCGACTCTGATCCTCATTATCCCGATGAGGTACGTAGGCAGCGGGGTAGGGCCCGTTCGAGCACATTCTTTATTTTCCCTACATTTCCCCTTTTCTTTCCATTCTCATGTTCTTATTTCAGTTCATTTCTCATTTCCATTCCAGTTAGCGGTTTTATTCAGCAGCATTCTTATTTCTCACCCTTTGAAACAAACAAGCAAGCGTGGATCCCGTCGGGTACGACGGACGATCTGGGGTGCTAATACCTTCCCAGGTCGTAACCGACTCCCGAACTCAGATCTTTGGTTCGCAAGGCCTAGTCCTTTCCTTCTTCCTCAGGTTTGTGCAACATTACCTTTCCCATTCTTTCGGGATAAAAATGTCTGGCTGGCGACTCTAACCTTTCCGCGCCACTTTCGCGTTTGTACTAGGATGAAAATCCCGGGAGCGCCAGCTGGCGACTCTGCTGGGGACTTAACCTGATTCTTCCGGTTTCCCTTGTAGAGTCAATCCTAGCGCCTGTTTGGTTTTGTTCTTTGGGTGTATATGTGTTTGTTGCTGAGTGCTTTAGTTTAGCTTTACTGTTTTCATTTACAGTTTTATTTTACAGCTTTACTTTATCGCATTTATTTATCGCTTTCAGTATTTTATTTTCCATGCATCATATTATACTGGACTGTCTGGCTGTGCTGGTTTTCATTTTTTCTGTGGGTGGGAGTTACTGTGAGATAAGCCAATTACCCGGCTTGAGTGCACCCTAGGACTTAGAGTGGTTCCACTTTGGCTTCATGGCATCTTGCTATGTTGGTAGTAGTGAGTTCCACACCTTGACTTGCGACCTTCTCGGGAATGTATTGATACCGGAATCTTTCTGGGTTGATACGCTACCTTGATAGTTATGTGCAGTCAGGGGACCGATCATTGAGAACCTTTGTGGAAACATCCCTCTCCAGTGATGACAGTGGCAGACCACATTTGTTGGCAAACCCACTCGCATCCGAGGGCCCACTGGGAACTCGCATAGGATGGCCTGGTTCTCTCATAGGAATTCAGTTAAAGCAAACTGTTCGTATGACGATAGTATTGTACCCTTCGGGATGAATGTACTATTGTTTCTCGATTCAGTGCTTGAAGCTGGAGACTTGTGAGGGATGCTTGTTTTTTCGGACTCAACTGAGACCTCCCTGCGTAGTATATAATACCAAACCGATTCCCTGATTTGGTCATGAGCCATTTCTCGGAGATGGTGAACGTATTATTGCTATTCGGCTTTGAGAGTCCGTGATGTTGACCCGAGTAGCACACCCGTGAGATTGGGAGGGGTTTACAGGTTTGCAGGAACCCTAAACTTCAACATACCCGCTTTTCCAGTGTTGTTTTATGATATTATCTGGTGCTATATGGTTCTTTGATTATGAGATCCGGGATTTCTATTCAGAGAAATTGTTACTGTGATTACCATTGCGACCCTGATATTGTGACTGTTATTATGACTCTCCACAGACACTTGGCTTGTTGTTCAACTTCAACACCATCGGTGACTATTCTATTATGTGATCCAGTTCTACAGTTATTGAGTTCTCAGTTATGGGGTTCTGTACAGAGATGGTGCTGCTATTATGGTTCTATTCAGACAGTTGGTTCACTGCTCAACACCAACATCAGACCATTGATCACACGCCTGTTGCATACATGACATCATAGCATTTCCGCACACATGTTCAGTTATTTCCGAGGATCACATATCTGAATCATGATGTTGGATTTTTCTGTATCAAAACTTGAATCAAAGCAGATAGATTCCTCAGAAATAATTGAACATGACATTTGCATACATCCTTGCATTCTTGACAGGTATTCAGAGACAGATTCTTGACTTGATTTCTCATCAGAATGGACAACTTGAATCACATTCATCAAGGTATATATTTGGAGCAATTCCGGGCGGAGGTAATCGAAGGAAGACCCAGCTGAGGCCATTCAGGGCAGAGGTATAAGCTTTATTTCAAAACCAGAAACTGCTGAAACAGGAAGTCAACCAGATGAAGACTCAGATAAACCGGTTATGGAAATCCTGAATGCAGTGTCAAGGAAACGAAGCTATTTTCATCCCTATTGAGGGGAACTACGCTGCTCTGATTCTCCATTGGTCAATGGAGATACGTAGGCAGGAGATCGTGCAAGATCTTTCCGAGCAACCTTATCTATTAACTTTATCAACCTCTTCCCTCCGGATGTCATTAGTCAGCATCCAACCTGAGCTTCCCGAGAGAGTCTTAGGACCAAAGCATAAGGGTAAAGGCCAAAACCACTTGAGAAGAAGTTTGATCATATTTTCATGTTGTACGCGCAACAAGCTTTCTCATTTACTCAAATTCGAGCTGGTTGAGCTAGACGCATCAGGATCATCTCTGACAAAGCTTCCTTTGGGGTTTCAATTCCAAGTATAATTACCATTCTGGGGCACCCGACCTTTTAATTGAAGATTGCAAGTCTTTCAGAGGTAAAGGTGAAGACAAGGTCCCGAATTTGATTGACTCAAAGGTCATCATGCCAGAAAGTCTGCTCACATATTGAAGTCTCCTCATCAAATGGGTCTCCCAATTTGCAAAGGCATCTTCAGAAGCAATAAGTCCATACGGAGTCAAGTCTCCTCAATGACGGCAATGTTCAGTTTCTTTACTGCATTTTCATTTGTAGTTTATATTGTTTGTTTAAACATTTGTATGCATGCATGAAACTTTTTTGTTTTTGAATGATGACCATAATAAAATGCACATGTTTCTCTTGAAGTAATCCATTCGTATTCACTCATGATTTTGTGTATGTGCATTGCAATACCAACTGTTGTGATTAAACTCTATCAGGGAGGACGACGAAATGAAAACGCAAAAATCTCTAATTGTGTGCTTTTGAGAAAGACCCTGTTGACGATGTACAGGCATTGTTTCAAATCCTAAACACCGGAGATATAAGGGAGATAGACCCTCGCCAACCCATTTGAGCCTTGAAGTAGAAGTTTATTTTTGCATGAAAAAAACCTTTGCACTTAACCCAGGGGCAGGGTAGGTGTCAGCTAGTTTGACCGAGCATTCAAATTTCAAAAAGGAGTGCACATCTGAGGATCCATTGCCTTTCGTTGTACCAATCAAAAGGTCCAAAGACCAGAAACCATAAAGGTTATCCTTCCTCAACCAAGAAGTGGGACAGTCACGACCCTTTCAAAGCAATTAAGACAAACAGTGTCACACGATTTGTTCAAAAAAAAAGAAGAATTAAAAAAAAAAATGAATAAGAAAGCCCGCTAAGTCGAAACTTGAAAACAAGCGACTTAGGCAAAAATTAGGGCATCCCGCTGGACTTCACAATCAAAGATTCACAAGAATCAGTCCGGGCAAAAGTTAGGGATAATCAAATAATGCAAAAGCGAAAGACGAAAAGGATTACACAAGAAAGATCCTTATCCAAGAACAAAGTCGTGTGATACAGACACGGAAGACGAAGGGGTGACTGACTCCAAACAACAACCTGATTGGTGCTTACACCGTTAGTGTAATTGGTTCCTCAACCATCACAAAACCCTTTTTGAGAGGTGAACGCTTGTGAAAGCTAGCTGAAAATAGGAATGGAGAACATCACGAAGATGGGTGGGCACATATAAATTTCGAGCCTATATCTTTTGTTTCTATAACCGTGAACCAGGCCACGATACAACCCTCAAAAGTCCTAACTGAAACAGGGTTATTTTTGAGAGCGTACTACCATGAGACTGTGTTCCTGACTCCTCTGAGTAATGTTGAAAGATCTTTGTTGGTGTTGCATGTGCATGCTTTTTATTATTCAAAAAAAATTAATGTCGTATCTTAACCAGTGATTCACTCACAAAGGTTGGTGACATCTTTTTACAGTAAAACTTCAAGATTAACACGTGTGTTGCATTAGAATTTTCATTCTTAGAATAAACATTTTCTGCTTGCATATATTTGTTTGGCATCATAAAAGTTTACATATGGAATTCAGTCCAGAAGCTTAATCTTGCCAAGTTGAGAAGTCTGAAACTTCCGAAGGACAATCTGTCGAGGTGCATTTTTCAAGAAAACTCCATTGAGTAGGGACTTTCCCAACATTCCTGGTAAGAGCCAACTAATCTGGGGCAATCATGTCGAGCAATCTCTTCAAAATTCAGCCAAGCTGGGGCAATCACTTCGAGATTCAAATCTCTCAAAGAGCCATCAGGCGGAAGCATTATTCAAATTTCAGCCAAACTGGGGCAATCACTTCGAGATCCAATCTCTCGAAGAATAATTGATCTGGGTGTTTTCTTCAAAGCAGTCATTCAGAGGTGATCACTTCAAGACTTGTACTGGGGCAGGCCACCCCAAGAGCACCGGAAGTTACTTTCTCCTGAAGACGGTTAATCAGAAGCACCTACCCAAGGTTCAAAATACTAGGACGCATTATCTCACAGTGATATGAGGTTTTTCATGAATCCTCGCGAGGAAAATTCTTGCACAGACCATGCAGTCTGGGGCAGTTATTTCGAGATCCAACGAATCTCTCCAAGAGTTTGAAGACACTGAGGCATTTCATATGCCATGTTTTCTATAAAATCCTCTTGAGAGATTTACTTCTGACGGACCTTAATCTAAGGCGAGTTGAAAATTGCAAAGAACCATTGTTCACTCATGATTAGCTGGCAACCTATCAACCCAGGGCTAGGGGCAAAGCCATTGTCGGTACGGTACTGCAAGAATTGTTTCATCTGCGGACTTCATCGATCAAGGTTCCTTAGCAAGTCTCATGGAAGGTTACTTCTTGAGAAGTAGGGTATCATTGTCTCTCGTCACCAGCATGAGACGCATTACATCTCTCATTCCCAACATGAGAGGATTTATTTCTTATCCCCAGTAAGTGGCAGCTTGAGCTTTTATCTTCAGCAGGAAGCTTTATCATTGACACCACCCGTCATCCCCAGTAGAGTTGAAAGTTGAAATCTTCCAGCAAGGTAGCAGGAGAGTGGGTGTCATCCCCAAGCAGAAGTTTCCCTTCAGACAAGGGCAATTCTCAGCAGTATAAGGAGTGTTTTGCCTCCCCAGCAAGGTGTTTCCTCAGCAGTGTCATGCCTTTGGTTCCCAGCCAAGTCAGGAAGTCCTCACTTCCCCACCAGAGTTCAAGAAGGGTCCATCTCCAGCCGGGTCTTGGCACTCCGATCTCAAAGTCCAATTTATTTTTGGCAGTGGCGGCTGTTCAGAGCCAGTGAATTATTAACAACTTTCCCCGCAGAGTTGTTTCCTCCTCATCAGGATGAGCCAGATCAATGCATTGATCATTATTCCTCCCCAGTCGAGCCATCTGGGATACTTGCAGTCTCCTTGTTGGGAGACCCCTTTTGCATTTGCATTTGCATCTAGTAATCATCATTACATTTGCATCCTCCAAAGCGTAGCATTTCCATCATTATGGAGCATTACGCCGTAGAAAAATTCAAACATATGCATACTAGCATGGGCCAGTTTTGAGGTATATTACATAAGACCCGCTGCATCTCCCATCAGATTGAATTATTCCCCACAGAATGCAACTCCGTTTCCCAGGGTGGTTACGTCTACCAAGTCTTGTTGCTATCCCCGGTTGAGTCTTGTTTCAGTACAACAGTCTCATTTTTTCGCGTCTCCGTTTCAGTACAACGGTTGCGTTTTGGGCTCTCGTTTAAGTACAACGATCCCGTTCCTTCCGAGTCTCCATTTAAGTACAATGGTCTCGTCTTTGAGTCTTGTTTCAGTACAACAGTCTCATTTTTTCGCGTCTCCGTTTCAGTACAACGGTTGCGTTTTGGGCTCTCGTTTAAGTACAACGATCCCGTTCCTTCCGAGTCTCCATTTAAGTACAATGGTCTCGTCTTTGAGTCTTGTTTCAGTACAACAGTCTCATTCTTTCGCGTCTCCGTTTCAGTACAACGGTCGCATCTCAGGTTATCATTTAAGTACAATGATCCTGTTTTCTCGGGCTCTCGTTTAAGTACAACGATCCCGTTCCTTTCGAGTATCCATTTAAGTACAATGGTCTCGTCTTTGAGTCTTGTTTCAGTACAACAGTCTCATTTTTTCGCGTCTCCGTTTCAGTACAACGGTTGCGTTTTGGGCTCTCGTTTAAGTACAACGATCCCGTTCCTTTCGAGTCTCCATTTAAGTACAATGGCCTCGTCTTTGAGTCTTGTTTCAGTACAACAGTCTCATTTTTTTCGCGTCTCCGTTTCAGTACAACGGTTGCGTTTTGGGCTCTCGTTTAAGTACAACGATCCCGTTCCTTTCGAGTCTCCATTTAAGTACAATGGCCTCGTCTTTGAGTCTTGTTTCAGTACAACAGTCTCATTTTTTCGCGTCTCCGTTTCAGTACAACGGTTGCGTTTTGGGCTCTCGTTTAAGTACAACGATCCCGTTCCTTTCGAGTCTCCATTTAAGTACAATGGTCTCGTACTTGAGTTTTGTTTCGACAGTCTCATTTTTTCGCGTCTCCATTCGAGGATGGTTTCGTGTTAGATCCGAGGATCTTTTTGATTTGTCATTCGAGGATGGCATTTCTTTTTTTTTCAAGTCCTTCCGAGGTTGGTCTTGTTGTTGTGGCTATTATTTGAGGATAGTAGTTCACTTTTCGAGCTTATTGATCGAGGTCAGTTTGTCTCTTTTGCAAAGTCTGTCTGAGGTCAGCTTTGTGTTTGGTTATCAGTCGAGGCTGGTATACCTTTGCGTCTCCATTCGAGGATGGTTTCGTGTTGGATCCGAGGATCCCTTGTGAGTTGTCATTCGAGGATGGCATTCTTCCCAGCGTATCTCCACCTGGTTCTTTCTCCGTTACCTATTCAGAGGTCAAATCAGAAAATATATGAATAAATAAATGGGCAGATGGCATTTCTGTTGCCCTCAGTGTGCAAATTTTCAGGTTTTATTCGAGTATTCAATCACTCCATACCTTGAACGTCTAAAAGCTGTTGCAATTATTCGTTCAGGTCTGCAGATGATTGAATAGGGGCAGCTGTAATACCTCAAAATTTGCCCTCATTCTTTTACCACTAATTGGTTTGCCGCTTTTCATTTCATTTGCATATTCCACTAGGTCATTAACATTTATAGGCAGGCATTTCATTGATTCCCATGGCATGTGATCGACGCATTCCTTTGTGATTTGAATTTTCTATTCATAAGTGGTTTATCCGGCTATTGCACTCAATTTAAGCGATTCAAGGATCCTCATATATGGTATGGCTTTGTTGATGGTGTTAATCAATTGAAAAATGGTGTTCAAGGTTTTATGTCAAAGGTATTGTGATATTCATGGTACAAAAGATTTAACGGCGGACTCGTGTGACAATCATGTCATTATGGTTCTCTTGGCTGTCCGATGACGAGAGTACAGGTTTCGTGAGGTTTTAGACTGAAGTTGATTGAAGCTTGTGGATTTATTGAAAATACAAGTTTGGTATGGATTGGGCATTTGAGTTGATATAAGCAGGTTAAGTCGAATAATAGGGATTAAGTGAAATTCGAAGATGCGAGTTTATGGAAATCACACCCTACCCAAACGATTATGTCATATCCATTTCAAATACGATTCAAATTCACTTTCCATACACAGTTTTCGATTCAACTCAATCCATTTAATCGGAATTATATCTCATTACCACTTTCAAGTTTTGATTATCAAAATCTTTTTTAAACCCATTTTTGTTAAGCCAATTCATCTCATTAAACCAATTGGATTTTAATTCATACAACCATACCCATTTAAATCCATCAACCATTTGTTTTCAACATTAAGCCCATTACATAGGGACCAATTCCCAAATTCAATGAATTCCATTCAAATATTTTTATTCAAGAAAAGAGTCTATCTCCCGATTAGTCCAAATTTTGTTCATTGACATTTCCTTAATTTGGTTCCAAATGCAGTCAAATTCATTACATACTAAACCTTCATATTCCATGGTTATTCAGGACTTTTTTTTTTCTTCTAGAATTTTTTTTCTTACAATTAATCTTTTTTTATTAGTGTTTATTCACATGGGAAAATAGGAAAATATATATAGAGAAGTACAAAAAAATTTTGGATGGTAATAGAGAAAATGCAAGAGGAGAATAACAGTTAAAATATAGTTACAAAATAACAGAAAAATCAATATAGAACAGGAAAGCAAAAGAGAAAAAAGGAGGCTGAGATTTATCTTGAACAACTCTCATTTTTTTTCTAGCATCAAGGACCAAAATCAAAAACTTATGAAAAACTCCCGAAAGAATATACAAAAGGGGGGGTCCTCTTCAAGATTTCGGCTTCTGCTTCTCAACCACTCTCTCTCTCTCTCCTGCTGGCATCATCATCAGCCAACCTTTAACCCTTCAACCTTCGATCTTGAATCTCCAACACTCTTCATCTTCCATCATCATCATTGCCAAAGACCTGCCAAGAAATTCATCAAAGATGAGCACAAGAACGTGCATTAGTTCACAGCATCAAGAATCGGCAACAATGTAAGGTTCATCAACACCAATCATTAACTCAGATCCGCAGTGAGAAGAAGAAGAAGGTTTGTGAACCAGAATCAAAGTTCAATGATAACAATCACATATTCAGAGCAGAAGAAGAAATTAGAGTTTACCTGGATTTCTCGTACACTTTCGGTTCTTTCAAATCATCACCTTCACTCTCCAATCTGAAAATCATCATGAAGCAACCTTCAATTCATCGATACCAAACCTCCAAGAACACACTTGCACTGACAAATTCAAGACTTGCGAATTCATCATCAACAACGAAGGCCACGGTTCAGATTCGTTTCATCTCAATCAAGAGGAACAATTGTACCACGATTTGTCTTCAACGACGATCATCGTATCACCACCAACAATCGTCCTGCACCGAGAAGCTTGGGTCTTCTGCGAACCTTCTGCGATAACATTCATCAATCTCAGACCGAAACCACCTTCTTCGGTTTCATCTTCAACCTGTGTCACTGTCTTCAATGAGTTAGTCCGCTAGTTCATCGTCACCTTCACGACATCGTATTATCCTCTTTAATTTCAGCACCAACCTGCATCAGATTTCAACAACAACAAAAACGCAGAATGTAAGAAGGGACAAGAAACAGAAATCAGAAGAGGTTTGTCACAGCGAATTTGCGTCAATCGCAAATCATAACAACATCAATAACGACCTTGCAAGAATCAATATCACTCATCACAGATTCGAGGTAATAAGTCGCGTTATTGACAAGATTACGTCACACGCAGAACAAAAGAAGAAGCGGTCAGAGTGAATCGAAACAAATAAGCTTCCGAATTGTACCTGGCTGAATTTCGGATCAAAGTGAGTATCTTCATCTATTGTGCTTGCATAGTTGATTTCACGGCGGAGATGAATGAGGAGTTAAGTCGAGGCGAAGAGGTCAAGGCCACGAAATCACCGACGAACACTTGATCTTCATCATCACTGTCGGTTCAACACTTTCAGACAACAGCACTGCGGATTCAAGGAACCCTCATCAACGGTTACGACAATAACCCGCAAGGAGGGAGACGGATTCAAACGGAGCATACTTGAGGAATTTCGAATCGAAGCTTCACTCGAATCATGGTTGACGAATCGAAAGGGATGAAAAGCTGCGGCGGAATATCAGATGGACGCCGACAATAGAAGGTGAAGTGTAAAGAGAAGATCTCATGCTCGCCGTCGCCGAACAAGTCTCCTTGCTTGTGATTCGTGGTGGAGAAACAGTGTTGGCTGAGGATGGTGCAGTGACCTTTGGAGCCGATTCGGAGGCGGAGACAAGCGTAGGGGATTCAAGTCGCTGACGAAGTTGTTTGGTTCACGGCGATGGATTTTGTTTCTGTTTATAGAAGGTTTCGCCGATGATGATGAAGAAGAGAAGGCCACCATTGTCACTATGTTGTAAGATCCGCTTGCGTCGACGCTGTTGCTGAGATGTCGTCGCGCATCACTCGGCCTCCGTCTGGTTGTTCTTTCAAGATGTGTTTAACAAGATCGTTGGTTAGTCTGGATCGAATTTCTTTGGGGTTTGAAAGGGTTTGGCGGCGGAGATATTGGATGGGGAAGCATCCACCGTTTATGGAAGAAGATGAAGAGTATTAGGGTTAGGTCTTGTGTTTTGATGAACAAATTTCTGGATTGGGCTTGACAATCATTTCCATGGGCTCTTATCCACACTCTCCAAAATCGCTTCAGCACCCCTTTCCAGTGTTGGTATCATGGGTGGGCTCAAGCCCCTGTAAATGCCTATCCGCACCATTTCTTTCATTCTTCACACCCCATGTTTCTTGTATTTTCTATTTTTTTAATGAGTTTATTATAAAAAAAAGTTATTATTATTAGTTAAATCAATTTGCAATTAATTCTTTATAATTAGAGAATTTTAATTAGTGTCTTATTAATTATTTTTATTAAGATCTTTATGATTCTAATTATTTGTGGTGAGCTAATTTGAATTAAAGTGCTCATGTCGTTTATCGATAATGGATTGATTTCGACTACGGCAAAACTTTACAAAAGTAATTATGGAAGATGGGCATTTATTTTGCTCATAGAAGACTATAAGACCTTGCTTGGGGAATTTTTTCGGATTCTTTCATGTGAAGAATCGGTACTTCGGTCAAGTAAGTGATTTCGAGCTTTTTTCGACTTTTATGCACCATTTTAGTCGTATGCGGCTTAGGACCATATAGCTTAAGATGCATCTGAGCCCTCCCACCTGAGGCATTGGTTATATTTGTGATTATTAATGATGTGTATCGATTTCGGAACTTAGGGATTAGGTTAGGAACCATTAAGATCGATTCCTTTCATTTCCCCTTAAGATTCACTTTTTTACCCATTTCGTCGCATTTATTAAAAATAGTTTTAGGTGTGATAAAATTCTAGAAAAATTCATGAGTGATCCTCATCCTCTTAATTAATTTGTCATATTTTTTATTTCCAGATTTGGGTGGTTTTAATAATTAATTTGGATTTTAGTTCACAAGCTGTCCCAAAAAGGAAAGTTTTGGCATAAGGGACCGAAATCGATTTTTCCCCATAGGTGTGAAACCTATTTTTTGTATATGATTAATCACTGTAATTGGTGACATTTTGATGCTCATTAGGCATTTTTTTCATAATTTTTAGTGCCCTTTTTGATCCACTTTGTGGAGTTGATTTGGATGATCATGTTTTGGTTACCTTGCTAGTCAAGGAATTGTTTTGGCACTTTGGTGCATAATTTTATGAAATCCTTTTGGGAAATGTGAGATAATGATGTTATTATTCCAGGGATTTAATTTCATAATTTTTAAAGACATTTTGCTATTTTTCCATGTCACCTAGATCCTAGGTTGATTCATGTGTGTATATGTAGCATAACTTAAGTGTTAAGAAGGCATTCATGCCATTTGATTGAGAAACTTTTTTTGGGTAGCTTTCATGAGTTGATTATAGGTCATTTTTATGTCTTTAATTCTATTCATAAGTCATTTTTTTGAACCATAATCATTTGGTTTGTTTTAATGTTTCAAAATGCATACTTATGTGAGCTAATTTTAACTTAAACTCATTTCTATTCTCCTCTAAGTGTTAACTTGAATTATGTGGAAACCATTAATGCCTATTCATGCATTCTCATTGCATCTCATGCCTTGTATGCTACTGACCCATAATCATTTCATGCATATTCACATGCCATTTTTCCTTAACTTTCATCATGTGCGATCTTATGCGATGTTTATTCCATTTCATCTCACATATTCCTCTTATTGCTCCATATGCCTAATCCATTGCATCCATGATTGTATATTCATTCACCCATCTTCATAAGCATTCACTACTGACTTTTATGTTCATTCCATGTATTAATTCATGTTTGTAAGCCATATGTCTTCATACTTCATCCATGAGCCCTAACTTGCATTCATGTGAACTTAGGTGAACTTTTTGTACATAGTTTGACATAGTTTGATCTTGTGAGGTATCCTAGCATACTTAGGGACCTATATCATATAGCTACTGACTTTAGAAGTCATGTAACCCTTAGGTACCTTCACCTTTAGACTTAGGTCTTATTTTGAGCCTAGTTCCATTCTAGGACGTTTATGGTACTTAATCGCTTTCATGCTTCGATTTTACTTTCAATATGCATTGTCATGCTAACTTTTGTTTTGTAGGGGGGAAGATTGAGGTAAGCATTACTTCATTCCTATATCTTATGCATTATAGTTGTGGTTTGCCTTAGCACCTTGTGCTTTGCTTTTAGGCTTTCCCTTTCTTTAGAAACAACTTAACTTCCTTAGGAAGTAAGTTGGTTTCTAAGCTCTCTTTTCTTCCTTTCTTTTTATTTCTTAGGATTAGAATACCTCATTAACCATAGGATCTCCCTTTTGTATATGATAACTAACTTAGGGTTGTGTCTTAGTCCCCCTTAGTTTATCCTTTCTGCAATTTGAGTCATTCTCTTCTTATCTTCAAACAAAATCCAAAAACACTTAACAAATAAAATGAAATGATTCCTTGTGTATAGCCTTATTCCATGAAACACTTGCACTCATTCCATCTTGGAGTGGTGTAAGCTTGTCCATCATGATGCACAAGTCTCATCAAGGAGTTGTTCACAAAGAAAAACTTAAAAGACAACAAAAACACTTAATAAAGTTCAACAAGCTAGTGAACTTAAACCCTAATCCTAGGAAACCAGTCTTGGATAAATTCTCCTTGCTGGGTATGCTTGTTCTATTATTCCATCTTGGAATGTAGAATCAAGTGTACATTCCATGGAAAAGAGTTTGAATTCACTTCCTTGTGCCAAATTCATACAAAACTCATAAAAGCAAAAAAACAAATAACAAGCGACTATCCTGCGGGAACTTCTCTTCTCATCTCATTCACTCACAACGCGAACTCGCGACAACTTGTCTCGCATGCAAGACGGTAAACGCACTCGTACCAGACGAGCCTGCAACACCTGAGTATAGACATACGCAGTTCCAGCTGTAAAAAAACACAAACAAATAGTTCCCGCCTAGGTTAGGCGAACTACGTCGACTCTGATCCTCATTATCCCGATGAGGTACGTAGGCAGCGGGGTAGGGCCCGTTCGAGCACATTCTTTATTTTCCCTACATTTCCCCTTTTCTTTCCATTCTCATGTTCTTATTTCAGTTCATTTCTCATTTCCATTCCAGTTAGCGGTTTTATTCAGCAGCATTCTTATTTCTCACCCTTTGAAACAAACAAGCAAGCGTGGATCCCGTCGGGTACGACGGACGATCTGGGGTGCTAATACCTTCCCAGGTCGTAACCGACTCCCGAACTCAGATCTTTGGTTCGCAAGGCCTAGTCCTTTCCTTCTTCCTCAGGTTTGTGCAACATTACCTTTCCCATTCTTTCGGGATAAAAATGTCTGGCTGGCGACTCTAACCTTTCCGCGCCACTTTCGCGTTTGTACAATGCATATTGAAAGCATAAACAAAGCATAAAAGCGATTAAGTACCCCACACGTCCTAGAATGAAACTAGGGTTCCAAATAAGACCTAAGTCTAAAGGTGAAGGTACCTAAAGGTTGCATGACTTCTAAAGTCAGTAGCTATATGCTATAGGTCCCTAGGTATGCTAGGATACCTCACAAGATCATACTATGTCAAACTATGTACAAAACGTTCACCTAAGTTCACCTAAATGCAAGTTAGGGTTCAATGATGAAGTATGAGTGCATATGGCTTAAAAGCATGAATTAATACATGAAATGAGTATCAAAGTCAGTAGTGAATGCTTATGAATGAGGATGAATGAACATACCATCATGGGTGCAATGGTTTAGTCCTATGGAGCAAGGAGAAGAAGATGTGAGAACAAATGAGCAAACATCACATAAGATCACAAAGGATGCAAAGTTAAGGATGAATGCCATGTGAATATGCATGAGATGATTATGGGTCAGCAGCATACAAGGTATGAGATGCAATAAGAGTGCATGAATAGCCATTTATGGTTCCCACATAAATCAAATTAAACATGAGAAGAGATGAGAAACAAGTTTCAAGTTAAACATGCTCAAATAAGTATGCACTTTGAAACACCAAAACAAACAAAATGAGTATGATTCAAAAAGTGACCTATAACTGGAATTAAGGACCTACAAATGACCTATAATCAACTCCTAAAACTTACCAAAAGGTGCCTCAAGAAAATGGCATGAATGCCTTCCTAAAATTTAAATTATGGAGCAAATAAACACATATTTGGACCTACAATCTAGGTGACATGGAAAAATAGCAAAATGGATTTAAAAATTATGAAATTAAATCCCTGGAATGATAAAGTCAGTATCTTCTGATCTGTTACATTATCAACTTCGCGTCTTCTTCTTTTGTTCTGCGTGTACGTGATTCTCGATCTGAGATATTGTATTGATAATTGAAACTCCTGTTGCGTTCTTGAATCGATTGATGATCGAACTGATTGTTGTAGGTTATTATTGTGCTTGATGATTTTCAGATTGATGATGGTGCGATGAAGATGATGGTGGTGGATTCAAGAATTAGATTGAAGAAGAAGATTCAAAGAAGATGAGGAAGTTGTTGGTGCGATGATGATTGCAGAAGATTGGAGGTTCTGTGATTGAAGATTCAGGTTTCGAAGTTGTTGCGGTATTGATGGAGTTCTGCTTTGAAGATTGAAGAGAAGGTGATGAAGTTGCGGCTTGAAGAAAAAGGATGAAGATAATTAGAGAGTTGAAGAATATGAGGGTGGAAAAGTGATTCTGAAGTGAAGGAGATCGGGGATTGATGAAGAGAGGAAATATGTGACGAATGCAGAAGAAATGATTATGATAGCTTGAAGTTGAAACCGATAAATATTAGAGTTTGTTGAGAGTTTCGATGGGGATGATGATAGAAGAGAGTTCTCGAGTCGGAGATTAAGAATGAAGAGTGATTGGTGGTTTATAACTGCTTGGGATTGATACTGATGAAGTTTGATGAAGAGAGACAGAAGATTGATTTCAAGCTGAAGGTGATGTAGGAGTTCTGGTTTGTTTTTCAAGATTGAATCCTATCCCTTTTTTTGTTACTGAGTTTTTATGCTATCTCCCCTGTAACTGTTTCTGGCTCCAACCGAATTCTCCTATATCCGTTTTTGTGTAACTGTTTTTGTAACTGTTATTCTGTGTAACTGATTGATCAATTTCTTCAACCCATTTTTCTGTTATTTCTATTTTTTGTCAATGAAAAATCAATTCTGTTATGTATTTTCCACTGATAAAAATAAATGTATTTTTGAGCTATCCTTTTTCTTTTGTTGCTTGCTGCCACTGTGATTTATGTGTGTGTGGGGTCTTTGGTATAATAATTTTTTAATAACAAGTCAATGAGTCGTTATGTAATATGGGTGTGATTAAAAATATTATTATATTAAATTTGAAGTTGGATTACCAAAAATGGCTGGTGGACATTTGTTTTTAACAAAAATGTGAAAAAAATGATATTGGGCTTTGACTTGTAATGGGCTTAACAAGAAATGTGATTTGGATGATTTATGGTTTAGAAATAAGAATGGATAAAAAAAACATGTAAAAGGATTAGGATTGGATTAACACAAAAATATGGACATAGATTATAATAAGAAAAAAAATTGGAATATAAAAGGATGACTTCGATAATTGGTAAACATGGACTTATAACATGATGAATAATGTTTGAATTTATGAATAAATCAAAGAGTGGGTCCAGTGATGACATTGCATTGCATTGGACAAAATTTGGGATGAATTAGATAATGGACATGAATAGGTTTTGATGCACCAAACTTGTATCCCGGATTAAATTCCAAATTTAGTCTCAAATCCGTATCACCAAGCAATAAACAACTGAAAAGACCACTGATCTTTGCACCCTGAAACCCTGAGTTGCTCATATGGATGAACAGTGATGTTGAAGAATATTGCATCAAAACACTAATTTCACACTTCACTATCTTACTCTGATGAAAAGAGCAGCCAATATAATGAAAGGAAATAAATCTTTAATTCACATTGATAACATTCAGATCTCGCTTTTTTTTGTTATGGGTATTCTGAATAGGAAGGATCTTAGAACTTGGTGATCCTCTGAATAAGAATATTCTCATGATGATGTGAATTTAACCTTTGTCTCAAACTTGAGTGCAATAACCAAATATATCACCTATGAATAGGAAAATTCAATCACAAGAAAATGCTCTGACTCCATGCCTTATGAATCCATGAAATGCATGATCATGATGTTATGACCTAATGGAGAAGTATAGATGAATGCGAAGCGAAAAAACCAGTTAAGGTAAAAAATAATGAGGGCAAATTTTGAGGTATTACAGCTGCCCTTATTCAATCATCTGCAGACTTGAATGAATAATTGAAATGGATTTTAGACGTTCAAGGTATGGAGTGATTGGATACTCGAATAAAACTGGGAAATTTAAACTCTGTGGATGAGAGAAACGTCATCTGTTTTTTATTTTTTTTGTTTTTGTTTTGACCTCTGACTAGGTAGCGGGAATAGAACAAGGTAGAATGGGATCGTTGTTCAAAATGATAACCTGCGATGTGACTGCTGAGCGAATCAAGCCACGGAATGAGGGCCTGTTGTACAAAATAGGGCTTAATGACGCGACTGCTGAGCGAATCAAGCCACAGAATGGGAGCCTGTTGGCGAAACAAGGCTTAACGACGCGACTGTTAAGCGAATCAAGCCACGAAAGGGGAGCCTCTTGGCGAAACAAGGCTTAACAACGCGACTGCTGAGCGAATCAAGCCACGGAAAGGGAGCATGTTGGTAAAACAGGGTTTAACGACGCGACTACTGAGCGAATCAAGCCACGGAAAGGGAGCATGTTGGCGAAACAGGGCTTAATGATGCAACTGTTGAGCGAATCAAGCCACATAAAGGGAGCCTGTTGGCGAAACAGGGTTTAACGACGCGACTGCTGAGCGAATCAAGCCACGGAAAGGGAGCCTGTTAGCGAAACAGGGCTTAACGACGCAATTGCTGAGCGAATCAAGCCACATAAAAGATGACAAACATTGACATGGAAAGACAAAGGTGCATGGAAAATGGTGTAAGTATCTTCTATGGGGAGAGTATTTCAGGTTGAAAAGATGTTATAGGTCGTATGTAATATACCTCAACTGGCCCATGCTGGCATGCATATGTTTGAATTTATGGCGTAATGCTTCATGATGATGGAAATGCTTTGGAGGATGCAAATGCAATGATGATTATGCATATGCAAATGAAAAGGGATTTCCTGGAAAGGAGACTGCAAGTGTCCCAGATGGCTTGACTGGAGAGAACTAATAATCACTGCCTTGATTTGGTTAATCTCCGTGAGGAGAAAACAAATCTGCGGGGAATGTTGTTAATGATACACCGGCTCTGAACTGCCATCATTGCCAAAAAAAAAATTGGACTTTGAGATTGGAGAGCCAAGACCCTGCTGCAGATAAACTCTTCTTGAACTCTGACGGGGAAGTGAAGAAATTTCTGACTTGGCTGGGGAAACATAGATATGACCTAGCTGAGGAAGAAACCTGTTGGGTGTAACACCCCCTATCTATACCCCAATTAAGAAATTAAATCATTTAGGCACATATTAAAAATTTCATCAGAGTAATATTTGAAACAAGGTATAAAAGGAGCAATTCCACATTATACTTGAAAATTTAAAACATACTACACCTACTCATTAAGATATGCAACAAAAGGGGTAACTTGCAAATACAAAGGATTTCATCCTTACACCCGTATTCATTTAATTCAAATAACAGCGGAAACCACATAACAATTTCAAACTTATATACTTATCATAAATATATCCACAAGTTTGAATCACCAAAATAATGCCATGTTTACATAAAACATCTATCATTAAAATATATATACAAATGCATTCACAAAAAGGCATCAAGCCGACCCTAGCTACCCGGTGCTACATATCAGAGCCGACCGACCAAAAGATGAAGACGAGCTTCACAAAAATACCATCCAGAAACCTACTCTGCAATTCCTCATAGAGCATCATAAAATAGCAGAAGGGTGAAAAACATTATCATAATAACATTGCATATAATTATATATTCTCAACATATAAAATGCATATAAAACATATTCTCACCACAAATCATCCCTCATCACCTATACACATCGCAACATGTACATACACAAATTAAGCATATTCATCATGCACCAATTCACTAATTCACATAAACTTATATTATTTATGGTTATTCCTCAGTTCTATTCATTCCGCATAAACATACGTCTAGCTATGTTTAATCACACATATACATTACAAATGTATAAATCACATACATATACATATATCAAACATGCATATATACAAACAAGTATGTTTCATCACACATACTATCATCTCCATAATACTCCAAATAAACATATGCACATTCATGTTTATTTCTGCATATCATAATTAAAATGATAAAATGCAACTCATAGAGTCTGACACACGACTCTATGCAGATGCAATGCGGTACCGACTCAACATTTCAGCAAGTTCACTCAGGAACCAAATGGAATCATCGCTTGTTACCTAAAGTAACTCCCCGTCGGGCACACGATGTTCCCCATTGCTCACACCCCACATGGGCACACAATGTTTATGGATTGCTCACACCTCAGACGGGTACACAACTCGATCGCTCACACCCCACATGGGAACATGATCAATGTGAATAAATCATCCATCGCTCTCACCCTACACTAGCACACGATGTTTCTAGATTGCTCACACCCCACACGAGCACACAATCTGATCGCTCACACCCCACCTGGGCACACGATCGTGTCGTAGTCATCGCTCACACTACACATGAGCACACGATGCTACAACGGATTCACAAATAATCCCACAACACAAGAATGCATACATTATGCTTCACATGTAAAATGACACACAACATTCTTGAAAATGCATACATTATTCACAACATAATTATGCACTCAACTCATTAAATTAGCATACATTGACATTCAATTCAAGCAACGTATTCATTTGCCAAACAGCCACGACCTCACATCAAATCCACATTTCCATAATTAACTTATTTACGTTTTATCAGAAAAGTCGGATGAAAGTCGGCTAATAATTATATTTCTTAGCATCACTAGTTTCTACACGTCTCTAGCTTCGAATCGATATAAAGAGCACCTAGAACAAATAACTGAAACTAAAGCTACGAATTAAAAGCACAAATTCCTCGAAAACCTACAGGCTCGCTGAGCGCCCTCTCGCTCGTTGAGCGAGGAAATACCTGGAATTTTCGTTGAGCGAGGGATTGCTCGCTGAGCGACCACTGCGATTTCCAGAATTTCTCAGTTGCGAACAGTCAACTCCAAACCCTCCAAAACGCAAACAAACTCTACTATTCATGATCAACAACATGTATCTAACATCATACTTCGATTATAACGATTTCTAACCAATTAATCCACCAATTTCTCACATTTTTACTAAAACCCTAACTATTCATCTTCTCTAAACTTTTCCAAAATCAAAACCCAATCAACCAAACACATACATAATCATACACAATATTAAGATAACAATGTTTATCACCCTTACCCGATTATTCCGATTCCTAGGAGCAATCTTGATGAATTCCAAGTTTTCCTCCTTCTCTCTTCTCTTCCTCTCTTTCTTCTCTTTTTCTTTCTATTTCCTTTTCTTTTCTCTTTCTCCTAACTTATATTCTTTTCTCTATATTTCCTTACTAACTATTCTTTCTACCAACTATCATTTTTCTCACAAAAATATAATTCCATTTAATTCTAACTTATCACTAATTAGAAAAAGTCTAAAATACCCTCTTATCCAATTTTACCCGAAAATTCACAAAACGGTAAAATCACATTAACACATCAACATATCGTATCATCATGTCATTTCACAAATAAAACAATTATCAATCAAATAAAATAAAAGACTCCACAAAATGGGAATTATTGAATCGGGGCGTTATAACTCTCCCCCACTTTAGAAATTTTCATCCTCGAAAATATTACCTGATTCAAACAACTCCGGATACGACTCGCGCATCCTACTCTCCAATTCCCAAGTCATATTGCCTTCCGCAGCGTCTCCCCACACCACTTTCACAAGTGCAATATCCTTGCCTCTTAGCTTCTTAATTTCACGATCAAAAATCCTAACCGACAAAGCTTCTACTGTAAGGTTATCTCTTACTTCAACCTCGTCCATATGAATAACATGTGACGGATCCGGAACATACTTCCGAAGTTGCGAAACATGGAACACATCATGCAAATTTGAAAGATTCGGAGGCAACACCACACGATAAGCCACATCACCAACTCGTCCAGTAATCTGATACGGCCCAATAAAACGAGAAGTCAACTTCTTCGACTTCAAAGCACGACCCACACCCATAACCGATGTAACTCTCAAAACACATGGTCGCCTTCCTGAAACTCAAGATCCTTCCTTCTCTTGTTATGATAACTCTTTTGCCTACTTTTAGAAGCTCTTATCTTCTCCCGAATAAACTTTACTTTTTCCGTCGTTTGTTGTGCCATCTTCGGTCCAACTACCGTTCTTTCCCTGGTTTCATGCCAACACAAAGGTGTTCGACATCTTCGACCATACAAAGCCTCAAATGGTGCCATACCAATACTAAAATGAAACTGTTATTATAGGTGAACTCAATCAACGCTAAATAACTATCCCAAACACCACCTTGCTCTAGCACACAAGCACGCAACAAATCCTCCAACGATTGAATTGCCCTCTCGGTTTGACCGTCCGTTTGCGGATGGTAAGCCGAACTCAATCTTAGCTTAGAATCCAAAGTCTTTTGCAAGCTTTCCCAAAACCTCAATGTAAATCTAGGATCTCTATCTGATACAATACTCTTAGGAACTCCATGCAACTTCATAATCACAAAAACATAAATCTCGGCTAGCTTCTCACAAGAATAACTAATATCAATCAGAATAAAGTTAGAAGATTTAGTAATCCTATCCACAATTACCCAAATAGAATTATGACCTCTTTGCGTATTCGGCAAACCCGTAACAAAATCCATCGATATACTATCCCATTTCCATTCTGGAATATCCAACGGTTGCATCAAACCACTAGGCTTCTGATGTTCCACTTTAGACTTCTGACAAGTCAAACACGCATAAACAAAATGAGCTACATCTCTCTTTAATCCGGACCACCAAAAGATCTTCTTCAAATCTTGATACATATTATTCGCTCCCGGATGAATACTTAAATTACTTCGGTGTTCCTCTTCCAATATCATCTTTTTCAACTCCTCATATCGGGAATACAAATACGATCACAGAATCTCAAAACTCCAAAACTATCAACCTTGAAATCCACATTCTCATTCATCATCAAATCAACAAACTTCAAATCCAACTTTTGCTTTTCACAAACGGTTGCGAGAAAATCATTCGTAACATGTAGCATACCAAGTCTCACACTTCTCGGTGTCATCTCGCAAACCAAACTCAAGTCTCTAAAATTCTCCAAAAGTTTCCATTCTCTTATCATCAATGCGGACATATGTAACAACTTACGACTCAAGGCATCGGCCACCACATTCACCTTACCCGGATGGTAATTCAAACCAAAATTATAATCCTTCAAAAGCTCTAACCATCTCCTTTGTCTCATGTTCTATTCCTTTTGATAGAATAAATACTTCAAACTCTTGTGATCACTAAAAACTTCAAATCTCGCACCATAAAGATAATGCCTCCAAATTTTTAGAGCAAAAACCACGACCGCTAATTCCAAATCATGCATAGGATAATTATTTTCATGCACCCTCAATTGTCTTGAAGCATAAGCTACAACTTTTCCATCTTGCATCAAAACACCACCTAACCCAAACAATGAAGCATCACAAAGCACCACAAATGGTTCTGTTGGATTTGGCAAAATCAAGATCGGAGCCGTTGTTAACCTTCTCTTAAGTTCCCTAAAACTCTCTTCGCAATGAATATCCCAAATAAAAGCCTTTCCCTTACAAGTCAACTGCGTTAATGGAAGTGCCAACTTTGAAAATCCTTCAATAAACCTTTGATAATAAACTGCCAAACCTAAAAAGCTTCGAATCTCCGTAACCGATTTAGGAACTTCCTATTGCATTACCACATCAATATTGGATGGATCAACACTAATACCACCATTGAAAATAACATGCCCAAGAAAACTTACCTTCGACAACCAAAACTTGCACTTTGACAACTTAGCATACAATTGCTTCTCTTTCAAAATCTGTAACACAATCTTTAAATGCTCTTCATGTTATTCTTGAGACTTAGAGTAAATCAAAATGTCGTCGATGAACACAACCACAAAACGATCCAACTGTTCATGAAAAATAAGATTCATGTATTCCATAAACACATCCGGCGCATTAGAAACTCCAAATGGCATCACAGAATACTCGTAATGACCATACCGTGTCCTAAAAGCTGTCTTTTGAATATCCTTTTCTTTCACACGAATCTGGTGATATCCTGATCTCAAATCAATCTCACTAAAAACACGGGCACCAACCCATTGGTCCATCAAATCATCGGTCCTCGGAAGTGGATACTTGTTCTTAATTGTCACCTTGTTCAACTGTCGATAATCAATACATAACCACATACTTCTATCCTTCTTATTTACCAATAATACCGGCGCACCCCAAGGAGAAACACTCGGACTAACAAACCTCTTGTCCAACAAGTCATTCAACTGCTTCTTCAATTCTACCAATTCTGAAGCTGACATACGATAAGGTGCCATCGATATCGGTCTAGTACCCGGAACTAGATCAATAGAAAACTCAACTTCTCTTTCCGGCGGTACATCCTTAATATCGCCTGGAAACACTTCTGGAAAATCACACACCACTGGAAACCTACTTATCTCCATTTTGCTCTTCACTGACAGCGATGCAAACAAACCAAACAACTGAGCTTCGTCCATTAAAAGTTTCTTCAACTCTTTCGTGGATAGGAAACTCTCTTCTTCATCATCATCCAAAGAAGGAAACCTTACTAACTTATGATAACAATCTATATGAACTCGATTAAATTGCAACCAGTTCATACCCAATATCACGTCCAAACCTTCCAACGGAAAACAAACTAAATCCATAACAAAATATTTACCATACATGGTCAAAGAACAAATTACACACACCAAAGAAGTAGTTACCGACCCTGAAGCAGGAGTCTCAATAACCATCTCACCACCCCAAGAAGACATAAACAAATTCAAACGCTTAGCGCACTCAAGAGAAATGAAAGAATCTGTCACTCCCATATCAATAATAGTAACTAAAGGTGTACTATTAATAAAGCATGTACCTTTAATAAAACAGTCTGCACTAGTAGTATTCTTCCCTGCTAATGCAAACACCTTTCCGCCCGCCTGAGCTTGCTTCGACTTAGTACACTTAGTACTAATGTGACCAACTTCTCCATGATTGAATAACTTCAAAACATTCCTCCTACACTCGGTAGTAGCATGTCCAAGGCCTCCACAGTTTGAATATTTCACAATATTCTTCCCACACTCAAAGGACTTATGGCCCAAATTGCCACACTTGTAACACTTAACGGGACCAGAACTCCCTCCACCAGATCTCTTATCAAAGTTTCCCCTATGCTTGCCCTTATCAGCGGGTGTCACATAAGGTCCACTTCTAGCTTGTTGTTTCCCTTTCCTCTCATTCACACTCTTGTAATGTGTAGAACAAGCTTTGCTATCATCTTTGAAAATTATACAACATTCAGTCAAATCTGAAAACCTTATAATCCTCTGATATCCCACAACTTGCTTAATCTCAGGACGCAAGCCATTCTCATAATGCACTTAGAAAACTCAGCAGTAGCAGCAGCATAGTGAGGATGAAACTGAACCAATTCCACAAACTTAGCAGTATAGTCAACCACTGACATACTACCTTGCTTCAGCTCAAGGAATTCCATCTCTTTCTTTCCCTTCACACTCTCAGGGTAGTACTTCCCTAAGAACTCAGCATGAAAAACTTCCCAAGTTATCTCTTCATCCTCCTCCTCAAGAGCTTGACTTCTACCGACCCACCAATCATCGGCTTCTTCCTTCAGCATGTGAGAACCAAGCCCCACCTTACTCTCTTTAGCACAGTCCATGACTCTGGAGATTCTTTCAATTTCCTTCAACCAATTCTGAGCACCATCAGGATCAAATCTTCCTTTGAAGACCGAAGGTTGATTCTTCCTGAACTCATCATTAGCACTCACATTCGGCGCTCCCTGCACCGCCCTAGCCATTGCTTCCAAAGCAGCAACCATCGCATTATCATTTCTACCAGCCATATTCTGATCATTCCCAAAGATAACACAAGATTAAACAAAAGTTCAATCATAACGACAACAAGACAGACACAACTGACTCAAACACTGGCTCTGATACCACTTAATGTAACACCCCCTTTCTATACCCCAATTAAGCAATTAAATCATTTAGGCACATATTAAAAATTCCATCAGAGTAATATTTGAAACATGGTATAAAAGGAGAAATGCCACATTATACTTGAAAATTTAAAACATACAGCACCTGCTCATTAGGATATGCAACAAACGGGGTAACTTGCAAACGCAAAGGATTTCATCCTTACACCCGTATTCATTTAATTCAAATAACAGCGGAAACCACATAACAATTTCAAACTTATATACTTATCATAAATATATCCACAAGTTGGAATCACCAAAATAATGCCATGTTTACATAAAACATCTATCATAAAAATACAGATACAAATGCATTCACAAAAAGACATCAAGCCGACCCTAGCTACCCGGTGCTACATATCAGAACCGACCGACCAAAAGATGAAGACGAGCTTCACAAAAATACCATCCAACAACCTACTCTGCAATGCCTCATAGAGCGACATACTACCTCAGAAGGGTGAGAAACATTATCATAATAACATTGCATATAATTATATATTCTCAACATATAAAATGCATATAAAAAATATTCTCACCACAAATCATCTCTCATCACCTATACACATCGCAACGTGTACATACACAAATCAAGAATATTCATCATGCACCAATTCACTAAGTCACTTAAACTTATATTATTTATGGTTATTCCTCAATTCTATTCATTTCGCATAAACATACGTCTAGCTATGTTTAATCACACATATACATTACAAATGTATAAATCACATACATATACATATATCAAACATGCATATATACAAAAAAGTATGTTTCATCACACATATTATCATCTCCATAATACTCCAAATAAACATATATACATTCATGTTTATTTCTGCATATCATAATTAAAATGATAAAATGCAACTCATAGAGACCGACACACGACTTTATGCAGATGCAATATGGTACCGATACAACATTTCAGCAAGTTCACTCAGGAACCAAATGGAATCATCGCTTGTTACCTAAAGTAAATCCCCGTCGGGAACCCGCTGTTTCCCATTGTTCACACCCCACATGGGCACACAATGTTTATGGATTGCTCACACCCCACACGGGCACACAACCCAATCGCTCACACTCCGCATGGGCACACGATCAATGTGAATAAATCACCCATCGCTCACACCCCATACGGGCACACAATGTTTCTGGATTGCTCACACCCCACACGGCCACACAATCCAATCGCTTACACTCCACATGGGCACACGATCGTATCGTAGTCATCGCTCACACTCCACATGAGCACACGATGCTACAACAGATTCATAAAGAATCCCACAACACAAGAATGCATACATAATGCTTCACATGCAAAATGACACACAACATTCTTGAAAATGCATACATTATTCACAACATAATTATGCACTCAACTCATTCAATTCGCATACACTGACATTCAATTCAAGCAACGTATTCATTTGCCAAATGGCCACGACCTCACATCAAATCCACATTTCCATAATTAACGTATTTACGTTTTATCGGAAAAGTTGGGTGAAAGTCGGCTAATAATTACATTTCTTAGCATCACTAGTTTCTACACGTCTCTAGCTTCGAATCGATATAAAGAGCGCCTAGAATGGATAACTGAAACTAAAGCCACGAATTAAAAACACAAATTCCTTAAAAACCTACATGATCACTGAACGCCCTCTCGCTCGCTGATCGAGGAAATCCCTGGAACTTTCGCTGAGCGAGGGATTGCTCGCTGAGCGACCACTGCGATTTCCAGAATTTCTCAGTTGCGAACAGTCAACTCCAAACCCTCCAAAACTCAACCAAAATCTACTATTCATGATCAACAACATGTTTCTAACATCATACTTCGATTATAACGATTTCTAACTGATTAATCCACCAATTTCTCACATTTTCACTAAAACCCTAACTATTCATCTTCTCTAAACTTTTCCAAAATCAAAACCCAATCAACCAAACACATACATAATCATACACAATATTAAGATAACAATGTTTATCACCCTTACCCGATTATTCCGATTCCTAGGAGCAATCTTGATGAATTTCCAAGTTTTCCTCCTTCTCTCTTCTCTTCCTTTCTTTCTTCTCTTTTTCTTTCTATTTCCTTTTCTTTTCTCTTTCTCCTAACTTATATTATTTTCTCTCTATTTCCTTACTAACTATTCTTTCCACCAACTATCATTTTTCTCACAAAAATATAATTCCATCTAATTCTAACTTATCACTAATTAGAAAAAGTCTAAAATACCCTCTTATCCAATTTTACCCAAAAATTCACAAAACGGTAAAATCACATTAACACATCAACATGTCATTTCACAAATAAAACAATTATCAATCAAATAAAATAAAAGACTCCACAAAATGGGAATTATCAAATCGGGGCGTTACACTGGGGAGTAAGGAACTCCTTGTACTGGTGGGGATTGCCCCTGTATTGAAGGGAAGTCTTTGCTTGGGGAGGACACCCACCTTCTGCTGCCTTGCTGGGGGGAAATTTAAACTTCCAACTCAACTGGGGATAATAGAGGATGTCAATGATAAAGCTTCCTGCTGAAGATAAGAGTTTAAGTTTCCCCTTACAGGGGATGAGGGATGATGATACCCTTATACTCGAGAAGTATCCTTCCATTTGCTACACTGCTGGAGAAGGGATTGTCTAATGAGACTTGTTAAGGAATTCCGATCAATGAAGCCTGCTGATGAAACAACTCTTGAAGTAATGTGCTAACAATGGATTTTCCCCTAGCCTCTGGCTTGATAGATTGCCAACTAATCATGAGTGAACAATGGTTCTTTGAAATTTTCAACTCGCCTCAGATTAAGGTCCATCGGAAGAAATGTCTCAAGAGGATTTTACAGAAAACATGACATACGAAATGCCTCAGTGTCTTCAAACTCTTGGAGAGATTCGTCGGATCTCAAAATAACTGCCTCAGACTGCATGGTCTGTGTAAGAATTTGCCTCTCGAGGATTCGTGAAAAACCTCATATCACTGTGATATATTCTGCCCAAGTATTTTGAACTTTGGATAGGTGCTTCGGATTTACCGTCTTCGGGAGAGAGTGACTTCTCATGCTCTTGGGGTGGCCTACCCCAGTACGAGCCTTGAAGTGATCACCTCTGACTGTCTGTGCTTTGAAGAAAACACCCAGATTAATTGTTCTTTGAGAGATTTGATCTCGAAGTAGTTGCCCCAGTTTGGTTGAAATTTGAAGAATGCCTCCGCCTGATGGATCTTTGAGAGATTTGATCTCGAAGTGATTGCCCCAGTTTGGATGAACTTTGGAGAGATTGCTCGACGTGATTATCCCAGATTAGTTGGCTCTTACCACGATTGTTGGGAAAGTCCCCACTCAATGGAATTTCTTGGAAAAGTGCATCTTAACAGATTGACCTTCGGAAGTTTCAGACTTCTTAATTTGGCAAGATTAAGCTTCTGGACTGAGATTCCATACGTGAACTTTTATGACGCCAAACAAATGTATGCAAGCAGAAAATGTTTATTTTGAGAATGAAAATTCTAATGCAACACACATGTTAATCTTGAAGTTTTACTGAAAATGATGTCGCAAACCTTTGTGAGCGAATCACTGGTTAAGATACGACATTATGTTTTTTGAATAATAGAAAGCATGCACATGAAACACCAACAAAGATCTTTCAACACCACTCATAGGAGTCAGGAACGCAGTCTCGTGGTAGTACGCTCTCAAAAATAACCCTGTTTTAGTTAGGACTTTTGAGGGTTGTATCGTGGCATGGTTCACGGTTATAGAAACAAAAGATATAGGCTCGAAGTTTATTTGTGTCCACCCATCTTCGTGATGGTCTCCATTCCTATGTTTATCTAGCTTTCACAAGCGCTCACCTCTCAAAAATGGTTTTGTGATGGTTGAGGAACCAATGACACTCACGATTCAAGCACCAATCAGTTTGTCGTTTGGAGTCAGTCACCCCTTTGTCTTTCGTGTCTGTGCCACACGATTTTGTTCTTCTTTGAGGATATTTATTGTGTAATCCTTTTTGGTGTTTTTATTTTTGCATTCTTTTGCTTATCCCTAACTTTTTCCTGGACTGATTCTTGTGAATCTTTGATTGTGAAGTCCAGCGGGATGCCCTAATTTTTTCCTAAGTCGTTTGTTTTCAAGTTTCGACTTAGCGGGCTTTTTATTTCTTTTTTTTCTCATTCTCTTTTTTTTGAACAAATCGTTTGACACTGTTTGTCTTGATTACTTTGAAAGGATCATGACTATCTCACTTCTTGGTTGTTGAGGGATAACCATTGTGGTTTCTGGTCTTTAGACCCCTTGATTGGGATAACCATGGTGGTTTCTTGTCTTTGGACCTCTTGATTTGGTAAAATGAAAGGTAATGGATCCTCAGATGTGTACTCCTTTTTGAAATTTGAACGCTCAGTCAAACTAACTAACACCTAACCTGCCCCTGGGTTAAATGTAAGGATTTTTTCATGCAAAAAGAAACTCCTACTTCAAGGCTCAAATGGGTTGGTGAGGGTCTATCTCCCTTATATCTCTGGTGTTTAGGATTTGAAACAATGCATATACATCGTCAACAGGGTCTTTTTCGAAAGCACACAATTAGAGTTTTTGCGTTTTCATTTCGTCATCCTCCCTTAAGAGTTTAAGTGCGACAGTTGGTATTGCAATGTACATACACAAAATCATGAGTGAATACGAATGGATTACTTCAAGAAAAACATGTGCATTTTATTATGGTTAACATTCAAAAACAAATAAGTTTCATGCATGCATACAAATGTTTAAACAAACAATAGAAACTATAAATGAAAATGCAATAAAGAAGCTGAACATTGCCGTCATTGAGGAGATTTGACTCCGTCTGGACTTATTGCTTCTGAAGATGCCCTTGCAAACTAGGATGTTAATTTGATGCAGAGACTCCAATGTGTGGGCAAACTTTCTGGCATGATGACCTTTGAGTCGATCAAAATTTGCACCTTGTACTTGAACACATTGCAATTGTCAATTGTATGCCCAAATGCCCCTGAGTGGTACTTACATCTAGCATTCACTTTGTGGTGGTCATTGTTGAGGAGGCCTGACTCCATCTAGACTTATTGCTTTCGGAGACTTTTAGTAGTCAGCAGTCTGGATGTTCATTCTATTATTGTTTTGGTGCCATATTCCTACCTTTTCCTGGCGTGAACACATTAGTCTTAGAGACAATCGAATTCCCGACCTTGTATTTACCTCTGCCCTTGAAAGACTTTCAATCTTCAATTAAAAGGCCAGGTGCCCCAGAATGGTAATCATACTTGGAATTGAAACCCCAAAGGAAGCTTTGTCAGAGATGATCCTGATGTGACTAGCTCAACTAGTTTGAATTTGAGCAAATGAAGAAACCCGTTGCACATACGACATCAGAATATGATCAAACTTATCTTCAAGCTGTTATGGCCTTTACCCTTATGCTATGCCCCTAGGACTCTCTTGGGAAGCTGAAATTGGATGCCGACAAATGACATCTGGAGGGAAGAGGTTGATAAATAAAGTTGATAAAATAAGGTTGCTCCCAAAGATCTCACACGATCTCTTGCCTACATATCTCCATAGACTAATGAAGAATCAGAGAAACGTAGTTCCCCTTAATAGGGATGAAAATAGCTCCATTTCTTTGACACCACATTCAATATTTCCATCACCAAGCTCATATGAGTCATCATCTGGTTGATTTCCTCTTTCAACAGTTTTTGACTCTGAAATAAAGCTAGCACCTCTTCCCTGATTTTCCCCAGTCAGGTCTTCATTTTGGTAACCTCCTCCCGGAGTTGCTTCAAATATATTCCTTGATGATTGTGATTCAGGTTGTCCATTTTGATGAGAAATCAAGTCAGGATAATTATCTATCTTTGAACACCTACAATGAATGCAAGGATGTATGCAAGTGCCATGTTCGGTTATTTCCAGGAATCTATCTGCTTTAATTCACCTTTTGACACAGAAAAAATCCAATGGCATGATTCAGATATGTGATCCTCAGAAATAACTAAACATGTGTACTGGAATGATATGATATCATGTATGCAGCAGGCATGTGATCAATGGTCTAATGTTGGTGTTGAGCAATGAACCAAATGTCTATATAGAACCACAACAACAGTACCATCTCTATATAGAACCCCATAACTGAGAACCCAATAACTGTAGAACTGGATCACATAATAGAACAGTCACTGATGGTGTTGAAGTTGAACGAGTCAAGTGTCTGTGGAGAGTCATAATAATAGTCACAGTAACAAGGTCACAATGACAATCACAGTAACAATTTCTCTGAATAGAAATCCCGGATCTCGTAACCAAATGACCATGTAGATCCAGATCATATCACCAAAAACAACACTAGCAAAATGGGTAGGTTGAAGTTTAGGGTTCCTACAAACCTGTAACAATCTCACGGGTGTGCTACTCGGGTCAACATCACGGACTCTCAAAGCCGAATAGCAATAATACGTTCACCATTTCCGAGAAATGGCTCATGACCAAATTAGGGAATCAGTTTGGTATTATGTACTACTCAGGGAGGTCTCAGTTGAGTCCAATAGTACATTCACCCTGAAGGGTACAATACTATCTTCATATGAATAATTTGCCTTAACTGGATTCCTATGAGAGAACCAGGCCATCCTATGCGAATTCCCAGTGGGCCCTCGGATGCGAGTGGGTTTGCCAACGAATGTGGTCTGCCACTGTCATCACTGGAGAGGGATGCTTCCACAAAGTTTCCCAATGATCGGTCCCCAGATGCACATAACTATCAAGGTCCTATACCGAAGTGGAGGAAATCCCCACACAAGATATTTCCAAGACGGTCGCAGTCTGGGTGTGGAACACATCGCCACTCATCATGTAACCATGCGAGTACAACGTGTCCACGCTAATCCTAGGGTGCACTCAAGCCGGGTATTTGGCTTATCTCACACAATAACTCCCATCCCACAGAAAAAATGGAAATCAGCACAACCCGGACAGTCCAGTAATATATGGTGCATGGAAAATAAATACTAAAAACAGTAAATAAATGATGTAAAGTAAACTGTAAATTGAAACTGTAAATGAAAACAATAAAGCTAAACTAAAGCACACAACAGCAAACAAATGAACACCTAGAGAAACAAAACCAAACAGGCGCTAGAATTGACTCTACAAGGGAAACCAGAGATTCTGGGTTCGGTCCCCAGCAGAGTAGCCAGTTGTCGCTCCCGGGATTTTCATCATAGTACAAACGCGAAAGTGGCACGGAAAAGGTAAAGTCGCCAGCCAGGCATTTTTATCCCGAAGGAACGGGAAAGGTAATGTTGCACAAACCTAGGAATAAGGAAAGGACAAGGTCTTGCGAACCAAAGATCTGGGTTTGTGAGTCGGTTACGAATTAGGAAGGTATTAACACCCAAATCCATCCTCCGTACCCGCTGGGATCCACACTTGTTTGTTTGTTACAAAGGGTAAAAGAATATAACTAGTGCTGAACAAATGAACTGCTAACTGGAATAGAAATGAGAAAAAGGAAATGAAATGGGAAAGGAAAGAAGGGGGAAAAGTAGGGAAAATAAAGAATGCGCTCGAACGGGCCCTACCCCACTGCCTACGTACCTCATCAAAAAAATGAGGATAAAAGTCGACGTAGTTCGCCTAACTAAGGAGAGAACTATTTGTTTGTGTTTTTTATGCAATAGAACTGCGTATGTCAATGCTCAGGTGTTGCATGCTCGACTTGTGCGAGTGTGTTTACCGTCTTGCATGCGAGACAAGTTGTCGCAAGTTTGTGTTGTGAGTGAATGAGATGAGAAGAGAAGTTCCTGCAGGATAGTCGCTTATTATTTGTTTTTGTCTTTTATGAGAAGTGTTTTGAATTTGCTTGTGAACATTCTCATACTAAGACTTATCCATCATGGTAGATAACCTACACCTCGCCCCGAAACAGGATGTGTATAAGTACTCCACAACAAAGTCTCATGTCATATGAGAACATTCAACCTTTATTAGGTATTTTATTATTTTCTTCATGAGATGAGAAAGGAAGACTCAAGTGAAAAAAGAGAAAAAATAAGGGAACTAAGACTCAACCTTAATTTAGTTATTATATTCAAAAAAGTGATCCTAATGGTTTGTGAGGTTTTTCTATTCCTAAGGAAGAAAAGAAAAATAAGAAGCAAACTATAACTCAACTTACTTCCTAAGGAAGTTAAGTTGGTTCTAAAAATAGGGAAGCATATACAAACACAAGCATAATATGTGAAACAAATGCAAATTGAAAGCATAAAGAGATGAGAAAGAAGTAATATTTACCTCCATCTTCACCCCTACAAAACAAATGTTAGCTTAACAATGTATATTGAAAGCATAAACAAAGCATAAAAGCGATTAAGTACCCCACACGTCCTAGAATGAAACTATGGTTCCAAATAAGACCTAAGTCTAAAGGTGAAGGTACATAAAGGTTGCATGACTTATAAAGTCAGTAGCTACATGCTATAGGTCCCTAGGTATGCTAGGATACCTCACAAGATCAAACTATGTACAAAAAGTTCACCTAAATGCAAGTTAGGGTTCAATGATGAAGTATGAGTGCATATGGCTTAAAGCATGAATTAATACATGAAATGATTATCAAAGTCAGTAGTGAATGCTTATGAATGAGAATGAATAAGCATACCATCATGGATGCAATGGTTTAGTCCTATGGAGCAAGGAGAAGAAGATGTGAGAACAAATGAGCAAACATCGCATAAGATCACAAAAGATGCAAGTTAAGGATGAATGCCATGTGAATATGCATGAGATGATTATGGGTCAGTATCATACAAGGTATGCGATGAAATTAGAGTGCATGAATAGCCATTTATGGTTCCCACATAAATCAAATTAAACATGAGAAGAGATGAGAAACAAGTTTCAAGTTAAACATGTTGAAATAAGTATGCACTTTGAAACACCAAAACAAACCAAATGAGTATGGTTCAAAAAGGGACCTATAACTGGAATTAAGGACCTACAAATGACCTATAATCAACTCCTAAAAGTTACCAAAAGGTTCCTCAAGCAAATGGCATGAATGCCTTCCTAACATTTAAATTATGGAGCAAATAAACATATATTTGGACCTACAATCTAGGTGACATGGAAAAATAGCAAAATAGATTTAAAAATTATGAAATTAAATCTCTGGAATGATAAAGTCAGTATACAACATGGTTTAAGAGGATTTCTCAAAATTATGCACCAAAGTGCCAAAAGAATTTACTTAATGATCAATGTAACAAGGCATGATCGCCGAAAAACAACTCCACAAAGTGGATCAAAAAGGGGACTAAAAATTATGAAAAAAATGACTAAGTAGAATGAAGATGTCACAAATTCCAGTGGTTAATGAAATACAAAAAATAGGTCTCACACCTATTGGAAAAAATTTCTTTTGGTCCCTTTAACGAAAACAATGCATTTTGGGACAGCTTGGAATGAAAAATCCAAATTAATTATTAAAACCATCCAAATCTGGAATCAAAAAATATAAAAACAATTAATTAAGAGGATGAGGATCGCTCATGAATTTTTCCAGAATTTTATCACACCTAAAACTATTTTTAATAATTGCGACGAAACGGGCAAAAACGGTGTTTTAAGGGAAAGCGAAAGGAAGTGAATTCTACAATCCGTAACCTAATCCCTAAGCTCTGAAATTGACACATATCATCATAAATCACAAATAATATCCAGTGCCTCGTGTGGGAGGGCTCAATATGCACCTTAAGTTACATGATCCTAAGCCGCATACAACTAGAATGGTGCGTTAAAGTGGAAAATCGAAATTACTTACTTGATCGAAGTACCGATTCTTCATATAAAAGAAATCCAAAAACTCCATGCAAGGTCTTGTAATCTCCCATGATCAAAATAAATGCTCATCTTCCATAATTGCTCTTTGAAGCTCCACCATAACCAAAATCGATTCTTATCGATCAAAAAACGCATGAACAGATTAATCTAAAATTAATCCTAAACACTAATTAAAATTAGTGCAAAAATTCTAAATTAAATTGCTAAAACATCAAATAATATGCTAATTATCAAAACATAATTAACAAAAAATAATACACATTTTTTAGCAAGAAACTAATTAGAAGTTTCTACAAGAACCATGAAGAAACCATGAGGAGTGGATTAGAAATCCAGTGGTGCAGGAAATAAAAAGATGGCCCAAGAGGCCCAATTCCTCTCCAAATTTGGATTAGGGGGTGTAGAAGTAATTGGGTTGTCCCAATAGAATTTCTTTGGGCTATGGCCCAAACCATGTTACAAACGCAGGGGAGGTTGTGTTAGCCATTCGGAGGTGTGAATAACGATTTACATGGGCTTATGAGAGAGAACCCGGTCCAATAACTTTGTAACCCTAATTTGTTGAACTAAAACTATAAATAACTTAACAAAGAAATCATAAGGCTAACTTCATCTTCTTCGTACCACACACTCTGTCGTTCTCTTCTTCTTCAACATTTCAAAACCTCCACCGCAACGGCACCGTCGCGACTCTCACTATTACTTGTCGAACTCACCCTAATTCCTTCTTCTTCTTCAGTGAACACAGCATCGCTCTCATCGACTTCAACGGCGCGCCACCATCTCCCAATGATGATCGCGCTATCGTCCAAAGAATGCTTCGTCGCGCCGGGTTCTTTGTCCTTTCAACCTTTTTCTCTAAACCTACCTTCTCCTTCCGCCTGATCTCTCCCTCACCAAATGCAAATATTCACGCTCTTCCTCAGAAACCAAGTCCAACAGCCACTCCTCCACTCATAGGCTCCGCGTACGGCGGCGGCGGAGACTACCACACTTACCATGCGAAGTTGACCGTGCTATGATCAAGGAAGAGCGAAAATAACACGGCGACGAAGACGATGATAACACACTCAAGGTACGATATTATCTCAATTCGCTTCTTCCGATCTATTACGTTATCGACTTCGCGTCTTCTTCTTTTATTCTGCGTGTACGTGATTCTACATATGAGATATTGTATTGATAATTGAAACTCCTGTTGCATTCTTGAATCGATTGATGATCGAACTGATTGTTGTAGGTTATTATTGTGCTTGATGATTTTCAGAGTGATGATGGTGCGATGAAGATAATGGTGGTGGATTCAAGAATCAGATTTAAGAAGAAGATTCAAAGAAGATGAGAAAGTTGTTGGTGCAATGATGATTGCAGAAGATTGGAGGTTCTGTGATTGAAGATTCAGGTTTCGAAGTTGTTGCGGTATTGATGGAGTTCTGCTTCGAAGATTAAAGAGAAGGTGATGAAGTTGTGGCTTTAAGAAAAGGGATGAAGATAATTAGAGAGTTGAAGAATATGAGGGTGGAGAAGTGATTCTGAAGTGAAGGAGATTGGGGATTGATGAAGAGAGGAAATATGTGACGAATGTAGAAGAAATGATTTTGATAGCTTGAAGTTGAAACTGATAAAGATTAGAGTTTGTTGAGAGTTTCGATAGGGATGATGATTGAAGAGAGTTCTCAAGTCGGAGATTAAGGATGAAGAGTGATTGGTAGTTTATAACTGCTTGGGATTGATACTGATGAAGTTTGATGAAGAGAGCCAGAAGATTGATTCCAAGATGAAGGTGATGTAGGAGTTCTGTTTTTTTTTTCAATATTGAATCCCATCCCTTTTTTTGTTACTGAGTTTTTATGCTATCTCCCCTGTAACTGTTTATGGCTTCAACCGAATTCTCCTATATTCGTTTTTCTGTAACTGTTTTTGTAACTGTTATTCTGTGTAACTGATTGATCAATTTCTTCAACTCATTTTTCTGTTATTTCTGTTTTTTGTCAATGAAAAATCAATTATGTTATGCATTTTCCACTGATAAAAATAAATGTATTTTTGAGATCCTTTTTCTTTTGTTGCTTGCTGCCACTGCGACTTATGTGTGTGTGTGTGGGGTCTTTGGTATAATAATTTTTTAATAACAAGTCAATGGGCTGTTATGTAATATAGGTGTGATTAAAAATATAATTATATTAAATTTGAAGTTGGATAACCAAAAATGGCTGGTGGACATTTGTTTTTAACAAAAATGTGAAAAAAATGATATTGGGCTTTGACTTGTAATGGGCTTAACAAGAAATGTGATTTGGATGAGTTATGGTTTAGAAATAAGAATGGATAAAAAAACATGTAAAAGGATTAGAATTGGATTAACATAAAAATATGGACATAGATTATAATAAGAAAAAAAAGAAAAAAATTGGAATATAAAAGGATGACTTCGATAATTGGTAAACATGGATTTATAACATGATGCATAATGTTTGAATTTGTGAATAAATCAAAGAGTGGATCAAGTGATGACATTGCATTAAATTGGACAAAATTTGGGATGAATTTAGATAATGGATATGAATAGGTTTTGATGCACCAAACTTGTATCTGGAATTAAATTCCAACTTTAGTCTCAAATCCGTATCACCAAGCAATAAACAACTGAAAAGACCACTAATCTTTGCACCCTAAAACCCTTAGTCGCTCATATGGATGAATAGTGATGTTGAAGAATCTTGCATCAAAACACTAATTTCACACTTCACTATCTTACTCTGATGAAAAGAGTAACCACATATAATGAAAGGAAATAAATCTTAAATTCACATTGATAACATTCGAATCTCGCTTTTTTTGTTATGGGTCTTCTGAATAGGAAGGATCTTAGAACTTGGTGATCCTCTGAATAGGAATATTCTCATGATGATGTGAATTCAACCTTTGTCTCAAACTTGAGTGCAATTACCAAATATATCACCTATGAATAGGAAAATTCAATCACAAGAAAATGCTCTGACTCCATGCCTTATTGTAAACACCCCAAATTTTCCCTCTCTTTTTTTTCACACCTTGGCTTGTGATCCTTCATATTGCATTGCATAAGCATTCTATCTTACACTGCATAGTTTTATTTCACTGCATAGACTGCATAGCTAGGGTTTGTGATCAGATGAATCCAAAGATTGTTCTGAGCTATCTCAAAGGTCTTGAAGCATGCCAATATAGTCCTTGAGTGGTCTATGATCATCGTATGCCCCCATGGGTCCATTGAAACCAAGAAATGTCAAAGCATTGCAAAGGTATTGAAGCTAAGCTAAGGCTCCTACACAAATGACCTGGAATTAGGGTTTTAGTTTTGAAGGCCTTACACCCAAATTTTTTGGTCATTCTTGTTGCTATTGGTCCATATATGTTATAAGGATCATGTGTATCAAATTTCATGGAAATATTCAATATGGAAGTCATCTGATCAAATGGTAACTTCTTGAGCAAGAAAAGTCAGATTCTGGGCATCTGAGGTCCCCAACAGTGGTTCCAAAGGGTCATCATCATCATTTTGAAGTCATATGGTCTTTATTTGATCATTGGAATGTTTGGAAGTTCACAAAGTTTAAGAAAAATGAACAAAGCCAAAACTTGCCAAAAATGGAAATGACTTGTAATGCAAACTTTCTATTTTGGGAAAGATCTTCAACCTCCTCTTTCTTGATCAAAAAGGTTTCAAATAAAATTTCTTCAAACATGAAAGTTTTAGATTGGATCCTCCCATTTTAAAAAAGTACAAGAACTCATTCTAATTCATCCTAGAACTCAAGTTATAACCTTGCAAAGTTTGCAAAAATCTTGTAAATTTTATGTTCATATCAAAGAGGGATTTATGCAATTTTGAGTTTCAAGCTTCTAAGTGACCTCTAATCCACTCAATTATGTCACAACATGTTAATACAACTTGCCAATATCAGAATTGGCCCAAGGATTGAAGCATTTCATGGCTTAATTTCCAAGATTTCTCAAAATAACTAAGTTGCATCAACATGTCAATCTCTTCATCTAAGCATTGCAGATCATTTCCATTGATCCAAAGGCTCTCCATGAACCATGCTGAAGCAATCTAGCCACAAAAATCACCTTTGCACAAGCACATACCTCAAGTACACATAAGCTTGACTTTTTGCATTTTCCTCCCATACCAATCACACAGTGCCACAACCACTATCCTGACCAATGGTATAACTTACATGAATCCTCAAGGCTATAAATATGAAAGCTTCATGGCCTGAAACAAGACATAAGCTGAGAATCAAGAAATTGCTCCAAAACTTTATCTCTTCGAAACACAATCCAGCCAGCAAAAACCACAAATTCTTCCACCAATCAACTCCATATAATCTCAGGATCAATTCCCACCCATCACCATAGCCAAAAACACATCATACAAGAAACACGATTTCTGCTTTGTCAGAGCTGAAACTCATAAACCAGCCACTCTAAGCTCATTTCAAGCTTGCCAATAGCATCAGGAGATCAAAGGGGGTTGGATTGCACAAGAGGAGGGCCCAGAAAGTTGCATTTTGAAGTTCTTCATCTCAGGTAACCTTCAAGAACATTTTTTTTCAGAAACGTGTTTTTATGTTATAGACTGATTCTACATGCTTCCCTGATCATGTTGATATGTTTAGAATAGAAAATAGGCTAGAAATGAGTATTTCATGATGATCTGAAAGTTTGACCTAGAAATTTGTTTGCTTCGATTCAGCCTGAATATGCATGATAAATGAATTTTTTTTATGGATTCATGTTCTATGATGTTAGAGGAGTAATTCTGGGCAAGAAATTAGGAGTTTAGAAGCGTATATAAGATTCTGGAAATTTGGCTTACTGGAGAAGATGACCGGAGCTTAGCTCCGGTCCCTTGAAAATAATTAGGGTTAAGTTGTGATTAGTTGCCCAGATTCATTCGTGGCCATTGGATCATGATTAGGGTTAGGCAAGGAACGACTCAGATCATTCAATTAACTTTAATTTTGATTAATTAAATTAATTATAATTAATTAGGTCAGATTAAATATAGACCCTTGGATCACGCGCGGAAAAAGCAGTTTTGAATGTAGGCCTTAGGATCCTCATACCTTAAGTCAATCAGACTTCTCATCCTGGCCCTTGATCTCTCTCCTGCGCAATCTCATCCATCCATCTTGCATACTTTTCATTTTCTTTTTATTTATTTCATTTTATTTTGTTTTATTTATTAAAAATACCAAAAATCATTTAAAAAATCTGAAATTTTTTATCATCACTTTAATTAATTTTCAGAACCCAAAAACATTTTTATTTTCATTTTTTTCATCAAAATTGCATTTTTAAATAATTTAATTGTATATTTTAATTAATTAAATCCTTTTAGTTAATTAAAAATACTTTAAAGTATTTAAAAATCACAAAAAAAATCAGAGAGGTTTCTTTAACATTTAAAAACATTTAAAAACTCATCTCACAAATTTCTTTTTGGTTTTGATCATACTTTGCCAATTTTCTTTGAATTAGGGTTTCTAAATTTCCTATTTTTCAACCCTAACTTCAAAAATTCATAACTTTCAAACCAAGATGAGTTTGCATTTGATTCTTTTTTGCAATCTTTCACATTTAACCTCTAGCTTCTAAATATATTTTTGTCTCATTTGTATCTTGAATTTTCAAATTAATGTGCATTTTCCCTTTGTGAAGTATCAAAAACCTAGCCAATCTTAGGTAAACCATGACTTGAATTTGGTAAACCTTTAGACCTCCCCCTTTGGATGGTGATTTTAATGAGTTCTTAGGGTCCTCTTGGATGAATTTTCAATTTTTTATCTCTTGATTTGTTTATGATTTTGAATTGGTACATATCTTGCTTTCAAGCTAACCATTTCAGGTGCATTTTGTAAGTTAATCAGGATGTGGATGTGCATCCACATCCAATCTCTCTTTCTCCCTTTATTTTTATGCATTTTTGTTTGTGTTTGAAGTGAATCTTATTCACTTATGCCATCTCTTGTTCTTAGGTTATTTAACTTCTTCATGAAGTAAGTAACCTAATCCTTCTCTCTCTCTCTCTTTTCATCTGCTTCTCTTCCTTTGGTGGTCAACTTGAAGACTTCTCTTGATGCCTCACAAACCTTAGGAATATCCAAGCATGATAACTTTTGGGTTGTACATAGTCCCCCCTAGTTTTTACCTTTTGAGTCTCCTTGAGTCTCTCTCTCATCTCATAATCAAGGCTAAATAGTTAAAGTTTTGGGACTCTGAATTAAGGTTATGCCTGTATCCTTATCTTAGGATGGAGTGTGTAACTTTAACCTTAGTGCTAAACCTTTAAGTTATTTTCACATTAAATCAAAAAAACCTAATAACCACTAAGACTTAAGCTTGTAACTTGGGCCTTATATTAGGGTTACATCTCTGCCTGATGGTTCAGAGGGACTAACCCTAGTGTTCAATGGACAAGTCCCCCTCATGCTATAAAGTCTTGCAAACATAAAAAAACACTTCTTCATCTCATTTTTAATTAAAACCCACTTAATAAGGGCTTGTTATATAATGAATTTAATCCCTAACCATGGATTAAGTTGAGGTATCTTCCTTAGCTTAAGTGTTCTCATCTATCATCCTTCTCTTAGGATGATGTAATGAGTTCATTAATCTTTGATTAGAGATTAAACTCATTACTTAACACTAAACAAAAACCCAAAAACACTTAATAATTACCAAAGTAGGTTAATGATATTGATCCTATATCATCATGGTAATTAGGTTGGGATCTTCATCTCATACTTAAGTAGGCTCATTATCCCTAATCAGGGAGGATATAATGAGTTTACAACCTTTGATTTAGGCTTAAGCTCATTATCCTATGCAAAACACCAAAAACAATAAAAAACTAAAAAAAACAAACAATAAATGTCTCCTCCGGGATTCTTTTCTCATCACACTCACTCTGAAAACGAGAACTTGCTTCTTCCGTCTAATGCAAGACAATTAGCACTCGAGCCAGACGAGTCACACACTTGAGCATAAACAAGCAAGCAGTTCACAACAAAAGCATTAAAGTCTATTTGAGTCGAACTACGGTGTTCTGAATTCCTTATTGCATGAGAGGATACGTAGGCATAACTTAACAGTTATCGAATAAAAGTCCCCAGGTCTTCCCCCCTCTCCTTCTTCCAGCTTTTCTTTTCAAAACCCTAATCTTGAATTCCATATCCTTTTGCACCTACATTCTGTACATTCTAGCTTTTTATACACAAATACACATTTACTTCCCCCCTTTTTAAAAAAAGCACAATCAGGTATGCGTGGATCCCGTCGAGTACGACGGACGATCTAAGTGCTAATACCTTCCTAGGTCGTAACCTACCCCCTTACTCAATCTCTTTGGTTCGCAACCATCTTATCCATACCCTTCCAGGTTTATGCAGCATTTCCTTTCCTTCGGGATAAAAATGCCTAGCTGGTGACTCAACCTCAACCTCCAACATTGCCAACGGTTCGCATTTGCACCGGGACGAAAGTTCGGGGAGCAACAGCTTGGCGACTCTGCTGGGGAATCTTTGCAACCAGGGCTTCTGGTTCTCTTGTGGGTTTCTCCTAGCGCTTGTTTGTTTGTGTTTATTGGGGGTGCTATGTGCCATTTGTGTTTATGTTTTTGCTTTATTTATTGCTTCCTGTATAGTTTTATTTATTGCATTTATGTTATCTCTTTCATTTACCGCTTTCTGCATTTCATTTATTATTATCATATCATTTGTGCTGGATTTGCTATTACCTTGGTGGGTGGGGTATTCCAGTGAGAAAGGCTCAACACAAAGGCCTGAGTGACACCTAGGATTAGAGTGGTTTTTTATTCTTTCCCATTCCATTTCGGTCTGGTGCGGGAATATGAAAACACGGTTCATACATGGGTTTCTTCTTGAGAACTCTGTGCTACGGATTTCCTGTAGTGCTAGGGCTATCTGGGAAGCCTGCTAAGTCTGGATGATCTTTTTAGATAACCTTCAGCATCTGAGGTGAATTAGAGGAGGATTCTTTATGATTAGGGTAAACATTGTACCTCCGAGTTAGAAGTGTTTACACTTCTCATAATAGATTTGAATCTGAGGATCCTTGTTCTAGAACAATACCTGTGAGTGGGTTGGGTTGTTTACAGGTTTATAGGAACCTTTGACCTCATCATACCTTGCTACTGGATTTTGTTTTTAAGGTTATACTATTTTGGACTGATTCTTTGAAACCCTGGACTTTTGACTCTTTATTTGAGTCCCCCACCTGGTTACTGGTTCTCAAGCCTTCATCTGAACTCTGAACACTCATGGGTCTGTAAACACCCCAAATTTTCCCTCACCCATTCACACCATGGCTTGTGATCATTTCATATGCATAAACTCAATCATAGCATCTCATATCACATTTTTGATTCACTACATAGATTCAAAGTCATCTGCATCTAGGGTTTGTGATCTGAGCAATCCAAGAGCTTCTTGAGCCACTCCAAAGGCCATCAATCACTTCAAGAGGGTCCATGTAGGTTCAAGCATCATATTATATCCTCTCAAAGTCAAGAATGTCAAAAAATCACAAGAACTGAGATTGGCATGGAAGCAGAGCCAGGTTTAACTGCACAGATGACCTAGAACTAGGGTTTTGGTTTCAGAGGCCATAACTCCAAATTTTTTGGTCATTCTTGTTTCTATTGGTCTCTATATGGTATAGGGAGTATGCATATCAATTTTCATGAAGAAATTCCATGGGGAAGTCACCTGATCAAGAGTTGACTTTTCAAGCAAGTCAGTGCAAAATCAGGGCATCTGAGGCCCCCAATGACCCAACCAAAGGGTGTTCTTCATCATTTTGATTGTGTATGATCTTTATTTGATCATAGAAGATGTTGTAAGTTCACAAAATTGAATAATTTCAAGTCTTTTGCAAAGTTGACTTTTTGGGAAAGTTTGACTTTTAATGAAATTGCCATTTTAGGAAACTTTTTCAACCCTTGCTTTTTGATTCAAAAATGCTTCAAATGGAAAAACTTTGGTCATGAAAGTTGTAGAATGGATCATTCCCTTTTCAAAAAGTACAAGAACATGACCTAATTCATTTTGGATCAAAAGTTATGGCTTGTCAAAGTTGGCTAAAATCACACAATTTCAAAGTTTCTACCAAAGAGGCAAAGTTGCAAATTCACTTCTCAAGGCATATTAAGTTATCAAATGGACTTCTAAACTTCACAACATGATCATACAAGACCTAAAAGTCAGATTGGGCCAAGAGATCACACATTTTTATGGCCTATGGAGCAAGATATCTCATAAGAATCAAAAGTGAACCAACTTGCAAAACTCATCATAAGATACAATCCACTTGCTTGCTGACTTGCTGATCAATCCTAGGGTTCCCCCCACATCATGCTGCGCAGGACATACCTTTTGTCCTTGGCTAGAAAGTAGCCCATGCTTCTCTTACACCAACTTTGACATTTTGGCAACTTGAGCCATACCAATCAATAAAGCACACATCACTTCATCTGACCTATCACAATAGTTTATGCAAATCAAAAGCAAGCCAAAGCATACAAAACAAAAGCCTGAAGCACTCTAAAAGACAGCATTCTCATTTTCACACCATCTTGCAAGAGCATTCGAAACTGCTTGCACAAGCCACAAACACACAAACCAACTTCACAAATCAACTCAACACACTTTCCTGGTCACAAAGCACCCATCACCATTGCCTTAAACTCCCAGAATCACAAATACGATTCTCACCCCACCTTGAGCAGAACTCCTGCCATCTCAAAAACCAGCCATCATAAGCTTTCTCCAAGCATCAGGACTTCATCAGGAGCCTAAAAGGAGTGGTTTGCACGAAGAGAGAGGGTCAGAAAGTTGCAAACTGAGAAAGCTCAAAGCTCAGGTATACCAAGAACTTTTTTTTCTTCCAGAAATGAGTTTTTAAGTTTCTAATTTGTTCCTCATGCTTTGCTGATCACTCTGATGTTCTTAGTTTTGAAAATGGTTGAGAAATAAGCATTTAATCTTGTTCTGAAACTTTTCTGACCTAAAAATGTTTGGCTTCGATTCGCATGATTAATGAATGAGAAATGAGTTTTGTTTAGGGGTTTTGATTCAGTGTTGTATGGGGATGATTTCTGGGTGTTTAGTTTTCATTTTCATGAGGTTTAGAGGATTTTAGAAATTTTCAGGTGGGAGTCCCACCAGAGAAGACGACCGGAAGTCTTCTCCGGCCACCTGAAAATAATTAGGGCTGATCCCTGTAATTAATGCAAGTTTGAATCTGGTGCGTTGGATGAGCTGACTTGGTCAATTCCCGCGTGTGTTCAATGGTCTGGATCCACTCACTTAACCCTAATCCACGTCATTATCTTAATTAATTGAGTTTTATAATTAATCTGGCCAGTTTGAATTTCCACCCTTGGATCTGGCGCCAGTCAATGCGCGCGTATTTCATTTGAATATCAGCCCTTGATTCTGATTACTTTCCCATTAATTCATTTTATTTTGCATTTTATTTCATTTCTTTTCTCCAATTTATTTAAAATAGCAAAACAATTTTAAAAATTCTGAAAATTTTTGTACAAACTTTTATTAATTTTCAGAAACCAAAAACATTTTTATTTTTATTTTTTGCATTAAAAAATATTTTTAAATCATTTAAAAGTTTATTTTTAATTAATTAATGAGAATTAATTAATTAAAAATACTTTTAGGTATTTAAAAATCACAAAAAAATTCATGAGACCTTAAAAAACATTTAGAAACATTGTCCAACTCTCAAACCAAATTTCTTTTTTGTTCTTGATGCCTTTTGATCATTTTCATTGGAATTAATTTCATTTTAAGGCAATATTTTGGTTCATTCTTTAAAAATTTCATTCTGCCTAACCATTGAGAGTTGGATGATGATTCTTCTTGCATTGCACTCTTCATAGCATGTAGTTTATAGGATAAAATTGGCATGATTTGATCTTGCATTTTCAATTTGTTTGGCATTTTTCTTGTCAAGGTACCCTAAAACCCTAGAAATCTTAGGAAAATCATAACCCTCACTAGGTTAAGAATTGGATCCCCTCCTTTGGGAAGTGAGTTTGTATAGGTTTAGGGTTCTCTTGAATGCATTTTCAATTTTTTATCTTGATGTTTGCTTCTGGTTTTGATTTTTGTTTGGTGTATGGATCATAAACCCTAATTTGGGCTTCCTTTTGCATCCATCTTGCATTTGCTTGCATACCATGACTTGCCATAGCATTTTGTGCATCCATTTGATTCATTGGACATCTTAAGACATATTAGAAGCATGTTTGATCATTACATATTTCATTTGCCACTTTGTATGCCATTTGCATTCCATAACTTTTCATGTATGTTCATGGTTCTAAACTTGCTTCTCTTGCATCCATTTGTTTGTATGATCATCCACATGCCTTGATTCATGTTTGTATCATCTCATAACATCATTATCATCACATACATGCTTCTGGTTTTGGTTTGTATCATGTCATTTCATCTCATTTTGCATTGCATTGCATTCCTTTCACTAACTTTTCAGGTGGTAAGTCATTTTGAGAAGTGAATTTGCCTTCACTTCTCACAACTTCTTTTCATCTATCTTATGCATCCTTGCTGCATTTTTTTTTGTGTTTGAGATTGAGCTTGCTCTTTCTTTTTCTTCTTACTTTCTTTCTCCAAGTGACTTGTCTTCTTAAATGAAGCAAGTTACTTTGCTTCTCTTTGCTCCTTTCATCTGCTTCCTGGTGTTTCCTTTGAAGATCTTTCTTGTAAACCTCACAAACCTTAGGGACAACCAAGCATGACAATAATTAGAGTTTTGATTAGTCCCCCCACTTATTTTTACCTTTGTGTCTCATTGAGTCTTCTCTTCTCATCTCATAACCAAGGACTAAACCCTAAAGGTTTTAAGGCTTTGTGATTAAGTTTATGCTTGCATCCTTCTATTAGGATGGAGTGTATAACTTTAATCCTAAGTGTTAAACCCTTAATGTGTTTAACTCCTTTAATCAATTCATCTAATAATCATCAAGACATCAAGCTTGTAACTTGGGCCTTGCATTAGGGTTCTAATTCTTCCTTAATTGGTTAAGGACTAACCCTAGTGTTAATGGACAAGTCCCACTCAAGTTGTCTTACAAATCATAAAACTCACTTCATCATCTTATCATGAACTAAAATCCACTTAATAAAGGCTTTGTTTTGTCATGAGTTTAATCCCTAATCATGGATTAAGTTGAGGAGCTTTGCCTCAGCTTAAACATTCTCATCTATTATCCTTCTATTAGGATGGTGTAATGAGTCTGTTTAATCCCTGATTATGGCTTAATCTCATTACTCAACACTAAACTTAAACAACAAAAAACATCTAAATAATCACAAGTAGGTTAATGATCTTAATCCTACATCAAAGGTGTTTAAGTGTGAGAAGCTGACTTCACACTTAAGGTATTCTCATTACCCCTAATCAGAGGGAGGATGTGATGAGTTTACTAACCCATTGGTTTAGGCTTAAGCTCATCAACTTATGACAAATTCAAAAAAGCAACAAAAGATTGAAAACATAAAAAACAAACAATAATCGTCTTCTCCGGGATTCTTTTCTCATCTCATTCACTCACAAACGAGAACTTGCTTCTTCCGTCTAATGCAAGACAGTTTGCACCTGAGCCAGACAGGTCATACACTTGAGCATAGACTAGTAAGCAGTTCACAAGTCAATTCACATTTCAGTCTCTTTGGGTCGAACTACGGTGTTCTGACTTCCTCATTGCACGAGAGGATACGTAGGCATAACTTAACGGTTATCGAACGAAAGTCTCTGTATATTCCCCCTCTTTCAGCTTTATTCTTTAGCCTCATTATCATGAGCATTTCATTCTTGTTCCTACACTGACACTGTATATATCACACTTCACTTCTTTTACACAGGCACCTGTACATCCTTTTCCAGCTCTTTTACACACAAATTGCACTGACACTACCCCTTTAAAACACAAATCTCCTAAGCGTGGATCCCGTCGAGTACGGCGGACAATCTGGGTGCTAATACCTTCCCAGGTTGTAACGAACCCCCTTTCTCAGTCTCTCTGGTTCGCAACCGTCTTATCCATATCTTTCTAGGTCTATGCAGCATTACCTTTGCTCCGGGATAAAAATGCCTAGCTGGCGACTCTTTTCATTTCATCCTTTCGCCGACCGTTCGCGTCTGTACCATATTTGAGCCCGGTCTCATCTTTTGGGAGCGACAGCTTGGCGACTCTGCTGGGGAACCTTATACTGTAACCAGGGCTTCTGGTTCTTTTTGTGGGTTCCTCCTAGCGCTTGTTTGATTTGTGTTTACTGGGGTGTTATGTGCTATCTGTGTTTGTATATTTGTTTTGTTTGGTGCTTTATGTACAGTTGTTTTATTGCTTTCTTTACAGCTTTACATATATCATATTGTCATACTGTGCTGACTGGATCTGGTTTTGTTGCTTTGGTGGGTGGGGTTCTATTGAGAGTTGAGGTCCTATACCTGGGACCTGAGTGACACCTAGGCTAGAGTGGTTCATGTTCTTTCCCATTCCATTTCGGTCTGGTGCGGGAATATGAAACACGGTTCAGATATGGGTTTTTTCTTGATAACTCTGTGCTACAGATTTCCTGTAGTGCTAGGGCTATCTGGGAAGCCTGCTAAGTCTGGATGACCTTTTAGTATTGACCTTCAGAAACTGAGGAGAATTAGAGGAGGATCTTTTATGGTTATTGTAAACACTGTACCTTCGGGTTAGAAGTGTTTACACTTCTCATACTTGATGTGGTTATGAACACCACCTGTGAGGGGGGTTGGGCTGTTTATAGGTTTGTAGGTACCCTTGACCTCAGCATACCCTGTTACTTTGATTGAGAGTACTCCACTTTGGACAGTTCTTGTGATTTAACCCTGGACATGTGACTCTTTATTTGAGTCCCCCACCTTGGTTACTGGACTTATGAACCTCCATCTGGATTTCTTGAACATACATGGACTTATATCAAGGCAGTAATCAGATCCAGCTTGATCACAAACCCTTGCATATCATTTGCATACATCATCATTGCATCATGTAACATTTGCTTATTTGTTTTTCAAGGTATCCATACTATATTTTGGCTTGGTTTTGACCCCTTCATCTGCATAGACCTGCCTGCTTCAGTTATCCTCATCAGCCACCTGCTTCAGTCACCTGCACCACCAGTCTCAGCCTGTCAGTGGTCCATCTTCTAGTGTCAGTCATCATCATCAGCACCTGCTTCAGTTCTCCTTCAGCAACATGGCACCCAAGAAGAGCAATATCTCCTACCATTTCTTTGAGCCTGAGTTAGCTGGCATCAGGAAGATCCAGGCCTTGATTACTCCAGACAATGTACCACTATTCAGAGAACATTATGGAGGCATACTTGATGTGGTTATGGATTTGGACCCTTCCCAGAGGAGCTTGATTCATACTTGCCTGCAGTTCTATGACCCCCCTCTGAGGTGCTTCACCTTCCAGGATTTTCAGTTGGGGCCTTTATTAGAGGAGTATTCATCATTGGTTGGTATACCTGTCAGGGGTGGAGTCCCCTTCAACCCTGAGATGGCCTTTCCCAGTATTGAAGAAGTGGCAAAGGCACTATATCTGGAACCCTCTCTGATTGGACAGAACATGACTACCAAGGCTGGAGTCTCTGGTCTACATTTGGATTTCTTGACTTCCCAGGCCATCCTGAAGGCCCCCTTGGGAGAATGGAAGGCAGTCTGTGCATTATTGGCTCTTAGCATATATGGGGTCATATTATTTGCAGATGAGCCTAAGTTTATTAGCAAGAATGCAATCCATCTTTTCATCCTGAGGAACCCAGTGCCCACCTTACTGGGAGATTTCTACTACTCTGTTCACCAAAGGAATGAAAAGCAGAGAGGAAGGTTGGTGAGATGTTGTGCTCCCCTGTTCCATACCTGGCTGCTCAAACACTTGCCCAAGACTGATGCATTCTTGAATCCTCACCAACAAAAGAACTGGGCTAGAAGACTCATTGCTTTGACCTCAGCTGACATCAGGTGGTGCACTCAGAGCACCAAGGGCAGGGACATCATTACTAGTTGTGGGCAGTTCCCCAATGTACCCCTGATAGGAGTAAAGGGTTGCATCAACTACAACCCTCTGCTATTCAAAAGACAGTTGGGCTATGCATTGGTCCACTCTCCTAGAGCACAAGACTTGGCTGAGACCCTTTATTGTGAGATTAAGCCTAATCTAGTTATTGTCAGGCAAGCATCCTGGGCTTGGGACAATGTCCAGACCAAGGGAATGGCTGTTCTTGGAAGATGCAACAATGTGGCCTCAGCTCAGTACTATGAGTGGTCTCATGCCAGGGCACACATTTCTGGGATGCCCTTCACTATTGAGGACACCCCTGGGCCATCCACAGCACCACCTCCAGATACTGTCAGCCTGGAGGAGTTTGAGAAATTGAAAGAAAGGAATGAGAATCTGACCCAGGCTCTACAGAAGACCCTCTGGGAAAGGAGTGATGGTCGGCTGGACATTGAAAGGTTGGAAAAGCTAAAGATGGAGCATCTAGCTAGGATTGAGAAGTCAGAGGACTACATTAAGAAGTCAAGGGCTGGAGAGCAGATCTTGAAGAATGCCTGCAAGGAGGCTCAGTTCCAAAAGGCCAGGACTGATTTGTATCTGAAAGAGAGTCAAGCTAGGTGGGTCAGGATCACCGAAGCTCGTACTCAGGAAGATAAGAGGACTCAGGACAAGATTGAGCAGTTGGAGGCTAGTGCAAAGGAGCAACAAGAAGCCATGCTAGCAGCCCAGAGAGAGATCTCAGAGTTGAAGATTAGAGCTGGTGTGAAGAGGTCAAAGGACCAGAGTCGACACAAGAAGCTAACTGCAGCTGTTGCTACCAGGAATATTCTCATCAGGAACCTCACAGAGCGTCCAGCTGATCCTGTGACTGAAGCACTTCTAAAGGAAGTTCAGGAGGATGAGTTTGGTCTTGGTGTCTGACTTTTGCTTGTTGTTGCTTTCTTTTCATGTACTTTTATTTTCTTATGTTGTATTTTGACCCCTCAGGGGCATGTATTGTAAAAAACAAACTATGTATCATTCACTCTTTGTAATATACATATTAGTTTGTTTTTATCTGAGTTTCTTTCAAGCAACATCACAAGCATCTTCCTCAAGGGTCTGGAAAGGTCAAAACCAAGTGCCAAGCCGGGTACCTTGGAAACAAATAAGCATACTGCATTGCATACTAACCTTTGTTTGTTTTGTAGGTTTGTTTTGCTTTTGTTACTAACTCTGTTGTGATCTCAGGAACTATTGCTCGCCGACAGGTGTTCCCACTCAACCGTCCACACAGATATCCTACCCACAATAACCTTCCGGGTATACAGATGGACCAGGTACAGCAAGACCTTACAGAGGTCAGGAACCAAATGGCCAATGAGAGACTGGAAATGAGGAATCAGATGACACAATTTATGGAAGTGATGAATGGATTAGCTCAGAGCCAAGAGAGATTAAGAGCCTTGGTAGAGAGGCAGACTCAGGAAGACCCCCATCTAGGGACTGGTGGAACAAGCAACAATGAGAGGGTTCAGCCTCATATCAACCCACCAGTATTTGGGCCCCACCTTCATCCAGAGATCAACATCCCTGCTAATGTACAAGGGAATGCTACTACAGGCAGAGTACTCCAAGAAGACCCCTAGGAAGATCAGTTCACAGTAATGGGAGCTGGGGATGAGGCCTATGACAGAAGGCTAGATGAAATTGCTGAAAAATTAAGATCCCTGGAGTCTCAAAACTCCTTGGGTTTTGATGTTATGGACATGGGCTTAGTGGACGGGGTCAGGATTCCCCACAAGTTTAAGCCTCCGTGCTTTGAAAAGTACAACGGGACTTCCTGTCCGCGAACCCATTTGCAATTCTTTCTGGGAAGGTTGAAGGCATACACCATGGATGAAAAGCTATGGATGTTTTATTTCGAAGATAGCTTAACAGGAGCTTCAAGGGAATGGTACTCTCACTTGACTAGAGCAACCATCAGATGTTGGAAGGACTTGGCAGAGGCCTTCATTAGACAATACCAGTATAACTTGGATATGGCTCCCAACAGGACCCTCCTGATGGGAATGTCACAATCATCCAGAGAAAGCTTCCGGGAGTACGCCCAGAGGTGGAGACAGCTTGCTGCTGCTGTCCAGCCACCTATGTCGGAGAGGGAGATGGCCGACATGTTTATGAACACCCTTCAAGGAACATACATTGACAGGCTTGCTGCCTTTTCTTCTACCAGCTTTGCGGATGTAGTTATAGCTGGAGAAAGAATTGAGAGCCTATTAAAGATGGGCAAAATTTCTGACAACGGTGCGAGCTCGTCCAGCAACCCAAGAAAGCCTTTTGTGGGCCCAAGAAGAACTGGTGAGACTAAGGCTATCCATACCAGCAGGGGCAAACCCCAATATATTCATAGGTCTGTGGCAGCTGTCACCATTCCCGCTCCAGTTCATCCACAACCAGCATACCAACCTCAGCAACAACCCCACTACCAGCAACAAGCTCAATATCCACCTCAGAGAAATTATAACAACAACAACACCAGCAACAACAATCAGCAAAGACCATTTCAACAGAGACCATCTCAGGCCAATAGGGTGATCGATCCGATCCCTATGCCTTATGCACATTACTGCCACAACTCCTGAAACTCAACCTGGTTGAGCTAAGGACATTGGCACCTCCAGATCCTGCTAGTCTGCCCAGAAATTATGACGCCAGCGCCAGATGTGCTTTTCACTCAAATGCACCTGGCCACAGTACAAAGAAGTGTAGAGCTTTGCACATGAAAGTACAGGATTTAGTGGATTCCAAAGCTCTAAACTTTGCACCTCCACCAAATGTCAGTAAGAACCCTATGCCAAACCACGGAGGACCCATAATCAATGCTATTGAAGAAGATAAGCCGTCTTATTTGATAACCAGTGTGGGGCAGATTCGGACACCCTTGGTAGAGATTAAAGCTCAACTCCTTGAATGTCAAATGTTCCCTGGATGCGAGCTAGGATGTGCTTATTGCAACATTTCAGTGAATGGGTGTGATAACTTGAGAGATGGCATAGATGGTCTCATCCAGAGTGGTCTGCTTCAAATCACAACATCAATACCTACCAATCCAGCAATTTCCTCAACAACAATTCCCGAGTCTCCTACAACTGCAACAACAATTATTCCAAACAACTCTTCAATCTCATCAACAAATGTGTCGCTCCCGGGATTTCCATCCTGGTACAAACGCGAAAGTGGCGCGGAAAAAGAATAGAGTCGCCAGCCAGGCATTTTTATCCCGAAAGAATGGGAATGGTAATGCTGCACAAACCAGAAGAAAGAAGAGGAAGGACACAGGTCCTACGAACCAAAGAGACTGAGTTCGGGAGTCGGTTACGACCTAGGAAGGTATTAGCACCCAGATCGTCCGCCGTACCCGACGGGATCCACGCTTGCAAAAGAAACTGTTTCAAAGGGTGATGGGATGAAAACTGCAGCAAAAGAAAAGAAATGAAATGGAAAAGAAACTGAGAAAAGAATTGAATAAGAAAGCAAAGAGAAAAATGTAGGGAAAATAAAGATTGTGCTCGAACGGGCCCTACCCCGCTGCCTACGTACCTCATCAGGATAATGAGGATCAGAGACGCCGTAGTTCCCCTAACTAGGGGTACTAAAAGGAAATTGCTTGTGAATTAAAGGCTTGAACTGCCTATGTCAATGCTCAGGTGTTGCAGGCTCGGACGACGAGTGCGTTACCGTCTTGCAAAGTGACAAGTTGGAGCAAGTTTGCGTACGGAGCGAATGAGGTGAGAAAAGAATTCCCGAAGGAAAGACGCTTATTGTTTGTTTGGTGTTTTTTAGAAGCTTTTATGAGTGAAAGTTTGCATAGGTGAGTGTACCTAAGTCTTACTCAATGGGATGTGTACGTCTCACATCATCCCGAAATGGAATGCGCAAGAGGCACACCTATCTATGGAGGAAATCCCCAAAGCTAGTCCCACAGGTGAAGGCTTAAGCACACTGGCCTATTACCATTATTAAGTATTTTTGTGGTTTTTGGTTAAGAAATGTCTTTTAATTTTTCTTTGTGAGGTACTCATGCTAAGACCTATCTACCACGAGTGATGACTCACACCTCGCCCCGAAATGGAACGCGTGCAAGCATCTCATAGCAAAGTTTCATGTCACATGAAAGCACCCAACCTTTATTAAGTGAATTAGAATTAAGTTTGAAGATGAGAAGAGAAAGAGAACCAAAGGAGCAAAAGGAAAAACTAGGGGGAAGTTTCTATCCTAAGTTAGCATGCATGGAGTTCCTAGGGTTTGTGAGGTCTTTCTAACCTAAAAATGATCTCAAGAGAAGAAGAAGATAAAAGGAGAGATGAGAAAGGCCTAAGCCCAACAAGAAGATGTTAGTCCATATAAACAAAATGAGAAGAGATGAGAAATGGAGATGTGGAACTCAATTCCCACATCTCAAACTTACCATAGCCCCTGCAAGGTTAGTGTAACAACATAAAACCAAGGCATGAATCAACAAGTCAGAAGCTACAAAAGCATATAGGCATGGCAAAGAGTTCACAAGATGATAAGCAAAGCAACACAAGATCATATTGAGATGATTGGAAGTGAAACAAGTGCAAAGAAGGCATGCATAACACTTAAAGAAATAAAGCACATAAAAGAGACCCAACACCAAGACTCAAGGAGACTCAAACCCTATCCTAAGACCAGGAACAACCCTAGACCTCTAAAGGACCCCAAAAGATGAGGAGAAGTTGGCACAAGTGCCCTTCTAAACTTAAAAGAGACTATAAGACTCAAAGTATGCAAAACAAGGCAAGGTGAGGAAGAAAATACCCAAGAAAAAGATCCAAGCACCTAAAAAATCTACCCAACCAGCAAAGTACTCTACAAACACAAAGAAATGAGAATCCAAAAGGGTTTGCAAAAATACAGCACCAAACTAGGTCAATGAAGCTCAAGGATGCAAGGTATCACCATTTAGGGTTTTGAAAATTAAGGCACAAGTAACTCAAGCAAAGTCCAGCAAGGAAATTTGTGAAAAATAAAAGATAAATCATGAAGATATTATAGTGTCTTAGGATTTTAATGCAAAAAGAATGGGGTTCATAGCTTAAAGGATGAGAAAAATAGAAATTGGACAAGGCAGATTGGTCTATGAGAGTCCACAAGAAAGCAATGCTTAATGTTGAATTTATTTGGCCACGTGGGATGAAAATAAAAATCTGGAAAAATTATGATAAAAAACTAGATGAATCAAGGAGTGCATATGAATTTTTTTGGATTTTTTAGAGTTAAGGAAGTATTTAAAATGGATCAAAAGCAAATGGAATAAAATTGGTAAAGAAAAAGAATAAAAATAAAGCTAATGGGCCAAGGGGGTGCAAGAAGTAAACACGTTAGTTCAAAAAAAAAGCATGGGCCTTGCGTGGGGGGTGTGGATAGAGCTGGGGGGCTGAACCTTCTTCTTCATGAAGAAACCCTAAACTCTAACCACCATTAATGAACCAAACCCTAACCCTAACTTCATGAAATCTCAAACCAAGCCACGGCCGGCCATGAAACTCTCCAGAATACATAATCTAACATCACTAAACACAAATACATGCTTGGATTGGATTAAAACTCAAAGAAACTCAAGATATGAATGAAAATAAAATTGTCCATGAAACTTTAAATCACCATAACTTTGTGAATACTCAACCATTTCACAAACTACAAAGAGCATTGTAACCACCACAACATGAGGATTCTAAAACACACAACCAAATACATTTCTATGAGATTCAAAATTTGAGCATACCTAAGGTGGTGTTCCAAATTTGAAGTCAAGAATGGTATAAAGTGATGGCAAATGAGCTCCTTATCCCCTTAGATGCAAAATAAATGCATCTAAGGCTTTGCAAACTTGTAAATCCAGCAATGTGCTTCCTTGTGCTTCAAAGCTTCTCAAATGGCCACTTGAACAAACTTCACTATAAATCTAGATCCATGGGTGCTTAATGATCCTTGAGATGAGAGGAGTATGAATGTGGTCTTGGATTGAAGAAAGCTTGCCTAGATCAAAAGTTATGGCACAAAATGCAAATGTGCACAAGAAATGAGAAATGGATGATTCTTGAAGAATAATCCAAACAAATGGTATGGAAATGATCTATGAGTGATGAGGATTAAGAATCCAACAAGAGTTTTGTGAATGGATTCTTGTAGCAAGAGTTTGTGGAGAATAAGCAATTTTGCATAAAAGATGAGAATGAGAGAATGAGTGTGTGTTCTGGCTGCCTCTAACCCTAATTCTGATTGTTATGGAATATATATGGCAATGCAAAAGGGTTAGAACAAATGCACGTGAGAGAGGGTTGATTTTTGTGAAAATGCAATTTTGGCCCAAGTGTGCCATAAGCATGCCAAGCTCATGATTTGATGGCCTCTATTGCATGTGCATTCACCATCCCACCAATGATTCCCAGCAAACAACTTCAGCCCTTGGATGCAAGCTATCACACAATGGTCATGCCTTATGCAAATTCAAGTGTAAAATGCAAGTTTTATGGAACTTTTTCATGTGCATGAATTTTTCCACTTTTCTTTGAGCCAAATGACCTAAATGGGATGCATTTTGGTTGTGTAAACTTACTTTGGCCATAGCATAGCAAACTATCCATTTTTGAGCCTTTGTGCAAATGGCTTGGCCTTGAAACTTGGAAATTTGCCCTAAAATACCTAAATTTTCGGGGGCCATATCTCTCAAACCATAAATCCCATGAAAATGTACTTGTACTTTTTAAAAATGACAGCCATTACTCTCCAACTTTCATGTTTGGGTTGGGTCCATTTGAAGATTTTTTGATCAAGTTAAGGCCTTGTGAAGTTTTAGGTCAAAATAGCCAAAAATATTAAATTTTCCATGACCAACTTTGTGCACTTTTGCCAAAACCCCTCAAACCACCAAAATTCTTGTACTTTAAGCTCACCCAACATCTTATAACATTGAATATACCTCATTTGGCCAAAAAAATTGGGTTAGACCCCTTGGAATGGCACAGTTGACTTTTTCTGGGCCCAGTTGACTTTCTGCTTCATCTGCAAGTAACTGAGGCAATGACTGACTTCCACTTGGAATTTTTCCATGAAAATTGACATGTAGGAACCTCTTATCATATAGAAAACATTGCCCAAAATAGTTGGCCAAAATTATGAGGTTAAGGCTCTTGAAGCCAAAACCCTAATTTGGTTGCACTGCTTAGGAGCCTTGCATTGTCTTAAAACTTGTGATGATTAAGCAATCTTCTGAGCTTTTGCAAGTGAACTTGGCCTTGCCAAAGGAGTCTAGACTCATCATAGGCCTCCCACAAATCCATTGGAACCCTTGTCTTGGTTTAGATGGCCTTCAACACCTCCCCAGATGGCCATATGCCTCATGCTAGGGCTTGATGCTTGTCATGCTTTATTTTCCTATGCTATAATGCTATATATATGATATGCTTATGATGAAAATAGTGTATTATGATGCTTAAAATGAAGAGAGCAAATTTGAGGTTCTACAGCTGCCCCTATTCAAGCAACTGTTGATCTGAAAAGGACGATTGCTTCCGCTTTCGACCGTTCAAGATAAACTGTGGTTGAATACCCAAGAAAACGGAAATTTGCGCTCTAATGCAGAAAACAAGAAATGGGAAATAAAACCAATCCAGCGATGTTACAAATGAGCTGAGAGATGAGCAGACGAGCTCCTTCCAATGAAACCAAAGGTTCTGATGAAACATGAAACGGACGAGTCTTCTTGTGACCTGTGACGCCAGGTGCAGAAAGCGGACGAGTCCTTAAGAATCTTCAAAGTAACCTGAGATAGACGAATCTCCTTCACTAATCCTTATGCAGATAAGCGGAATAAGACGGACGAGCCTTCTTCGGATAACCCTTACGCAGGTTCCGGGAATGCATATAAGTCTGCGGGATAGACATGCAGCTAGGATGGACGAATCCTCTTCGCGAATCCTTACGCAGATAAGCGGAATAAGACGGACGAGTCTTCTTCGGATAACCCTTACGCAGGCACCGGGAATGCATATAAGTCTGTGGGATAGACATGCAACTAGGATGGACGAATCCTCTTCACGAATCCTTACGCAGATAAGTGGAATAAGACGGACGAGTCTTCTTCGGATAACCCTTACGCAGGCTCCAGAAATGGTTTTGACGTTTTAATCCCACCGTCAGGATTTTCAACCTCTTCACGAATCCTTACGCAGATAAGTGGAATAAGACGGACGAGTCTTCTTCGGATAACCCTTACGCAGGTTCCGGTAATTGTTTTGACGCTTTGATCCCACCGTCAGGATTTTCAACCTCTTCACGAATCCTTACGCAGATAAGTGGAATAAGACGGACGAGTCTTCTTCGGATAACCCTTACGCATGTTCCGGTAATTGTTTTGACGCTTTGATCCCACCATCAGGATTTTCAACCTCTTCAATGCGGACGAGCATTGGAATGATCATCAAAGAAACACAGACGAGTGTCATAAGTCGACGATACGAACGAGTACCGGACGATGATCCAAGAAACACAGACGAGTGCTTCTGATATTGATACGGACGAGTATCAGCTTATTCCAGACGATCTTCAAAAGAAAATACCAAACACGGACGAGTGTCGGGGCGTGCAGACGAGCACTAGATAAGTAGCAGACACAGACGAGTGTCGAAGGATGCGGGCGAGCAATCTTCAAAGGAGTAACAAGCACGTACGAGTGCTAAGAGATGCGGTCGAGCATCAAATAAAGATGCGAGTACGGACGAGTACTGGCGACTTTCTTGGGGATATGCCTCAAATAAAGAGGAATCGAAAAATGCACGGACGAGTGCTGCAGGGATGCGGTCGAGCATCAAATAAAGATGCGAGTACGGACGAGTACTGGCAACTTCACTGGGGAAAAACTTCAAAGAAATAATAAACACGGACGAGTGCCGAGAGCTGCGGACGGTCATCAAATAAAGATGTTAGCATGGATGAGTGCTAGGAATACCTCAAATAAAGAGGAATCTGCTGAGGAAAAGGCACGGACGAGTGCTGAAAGAGGATGAGCATCAAATAGAGATGCGAGCACAGACGAGTGCCGCAAGGTGCTAATTCTTCTGGAGACTGCGGATGAGCAAACTGAATCATCAGATAAGTGTCTAAGAGTGCGAACGAACACTGAATAGCATCAACACAGGCAAAGGCTGATCATGCTGGGGAAGTAGACACTTCCACTCTGGCTGAGGAATGAAGTCCTGGCGGCCTGTGGGAGAAGATTCCAGCAACCTGTTGGGGACTCAAAACTTTTAACTCTGACGAAAACGAAGTGTTGGCAACCTGATGCTTGCCGGAGAAGCTTTCACTAGAAGAAAGACGACTCTGCGTGAGGTATACTTCGTTTAACTGCTTTGAACATCTGTTGAGGATCTGATCATCCTGCTCTGACTCCACTGGGGAGAATTTCCTCTTGCTCTGCTAGGGAAACCCCTTGGGAATGAGAATCCCGATGACTCTGTGGAGAAATGAAGTTACCTGCAACTCTGCTGAGCCAGGGGAATTTCTAGCGATTCCGTTGCGGATAATAAACTTCTGACAACTCCACTGTGGATGGGAGACTTCTACTAACTCCTGCTGGGGATTGACCCGACTTCTGGGGAGTGCAGGTGTTCAGATACCTGTTGAGAATAAGTCACTTGTAAATAGGCGCTCTGTCGGGGAAATACCTCTGCTTGGAGAATAACCCTCTGCTGCTTGGGGATACGGTGATAACCTGCAAATCCTGCAATAACAGAATACACACACATGTGTAACACCCCAAAATTTGCCCTCTTATTTATCATCAACCTCGAGCGATTCACGCTTCATTCTTGCATCATTCCGCATATCATCGCATCGCATTTGAAAAAAAATAAATAAGTCATTCATCGTCCTTTGCATGAGGTGTGTGGTCGATCGAGGCTTGGCAAACATTGGAGTTCGAGAGAAAATGATGTACCAAAAATAATCCACACCACTTTCAAGCTAACCCATTAAAAAGGAAGAATTCACCACTTTCCTCCCCTTTTCTTTCCGCTTTTCCTTCCACTTTCTTTCCACACTTCCTTTCATTCTTTCCATTCCATTTTTTCCACTCCAATTCAACTCCATTTCCCTTGGAAACTTCCACCACCTTCCACCATCTTCTAGAGTATTCCAAGGAATGTTCTAGAGTATTCCAAGGAATGTTCTAGAGTATTCCAAGGAATATTCCAAGGAATATTCCATTTTCCAACCCTAACCCTAACTAACTTCCAAACCTAACTTTGGATCCCAAACCTAATTTTTGGGCCCCAAACCCAAACCTAACTCCAAGCCTAATCTCTATATAACCATTAATCACTTCAATGCAAAAGGTTCCCACCATTTTTTCCAAATTTTTCACTTCTTCCATAATCACTTTTTCTCTCTCACTTTTCCTCTCCCTTTCACCAAAGCTTTTTTCAAATAAGCTCTTCAAGTTTCACATTGAAACTTGAAGATCTTGAAGCTTAAGCCTCCAACCTCCATTAATGGTGGATCGTAGAAGAAGAAGCTAGTGATTTTGTTGAAGATTTCGGATTATCGGAAGCGCACCAAAGATTCAAGCTCAAGAACGCATTTATTTTGCGGTTTCTCGGTTTTCGGTTTTCTCTTCGATTCAAGCTTCGATACTTGCAACAATTACCGAAGCAATCCTCCGCTTCGTAGGTTGGTGATCTTAATCACTTCTTCTTTAAGTTATTCTCTTCATCTCGCCACTTTTGGCATTCTTTAAGTGTTCTTTTGCTTTGTTTAAAATCAATTCCGTTTCGATTATGTTTGTTTGTGATTTGTGATTTTTGTTGCTTTAGGATTTAAGGTGTTAATAGATATAGGTGCTAGCATGTGTAAATAAGCTCAAAATAAGTAGAAATTAGTGTTAGCATGATTAGGTGGGGTTTAGGATTATTTAGAAGCAAGATTGTGGCCAAAAGCACTTATTTCAAAAGCATTTTTCACTTTTTGTTCAGGGTTAACCGGTTAACGCATATGGTTAACCGGTTAACGCATGCGTTTTTTGGCCAAAATGCTGATTTTTTTGCCCGTTAACGGGTTAACCTATATGGTTAATCGATTAACGCTGTCCATTTTTGGATTTTTAGCCTATTTTCTTGCTCAATATTGCTTCCTAGTGCCTCTAATGTTCATGTATGTTTAGGTAGTGATTTTAGGGAATTTTTGGGTCCATTTCCAGTAGCCAATTTATTTTTTTCGAGTCGTTTCGACATGATTCCATTTACTTTTCTATGTTTTGTGTTAAAGGTGCAAATGTGATATAAGTGATTCCTGATGTTGTTTGCTACACTTTAATCATTTGTTTCACATGTTAATTGCTTGCTTAAATCCAACATATGCTTCATGATTATTGTCATTGCTTGCTTGATTGATAAAGTGATTAAATACCATGTTGATTTTTTTGCCAAAAGTGATTAAATACCATGTTGATTTTTTTGCCAAAAAGTGATTAAATGCTTCACATGTTCATGCAAGTTTCTTGTGCTTAATTGACCATATCTTAACATGAGTTCAATTCTGATTTTATGCCATGCATGTGTAACAATTGATGCTTGTAGTGATACTTGTTCAATCTCATGATAAAATGCTCATGTGTGCAAAATGAAAAAAGTATGTTTGTTCTTGATTGATCATTGTCATTTTTAATCAAATAGATGATGTAAATAAATTCACATGTTTGAGTTCATTTTGTGATGCATGTAGATTCATGTCAAGTGACATTAATGTGTTGTTTATCATTCACTTTGTGCACATAAATAAAAATAATCAAATTTGGATTTGGCATTTCATAACTGTTTTTGTATATAGCTGCTGTAAAATACTTGTTTGTTATATTAGTATGATGTGTGTGACTTTCTACACCTACTTTTTCATGTTGCATGCTGGCTGTAAAAAGCTGGTGGGTGTTAGGCTTAGTTTCATAGCTGTTTGTGTATTAGGGGCTGTAATAGGTGCTGTATTTTTGTCCTAGCTTTTTCTAGTTCCTTTAGGATTTAAATAGAGTCTAGTTTAGGTCTAAGGTGCCTTAGAATTTAATTAGGATTTAATTAATGTGTGTTTGCCTTATTCTTTTTAATAAAAATGTGCATTAACACTTGTTTTGTAGTGGGGAAGATTGAGGTAAGTTTACTCCACTTTATCCTTTATTTTTTATGCATTTCTTTTAGGCTTTTTAATTCATTTTTCCTTCCATGTTTGTGATTGGTAGGATTCCCCATTGTTAGGACCAACTTATCTTCCTTAGGAAGTAAGTTGCATCCTTTTTCCTTTGTTTCTTTTCCTTCCTCCTTAGGATTAGAAACCTCACTAACCTTTAGGATCTCCGTGATATTGAATAAACAACTTAGGGTTGTGTCTTAGTCCCCCTTAGTTTTTGTCCCTTTTCCCATTTGAGTCATTCTTTCTCATCTCAAAAGAAAAACAATAAAACATTTAATAAAAACCGAACAATCTTGTACGACACGAGACTTTGTTGCGGAGTGTTTATACGCGTCCTGTTTCGGGGCGAGGTGTAAATACTTCCCGCGATGGATAGGTCTTAGTACAAGACCGTTCACAAACAAATTCAAAACATTTCTTCTAAAAAACAACAAACCAAGAAGTCACGTCTTCTTTCTCATCTCATACTCTTCATGACTTGTCTCGACAGTTCAAACAGCGATACGGTAAACACCCTCGTGTCAGAGCCGGTAACACCTGAGCTAGAGCTATGGCAACGTCATCCTAAAAAGCACAAACAAATAGTTCCCGCCTTAGTTAGGCGAACTACGTCGACTCTGATCCTCATTATCCCGATGAGGTACGTAGGCAGCGGGGTAGGGCCCGTTCGAGCACATTCTTTATTTTCCCTACATTTCCCCCTTTCTTTTCATTCTCATTTCAGTTCATTTCTCGTTTTCCATTCCCTTTATTCCAGTAGCGGTTTTATTCAGCAGCATTCGTATTTTCTCACCCTTTGAAACAAAATAAGCAAGCGTGGATCCCGTCGGGTACGACGGACGATCTGGGGTGCTAATACCTTCCCAGGTCGTAACCGACTCCCGAACCCCGATCTTTGGTTCGCAAGGCCTCGTCCTTTTCCTTCTTCCTCAGGTTTGTGCAACATTACCTTTCCCATTCATTCGGGATAAAAATGTCTGGCTGGCGACTCTACCTTTCCGCGCCACTTTCGCGTTTGTACTAGGATGAAAATCCCGGGAGCGACAGCTGGCGACTCTGCTGGGGACTAACCTGATTCTTCCGGTTTCCCTTGTAGAGTCAATCCTAGCGCCTGTTTGGTTTTGTTTCTTTGGGTGTTTACCTGTTTGTTGCTGTGTGCTTTAGTTTAGCTTTACTGTTTATTTACAGTTTTTACTTTACAGCTTTACTTTACAGCATTTATTTACCGCTTTCAGTATTTTATTTTCCATGCATCATATTATACTGGACTGTCTGGCTGTGCTGGTTTTCATTTTTTCTGTGGGTTGGGAGTTACTGTGAGATAAGCCAAATACCCGGTTTGAGCGCACTATAGGATTAGCGTGGACACGTTGTGCTCGCATGGTTACATGATGAGTGGTGATGTGTTCCACACCCAGGTTGCGACTGTCTTGGGACTATTCTGTGTGGGGGTTCTTCCCCACTTCAGGGTACAACCTTGATGGTTATGTGCAGCTGGGGACCGATCATTGAGAACCTTAATGGAAACAACCCTCTTCAGTGATGACAGTGGCAGACCACATTTGTTGGCAAACCCACTCGCATCCGAGGGTCCATTGGGAACTCGCATAGGATGGCCTGGTTCTCTCATAGGAATTCAGTTAAAGCAAACTGTTCGTATGACGATAGTATTGTACCCTTCGGGATGAATGTACTATTGTTTCTCGATTCAGTGCTTGAAGCTGGGGACTTATGAGGGATGCTTGTTTTTCCGGACTCAACTGAGACCTCCCTGCGTAGTACATAATACCAAACCGATTCCCTGATTTGGTCATGAGCCATTTCTCGGAGATGGTGAACGTATTATTGCTATTCGGCTTTGAGAGTCCGTGATGTTGACCCGAGTAGCAATACCCGTGAGATTGGGAGGGGTTTACAGGTTTGCAGGAACCCTGGTACCTTCAGCATACCCACTTTGCCTTTGATTCAGTTTTGTGATCTGGATTTCTGTTCTTAAGTTATGGACCCCGGATCAGAGGGATGATTATTGTGATATCTGGATTTTGAGACCATGCACCGACACCAACATCAGATCATTGATCACATACCAGTGCATTGCATCACATCATCCGCATACTTGCATTCCTAACGCATGTTTATTCATTTACAGGGCTGCATATTACATCCGTGATTCCGGTTGTGGGTATTGATCTATGAGCATGGAACCCAAGAAGTGTTATTTACAACAAAAGAGCTCCTGTCTTCATCAAACTCACAAAACTGGAATCAGGGGATGGGATGCCCTAAAAATGAATCAACATGCCATAGCATTCATTTCCTGCATACCATATTCTTGTATTTTTGCAGGTTACCCAGGGTTTCTAACTTATTTGATCGTAGGCAATATAGCTGGTCAACGCATTCACCGATATCCGACCAAAAGAAACCGAGTAAGGATGGCTGATCGAGTGCAGACCGATCTCAATGAGTTCCGACAGAGGATGGATCAGTTCATGGAAATGATGACTGGCATGGCCCAGAACCAGGAGCGTCTCCGGTTGATGGTTGAGCAACCTCATGGGAATGTTAATACGGGAACACCAGCTGAGAACGTGGATTCTAACGCTGCCCGTAACGGAGAGCCTCATCCAAATAGGACCGCAACACGTAATGCAGGTTTAGAAGACAATCAAGAGGACCAGTTCACTCTACTGGATGCTGATATGGGTAACATGAATGAGATCAACAATCGCAGGTATGAAGAGCTGTCAGAGAAGATCAAGGCCATGGAATGTCAGAATTCCTTGGGTATCGATGTAACCAGTCTCGGGTTAGTGCCAGGAGTCAGAATCCCTCCAAAGTTCAAGGCACCATCGTTTGACAAGTACAACGGCAGCACGTGTCCTAGGACTCACATTCATGCGTACTTCGGAAAAATCTCGGCTCATACTGATGACGAGAAACTTTGGATGCATTTCTTCCAAGACAGTTTATCTGGAGCTTCGTTGAGCTGGTACATGAAGCTGAGTCGGGTCTCTATTCGAAGTTGGAAAGATTTAGCAGAGGCATTCCTCAAGCAGTATCAATACAATATTGATATGGCTCCGAATCGCACTCAGTTGCAGAACTTGTCTCAAGGACCTAAAGAGAGTTTTAAGCAGTATGCCCAGAGGTGGCGTGAGCTGGCCGCACAGGTTCAACCTCCCTTGCTGGATCGGGAGATGGCAGACATGTTTATGGGCACCTTGCAAGGTGTTTACTTGGATCGTCTGGCCGCCTGCCCGTCCATTGGTTTTTCTGATATCGTCATTGCTGGAGAAAGGATAGAGAATTTTCTGAAAATGGGAAAGATCCAGGATGCAAGCAGTGCTAGTTCTTCTGGTGTGAGAAAACCTTTTGGCAATGGCCAAAGAAGAAGAGAAGGCGAGACGAATGCTGTGTATAGGGGCCGAGACAGAAATTATTCTCAAGGTTACTACCAAACGGCTGCAGTGACTATTACTCCACAGGTTCAACAACCACGACCACAGGGTCAGCAACAACAGGTACTGAGACCGTTTCAAGAAAGAGCAAGAGCGAGAAATCGCAGACTCGACCCCGTCCCATGCCCGTATGCTGTATTGCTCCCAGAGCTGCTGAAGTTGAACCTGGTCGAGCTTCGTACCATGAGACCTCCCGCTCCTGACAATCTACCTCCGAATTTTGATGCTAACGCCAGGTGCGAATTCCATTCAGGTGCCCAGGGGCACAGTATTGAGAAATGTTGGGCCTTTCAGAACAAGGTACAGGACCTAGTTGACTCCAAGGCGATCAATTTCGCTCCTCTCCCCAATGTACTTCATAATCCGATGCCTAGTCATAATGGAACTGGTGTCACGGTCGTTCTACCAGATGGTTCACGTTAAGCTGAAGTCTTCAAGCTGACCACCCAGGACACCAGGGTATTCATGAAGCAAATAAAGCCAGCAGTATTCAAATACTCTCAGTGATGGCATTTATGTGATTGCCTTTCTTCATTGTTCGTTTTTCATCCCTATTGAGGGGAACTACGTCGCTCTGATTCTTCATTGGTCATCAGTCAATGGAGATACGTAGGCAGAAGATCGTCAGGTCTTTCCGAGCAAACTTTTGGGGCAACTTTACTCCCCAGCTTCACTCTTTCCTCCAGATGTCTCGCGTCAAAGTCAGTATAGCCAGAAGAGGAAGTGTTACTGCCATGGTTGAGCATGCAACTGCAAATGGAAGATTACAAGTCTGTGAAAAGAGCTATTGATCGTCGAAAGTATCCAAGACTGACAGGTCCAGACGGAACCAAGCCTCCTCAACCATGGCAATATTCAGTTTCTTTACTGCATTTCCATTTGTAGTTTCTTTTATGTGTTAAACATTTGTCTACAAGTATGAAATTTGTTTGCTTTTGAATGTTAGAAATAATAAAACTCACATGTTTTTCTTGAAGTAAATTCATTTGCATTCCCTTATAATTTTGCATATGTATATCGCAATACCAACTGTCATGCTTAAAATCTATGAAAGGAGGATGACGAAACAAAAACGCAAAATCTCTAATTGTGTGCTCTCAAGTAAGACCTTGTTGACGATGTACAGGCATTGCTTCAAATCCTAAACACTGGAGATATAAGGAAGATAAACCCTTGCTAACCCCTTTGAGCCTTGAAGTAGGAGTTTCTTTTCAAATAAAAAAAAAAAAAAAAAAAAAAAAAAACCCTCACATGTAACCCAAGGGGCAGGGTAGACGTCAGCTAGTCAGACCAAGCGTCCAAACTTTCATAAAGAAGTGTATTTGAAGATCCGTTGCATCCTAGTATGCTAATCAAGAGGTCCAAAGACCCGAAACCACAATGGTTATCCAAGTCAAAAGGTCCAAAGATTGACAACCACAATGGTTATCCTTCGCCGACCCCAAAATGAGGCAGTCACAACCCTCGTGAAGCAATCAAGACAAGCAATGTCACGCGACTTGTTCAAAATGCAAAAAGAAAAAGAAAAGAAAAGCCCGCTAAGTCGAAACTTGAAAACAAGCGACTTAGGCAAAAGTTAGGGCATCCCGCTGGACTCCACGATCAAAGATTCACAAGAATCAGTCCAGGAAAAAGTTAGGGATAAGCAAAATAACGCAAAAGCGAAAGACAGAAAGGATTACATAAGAAAGATCCTCAAATAAGAACAAAGTCGTGTGGCATAAACACAAAAGATAGAGGAGTGACTGACTCTCAACAATAATTTGATTGGTGCTTGAACGGATAGCAGCAATGGTTCCTCAATCAACGCGAAACCCTTATGAAAGGTGAATGCTTGTGAAAACTAGCTGAACATAGGAATGGAGAACATCACGAAGAGTGGGTGGGCACAAATAAACTTCGAGCCTTTATCCTTTGTTTCTATAACCGTGAACCAGGCCACGATACAACCCTTAAAAGTCCTAACTGAAACAGGGTTAATTTGAGAGCGTACTAACAAGAGACCGCGTTCCTGACTCCTATGAGTTGCGCTAAAAGACATTTATCGGTATTGCATGTACATACTTTCATTCAAAATAAGGTCGTATCTTAACTAGTGATTCACTCACAAAAGTTAACGATCCATTTTCAAAGCTTCAAGATTAACATGTTTGTTGAATTAGGATTTTCATTCTAAGAATAAACATTTTCTCACTTGCATACATTTGTCGAGCATCATAAATGGTTCACATACGGAAATTCAATCCAGAAGCTCAAGCTTTCCAGGTTGAGGAGTCTAAAACTTCTGAAAGACTGTCACGTCAAGGTGCACTTATCCGAATAAAGCTTCACTGAGCAGATATTTCCCCAGTTAGTCATGGTAAGAGCCAGCTAATCCGGGGCAGTCACATCGAGCAATCTCTTCAAAATTAAGGTACTGAGCCAATCTGGGGCAGTTATGTTGAGCAATCCCTTCAAATTTCAGTCAAACTGGGGCAATCACCTCGAGATTCAAACCTCTCCAAGAGCGAAGATTAGTCAGTCAAGAGCAAAACTATTCAAGTACTCATCCTGGGGGCAGGCCACCCTAATAGTACGAGAATTCATTCTTTCCCGAAGACAGACGATCGGAAGCATTTACCCGGAGTCTAGAATACCGTGGTTACTTGTCAAGCCAACTATCTCGTTCAACACTTCTGACAGATACAAACTCATCTGCATTGACAATGGTTACTTCCTCAGCAAGGTTGTTACACTGAATCATGTAGTCGTTATGATACCTAAGAGTTTAAAGACGCCAAGTCTTTTGTAAAATCCTCTTAAAGGTAAAATCCATACAGAAGCAACTGATCCCCAGCACGAGACAATTTGAAATCTTTCCTCCTCAGCAGGACGTGTCTCGGTGTTGTCATCACCAACAGGTCTAAGGCAATTCCTATTCCCCTAGAAGATTTCAGATAAATCATTCTCCTCCCCAGCAGATCCATAAGAGTGGATATTCCTCAATAGTCCGAGTATCCCCGGGCTCGGCCCTCAAATCTAAAAGTCCAATTTATTTTTGGCAAAGGTGATAATTCGGGACAGATGAATTATTCACGCTCCTCTCCAACAGAGATGTCATCCCCACGGGACTACTTGATATCGAATTCGCGATCATTGTGTTTCCCCACAGAGTCAACAGAGACTTATCACTTCCGCGTCAGGAATTTCTTTTACACTCATACCAGTTCATTAACAATACTCAAGACATAATATCCCCAGTGTCATGGGGCAACATGCCGTGCAAATTCAGCATATGCAAAGTCCAGCCGTAGACTGGCCAAAGTCCATCTTCGGGTGGCAAATCTCTAAAGTCCCCCGCAGTGGGCAAAAGTCTCCCGTAGTGAGCAAAAGTCTCCCGTAGTGAGCAAAAGTCTCCCGTAGTGAGCAAAAAGTCTCCCGTAGTGAGCAAAAGTCCAGCCGCAGACTGGCCAAAGTCCATCTTCGGGTGGCAAATCTCAAAAGTCTCCCGTAGTGAGCAAAAGTCTCCCGTAGTGAGCAAAAAGTCTCCCGTAGTGAGCAAAAGTCCAGCCGCAGACTGGCCAAAGTCCATCTTCGGGTGGCAAATCTCAAAGGTCTCCCGTAGCGAGCAAAAGTCCAGCCGCAGACTGGCCAAAGTCCATCTTCGGGTGGCAAATCTCAAAAGTCTCCCGTAGTGAGCAAAAGTCTCCCGTAGTGAGCAAAAGTCTCCCGTAGTGAGCAAAAGTCTCCCGTAGTGAGCAAAAGTCTCCCGTAGTGAGCAAAAGTCCAGCCGCAGACTGGCCAAAGTCCATCTTCGGGTGGCAAATCTCAAAAGTCTCCCGTAGTGAGCAAAAGTCCAGCCGCAGACTGGCCAAAGTCCATCTTCGGGTGGCAAATCTCAAAAGTCTCCCGTAGTGAGCAAAAGTCTCCCGTAGTGAGCAAAAGTCTCCCGTAGTGAGCAAAAGTCTCCCGTAGTGAGCAAAAGTCTCCCGTAGAGAGCAAAAGTCTCCCGTAGTGAGCAAAAGTCTCCCGTAGTGAGCAAAAGTCCAGCCGTAGACTGGCCAAAGTCCATCTTCGGGTGGCAAATCTCAAAGGTCTCCCGTAGTGAGCAAAAGTCCAACCGCAGATTGGCGAAAGTCCACCCTCAGGGTGGCATCATTCCCAAAGTCCACCCGAAGCGTGGCAATCTCCAAAGTCCACCCGCAGTGTGGCAATGTATTTTGAAGTCCAACCGCAGATTGGCGAAAGTCCACCCGCAGCGTGGCAATCTCCAAAGTCCACCCGCAGTGTGGCAATGTATTTTGAAGTCCAACCGCAGATTGGCGAAAGTCCACCCGCAGTGTGGCAACTCTCCAAAGTCCACCCGCAGTGTGGCAATGTATGTTGAAGTCCAACCGCAGATTGGTGAAAGTCCACCCTCAGGGTGGCATCATGTCACAAGTCCACCCGCAGCGTGGCAATTTCCAAAGTTCACCCGTAGCGTGACAAATCAACAATCTCCCAATGATATCCCAAAAACATTCACCAATTCGCTACTCTTCATGTCCGAATTCTCCACAAGCAGAGTTTAGATGGTTGGGTTTATTTCCCTGTTCTCTCCCACAGTGCGAGTGCAAATTTTCGGGTTGTTCTAGTATTCAATCCCTGCATACTTCGAACGTCTGAAAGCAGCTGCTGTCATCCATTCAAGTCTACAGTGATTGAATAGGGGCAGCTGTAACACCCCAAAATTTGCCCTCTTATTTATCATCAACCTCGAGCGATTCACGCTTCATTCTTGCATCATTCCGCATATCATCGCATCGCATTTGAAAAAAAATAAATAAGTCATTCATCGTCCTTTGCATGAGGTGTGTGGTCGATCGAGGCTTGGCAAACATTGGAGTTCGAGAGAAAATGATGTACCAAAAATAATCCACACCACTTTCAAGCTAACCCATTAAAAAGGAAGAATTCACCACTTTCCTCCCCTTTTCTTTCCGCTTTTCCTTCCACTTTCTTTCCACACTTCCTTTCATTCTTTCCATTCCATTTTTTCCACTCCAATTCAACTCCATTTCCCTTGGAAACTTCCACCACCTTCCACCATCTTCTAGAGTATTCCAAGGAATGTTCTAGAGTATTCCAAGGAATGTTCTAGAGTATTCCAAGGAATATTCCAAGGAATATTCCATTTTCCAACCCTAACCCTAACTAACTTCCAAACCTAACTTTGGATCCCAAACCTAATTTTTGGGCCCCAAACCCAAACCTAACTCCAAGCCTAATCTCTATATAACCATTAATCACTTCAATGCAAAAGGTTCCCACCATTTTTTCCAAATTTTTCACTTCTTCCATAATCACTTTTTCTCTCTCACTTTTCCTCTCCCTTTCACCAAAGCTTTTTTCAAATAAGCTCTTCAAGTTTCACATTGAAACTTGAAGATCTTGAAGCTTAAGCCTCCAACCTCCATTAATGGTGGATCGTAGAAGAAGAAGCTAGTGATTTTGTTGAAGATTTCGGATTATCGGAAGCGCACCAAAGATTCAAGCTCAAGAACGCATTTATTTTGCGGTTTCTCGGTTTTCGGTTTTCTCTTCGATTCAAGCTTCGATACTTGCAACAATTACCGAAGCAATCCTCCGCTTCGTAGGTTGGTGATCTTAATCACTTCTTCTTTAAGTTATTCTCTTCATCTCGCCACTTTTGGCATTCTTTAAGTGTTCTTTTGCTTTGTTTAAAATCAATTCCGTTTCGATTATGTTTGTTTGTGATTTGTGATTTTTGTTGCTTTAGGATTTAAGGTGTTAATAGATATAGGTGCTAGCATGTGTAAATAAGCTCAAAATAAGTAGAAATTAGTGTTAGCATGATTAGGTGGGGTTTAGGATTATTTAGAAGCAAGATTGTGGCCAAAAGCACTTATTTCAAAAGCATTTTTCACTTTTTGTTCAGGGTTAACCGGTTAACGCATATGGTTAACCGGTTAACGCATGCGTTTTTTGGCCAAAATGCTGATTTTTTTGCCCGTTAACGGGTTAACCTATATGGTTAATCGATTAACGCTGTCCATTTTTGGATTTTTAGCCTATTTTCTTGCTCAATATTGCTTCCTAGTGCCTCTAATGTTCATGTATGTTTAGGTAGTGATTTTAGGGAATTTTTGGGTCCATTTCCAGTAGCCAATTTATTTTTTTCGAGTCGTTTCGACATGATTCCATTTACTTTTCTATGTTTTGTGTTAAAGGTGCAAATGTGATATAAGTGATTCCTGATGTTGTTTGCTACACTTTAATCATTTGTTTCACATGTTAATTGCTTGCTTAAATCCAACATATGCTTCATGATTATTGTCATTGCTTGCTTGATTGATAAAGTGATTAAATACCATGTTGATTTTTTTGCCAAAAGTGATTAAATACCATGTTGATTTTTTTGCCAAAAAGTGATTAAATGCTTCACATGTTCATGCAAGTTTCTTGTGCTTAATTGACCATATCTTAACATGAGTTCAATTCTGATTTTATGCCATGCATGTGTAACAATTGATGCTTGTAGTGATACTTGTTCAATCTCATGATAAAATGCTCATGTGTGCAAAATGAAAAAAGTATGTTTGTTCTTGATTGATCATTGTCATTTTTAATCAAATAGATGATGTAAATAAATTCACATGTTTGAGTTCATTTTGTGATGCATGTAGATTCATGTCAAGTGACATTAATGTGTTGTTTATCATTCACTTTGTGCACATAAATAAAAATAATCAAATTTGGATTTGGCATTTCATAACTGTTTTTGTATATAGCTGCTGTAAAATACTTGTTTGTTATATTAGTATGATGTGTGTGACTTTCTACACCTACTTTTTCATGTTGCATGCTGGCTGTAAAAAGCTGGTGGGTGTTAGGCTTAGTTTCATAGCTGTTTGTGTATTAGGGGCTGTAATAGGTGCTGTATTTTTGTCCTAGCTTTTTCTAGTTCCTTTAGGATTTAAATAGAGTCTAGTTTAGGTCTAAGGTGCCTTAGAATTTAATTAGGATTTAATTAATGTGTGTTTGCCTTATTCTTTTTAATAAAAATGTGCATTAACACTTGTTTTGTAGTGGGGAAGATTGAGGTAAGTTTACTCCACTTTATCCTTTATTTTTTATGCATTTCTTTTAGGCTTTTTAATTCATTTTTCCTTCCATGTTTGTGATTGGTAGGATTCCCCATTGTTAGGACCAACTTATCTTCCTTAGGAAGTAAGTTGCATCCTTTTTCCTTTGTTTCTTTTCCTTCCTCCTTAGGATTAGAAACCTCACTAACCTTTAGGATCTCCGTGATATTGAATAAACAACTTAGGGTTGTGTCTTAGTCCCCCTTAGTTTTTGTCCCTTTTCCCATTTGAGTCATTCTTTCTCATCTCAAAAGAAAAACAATAAAACATTTAATAAAAACCGAACAATCTTGTACGACACGAGACTTTGTTGCGGAGTGTTTATACGCGTCCTGTTTCGGGGCGAGGTGTAAATACTTCCCGCGATGGATAGGTCTTAGTACAAGACCGTTCACAAACAAATTCAAAACATTTCTTCTAAAAAACAACAAACCAAGAAGTCACGTCTTCTTTCTCATCTCATACTCTTCATGACTTGTCTCGACAGTTCAAACAGCGATACGGTAAACACCCTCGTGTCAGAGCCGGTAACACCTGAGCTAGAGCTATGGCAACGTCATCCTAAAAAGCACAAACAAATAGTTCCCGCCTTAGTTAGGCGAACTACGTCGACTCTGATCCTCATTATCCCGATGAGGTACGTAGGCAGCGGGGTAGGGCCCGTTCGAGCACATTCTTTATTTTCCCTACATTTCCCCCTTTCTTTTCATTCTCATTTCAGTTCATTTCTCGTTTTCCATTCCCTTTATTCCAGTAGCGGTTTTATTCAGCAGCATTCGTATTTTCTCACCCTTTGAAACAAAATAAGCAAGCGTGGATCCCGTCGGGTACGACGGACGATCTGGGGTGCTAATACCTTCCCAGGTCGTAACCGACTCCCGAACCCCGATCTTTGGTTCGCAAGGCCTCGTCCTTTTCCTTCTTCCTCAGGTTTGTGCAACATTACCTTTCCCATTCATTCGGGATAAAAATGTCTGGCTGGCGACTCTACCTTTCCGCGCCACTTTCGCGTTTGTACTAGGATGAAAATCCCGGGAGCGACAACATGCACCAAGGTTGGTACGGCCTGATCTATTCATATGTCGTCACCTGACACTCAAAGCGATGTTAAGTGTCCCTGCAATGTCGTTTTTATCAGTTTGAAAAAGCAACATGTTTCGCATGCAATGTTATTTGTCAAAAATTCAGGACATTTTTGTAAACAAAATAAACATAACACGGTGTTTGACTGAATATTCTTTTTATTGATTGGCCTCTGAATAGGCAAAATTTTACATCAGGAAGTAACCACCTGGAAATAGGTAGCTACTGTAAAATTGAGAAAAGAAACTATCCTAATGGCAATGGCACGGCATTCCAAAGAGTTTCCTTCCTGCTATGACTGGCATATCCTCAAGACTTTCCGTTCCGTCTTCGACCTTCTGAAGAGAATGAGGGGGGCTGATCTCTACCCTTCTGATATGGTCAAGCTGTTTGGAGCGGTGATGTGGTTCAGATAAACCGGAGCGCAGTTGTTCGCTTATTCCCTGATTTTGCGTGGATCGCCCTTTCGGGTTTTCAATCCACCGGGCTACCCTTTTTTGCCTGAGTTGTCCGATGTGGCTTTTCAACTCAGCGGGTGTACATTTTTTTTAATTTTTTCCCTAATTTTTGCCCGAGCTTTTATTCTGTTTTTAGCTCGCCGGGATGCCCTTTTTTGCCTGGACTATAATTCTGTTTTTGTGTCCAGCGGGTCTTTTATGCGAAGTATTTTTTAACTGCATCCGAGTTAACAGGGTATTGGAAGTCCTCGCCATCCATAGTGGTGAGCATCAGTGCTCCGCCTGAGAATACTTTCTTCACTATGAATGGTCCTTCATAATTTGGGGTCCATTTGCCCCTGTGATCTGAACTGGGAGGAATGATCCTCTTGAGTACGAGCTCGCCTACTTGGTACTCCCGAGTACGTACTCGCTGATCGAAGGCTCGCTTCATTCTCCTTTGATAAAGCTGGCTATGACAGATAGCTGCTAATCTCTTTTCCTCAATTAGACATAGTTGATCGTATCGAGCACGTACCCACTCAGCCTCATCAAGCTTGACATCCATCAGCACCCGCAGTGAAGGGATTTCCACTTCAACAGGCAAGACTGCCTCCATGCCGCAGACTAAAGAGAAGGGGGTTGCCCCAGTCGACGTCCTGACTGACGTTCGGTACCCATGCAACGCAAACGGTAGCATCTCATGCCAATCTTTGTAGGTGATAACCATTTTCTGTACAATCCTCTTGATATTCTTGTTAGCTGCCTCTACCGCACCATTCATCTTTGGTCGGTAAGGAGAGGAATTGTGATGCTGGATTTTGAAGTCCCGACACAGTTCTGCCATCATCTTATTGTTCAGATTAGAACCATTATCAGTAATGATTCGCTCGGGCACTCCATATCTGCATATGATATCTCTTTTCAGGAATTTTGCTACCACCTGGCGAGTAACATTGGCATAAGACGCAGCTTCTACCCATTTGGTGAAGTAATCAATCGCGACCAAGATGAAGCGATGTCCGTTTGACGCCGTTGGTTCAATCTTGCCAATCATATCAATGCCCCACATGGCAAAGGGCCAGGGTGAAGACATCACATTCAGAGGATTTGGAGGCACATGCACTTTATCCGCATAAATCTGGCATTTATGACATTTTCTGGCATAGGCACAACAGTCTGCATCCATGGTGATCCAGTAATAGCCTGATCTTAGCAACTTTTTAGCCATTGCATCCCCTCCAGCATGGGTACCAAAGGATCCTTCATGCACCTCGTGCATCAGCAAGTCTGCTTCCGCCCTATCAACGCATCTGAGAAGTATCATATCGAAGTTTCTCTTATACAGGGAACCATCAGTGTTTAGGAAGAAACTACCAGCTAGCCTTCTTAATGTCTTCTTATCATTGGAAGATGCCCCAGGTGGGTATGTTTGATCCTCCAAGAAGCATTTGATGTCATGGTACCAGGGCTTATCATCTTTGACAATGTCTGCTGAGCACACATATGCTGGCCTGTCAAGCCTGGATACTGCAATTTGAGGCACAAAATTGGCAGCTTGCACTTTGATCATGGATGAAATAGTAGCTAGAGCATCTGCAAACTGATTTTCGTCTCGAGGGATGTACTCAAGCTTGACTGTTGTGAAGAAAGTCAACAACCTCCTTGTGTAGTCCCGATAAGGTATCAGATGATCTTGGTGCGTGTACCATTTGCCATTGGTTTGATTAATTACCAGAGCTGAATCTCCGAACACAGTCAAAGTCTTGATCCTGAGGTCAATGGCTTCCTCAAGACCCATAATACAAGCTTCGTATTCAGCTTCGTTGTTAGTGCAGTTGAAGGTTAGTTTTGCCGAGAAAGGCATGTGAACTCCCTTAGGTGTAATGAGTACTGCACCAACGCCACGACCATTCATGTTAACAGCCCCATCAAACATCATAGTCCATTCTTTTTCTGGGTCAGGCCCTTCAGTGTGAACAAGCTCTTCATGATCTTTTGCTTTTATGAACATGATGTCTTCATCAGGGAAGTCGAATCTCATAGGCTGGTAATCATCAATGGGTTGCTCAGCTAGATAATCCGACAATACACTGCCTTTGATAGCTTTTTGGGATGTGTATTGAATATCATACTCTGTGAGAATCATTTGCCATCTTGCAACCCGTCCGGTAAGTGCTGGTTTCTCAAATATATACTTGACTGGATCCATCTTGGAGATCAACAAAGTAGTGTGGGTCAACATGTACTGCCTTAGTCGGCGAGCAGCCCACGCTAAAGCACAACAAGTTTTCTCGAGCAGTGAATAACGTTGTTCACAGTCGGTAAACTTTTTGCTTAGGTAGTATATTGCATACTCTTTTCGACCAGACTCGTCATGCTGGCCCAACACACACCCCATTGACTTTTCTAATACTGTCAAGTACATGATCAGAGGTCTTCCTTCAACTGGAGGCATAAGGATCGGAGGCTCCTGTAAGTATTCCTTGATTTTGTCAAAAGCCCTCTGGCAGTCTTCATTCCACCTGACCGTTTGTTCTTTTCTTAATAGCTTGAACAAGGGCTCGCAGGTTGCTGTAAGATGAGATATGAACCTTGAAATGTAGTTCAATATTCCTAGGAACCCTCGAACCTCTTTCTCAGTTTTTGGTGCAGGCATTTCTTGAATGGCTTTGACTTTGTCAGGGTCAACTTCAATCCATTTCTCACTTACAATAAATCCCAGCAGCTTACCAGATCGTACCCCGAATGTGCATTTGTTGGGGTTTAGCTTCAATTGGTATTTCCTCAGACGCTTGAATAACTTCAACAGATTTACCAGGTGGTCTTCTTCGGTGAGGGACTTGGCAATCATGTCATCCACATAACATTCAATTTCTTTGTGGATCATGTCATGGAATAATGTTACCATAGCCCGTTGATAAGTGGCACCAGCATTCTTCAGGCCGAATGGCATCACCTTATAACAAAATGTGCCCCAGGGTGTAATGAAAGTGGTCTTCTCCATATCTCGGGTGACATCTTGATCTGGTTGTATCCTGAACATCCGTCCATGAAGGAGAATACCGAGAACTGAGCCGTATTATCCACCAATACATCAATGTGAGGTAAAGGGAAATCATCTTTTGGGCTGGCTCTGTTCAGATCCCGGTAATCTACACACATCCTCACCTTGCCATCTTTCTTTGGCACTGGAACAATATTGGCTACCCAAGGTGGGTAACTGGTCACGGCAAGGAACCCGGCGTCCCACTGTTTCTGTACCTCCTCTTTGATCTTCATCGCCATGTCAGGGCGAGTTCTTCTCAGTTTTTGCTTAACAGGAGGACAGTTTTCTTTTAACGGTAGTCGATGCACAACTATGTCTGTATCCAACCCTGGCATGTCCTGATATGACCAGGCAAAGATGTCAACGTATTCACGCAACATTTCAATCAACCCCTTCTTAACTTCAGTCTGCAAGCTGGCACCTATCTTGATTTCCTTCTTAAACTCTTCTGTGCCGATGTTGATAACCTCGATTTCCTCTTGATGAGGCTGAATAACTCTTTCCTCTTGCTTCAACAACCTGACCAGTTCTTCAGGGAGTTCGTAATCTTCCTCAACCTCTTCATCAGCTTGGTAGATTGGATTGTCGAAGTTATGCTCAGTCATAGCATGAGAGTTGTCAATGGAATCCGGTTGATCGACACTGCACAAGTGATGTGCTCATTCAGAATCTGTTTAGAGAAAACACACACCAAAAGCAAGAAAGAAAAACACATTGCCATTTTCTTTATTTGTGCAAAAAAATAAAATTGAAAGAAAAGGAACGATTTTGATTGAAAAATGTCCTTTATTTATGACAAATAAATGCTTTCAAAACATGGAGGCCCATACAATGGATCCTTGTACCTTGGGCAAAGTACAGGATTTGACATGCAGTATGTAGAAAAAAAAGACAAATAACAATTACTTTGTGATCCAGGTGACTTCGACGATGTCTTCAGTAGACCAATTGGGCAGCTCCTCTCCTGGTGCACACGGGCGGATCCAATTATCTAGATCGAACTCGCTATCCCCGTCTTCACTGGTAGCACAGATATGATTGCGGTCCAATAACCCAACACTAGTAAAGGTAATGGTCTTGTTGTCTAATGAACGGACGAGCCCATCAGGCTGATACCCAAGCCCGAACTTGTCTTCCTTCTTTTCCAGTTCCAGCAATCTGCCCCAGCCCTGGGCACTACCTGATCGCACAACCTCCTTGGCCTGCTTGTAGGAGGTAATGGACGTACTTTCTTTATCTTCAGCTTTACTCAGAGGAGACAGGGAACTAACATTCACTGCTTCGAATGCTTGACACAGGGTTTCATGAATTTCACCATCCATCTCCACGTATTTGAATGTAGATAGATGGCTCACAAATATGTCCTCTTCACCGCACACAGTCACAACTTGACCATCCGCTACGTACTTGAGCTTCTGGTGCAAGGTTGACGTCACAGCCCCTGCAGCATGAATCCAGGGTCGACCAAGCAGACAGCTATAAGCAGGTTGGATGTCCATCACGTAGAACGTGCTTTTAAACACTTGCGACCCAACCTTGATTGGCAACTCAACCTCTCCAAAGACAGACCTCCAAGAACCGTCAAAAGCCTTCACCACCAAATCACTCGGCCTCAAAACAACCCCTTCCACATTGAGTTTCATTAACGCCTTCTTCGGCAAGACATTAAGAGATGAACCAATATCAACCAGGACATGAGACAGCACAGCCCCTTTGCATTCAATTGTGATGTGGAGAGCCTTGTTATGATTCCTCCCTTCAGTAGTAAGGTCCCTATCAGTAAAGCCCAAACCATGGCTCGCATTTACGCTTCCCACCACAGCTTCTAACTGATTCACGGTAATCTCCTAAGGAACATACGCCATCTGCAACACCTTCAGAAGGGCTTCTCTATGAGCTGGTGAGCACATCAGCAGTGACAAGATAGAGATTTTGGAGGGAGTTTGATTTAGCTGCTCGACTACCTTGTAGTCGCTCCTCTTAATAATCCTCATGAACTCCTCCATTTCCTTCTCGAAAGTACTTTGACCAGTAGCGGGAGTGGCATTATCGTCAGTTGTTATTTGTTTCCCTTTGGCTTTAGCAGAAGCCTCAGCATCAGTGTCTCCTCTCAAAGTCTGGGGAGAGAATAAGCGACCACTCCTCGTGAAACCTCCACTTCCCCCAACATTCACCACAGCTGGGTCCATGGTTACTGTCTTATTTTCCACTTTCTGTCCTCCGACATACACTTCTGATCCGTAATGCCACGGAATAGCCTTCTCATCTGAATACGGAATAGGTCCAGGCACCGTGATGGTGACGGGACTTACTTCCGGGACATAAATAGTAACCGACTCTCTTTGCGCTGGCATTTCAGCAGGATCATAGTATATGGTCACTGTTGACACTTCATCAGTCCTCTTATCGACCCTGTCGAACTGTAACAGCCCATCATCCATCAGTCTCTGTAAACCAGTCTTCAATCTGTCACAACCATTCTTCGACTCAACACAGTCTTCGCAATCAAACCCACAACCTGGGAAAACCTGACCCTTCACCAACCTCTCCTTGACCAGCAACAAGGAGGTCTTCACTTCTTCAACCTTCTCCACCAAGTTCAACCTCTCCTCCATCTCAATAGCATTAACCCTGGCTCCCCCATGATTAGGGATAGGGTTATTCGTGACATTCGGAGGTGGCGCGAAATTGATTGCTTTGGAGTCGATCAAATCCTGAACTTTATAGTGCAAAGCCCTGCACTTCTCTGTTGAGTGCCCGGGTGCCCCAGAATGGAAAGCGCACCGAACATTGGCGTCGTAACCTGGAGGAAGAGTTCCAGTAGGTGGAGCTAAGGTCCTCAGTTGAATTAAGTTCAATTCCAACAATCTCTGGAGTAAAGCTGTGTATGTCATTGGGATCACATCAAAAACCCTATCAGCTTGGCGTGGCTGCCTCTGCTGATACGGTCTCTGTTGATAGTTGCGCTGCTGTTGTTGCTGAGGCTGTTGTAGAGCCTGTTGAGCTGATTGAATTGGTGTAGCGGGAATTGTGACTACAGCTATCTGATTGTATTCTCGTCTATAACCTCTGCCTCTGCCTCGGCCATATACTGCGTTAGCTTCCCCTTCTCTTCTTCTAGGAGGTCCGCCAAAGGCTTTCCTCGCTCCCCCAGAGCTACCAGCATTATTAGGGTCTTGAATCTTCCCTGTCTTTAATAGAGTCTCAACTCTCTCTCCAGCAATCACTATGTCATTGAACTTGGTGGCCGAGCTAGATGCCAACCTCTCTAGAAAAACACCTTGGAGAGTGCCCATAAACATGTCGGCCATTTCATCCTCTAAGAGAGGTGGTTGCACCCTGGAAGCTAACTGGCGCCACCTCTGGGCATATTCTTTGAAACTTTCTTTTGCCGCCTGGGTCATGTGTTGCAACTGCGTGCGCTTCGGAGCCATGTCCATGTTATATTGATACTGCCTCACAAAGGCCTCGGCTAAACCCTTCCAGCTCTTGATATTGACCCTATTGAGCTTCATGTACCATTCAAGAGAAGCTCCCACCAAGCTATCCTGAAAATAATACATCCAAAGTTTCTCATCATCTGTATGAGCGGCAATCCTCCCGACAAACGATTGCAGATGGGTCTTCGGGCAAGTAGTGCCGTCATACTTCTCGAAGGTAGGAACTTTGAACTTATACGGAATCCTGACTCCCGGAACCAAGCCCAAGTCTGTTATGTCGAATCCCAAAGAACTTTGGGACTGAATAGCCTTGATTTGCTCAGCCATCTCTTCAAACCTCTTGTTCATCTCTTCTCCTTGACCTTCAGCCTCATCAAGCAGAGTGAACTGGTCGTCTTGATGGTCTACCTGAATGTTGTGAAACCCATCGTTGATTATTGTCACTCCTGACTGTGTAACAGGAGGTTCGACCTGACGTGCGCCCGCACCGGTACGATTGTCAGCAGTAGCAGCAGCCGCAGTGTTCCTATTCTGATTCTCAACCATCTCCCGCAGACGCTCTTGGGTCTGCCCCATGCCGACCATTAGTGTCATAAAATTATCCATCCTTTGTCTCAAATCTGTCAAGTCTGCTTGTAACTGGTCCATGACTCGCTCTCTGTTAATCTTGGTTGGATATCTGTGTACTGTTGGTTGCCCCCGAACTTTTCGAGGAGCTATAGTGCCTGAAACACAAAACACGTTAGAAACCGAGACACTACCTGCAAAACAACAAACAGGTTATATGGATGCAATGCAGTTGTTTATGTTTCCAATCACAAGTCATTTATGCCCCGGTCCCGGTATTTCAGCAAAGAAAACCAGATGGGCACTGATCCTCGACTTCCAGGAACCTTCGCGAGAGACCACATTCAAACCACAACAGCAAGCGAACCAAGAAATAATGGAAAAAACCATAACATAAATCAACCTATCAGGCAAATAACACAGAATTCCCCGTAGGGTACAAGTCTTTACAAAGGAGAAACAACCAACTAGGACTCCTACAACATGCCTGTAGGTAATCCAGATACAAGAAAAGTAAACTAAGAAGCAGAACCAACGCCTAAGGACCCTGAAGCTCCATCACTAAGCCCCCCATCAGATCTGACCTTCTTGACTCCTGCCATCAACTTTAAGTCTTCAATTTCTTTAAGTGCTGCTTCGAGGGCTTGTTGACTGTCTGCGAGTTGTTGGGTCTTCTCTCTGCGAATTTTGTGGACTTGCTCCACCTCTTCTTTTTTGTAAGCCATCTGAACTTCAAAGAACTCTTCTTTTTCTTTATATTGTTTCAGCTCTTGCTCTCTTTGTCCCTTCAACCAGACAATAGACTGACGAGCATCTCTGAGGGTCTTTGACTTCTTTTTGCGCTCATCTTCTCTCTGGGCTTCCATCATCCCCAATCTGCGGAAATGTGCTTCTCTACCTGCAAAGTCCTTCTCCTTAGCCTCCAAAGTCGTCTGTATCTTCAGCAACTTCTCTTCAGCTTCAATCCTGGTCCTATTGGCTTGGTGATACAGGCTTACCATCTCAGTATTTTCAACTCTAACTGCATGTAGCTGGGCTTCCAACTTCTTGAATTCCTCTAGAGGCACAGTATCAATGGACTCAGCAACTGGGGGAACTGGTGTTGAAAATGGTAACAAAACTCTTCTAGCTTTGTCTTTCAACCAAGCTTCGTACTCTGGGAATGTCTGATTGTTACACTTCCCAAAGCTAGCTATCCCTTCTCCCTTAATGCACTTCCAAGCTCCCGCAACCTTCCTCACTAAGGGCATATTATCTTTCACTGAGAAGTAGAAAATAGGGGTCAGTTTCAAATCTTTAGGCACCTCTCTCAAAGCGTATCCCAATTGTCTTCTTAACAGGATTGGATTGTAATTAATCCCTCTAGTTATTCCCAACAAAGGCACACTATGGTAACTCCCGCAGCTGGTGATGAAACGTGCACCTTGCAGCCTTTGAGTGAACCATCTAACATCTTTGGCCAGCAACTTTTCCAGCTTTTGAGCCCATACCAGAGTGTGGTCACTAAACACTCCCGTACTAGGCAAATGTCTCATGAACCACATGTGAAATAAAGGAGCACAGCAACGAACCAAACCTCCCCTCTTCTTCTCAGTTTTGTAATGAACTGAGTAATACAAGTCCCCGAGTAAGGTAGGCACAGGATTCTTCAGCAAAAAGAGATGTATGGCGTTTATATCTATGAACTTCTCCATATCAGCAAACAAAATGATGCCATAGATAGACAGAGCCAAGATGGCACACACAGCATCCCATTCCTCTTCAACAGCCAATTCTCCTGCTTTCTTCACCAGAGCCTCCAAAGAAAACCCAGACACACCTCCTTTAATAATGGTCAAAGACTTCACAGCAGAAGGGCTCAAATAAAGAGCCTTAGCAATAGCCTCAGGTGCCGGTCTACTCATCTCAGAATTGAAAGGAACTTGGTCTCGAACCGGCACACCCAGGATCAGAGCATATTCCTCCAGCATAGGGCCCAACTGAAAATCAGGGAAGGTGAAGCAACGGAGCTGAGGGTCATAATACTGAAGCAATGTATGAATGGCACTCCTCTCGGAAGGATCTAGCTCTATTACCACATCAAGAATACTCCCGTAAGCTTTTCTGAATCTCTCTACCTGGTTGGGTGTAATCAGCTTTACCATCTTTTTCAACAAGCCAACCTTGATATCAAAGAACTTGAAATGAATATTCTGCTTGCGAGGATCTTCCATCTTTAAAGAGAATACCGGAACCGGAAGCAGAGAAATGAACCTGAATGAAAACAAAAACAATGATTAATGATGCAATGATGCAATGCAGATGCAAATGCAAAGACACATGGCCATCTGAGACTGTCTGGAATCTGGGCACTGACAAAGGCCCCTCTGAATAACTTGACAAACTAAAAGTCCACTGAGTCACACTCTCTGATAATCACAACTCTCTGAAGAAGATCTCAAGACCACAGTATCAAGAATACCAGAACAAGAAAACTAGATCTCCGGAACTGTATCATAATATGAACTGCACTGGTAACAAGGGTATGATGAGGTCAAGGGTTCCTGCAAACCTGTAAACCCATCCCCAATCTCACAGGTGTGCTCCGGGTCAAACATCACGGACTCTCAAAGCCGAATAGAAATAATACTTTCACCATTTCCGAGAAATGGCTCATGACCAAATCAGGGAAACGGTTAGGCATTATGTACTACGCAGGGAGGCCTCAGCTGAGTCCGGGAAAACAAGCATCCCTTATAAGTCCCCAGCTTCGAGCGCTGAAATCGAGAAACAATAGTACATTCAGCCCGTAGGATACAGTACTAATGTCATACGACCAGATGCTTTGACTGAGTTCCTATAAGAGAACCAGGCCATCCTATGTGAGTCCCCAGTGGACCCTCGGGTGCGAATGGGTTTGCCACAAAATGTGGTCTGCCACTGCCACCACTGGAGAGGGTTGTTTCCACAAAGGTTCTCAATGATCGGTCCCCAGATGCACATAACTATCAAGGTCCTATCCCGAAGTGGAGGAAATCCCCACACAAGATATTTCCAAGACGGTCGCAATCTGGGCGTGAAACACACCGCCACTCATCATGCCACATGTGAGTACAATATGTCCACTCTAATCCTAGGGTGCACTCAAGCCGGGTACTTGGCTTATCTCTCAGAAACAGTATCACCCGAGCCCACCAAACAGAAAACCAGTCCAGACAGTCCAGCATGATATATGATGTGGAAAATAAATACTGAAAACTGTAAATAAAGCTGTAAATAAACAACAATAAAATACAACAAGCCACAACAAACAAACATCACCCAATGAAATAGAAACACACAAGCGCTAGGAGAGACTCACAGGGGGAACCAGAGATTCTGGGTTCGAGTCCCCAGCAGAGTCGCCAAGCTGTCGCTCCCGGGATTTCCATCCTGGTACAAACGCGAAAGTGGCGCGGAAAAAGAATAGAGTCGCCAGCCAGGCATTTTTATCCCGAAAGAATGGGAATGGTAATGCTGCACAAACCAGAAGAAAGAAGAGGAAGGACACAGGTCCTACGAACCAAAGAGACTGAGTTCGGGAGTCGGTTACGACCTAGGAAGGTATTAGCACCCAGATCGTCCGCCGTACCCGACGGGATCCACGCTTGCAAAAGAAACTGTTTCAAAGGGTGAGGGGATGAAAACTGCAGCAAAAGAAAAGAAATGAAATGGAAAAGAAACTAAGAAAAGAATTGAATAAGAAAGCAAAGAGAAAAAATGTAGGGAAAATAAAGACTGTGCTCGAACGGGCCCTACCCCGCTGCCTACGTACCTCATCAGGATAATGAGGATCAGAGACGCCGTAGTTCCCCTAACTAGGGGTACTAAAAGGAAATTGCTTGTGAATTAAAGGCTTGAACTGCCTATGTCAATGCTCAGGTGTTGCAGGCTCGGACGACGAGTGCGTTACCGTCTTGCAAAGTGACAAGTAGGAGCAAGTTCGCGTACGGAGCGAATGAGGTGAGAAAAGAATTCCCGAAGGAAAGACGCTTATTGTTTGTTTGGTGTTTTTTAGAAGCTTTTATGAGTGAAAGTTTGCATAGGTGAGTGTACCTAAGTCTTACTCAATGGGATGTGTACGTCTCACATCATCCCGAAATGGAATGCGCAAGAGGCACACCTATCTATGGAGGAAATCCCCAAAGCTAGTCCCACAGGTGAAGGATTAAGCACACTGGCCTATTACCATTATTAAGTATTTTTGTGGTTTTTGGTTAAGAAATGTCTTTTAATTTTTCTTTGTGAGGTACTCATGCTAAGACCTATCTACCACGAGTGATGACTCACACCTCGCCCCGAAATGGAACGCGTGCAAGCATCTCATAGCAAAGTCTCATGTCACATGAAAGTACCCAACCTTTATTAAGTGAATTAGAATTAAGTTTGAAGATGAGAAGAGAAAGAGAACCAAAGGAGCAAAAGGAAAAACTAGGGGGAAGTTTCTATCCTAAGTTAGCATGCATGGAGTTCCTAGGGTTTGTGAGGTCTTTCTAACCTAAAAATGATCTCAAGAGAAGAAGAAGAAGATAAAAGGAGAGATGAGAAAGGCCTAAGCCCAACAAGAAGATGTTAGTCCATATAAACAAAATGAGAAGAGATGAGAAATGGAGATGTGGAACTCAATTCCCACATCTCAAACTTACCATAGCCCCTGCAAGGTTAGTGTAACAACATAAAACCAAGGCATGAACCAACAAGTCAGAAGCTACACAAGCATATAGGCATGGCAAAGAGTTCACAAGATGATAAGCAAAGCAACACAAGATCATATTGAGATGATTGGAAGTGAAACAAGTGCAAAGAAGGCATGCATAACACTTAAAGAAATAAAGCACATAAAAGAGACCCAACACCAAGACTCAAGGAGACTCAAACCCTATCCTAAGACCAGGAACAACCCTAGACCTCTAAAGGACCCCAAAAGATGAGGAGAAGTTGGCACAAGTGCCCTTCTAAACTTAAAAGAGACTATAAGACTCAAAGTATGCAAAACAAGGCAAGGTGAGGAAGAAAATACCCAAGAAAAAGATCCAAGCACCTAAAAAATCTACCCAACCAGCAAAGTACTCTACAAACACAAAGAAATGAGAATCCAAAAGGGTTTGCAAAAATACAGCACCAAACTAGGTCAATGAAGCTCAAGGATGCAAGGTATCACCATTTAGGGTTTTGAAAATTAAGGCACAAGTAACTCAAGCAAAGTCCAGCAAGGAAATTTGTGAAAAATGCAAGATAAATCATGAAGATAGTATAGTGTCTTAGGATTTGAATGCAAAAAGAATGGGGTTCATAGCTTAAAGGATGAGAAAAATAGAAATTGGACAAGGAAGATTGGTCTATGAGAGTCCACAAGAAAGCAATGCTTAATGTTGAATTTATTTGGCCACGTGGGATGAAAATAAAAATCTGGAAAAATTATGATAAAAAACTAGATGAATCAAGGAGTGCATATGATTTTTTTTTGGATTTTTTAGAGTTAAGGAAGTATTTAAAATGGATCAAAAGCAAATGGAATAAAATTGGTAAAGAAAAAGAATAAAAATAAAGCTAATGGGCCAAGGGGGTGCAAGAAGTAAACACGTTAGTTCAAAAAAAAAAGCATGGGCCTTGCGTGGGGGGTGTGGATAGCGCTGGGGGGCTGAACCTTCTTCTTCATGAAGAAACCCTAAACTCTAACCACCATTAATGAACCAAACCCTAACCCTAACTTCATGAAATCTCAAACCAAGCCACGACCGGCCATGAAACTCTCCAGAATACATAATCTAACATCACTAAACACAAATACATGCTTGGATTGGATTAAAACTCAAAGAAACTCAAGATATGAATGAAAATAAAATTGTCCATGAAACTTTAAATCACCATAACTTTGTGAATACTCAACCATTTCACAAACTACAAAGAGCATTGTAACCACCACAACATGAGGATTCTAAAACACACAACCAAATACATTTCTATGAGATTCGTAATTTGAGCATACCTAAGGTGGTGTTCCAAATTTGAAGTCAAGAATGGTATAAAGTGATGGCAAATGAGCTCCTTATCCCCTTAGATGCAAAATAAATGCATCTAAGGCTTTGCAAACTTGTAAATCCAGCAATGTGCTTCCTTGTGCTTCAAAGCTTCTCAAATGGCCACTTGAACAAACTTCACTATAAATCTAGATCCATGGGTGCTTAATGATCCTTGAGATGAGAGGAGTATGAATGTGGTCTTGGATTGAAGAAAGCTTGCCTAGATCAAAAGTTATGGCACAAAATGCAAATGTGCACAAGAAATGAGAAATGGATGATTCTTGAAGAATAATCCAAACAAATGGTATGGAAATGATCTATGAGTGATGAGGATTAAGAATCCAACAAGAGTTTTGTGAATGGATTCTTGTAGCAAGAGTTTGTGGAGAATAAGCAATTTTGCATAAAAGATGAGAATGAAAGAATGAGTGTGTGTTCTGGCTGCCTCTAACCCTAATTCTGATTGTTATGGAATATATATGGCAATGCAAAAGGGTTAGAACAAATGCACGTGAGAGAGGGCTGATTTTTGTGAAAATGCAATTTTGGCCCAAGTGTGCCATAAGCATGCCAAGCTCATGATTTGATGGCCTCTATTGCATGTGCATTCACCATCCCACCAATGATTCCCAGCAAACAACTTCAGCCCTTGGATGCAAGCTATCACACAATGGTCATGCCTTATGCAAATTCAAGTGTAAAATGCAAGTTTTATGGAACTTTTTCATGTGCATGAATTTTTCCACTTTTCTTTGAGCCAAATGACCTAAATGGGATGCATTTTGGTTGTGTAAACTTACTTTGGCCATAGCATAGCAAACTATCCATTTTTGAGCCTTTGTGCAAATGGCTTGGCCTTGAAACTTGGAAATTTGCCCTAAAATACCTAAATTTTCGGGGGCCATATCTCTCAAACCATAAATCCCATGAAAATGTACATGTACTTTTTAAAAATGACAGCCCTTACTCTCCAACTTTCATGTTTGGGTTGGGTCCATTTGAAGATTTTTTGATCAAGTTAAGGCCTTGTGAAGTTTTAGGTCAAAATAGCCAAAAATATTAACTTTTCCATGACCAACTTTGTGCACTTTTGCCAAAACCCCTCAAACCACCAAAATTCTTGTACTTTAAGCTCACCCAACATCTTATAACATTGAATATACCTCATTTGGCCAAAAAAATTGGGTTAGACCCCTTGGAATGGCACAGTTGACTTTTTCTGGGCCCAGTTGACTTTCTGCTTCATCTGCAAGTAACTGAGGCAATGACTGACTTCCACTTGGAATTTTTCCATGAAAATTGACATGTAGGAACCTCTTATCATATAGAAAACATTGCCCAAAAGAGTTGGCCAAAATTATGAGGTTAAGGCTCTTGAAGCCAAAACCCTAATTTGGTTGCACTGCTTAGGAGCCTTGCATTGTCTTAAAACATGTGATGATTAAGCAATCTTCTGAGCTTTTGCAAGTGAACTTGGCCTTGCCAAAGGAGTCTAGACTCATCATAGGCCTCCCACAAATCCATTGGAACCCTTGTCTTGGTTTAGATGGCCTTCAACACCTCCCCAGATGGCCATATGCCTCATGCTAGGGCTTGATGCTTGTCATGCTTTATTTTCCTATGCTATAATGCTATATATATGATATGCTTATGATGAAAATAGTGTATTATGATGCTTAAAATGAAGAGAGCAAATTTGAGGTTCTACAAAATGCTTCATCTGTTACTTCAACGGACCAAATATCAGCAAACACCCCTGCTACAACTTCAGCGCCCCTTCATTCAGAGTCTCCTACAACAACAACACCCATCCATTCAACAGTGTCTCCTACAACATCAACAGCAAACAATGAAAGCATCTCAACAGTTACAATTTATTATGATCCTGCAAATGATTCTGCCTACAACTCACAAAATGCCACTCCTATCAGAGCACCAGTCACAATATACTATGATCCACAGACTATCACGGTCCCTTCTGCAGCTGCTATCAGTCCAGTCACTATCACAGTGCCTGGGCCAGTACCTTATGAAAGCAGTAATGCCATCCCTTGGCATTACGGCTCCGATCTATACTGCGAAGGACAAAAAATCACTTTGGAATCATCAACTTCTTTGCCACAAATAGACAATGTGGGAGGAGGCGGAGGCTTCACTCGAAGCAGACGTCTCTTTGCCCCACAAATTCCAAGACCCAGTGCCGAAGCAGAAGTTGCTGCCAAGGCAAAAGGGAAGAGCATGGTGCAAGAAGAGCGAGCTGCTAAAGAAGCTTTGAAAACCCCTTTTGATCAAGAGGTTGATGAATTCATGAGAATCATCAAGAAAAGTGATTACAAGATAGTGGACCAGCTTCACCAGACACCTTCCAAGATCTCCATTTTATCATTGCTAATGTGCTCCGAGGCTCACCGAAACACATTATTAAAAGTCTTGCACGCAGCTTATGTGCCAGAGGAGATTACGGTCAATCAGTTGGAAGCTGTAGTTGGAAATGTTAACGCTAGTCATGGACTAGGATTTACCAACACTGATTTGACTGCGGAGGGCCGCAATCACAATAAGGCTTTGCACATTACCATGGAGTGTAAGGGTGCAGTTCTTTCCCATGTACTGGTAGACACAGGGTCATCCCTCAATGTCTTACCTAAAAAAGCCCTTGTGAAGCTGGAGTATGAAGGATTGGCATTACGTCCTAGCAACTTGGTAGTGAGATCCTTTGACGGTTCTAAGAGATCAGTTCTGGGAGAAATTGAGTTGCCTATAACGATTGGCCCACAAACTTTCAAAACGACCTTCTTCGTGATGGACATTCAGCCGGCCTACAGCTGTTTGTTGGGTAGACCTTGGATTCACGCCGCTGGCGCAGTTACGTATACCCTTCACCAGAAGTTAAAATTCGAGTGGGAGGGCCAAGTCGTTACTATTTGTGGGGAGGAAGATATCTTTGTTAGCCATCTGGCTACTTACAAATACATTGAGATGGATGGGGAGATCCACGAAACTATGAGTCAAGGGTTTGAGGCCTTGAACATAAATGAAGCATCTGCTATACCTGGAACCTCAATGACATCTTATCAACAAGCCCGGAAGGTTGTTGAAGAAGGGACTGCCCAAGGCTGGGGCAAGTTGCTGCCCGTAGAGAAGAAGGAGGATAGATTTGGGTTGGGTTACAAACCAACTCAACAAGATCAAGCAGAGGCTGCTAAGGAGCCCAATTTTGTCAGTGGGGGGATGCTCACCCCCGACGCCGTGAACAACTTGGAAGACGAGGATGAAAGAGACCGCAACCTGGAGAGTTGGATCCATCCAAAGATCCCGGGGAGCAGTATCTCAAACTGGTCTTCCCAGGAAATTATAAGAGTTACTCCTGCAGAGTAATTATTATTTCCTGTATTATTGAGCATGCATCAAGTCTTGCATCTTGCCCAAGATGGCAAGACTCATTTTGTAATCGGGCCATCTGTAATTTTGTGCAACAAGATTAATCAATGAAATATCAGACATCTTTTGCAAATGAGTCTTTTTCTTTTCCGCTCACTGTTTTTCCATTTTTCTTTTTGTACAAAAAATAAATGGCAATGTTTTCAAAATGACGACTTTATTTCACTTTTCTAAAACAAGATTAAAATCAATCACTAAAATGAACAAACTGAACCCTTGCAGAGAGTGCCTTTCAGACCGCACCGACAACGACACGGCTATGACTTCGTATGACTTTGACAATCCAATCAATCAAGCTGATAAAGGGGTTGAAGAAGATTATGAGCTTCCTGAAGAGCTAGCCAGGTTCCTAAGGCAAGAGGAGAAGGTTATCACTCCTCATCAGGAGGAGGTCGAAACGATTAATCTTGGTACAGATGAAGACGTGAAAGAGGTTAAAATCGGGGCCTGCTTACAAGACTCAGTGAAGAGACAACTGATTGATCTGCTTCGGGAATATGTGGATGTGTTTGCTTGGTCTTATCAGGATATGCCAGGGTTGGACACCGATATTGTTATGCACAAGCTGCCTTTAAGAGAAGATTGCCCACCGGTTAAACAGAAGTTGCGCCGTACTCGCCCAGACATGGCAATGAAAATCAAAGAAGAGGTACAAAAGCAGTGGGACGCCGGGTTCCTTGCTGTGACTGGCTATCCGCCGTGGGTTGCTAACATAGTACCTGTGCCTAAGAAGGACGGCAAAGTAAGAATGTGTGTTGATTACCGGGATCTGAACAGAGTCAGCCCGAAAGATGACTTCCCTTTACCTCACATTGATGTATTGGTTGATAATACGACTCAGTTCTCGGTATTCTCCTTCATGGACGGATTTTCAGGATACAATCAGATCAAAATGTCACCTGAAGACATGGAGAAGACAACCTTCATCACACCCTGGGGCACGTTCTGTTACAAGGTGATGACATTCGGACTGAAGAATGCTGGTGCAACATATCAACGGGCTATGGTGACGTTATTCCACGATATGATCCATAAAGAAATCGAATGTTATGTGGATGACATGAATGCCAAGTCCCTCACTGAAGAAGACCACCTGGTAAACCTGCTGAAGCTATTCAAGCGTCTGAGGAAGTACTAATTAAAGTTAAACCCCAACAAATGCACATTCGGGGTGCGATCCGGTAAACTGCTGGGATTTATTGTAAGTGAGAAAGGGATTGAAGTTGACCCTGATAAAGTCAAAGCCATTCAAGAAATACCTGCACCAAGGTCAGAAAAAGAAGTTCGAGGGTTCTTAGGTCGGTTGAACTACATTTCATGGTTCATATCTCACCTTACAGCAACCTGCGAACCTTTGTTCAAGCTGCTGAGAAGAGAACAAACGGTCAGGTGGAATGAAGACTGCCAGAAGGCATTTGACAAGATCAAGGAATACTTGCAAGAACCTCCAATCCTTATGCCTCCAGTGGAAGGAAGACCTCTAATCATGTATTTGACAGTATTAGAAGAGTCGATGGGGTGTGTGTTGGGCCAGCATGACGAGTCTGGTCGAAAAGAGTATGCAATATACTACCTAAGCAAAAAGTTTACCGACTATGAACAACGTTATTCACTGCTCGAGAAAACTTGTTGTGCTTTAGCGTGGGCTGCTCGCCGACTGAGACAGTATATGTTGACCCACACCACCTTATTGATCTCAAAGATGGATCCAGTCAAGTACATTTTTGAGAAGCCAGCACTTACCGGACGGGTTGCAAGATGGCAAATGATCCTCACAGAATATGACATCCAATACACATCTCAGAAAGCCATCAAGGGCAGTGTATTGTCAGAATATCTTGCTGAGCAACCTATTGATGATTACTAGCCTATGAGATTTTACTTCCCTGATGAAGACATCATGTTCATAAAAGCAAAAGATCATGAAGAGCCTGTTCACACTGAAGGGCCTGACCCGGAGGAAGAATGGACTATGATGTTTGATGGGGCTGTTAACATGAATGGTCGTGGTGTTGGTGCAGTACTCATTACACCTAAAGGGGTTCACATGCCTTTCTCGGCAAAACTCACTTTCAACTGCACTAACAACGAAGCTGAATACGAAGCTTGCATTATGGGTCTTGAGGAAGCCATTGACCTCAGGATCAAGACTTTGACTATGTTCGGAGATTTAACTCTGGTAGTTAATCAAAGCTTGAGTATACGAGGAGGTTATTGACTTTCTTTACAACAGTCAAGCTTGAGTATATCCCTCGGGACGAGAACCAGTTTGCAGATGCTCTTGCTACCATTTCATCCATGATCAAAGTTCAAGCTGCCAACTTTGTACCTCAAATTTCAGTGTCCAGACTTGACAGACCAGCATATGTGTTCGCAGCAGATGTTGTTAAAGATGATAAGCCTTGGTTCCATGACATTAAGTGCTTCTTGGAGGATCAGACATACCCACCTGGGGCATCTTCCAATGATAAGAAGACTTTAAGAAGGCTTGCTGGTAGTTTCTTCCTGAACACTGAAGGTTCCCTATACAAGAGAAACTTTGATATGGTACTCCTCAGATGCGTTGATAGAACAGAAGCAGACTTGTTGATGCACGAGGTGCACGAAGGATCCTTTGGTAACCATGCTGGAGGACATGCAATGGCCAAGAAGTTGATAAGATCAGGCTATTACTGGATCACAATGGATGCCGACTGTTGTGCCTATGCCAGAAAATGCCATAAATGCCAGATTTATGCGGATAAGGTGCATGTGCCTCCCAATCCTTTGAATGTGATGTCTTCACCCTGGCCCTTTGCTATGTGGGGCATTGACATGATTGGCAAGATTGAGCCAACTGCTTCAAATGGCCACAGGTTCATCTTGGTCGCCATTGACTATTTCACCAAATGGGTCGAAGCAGCTTCCTATGCAAACGTTACAAGGCAAGTGGTAGCCATATTTCTGAAGAGAGATATCATCTGCCGATACGGAGTCCCCGAGCGAATCATTACTGATAATGGTTCCAACTTAAACAACAAAATGATGGCAGAACTATGTCGGGACTTCAAGATTCAACACCATAATTCTTCTCCTTACAGGCCAAAGATGAATGGCGCTGTTGAGGCAGCTAATAAGAATATTAAGAAGATTGTGCAGAAGATGGTAGTCACATACAAAGACTGGCATGAAAAGCTACCATTTGCCTTGCATGGGTACCGCACGTCAATCAGAACATCCACTGGGGCAACACCGTATCAACTTGTGTATGGTATGGAAGCAGTCCTACCAGTTGAAGTTGAGCTACCCTCCTTACGGGTATTGTTGGATGTTAAGCTGAACGAAGCAGAATGGGTCCGGTCCCGATACGAACAACTAAGTCTGATTGAAGAGAAAAGGTTGGCTGCAATCTGTCATGGGCAGTTGTATCAGAAAAGAATGAAGAAAGCCTTCGATCAGAAAGTCAGGAACCGAGAGTACCAAGTAGGAGACCTTGTACTGAAAAGAATCCTCCCTCCTCATACAGATCACAGGGGCAAGTGGACTCCGAACTATGAAGGACCATTTTTAGTAAAGAAAGTTTTCTCTGGCGGAGCACTCATGCTCAGCACTATGGATGGTGAAGACTTCCCGTCCCCTATGAATTCAGATGCAGTTAAAAAATACTTCGCATAAAATGACCCGCTGGACACAAAAACAGAATGTAAGTCCAGGCAGAATAGGGCATCCCGGCGAGTCAAAAACAGAATAAAAGACTCGGGCAAAAATAAGGGAAAATAAACAAAAAAATGTACACCCGCTGGGTTGAAAAGCCGCATTGGACAACTCGGGCAAAAATGGGTATCCTGATGGATTGAAAACCCGAAAGGGCGATCCATGCAAAATAAGGGAATAAGCGAACAACTGCATTCTGAATTCGTCTGTATCATTTACGACTTGGTAAGCTTCGGATGGATCAAGCTTCTTTCAGAATCAGCCTTCTTCAGAAAGCAAGACGTGAAGAACGTCAAATGTCGTACGAGTCATAGCAAAAGGGGAAGCTCCTTGAAGCGTCGTTAACATTGCCAGCATTTTGTTTCTCAATTTGTAACAATCTCCTCATTTCAGGGGATGTGTTTCTTTGACTGTATCTTGCCAATTCAGGGCACACGAATTAATGGAATCAGATTTTCAGTCATGTTTCGTCTTGTACATTTTATTTTGCAAAGAATGTCTGATGTCTTAAAAAAAACTGATTGCATAAGTACAGATGTTTTTCTTCTAAAAATACATGCTTGCAGGGAATATACTTACTCTCGGGAGTGTCTAAACTCCTGTGATGGAATCCGGTAAGGGATACCTCGGGATTACTTGTGCGTTTCTCTGTCTTTTCAGGATTGCAAATACTCAAGGCACAGCATGGGGCATGTGAGCTTCATCCCAGCAAGCTGGCAAATCAACACTCACTCAAAGTGTTTTCTCCCCAGCTGAGTTGCCACTTGTTACTTCTCCCAGCCGAGGTGCCAATCATTCTTCCTCCTCAGCTAAGTACAATAGCCAGGGAATCATCTCCCCACAGAGCTTCAGCCTATATCCAGAAGAGCAACGCATGAAGGAATCACAACAGAGTGACGAAAGCTTCTACAAACCCCAGCTGGGTCCTTCATTTACTGGAATGGGTCTATCATTGACCCATTTCCCCAAGCAGATGCATCTCATCTGATCTACCAATGATATCATCCCCAGTTGGGATGTCCACTTCAAGCAGATCAGCCAGAGATCTTCACGGCAGCAGGATCCGAATCCCGGATTGGTATCCTTGCATGATCATAAGCATTCGCATCATATTCACTCACAAAGCGTAGCATTCCGTCTAATACGGAGCATTACGGCAAAAGTCAAACATATTGCATAATCATAAGCCATGATCCGAATCAAACACTTATGAATAATGATAATCCATCAACATACAGAAAACTCCCACAAATTCCCCAGTGGAGAACTAAAGCTAAAACAGTTTCTTTGCATTCACAAACACCAGTATATATTCCTCGTGGCACCCGTCCGTGTCACATCCCCAGCATAAAGCTAAAGCGTCCCCTTTGCACTCACAGATACTTGTATATATACAATTCCTTGACACTCGTCCGTGTCACCTTCCCCAGCACAGTAACAAAAGCACTTTGTATGTCAGATTTTATTTATACTATACTTTTCTCCTTTCGACACTCGTCCGTGTCACTCTCCCCAGCAGTTTAAATACCCGTCTATACACCACTCGCACTTATTACCCTTATGCTGATACTCGTCCGTATCTTGTATACACCATTTATATCCCCGAAGATTCAACACTAGTCTGTGTTCTTTGTTAACCAGTTGGTACTCGTCCGTACCATCATCTCAGAACATGTGTCAAGCGTTTGTTTCTATCTGATACTCGTCCGTATCATAGTCTTAAGGATGCTCGTCCGCATCTTTAATCCATACACGTGTCAAACACTTATGTCTTCTTGAATTTAGACACTCGTTTGTGGCTACTATTCCCCAGAAGAGTCCCCTCAGAATCAACACTCCTCCGTGTTCCTTGTTAACCAGTTGATACTCGTCCGTATCATCATCTCGGAGCACGTGTCAGTATTTTTTTCTACCCGATACTCGTCCGTATCGTAGTCTTAGGGATGCTCGTCCGCATCTTTAATCTATACACAAACATCTAAACACTTATACCTTTTATTTCTTGGACATAAACACTCGTCCGTGTTTACATTTCCCCAGTAGATCGCCAGCAAAGCAAATTTTCTTTTTATCTGACGTTCGTCCTATGTCATGATAAACCTTGAGAGCACCCGTCCCCTGCTAGGTGATCGTCCTTCACCTCATGATGATCGTCCTTCATCATGCTCATCCGATGGCCGTCCCCACCGTTGATCCTTTTATCCGGCACTCGTCCTGTGTCGTGATATTTTCGGCAGCCGTACCCTGCCAGGTGATCGTCCTTCACCTTTTGATGACCGTCCCTCATCATTTTATCCGATGGCCGTCCCCATCGTTGATATTGTTATCTGAAATTCGTCCTATGTCATGATAAACCTTGAGAGCAGCCGTCCCCTGCTAGGTGATCGTCCTTCACCTCTTGATGATCGTCCTTCATCATGCTCGTCCGATGGCCGTCCCCATCGTTGACTTTGTATCCGACATTCGTCCTATGTCGCGATATTTTCGGCAGCCGTACCCTGCCAGGTGATCGTCCTTCACCTTAAGATGACCGTCCCTCATCTTACCCCTTTCAGAGCAGCCGTCCCCTGCTAGGTGATCGTCCTTCACCTTTGATGACCGTCCCTCATCATTATTTTATTTATTCTTTAACCCGATGGCCGTCCCCATCGTGGTCCCTTTTCCTTTTCCTGATGATCGTCCTTCATCAGTTTAGCCCGATGGCCGTCCCCATCGTTTGCTTACTTTACTTTATGAACTTGATGGCCGTCCCCATCATTTTTTTAATCCCCAGAGAATCTTATAATTTTACTTGATGGCCGTCCCCATCATAATCGCTTTTATCCCCAGCAGGTCGGCTGTCCCCGTCACTGCTTTATTTCCTGCTTTATCCCCAGCATGTCGGCCGTCCCCGTCATTGCTTTATTTCCCGCATCTTTTCCAGCATGTCGGCCGTCCCCGTCATTGCTCTTTACCCAGCGGTCGTCCTCTGCTCGACGGTCGTCCACCATCGCCCATACTTTACAATATACTTTATTTTCCTTTTACAATCTATATCCCTTTTCTTCTTCATTCTGTGAGTGCAAATTTTGGACTGTCTTTGGTATTCAACCACAAGTTATCTTGTTCGCGTGTTAAGCCGTTGCTTACATCCTGCACAGCTAACTCATGCTTGAATAGGGGCAGCTGTAAACACCCCAAATTTTCCCTCACCCATTCACACCATGGCTTGTGATCATTTCATATGCATAAACTCAATCATAGCATCTCATATCACATTTTTGATTCACTGCATAGATTCAAAGTCATCTGCATCTAGGGTTTGTGATCTGAGCAATCCAAGAGCTTCTTGAGCCACTCCAAAGGCCATCAATCACTTCAAGAGGGTCCATGTAGGTTCAAGCATCATATTATATCCTATCAAAGTCAAGAATGTCAAAAAATCACAAGAACTGAGATTGGCATGGAAGTAGAGCCAGGTTTAACTGCACAGATGACCTAGAACTAGGGTTTTGGTTTCAGAGGCCATAACTCCAAATTTTTTGGTCATTCTTGTTTCTATTGGTCTCTATATGGTATAGGGAGTATGCATATCAATTTTCATGAAGAAATTCCATGGGGAAGTCACCTGATCAAGAGTTGACTTTTCAAGCAAGTCAGTGCAAAATCAGGGCATCTGAGGCCCCCAATGACCCAACCAAAGGGTGTTCTTCATCATTTTGATTGTGTATGATCTTTATTTGATCATAGAAGATGTTGGAAGTTCACAAAATTGAAGAATTTCAAGTCTTTTGCAAAGTTGACTTTTTGGGAAAGTTTGACTTTTAATGAAATTGCCATTTTAGGAAACTTTTTCAACCCTTGCTTTTTGATTAAAAAATGCTTCAAATGGAAAAACTTTGGTCATGAAAGTTGTATAATGGATCATTCCCTTTTCAAAAAGTACAAGAACATGACCTAATTCATTTTGGATCAAAAGTTATGGCTTGTCAAAGTTGGCTAAAATCACAAAATTTCAAAGTTTCTACCAAAGAGGCAAAGTTGCAAATTCACTTCTCAAGGCAAATTAAGTTATCAAATGGACTTCTAAACTTCACAACATGATCATACAAGACCTAAAAGTCAGATTGGGCCAAGAGATCACACATTTTTATGGCCTATGGAGCAAGATATCTCATAAGAATCAAAAGTGAACCAACTTGCAAAACTCATCATAAGATACAATCCACTTGCTTGATGACTTGCTGATCAATCCTAGGGTTCCCCCCACATCATTCTGCGCAGGACATACCTTTTGTCCTTGGCTAGAAAGTAGCCCATGCTTCTCTTACACCAACTTTGACATTTTGGCAACTTGAGCCATACCAATCAATAAAGCACACATCACTTCATCTGACCTATCACAATAGTTTATGCAAATCAAAAGCAAGCCAAAGCATACAAAACACAAGCCTGAAGCACTCTAAAAGACAACATTCTCATTTTCACACCATCTTGCAAGAGCATTTGAAACTGCTTGCACAAGCCACAAACACACAAACCAACTTCACAAATCAACTCAATACACTTTCCTGGTCACAAAGCACCCATCACCATTGCCTTAAACTCCCAGAATCACAAATATGATTCTCACCCCACCTTGAGCAGAACTCCTGCCATCTCAAAAACCAGCCATCATAAGCTTTCTCCAAGCATCAGTACTTCATCAGGAGCCTAAAAGGAGTGGTTTGCACGAAGAGAGAGGGTCAGAAAGTTGCAAACTGAGAAAGCTCAAAGCTCAGGTATACCAAGAACTTTTTTTTTTCTTCCAGAAATGAGTTTTTAAGTTTCTAATTTGTTCCTCATGCTTTGCTGATCACTCTGATGTTCTTAGTTTTGAAAATGGTTGAGAAATAAGCATTTAATCTTGTTCTGAAACTTTTCTGACCAAAAAATGTTTGGCTTCGATTCGCATGATTAATGAATGAGAAATGAGTTTTGTTTAGGGGTTTTGATTCAGTGTTGTATGGGGATGATTTCTGGGTGTTTAGTTTTCATTTTCATGAGGTTTAGAGGATTTTAGAAATTTTCAGGTGGGAGTCCCACCGGAGAAGACGACCGGAAGTCTTCTCCGGCCACCTGAAAATAATTAGGGCTAATCCCTGTAATTAATGCAAGTTTGAATCTGGTGCGTTGGATGAGCTGACTTGGTCAATTCCCGCGTGTGTTCAATGGTCTGGATCCACTCACTTAACCCTAATCCACGTCATTATCTTAATTAATTGAGTTTTATAATTAATCTGGCCAGTTTGAATTTCCACCCTTGGATCTGGCTGTTGCACCCCAAAAATTTGCCCTCACAATACAAGACTTTGTGTGCTAAGAAGGTTCACAAGGTTCACAAGATTCACAATGCTTTCAAGACCTTTCATGAGGTTCATGAAGTCTACAAGTCACTTTATGAAGGTTCACAAGGTTCACAAGCTTCCCAATGCTTTTAACACCTTTCATGAGGTTCATGAAGTCTACAAGTCACTTTATGAAGGTTCACAGGGTTCACAAGCTTCCCAATGCTTTTAACACCTTTCATGAGGTTCATGAAGTCTACAAGTCACTTTATGAAGGTTCACAAGGTTCACAAGCTTCCCAACACTTACAAGACCTTTCATGAGGTTCATGGAGTCTACAAGCCACTTCATGAAGGTTCACAAGGTTCACAAGATTCACAATGCTTTCAAGACCTTCCATGAGGTTCATGAAGTCTACAAGCCACTTTATGAGGTTCACAAGGTTCACAAGGTTCACAATACCTCCCATGAGGTTCACAAGACATTTTATGATGGTTCACAAGGTTCACAATTGGTCAGAATAGTTGACAATTCCCTCAGACAATGCACCTCCTATGCAGTGCATCCAAAACTAGGGTTTTGACTTTAATCAAGCTAAATGAACTTACAAGACTTCAAGTGAGCTTCATAACATCTTATATGTGTGTAAGAACCTCCATGTCAAGTTTCAAGACTTTTCTCAAAAGTTTGCTCAGTCAGATGATCAGATAAGTCAAAATCAGTCAAAGCAGTTAAAAAGCCAAACTGAGGTCAACTGTGGTCAAACCAAAGTCAAACTTCATGATTTTTTGCCAACATCAAGTATATGAAGTAAAATTCATCATTTGATCAAGGGTTTATCATGATTCATCAAGGAGATTCCAGATCATCAAGAATCAGGAGTTTCTAAATTAGGGTTTCCTTAGTAAAAGTCAACTGAACTTTGACCATCCATAACTTTCACATACTTAATCACCAAGTCTCCACTCAAAGCTCATTTTGAAGGAAATTGAATTCTCTACAACTTTGTGTATCACAAGCCAAGCCCAAAAATGCTTCATTTGGAAGGTATGAGCTAAGACATTATAGGTCCTTTTGAAAGTCAACAAAAAGTCAACAACTTCAAAAGGGCATAACTTGAGATTGGTAAATGATATGGACATGAAACCAGTGGGGTTGGTTAGAGGTCTCTTCAATCTTTCCAAAATGTCCAAGAACACCCTCATAGCATTAAAATTGAAGGATATGTGCCCTTGCAAAGTTGGGAAATTTTGGGTTGGTTTATGATGAAAATGGAGGTCTAAAACCAATTTCTTCCAAATGGGCTTGCCAAATGATGACCCAATCCATACAATAACTTCATGCACGACCCAAACCATTAAAAATCAGATGTTTTATTATTTTATTTTGATTTATTTTGATTTAATTCATTAAAAATCATTTTAAATAAAAATAAAATATGAAAATGTAAGATTTGATTTGGATCAAGCTTCTAGAAAATCATAAATTTGATTTGAATTGAAGAGGAAAGAAATCATGAGGATTAGCCAAAAATAGCAAGTGTTCATACATGAATATTTGATTTTTAAGGCATGATCATTTTGAATCTTTTCATATCAAATTTTCCACACAAGTAATCAATCTTTTTGACCTAATTCATTCTCCTATAAGTACTTAACTCATTGCAATCACAAGCCACGAATTTTGACAGCCCCAAGTGTAAGTTTGCATCTCACAAAAACCTCTCCACAACTCACATTCGGTTTTGAATTTCCAGAGCTTTAGAAGGTATTTTGAGGACATAGCCATGACTATTGGACATCACTGATTATAAACCAATACTCATATGCATCAAAACCATGCCATAATGCATAAACCGAACCTTGCTTATTCTTGAATATTTTTTTCGATTATACTAATTCAATGCATTCTAACAAATTTTGTTTGTGCAATCGTGTTTGTGATGTTGTATGGATCGTTTCTGGACAGTTAAACCCAAGTTTCGTGGCTTGAATCACAATCGGCCATTGTTAGGGTTAGAGCTTCAAAATTGGGGATTCATGGAATACCTAATATAAATGGATAATGAACTCATATTTGGACTGTAATTGTTGTATAGATCATGTTTGCAGGTTCAATTTGATGAAATTTTACCCGTATAATGATGTATATGATTCGCAGGTTGAAAACGCAGAAAAATTCGTAGGAATTTTCCCAAGAAAATTCGCAGGAAATCCTACGAATTTGAGGTTGAAGATGAAGCTGGTTGGCGCGTTCTGGAAATTCAAATTTTATTTAAAATATTTTATGTTATGTTGTTGGTTTATTATCACAAGCCAACGCTTGTCCCAGTGGTAAGACTAGCGTATGTTTAGTTGAAGGGCCTGTGTTCGAACCTTGGCTGTGCACATTTTTTCTTATTTTTCAGGATAACAATGAAGCTTAATATATTATGTATTATGGCCATTCCATTAACAGACGCGCTCACCTAGCTGGATTGGCAATGTACTTGTGTGATACTTGAAAGGTCCTGGGTTCGATCCTCCCCCAGGCCTTTTGCTTCTTATTTTTCTTAATTTTTCCAGGTTTCAAAGAACAAAACCAATTGAAACCCCTTCTCTATCACACATGCGTGGCTGGCCTAGTGGTGTGTTTTGTTGCTGGTAGGCAGAACGTCCTGGGTTCAAATCCCAGCCAGGTAAGTTCCATCTTTTTGCTTCTTTTTCTATTTTGTCTTGTTTATTTAATTTTGTTTAATTATTATTATTAATAAATCATATATAAATATATAATTAAATAATTCCATGATAATATATATATTCAATATTTTCCAAATTCTAAAAAATTATTTTCTAAATTCAAAAATTAGTTTTTATTATTATGTATTTCAATTATAAAATATATATATTATTTAGTTAAATAAGTTATTATTGTAAATCAAACCCTAATTTTATAAACCCTAATTTATTTCTCTAAACAATTATTAAAAACCTAATTTTATTTTTTCTAATTTTTTGTAAATATAATATTTAATCTAATTAAATTTTGTAAATATAATTATTATGTAAATATTTTATTTAATATAATTAAATTATAATTAATCTTATTTTAATATATAAATACTCTATCATTGTTTATAATTAATTATATATGTAAATAAGTTCTAAAAAAATTGCAAATTTAATAATTTCTCATAATATGTTCATAATTCATTTAATTTGTTTATAATTTTAAATTTTGTAATTAATTAATATAATTGTTCTTATTTTTCTATTAACCATTAAAATTTTGTCTTTTATTATTATTACTAATCATATTATTACTAATCCATTTATTTTTTAATTATGCTTATTATTATTATTTCACTAACCTTATTTATTTTTAATTATTATTATTACTAACCCCTATTATAATTATTATTGCTTATTTATTTATTTTGCTTATTATTTATATTTTGCTTATTTATTTATTTTTGCTATTTATTTTTAATTGCTTATTATAATTATTGTAATTGCTCCTTGGTGTAATTTTTGTAAATATTTAAATTATTTAATTTTCATGCTATGGTTAGTAAAATAGGGAGTGTAAACATGTATTATATTGAAAATTGAATTTAGATCATTTTAATAAGATAAATATAAAATTAAACACTCACACACGTAAGTCGATCTTTGATCGCCATCTCACTTTCTTGGGTTGCCTCTCAATGTTGCCTATTCAAAAAGGGCAAGTGGGGTGTATAAAGCAAAGTCCCTTTAAAAGAAAAGTCATCTAGTCCCTTCATAATTAAAGATCAAGTCCCTTAATGGTTGCCTTTCAATATGATCTAGTCCCTTTCGAATAATGATGACAGTCCCTCCTAAATGCTTAATACACCCTACAGTTGCCTTCATTAAACAGATGTCCCTCATATGTCCCTCACATCCAAGGTAATGACTACCTATTCCTTAATAATAGGGATAGTCTTACCACTTAAAGGATAAAGAACAGAAAGACTTAAACTTTAGGGTAGGTTCCTCATAGTTACTTGCTCACTATTTCAAAACAAATTTCAAATACTTCACAAATTTCAAACAATTTTCAAACACAAGTTTTTTACGCATCCGTACATGGATCATTATCAAACTCTTATGAAAATTTTCATCCACACACTTCACATTTTCAAAAACAATTTTAAAGTGAGCTAAGTAACTAAGAGCCCATGGATAACCATGGATGTAAAGGGTGCTAACACCTTCCCTTTACATAACCTACCCCCCGAACCCAAAAATCTTTTAAGGTCTTTCCTGTTCTTTTATGCCCTTTCCTTTTGGATAAAATAAAAGTCGGTGGCGACTCTTGCTATCCGCAACACATAACTAAAGTCAGTTCTCCCACCGTGTTACAGAACTGGCGACTCTGTTGGGGATTTAATAAAAGAGGGGTACCCTTAGGAATTAGATCACTTTAAAATTGTTTGTCTTGTTTGCTTTATACTTATCTGTTGGGTGCTCTTATGTGTGAAAGATCCTAACCTGGATCTAGTGTACCTTAGGTAAATGGCAATAGACCAAGGAAACTGTACGACGTATATCGATATGGTTGATCTGGTGGCCATAGTTAGTGCGACTTCTTGGTTGGTGCTTATGTTCCTTAAGTCAAGTTGAGGATAATATGAGGCTGCCATATGTTGTCAATGCACTAACTAACTTTTAGAACCCTAGTTATCCCATCTTGGCCTTTAGAAGGTAGTGAGGTAACCGGCTTTGGTGCAGACTGAAGTTGGTTGACACTCGATACTACGCTCATTGAGATCTTAAACTTGGAGGGTTTTGGTTGGCAAGTAAGTTGCCTTCTGAACAACCACCCTTGTGAAGGATCAATGATATTGAGATCCCTTAGAACCTGGTTACTTTTGTAGGACAGGATGAACCATCTAACTTCAGGGGAGGGTACTCACCTTTAAACCTCATGCAAGCCTTTAAACCTAGGGCTATGGTGTGACTTGTTTGTGTGTACCACATGTTTGTGATTGAGCATAACATCATAGCATCATCATACATCATAAGCATAGCATTTTCACTAACCATTTCAAGGAACAAAGGATTTATCTTTGTTCTTTGTTGCAGGTCATGGCTTCTGCTCGTAGAAACACCATCAGGATCAACTTTGTGGGGATACCTCCCAAGCTTAAAGAGTTGGTTTCTCAAGTGTCTGATCACTCCCGGTTCACCAAGAGACATGGTCACCTATTGGATCTAGTCACTTCAGGGTTCAATGAAGACATGATGAGTGTGTTGTTTCAGTTCTTTGACCCTAAGCACCATTGCTTTACATTCCCTGACTATCAGCTAGTTCCAACCATGGAAGAATTCTCTAAGCTTCTGGGTATACCTGTTCTTGACCAAAGACCCTTCACAGGCTTGGAGAAAGAGCTTAAACCAGAGGTTATTGCTGCAGCTCTACATCTGAAGAAGTCTGACATTGTTCTAGAAACGAGAAGCGGAGTTAAGGGTATTCTTGCTAAGGTGTTGATAGAGAAGGCTCAAGTGTTCTTGAAGGCTATGAGTCATGATGCTTTTGAGGAGATCTTAGCCTTGATGATATATGGCTTATTATTGTTCCCCAATCCAAATCAGTTCATAGACGTTCATGCCATCAACATATTCCTGAGTCACAATCCCGTGCCTACATTGCTTGGAGACATCCTACATTCTCTTCACACCCGTACTACAAGGGCAAGAGGAACTTTGATGTGCTGCATACCTTTGCTATCTAGGTGGTTTATTTCTCACCTTCCTCGCTCAGTAATGAAGAATGAGCAAGGGTTCAGATGGTCCAAGAGAATTATGTCACTTTCTCACTCAGACATCCATTAGTGCTCCAGATATATGGAGAATGTCACCATCATTGACCGTTGTGGGGAGTTTCCTAATGTGCCACTTCTAGGCATAAGAGGAGGCATCACCTACAACCCCTCTCTAGCTTTACGACAATTTGGTTACGCTCGGAGTGATGGTCCTCATGACATGTTGATTCAGGGTATTGTGTTTGACTACGACAACGATCTTCAAGGTTACCGTCAAAGGTTTATACGAGCATGGGGTAAAGTGAACAGGGTTAACAGCAAGACACTGGAGCCTAAGTACACTATTCCTATGGAAGCTTATCTCAGATGGGTACGATCTCGTGCTCAGACTCTCATGATGCCATATCCTGCCGTCCTACCAGTTACCATGGAACCTGTTGCTGAAGGAGACACAGCTTATACCATCCTTCACCCAGACATGCCTACTGATATGGAAGACTTGCAGAGATCATGGATCCAACTGAAGGAGCAAAGGGATACTTTCGAGGCTCATTACAAAGCAAGCCAAGAAAGAGTCCTAGAACTAACAAAGCAACTTCACGAGGAACGGAACCTCAACTCATACCTCAACACAAAGAGGAAACGTCCATGGGAGACTTAAAACCCCATCTTTTGTACTTATTTCATTTCATTGTTTGTAAGCCTAAAAGGCAAAACAAATTTATTACTAATAAAAGTTTACCTTCTTGTTTGTTTAAGCAAATTTAAATCCTGTGGTCCTTGAAAACATTGCATATGCATTCACATATCATTTCATTACATCACAGGTTTATAATTGTGCACAGGTTTCTCGTCTTCTCGCTGTTTATTTCAGCAATGGCTCTTGAACAATCAGTTAAGGATCTCCAAGCACAAAATGCACAGTTCCAAGAGCTGATCTTGAACCTGTCCAAGGGGCAAGATGAATTGAAGGAACTGCTGGCCAAGAAGACTAAGAAGACTAGAAGGTCAGCTGGTTTGATCAACATGGGAAGAAGATTCAAAGGTCTTGCCAAGACCAGAGAACCAGCTGAAGACTATGAATCTGAAGAATCTGAAAAAGAGGGAGGCAGTCTCCACAACACTATGGGGGACTCTGATTCTGAAGCTAATTACTACCATGATCCTAATGAAGACAAATTCAAAATGTTGGTGGATAGAATGGATGCCATGGAGTTGCAGAAGTCATCTGGGCTGGATTTTGAAGATTTGAGTCTGATATCTGGGGTAGTCATACCCATTGGTTTCAAGGTTCCTACATTTGTTGTTTATGATGGGGTCTCTTGTCCCAAGCTGCATCTGAGGTCTTATGTCAGAAGAATTCAACCTCACACTGCTGATAAGAAACTGTGGATCCATTTTTTTCAAGAGAGCTTATCTGTAGCTCAGCTGGAGTGGTATTATCAGTTGGAGAGTGTCAACATCAGAGACTGGAATGATCTTGCTGAAGCTTTCTATAAGCAGTATCAATACAATGCTGACTTAGCCCCCACTCGCATGCAGCTTCAGAGCATGTCTATGGGTGCCAAAGAAAGTTTTAAAGAATATGCTCAGAAGTGGAGAGATTTAGCTGGAAGAGTTCAACCCCCTTTAACTGACAGGGAATTGGTGGATATGTTCATGTGTACGCTGAATGGTCCGTTTTACAGTCATCTCATTGGGAGCTCATCATCTGGTTTCACTGAGTTGACAATGACAGGAGAGCGAGTAGAAAATGGTATAAAGAATGGTAAGATCCAAGTGGGTACTTCCTCATCAGGTGCTGCAAAGAAGCCTCCCACTGGGAAGAAAGAATCCAATGTTGTTTATGGTCAGCCTGATCGTAACAGAAGGCATCAGTCTGTTAGTGCAGTTCATATTTCAAATCCAACTCCTGCAACAACAGAGCAGCCACAGGGCAACCAACAGAGGGCTAGAAGGCAGTTCATGAAGATCAACATGTCGATGGCTCAGGCATTGCAACACTTGTTGAAGGCTGAACTTATTACTTTGAAAGAGGCTCCTCAGAATCCCAATGTTACCTCTCCCAGGTACAATCCCAATGCACGGTGTGCATACCATTCAAACTGTCAGGGACATGATACTAATAACTGATGGGTCTTGAAGAACAAAATTCAAGATATGATTGATGCTGGAGAGATTGAGTTTGATCCTCCGGGTACTCCAAATGTGATTACTGCTCCAATGCCAAATCACGAGAAGACTGTCAATGCCATTGAGGAAGATCTGCATATCCATTCAGTTGCGGAGTTGACCACACCATTGTCTGTCATCAGGAAGAAGTTAGTACAAGCTGGGTTCTTTCCGGGTTGTCGTGAATATTGTGTCTATTGCGAGTATAATCTAGATAAGTGTTGGAGGTTGAAGGACGGAATTCAACGTCTCATGAATAATTACACCATAGTGTTCGAAAGAAGACCACCTTCCGTGGAAAGTATGGTAGATCATATTACGCAAGGTAAGAAGACTGAAGAGGTTGACATGGTTGTCAAAGTGCCGGTAAGAATCACTTCCAAAGGTCCTATTAAAATCACTCATCAGGGTCCAATCAAAATTACTGCTGAAGGTCCTGTAAGAGTTGTTGCTGAAGCCAGAGTTACTCCTATGGTCATTACTACTCCTGGTCCTATTCCGTATACGTCTGACAAAGCTGTGCCTTGGGATTATGGATCTGATGTTTACATCCATGGTGTTAAGCAAGAGCCCTTAGCTGATGTGCCTGTTGATGTTGACAATATTGCTGGATCTAGTAAGATCACACGTAGTGGAAGAGTCTTCTCACCTCCAGTTACTTCCAAGAATGCAACTACTCCTGCTGTTACTTCCACCACTGATGCACGGGGCAAGGGTCCTGTTATTGAGCCTATACCTACTGATGTGCCAGCTGCTGATGATCTCTCTAAGAAGATGGAAGAAGTATTGAAAATCATTCGCAAGAGTGATTATGACATTGTTGATCAGTTGGGGTATACTCCCTCAAAGATTTCTATGCTGTCTCTGTTGTTATGTTCTGAAGCTCATGCCAAGGCCTTGATCAAGTTTCTGAAGACTGCTCATGTACCCAATGCAATTTCTGTTGATCAGTTTGAGAATTGTGTTGCCCACCTGACCTATGACAATGGGTTGGGATTTTCTGATGCTGACTTGACCCCTGCCAAGAGGGATCATAACAGGGCTCTGCATATCTCAATTGAATGCAGGGGCACTACCCTGTCACATGTATTAATAGACAATGGTTCCTCTCTGAATGTGTTGCCCAAGGAAGTCCTGAACAAGCTAAGTCCTGAAGATGCTGTGCTGAAGCCCAGTAACATTGTGGTGAAGGCTTTTGATGGTTCTAGAAGAGTAGTGCATGGGGAAATTGATCTTCCAATCAAAGTTGGATCTCAGGTTTTTACTGCTACATTTTATGTGATGGATATTCTTCCTTCATACTCTTGTCTGCTTGGTCGTCCCTGGATCCATGGGGCAGGTGCTGTAACCTCTACATTACATCAGAAGCTAAGATATCCGGTGGAAGGAAAGGTTGTTACGGTCTACGGAGAAGAAGAATATTTTGTCAGCCATGTGAATACTTTCAAGTATCTGGAAATGGAAGGTGAATACATTGAGACTCTGTGTCAGACGTTTGAAGTGGTTCCTTGGGTTGTTAATGATTATGTAGCTCCTCCGGTTGCCAAGAAAGTTCCCGTGGTCACCAGAAAACCTCCAACAATGGCAATGGCCTCCCTCAATGATGCTAGAGCTGTGGTGGATGAAGGTGGTTGTACTATTTGGGGTCAGCTTCCTGATATCCCATACAAGTCTGACAAATTTGGTTTGGGTTTCACTGCAGAGTCCCAGAAGGCTGTTTGTCGTGCTCGTGTTGTTCGAATCACCAATCAAGGGATTATGAAAGATCAGATCAATGCTGTGGGAGACTATGATGAAGACTACAATCTGGATGCTTGGATTTTTCCTACTGTGGGTGCTGGACTCAATAATTGGAAAGCTGAAGATGTTATCCCTATCTCCTTTAGTCAGGAGTAAATACTATTACTGTGTTGTTGCTTTTAAGTTTGTAATTTCTTGAACAATTGAACTCTTAAGCCTCGTGCCTTACCCGGGGCACAATGGTGTGCTTGTTACGGGCTGTCATTTCATTTGCATACTTCATTCAATAAAATCAGTGGACGTTTCATTTTCGTAAATATTGTGTTCCTTGTCTTTCTTTTCTTTTATTTTTGTTTTATCAGCTATGTGTTCTTACACACACCCACATCACTAAAATGTAGATCCTTATCCACTCTGGATCCTGTTGATAACAGTTCTACTATTGCCAATTATAATTTCGAGAATCCAATCTATCAAACTGAAAACGGAAATGAGGACGATTGTGAAGTACCTGTAGAGCTTGCTAGGTTGTTACAACAAGAAGAGAAAGCTATACAGCCACATGAAGAGCCAGTCGAAGTTGTGAACCTGGGAACTGAAGAAAACAGGAAAGAAGTCAAGATAGGGGCTGATTTAGAGGACAGTGTCAAGAGCAGGTTGATTCAGATGTTACGTGACTATGTAGAGATCTTTGCTTGGTCTTATGAAGATATGCCAGGGTTGGATACAAACATTGTGGTTCACCGTTTACCAGTAAAAGAAGATTGTCGTCCAAAGAAGCAGAAGGTTCGTCGTATGCGTCCTGAGATGTCAGAAAAGATCAAAGCAGAGGTAATGAAACAGTTTGATGCAGGGTTCTTAGCAGTGACTTCTTATCCTCAGTGGGTTGCAAATGTGGTACCAGTTCCTAAGAAAGACGGTAAGGTGCGTATGTGTGTGGACTATAGAGATTTGAACAAGGCTAGCCCCAGAGATGACTTCCCACTTCCTCATATTGATGTTCTGGTAGACAACACTGCTCAGCATAAGGTATTCTCTTTTATGGATGGTTTCTCTGGTTACAATCAAATCAAGATGGCTCCTGAAGATATGGAGAAGACAACATTTGTTACACAGTGGGGCACCTTTTGCTATAAGGTGATGCCATTTGGTTTGAAGAATGCAGGGGCAACATATCAGCGTGCTATGGTGGCTTTGTTTCATGATATGATTCATCATGAGATAGAGGTGTATGTGGATGATATGATAGCCAAGTCTCAGAATGAAGAACAACATCTTGATCATTTGCATAAATTGTTTGAGAGGTTGAAGAAATACAAGTTGAGATTGAACCCAAACAAGTGTACTTTTGGAGTTAGATCTGGAAAGCTCATGGGTTTCATTGTCAGTGGAAAAGGTATTGAAGTGGATCCTGCAAAAGTGAAAGCTATACGAGAGATGCTAGCTCCCCGTACTGAGAAGGAGGTTAGAGGTTTCTTGGGACGATTGAATTACATTGCAAGGTTTATTTCCCAATTGACTGCCATCTGTGAGCCAATATTCAAGTTGTTGAAGAAAGATCAGGTGATGGAATGGAATGATGAGTGCCAGACTGACTTTGATGAAATCAATAGATATCTGCTGGAACCACCAATTTTGATGCCACCAGTTGATGGAAGACCCTTGATTATGTACTTAACAGTGTTAGACAACTCAATGGGGTGTGTGTTGGGGCAACATGACGAGTCTGGTCGAAAAGGGCAGGCAATATACTACCTTAGCAAAAAGTTTACCGACTGTGAAACAAGATACTCACTGCTCGAGAAAACTTGCTGCGCTTTGGCATGGGCTGCTCGCCGACTAAGACAGTATATGTTGACTCATACTACCTTATTGATCTCAAAGATGGATCCAATCAAGTACATATTTGAGAAACCTGCTCTCTCCGGAAGAATTGCAAGATGGAAAATGATCTTGACAGAATATGATATACAGTACACTACTCAGAAGGCCATTAAAGGAAGTGTTGTGGATGATCATTTGGCTCATCAAGCAGTGGATGATTACCAGTCAATGAGTTTTGAGTTCCCTGATGAAGACATTATGATTATTACCAAAGAACCTGGACAATATGACAGACCTGAACAAGGATCCCGATGGACTATGGTTTTTGATGGTGCCTCTAATGCACTTGGTAATGGTGTTGGTGTTGTGATCAGTTCCCCGAAAGGTTGTCATACCCCGATTACTACCAGATTTTGTTTCTATTGTACCAACAACATGGCTGAGTATAAGGCATGTATCCTGGGTATTAAAGCTGCTATTGATATGAAGATTCAGTTCCTTGATGTGTATGGAGATTCAGCCCTGGTAGTAAGTCAGATTAAAGGAGATTGGGATACTAAGCATGATAACCTCATTCCTTACAGAGATCATGTATTGTCTTTGATCCCACATTTCAAAGAGATTACCTTTGGACATATTCCACGAAGAGAGAATCAGTTGGCAGATGCTTTGGCCACCATGGCATCTATGTTTGAAATCAGTTGGGATGATGAAGCTCCCAAGATTACCATTGATAGATTTGAAAAGCCTGCATACTGCAATGAGATTGACACTGAAGGGGCAGAGGAGAAACCTTGGTTCTATGAAGTAAAAAGATATCTTGAAGCTCAGGAGTTCCCTGAAGGGGCATCTGTCAAAGATAGGAAGTTTCTAAGAAGGTTTTCTGCTAAGTTCTTTTTGAGTAATGGCATTCTGTATAAGCGCAATCATGATTCAACTTTGCTTCGTTGTGTGGATAAGAAGGAAGCAACCGAGATTATGGAGGATATGCATGATGGGATCTTTGGCACTCATTCTAGTGGTCATACTATGGCAAAGAAGATATTGAGAGCAGGTTACTATTGGTCTACCATGGAAGCTGATTGCTACCAACACTCCAGAACTTGTCACAAATGTCAAATTTATGCTGATAAAGTCCATGTACCTCCATCACCATTGAATGTGTTGACTGCTCCTTGGCCCTTTGCCATGTGGGGCATTGATATGATTGGTGAGATCAAGCCTACTGCTTCTAATGGGCATCGTTTCATCCTGGTTGCTATTGATTACTTCACGAAGTGGGTGGAGGCAGCTTCATTTGCATCTGTTACCAAGAATGTTGTGGCTCGGTTTATTAAGAATAATCTCATATGTAGGTATGGCATCCCTGAAAGGATTATCACTGACAATGGCTCTAACCTGAACAACACCATGATTACTGATCTCTGCACACAGTTCAAGATTAAGCACCACAACTCTTCTCCGTATCGTCCAAAGATGAATGGGGCAGTTGAAGCTGCTAATAAGAACATTAAGAAGATTGTACAGAAGATGACTGTTACTTACAAGGATTGGCATGAGATGTTAACATTTTCTCTTCATGGTTATCGCACCACAATACGTACTTCAACAGGGGCAACCCCATTCTCCTTAGTCTATGGTATGGAAGCAGTTCTACCCATTGAAGTTCAGATTCCCTCCTTAAGAATTATGAAGGATGCAGGCTTGGATGAAGATGAGTGGATTCAGACCCGACTTGACCAGATAAATTTGATTGATGAGAAGAGGTTAGCAGCAGTTTGTCATGGCCAGATGTACCAGAAACGAATGATCAAAGCTTTTAACAAGAAGGTTAAGCCAAAGGTATATCAGGCTGGTGATCTGGTAATCAAGCGTATCATATTACCACAGGGTGATCCTAGGGGCAAGTGGACTCCAACATATGAAGGACCATTTGTAGTCAAGACAGTGTTTTCAGGAGGTGCCATGATACTTACTACTATGGATGGTGAAGACTTCCCACAGCCTGTAAACGCAGACATAGTTAAAAAATACTACGCATAAAAAGAGACCCGCTAGGTTGACAGGCCTAGGCAAAATAAGGGCATCCCGGCAAACCAAAAGGGTTTGGGCAAAAATTAGGGATATATATGAAAAGATGTACACCCGGCAAGTTGAAAACCTGAAAAGGCAGCTTGGGCAAAAAAGGGTATCCCGGTGGATTGAAAACCTGAAAGGGCAATCCTGGAAAAAGTTAGGGATTAAAGCGTATGACTATGTCTCGTTTGGATCACCCATGAAACTGCAACCAGTTGTATTACTTACTCAAGCTCGAACAGATAAAGCTCAATCCAATCATTTCCGTCTCAACAGCAGAAGATGAGATACTTGAAGATAATGGCAATAGTAGAATTGAAACTCAATAGGATTATTTCCCACATAGCTGATTTTCCTTGTTTTGTAAAACTTTATGACAAAATCCTCTTACTAGGATTTATGTCTCCTTGTACAAACTTACTCGTGTATGGGTCACTTTTTGATATAAATAAATTCCATCTTTTGAATCTAGATTTACTTTTACCCTATTTTACATAAGAGAAATGTCCATTGGTTGTGTTTGAGTACATGTATGCTTTTGAATATGATTGATGTTTACAAGAAATGCATGTATGCTTAATATGATTGATGTTGACCAGAAATGCATGAAAATGCAGTAATAGTATTTACTAAGTGTAAACACCCCAAATTTTACCTCACCCAATCACACCATGGCTTGTGATCATTTCATATGCATAAACACAACCATATCCTCTCATATCACATTTTTGATTCACTGCATTGTTTCAAAGTCATCTGCACCTAGGGTTTGTGATCTGAGCAATCCAAGAGCTTTTTGAGCCACTCCAAAGGCCATCAATAACTCCAAAGGGATCCATGAGTGTTCTTATATCATATCACATCCTCTCAAAGTCAAAAATGCCAAAGAATCACAAGAACTGGGATTGGTATGGATGCAGAGCCAGGTTTGACTGCACAGTTGACCTGAAATTAGGGGTTTGGTTTCAGAGGCCATAACTCCAAATTTTTTGGTCATTCTTGTTTCCATTGGTCTCTATATGGTATAAGGAGTATGCATATCAATTTTCATGAAGAAATTCCATGGGGAAGTCATCTGATCAAGAGTTGACTTTTCAGACAAGTCAGTGCAAAATCAGGGCATCTGAGGCCCCCAATGACCCAACCAAGGGGTGATCTTCATCATTTTGAATGTATATGATCTTTATTTGATCATGGAAGAAGGTTGAAGTTCACAAAATTCAAGAATTACAAGTTTTGGCAAAGTTGACTTTTTAGGGCATGGTTGACTTTTCAAGAATATGTCATTTTATGCCATTTTTCAAGCCTTGCTTTTTGATCCAAAAATGCTTCAAATGAAAAAACTTTGGTCATGAAAGTTGTAGATTAGATCTTTCCCTTTTCAAAAAGTACAAGAACATGATCTAATTCTTCTTGGATCAAAAGTTATGGTGTGGCAAAGTTGGCAAAAATCATTAATTTTCAAGATGTGCACCAAATGAGAAACTTGCAAGAACTTTGTACCAAGGCATTTGTGACTTCTAGTTCACATCAAACCAATGCACAAACATCACATGTGACCTAAAAATCAGATTTGAACCAAAAGATCACATGTTCATGGTTGGCAAGGCAAGGGATTTTCATGAAGTTTCAAAAGGAACCAACTTGCAAAACCACTCATCACACTTCACCAACTAGTTGCCTTGGCTGCTGAACCTTCCTAGCATCACTCACACACCATGCTGCGCCAGCCCACACTCTTGTACCAAGCTAGAACTTAGCCCATGCCTCTCTTACCAAAAGGTTGACAATTTGCAAAAGTGGACTTACCTATCACAGCAGGCCAGGTCACATCATCTGACCAATGGGATTATTTTATACCATCCATTTGCTAGCCATTTGACATAAGGAGCAAGGCTGAAACACACAAGAACTCCCCATTCACAAAAACACTCCCTCAAGCATTTCTCTTCGAATCCCTCTACACAACACACAAACACAAAAACCATTTTCATAGATCAACTCACCTTGCTTCACTGAGCCAAAACCAACAAGACTTAGGCCTGAATCAAGCAAGAACACCATTCTTCCATTTTTCACTCTCAAAGCCAAAGCTTTCGAAACTCATTCCACAGGCCACAAACACTTGAACAAACTCCACAAACCTTCTCAAAACATCACCCTGATCACAAAGAACCACTCACATTGGCCTGAAACAGCCTGAATCACCATCACCATTTTCAACTGAGCTTGAGCAGAAGCTGTTCAAACACCTTAACCAGACAACATAAACTCCTTCTAAGAATTCAAGGATCATCAGGGGACCAAGTAGGTTGGATTGCATCAAAGGGAGAGGGCAGAAAGTTGCTGGATTGAAAGCTTCGAAACTCAGGTAGCTCAAGAACATTTTTTCCAGAAATCATTTCTTAAGTTCTTAAGTTGTTCTATATGCTTCACTGATTGTTCTGATGCCTTTAGTTTTGAAAATGGTGGAGAGATGAGAGTTTACCATGCTTCTGAAACTTTTTGCCCTAGAAATAGATTGATTCGATTCAGCTATTTTACGAATGATAAATTTGTTTTGATTTAGGGTTTTGATTCGTGAGTGAGTGGGAATCATTTCTGTGTTTTTAGATTTCGTTTTAGATACGTTTTGAAGGAGTTTGAGGTTTGGGGTGAACGGAGAAGATGACCGGAACACTGTTCCGGTCATTTGAAAGTAATTAACGGCAGGGTTAGGTCTTAAGCATTAATTAGCCAGGTTTGAATGTTGGCCCTTGGATATGGCGCCAGGTCAATGCGCGCGCTGGCCAGTTTGAATCTCACGCGTTGGATTTGATTACTTTGCTTTTTCAGTTTAAAAATTCTTTTTATTTTCATAATATTTCATTTGTTTTACATAATTTATTAAAAATAGCAAAAATGCTTTAAAAATTATGAAATTTTTTATCCTGAGTTTCATTAATTTTTAAAGCACAAAAATATTTTTATTTTCATTTTTAGCATTTAAAAAGTATTTTTAATTATTTAAAAGTTTATTTTTAATTGATTAATGAGAATTAATTTATTAAAAATACTTTTAAGTATTTAAAAATCACCAAAAAATTCATGAAATGTTCTAAGACATTTAGAAACATTGTCCAACCTTCAAACCAAATTTATTTTTTGATCTTGATGCATTTTAAGAATTTCTCATTGAATTAAAATCATTTTTGTGCATTATTTTGATCCAAAGTTCAAAAAATCATTTCTGTCTATCCATGAAGAGTTGGACATTGATTCTTTTTGCATTGCATTGTGTTTAGCATGTAGTTTGTGGGATTAAATGGCCATGATTTGATCTTTCATTTCCAATTTGTTTGACATTTCTTTTGTTTGGAAACCCTAAAACCCTAAAAAACTTGTGAAAATCATAACTTGAGATTGGTTAGGAGTTGAGATCTCTCCTTTGGGCATTGGGTTAGTATAGGATTAGGGGTCCTTTGAGTGGCATTTTCAATTTTTATCTTAGGGTTTGCTTCTGATTTTGATTTTTGTTTGTTGCATTGATCATAAACCCTAATTTGGGCTTCCATATGCATCCATCTTGCATTCTCTTGCATAACATGACTTGCCATGATATTCCATGCTTCCATGTGATTCATTTGACATCATAAGACATATTGAAAGCATGTTTGATCATTGCATCATGTATTTGCCATGTTGTATGTCATGTGCACTTCATAACTTTCCATGTATGTTCTTGGTTCCTAACTTGCTTCATTTGCATTCATAAGCTTGTATGATCATTTGCATGTGCTGCCTCATGTTTGTAGCATCTCATAGCATCATTAGCATCATGTATATGCTTCTGGTTTTGTTTCTCATCATGTCATCTCATCTCATTTTGCATTGCATTGCTTCTCTTTTCTAACCTTTCAGGTGGTAAGTGATCTTGAGAAGTGAATTTGCCTTCACTTCTCATAACTTTCTCTTCATCACTCTCTTGCATCCATTGCTGCATTTTTGTTTGTGTTTGAGTTTGAGCTTGCTCATTCTTCCTCTTCCCACTCTCTTGCTTCAAGTGACTTGACTTCTTGAATGAAGCAAGTCACTTTGCTTCTCTTGCTCCTTTCATCTGCTTCCTGGTGGTTCCATTGAAGATTGTTCTTGCAAACCTCACAAACCCTAGGAACAACCATGTATGACAATGATTATGGTTTTGATTAGTCTCCCCTCTTAGTTTTTACCTTTGTGTCTCTTTTGAGTCATCTCTTCTCATCTCATAATCAGGGACTAAACCCTAAAGGCTTTAAGGCTTTGTGATTAAGCTTATGCCTGCATCCTTCTCTTAGGATGGAGTGTATAACTTTAATCCTAAGTGTTAAACCCTTAATGTTTTTAACTCCTCTAATCAATTCACTTAATAAGTATCAAGACATCATACTTGTAACTTGGGCCTTGCATTAGGGTTCTAATTCTTCCTTAACTGGTTAAGAAGGACTAACCCTAGTGTTAATGGACAAGTCCCCCTCAAGTTGTCTTAAAAACCCTAAAAAATCATTTCATCATCTTACCATTAATCTAAAATCCATCTAATCAAGGCTTGTTTTGTCATGAGTTTAATCCCTAATCATGGATTAAGTTGAGGAGCTTTCCTCAGCTTAAACATTCTCATCTATTATCCTTCTATTAGGATGGTGTAGCGAGTCTGTTAAATCCCTGATTATGGCTTAACCTCATTACTTAACACTAAACAAAAACCCAAAAACATCTAAACAATCACAAGTAGGTTAATGATCTTAATCCTACATCAAAGGTGATTAAGTGTGAGAATCTGACTTCACACTTAAGGTATTCTCATTACCCCTAATCAGAGGGAAGATGTGATGAGTTTACTAACCCATTGGTTTAGGCTTAAGCTCATTAACTTATGACAAACTTTCAAAAGCAATAAAAGACTGAAAACTCAAAAACAAACAATAATCGTCTCCTCCGGGATTCTTTTCTCATCATCTTCACTCACAAACGAGAACTTGCTTCTTCCGTCTAATGCAAGACAGTTTGCACCTGATCCAGACAGGTCATACACTTGAGCATAGACAAGCAAGCAGTTCAAGTCAATTCATCTTTCAGTCTCTTTGGGTCGAACTACGGTGTTCTGACTTCCTCATTGCACGAGAGGATACGTAGGCATAACTTAACAGTTATCGAACAAAAGTCTCTGTATATTCCCCCTCTTTCCAGCATCTTTCTCTTAGCCTCATTATCATGGGCATTTCATTCTTGTTCTCACACTGACACTGTACATATTACACTTTACACTTCCTTTACACTGACACCTGTACATCCTTTTCCAGCTCTTTTACACACAGATTGCACTGACACTACCCCTTTAAAACACAAATCTTTTAAGCGTGGATCCCGTCGAGTACGGCGGACAATCTGGGTGCTAATACCTTCCCAGGTTGTAACCAACCCCCTTTCTCAGTCTCTCTGGTTCGCAACCGTCTTATCCATTCTTTTTCTAGGTCTATGCAGCATTGCCTTTCCTCCGGGATAAAAATGCCTAGCTGGCGACTCTTTTCTTTCCCAGTGAGTTCACTGCTGTGTGTTCTCATTGTTCTCTTTCGCCGACCGTTCGCGTCTGTACCTTTATTTGGGCCATTCCCATTTATCGGGAGCGACAGCTTGGCGACTCTGCTGGGGATCCTTATACTGCAACCAGGGCTTCTGGTTCTTTTTGTGGGTTCCTCCTAGCGCTTGTTTGATTTGTGTTTACTGGGGTGTTATGTGCTTATTTGTGTTTGTATATTTGTATTTATTTTTGCTTTATGTACAGTTTTGTTTATTGCTTTCTTTATAGCTTTATGCATATATTATCATATTGTCATACTGTACTGCTGGCTGGATCTGTTTGTTTGCTTTGGTGGGTGGGTGTTCCATTGAGAGTTAAGGTCCTATACCTGGGACCTGAGTGACACCTAGGCTAGAGTGAATCATATTCTTTCCCATTCCATCTCGGTCTGGTGCGGGAATATGAAACACGGTTCAGATATGGGTTTCTTCTTGAGAACTCTGTGTTGCAGATTTCCTGCAATACTAGGGCTATTTGGGAAGCCTGCTAAGTCTGGATGACCTTTTAGTATTGACCTTCAGAAACTGAGGTGAATTATAGGAGGAACTTTTATGGTTATTGTAAACACTGTACCTCCGGGTTAGAAGTGTTTACACTTCTCATAACTGATCCAAGTCTGAGGATCCTTGTTTTAGAACACCACCTGTGAGGGGGTTGGGCTGTTTACAGGTTTGCAGGTACCTTGACCTCAGAATACCCTGTTACTTTGTTTAAGAGTACTTCATTTTGGGACAGTTCTTGTGATTCTAAACCCTGGACATGTGGCTCTTTATTTGAGCCCCCCACCTTGGTTACTGGATTTATAGACCTCCATCTGGATTTCTTGAACATACTTGGACCTATATCAAGGCATTTGATCAGACCCAGCTCAGTCACAAACCCTTGCATATCATTTGCATACATACTCATTGCATCATATTGACATTTGCTTATTTGTGTTTCAGGGTATCCACTTTCATCTTTGGTTTTGGTTTTGACCCCATCTTCAGTATTGACCCATCTTCATCAGCATCTGCCTCAGTTATCAGCTATCTATTCCAGTCACCTGCACCAGCCAATCAGTGGCCTGTTCTTCAGTGTTATCATCAGCACCTGTCTCTACTCATCTTCAGCATCATGGCTCCTAAAAAGAGCAACATCACCTATCACTTCTTCCATCCAGAGCTATCTGACATCAGGAGGATTCAGACCCTGATCACTCCAGACCATATACCATTGTTCAGGGAACACTATGGAGATATACTTGATATGGTTATGGATCTGGACCCTTCACAGAGAAGCCTGATTCACACCTGCATTCAGTTTTATGATCCCCCACTGAGATGCTTCACTTTTCAGGACTTTCAGCTAGGCCCTCTATTAGAAGAATACTCATCATTAATTGGTATACCTATCAGAGGTGGAGTCCCTTTCAACCCTGAAATGGTCTTTCCTGGTAATGGAGAAGTAGCAAAGGCTTTGCATCTGGAACCGGTTCTGATTGAGCAGCATATGACTTCTAAAGCTGGAATCCCTGGCTTTCATCTGGATTTCTTGATCTCTCAAGCTACCCTGAAAGCCTCTTTAGGAGAGTGGAAAGCTGTCTGTGCTTTATTGGCCTTGAGTATATATGGAATTGTGTTGTTTGCAGATGAGCCTCGATTCATTAGCAAGAATGCAATCCATCTTTTCATCTTGAAGAACCCAGTGCCCACTTTGTTGGGGGATCTCTATTACTCAGTGCATCAGAGGAATGAAAAGCAGAGGGGAAGATTAGTGATATGTTGTGCTCCATTGTTCCATACCTGGCTTCTCAGGCATCTACCCAGGACAGATGCATTTTTGAACCCTCATCAGCAGAGAAACTGGGCTAAGAGACTCACTGCACTAACTTCAGCTGATATCAGGTGGTGCACCCAGAGCACCAAGGGCAGGGATATCATCACCAGCTGTGGGCATTTTCCCAATGTGCCCCTAATAGGAGTTAAGGGTAGTATTAATTACAATCCTCTGCTGTTCAGAAGGCAACTAGGCTATGCACTGGTCCACACTCCTAAGGCACAGGACTTGGTTGAGACTCTTTATTGTGAGAACAAGCCTAATCTGGCTATTGTTAGGCAGGCTGCTTGGGCCTGGGATAATATTCAAACCAAGGGAATAACCATTCTGGGGAAGTGCAGCAATGTGGCATCAGCACAATATTATGAGTGGTCTCGTGCCAGGGCTCAATTCTCTGGAATGCCCTTTACAATAGAAGATATGCCTGAATCATCTTCAGCACCACCCCCTGCCACTATCAGTTTAGAGGAGTTTGAGAGCTTGAAAGAAATAAATGAGAAGTTAACTCAGGCTTTGCAGAAGACCCTCCGGGAGAGGAGTGATGGTAGGATAGAGATTGAGAGGCTAGAGAAGCTGAGAGTGGAGCATCTGGCTAAGATTGAGAAGTCTGGGGATTATATCAAAAAGTCTAAAGCTGGAGAACAAATTCTGAAGAATGCTTGCAAGGAAGCCCAGTTCCAGAAAGCAAGGACAGACTTGTATCTGAAGGAGAGTCAGGCCCGGTGGGTCAGGATCACCGAAGCTCGTACTCTGGAGGACAAGAGGGTCCAAGACAAGATGGAGCAACTGGAAGCTAGTGCAAAAGAGCAGCAAGAAGCCCTGGCAGCAGCCCAGAAGGAGATATCAGAGTTGAAGATCAAAGCTGGAGTGAAGAGGTCAAAGGACCAAAGCCAGCACAAGAAACTAACAGCAGCTGTTACGACCCGGAATCTCCTCATCAGGAATCTCACGGAGCGTCCGGCTGATCCTGTGACCGAAGCACTTCTCAAGGAAGTTCGTGAGGATGAGTTTGGTCTTGGTGTTTGACCATTTGTTTGTTGTTGCTTTCATTCCATGTACTTTTATTTTCCTGTAATGTATTTTGACCCCTCAGAGGGCTTGTATTTGCAAACAGATTATGTACCTTGTGCTTTTTGTAATATATGTATTAGTTTGTTCCATCCGAGTTTACTTCAAAAGCAACATCAACAGCATCTTCAAGGGTCTGGAAGGGTCAAAACTGAATGCCAAGCCGGATACCTTGAAAACAAATAAGCATACTGCATTGCATGCTAACCCTTTTGTTTGTTTTGTAGGTTTTTTGTTTTATTGCTACTAACTCTGTTGTGATATTCAGGAACTATTGCTCGGCGCCGGGTATTTCCCCTCAACCGTCCGCACCGTTATCCAACCCGTAACAATCTTCCGGGCATCCAAATGGATCAGATGCAGCAGGACCTTACTGAGGTCAGGAACCAAATGGCCAATGAAAGGCTAGAAATGAGGAATCGAATGACGCAATTTATGGAAGTAATGAACAACATGGCTCAGAGCCAAGAAAGATTGAGGGCCATGGTGGAAAGACAAAATCAAGAAGATCCACATATAGGGACTGCCGGCACCAGCAACAATGAAAGGGTCCAACCTCATGTTAACCCCCCTGTATTTGGCCCCCATCTTCATCCAGAGGTTAATATTCCTGCAAATGTTCAAGGGACTGCCACTGCAGCCAGGGTACTTCAAGAAGACCCCCAAGAGGATCAATTCACAGTAATGGGTGCTGGGGAGGAAGCTTATGATAGAAGGCTGGATGAGATAGCTGAGAAATTGAGGTCCTTAGAATCTCAAAACTCTTTGGGTTTCGATGTCATGGACATGGGCTTGGTAGACGGGGTCAGGATTCCCCATAAGTTCAAGCCTCCTTGTTTTGAAAAATATAACGGGACTTCGTGCCCCCGGACTCATTTGCAATCATTTCTGGGAAGGCTGAAGGCCTATACTATGGATGAGAAGCTCTGGATGTTCTATTTCGAGGATAGCTTAACTAGAGCGTCAAGAGAATGGTACTCTCACCTGACAAGGGTAACTATCAGGTGTTGGAAGGACCTGGCAGAGGCCTTCATCAGACAGTATCAGTACAACTTAGATATGGCGCCCAACAGGACTCTCCTAATGGGAATGTCACAGTCGTCAAGGGAAAGTTTCCGAGAATATGCCCAGAGATGGAGACAATTGGCTGCCGCTGTTCAGCCACCTATGTCTGAGAGGGAAATGGCAGATATGTTTATGAACACCCTTCAGGGAACCTACATTGACAGGCTGGCTGCTTTCTCTTCCACTAGCTTTGCAGATGTTGTCATAGCTGGGGAGAGAATTGAGAGCCTGTTAAAAATGGGTAAGATTTCTGACAATGGTGCAAGCTCGTCCAGTAGCACAAGGAAACCTTTTGCAGGCCCAAGAAGAACTGGCGAGACCAATGCCATCCACACCAACAGGGGTAGACCTCCATATGTTCACAGATCAGTGGCAGCAGTCACCATTCCCGCTCCAGCTCATCCTCAGCCAACTTATCAACCTCCGCAGCAAAACTATCAGCAACAACCTCAGTACCATCAACAAGCTCAGTATCCTCCAAGGAATTACAACAATACCAACAACAACCAGCAAAGGCCATTCCAACAGAGGCCATCTCAAGCTAATAGGGTGATCGATCCGATCCCCATGCCATATGCTACATTGCTGCCACAACTCCTGAAACTCAACCTAGTTGAGCTAAGGACGTTGGCACCTCCAGATCCCAACAGTCTACCCAGGAATTATGATTCCAACGCCAGATGTGCCTTCCATTCAAATGCACCTGGCCACAGTACAGAAAAGTGCAGAGCTTTGCACATGAAGGTACAAGACCTGGTAGACTCAAAAGCTCTGAATTTCGCACCACCACCTAATGTCAATAAGAACCCTATGCCAAACCACGGGGGTCCCAGAATTAACGCTATTGAAGAAGACAAGCCGTCTTATTTAATAACCAGTGTGGGTCAGATCCGGACACCGTTGGTAGAGATTAAGGCTCAGCTCCTCGAATGTCAACTGTTCCCGGGGTGTGAGTTAGGGTGTGCTTACTGCAATATTTCAGTCAATGGGTGCGATAACCTGAGGAATGGCATAGACGGTCTCATTCAGAGTGGACAACTTCAGATCACCACATCATTTCCTACAAATCCAGCAATCTCATCAGCAACAACTCCAGAACCTCCTACAACTGCAACAACCATTGTTCCTGACAATTCTTCGGCTTCATCAACAAGTATTTCATCTGTCATTTCAACTGACCAGGTATCGACAAATGTTCCTTCTACAACTCCAGCACCACTCCATTTTGAAACTCCTACAACAACAACATCCATCCTTCCACCAATGTCTCCTACAACATCAGCAACAAATCATGAAGATATCTCAACTGTCACAATATTTTATGATCCTGAAAACAACTCTGTCTACAACTCAGAAGGTGCTGCTCCCATCAGGGCACCGGTCACAATTTATTATGATCCGCAAACTATCACAATTCCTTCCGCAGCTGCAGTCAGTCTAGTCACTATCACGGTGCCTGGACCAGTACCTTATGAAAGCAGCAATGCCGTCCCATGGCATTACGGCTCTGACCTGTACTGTGAAGGACAAAGAATCACTTTTGAATCATCAACCCCTGCACCACAAATTGACAATGTGGGAGGAGGCGGAGGCTTCACTCGAAGCGGACGTCTTTTCGCTCCACAAATTCAGAGACCTACTGCCGAAGCAGAAGCTGCTGCTAAAGCAAAAGGAAAAAGCTTGGTGCAGGAAGAGCAGACTGTCAAAGAAGCTTTGAAAACACCCTTCGATCAAGAGGTTGATGAGTTCATGCGAATCATCAAGAAGAGTGATTATAAAATAGTGGATCAGCTTCATCAGACGCATTCCAAGATCTCAATCCTATCATTGCTTATGTGCTCCGAAGCCCATCGGAATGCACTACTCAAAGTCTTGCACGCAGCTTACGTGCCTGTAGAGATCACTGTCAATCAACTGGAAGCTGTAGTTGGAAATGTCAATGCTAGTCACGGACTAGGGTTCACCAATACTAATTTGACTACGGAAGGCCGCAACCATAACAAAGCCTTGCACATAACCATGGAATGTAAAGGTGCAGTCCTTTCCCATGTGCTGGTGGACACGGGGTCATCCCTCAATGTCTTACCTAAAAAGGCCCTGGTGAAGCTAGAATATGACGGGTTGGCGTTAAGACCCAGCAACCTGGTGGTGAGAGCCTTTGATGGTTCAAAGAGATCGGTTCTGGGGGAGATTGAGTTGCCCATAACGATTGGCCCGCAGACTTTCAAAACGACCTTCTACGTGATGGATATACAGCCTGCCTACAGCTGTCTATTGGGTAGGCCATGGATTCACGCCGCTGGCGCCGTGACCTCTACCCTTCACCAGAAGTTAAAATATGAGTGGGAGGGTCAAATCGTTACTATCTGTGGAGAGGAGGATATTTTTGTCAGCCACCTGGCTACCTATAAGTATATTGAGATGGATGGGGAGATCCATGAAATAATGAGCCAGGGTTTTGAAGCTTTGAATGTCAATGAAACATCTGCTATGCCTGGTACTTCAATATCATCATACCAACAAGCCCGGAAGGTTGTTGAGGGAGGAAACGCCCAAGGTTGGGGCAAACTGTTATCGGTAGAGAAGAAAGAAGATAGATTTGGGTTGGGTTACAAACCAACTCAACAAGATCAAGCAGAGGCTGCAAAAGAGCCCAACTTTGTGAGTGGGGGGATGCTCACCCCTGATGCTGTCAACTGTTTGGAAGACGAGCTGGAAGAAGAACGCACCCTGGAAAGCTGGATTCGTCCAAAGATCCCGGGGAGCAGTATCTCAAACTGGTCTTCCCAGGAAATTATAAGAGTTACTCATGCAGAGTAATTATTATTTCCTGTATTTTTATAGCATGCATCAAAGTCTTGCATCTTGCCCAAGATGACAAGACTCATTTTGTAATCGGGCCATCTGTACTTTTTGTGCAACAAGATTAATCAATGAAATATCAGACATCTTTTTGCAAATGAGTCTTTTTCTTTTCCGCTCACTGTTTTTCCATTTTTCTTTTTGTACAAAAAATAAATGGCAGTGTTTTCAAAATGACAATTTTATTTCACTTTTCTAAAACAAGATTAAAATCAAATCACTAAAATGAACAAACTGAACCCTTGCAGAGAGTGCCTTTCAGACAGCACCGACAACAGCACGGCTATGACTTCGTATGACTTTGACAATCCAATCAATCAAGCCGATGAAGGGGTTGAAGAAGAGTATGAGCTTCCTGAAGAGCTAGCCAGGTTGTTGAGACAAGAGGAGAAGGTTATTACTCCTCACCAGGAGGAGGTTGAAGGGATTAATCTTGGTACAGATGAAGACGTGAAAGAGGTTAAAATCGGGGCCTGCCTACAAGACTCGGTGAAGAGACAACTGATTGACCTGCTTCAAGAGTATGTGGATGTGTTTGCTTGGTCTTATCAAGATATGCCAGGGTTGGACACCAACATTGTTGTGCACAAGCTGCCTTTAAGAGAAGAATGCCCACCGGTTAAATAGAAATTGCGCCGTACTCGCCCAGACATGGCAATGAAGATCAAGGAGGAGGTACAAAAGCAATGGGACGCCGGGTTCCTTGCTGTGACTAGCTATCCACCGTGGGTTGCTAACATAGTACCTGTGCCTAAGAAGGACGGCAAGGTAAGAATGTGTGTCGAATACCGGGATCTGAAAAGAGCCAGCCCGAAAGATGACTTCCCATTACCTCACATTGATGTATTGGTGGATAACACGGCTCAGTTCTTGGTATTCTCCTTCATGGATGGATTTTCAGGATACAATCAGATTAAAATGTCACCTGAGGACATGGAGAAGACAACCTTCATCACACCCTGGGGCACGTTCTGCTACAAGGTAATGCCGTTTGGGCTCAAGAATGCTGGTGCAACATATCAACGGGCTATGGTAACATTATTCCACGATATGATCCATAAAGAAATAGAGTGTTATGTGGATGACATGATTGCCAAGTCCCTTACTGAAGAAGATCACCTGGTGAATCTACTGAAGTTATTCAAGCGTCTGAGGAAGTACCAATTGAAGCTGAACCCCAACAAGTGCACATTCGGGGTGCGATCTGGTAAGCTGCTGGGTTTTATTGTAAGCGAGAAAGGGATTGAAGTTGACCCTGATAAAGTCAAAGCTATTCAAGAGATGCCTGCACCGAAAACTGAGAAAGAAGTTCGAGGTTTCTTAGGTCGATTGAACTACATTTCAAGGTTCATATCTCACCTTACAGCAACCTGTGAACCCTTGTTCAAACTGTTGAGAAAAGAACAGACGGTCAGGTGGAATGAAGACTGCCAGAAGGCTTTTGACAAGATCAAGGAATACTTACAAGAGCCTCCAATCCTTATGCCACCAGTTGAAGGAAGACCTTTGATAATGTACTTGACAGTATTAGAAGAGTCGATGGGGTGTGTGTTGGGCCAGCATGACGAGTCTGGTCGAAAAGAGTATGCAATATACTACCTGAGCAAAAAGTTTACCGACTGTGAACAACGTTATTCACTGCTCGAGAAAACTTGTTGTGCTTTAGCGTGGGCTGCTCGCCGACTGAGACAGTATATGTTGACCCATACTACCTTGTTGATCTCTAAAATGGACCCAGTCAAGTACATATTTGAGAAGCCGGCACTTACCGGACGGGTTGCAAGATGGCAAATGATCCTTACTGAATATGACATCCAATACACATCTCAAAAAGCCATCAAGGGCAGTGTATTGTCTGAATATCTTGCTGAGCAACCCATTGATGATTACCAGCCTATGAGATTTGACTTCCCTGACGAAGACATCATGTTCATAAAATCAAAAGATCATGAAGAGCCTGTTCACACTGAAGGGCCTGACCCAGAAGAAGAATGGACTATGATGTTTGATGGGGCTGTTAATATGAATGGTCGTGGTGTTGGTGCAGTGCTCATTACGCCTAAGGGAGTCCACCTGCCCTTCTCGGCAAAACTCACCTTCAACTGCACTAACAACGAAGCTGAATATGAAGCTTGCATTATGGGTCTTGAGGAAGCCATTGACCTCAGGATCAAGACATTGACTGTATTCGGAGATTCAGCTTTGGTAATCAATCAGACCAACGACAAATGGTACACACACCAGGATCATCTGATACCTTACAGGGATTATACAAGGAGGTTATTGACTTTCTTTACAACAGTCAAGCTTGAGTATATCCCTCGGGATGAGAATCAGTTTGCAGATGCCCTGGCTACCATTTCGTCCATGATCAAAGTTCAGACTGCCAACTTTGTACCTCAGATTTCAGTGTCCAGACTTGACAGACCAGCATATGTGTCCGCAGTAGATGTTGTTAAAGATGATAAGCCCTGGTTCCATGACATTAAATGCTTCGTGGAGGATCAAACGTACCCACCTGGGGCATCTTCCAATGATAAGAAGACTTTGAGAAGGCTTGCTGGTAGTTTCTTTCTGAACACTGATGGGTCTCTATACAAAAGGAACTTTGATATGGTACTCCTCAGATGTGTTGACAAGACGGAAGCAGATTTGTTGATGCATGAAGTGCACGAAGGATCTTTTGGTACCCATGCCGGAGGGCATGCCATGACTAAGAAATTGTTAAGATCAGGATATTACTAGATCACAATGGATGCAGACTGTTGTGCCTACGCCAGAAAATGCCATAAATGCCAGATTTATGCAGACAAGGTGCATATGCCTCCCAACCCTTTGAACGTAATGTCTTCACCATAGCCCTTTGCCATGTGGGGCATTGACATGATTGGCAAGATTGAGCCAACTGCTTCAAATGGCCACAGATTCATCCTGGTTGCCATTGATTATTTCACTAAGTGGGTTGAAGCAGCGTCCTATGCCAATGTTACAAGGCAAGTGGTAGCCAGATTTCTGAAGAGAGATATCATCTGTCGGTATGGAGTGCCCGAGCGAATCATTACTGATAATGGTTCCAATTTAAACAACAAGATGATGGCAGAGCTGTGCCGGGACTTCAAGATTCAACATCATAATTCTTCTCCTTACAGGCCAAAGATGAATGGCGCTGTTGAGGCAGCAAATAAGAATATCAAGAAGATTGTGCAGAAGATGGTAGTCACTTACAAAGACTGGCATGAAATGCTACCGTTCGCCTTGCACGGGTACCGCACGTCAATCAGGACATCCACTGGGGCAACACCGTATCAACTTGTGTATGGTATGGAAGCAGTCCTACCAGTTGAAGTTGAATTACCCTCTCTCCGGGTACTGATGGATGTTAAACTGAGCGAAGCAGAATGGGTTAGGGCCCGATACGAGCAACTGAGTCTGATTGAAGAAAGGATATTGGCTGCAATCTGTCATGGGCAGTTATATCAGAAAAGAATGAAGAAGGCCTTCGATCAGAAAGTCAGGCACCGAGAGTACCAAGTAGGAGATCTTGTGCTGAAAAGAATCCTCCCTCCTCATACAGACCACAGGGGCAAATGGACTCCAAACTATGAAGGACCATTCGTAGTAAAGAAAGTTTTCTCTGATGGAGCACTGATGCTCAGCACCATGGATGATGAAGACTTCCCATCCCCTGTGAATTCAGATGCAGTTAAAAAATACTTCGCATAAAAATGACCCGCTGGACATAAAAACAGAATGTAAGTCCAGGCAAAAATAGGGCATCCCGGCGAGTCAAAAACAGAATAAAAGACTCGGGCAAAAATAAGGGAAAATAAACAAAAAATGTGTACACCCGCTGAGTTGAAAAGCCGCATTGGACAGCTCAGGCAAAAATGGGTATCCCGATGGATTGAAAACCCGAAAGGGCGATCCATGCAAAACAAGGGAATAAGCGAACAACTGCATTCTGAATTCGTCTGTATCACCTACAACTTGGTAAGCTTCGAAAGGATCAAGCCTCAGCCAGAATCAACATTCTTCAGAAAGCAAGACGAGAAGAACGTCAAAAGTCATACGGGTCATAGTGAAGAGGAAGCTCCTTAAAGCGTCATCAACACTGCCAGCATTTTGTTTCTCAATTTGTAACAATCTCCTCATTTCAGGGGATATGTTTCTTTGGCTGTATCGCGCCAATTCAGGGCATATGAATTAATAAAATCAGATTTTCAGTCATGTCTCGTTTTGTACATTTTATTTGCAAAAATGTCTGATGTCTTAAAAGAAAAAAACTGATTGCATAAGAATACAGATGTTTATCTTCAAATAAAAACATGCTTGCAGGAAATATGCTTACTCTCAGAAGTATCTAAACTCCTATGACGGAATCCAGTAAAGGATACCTCGGGATTATCTTGTGCGTTTCTCTATCTTTTTCAGGATTGCAGGTATCCAGAACGCAACTTGGGGCATGAAAACTTTATCCCAGCAAGCTGGCAAATCCACACTCAATTTTAGCACCCGAAGTGCTCTCTCCCCAGCTGAGTTGCCTTTCATGACTCCTACCAGCTGAGTTGGCCACTTATTACTTATCCCCATCAGAATGGGCAGGTATCACAGAAGATGCCCATATCCCCGGCTGAGTCAAGAAGCTACCGTAACAGAATTTCTAGGGAGGTCTTTCAGTGATCCCTCTCTTTCTCCCCAGCCGAGTTGCCATCTCGCCCTCAACCGAGTATAAAAGTCAGGAAGCTATCTCCCCACAGAGCTTCAGCCTTTGTCCAGAAGAGCAACGCATGAAGAACTCACAACAGAGTGAAGAAAGCTTCTACAAACCCCAGCTGGGTCCTATGTTTATTAGGATAGGTCTATCAATGGCCCGAATCCCCAAACAGATATCATATCATCAGATCCACCCGTGATCTCATCCCCAGCTGGGATGTCTACTTCAAACGAATCGATCAAAGATCTTCGCAGCAACGGGACCCGGATCCCGGTTTGGTATCTTTGCATAATCATAGCATTTGCATCATATTCACCCACAAAGCGTAGCATTCCGTTTAATACGGAGCATTACGGCAAAAATCAAACATGTTGCATAATCATAAGTCATGGTCTGAATCAAAACACCTGTGAATATTATCAGATCCATCAACAATACACAGAATGCTCCCCGTATTCCCCAGCAGAGAGCCCAGACACTTCTCTTGCAAATACGGACACTTCCTGACACCCGTCCGTGTCATCTCCCCAGCAGAAAGCTAAGGCTTTTGCCTTACACCCATAAACACTCTTTTGGCACCCGTCCGTGTCATGATCCCCCTGAAAAAAGAAAAAAAAAAAGGGGGAAAGGGGATGGGGGCAGCATCCACAGAGGGAAATAGTAATGGAGATATGAAAGGCCGTCGTTCTCATGGATTGAGAATCCCAAGGCTTGCGTGAAGGAAGAAAGCAGTAGATGTTGCTCAAAAAGAACATGTTATTATTCATGAACAACTACACTCTAGGGTTTCCACCGACCGGAAAAATAAAGGAAGTAGTTTTACTGTGGTTCCCATTCGTCCTGATGGAGATGAAAACAACTGTTATGATTAAAAACATTCCTAGCAAATACAATCAAGATATGATAGTGGAGTACTTGGAGAACTATTGCATGGTTGAAAATGCAAAAGATCAAGAGAATGGAGAAGAAAACATTTTCTGCTTTGATTTTGTCTGCTTACCAAATCATTACCAGTTACAGATACTTCCTGACACCCGTCCGTGTCAAATCACCAGCAGAAAGCCAAAGACATCATCTTTGCACTCACCTACTTGTATATACAATTCCTTGACACCCGTCCGTGTCATTTCCCCAACGCAGTCGCCTACACTTTTACAACCCATATACTTGTTGATATTATTATACTTTTCTCTCTCGACCCTCGTCCGTGTCACTCTCCCCAGCAGATAAACATTCATCTATGCAATACTCATCACTCATGTTACACCCATACTGATACTCGTCTGTATCTTATACCACTTACATATCCCCTCAGATTCAACACTAGTCCTTGTTCTTTGTTAGCTCGTTGGTACTCATCCGTACCATCATCTCAGAACATGCGTCAAGCGTTTGTTTCTACATGATACTCGTCCGTATCATAGCCTTAAGGATGCTCGTCCGCATCTTTAATCCATGCACCGTGTCAAACACTTATGTCCTCTTGAATATAGACACTCGTTTGTGCCTACTATTCCCCAGAAAAGTCCCCTCAGATTCAACGCTCGTCCGTGTTCTCTGTTAACCAGTTGATACTCGTCCGTATCATCATCTTTGAACACGCGTCAGTATTTGTTTCTACCCGATACTCGTCCGTATCGTAGTCTTAGGGATGCTCGTCCGCATCTTTAATCTATACACAATACCCAAACACTTATACCTTTTGTTTCTTGGATATAAACACTCGTCAGTGTTTACTACTCCCCAGTAGATCGCCAACAAGCAAATTTCCTTTTTATCTGACACTCGTCTTGTGTTATGATAAACCTTGAGAGCAGCCGTACCCTGCTAGGTGGTCGTCCTCCACCTCTTGATGGTCGTCCTCCATCATGCTCATCCGATGGCCGTCCCCATCGTTGATATTTTTGGCAGCCGTCCCCTGCTAGGTGGTCGTCCTCCACCTCTTGATGATTGTCCTTCATCATTTTATCCAATGGCCGTCCCCATTGTTGATTTTGGTTATCTGGCATTCGTCCTATGTCATGACAAACCTTGAGAGCAGCCGTCCCCTGCTAGGTGGTCGTCCTCCACCTCTTGATGGTCGTCCTCCATCATGCTCATCCGATGGCCGTCCCCATCGTTGATATTTTCGGCAGCCGTACCCTGCCAGGTGGTCGTCCTCCACCTTTGATGGCCGTCCCCATCATAATTCCTTTATTCCCCAACAGAGCAGTCGTCCCCTGCTAGGTGATCGTCCTTCACCTTTGATGGCCGTACCCCATCATCTGTTTATTTCATTTATTCTTTAACCCGATGGCCGTCCCCGTCGTGGTCCCTTTTCCTTTTCTTTTAGCCCGATGGCCGTCCCCATCGTCGGTTACCTTGCTTTATGAACTCGATGGCCGTCCCCGTCATGTTTCATTAATCCCCAGAGAATTTTTACAGCTTTATCTTGATGGCCGTCCCCATCATAATATCTTATTTTTTCCCAGCTAGTCGGCCGTCCCCGTCTTTGCTTTACCTTTTATCCCCAGCATGTCGGCCGTCCCCGTCATTGCTTTACTTCACACCTTCCCCAGCATGTCGGCCGTCCCCGTCAGTGCTCTTTACCCGGCAGTCGTCCTTTGCTCGGCGGTCGTCCTCCGTCGCCCACACTTTACGATATACTTTATTTTCTTTTACAATCTATATCCCTTTTCTTCTTCATTCTGTGAGTGCAAATTTCGGACTGTCTTTGGTATTCAATCACAAGTTATCTTGTTTGCCTGTTAAGCCGTTGCTTACAACCTGCACAGCTAACTCATGATTGAATAGGGGCAGCTGTAAACACCCCAAATTTTCCCTCACCCATTCACACCATGTCTTGTGATCATTTTATATGCATAAACACAACCATATCCTCTCATATCACATTTTTGATTCACTGCATTGTTTCAAAGTCATCTGCACCTAGGGTTTGTGATCTGAGCAATCCAAGAGCTTTTTGAGCCACTCCAAAGGCCATCAATAACTCCAAAGGGATCCATGAGTGTTCTTATATCATATCACATCCTCTCAAAGTCAAAAATGCCAAAGAATTACAAGAACTGGGATTGGTATGGATGCAAAGCCAGGTTTGACTGCACAGTTGACCTGAAATTAGGGTTTTGGTTTCAGAGGCCATAACTCCAAATTTTTTGGTCATTCTTGTTTCCATTTGTCTCTATATGGTATAAGGAGTATGCATATCAATTTTCATGAAGAAATTCCATGGGGAAGTCATCTGATCAAGAGTTGACTTTTCAGACAAGTCAGTGCAAAATCAGGGCATCTGAGGCCCCCAATGACCCAACCAAGGGGTGATCTTCATCATTTTGAATGTATATGATCTTTATTTGATCATGGAAGAAGGTTTAAGTTCACAAAATTCAAGAATTACAAGTTTTGGCAAAGTTGACTTTTTAGGGCATGGTTGACTTTTCAAGAATATGTCATTTTATGCCATTTTTCAAGCCTTGCTTTTTGATCCAAAAATGCTTCAAATGAAAAAACTTTGGTCATGAAAGTTGTAGATTAGATCTTTCCCTTTTCAAAAAGTACAAGAACATGATCTAATTCTTCTTGGATCAAAAGTTATGGTGTGGCAAAGTTGGCAAAAATCATTAATTTTCAAGATGTGCACCAAATGAGAAACTTGCAAGAACTTTGTACCAAGGCATTTGTGACTTCTAGTTCACATCAAACCAATGCACAAACATCACATGTGACCTAAAAATCAGATTTGAACCAAAAGATCACATGTTCATGGTTGGCAAGGCAAGGGATTTTCATGAAGTTTCAAAAGGAACCAACTTGCAAAACCACTCATCACACTTCACCAACTAGTTGCCTTGGCTGCTGAACCTTCCTAGCATCACTCACACACCATGCTGCGCCAGCCCACACTCTTGTACCAAGCTAGAACTTAGCCCATGCCTCTCTTACCAAAAGGTTGACAATTTGCAAAAGTGGACTTACCTATCACAGCAGGCCAGGTCACATCATCTGACCAATGGGATTATTTTATACTATCCATTTGCTAGCCATTTAACATTAGGAGCAAGGCTGAAACACACAAGAACTCCCCATTCACAAAAACACTCCCTCAAGCATTTCTCTTCGAATCCCTCTACACAACACACAAACACAAAAACCATTTTCATAGATCAACTCACCTTGCTTCACTGAGCCAAAACCAACAAGACTTAGGCCTGAATCAAGCAAGAACACCATTCTTCCATTTTTCACTCTCAAAGCCAAAGCTTTCGAAACTCATTCCACAGGCCACAAACACTTGAACAAACTCCACAAACCTTCTCAAAACATCACCCTGATCACAAAGAACCACTCACATTGGCCTGAAACAGCCTGAATCACCATCACCATTTTCAACTGAGCTTGAGCAGAAGCTGTTCAAACTCCTTAACCAGACAACATAAACTCCTTCTAAGCATTCAAGGATCATCAGGGGACCAAGTAGGTTGGATTGCATCAAAGGGAGAGGGCAGAAAGTTGCTGGATTGAAAGCTTCGAAACTCAGGTAGCTCAAGAACATTTTTTCCAGAAATCATTTCTTAAGTTCTTAAGTTGTTCTATATGCTTCACTGATTGTTCTGATGCCTTTAGTTTTGAAAATGGTGGAGAGATGAGAGTTTACCATGCTTCTGAAACTTTTTGCCCTAGAAATAGATTGATTCGATTCAGCTATTTTACGAATGATAAATTTGTTTTGATTTAGGGTTTTGATTCGTGAGTGAGTGGGAATCATTTCTGTGTTTTTAGATTTCGTTTTAGATACGTTTTGAAGGAGTTTGAGGTTTGGGGTGAACGGAGAAGATGACCGGAACACTCTTCCGGTCATCTGAAAGTAATTAACGGCAGGGTTAGGGCTTAAGCATTAATTAGCCAGGTTTGAATGCTGGCCCTTGGATATGGCGCCAGGTCAATGCGCGCGCTGGCCAGTTTGAATCTCACGCGTTGGATTTGATTACTTTGCTTTTTCAGTTTAAAAATTCTTTTTATTTTCATAATATTTCATTTGTTTTACATAATTTATTTAAAATAGCAAAAATGCTTTAAAAATTATGAAATTTTTTATCCTGAGTTTCATTAATTTTTAAAGCACAAAAATATTTTTATTTTCATTTTTAGCATTTAAAAAGTATTTTTAATTATTTAAAAGTTTATTTTTAATTGATTAATGAGAATTAATTTATTAAAAATACTTTTAAGTATTTAAAAATCACCAAAAAATTCATGAAATGTTCTAAGACATTTAGAAACATTGTCCAACCTTCAAACCAAATTTATTTTTTGATCTTGATGCATTTTAAGAATTTCTCATTGAATTAAAATCATTTTTGTGCATTATTTTGATCCAAAGTTCAAAAAATCATTTCTGTCTATCCATGAAGAGTTGGACATTGATTCTTTTTGCATTGCATTGTGTTTAGCATGTAGTTTGTGGGATTAAATGGCCATGATTTGATCTTTCATTTCCAATTTGTTTGACATTTCTTTTGTTTGGAAACCCTAAAACCCTAAAAAACTTGTGAAAATCATAACTTGAGATTGGTTAGGAGTTGAGATCTCTCCTTTGGGCATTGGATTAGTATAGGATTAGGGGTCCTTTGAGTGGCATTTTCAATTTTTATCTTAGGGTTTGCTTCTGATTTTGATTTTTGTTTGTTGCATTGATCATAAACCCTAATTTGGGCTTCCATATGCATCCATCTTGCATTCTCTTGCATAACATGACTTGCCATGATATTCCATGCTTCCATGTGATTCATTTGACATCATAAGACATATTGAAAGCATGTTTGATCATTGCATCATGTATTTGCCATGTTGTATGTCATGTGCACTTCATAACTTTCCATGTATGTTCTTGGTTCCTAACTTGCTTCATTTGCATTCATAAGCTTGTATGATCATTTCCATGTGCTGCCTCATGTTTGTAGCATCTCATAGCATCATTATCATCATGTATATGCTTCTGGTTTTGTTTCTCATCATGTCATCTCATCTCATTTTGCATTGCATTGCTTCTCTTTTCTAACCTTTCAGGTGGTAAGTGATCTTGAGAAGTGAATTTGCCTTCACTTCTCATAACTTTCTCTTCATCACTCTCTTGCATCCATTGCTGCATTTTTGTTTGTGTTTGAGTTTGAGCTTGCTCATTCTTCCTCTTCCCACTCTCTTGCTTCAAGTGACTTGACTTCTTGAATGAAGCAAGTCACTTTGCTTCTCTTGCTCCTTTCATCTGCTTCCTGGTGGTTCCATTGAAGATTGTTCTTGCAAACCTCACAAACCCTAGGAACAACCATGTATGACAATGATTAGGGTTTTGATTAGTCTCCCCTCTTAGTTTTTACCTTTGTGTCTCTTTTGAGTCATCTCTTCTCATCTCATAATCAGGGACTAAACCCTAAAGGCTTTACGGCTTTGTGATTAAGCTTATGCCTGCATCCTTCTCTTAGGATGGAGTGTATAACTTTAATCCTAAGTGTTAAACCCTTAATGTGTTTAACTCCTCTAATCAATTCACTTAATAAGTATCAAGACATCATACTTGTAACTTGGGCCTTGCATTAGGGTTCTAATTCTTCCTTAACTGGTTAAGAAGGACTAACCCTAGTGTTAATGGACAAGTCCCCCTCAAGTTGTCTTAAAAACCCTAAAAAATCATTTCATCATCTTACCATTAATCTAAAATCCATCTAATCAAGGCTTGTTTTGTCATGAGTTTAATCCCTAATCATGGATTAAGTTGAGGAGCTTTCCTCAGCTTAAACATTCTCATCTATTATCCTTCTATTAGGATGGTGTAGCGAGTCTGTTAAATCCCTGATTATGGCTTAACCTCATTACTTAACACTAAACAAAAACCCAAAAACATCTAAACAATCACAAGTAGGTTAATGATCTTAATCCTACATCAAAGGTGATTAAGTGTGAGAATCTGACTTCACACTTAAGGTATTCTCATTACCCCTAATCAGAGGGAAGATGTGATGAGTTTACTAACCCATTGGTTTAGGCTTAAGCTCATTAACTTATGACAAACTTTCAAAAGCAATAAAAGACTGAAAACTCAAAAACAAACAATAATCGTCTCCTCCGGGATTCTTTTCTCATCATCTTCACTCACAAACGAGAACTTGCTTCTTCCGTCTAATGCAAGACAGTTTGCACCTGATCCAGACAGGTCATACACTTGAGCATAGACAAGCAAGCAGTTCAAGTCAATTCATCTTTCAGTCTCTTTGGGTCGAACTACGGTGTTCTGACTTCCTCATTGCACGAGAGGATACGTAGGCATAACTTAACAGTTATCGAACAAAAGTCTCTGTATATTCCCCCTCTTTCCAGCATCTTTCTCTTAGCCTCATTATCATGGGAATTTCATTCTTGTTCTCACACTGACACTGTACATATTACACTTTACACTTCCTTTACACTGACACCTGTACATCCTTTTCCAGCTCTTTTACACACAGATTGCACTGACACTACCCCTTTAAAATACAAATCTTTTAAGCGTGGATCCCGTCGAGTACGGCGGACAATCTGGGTGCTAATACCTTCCCAGGTTGTAACCAACCCCCTTTCTCAGTCTCTCTGGTTCGCAACCGTCTTATCCATTCTTTTTCTAGGTCTATGCAGCATTGCCTTTCCTCCGGGATAAAAATGCCTAGCTGGCGACTCTTTTCTTTCCCAGTGAGTTCATTGCTGTGTGTTCTCATTGTTCTCTTTCGCCGACCGTTCGCGTCTGTACCTTTATTTGGGCCATTCCCATTTATCGGGAGCGACACTAAGGACGAACGAGGGAAGGATTTCAACGAAGCTTCGCCGGTTCATCTCTACAAAACAGCTACAAATCCTCAGTAGGACGAATCCATCTTCATAAAGTCTCATCTCCCCTGGAATTTATATCCATCTCTTTTATCCTCATACGGATACACGGGAATTTACTTTCCAATAAGGGTACGACGAACGAAGACGGGAGGTTATATCTGCCCTACTATCAAACGAAGACGAAGGTTATGTATACCTTACTATCCCCAGCAGACGGGAGGTTATATATACCTTGCTATCCCCAGCAGACGGGAGGTTATATATACCTTGCTATCCCCAGCAGACGGGAGGTTATGTATACCTCCTTTTCCCCAGCATAAGGAAGGTTATATATAATATATCATCAAACGAGATGGGAACGAGTTCCTCATATTCTTCAACAACGAGTCGGGATTTATTTTCCCTGGCCAGCAGTTGTTATACGAAGACATCCAGACTCTTCCGGCAGCATCATATCATACATACATCATTTATATCATACCATAACATACATACCCATAAATGCATAATACATTTACTTAGGTGCATCATACTATGCATGCATACATATTGCATAAACTAACATTCTCCTTGCAGGATAGTTATATGCAGATAAAACAGCATCAACAATTCACAACAAGTCAGAAATGATCCGTACATTACTCAAGATGTCCTCGGAGAGTAGGCAAACGGTCTGTAAAAAGATCTATTCCCTAATCCAGGATATTTCCAGAAGATTTCATCTATCTGGTCTGGAATAGCAGGCAAACGGTCTGTACAAAGATCCATTCCCTGGTTCAAGATATTTTCAGAAGATTTAATCTATTTCCTCGGAGAGTAGGCAAACGGTCTGTAAGAAGATCCATTCCCTAATCTAGGATATTTTAAGGAGTTAATCCTGACACTTTTTTTCCTCGGAGAGTAGGCAAACGGTCTGTACAAAGATCCATTCCCTAATCCAGGATATTTCCAGAAGATTTCATCTATTGGCCCTTGAATAGCAGGCAAACGGTCTGTACAAAGATCCATTCCCTGGTTCAAGATATTTTTCAGAAGAACTAATCCTGACGTTCTTTTGACCTTGGAGAGTAGGCAAACGGTCTGTAAAAAGATCTATTCCCTAATCCAAGATATTTCCAGATGAGATAATAGTCACGAAGATTTATTTCTACTGGTCTATTCAACAAACTCAAAATTATAAACGATTCAGAGACGGCCTATACGAAGACCTAGTACTGAGATCCAGTATCAACACAAAACTATCATCACATCCAGTTCTTTAGATGGCATCTCTAAGCCCATCTCCAGTTCTTCCAAGTGGCATCTTTAAGCCCACTCAAGCATCTTCAACTAGCCATCTGTATCACTTTATGCACTAGTGAGTGCAAATTTTTGGGCTTTTGTGTTCAATCCCCTTCAACCTTCCAGGTCACGACTGGCAAATATACCAATCTAACCCCTCAGGTTTCAGAAAATTGAACAGGGGCAGCTGTTGCACCCCAAAATTTGCCCTCACAATACAAGACTTTGTGTGCTAAGAAGGTTCACAAGGTTCACAAGATTCACAATGCTTTCAAGACCTTTCATGAGGTTCATGAAGTCTACAAGTCACTTTATGAAGGTTCACAAGGTTCACAAGCTTCCCAATGCTTTTAACACCTTTCATGAGGTTCATGAAGTCTACAAGTCACTTTATGAAGGTTCACAAGGTTCACAAGCTTCCCAATGCTTTTAACACCTTTCATGAGGTTCATGAAGTCTACAAGTCACTTTATGAAGGTTCACAAGGTTCACAAGCTTCCCAACACTTACAAGACCTTTCATGAGGTTCATGGAGTCTACAAGCCACTTCATGAAGGTTCACAAGGTTCACAAGATTCACAATGCTTTCAAGACCTTCCATGAGGTTCATGAAGTCTACAAGCCACTTTATGAGGTTCACAAGGTTCACAAGGTTCACAATACCTCCCATGAGGTTCACAAGACATTTTATGATGGTTCACAAGGTTCACAAGGTTCACAATTGGTCAGAATAGTTGACAATTCCCTCAGACAATGCACCTCCTATGCAGTGCATCCAAAACTAGGGTTTTGACTTTAATCAGGCTAAATGAACTTACAAGACTTCAAGTGAGCTTCATAACATCTTATATGTGTGTAAGAACCTCCATGTCAAGTTTCAAGACTTTTCTCAAAAGTTTGCTCAGTCAGATGATCAGATAAGTCAAAATCAGTCAAAGCAGTTAAAAAGCCAAACTGAGGTCAACTGTGGTCAAACCAAAGTCAAACTTCATGATTTTTTGCCAACATCAATTATATGAAGTAAAATTCATCATTTGATCAAGGGTTGATCATGATTCATCAAGGAGATTCCAGATCATCAAGAATCAGGAGTTTCTAAATTAGGGTTTCCTCAGTAAAAGTCAACTAAACTTTGACCAGCCATAACTTTCACATACTTAATCACCAAGTCTCCACTCAAAGCTCATTTTGAAGGAAATTGAATTCTCTACAACTTTGTGTCTCACAAGCCAATCCCAAAAATGCTTCATTTGGAAGGTATGAGCTAAGACATTATAGGTCCTTTTGAAAGTCAACAAAAAGTCAACAACTTCAAAAGGGCATAACTTGAGATTGGTAAATGATATGGACATGAAACCAGTGGGGTTGGTTAGAGGACTCTTCAAGCTTTCCAAAATGTCCAAGAACACCCTCATAGCATTAAAATTGAAGGATATGTTCCCTTGCAAAGTTGGGAAATTTTGGGTTGGTTTATGATGAAAATGGAGGTCTAAAACCAATTTCTTCCAAATGGGCTTGCCAAATGATGACCCAATCCATACAATAACTTCATGCACGACCCAAACCATTAAAAATCAGATGTTTTATTATTTTATTTTGATTTAATTCATTAAAAATCATTTTAAATAAAAATAAAATATGAAAATGTAAGATTTGATTTGGATCAAGCTTCTAGAAAATCATAAATTTGATTTGAATTGAAGAGGAAAGAAATCATGAGGATTAGCCAAAAATAACAAGTGTTCATACATGAATATTTGATTTTTAAGGCATGATCATTTTGAATCTTTTCATATCAAATTTTCCACACAAGTAATCAATCTTTTTGACCTAATTCATTCTCCTATAAGTACTTAACTCATTGCAATCACAAGCCACGAATTTTGACAGCCCCAAGTGTAAGTTTGCATCTCACAAAAACCTCTCCATAACTCACATTCGGTTTTGAATTTCCAGAGCTTTAGAAGGTATTTTGAGGACATAGCCATGACTATTGGACATCACTGATCATAAACCAATACTCATATGCATCAAAACCATGCCATAATGCATAAACTGAACCTTGCTTATTCTTGAATATTTTTTTCGATTATACTAATTCAATGCATTCTAACAAATTTTGTTTGTGCAATCGTGTTTGTGATGTTGTATGGATCGTTTCTGGACAGTTAAACCCAAGTTTCGTGGCTTGAATCACAATCGGCCATTGTTAGGGTTAGAGCTTCAAAATTGGGGATTCATGGAATACCTAATATAAATGGATAATGAACTCATATTTGGACTGTAATTGTTGTATAGATCATGTTTGCAGGTTCAATTTGATGAAATTTTACCCGTATAATGATGTATATGATTCGCAGGTTGAAAACGCAGAAAAATTCGTAGGAATTTTCCCAAGAAAATTCGCAGGAAATCCTACGAATTTGAGGTTGAAGATGAAGCTGGTTGGCGCGTTCTGGAAATTCAAATTTTATTTAAAATATTTTATGTTATGTTGTTGGTTTATTATCACAAGCCAACGCTTGTCCCAGTGGTAAGACTAGCGTATGTTTAGTTGAAGGGCCTGTGTTCGAACCTTGGCTGTGCACATTTTTTCTTATTTTTCAGGATAACAATGAAGCTTAATATATTATGTATTATGGCCATTCCATTAACAGACGCGCTCACCTAGCTGGATTGGCAATGTACTTGTGTGATACTTGAAAGGTCCTGGGTTCGATCCTCCCCCAGGCCTTTTGCTTCTTATTTTTCTTAATTTTTCCAGGTTTCAAAGAACAAAACCAATTGAAACCCCTTCTCTATCACACATGCGTGGCTGGCCTAGTGGTGTGTTTTGTTGCTGGTAGGCAGAACGTCCTGGGTTCAAATCCCAGCCAGGTAAGTTCCATCTTTTTGCTTCTTTTTCTATTTTGTCTTGTTTATTTAATTTTGTTTAATTATTATTATTAATAAATCATATATAAATATATAATTAAATAATTCCATGATAATATATATATTCAATATTTTCCAAATTCTAAAAAATTATTTTCTAAATTCAAAAATTAGTTTTTATTATTATGTATTTCAATTATAAAATATATATATTATTTAGTTAAATAAGTTATTATTGTAAATCAAACCCTAATTTTATAAACCCTAATTTATTTCTCTAAACAATTATTAAAAACCTAATTTTATTTTTTCTAATTTTTTGTAAATATAATATTTAATCTAATTAAATTTTGTAAATATAATTATTATGTAAATATTTTATTTAATATAATTAAATTATAATTAATCTTATTTTAATATATAAATACTCTATCATTGTTTATAATTAATTATATATGTAAATAAGTTCAAAAAAAATTGCAAATTTAATAATTTCTCATAATATGTTCATAATTCATTTAATTTGTTTATAATTTTAAATTTTGTAATTAATTAATATAATTGTTCTTATTTTTCTATTAACCATTAAAATTTTGTCTTTTATTATTATTACTAATCATATTATTACTAATCCATTTATTTTTTAATTATGCTTATTATTATTATTTCACTAACCTTATTTATTTTTAATTATTATTATTACTAACCCCTATTATAATTATTATTGCTTATTTATTTATTTTGCTTATTATTTATATTTGGCTTATTTATTTATTTTTGCTATTTATTTTTAATTGCTTATTATAATTATTGTAATTGCTCCTTGGTGTAATTTTTGTAAATATTTAAATTATTTAATTTTCATGCTATGGTTAGTAAAATAGGGAGTGTAAACATGTATTATATTGAAAATTGAATTTAGATCATTTTAATAAGATAAATATAAAATTAAACACTCACACACGTAAGTCGATCTTTGATCGCCATCTCACTTTCTAGGGTTGCCTCTCAATGTTGCCTATTCAAAAAGGGCAAGTGGGGTGTATAAAGCAAAGTCCCTTTAAAAGAAAAGTCATCTAGTCCCTTCATAATTAAAGATCAAGTCCCTTAATGGTTGCCTTTCAATATGATCTAGTCCCTTTCGAATAATGATGACAGTCCCTCCTAAATGCTTAATACACCCTACAGTTGCCTTCATTAAACAGATGTCCCTCATATGTCCCTCACATCCAAGGTAATGACTACCTATTCCTTAATAATAGGGATAGTCTTACCACTTAAAGGATAAAGAACAGAAAGACTTAAACTTTAGGGTAGGTTCCTCATAGTTACTTGCTCACTATTTCAAAACAAATTTCAAATACTTCACAAATTTCAAACAATTTTCAAACACAAGTTTTTTACGCATCCGTACATGGATCATTCTCAAACTCTTATGAAAATTTTCATCCACACACTTCACATTTTCAAAAACAATTTTAAAGTGAGCTAAGTAACTAAGAGCCCATGGATAACCATGGATGTAAAGGGTGCTAACACCTTCCCTTTACATAACCTACCCCCCGAACCCAAAAATCTTTTAAGGTCTTTCCTGTTCTTTTATGCCCTTTCCTTTTGGATAAAATAAGAGTCGGTGGCGACTCTTGCTATCCGCAACACATAACTAAAGTCAGTTCTCCCACCGTGTTACACTGGCGCCAGTCAATGCACGCGTATTTCATTTGAATATCAGCCCTTGATTCTGATTACTTTCCCATTAATTCATTTTATTTTGCATTTTATTTCATTTCTTTTCTCCAATTTATTTAAAATAGCAAAACAATTTTAAAAATTCTGAAAATTTTTGTACAAACTTTTATTAATTTTCAGAAACCAAAAACATTTTTATTTTTATTTTTTGCATTAAAAAATATTTTTAAATCATTTAAAAGTTTATTTTTAATTAATTAATGAAAATTAATTAATTAAAAATACTTTTAGGTATTTAAAAATCACAAAAAAATTCATGAGACCTTCAAAAACATTTAGAAACATTGTCCAACTCTCAAACCAAATTTCTTTTTTGTTCTTGATGCCTTTTGATCATTTTCATTGGAATTAATTTCATTTTAAGGCAATATTTTGGTTCATTCTTTAAAAATTTCATTCTGCCTAACCATTGAGAGTTGGATGATGATTCTTCTTGCATTGCACTCTTCATAGCATGTAGTTTATAGGATAAAATTGGCATGATTTGATCTTGCATTTTCAATTTGTTTGGCATTTTTCTTGTCAAGGTACCCTAAAACCCTAGAAATCTTAGGAAAATCATAACCCTCACTAGGTTAAGAATTGGATCCCCTCCTTTGGGCAGTGAGTTTGTATAGGTTTAGGGTTCTCTTGAATGCATTTTCAATTTTTTATCTTGATGTTTGCTTCTGGTTTTGATTTTTGTTTGGTGTATGGATCATAAACCCTAATTTGGGCTTCCTTTTGCATCCATCTTGCATTTGCTTGCATACCATGACTTGCCATAGCATTTTGTGCATCCATTTGATTCATTGGACATCTTAAGACATATTAGAAGCATGTTTGATCATTACATATTTCATTTGCCACTTTGTATGCCATTTGCATTCCATAACTTTTCATGTATGTTCATGGTTCTAAACTTGCTTCTCTTGCATCCATTTGTTTGTATGATCATCCCCATGCCTTGATTCATGTTTGTATCATCTCATAACATCATTATCATCACATACATGCTTCTGGTTTTGGTTTGTATCATGTAATTTCATCTCATTTTGCATTGCATTGCATTCCTTTCACTAACTTTTCAGGTGGTAAGTCATTTTGAGAAGTGAATTTGCCTTCACTTCTCACAACTTCTTTTCATCTATCTTATGCATCCTTGCTTCATTTTGTTTTGTGTTTGAGATTGAGCTTGCTCTTTCTTCTTCTTCTTACTTTCTTTCTCCAAGTGACTTGTCTTCTTAAATGAAGCAAGTTACTTTGCTTCTCTTTGCTCCTTTCATCTGCTTCCTGGTGTTTCCTATGAAGATCTTTCTTGTAAACCTCACAAACCTTAGGGACAAACAAGCATGACAATAATTAGGGTTTTGATTAGTCCCCCACTTAGTTTTACCTTTGTGTCTCATTGAGTCTTCTCTTCTCATCTCATAACCAAGGACTAAACCCTAAAGGTTTTAAGGCTTTGTGATTAAGTTTATGCCTGCATCCTTCTATTAGGATGGAGTGTATAACTTTAATCCTAAGTGTTAAACCCTTAATGTGTTTAACTCCTTTAATCAATTCATATAATAATCATCAAGACATCAAGCTTGTAACTTGGGCCTTGCATTAGGGTTCTAATTCTTCCTTAATTGGTTAAGGACTAACCCTAGTATTAATGGACAAGTCCCCCTCAAGTTGTCTTACAAATCATAAAACTCACTTCATCATCTTATCATTAACTAAAATCCACTTAATAAAGGCTTTGTTTTGTCATGAGTTTAATCCCTAATCATGGATTAAGTTGAAGAGCTTTCCTCAGCTTAAACATTCTCATCTATTATCCTTCTATTAGGATGGTGTAATGAGTCTGTTTAATCCCTGATTATGGCTTAATCTCATTACTCAACACTAAACTTAAACAACAAAAAACATCTAAATAATCACAAGTAGGTTAATGATCTTAATCCTACATCAAAGGTGTTTAAGTGTGAGAAGCTGACTTCACACTTAAGGTATTCTCATTACCCCTAATCAGAGGGAGGATGTGATGAGTTTACTAACCCATTGGTTTAGGCTTAAGCTCATCAACTTATGACAAATTCAAAAACGCAACAAAAGATTGAAAACATAAAAAACAAACAATAATCGTCTTCTCCGGGATTCTTTTCTCATCTCATTCACTCACAAACGAGAACTTGCTTCTTCCGTCTAATGCAAGACAGTTTGCACCTGAGCCAGACAGGTCATACACTTGAGCATAGACTAGTAAGCAGTTCACAAGTCAATTCACCTTTCAGTCTCTTTGGGTCGAACTACGGTGTTTTGACTTCCTCATTGCACGAGAGGATACGTAGGCATAACTTAACGGTTATCGAACGAAAGTCTCTGTATATTCCCCCTCTTTCAGCTTTATTCTTTAGCCTCATTATCATGAGCATTTCATTCTTGTTCCTACACTGACACTGTATATATCACACTTCACTTCTTTTACACAGGCACCTGTACATCCTTTTCCAGCTCTTTTACACACAAATTGCACTGACACTACCCCTTTAAAACACAAATCTCCTAAGCGTTGATCCCGTCGAGTACGGCGGACAATCTGGGTGCTAATACCTTCCCAGGTTGTAACTAACCCCCTTTCTCAGTCTCTCTGGTTCGCAACCGTCTTATCCATATCTTTCTAGGTCTATGCAGCATTACCTTTCCTCCAGGATAAAAATGCCTAGCTGGCGACTCTTTTCATTTCATCCTTTCGCCGACCGTTCGCGTCTGTACCATATTTGAGCCCGATCTCATCTTTTGGGAGCGACAGGGTCCTATCAAAGGCAACTGAATATCCAACACATGATCAGAAACCATTGCATATCATAAGCATACATCATATTGTATCATTTAACATTTGTCTATTTGTTTTATAGGGTATCCACCTCTTCTTGGTTTGGTTTTGACCGTTCTTCTACTCAGCTTATCTGCTTAAACACTTTTTCAGCTATCCTCTTCAGTTGTCTCATTCAGCACCTATCTTCAGCATGGATTCAACCAGGAAAAGCAACATCACCTACCACTTCTTTGAGTATCCTCTAGTAGGCATCAGACAGATACAGGCTCTTATTACCCCTGATCATGTTCCCTTATTCAGAGAGCATTGTGGTGGAATCCGGACATGATCATGGACTTAGACCCACTGTAGAGGAGCATGATTCACACCTATCTTCAGTTTTATGACCCTCCTCTATGTTGCTTCACTTTCCCATATTTTCATATAGGACTTTTGCTGGAAGAATACTCTATGCTATTGGGTGTCCCTATCAGAAGAGGAATTCCTTTCAACCCTGAGATGACCCCTCCAAGAAATGAAGACATAGCCAAGGCATTACATCTAGAAGTAACCATCATTGATGAGCACATGACTTCCAAGGCTAGAATCCCAGGTCTCCATCTGGATTTCTTGGTTACTCAGGCTACAAAGCATGCTGCATCAGGGAATTGGGAAACTGTCTATGCTCTCCTAGCCCTCAGCATTTATGGTATCATCTTGTTTGCATACAAGCCTAATTTTGTAAGCAAGAATGCTATCCACATCTTCATGCTCAAGAACCTAGTTCCCACCTTATTGGGAGATTTCTACTACTCAGTTCATTAGAGGAATGAGAAACAAAGAGGAAGACTGGTGAGGTGTTTTGCACCTCTTTTCTACAATTGGTTGATGAGACACATGCCGAAGACGGAAGCTTTCTTGAACCCACAACAGACAAGGAATTGGGCTAAGAGAATGATTACCCTTACTTCAGAAGATATCAGGTGGTGTATTCATAACACCAAGGGTCGAGACATAATAACAAGTTGTGGGCAATACCCTAATGTGCCACTTATTGGAGTAAAGGGTTGCATCAATTACAATCCTTTACGTTTCAAGAGACAGTTAGGGTATGCATTGATACATCCACCTAGGGAGCATGACTTAGTAGATTCCCTTTACTGTGCTAATCTGAACAATCATGCCATTGTCCGACAAGCAGTCTGGGCATGAGACAATATACAGACTAAAGGAACTGTTATCCTGGGAAAGTGCAACAACATAGCTTATGCTCAGTACACTGAATGGTCTCACATTAGAGGACAGATTACTCGTATGCCATTCACCCAAGATGATGTGCTAGGACCATCAGTAGTTGAGCCTATAGCTACAGTCAGCCTGGAAGAATTAGAGAAGATGAAAGAAAGAAATGCCCAACTAGCTGAAGCTTTGAAGAAGACCCTTTGGTAAAGGAATGATGGTCGTCTAGACATTGAAAGGTTAGAAAGGCTGCGCATTGAGCATGTAACTAAGATTGAAAAGACTGAAGACTACATCAGGAACGCCCGAGCAGAGGAACTTGTGTTGAAGAATGCATGCAAGGAAGCAAAGATTCAAAAGGCAAGAGCTGAGCATTATCTGGAAGAGAGTCAGGATAGATGGGCCAAGATAACTAAAGCTCATTTTTTGGAATATCAGAAGATAAAAGCCAAGATAGAGCAGTTAGAGTCTAATGAGAAAAGAAGTCAAGAGGCACTACTAGCAGCTCAGAAGGAGATCTCAGAGTTGAAACTCCGGGCAGGGTTAAAGAGATCCAAAGAGCAAGATAAGTATCAGAAGAATACAAATGCCATTGCAACCAGAAACCTTCTCATCAGAACCATCACGGAGCACCCAGTTGGACCAGTGATTGATGCTCTCCTGAAGGAAGTCAGGGAGGATGCATATGGATTGGATGTTTGATTTTCTCTTTGTACTTGTTTTTTAGCTCACCATGGTGTAACACCCAAAATTTGCCCTCTCTGTTTCATAGCATTTAGCATATCATTTTCATATTTCGTGTTGCATCATTAACATAGAAAGATGAAGCATAATATCCATAGCATAGCATAAGCTGGCAGGGATTTCACTCTTACTGCGGTTGTTCAGTTCGCGATTTGATTCAGATGGACATTTGACCTAGCTTGGTCAAACTGTCAGGTTTCCTTTAATTTAAGGTCATTTGCATTGGTGGCCATTGCTCAGACAGTGTGTATTCAAGGTTCATGGTGTTGTGTTGAATTCATCAGATTATCAGGCGTGGTTTGTGAGAAGCTTAGTCCAATTTATATTGGTGGAGTGTTCATCAGTTCATCAATAGTTCACTTGTGGATTTATTTTCCTCAGCGTGTATTCAGATAATCAGAGCAAGTTCCTAATTTGTTTCAAATGAGCATGATTCAAGTACAAGTCAGTCATCTGTTTAAAAGAATTTTGTTCATTTTATCAGAGATTCAAGAAACAATGCAAGTTGGTTTATGGTTGTCTGTGCGTGTTGGTGGTAGTTGATTCCTTCCATAAAGATTATTCCACGTCCATTTTCTTTTTCGATCCATTTCGATCATTCGCTATCCATTTCAATAACCATTTTATAACCCATTTTCGACTTTGTCCAATTATTAAAAAATATATCCATTTATCCACTTTTTTCAATTATCTTCAAACCATTTTATTTCTAAAACCATTTCCATTCTATTATCCAAATTCCATTTAAAATTTATATCAAATATTCAAAATCTATTCTCCATTTTTTATATTACAAGAAAATTCATCACATTCAAAGCCCATAATTTTCTTGTAAGCCCACTTCATTTTTCTTTAATACAAAAAAAAAATTGATTAAAAATAATAATAATAAACATCAGCACTTGAGTGAATCACATGTACACCACTCAGCCTTCACGTTTTCAACACTAAGCATGGCCCACACATTCCAAAGCCTTTCCCCAGCCATTTCCGCGTGAATGCACTCCGCAAATCCCAAGCCAGATTTCAGCCCCACAGACACACGCACAAAAAAAGCTAACATCACACATAATGCATACCATATTTCGAAGCATACTCAAAACGCAACAATAATGAACTCAAAACGCAGTGAAATAAAAGAGGAAAAGATTGAAAGAAAAAGATTCTAACAGAAAGTAGAAAAAATGAATAACAGAATGATGAAGGAAAAAAAATTGGTTACGAAAAAGAAACGATCTCGCAATGAGCATACCACCAGCAGCTACAATAACCGTGACACACAAAAATTCATCTCAGCAAAATATCTCACCATAAATCGCAACAAAATTTGCTCACCATCAACACCAATAACAAGCCATAAGAGATTCCTCTGAATGATTCTTGACACCAAAAAACTAATCCCTCACTCTTTAACACAAAACCGAATCCACAAAAGTTGGAGGAGCTTCTCCACGATTGCTCTGATCTTCATCAGTCAGCTACGTCATTGCATCTTTTTCAATTGACCTGCATCATCAATCATATCCTTCTTCACCAGCAACAGCAAAAATGAAGTGATATCCGTCATCACGTAACCGCATCATTCAATAGCTTCATACCTCTTCATTTTCTTCAGCACCAACAACAAAAACCGAGTTCACCTTTCCTTCATCATCAAATCCGCTCTCCTTCATCAACCAGAGGCTCAATCATCTTCATTTCACGAAACCGAAAGCTGAATAAATCGTGTCGGCTACGTCAGCTTCATCATTCTTATTTCAACACGGAAGCTCCAGGGATCTTCAATATCAAACTTGTATTAATCAGAACGAGAGGAACGGAGCGGATCAAAATCGAAGGAGAAATAAGAGCACAGAGCACGTCGTCTTCGATGTCGTTATCTTCAAGATTGAAGGTACCAATTTCTGAATGCTTTATCGAGTGTTTGTATCGAGTGTTGTTGTTGTTGTTGTTTCAGAATGTGCGATTCGGTGAGTTGAGTGGGTCTTAGTGTTTTTTGACGGTAGATTCGGAAGGGCGAAGGAGAGCTAGCGAGGTTTGTGTCATACCCCAAATTTGTCCTACCCGCACCATTTTTACTGTCTAAGCATTGTTTCAAAAATAAAAAAAGCTTGTACCATTTTATTTCTCTGTTTAACAAATATTTCAAAATTTAAAAAAACATGTGTTATTTTATTTTGTCTGATATTATAAAAATTCAAGAAAAATATGTCACATTTCCTTTTATTCGAAAAATGTATTCTCTTCTTATTTCAAGTTTTTTTATCCTTCATTATTAGTCATTATAAAAAAATTCTACAAAAAAAATCAATTTATTTTGCTACTTTTCTCTCTTAAAAAATATCCATATCATTCATTCTTCTTTTTTTTTTATTTTATCAACTTTATTTATAATATTCATTTTTCCATTTAGTATTTTTGTACACAAAATCAGGAGTCCTTTATTATTATCCCGTTTCATTTTTATTTTGTTATTATAATCTTTACTGTTATTATTATTATTATTATTATTATTATTATTATAATTGTTATTATGTTTCTTTGTTTATTGTTATTATTATAACTATTATTATTATTATTATTATAATTGTTTACTTATTATTATTTTTACTGTAATTATAATAATAATAATAATAATAATAATTATTATGATTAGTATTATTAGTTTTAATATTTTTAAGTTTCCATGAGTCACAAAAGACAATTTCATTCCACTGCCAGCAAGCAATTCCACTGCATAGTCACAATATCCTACCCCACTCCCAATACCCGGTACACTTCACGCAGCGCACTATACACAACCTCATCTTTTTTGTTGTACAAGTGACAGCTCTCATAACAAACTCTTGTTTTCAAGCACTCACATAAAAATCTCTCTTGCATCCCTCATTTTTTTCTTTATAACGGAAGAGAAGTTTGGAAACGAGGAGGTCGGCACAAAATCACTGAAAGAAAAAATAATAAAAATCTAATTCTTTAGCATCATCAATAAGTTGAACCAGCCCTTCCTCATCACCTCACCTATTTTCACCACCAAAATGATTCATAGACCATCAACGCGAGAAATCCCAGATCCAATCGAAACTCACCAAAAATTAACCCAGAACCAAAAAACAGCCCAATCACCATAATCATCTCGTAATCATCTTCCTCCGCGCCGTCACCATTCCTCCGCGCGAATCCGAACATCTAAGTCCGTAAACACCCTCCACTGTTTCCACCTCCGAAACCACCACCGAAACTGTGTCGAAATCGTATGGACCATCACCGTTAAACCGTCATCACCCATTTATCATAACCTTCCATCGAACTCACAAACGCGATCCGAATCACCATCTCAAAACAGATCATGAAGCAAAAACAGAGAATCACTTAATCGCACACCGTGACCCTCACCGAACCAAATCACTTCATCTTCACGAAACGAACCGCCGCCAAGCACCGTAGATCGCAAATCCGTGAGAGCCGCATGAGAGACCTAGCTGAAACACGCGTAAGAGAAGTACGAGAACATGAAAACAAGGGTGGGTTTCTTTTAAAATCACTGTTTGCGATTGTGTTTTGGGTCCTCTAATTGTTGTTCTTAAATAAAGTCGATGACTTTTTTTTTCTTTCTCTTAAAGAGCCCTGATTCTTCTTTTGTTTATTCCATAAAGTTTCTGGTTGGGCTTTGCCCATGAACCCTGTTATTTTTTAAATATTAATTCTGAAATTTTAACTATTCTGTTATGTTTTTTATATATTTATTTTATTTGTTCTTGCTGACCATAGTATGGGTTGTTGTTCCCATATTCTTTCTTAGCACATCTTGATTTTTACATACACACAGACTCACACGAATTTCTACTTTCCCACACAAATCCCACACACTACACCCCATGCGTTTTATTTTTTCTTTCCTTTTGTTTATCTAATTTTCTTGATATTTTTGCTGTTTTTTTTATATATATTTTCTATAATAGATCCATGAATATCTAAGTATGCGTTATTTTAGTTTTATTATTATAGATTTTTTAAGTTTTCTATTTATTATAATTTTTTTTATTTAATTTTATATTTCAATTTCATTTTATTTCTAGGATATTATAGATTATTAATATTACCACTTTTGTTTAATTTCTTTTAGCTTTAAAGGGCCAATGATATAATAAACGATTAAATTATTTCCGATATCTTAAATTGGGAAATTTAATCAATATTAGGCCTTTTATTTTATTTATTATATAATTCAATTTTGATAAAACAAATTCTTCTTAATTTCTATTCTATTCTATTATTTCCCTTAGTTAGTACATTATTAAATTCATTTAATTTATTTATTTATATCTATTATTTTATTCCGATTTAATTGTCGCGATTTAATTCTATTGTTATCGCTTTAATCAATTCGCAAATCCGTGTAAGCCGAGCGCACCGCGCCTCGCCACCAAATTCTTCCAAACTCGAATATTCAAATATTTTCGTAATTAAATAACGGAATAACTGAATTCTGGAGTCTCGCATTCCTCGAATTCTTAAATGAATACTCCCGAGGCTCGCCCCACGGGACGTTGTTCATTCGACTTTCCGTAATTAAAATTCTTAATCCACGTATCAAATAATGAAAGAATTGAATTCTGGAGTCTCGCATTCCTCGAATTCTCGAATAAATTCTCCTGAGGCCCGCCCCTCAGGACGCCGTTTATTTACCATTTCATTCTAAAAACCCTAATCAGATCAAACATTTTTCTTAAGCGAACATTATTTAAATCCTTTCTATCTCACAAACAAGCTAGCGCTTCCGCCTCCAATCGCGAGCAGACAAGCCAACGCTTAGCAGTAGAATGCGGTTCAAACAACTGTTCATTAAAACAAATTAACCAGCCGACCTTAGTACCATGAACTACGAAGCTCTAACTTTCCCATTGCACAAGGGAATACACAGGCACACTGATCTTACTCCTTGCCGAGCACCCTAGGAACAAAATAACCCATTTTCCCTATTAACCTTATATTAGAATCGTTCGCATTTATTTTATTATTTAAAGAAAACGGAAAACATAAGTCAACATTAGATCGCAAGTTAAACTAAGAGGTTCCTGTTGAGTACAACGGACGTAAGGGTTGCTAATACCTTCCCCTTACGTAATCGACTCCAGAACCTAGAATCTGGTTTCAAAGACCTTGTTCTATCCATTTTTTATAAAAAAGGGTTTCTCGATATTTTCCCTTTCCTTAATTGGAATAAAATAAGTTCGATGGCGACTCTGTTGTTTTAATTTTCATCCGCGGGATTTTTTATCGCGAGGTCGTATTTTTCGAGGTGCGACAGCTGGCGACTCTGCTGGGGACTTCAGAGAGTCAAGCCTAACTTAGTTTACTTTGCGATCAATGTTTACTTTGATTATCTGTTTTCTTCATGCTTTTTATTTATGTTTATTCACTCTTCTTATTATGATCATTGTCATACCTGCTTGTTGAATTCTGGGACGATATCTAAGTTTTCGAAAAAGAAGAGGGAACACCTAGTTTAGAATTGGAAGTTATTAGTGTTAGTCTCCAAGGACTCGCTCCTTGCAAGCCTAGCATGAAAGCTCCCCCCAGAGAGTAGTCTATTCATAGATCTTGTCATAATGCAGCTAGCCTGTCACATGACTTGATTCATGAAAGGGCTGTGACTCTGGGACCCACTCTTAGAACCGGTTTCAATGTTGGCAGTTGCGTAGTGTTAGTCTCTGAGGACCTGCTTCTCATACGGCTAACATGAGAACTCCACTCAAGGTAGACCCTATCGTTATTATCGTCGTAATACAGCTAGCCTGTGGCAGGATGTTAGTACGATTAGCGTCTGTGACCTTGAGTATCTTATCCATAACCGTAGAAACTATCCTGCGAGTGGTTTTACGGGTAAAGAACTTAGAATAATCCTATAAGAGTCTACCTGCTAAGGTTACTTTTATCAGAGATACCAGTTTATTTACTCGTTACTATGGTTAACTTCAGAGCGGATTATACTCGTGATCCTGGATCTTGCCTTGCATCCATACGCATATTAATTTCATTTGCATATTTGTCCATCTTACATTTCATTCCAAAGTCGTAAACTCATTGCATGTTCCTTCATCTTCAGTAAATCAAGCTGGTTTCCCGACGCCTGTATCTAACTAGATCCAACACTAGAAGACTGATGGACGTGATTCAAGAAGAACAAGCTGCTATGAGGGAAGAGATTGATTCGGTCAAGAACAAGATTGACCAGATTTATGAGACCATACAAGCTTTGGCTAGGATGGAAGAACGTCGTGAAGCTGCCGCCGCAGTGAACAATGCTCTAGTGCAAGGATCTACCTCACGCGCAATGCCTTCAGTTCCAATTCCAAATCCTTTGGTCTACGGTTTGCCTCCAGGCTTCACTCCTGCTGTTAAAGAGATCACTTCCCAACTAATACCTACCTCTGGTGTTACTGTTGGTGCTATTCCTCAAGCTCAACCTTTTCCAACTCAAATCCAGTTTCCTCATGCTAAAGAGGATCATCAAGTTGAATATGAGATGCATACTGTTGTTCCAATCACCAACTCTCATGTTGTCCAAGAGTCCGAAGCTATGAAGATGTGTCACGAGTTAGCTGAAAAACTCCGAGTCATGGAAGGACACAATTCAACTTCTCTTAGTGCCTCAGACATGTGCCTAGTTCCAGATGTTGTGATCCCTGCTAAGTTCAAACTTCCAGAGTTCGAAAAAAACAAAGGCCTCAGCTGTCTTGAGCTCCATTTGAGGATGTATTGCAGAAATATGGCCGCTCATGCCAAAGATGACAAGCTCATGATCCATTGCTTCCAAGAAAGCCTGTCTGGAGTGTCTCTAGAATGGTACATGAAGCTCGAATGCAACAATGTTCGTACTTGGTTTGATTTATCTGATGCATTCAAAAAGCAGTACAAGTATAACACTGACTTAGCTCCTAACCGTACTCAGCTTCAGAGTATGACTCAAAAGGAGAACGAATCCCTTAAGGAGTACGCACAACGCTGGAGGGAGTTAGCTGCCAGAGTGCATCCGCCATTGGTTGACCGTAAATTGATCGATATCTTCATGGGTACCCTACAGGGGTAATACTACGAGAAGCTGATCAACATCGTATCTTCTGGATTTTCAGACATGGTGATGGTAGGAGAAAGAATCGAAGAAGATATGAAAAGTGGAAAGATCCAAGGAGGTTCTAGCAGCCAAAACAATGTCAAGAAACCTTTCAACGGATACAAGAAGGGCGAAACAAACACCATTTCTACTACAAGTGGGAATCTGCAACAGAGTGCGCCTACTCCAATTCCCTACTATCAGTACCCGTATGTTGCTGCTGCACAATATGCTCCTATGCCATATCAGCCAACTCCTCCAATGCCTTATCAGCCAGCTATCCAAGCTCCATTTCCGCCTCAGATGGCTTATCAACCACGTCCGTATTCTATGATTGCAGCTGCGCAGTATGCGCCCAATCCATATCAGCAGCCGGCCTACCCATAATGGCCTGGTCAACAACAACAACTCGCTCCTCAACAACGTCCTCCATATCAACAAAGAGGATATGATAGACACATTTATCCCCTGCCTATGAAATATTCTGAAATCTTTAATGGGATGATGGCAAAAGGATCTCTTGCTTTGAAAGATATGCCACCTAAGACGGGTAATGCCCGGAACTATGATGCCAATGCTCGCTGTGAGTATCACAAAGGCGCTCTAGGTCACACAATCGAGAACTTCCATGCCTTCAAACACCTGGTTCAAGATATGATCAACTCTAAGGATCTCACCCTCACTCCAAGAAATCCAAATGTCCAGAACAATCCAATGCCGCCGCACGTTGCCAACAAGTGAAAGCTTTTGAAGGGGTTGTTGAAGACCAAGCTGAGTAGTCACCAACTTTGAAGCATTCAATCAGGAGAAGTTCATTCCTCAAATCAAGGCAGTCGTCGCCATTTATCATTTTCGCATCTTTGTTATTGTGTACTGTTTGTTAAGTATTATTTGCTCTAAACATTATCGTTTGTACTTGGTTTTGTTAATACTATGTTTATGCATGTTTTGAATCAATCTATTCGCATTCGCTCATTATTTATTATTTTATCACGAAAGCACAAAAATATTTCCTCACTTCACTTTAGCAAATATTTGAGGGAGGATGATGAAAACGAAATACCCATAACTGTTGTGGTATGCTTTCAGATAAAATCTCGTCAATGATGTACATGCATTTTTTTTCTCAAATCCCCAAACACTGGAGAGATAAGGAGTTAATCCCTAGTCAACCACTTCGAGCCTAGAAGTAGGAGTTTCTTTCGGATACAACCCTTACATCTAACCCAGGGCAGGGTAGTTGTTTAGTTAACCTGGCTACATTTCCAAATCGCAAGATGAGACATCCCGTCGGAGGATCATCAGCAAATAAATTGGCAGTCACGACATTCAAAATACAAAAAAGACCACTAAGTTGAACACCCGAAGGGAGACTTAGTTGACAAAAAAATAGAACAAATCAAAAGAGGAGCTCAAATCCTCAGCAAAAGCAAAACAAATATCAATGATCATCAAATCAGGAATCAAAGGGTCACCAATAACAAAATAAGCTGACTGCCACTTCCAAGCGAACTTTAAAGTTTCATCTTCACTCTTGCAAAGTCTAAACAAATGCATGTGTAGAGTTAATTGAACATAGGACTGGAGAACATTACGAAGAAGGGATGAGTACAAATCAAACTTTGAGCCTTATATCTTTTGTTTCTCTAACCATTAACCAGACCACATTACAACCCTCAAAAGACCTAATTGAGGCGCGGTTTATTCTGAAAGCATGCTACCAACAAGGTTGCGTAAATTGACTCCCATATATTTGCTAATTTTCAATCTCGATTGCACATTATTTTTGCTACATCTTTCACACACTTTCTAAATTAGCACCTTGTTTAGATTAACGGTCCATTCGTCACACTATCATAATCATTCAAATAAATTGACTTTTTTTTCAAAACTCGCATGAACGTTAAATTAACACTACCATTTGTGTATGAATAATTTAATTGCAATTCAGTGTTTGACATCAGTGCAATCCCAACAAAAGGCAATCAAAAGAGGAACTTGAATCAATACTTCTTCAAAATCAGCTCAATTAGGGGAAAATTGCCTTCAACGGCCCAATCAGGGGAAATTATCTTCAAACAACTCAACCAGGGGCAGACATCTACCAAATCCAGATACAAGGGGCAAATCTTCCTATCTCGTTTCCCCAGATGAACCGGAAGTTCTTGCTAGACGTTTTCAGCTTTTCAAAGCAAAGCAATCTTCACATGTCAATTAAGTCGCTTCGCTCATCAGCAAGTAACCGAACTTAGAGCTTTCAAATCCATCATCTGATCATACATCGTCGAAGATCAAGTGTCGGGGAATCAAACCCTCCACACACCCAATCATTATTGGCAACTACCATACCATAAGTCCACCAAGTTGGCACCTTGCAATCGCTCGTATGCATCATTATGCATCATCAACGTCATACACATCATTTACATCAATCATTTGCAACACGTGCATCATTTGCATACATAAATAAATCAGACTTTTTATATTCCCCAACAGTTTCAACTTGATCTTATTACATAAACACTTGCATCGTACTTCCATCATCATGGAACACCATTTCAAAAACAATCAAGCATACATACATGAGTCAGGGTCCAGGATCGATCAAAGATTCCAAGCATCTCCTCAGCGGATTCAGTGGTCGTTCCCCATTGAATCTTTTTTCTTCAACTATTTCCAGCCACTTGGCTTTCCCTTTAGTGACAGGAGTCGTACTTAAATTTCATTTTCCTTATCATCCTCTGGTGATAAGTGATTTTATTTTCAGTCATTTGCCTTATCATCCTCTGGTGATAAGTGATTTTATATTCAGTACATTGCCTTATCATTCTCTGGTGATAAGTGATTTTATTTTCAGTCATTTGCCTTATCATCCTCTGGTGATAAGTGATTTTATTTTCAGTATGTTGCCTTATCATCCTCTGGTGATAAGTGATTTTATTTTCAGTCCTTTGCCTTATCATCTTTTAGGTGATAAGGGATTTTATTTCCAGTCATTTGCCTTATCATCCTCTGGTGATAAGTGATTTTATTTTTAGTCCCTTGCCTTATCATCTTTTAGGTGATAATTGATTTTATTTCCAGTCATTTGCCTTATCATCCTCTGGTGATAAGTGATTTTATTTTCAGTCCTTTGCCTTATCATCTTTTAGGTGATAAGTGATTTCATTTCCAGTCATTTGCCTTATCATCCTCTGGTGATAAGTGATTTTATTTTGCAGTCTTTTGCCTTATCATCCTCTGGTGATAAGTGATTTTATTTTCAGTCCTTTGCCTTATCATCTTTTAGGTGATAAGTGATTTCATTTCCAGTCATTTGCCTTATCATCCTCTGGTGATAAGTGATTTTATTTTGCAGTCTTTTGCCTTATCATCCTCTGGTGATAAGTGATTTTATTTTCAGTCATTTGCCTTATCATCCCCTGGTGATAAGTGATTTTATTTTGCAGTCTTTTTCCTTATCATCCTCTGGTGATAAGTGATTTTATTTTCAGTAATTTGCCTTATCATCCTCTGGTGATAAGTGATTTTATTTTCAGTCGTTTGCCTTATCATCCTCTAGTGATAAGTGATTTTATTTTCAGTCATTTCGCCTTATCATCCTCTGGTGATAATTGGTTTTATTTTCAGTTATTTGCCTTATCATCCTCTGGTGATAAGTGATTTTATTTTCAGTCATTTGCCTTATCATCCTCTGTTGATAAGTGATTTTATTTTCAGTTATTTGCCTTATCATCCTCTGGTGATAAGTGTTTTTTTTATTTTCGGTCACTCGCCTTATCATCTTCTGGTGATAAGTGATTTTATTTTCAGTCACTCGCTTTATCGTCCGTCGGTGATAAATGATTTATTTTGTTAACTTATTCGCTGTGTCACCCGTTTTTCAGTTTTCAGTCATTTGGCTTTAATCAGGACTTTTTTTTTTCTGTTGTCCGACAAATTTGGAGTCTTTTAGTATCTAATTGTCTTAAACCTTGAAAGTATGAATGCGTGCCAACTCATCTTACTCGGTCTAAGCCAATTCGATAGGGGCAACTGTCATACCCCAAATTTGTCCTACCCGCACCATTTTTACTGTCTAAGCATTGTTTCAAAAATAAAAAAAGCTAGTACCATTTTATTTCTCTGTTTAACAAATATTTCAAAATTTAAAAAAACATGTGTTATTTTATTTTGTCTGATATTATAAAAATTCAAGAAAAATATGTCACATTTCCTTTTATTCGAAAAATGTATTCTCTTCTTATTTCAAGTTTTTTTTATCCTTCATTATTTAGTCATTATAAAAAAATTCTACAAAAAAAATCAATTTATTTTGCTACTTTTCTCTCTTAAAAAATATCCATATCATTATTTCTTTTTTTTATTTTATCAACTTTATTTATAATATTCATTTTTCCATTTAGTATTTTTGTACACAAAATCAGGAGTCCATTCTTATTATCCCGTTTCATTTTTATTTTGTTATTATAATCTTTACTGTTATTATTATTATTATTATTATAACTGTTATTATGTTTCTTTTTTTATTGTTATTATTATAACTATTATTATTATTATTATTATTATTATAATTGTTTTTTTTATTCTTATTTTTACTGTAATAATAATAATAATAATAATAATAATTATTATTATTATTATTATTATGATTAGTATTATTAGTTTTAATATTTTTAAGTTTCCATGAGTCACAAAAGACAATTTCATTCCATTGCCAGCAAGCAATTCCACTGCATAGTCACAATATCCTACCCCACTCCCAATACCCGGTACACTTCACGCAACGCACTATACACAACCTCATCTTTTTTGTTGTACAAGTGACAGCTCTCATAACAAACTCTTGTTTTCAAGCACTCACATAAAAATCTCTCTTGCATCCCTCAATTTTTTCTTTATAACGCAAGAGAAGTTTGGAAACGAGGAAGTCGACACAAAATCACTGAAAGAAAAAAAACAGAAAAATCTAATTGTTTAGCATCATCAATAAGTTGAACCAGCCCTTCCTCATCACCTCACCTATTTTCACCACCAAACTGATTCATAGACCATCAACGCGAGAAATCCCAGATCCAATCGAAACTCACCAAAAATTAACCCAGAACCAAAAAACAGCCCAATCATCATAACCATCTCGTAATCATCTTCCTTCACGCCGTCACCATTCCTCTACACGAATCCGAGCATCTAAATCCGTAAACACCCTCCACTGTTTCCACCTCCGAAACCACCACCAAAATCGTGTCGAAACCGTATGGACCATCACCGTTAAACCGTCATCACCCACTTATCACAACCTTCCATCGAACTCACAAACGCGATCCGAATCACCATCTCAAAACAGATCATGAAGCAAAAACAGAGAATCACTTAATCACACGTCGTGACCCTCACCGAACCAAATCACTTCATCTTCACGAAACGAACCGCCTCCAAGCACCGTAGATCGCAAATCCGTGAGAGCCGCGTGAGAGACCTAGCTGAAACACGCGTAAGAGAAGTACGAGAACATGAAAACAAGGGTGGGTTTCTTTTAAAATCATTGTTTGCGATTGTGTTTTGGGTCCTCTAATTGTTGTTCTTAAATAAAGTCGATGACTTTTTTTTCTTTCTCTTAAACAGCCCTGGTTCTTCTTTTGTTTATTCCATAAAGTTTCTGGTTGGGCTTTGCCCATGAACCCTGTTTTTTTAAAATATTAATTCTGAAATTTTAACTAATATGTTATGTTATATATATATATATATATATATATATATATATATATATATATATATATATATATATATATATATATATATATATATATATATATATATATATATATATATATATATATCATTTGTTCTTGCTGACCATAGTATGGGCTGTTGTTCCCATATTCTTTCTTAGCACATCTTGATTTTTACATACACACAGCCTCACACGAATTTCTACTTTCCCACACAAATCCCACACACTACACCCCCTGCGTTTTATTTTTTCTTTCCTTTTGTTTATCTAATTTTCTTGATATTTTTACTGTTTTTTTATATATATTCTCTATAATAGATCCATGAATATCTAAGTATGCATTATTTTAGTTTTATTATTATAGATTTTTTAAGTTTTCTATTTATTATAATTTTTTTATTTGATTTTATATTTCAATTTCATTTTATTTCTAGGTTATTATAGATTATTAATATTACCCCTTTTGTTTAATTTCTTTTAGCTTTAAGGGGCCAATGATATAATAAACGATTAAATTATTTCCGATATCTTAAATTGGGAACTTTAATCAATATGAGGCCTTTTATTTTATTTATTATATAATTCAATTTTGATCAAACAAATTCTTCTTAATTTCTATTATATTATATTATTTCCCTTAGTTAGTACATTATTAAATTCATTTAATTTATTTATTTATATCTATTATTTTATTCCGATTTAATTGTCGCGATTTAATTATTTTGTTATCGCTTTAATCGATTCGCAAATCCGTGTAAGCCGAGCGCATCGCGCCTCGCCACCAAATTCTTCCAAACTCGAATATTCAAATATTTTCGTAATTAAATAATGGAATAACTGAATTCTGGAGTCTCGCATTCCTCGAATTCTTGAATGAATACTCCTGAGGCTCGCCCCACGGGACGTTGTTCATTTGACTTTCCGTAATTAAAATTCTTAATCCACGTATCAAATAATGAAAGAACTGAATTCTGGAGTCTCGCATTCCTCGAATTCTCGAATAAATTCTCCTGAGGCCCGCCCCTCAGGACGCCGTTTATTTACCCTTTCATTCTAAAAAACCCTAATCAAATCAAACATTTTTCTTAAGCGAACATTATTTAAATCCTTTCTATCTCGCAAACAAGCTAGCGCTTCCGCCTCCTATCGCGAGCAGACAAGCCAACGCTTAGCAGTAGAATGCGGTTCAAACAACTGTTCATTAAAACAAATTAACCAGCCGACCTTAGTACCACGAACTACGAAGCTCTGACTTTCCCATTGCACAAGGGAATACGTAGGCACACGGATCTTACTCCTTGCCGAGCACCCTAGGAACAAAATAACCCATTTTCCCTATTAACCTTATATTAGAATCGTTCGCATTTATTTTATTATTTGAAGAAAACAGAAAGCATAAGTCAACATTAGATCGCAAGTTAAACTAAGAGGTTCCCGTTGAGTACAACGGACGTAAGGGGTGCTAATACCTTCCCCTTACGTAATCGACTCCCGAACTTAGAATCTGGTTTCAAAGACCTTGTTCTATCCATTTTTTCTAAAAAGGGTTTCTCGATATTTTCCCTTTCCTTAATTGGAATAAAATAAGTTCGGTGGCGACTCTGTTGTTTTAATTTTCATCCGCGGTATTTTTTATCGCGAGGTCGTATTTTTCGAGGTGCGATAGTTTGTGTGGTGGTTTAAGATGAAGGTGAGTGGCGGTGGTGAGGTTTGAACAAGGATGAGGAGGAAGCTCCGACGCCGGCGTTTTTTTGGTGAAGAAGGTGATGAATAGTGTTGCAGCGAGAGAGTGAGAGAGTTTGAGGTTGCTGAGTTTATTTCAAATTTTGATCTCTTTTTTTGATGTATTTGTTAAAGTTGGTAAGAGATATTAAGAGGATTGGATTAACGAGGTGAAGAGATAAGGGTTGGTTAGCTTTTTGGATTTTCTGTCCACACCGGAGGTGACACTTGTCACCGTCCGGTAGGACCCTTTCTGGTTGATCTTGCGCGTGCGTTCCATCATAGCAACCATGAGCCTTCGCTCCATCAGCCGTTTGATGAGGATACCTTGACCAATCCCTAGATCCAACGTCCCATATTCGAGTCAATCGTGTTGACTGGTCCGCATACCCTACTCCCTCAGCCTTGCGTGTTTTGGGCCTTGTGCCCCTGTTTTTCACACCTCCCCATAGGCCCATCTTGTTTTCTTTAACTGTTTTTGTTTACTAGATGCACCCCCTTCCTCATGTTATTTGTTTTTATTTCTTTTTTCACATCATTTCATTTTTAATTCATTTAAAATGATAAATCATTTTAGAAAATTACCTAAAAAATATTTTTAGTCTCATAATTCATTTTAGAATTTTGTCATACTTTTATTTTCTGATTATTATTAATTTTCTCCTTTTATTTCGAATTTTCTTTTATTTTATTTTCATTTAATTTCCATAAATAACACGTTAACTTGTAAAATTTGTTTCTTCCACCTCAAGCATTATTTCGACTCCGTTCTTTTTGCATCTTTTAAAAGACTCATAAAAGCTCATAAAAATATTTTTGTCATATTTTTAAATTCATTTTTATCCATAGTTTTAGGAATTGTGTTTGTGCGATTTTGTTAATTGTTCTCAAGCGACTTTGTGCGATTATTTGGTAGAGTTTTATTGTGAATTTTTGAGAGATATTTCGACACATTATTGGTTGCTGGTTGTTGACTTTATAGATTAAATTTCATATTTTTCTCGTGTTCATTGGTAGTTGTTTGGTGTTTTGTTTCATAGGTAGCTTTTCGTGCCTCTTTCTTCCTTCCTTCCAACATAGTTTTGAGGAAGTCATTTATGCCATCCTACTAGGTTTTCTTGGTCTTTGTTTTAGGTCACCTATAGGATTAGGCACTGACTTTGTGATTGGCTTGATTTGTGATCTTCTTATTTTGTGTGCGTATTGTTTGAATATCCTTATTTTTATGCTTATGTGATTCACTAACCTTTCCTTGTAGGGGTTCATGGTAAGCGAAGTGTGGATGATATCCACATTTCAAGTCTTCATCTCATCCTTTATTTTTGCTTTCTCATTTGTCTGTGTGGTGTGCCTTATGCCATCTCGTGATTAACTTCATCTTTTCCCTCTTAGAAACAACTTAACTTCTTTAGAGAAGTAAGTTGTCTTCTAGCGTTTTCTGCTCCTTTCTTCTTCTTTATTTTCTTTCCTTCTTCTTTATTAGGATAGAATTCAAACCTCACTAACCTAGGAATCACATGCATGATAACATTAGGAGTAGTCTTCCCATTAGATTTTACCTTTGAGATCCTTTTGGTGCTCTCTCTTCTCATCTTCAAATTTAACTTTAAGTCACTTTAATAAATGACGAGTCTTCTCATGTGACACGAGACTTTGCTATGAGATACTTGCACGCGTTCCGTTTCGGGGCAAGGTGTAGGATATCCCTCGTGGTGGATAGGTCTTAGCATGAGATTACTTCACAAAGAAAAGCTAAAAAACAGTTCTTAACCAAAAATCACAAAAACACTTAAAAAATGTCAATAGGTTAGTGTGCCTGAGCCTTCACTCATGGGACTAGATTTGGGGATTTCCTCCATATCTAGGTAGGTGTGCCTCTTGCGCATTCCATTTCAGGATGATGTAAGAAGTACACATCCCATAAGTAAGACTTAGGTACACTTACCTACGCAAACTTCAAAGCAGAAAACTCATAAAAAACACTTGACAAACAATAAGCGTCTCTCCTTCGGGACTTCTTTTCTCATCCCACTCACTCCTTACGTACGAACTTGCTCCTACTTGTCACTTTGCAAAACGTTAACGCACTTGTCGTCCGAGCCCGCAACACCTGAGCATTGACATAGGCAGTTCAAGCATTAATACACAATAATCTTTTCCACCCCAAGTTAGGGGAACAACGGCGACTCTGATCCTCATTGTCCAGATGAGGTACGTAGGCAGCGAGGTAGAGCCCATTTTAGCACACTCTTTTATTTTCCCTACAATTCCCCCCTTTCTTTTCTTTCTTATCCAATTTCAATTTCAGTTTTGCAGCAGCTTTCATTTCTTCACCCTTTGAAACAGTTTCTTTGCAAGCGTGGATCCCGTCGGGTACGGCGGACGATCTAGGGTGCTAATACCTTCCCAGGTCGTAACCGACTCCTGAATCCAATCTCTATGGTTCACAAGACCTGTGTCCTTCCTTTATTTTATTCGATTTGTGCAGCATTACCATTCCCGTTCCTTCGGGATGAAAATGCCTGGCTGGCGACTCTACCCTCTTCTGCGCCACTTTCGTGTTTGTACTAGGATGGAAATCCAGGGAGCGACACATGGTGATTTTGTTTTTTGTACTCTTGAATTGATTGTATTTTGATTCACCATGGGAGTTTGTTTGGTTATAATTTAGGAACTATTTGTATTTGGCATTTGCCACTTGTTTTTATGGTTATGAATTGGATTTTCTCATGGACTTTGTCTGCTTCAACATCTTTATTCCCCAGAGGTCTGGAAGGTCAAAACCAAGAACCAAACCGGATACCCTCTGAAGACAAATAGACATATTGCATTGCATGCTAACTTCATATTCTTTATGTTGCAGGAGTTTTGTTGGTGTTTTCTCACTCTACTGATTTTTTCAGGAAATATTGCTCGCAGGAGGGTCTTCCCTATCAATTGCATCCACAAATATCTGACCCATAACAACCTTCTGAGTCTACAAATGGATCAGCTACATCAAGAACTGACAAATGTAAGGACTCATATGACTGATGTGAGGACAGAAGTGAGTACCCAGATGAATCAATTCATGGTTGTGATGACTGGGCTGGCACAAACCCAAGAAAGATTGAGGGAGTTAGTCGAGTGGCAAACTCCAAAAGATAACCATGCAGGCACTGGGGGTACAAGTAACAATGCGCGTGATCAGCCGCAAACAAATCCACCAGAGTTTAGGCCCCATAACAACCCTGAAGTCAATGTTATTGGAAATACCCAGAGAAACACTAGAGATCGTGTTCTACAGGAAGATTCTCAGGATGAGCAGTTTACAGTGTTAGCTGTTGGGGCTGATGAAGTTTATAACCATCGTCTGGATGAGATATCTGAGAAGCTGAGATCCCTGAATCACAAAATTCTTTGGGGTTTGATGTGATGGATATGTGCCTAGTAGAAGGAGTAAGGATTCCTCACAAGTTCAAACCTCCATGCTTTGAAAAGTACAATGGTACTTCCTGTCCTCGTACCCATTTGCAATCTTTCCTGGGGATATTGAAAGCGTATACCATGGATGAGAAATTATGGATGTTTTACTTTGAAGACAGTTTAACCAGGGCATCCAGAGAGTGGTATTCACACTTGTCAAGAGCTACTGCAGGAATTGGAAGGACTTAGCTGAGGCCTTTATACGCCAATATCAGTACAACCTGGATATGGCACCTAATAGGACCCTCTTGATGGGTATGTCGCAATCTTCAAGGGAAAGTTTCCATGAGTACGCTCAAAGGTGGAGACAACTTGCCGCTGTTGTCCAGCCACCTATGTCTGAAAGATAAATGGCCGATATGTTTATGAATACCTTGCAAGGAACCTATATTGATAGATTTGCTGCCTTCTCTTCTACTAGCTTTACTGATGTGGTTATAGCGGGAGAGAGAATTGAAAGCCTATTGAAGATGGGTAAGATTTCTGACAATGGTCTAGCTCCAACAATGCAAGGAAACCCTTCTCAGGACCTAGAAGAGTAGGAGAGACTAATATGGTGCATGTTGGTAGAAGTAGACCCCAATATTTGCAAAGATCAGTGGCCGCAGTCACCATTCCTGCTCCAGCACCTCAGCAACAACAATATCCTCAGCAACAACAGTTCCCACAACAGCAACAAAGATCTTACAGCAACAACCAACAACAATGTCCTTTCCAACAAAGGCCTTATCAGGTTAATAGGGTGATCGATCCCATCCTGATTCCCTATGCAGCCTTACTCCCACAGCTATTAAAGCTTAACCTGACTGAGCTAAGGATTTTGGCTCCACCAGATCCTTTGAATCTTCCAAGGAATTATGATATCAACGCCAGATGTGATTTTCACTCCAATGCGCCTGGTCATTCAACAGAGAAATGTAGGGCCCTGCACATGAAAGTTCAAGATTTGATTGACTCCAAATCTTTGAATTTTTCACCTCCACCCAATGTCACAAAGAATCCAATATCGAATCACGGTGGGCCGAGGATTAATGCTATTGAGGAGGACCAACCAACAATTCTGATTGAGGACATTGCAAGTATTCAAACACCACTGGCCGAAGTAAAAGCTCAGCTATTGAAGTGCCAAGTTTTTCCGGGTTGTGAGGCTCATTGTGAAGCTTGCAAAGTTTCTGCCAATGGTTGTGTAAATCTTAAGAATGGTATCAGCAGTCTTATCAGAGAGGGCATTCTGCAGATCACATCAACAGTTCCATCTTCTACAACGGCAACACAAATCTCTCCTACAACACCAGCAAACTTTACTTCAACAGAGTCTACTACAACAACAACAAACAACACCAGTGACAATATCTCAACGGTTACCATATATTACGATCCAGCAACGATCCATGTTCCGGATTCTCTCAACAACAATTTTCAACAACACCCTCCTCAACATCAACAACTTCCTGCACATGCACCATCTTCGATCAGACCTCCTGTCACCATCTACTATGATCCACGGACTATCACAACTCCTTCTTCTGATGCAATTAGTCCAATGACCATCACGGTGTCTGGACCAATTCCTTATGAAAAAATAGTGTTGTGCCTTGGAATTATGGTTCGGATCTTTACTGCCATGGAAAGAAGATCACTCTTGACTCCTCAATACCTGCACCACAAATTGACAATGTTGGGGGAGGTGGAGGCTTCACTCGAAGCGGACGGCTCTTCGCTTCACAATTCCCCAGAGTTAATGCTGAAGCAGAAGCTGCTGCCAAAGAAAAAGGCAAAAGTGTGGTGCCAGAAGAACCAGCTGCAAAAGAAACTCAGAAGACACCCTTTGATCAGGATGTAGACGAGTTTATGAGGATTATAAAAAGAAGTGACTACAAAGTTGTGGATCAGCTCTATCAAACACCCTCCAAGATCTCCATACTATCTCTGCTCATGTGTTCTGAGGCTCACCTAAATGCACTATTTAAGGTCCTGCACGTAGCTTATGTTCCTGAAGTGATCACAGTCAATCAGTTAGAAACGGTGGTCGCAAATGTTAATACTAGTCATGGACTATGTTTCACCGATGCTGACTTGACTACATAGGGGCGTAACCACAACAAGACTTTGCATATCACTTTGGAATGCAAAGGTGATGTGTTGTCTCATGTCCTTGTTGATACTGGATCGTCACTCAATGTTCTACCAAAGAAGGCTTTAGTTAAGCTGGAGTATGATGGTCTTGAACTTCGACCGAGCAACCTAGTTGTCAGATATTTTGATGGATCTAAGAGATCGGTTCTCGGAGTGATTGAGTTTCCTGTGATAATTGGCCCACAAGTTTTCAAAACTACCTTCTACGTGATGGACATACAGCCTGCCTACAGCTGTTTGTTGGGTCGACCCTGGATTCATGTCGCTGGCGCAGTAACATCGACCCTTCACCAGAAGTTAAAATATGAGTGGGAAGGCCAAGTCATCACCATTTGTTGAGAAGAGGACATCTTTGTCAGTCACCTTGCTACATACAAGTATATAGAGATGGATGGGGAGATCCATGAAACCATGAGTCAGGGTTTTGAAGCTTTGAACATCAACGAAGCTACAACTGAGGTGTTTGTTGCATCCCAAGAGGGAAGGATGGGCACTTCAATTGTTTCCTACAAACAGGCTCGGAAGGTTGTGGAAGAAGGGAATTCCCAAGGCTGGGGCAAGCTGCTGAAGGTGGAGATGAAAGAAGACAGATTCAGTTTGGGTTACAGACCATCCCGACAAGTTCCAGAGGAGGCTTCTGAAACTCCCAAGTTCATAAGTAGGGGAATGCTAACCCCAGATGCTGTCAATACTTTGGAAGACGAGGCTGAGAGCGACTACAACCTGGAAAGCTGGATCCGTCCAAGAGTCCCGGGCCAACAAGTCCTCAACTGGTATTCCCAGGAAATTATAAGGGTTACTGATGCAGAGTAATTATTATTTCCTGTTTTAAGCATGCATCAAAGTCATGTATCTTGCCCAAGATGTTTTGGACTCATTTTGTAATAGGGCGATATGTATTTTGTGCAAATTAAATATTAATGAACAATGGACGTCTTTTTGCAAACAATCTTCTTTTTTGCTCACTGTATTTTCATTTTTGTTATTTTCGCACAAAAACAATAAATGGCAATGTTTTTCTTAATATAACTTCATTCACTTGCAGAGATAGCCCTCCAGATTGCACCGACAACAACACTGTTATGACCTTGTATGACTTCGACAATCTGATTAATCAAGCAGACGAAGGGGTTGAAGAAGACTATAATTTACCTGAAGAGTTAGCTATGTTATTAAGACAAGAGGAAAAGGTGATTGATCCTCATCAGGAGGAGGTTGAAACTATCAATCTTGGTACCGAGGAAGATGTGAAAGAGGTGAAGATTGGGGCCAGTTTACAAGCTCCAGTAAAAGAACAGCTTATCAGCATGCTGCGAGAATATGTCGATGTGTTCGCTTGGTCCTATCAAGATATGCCGGGTTTAGATACTGATATTGTCATGCACAATCTGCCATTGAAAGAGGATTGTCCGACAGTGAAACAAAAGTTGTGTCGTACTCGCCCAGACATGGCCATGAAAATCAAAGAGGAAGTACAAAAGTAGTGGGACGTCGGTTTTATTGCTGTAACTAGTTACCCGCCTTGGGTTACTAACATTGTACTCGTACCCAAGAAAGATGGCAAGGTGCATATGTGTGTTGATTACCGGGATCTGAACAGACCAAGCTCGAAAGATGACTTCTCATTACCTCACATTGATGTATTGGTGGATAACACAACTCAGTTCTCAGTATTTTCCTTCATGGACAGATTTTCTGGATACAATCAGATCAAGATGTCACCTGAGCACATGGAGAAGACAACTTTCATCACACACTGGGGCATGTTCTGCTACAAAGTAATGCCATTTGGTTTGAAGAACGCCGGTGCAACATATCAACGGGCTATGGTAACATTATTCCACGATATGATCCATAAGGAAATCGAGTGCTACGTGGATGACATGATTGCCAAGTCCCAAACAGAGAAATAGCATTTGGTAAATCTGTTGAAATTGTTCAAGCGTCTAAGGAGGTATCAGTTAAGGTTGAACCCCAACAAATGCACATTCGGGGTACGTTCTGGTAAGCTGCTGGGTTTTATTGTAAGCGGAAAAGGAATTGAGGTTGATCCCGACAAAGTCAAAGCAATTCAGGAAATGCTTGTCCTAAGACTAAGAAAGAAGTTCGAGGGTTCTTAGGTAGATTGAACTACATTTCAAGGTTCATATCTCATCTCACTGCAACCTGCGAGCCCTTGTTCAAACTACTAAGAAAGGAAAAAACTGTTAGGTGGAATGATGATTGTCAGAGAACTTTTGACAAGATCAAAGAGTATTTGCAAGAACCTTTAATTCTCATGCCTCCAGTTGAAGGAAGACCTCTAATAATGTACTTGGTAGTATTAGATGAATCAATGGGGTGTGTGTTAGGTCAGCATGACGAGTCTGGTCGAAAAGAGTATGCAATATACTACCTAAGCAAAAAGTTTACCGACTGTGAACAACGTTATTCACTACTCGAGAAAACTTGTTGTGCTTTAGCGTGGGCTGCTCGCTGACTAAGACAGTATATGTTGACTCATACTACCTTGTTGATCTCAAAGATGGACCCCGTCAAGTACATATTTGAGAAGCCAGCACTTACCGGAAGGGTTACAAGGTGGCAAATGATTCTAACAGAATATGATATTCAGTACACCTCTCAAAAAGGCATCAAGGGCAGTGTATTGTCTGACTATCTGGCTAAGAAACCCATTGATGACTACCAGCCTATGAGATTAGATTTCCCCGATAAAGACATCATATTCTTAAATTCAAAAGATTGTGAAGAGCCTATTCACACTTAAGGGCCTGATCCAGAAGAAGCATGGACTATGATGTTCGATGGGGTAGTTAATTATAATGGTCGTGGAGTTGGTGTAGTACTTATTCCACCCAAAGGAGTCCATATGACTTTTTCAGGAAGGCTCACCTTTGCCTGCACTAACAATGAAGCAGAATACGAAGCATGTATCATGGGTCTTGAGGAAGCCATTGACCTCAGGATCAAAACCTTAAACATATTCGGAGATTCAACTTTGGTGATCAACCAGACTAATGGCAAGTGGTATACTCATCAAGAGCATCTGCTTCTCTATCGTGACTATACGAGGAGATTGTTGACTTTCTTCACAAAAGTCGAGCTTGAATACATCCCACGAGATGAGAATCAGTTTGCAGACGCTTTGGCCACTATTTCGTCCATGATCAAAGTATAGACTGCCGACTATGTGCCTCGAATTTTAGTATCCAGACTGGACCAACCAGCATATGTCTTCTCTGTGGACACTGTTTCTAATGACAAGCCTTGGTTCCACGACATCAAATGCTTCTTGGAGACTCAGACATATCCACCTGGGGCATCATCTAATGATAAGAAGACATTAAGAAGGCTAGCTGGCAGTTTCTTCCTCAATACTGATGGTTCCCTGTACAAGCGAAACTTCGACATGGTCTTGCTCAGATGTGTTGACAAGAAGGAAGAAAACCTACTAATGCACGAAGTATATGAAGGTTCTTTCAGTACCCATGTTGGAGGACATGCAATGGCAAAGAAATTGTTGAGATTAGGTTACTATTGGATCACAATGGATGCAGATTGTTGTGCCTATGCCAGAAAGTGCCATAAACTCTAGATCTACGCAGACAATGGGCATGTGCCTCCCAATCCTTTGAATATATTGTCTTCACCTTGGCCCTTCTCCATGTGGGGCATTTATATGATTGGAAAGATCGAACCAACTGCTTCAAATGGTCACAGATTCATCTTGGTAGCCATTGATTACTTCACCAAATGGGTTGAAGCAGCTTCGTATGCAAATGTCACCAGACAAGTAGTAACCCGATTTCTGAAGAGGGATATCATTTGTCAATATGGAGTTCCCGAGCGAATCATTACTGATAATGGTTCAAACCTTAACAACAAGATGATGGCAGAGTTGTGCCGAGACTTCAAAATTCAACATCACATCTCTTCTCCTTACAGGCCAAAGATGAATGGCGCTGTTGAGGCGGCTAATAAGAATATTAAGAAGATTGTTCAAAAGATGGTAGTCACATACAAAGACCGGCATGAAATGTTACCATTCGCCTTGCATGGGTACCGAACTTCCATCAGAACATCTACTGGGGCAACACCTTATCAGCTTGTGTATGGTATGGAAGCAATCCTACCGGTTGAAGTTGAATTACCCTCCTTGCGGGTAATAATGGATGTAAAACTAGACGAAGCAAAATGGGTCCGATCCCGTTATAACCAACTGAGCCTAATTGAAGAAAGGATATTAGCAGCTATCTGTCATGGTCAGTTATATCAGAAACGGATGAAGAAAGCCTTCGATCAAAAAGTCAGACCTCGGGAATATCAAGTGGGAGAGCTTGTGCTAAAAAGATCCTTCCTCCTTATACAGACCACAGGGGAAAGTGGACACCAAAGTATGAAGGTCCCTATGTGATAACTAAAGTCTTCTCGGGCGGAGCATTGATGCTCGCAACCATGGATGATGAAGACTTCCCGTTTCCTGTGAATTCAGATGTAGTTAAAAAATACTTCACATAAATGACCCGATGGACATAAAAACAGAATGTAAGTCCAGACAAAAATAGGGCATCCCGGCGAGTCAAAAATAGAATAAAAGACTCGGGCAAAAATAAAGGAAAATTTGAAGAAGAAAAAGTGTACACCCGCTGAGTTGAAAAGCCACACCGGACAACTCAAGCAAAAATGGGTATCCCGGTGGATTGAAAACCTGAAAGGGCGATCCACGCAAAATCAGGGAATAAGCGAACAACTGCATTCTGAATTCATTTGTATCACTCACATAGCATGGCAAGCTTCGAAAGGACAAAGCGTCGGTCAGAATCAACTTTCTTCAGAAAGCAAGATAAGAAGAGCGTTCAGGTCATACAGGTCATAGCAAAGGGGAGATTGAAGCATCAACTTCAGCATTTCTGAATAGGATTTTATTTTTCTCAATTTTGTAGCAATCTCCTTATTTCAGGGATTAACTTCATCACTGTACTCGCATATTCAGGGCACACAAATCAATAAAGTCAAATATTCATTCATACTTTGTTTTGTACCTTTTTGTTTTGTTTGCAAAATGTCCAAAGTTCGTAATACAACATTGGCATGAAAACATATAAGCCATTTTCAATAAATGCTTGCAGGAAATATGTGCTCTTAAGCGAACCTAACTCCTATGATGGAATCCAGTTGAGGATACCTCAGGGCACTTGTACGTTTCTTTTGTTTAACAGGTTGCAGGTACTCAAGGCGGACAACCTTTCACAACATGGGGCATATCAAGCAATATGTCCCCAGCCAAGCCGGCAGTCGCATCATCAGAAGGACTACTTAACGAAAGTATTCCCCCTCAGAGCTTTTATCCCCTTGGAGTATCCCCGCAAGGCTGATCCTCCGACATAGTACTTCCCAGAAGTTCTCTCCTCCCCAGGAAGGATCTCCAAAGCAATGCCGAGATCATTTTTCCCCAGCGAGTGGCCAGATCTTCTCATCCTCAACATTGGATCCTGTTGCACCCCAAAATTTGCCCTCACAATACAAGACTTTGTGATCTAAGAAGGTTCACAAGGTTCACAAGACCTTTCATGAGGTTCATAAAGTTTACCAGACACTTTATGAGGTTCACAAGGTTCACAAGACCTTTCATGAGGTTCATGAAGTTTACAAGACACTTTATGAGGTTCACAAGGTTCACAAGACCTTTCATGAGGTTCACAAGATTCACAAGACATCTTACAAGGTTCACAAGACATCTTATGAGGTTCACAAGGTTCACAAAGTTCACAAATAGTCAGAAAGTTTGACAATTCCCTCAGACAATGCATCCTCCTAAGCAGTGCATCCAAAACTAGGGTTTTGACTTTAATCAGGCTAAATGGACTTCCAAGACTTCAAGTGAGCTTCATAACATCTTATATGTGTTTAAGAATCCCCATGACAAATTTCAAGACTTTTCACAAAGGTTTGCTCAGTCAAATGATCAGATAAGTCAAAATCAGTCAAAGCAGTTAAAAAGTCAAACTGAGGTCAACTGTGGTCAAACCAAAGTCAAACTTCATGATTTTTTGCCAACATCAAGTATATGAAGTAAAATTCATCATTTGATCAAGGGTTGATCATGACTCATCAAGGAGATTTCAGATCATCAAGAATCAGAGGTTTCTAAATTAGGGTTTCCTCAGGAAAAGTCAACTGAACTTTGACCAGCCATAACTTTCACATGCTTCATCACCAATTCCCCATCCAAAGCTAATTTTGAAGGAAATTGAATTCTCTACAACTTTGTGTCTCACAATCCAAGCCCAAAAATGTTTCATTTGGAAGGTATGAGCTAAGACATTATAGGTCCTTTTGAAAGTCAACAAAAAGTCAACAACTTCAAAAGGGCATAACTTGAGAATGGTAAATGATATGAACATGAAACCAGTGGGGTTGGTTAAAGGACTCTTCAAGCTTTCCAAAATGTCCAATAACACCCTCATAGCATTAAAATTGAAGGATGTGTGCCTTTGCAAAGTTGGGAAATTTTTGGTTGGTTTATGAAGAAAATGGAGGTTTAAAACCATATTTTTCTAAATGGGCTTGCCATATGATGATCCAATTCATAACAATACTTCATGCACGACCCAACCCTCAAATATTCAGATTTTTTATTATTTTATTTTATTTATTTTGATTTTATTCATCTAAAATCATTTTAAATTAAAATAAAATAGAAAAATCAAATATTTAAATGGGATATTGCTTCTAGAGAGTCATAAAGGTGATTTGGATCAAATTGATATAAGAATCATGGTGATTGGCTTGAAATAGAAAGGTTGAATTCAAAAATATTTGAAGTTTAAGTCCTAATATTTTTCAATCTTTTTCAATCAAAAACTTCACACAACAATCAATTTTTTTGACCTAGTTCCATTGTACTATAAGTAGACAACATAACCTAATGCATTGGACACGAAATTTCTACCTCAAAGAGTAAGTTGCAACTTTCAAAATTCATCACAAAACTCAAATTCGGATTCCAAGCTACAACCACTTTCAAGACAATTTGAAGGTTGCAATGCGTTCCTGGATGTTCATAGAATGATTTTGGATCATAAACAACATCTAAAACATCTCCATTTGCATAATCCGATTCATAATGTTCATCATATTTTGAATTTTCGATTCTGGATATTGACTGGTTTTTAATGAGTTTTGATCATTGTTTTGTGTTTATATTAAGTTGTTGATTGATTCTGGATAGTTTGATTGAAGTTTCATTGCAGGTTTGAGAAATCACCATGGCTAGGGTTTCGGCCATGAGATTAGGGTTCTGCTTTAAACCAAACATAAACAAATTCCAAGAACATAGAACAATCGTATGAAGCTTAAGGATCATGATGCACTAATTAATTTTGAGAAATTGTACAGTTTTGATGATGTTTCAAATTTGTAGGATTTCTGTGTTTGAAAATCGCAGGAAATATGGTAGCAAAATCCATAGAAAATTTCGCAGGTCTGGAGCTAGGAGATGAAGTTTCGCGCGTTCTGGAAATTTGAATTCTGGACATATTTTTTATATTATTTGTTTCAGTTATCATCACCAACCTGCAGTTGGTCTGGTGGTAAAGGGACGCGCGTGTGAGGCCAAGGTCCAGGGATCGAATCCTGGGTTCAACAATTTTTTCTTGTTTTTCCATTTAGTTAACAGGTTTAATATATAATTCATTAAAGCCATTATACTATCAGAAGCGCCCTCCCGGCTGGAATGGTAAGAGTGTTTGTGTGCTGCGTAAAGGACTTGGGTTCGAATCCCCCCCAGGCCTTTTGTGTTGTTTTCTTTTTTATGATTTTTCCAGGATTAAGCAACAAAACCAAATGAACTCCTTTCCTTAGCACCTGTGCGCGCGCTGGCCCAGTGGTTGATCTTGTTGGCTGGAGTTTGTGAAAGCAAAGGGGCTGGGTTCAACTCCCAGCCCAGGTAAGTTCTTTTTTTTCTTTCTTTTCTCCATTATTTGTTTTTGTTTGTTTATTATCATTATTAAATTTAAATTAAACTATAATCCTAATTTAATTAGTCTTAATAATATTTTCTAAACCCTAAAACATTTTTATAAAACCTAATTTTCTATAAATCCTAATTGTAAATATTAGTTTATTTTAATTTCATAGTTCTTGTTTGTATCTTAATTAATAAATAAATCTTAATGTTTTTTTATCAAACCCTAATTTTCTTCTATTTAAAACTTAATCCTATTTTATTTAATCATGTACATTTTTTTTAATTTGTTTATAATTTAAATCTTGTATATAAATATGTTTAAAATTAAAATTCTTAATTTAATTTTGTTAATATGATAATATGACATAAATTGTTTATAATTTAATTTTTGTATATAAATAATTTTTAATATATGTTTAGAAATAGTTAAAAATTGTTGATTTAATTTTGTAATTATAATTTTATTTTCATAATATGTTTATAATTAACTTAATTTTTTTTAACTTAAAACTTTATGATAATTAGTATAATTGCTTATATTTTCTTATTAGTCTTAAATAATAATTGTTTATAAAAAAATTGATTTTTTTTAATTATTATGTTAATATTATTAATTATGTTATATGATATTTCTTTTATTATTACTAACCCCATTTATATATTATGATTTATTATTATTATTTTACTAACCCAATTATATTATTATTATTATTTTGCTTATTTATTTAATTTGTTAATTGTTATGTAACTGTCTCCTGGATGTAATATTGTAATAGTAATGTTTTAATATTTATTTTATGCTATGGTTAGTAAATAGGGAGTGCAACATGTTTGTATGTTTAAAATTAACTTAGCTCATTAAATTTGAAGATAAATATTAAAATTGTACACTCACACACGTAAGTCGATCTTTGATCGCCATCTCACTTCCTTAGGGATACCTCTCATGTTGCCAAAAACAAAAAGGTCAAGTAGGGTGTATAAAGCAAAGTCCCTAATCTCACATCATCTAGTCCCTTTAACAGATAAAAAGATCAAGTCCCTTCGAATGTTGCCTTCGTAATAATCTTGTCCCTTTCGAATAAAGATGATAAGTCCCTTCGAATTGCTTATACACCCTACAGTTTCCTAAATAACAGATGTCCCTTCATTTGTCCCACACATCCAAGGTAATGACTACCTATTCCTTAATAATAGGGATAGTCTTACCACTTAAAGGATATTTAAGAACAGAAAAGACTTAACTTAGGGTAGGTTCCTCTTATGTACTTGCTCACTCTTCAAAAACATTTCAAACACTTCACATTTTCAAACAAATTTTCAAAACAAAGACTTTATATATATCCGTACATGGATCATTATAAAGTACTTAAAGAAAATTCTAATCACACACTACACTTTTCAAAAACATTTTAAAGTGAGCTAAGTAACTAAGAGCCCATGGATAACCATGGATGTAAAGGGTACTAACACCTTCCCTTTACATAACCTACCCCCCGAACCCAAAAATCTTTTAAAAATGTCTTTCCTGTTCTTTTATGCCTTTCCTTTGGATAAAATAAAAGCCGGTGGCGACTCTTGCTATCCGCAACATAACTAAAGTCAGTTCTCCCACCGTGTTACAGAACTGGCGACTCTGCTGGGGATTTAATAAAAGAGGGGTACCCTTAGGAATTAGATCACTTTAAATTCATTTGCTTTGTTTGCTTTACTTTATCTGTTGGGTGCTCTTATGTGTGAAAGATCCTAACCCGGATTTAGTGTACCTTAGGTAAATGGCAATAGACCAAGGAAACTGTACGGCGTATACCGATATGGTTGATCTGGTGGCCATAGTTAGTGTGACTTCTTGGTTGGTGCTTATGTTCCTTAAGTCAAGTTGAGGATAATATGAGGCTGCCATATGTTGTCAATGCACTAACTAACTTTTAGAACCCTAGTTATCCCATCTTGGCCTTTAGAAAGTAGTGAGATAACCGGCTTTGGTGAAGACTGAAGTTGGTTGATACTCGATACTACGCTCATTGAGATCTTAAACTTGGAGGGTTTTGGTTGGCAAGTAAGTTGCCTACTGAACAACCACCCTTGTGAAGGATCAATGATATTGAGATCCCTTAGAACCTGGTTACTTTATAGGACAGGATGAACCATCTAAACTTCAGGGGAGGGTACTTACCCTTGAACCTCATGCAAGCCTTTAAACCTAGGGCTATGGTGTGACTTGTTTTTGTGTGCCACATGTTTGTGATTGAGCATAACATCATGACATCATCATGCATCATAAGCATAGCATTTTCACTAACCATTTCAAGGACCAAAGGATTTATCTTTGTTCTTTGTTGCAGGTCATGGTTTCTGCTCGTAGAAACACTATCAGGATCAACTTTGTAGGGATACCTGCTAAGCTTAAAGAGTTGGTTTCTCAAGTGTTTGAACACTCCCAGTTCATCAAGAGACATGGTCACCTACTGGATCTAGTCACCTCAGGATTCAATGAAGACATGATGAGTGTTCTGTTTCAGTTCTTTGATCCTAAGCACCATTGCTTCACATTCCCCAACTATCAGCTGGTTCCTACAATGGAAGAGTTCTCTAAACTTCTGGGTATACCTGTTCTTGATCAAAGACCCTTCACAGGCTTGGAAAAAGAGCTTAAACCAGAGGTTATTGCTGCAGCTCTACATCTGAAGAAGTCAGACATTGTTCTAGAAACGAGAAGCGGAGTTAAGGGTATTCTTGCTAAAGTGTTGATAGAGAAGGCTCAAATGTTCTTGAAAGCTATGAGCTATGATGCTTTTGACGAGATCTTAGCCTTGTTGATTTATGGCTTAGTGTTATTCCCCAATCCTGATCAGTTCATAGACGTTCATGCCATCAATATATTCCTGAGTCACAATCCAGTGCCTACATTGCTTGGAGACATCCTCCATTCTTTTCACACTCGTACTACAAAAGCAAGAGGAACTCTTATGTGCTGCATACCTCTGCTATCTAGGTGGTTTATTTCTCACCTTCCTCGCTCAGTGATGAAGAATGAACGAGGGTTCAGGTGGTCTAAAAGGATCATGTCACTCTCTCATTCAGATATCCATTGGTGCTCCAGATCTATGGAGAATGTTACTATCATTGACCGTTGTGGGGAGTTTCCTAATGTGCCACTTCTAGGCATAAGAGGAGGCATTACTTACAACCCTTCTTTAGCTTTACGACAGTTTGGTTACGCTCTGAGTGATGGTCCTCATGACATGTTGATTCAAGGTATTGTGTTTGACTATGACAACGATCTTCAAGGTTACCGTCAGAGATTCATACGAGCATGGGGAAAAGTGAACAAGGTTGACAGCAAGACTCTGGAGCCTAAGTACACTGTTCCTATGGAAGCTTATCTCAGATGGGTGCGATCTCGCGCTCAGACTCTCATGATGCCATATCCTGCTATCCTGCCAGTTACCATGGAACCTGTTGCTGAAGGAGATACTTCTTATACCATCCTTCACCCAGACATGCCTACTGACATGGAAGATTTACAGAGGTCCTGGATCCAGTTGAAGGAGCAAAGGGATACCTTCGAGGCTCATTACAAAGCAAGCCAAGAAAGAATCCTGAAACTAACAAAGCAACTTCACGAGGAACGAAATCTCAACTCATACCTCAACACAAAGAGGAAACGTCCATGGGAGACTTAAAACCCCATCTCTTGTATTTATTTCATTTCATTTTCTGTAAGCCCAAGAGGCAAAACAAATTTATTACTAATAAAAGTTTACCTTCTTGTTTGTTTAAGCAAATTTAAATCCTGCGGTCCTTGAAAACATTGCATATGCATCTACATACCATATCATTGCATCACAGGTTTATTGTGCACAGGTTTCTTATCTTCTCGCTGTTTATTTCAGCAATGGCTCTTGAACAAACAGTTAAGGATCTCCAGGCACAAAATGCACAGTTCCAAGAGCTAATCCTGAACTTGTCCAAGGGGCAGGATGAATTGAAGACACTGCTGGCCAAGAAGACTAAGAAGACTAGAAGGTCAGGTGGTCTGATCAACATGGGTAGAAGGTTCAGAGGTCCTGTCAAGACCAAAGAACAGGTTGAAGATTATGAGTCTGAAGAGTCTGAGAAAGAGGGAGGCAGTCTCCACAACACAATGGGGACTCTGATTCTGAAGCTAACTACTATCATGAGCCTAATGAAGATAAGTTCAAGATGCTGGTGGATAGAATGGATGCTATGGAGTTGCAAAAGTCTGCTTGGCTGGATTTTGAAGACCTGAGTTTGATATCTGGGGTAGTCATACCCATTGGTTTCAAGGTTCCTACTTTTGTTGTTTATGATGGTGTCTCTTGTCCCAAGCTGCATCTGAGGTCTTATGCCCGGAGAATCCAACCCCATACTGCTGATAAGAAGTTGTGGATCCATTTCTTCCAAGAGAGCTTATCTGGAGTTCAATTGGAATGGTATTATCAGTTGGAGAGTGTTAACATCCGTGATTGGAATAATCTTGCTGAAGCCTTCTACAAACAGTATCAATACAATGCTGATTTAGCTCCCACTCGCAAGCAGCTGCAAAGCATGTCTATGGGTGCTAAAGAAAGTTTCAAGGAGTATGCTCAGAAGTGGAGAGATTTAGCTGGAAGAGTACAACCCCCTTTAACTGACAGGGAGTTGGTTGATATGTTCATGTGTACGTTGAATGTTCCTTTTTATAGTCATCTCATTGGAAGCTCATCATCTGGCTTCACTGAGTTGATAATGACAGGAGAGCGCGTAGAAAGTGGTATAAGGAGTGGCAAGATTCAAGTGGGCACTTCTTCATCAGGTGCTGCAAAGAAGCCTCCCAGTGGAAAGAAAGAATCAAATGCTGTCTATGGTCAACCTGATCGTAGTAGAAGGCATCAGTCTGTGAGTGCAGTCCATATCTCCAATCCAACTCCTACAACAACAGAGCAGCCACAGGGAAATCAACAGAGGGCTAGAAGGAAGTTCACTAAGATCAACATGTCAATGGCCCAAGCATTGCAACACTTGTTGAAGGCTGAACTTATCACTTTGAAGGATGCTCCCCAGAATCCTAATGTTACCTCTCCCAGGTACAATCCCAATGCACGATGTGCATATCATTCGAATTGTCAGGGACATGATACCAATAGTTGCTGGGTATTGAAGAACAAAATTCAAGATATGATTGAGGCTGGAGAAATTGAGTTTGACCCTCCGGGTACTCCAAATGTGATTACTGCTCCCATGCCAAATCATGAGAAGACTGTCAATGCCATTGATGAAGATTCACATATTTCTTCAGTTGCAGAGTTGACTACACCATTGTCTGTTATCAAGAAGAAGTTAGTACAAGCTGGGTTATTTCCAGGTTGTCGTGAAGATTGTCTATATTGTACCTATAAGCCAGATAGCTGCTGGAGGTTGAGAGATGGAATTCAACGCCTCATGAATAACTATACCATATTGTTTGAGAGGACACCACCTTCTGTGGAGAGTATGGTGGATCATATTACTAAAGGTAGGAAGATTGAAGAGGTGGATATGGTTGATAAAGTACCAGTAAGAATTACTTCAAAGGGACCTGTTAAAATCACTCACAAGGGTCCAATTAAGATTACTGCTGAAGGCCCTGTGAAGATTGTTGCTGAAGCCAGAGTGGCTCCTATGGTCATCACCACTCCTGGCCTTATTCCGTATACTTCTGATAAAGTTGTGCCTTGGCATTATGGGTCTGATGTTTATATCCATGGTGTTAAGCAGGAACCTTTAGCTGATATGCCTGTTGATATTGATAATATTGCTGGATCTAGTAAGATCACATGAAGTGGAAGGGTTTTCTCTCCTCCAATTACTTCCAAGAATGCAGTTACTCCAGCTGCTACCTCCACCACTGATGCTCGGGGCAAAGGTCCTATTATTGAACATATACCAACTGATGTGCCAACTGCTGATGATCTTTCTAAGCAAATGGATGAAGTATTGAAAATCATTCGCAAGAGTGATTATGACATTGTTGATCAATTGGGGCATACTCCCTCCAAGATTTCTATGTTGTCTTTATTATTGTGTTCTGAGGCTCATGCCAAGGCCCTGATTAAATTTCTGAAGACTGCTCATGTACCAAATGAAATTTCTGTTGACCAGTTCGAAAATTGTGTTGCACACTTGACCTATGATAATGGGTTAGGTTTATCTGATGCTGATTTGACTCCTTCTAAGAGGGATCATAATAGGGCTATACATATCTCTATTGAATGTAGGGGCACTACCCTGTCACATGTATTGATAGACAATGGTTCCTCTCTGAATGTGTTGCCTAAAGAAGTTCTGAATAAGCTGAGTCCTGAAGATGCTGTGCTGAAACCCAGAAGTATAGTGGTGAAGGCTTTTGATGGTTCAAGAAGAGTGGTGCATGGAGAAATTGATCTCCCAATCAAAGTTGGTTCTCAGGTTTTTAATGCTACTTTTTATGTCATGGATATTCGTCCGTCATATTCTTGTTTGCTTGGGCGTCCCTGGATCCATGGGGCAGGTGCTGTAACCTCCACATTGCATCAGAAGTTGAGATATCCAGTAGAAGGGAAAGTTGTTACTGTCTACGGAGAAGAAGGGTATATGATTAGCCATGTGAACACCTTCAAGTATCTTGAAGTGGAAGGTGAATACGTTGAAACTCCGTGTCAGACGTTTGAAGTGGTTCCTTGGATTGTTAATGATTATGAAGCTCCTCCTGTTGTCAAGAAAGTTCCTGTGGTCACCAGAGTACCTCCTACAATGGCCTCCCTTAAAGATGCTAGAGCTGTGGTGGATGAAGGTGGTTGTACTATTTGGGGTCAGCTTCCTGATATTCCGTACAAGTCTGACAAATTTGGTTTGGGTTTCACTGCAGAGTCCCAGAAGGATGTTCGTCGTGCTCGTGCTGTTCGTATCACCAATCAGGGGATTATGAAAGACCAGATCAATGCTGTGGGTGACTATGATGAAGACTACAACTTGGATGCTTGGATTTTTCCTACTGTGGGCGCTGGACTCAATAATTGGAAAGCTGAAGATGTTATTCCTATCTCCTTTAGTCAGGAGTAAATACTATTACTGTGTTGTTGCTTTTTATGTTTGTAATTTCTTGAACAATTGAACTTTTAAGCCTTGTGCCTTACCCGGGGCACAATGGTGTGCTTGTTACGGGATGTCATTTCATTTGCATACTTCATTCAATAAAAATCAGTGGACGTTTCGTTTTCGTAAATATTGTGTTCCTTGTCTTTCTTTTCTTTTATTTTTGTTTTATCAGCTATGTGTTCTTACACACACCCACATCACTAAAATGAAGATCCTTATCCACTCTGGATCTTGTTGATAACAGTTCTACTATTGCCAATTATAATTTCGAGAATCCGATCTATCAAGCTGAAGACGGAAATGAGGACGATTGTGAAGTACCTGTAGAGCTTGCTAGGTTGTTACAACAAGAAGAGAAAGCTATACAGCCACATGAAGAGCCAGTCGAAGTTGTGAATCTGGGAACTGAAGAAAACAGGAAAGAAGTCAAGGTAGGGGCTGAATTAGAAGATAGTGTCAAGAGCAGACTGATTCAGATGTTACATGACTATGTGGAGATCTTTGCTTGGTCCTACGAAGATATGCCCGGATTGGATACAGACATTGTGGTTCACCGTTTACCAGTAAAAGAAGATTGTCGTCCAAAGAAGCAGAAGGTTCGTTGCATGCGTCCTAAAATGTCAGAGAAGATCAAAGCAGAGGTAATGAAACAGTTTGATGCAGGGTTCTTAGCTGTGACTTCTTATCCTCAATGGGTTGCAAATGTGGTACCAGTACCTAAGAAAGATGGTAAGGTACGTATGTGTGTAGACTACAGGGATTTGAACAAGGCCAACCCCAAAGATGACTTTCCACTTCCTCATATTGATGTTCTGGTAGACAACACTGCTCAGCATAAGGTGTTCTCCTTTATGGATGGTTTCTCTGGTTACAATCAGATCAAGATGGCACCTGAAGATATGGAGAAGACAACATTTGTTACACAGTGGGGCACTTTTTGTTATAAGGTGATGCCATTTGGTTTGAAGAATGCAGGGGCAACATATCAGCGTGCTATGGTGGCTTTGTTTCATGATATGATTCATCATGAGATAGAGGTATATGTGGATGATATGATAGCCAGGTCCCAGAATGAAGAGCAACATCTTGATCATTTGCATAAATTGTTTGAGAGGTTGAAGAAATACAAGTTGAGATTGAACCCAAACAAGTGTACTTTTGGAGTTAGGTCTGGTAAACTCCTGGGTTTCATAGTCAGTGGAAAAGGTATTGAAGTAGATCCCGCAAAAATGAAAGCTATACGAGAAATGCCAGCTCCCCGTACTGAGAAGGAGGTTAGAGGTTTCTTGGGACGACTGAATTACATTGCAAGATTTATTTCCCAATTAACTGCCATCTGTGAGCCAATCTTCAAGTTGTTGAAGAAAGATCAAGTAATGGAGTGGAATGATGAGTGCCAGACTGCCTTTGATGAAATCAAGAGATATCTGCTGGAACCACCAATTTTGATGCCACCAGTTGATGGAAGACCCTTGATTATGTACTTAACAGTGTTAGACAACTCAATGGGATGTGTATTGGGGCAACATGACGAGTCTGGTCGAAAAGAGCAGGCAATATACTACCTTAGCAAAAAGTTTACCGACTGTGAAACAAGATACTCACTGCTCGAGAAAACTTGCTACGCTTTGGCCTGGGCTGCTCGCCGACTAAGACAGTATATGTTGACTCATACTACCTTATTGATTTCGAAGATGGATCCAATTAAGTACATATTCGAGAAACCTGCTCTCTCCGGAAGAATTGCAAGATGACAAATGATCTTGACGGAATATGACATACAGTATACTACTTAGAAGGCCATTAAAGGAAGTGTTGTGGCTGATCATTTGGCTCATCAAGCAGTGGATGATTATCAGTCAATGAGTTTTGAGTTCCCTGATGAAGACATTATGATTATTACCAAAGAACCTGGACAATATGACAGACCTGAACAAGGATCCCGATGGACTATGGTTTTTGATGGTGCCTCTAATGCACTTGGTAATGGTGTTGGTGTTGTGATCAGTTCCCCTGAAGGTTGTCATACCCCGATTACTGCCAGAATTTGTTTTTATTGTACTAATAACATGGCTGAGTATGAGGCATGTATCCTGGGTATTAAAGCTGCTATTGATATGAAGATTCAGTTCCTTGATGTGTATGGAGATTCAGCCCTGGTAGTAAGTCAGATTAAAGGAGATTGGGATACCAAACATGATAATCTCATTCCTTACAGAGAGCATGTGTTGTCTTTGATCCCACATTTCAAAGAGATTACCTTTGGACATATTCCACGGAGAGAGAATCAGTTGGCAGATGCATTAGCCACCATGGCATCCATGTTTGAGATCAGCTGGGATGATGAAGCTCCCAAGATTACTATTGATAGATTTGAGAAGCCTGCCTACTGCAATAAGATTGGCACTGAAGAAGCAGAAGAAAAGCCTTGGTTCTATGAGGTAAGAAGATATCTTGAAGCTCAGGAGTTCCCTGAAGGGGCATCTGTCAAAGATAGGAAGTTTCTGAGGAGGTTTTCTGCTAAGTTCTTTTTGAGTAATGGCATTCTGTATAAGCGCAATCATGATTCAACTTTGCTTCGTTGTGTGGATAAGAAGGAAGCAACTGAGATTATGGAAGATATGAATGATGGGATCTTTGGCACTCATTCTAGTGGTCATACCATGGCAAAGTAGATATTGAGAGCAGGTTACTATTGGTCTACCATGGAAGCTTATTGCTATCAACATTCCAGAACATGTCACAAGTGTCAAATCTATGCTGACAAAGTCCATATACCTCCATCACCATTGAATGTGCTGACTGCTCCTTGGCCTTTTGCCATGTGGGGCATTGATATGATTGGTCAGATCAAACCTACTGCTTCTAATGGGCATCGTTTCATCCTGGTTGCTATTGATTACTTTACAAAGTGGGTAGAGGCAGCTTCATTTGCATCTGTTACCAAGAATGTTGTGGCTCGATTCATTAAGAATAATCTCATATGTAGGTATGGCATCCCTGAAAGGATTATTACTGACAATGGCTCTAATCTGAACAACACCATGATTACTGATCTCTGCACGCCGTTCAAGATTAAACATCACAACTCTTCTCCGTATCGTCCAAAGATGAATGGGGTAGTTGAAGCGGCTAATAAGAACATTAAGAAGATTGTACAGAAGATGACTGTTACTTACAAGGATTGGCATGAGATGTTACCATTTGCCCTTCATGGTTATCGTACTACAATACGTACTTCAACAGGGGCAACCCCATTCTCCTTGGTTTATGGTATGGAAGCATTTCTGCCCATTGAAGTTCAAATTCCCTCTTTAAGAATTATGAAGGATGCAGGCTTGGATGAAGATGAGTGGATTCAGACTCGACTTGACCAGATAAATTTGATTGACGAGAAGAGGCTAGCAGCAGTTTTTCATGGCCAGATGTACCAGAAGCGAATGATCAAAGCTTTTAATAAGAAGGTTAAGCCAAAGATATATCAGGCTGGTGACTTGGTAATCAAGCGTATCATATTACCACAGGGTGATCCTAGGGGCAAGTGGACTCCTACATATGAAGGACCATTCGTAGTCAAGACAGTATTTTCAGGAGGTGTCATGATACTTACTACTATGGATGGTGAAGATTTCCCACAGCCTGTAAACGCAGACATAGTTAAAAAATACTACGCATAAAAAGAGACCCGCTAGGTTGACTGGCCTAGGAAAAAATAAGGGCATCCCGGCAAACCAAAAGGGTTTGGGCAAAAATTAGGGATATATATAAAAAGATGTACACCCGACAAGTCGAAAACCTGAAAAGGCGGCTTGGGCAAAAAAGGGTATCCCGGTGGATTGAAAACCTGAAAGGGCAATCCAGGAAAAAGTTAGGGATTAAAGCGTATGACTATGTCTCGTGTGGATCACCCATGAAACTGCAACCAGTTGTGCTACTTAATCAAACTCGAACAGATAAAGCTCAATCCAATCGTTTCCGTCTCAACAGCAGAAGATGAGATACTGGAAGATAATGGCAATAGTAGAATTGGAACTCAATAGGATTACTTCCCACATAGCTGATTTTCTTTGTTTTGTAAAAATTTTACGACGAATTCCTCTTACTAGGATTTTTGTCTCCTTGTACAAACCTACCTATGTATAGGTCATTTTTTGATATAAATAAAATTCCATCTTTGAATCCAGATTTACTTTTACCCTATTTACATAAGCGAAACGTCCATTGGTTGTGTTTGAATGTATGTATGCTTTTGAATATGACTGATGTTTACCAGAAATGCATAGATGCTTAATATGATTGATGTTTACCAGAAATGCATGAAAATGCAGTAATAGTATTTACTAAGCTGACTATCGAACGAAGACGGGAGGTTATGTACACCTTACTATCGAACGAAGACGGGAGGTTATATCTGTCATACCCCAAATTTGTCCTACCTTTATCATTTTTATTTTCTGTTTATTAACCATTAGTCAAAAAGTCAAAAAATATGCATTACTCCATTTTATTTCCGTCTAATAGATATCCCAAAAATCTGTTTCCATTTAAATCCATTTAGTCCGTAAATCCATCCCATTTTCATTTTTTTTATATAAAAAAAAGTCAATTTACAAAATATAAAAAAAATCTTCTTCTAATCCTATTATTATTATCATTACTATGTTTCATTATTATAATTATTTTCATTATTATTTTTATTTCCTATTTTTATTATCACAATTTCTTTTTACTACTATCATTTTATTATTATTATTTTATTATTTTATTCGCTTACTTTTATTATTATTCCACTATTCTTATTTTATTGTTATTATTATTATTTACATTTTATTAAATCATCAATTCACTTTTTTTTATTACTATCATGTTTATCCCATTTCTTTGTTACTATTATTTTTTGTTCTCACTTTTATATTTTATTATTAGTATGGTTATATTTATTAGTATCATTATTATTATTATTTTATTTAATTCCTAAATCAATAAAGCCCAATTCTTAAAGTTTTTATTATTATTTTTCTTTCCACTAATTGATATTAGCCTTTCTATTTATTCTCATTATTATTTAGTTTTTTTTTATCATTATTATTATTATTAGTTGATTTTTTATATTTTTATTATCTATTACTGTTATTCTTATCATCTTTACTATACTAATATATCAAGTCATTATTACATATTTTATTTCATTTTAATTGGTCTTTTATTATTGTTTACTGTGACTCCTTTTCACTTTTCACTACAGGTTTCGTTTGTTTTCCTTTTCACTACACCAAGCATTGCCAACACACACTCATTCACAAACAGGTACTAGACCCACTCAATTTGTACGTCTGCGTACAAACAAACCCATTCCACTACCAACTTTTTGCAACCTGTAAAACAAATCACAGCTCACCAAATCTTTACAAAATCTGTCAAATTCTATCCAAATTTCAATACAAAACTCTATTCTACCCTCAGTTTTTTTTCCTATAAATCAATCTCATTTTATTCCTAAAATCAAGCTTGGAGAGCCATATTACTACCCTGCAAAAATCCTTCCCAATCCAAGTTTCAACCCTTTAAAATATCAAAAAAAAAATCAAAAATAATCTTCACGCCAACTTTCACCTTCATCATTTTGTTACAGCCATAAACATGAAGCCACCAAATCACCTTCAATACACCGTAAACACTTCACCAACACCCACAAACCCTTTTGACAATTGTGAATAAAAACTGAGAATCCACAAAACGAAACTCGCCGTTCACCACCAGAACCAACACGGATACTCCGCCGACAACCACCCAGTAACAATCACACGTAACCAAAAACAAACTCAAAAACCGTCACCAAACCGCAAACCTGCGAAAGCCAAAAAACAACCTCAACCACCCTAAGCCCCTCACTGTGAATAACAAATGAAACGAATCCATCACAGAAACCAAAAAAAAAACCAGAGAAAAAAAGCTGGAAAAAAACCATCATCACCTCCTTCATCAAACCCGACTAACGATTTCAACACTCCGCCACCCTCATTCAAACCCAGAAGCCAGCAATAAACCGAAACCAAGCACACATATTTGAAGGTGAAGCAAAAATATAACAAACTCAGCTGGCCACCTTCAAAACCAAACACAAATCTCCGAACCACCTCATCCAATCCGCCGCTCAGCCTCAGCCCTCTGTGACAGGCCTAATCACCAACAAACCTCAAAACCTGGAACCTTCAAATCCGCCGTGACCTCTCACTAAACTAAACAGAACCGCCGTCCGATTTCTGTGAGAAAACCGCACCGTAAAACCCTCTCACCACCCCAAGCCGGAGCCACCGCAAAACGATCCTCTTTCCGAAAACCATCATCAACCTTCACAACACCATCAACCCCAGACCGCCGCCGGCAACCGCGTTGGAACCCAATCGCGAATCCGACCCGCACATCCAACCGCAAACCGCTCAACCACTGTTTCAACTCACAAACCGAAGCAAGCCGTGAGAGCACGAGATCCGCCGCCGAAAACGCTCGCAGAAACGTCGATTGAGTAAGCCGCCGCAAAACCAACCGCGAACCACCTCTGTTCGGAATCTAAACCCACCGTCACGAAGCAGACCAAATGAGAGAGAAGGCCGTGAGGAAGATCCGAATCTGAGCCGTCCGGGAGAGACGAAATCGTGAGTAAAATCAAATCATGCCGACACCGCCATCGTTGAAATTGGTGAGTTCTCGTTTTCTCTGTTTCTTTTCATCGTTGAGAGAGAAGAGGAAGTGTGAGATTTGCAAATGTGTTACTGATATATCTTGTTTCCTATGTTATTATATTATAAATATTTTTTTAATGCTGATCTTCAAATGTTGTTTTCTTTTTAAAGTCTCATTTCTTTTTCTTTTTTTTGTGATTTGGTTTAATTGGTTTTACAAAACCATATCTCTGCGTTATTTATTTCTTAGGCCCAAACACATACCATTTGTTTTTCTTTTTCTTTTTGTGTTCTGCATATTTATTTGTTTTACTTTGTTTAATTATTTGATCAGTTTAACACATACACACTCTTAAAATAGAGTATCCTTCTTTTGCTGACTTTATTTTTATATTATTTCAAATTCTCTATTCTATGGTTATTATTTGAATTGTTATAACTTATTATTTAAAATAGTTTTAGAAGTTTTAAATTTGTTTGTTTTTATTCATATCTAACTAACTTTATTTCCTTTTAAATTGGATGACTTAGTTTATCGCCCGATTACATTTAATCGGTGATGAGTGGTCAATATGAGGCCCTCCTTGTAATTAATTTTTCATTATTTCATTATTTCGATAAATAAACATCAATGTAATTTATTTCATATTCTTAAATTATTTATTTTATTTAATTATTTAATTCATTATTCATTATTTTATTTTTAATTCTAGCAAATACAATTCAATTCATTTAATTTATTTATTTTTTCGCATTTTAAAAAGTATCGATTCGACTCCTTATAGAATGGTTCCCATTTTGAACCGATTCTAAGGCAGTTCACGAATAAAATTTCGCCGCGTCCCGAAAAAAAAGGTCCAACGCCTTCGAATAGTTGCGCTCAAAAAAAGGTCCAACGCCTTCAAATAGTTGTGTCCCGATTAAACAGGCTGAACGCCTTCGAATAGTTCAAAAACACACTGCACACACGCTTTCTCTTGGGCTAATTACAACGAGACCATTTATTTCTCGCAATCCCCTGTATTTATTTTGTACCCCTCTCCCATTATTTTGTACGCATTTTATTTCCCGTATTTTATTTATTTTTGAATCCTTGGTCCAACGCCAAGCGATCTCACTTGCACACTTGCACTTTATTTTCCAGTTATTATTTTGTTTATTAGGATCCTCATATCCTTGCGAGCCGAGCGCATTGTGCCTCGCTAACAAAACCACAAAAATAAACCTCCAATTGCATTTACCCTTTAAACCTCAAAAAAAAAAACCAAAACGTTTCGATTAGATCCAAACCCTTGATCCAACGTCAAGCGGCTTTAGGAAATAAAACACTTTAATAATACGAGAAGATTTGTACGCCACGAGCCTTAAGCGGTAGAAAGGAGGATAACGAGCTCTCGTTACTCGCTCCGATTATTTCGACGCAGGACACTCGTCTTGTTGGGCGAGATAAACTATCCATAGTCTTTAGTACATTCGACTCCTAAACCCTTTCATCGACGAAAGGTAATAAAATCAACAACCACTACCCTTAGTAGGCCGAACTACGAGGCTCTGACTTTCCCATTGCACACGGGAGTACGTAGGCACGAGGATTTCAATCCTTGCCGAGCACCTAGGTTCAATCTAACTTATAATTCAACTCATTTCCCTCTAGCAAGCAATTCGTTTAAGCATAGGAATCCTTTCACGCGCGTTAACTTAGATGGTTCCCATCGAGTACGATGGATGTAGGGGGTGCTAATACCTTCCCCTTGCATAGCCGACTCCCGAACCCAGACAATGGTTCCGTTGACCTTTGTCCTCATCCTTTTCCTCCCGGGTTGTATCTATATCTCCCTTTTCCCTCTTCGGGAATAAATAGAATTAGGTGGCGACTCTTCAGTCCGTCCGGCGCGCGGCTCCGTCCTTTCGGATCGCGTGAGGTCGTATTTTTCGGGGTACGACAACTGGCGACTCTGCTGGGGACAGGTTCAACCCTATGCGAGTCAAGCCTAGTCTAGGTTTTCGCGTTTGTTTGGATGTTTACTTTTATGCCTTGCTTGTTTATTTTTATCTCTTTCTTTATCGCATTCCATTTTATATATCTTGTGGCTCCTTGGTACTATAACTTGGATCTATGCTTTGCAAAAGAACTTGAGGGAAAAGCTCTATACCCGGGCTTTCGAGTACAAACTTAAGTTAGCGAGGTTGTGTAGTATGGGCTCCCGAGAGAACCTCTCTCGTGGGTTGTCGATACGAAAACCTCACTCGGAGTAGATTTTAATGGAAATACTGACAACCGTCAAGCTCTTGGCGTGTGTGCTCAGTTTTTTTCATTAAAGTCGTCGACTCTGAGGACCTTTAGAACCTTTTGGTTAAAACATCGGTTGATGGTTGCGTAGTATTGGGCACCAGGGTTCGCCCTCGCGTGGCTCGATACGAAAACCTCACTTGGAATAGACTTACTCAATGGAGTTGATTGACTGTCAAGAATGTATGAAATTGACATGTGCATCAAACAGTTGAGAAAGTTCCATAACTCCAGGACTTTGTTTTAAACCTTGTGTCGATGATCACGTAGTATGGACTCCCGAGAAAATTTGATCTCGTGGGTTGTCGATACGAAGATCTCACCCAAAATAGATTCATATGGCGGAGTCAATCAACCGTCATGCTTATGGCGTGTGTGATGAACATCCATATGAATTGATAACTTTGGGATCCCTAAAAACTTTAGAGTCAACCCAATGAGTTCTTGATCAGAGTATCCTCCATCTGTACCTTGGACTCATGAGACCCTGATCTTGTGATCTTGGATTTCTGACATTGCATATCATCTCATTAGCATTATTTATTCATACTGCATTTCATTCCAAAACCATAAAACTTATTTTCATGCTCCTCCATCTTCAGTAAATCAAGCTGGTTTCCCGACGCTCGTATCGTGCTAGACGCCCATACTTAACTCGAGCCAACACTAGAAGACTGATGGACGTGATTAAAGAAGAGAAAGCTGCTATGAGGGAAGAGATTGACTCGGTCAAGGGCAAGATTGACCAGATTTATGAGACTTTGCAAGCTTTGGCAAGAATGGAAGAAAGTCGCGAAGCTGCTGCCGCAATGAACAATGCTCAAGTGCAAGGATCTACCTCACGAGCAATGCCTTCAGTTCCAGTTCCAAATCCTTTGGTCTATGGTTTGCCTCCAGGCTTCACTCCTGCTGTTGAAGAGGTCACTTCCCAACCAATACCTGTTTCTGGTGTCACTGTTGGTGCCATTCCTCAAGCTCAACCTATTCCAACTCAAGTCCAGTTTCCTCAAACTGAAGAGAATCATCAAGTTGAGTATGAGATGCATACTGCTGTTCCAATCACCAATCCTCAGGCTGCTCAAGAGTCTGAAGCTATGAAGATGTGCCGTGAGTTAGCTGAAAAACTCCGAATCATGGAAGGACACAACTCAACTTCTCTGAGTGCATCAGACATGTGCTTAGTTCCAGATGTTGTGATCCCTGCTAAGTTCAAACTGCCAGAATTCGAGAAATATAAAGGCCTCAGCTGTCCTGAACTCCATTTGAGGATGTACTGCAGAAAAATGGATGCTCATGCCAAAGATGATAAACTCATGATCCATTGCTTCCAATGTAGGATCAAGCGCTTACCACTGCACTAAAAGCAATTGCTGTTAGTGAAGGCGCAACTTTATTTCCTTATAGTATAGAGTCTTTCAAGGGGCTGCGCCTATTAAGCGCCATTGTAAACACCCCAAATTTGCCCTCACCCATTCACACCATGGCTTGTAATCACCTCATATGCATAAATACAATCATATCATCTCACATCTCATTTTTTTGATTCACTGCATAGATTCAAAGTCATCTGCACCTAGGGTTTGTGATCTGAGCAATCCCAAAGCCTCTTGAGCCATTCCAAAGGTCACCAATCAAATCAAAGGGGTCCATGTGTGTTCTTACATCATATTCCATCTCCTCAAAGTCAAAAATTCAGAGGAGTCACAAGAGCTAGGGTTTGAGTGGATGCAGGGCCAGGTTGAACTGCACAGTTGACTGAAAATTAGGGTTTTGGTTTCAGAGGCCATAACTCCAAATTTTTTGGTCATTCTTGTTTCCATTGATCCCTATATGGTATAGGGAGTATGCATATCAATTTTCATGAAGAAATTCCATGGGGAAGTCATCTGATCAAGAATTGACTTTTCAAGCAAGTCAGTGCAAAATCAGGGCATCTGAGGCCCCCAGTGACCCAACCAATGGGTGATCTTCATCATTTTGAGTGTATTTGATCCTTATTTGATCATGGAAGAAGGTTCAAGTTCATAGAAATCAAGAATTTAGGGTTTTTGCAAATGTTGACTTTTTGGGCATAGTTGACTTTTCAAGAATGCATCATTTTAGGTCATTTTCCAAGCCTTGATTCTTGATCCAAAAAGGTTTCAAATGGAAAAACTTTGGTCATGAAAGTTGTAGATCTCATCTTTCCCTTTTCAAAAAGTACAAGAACATGATCAAACTCTTCTTGGATCAAAAGTTATGGCAATGCAAAGTTGGCAAAAATCATTGATTTTCAAGGCATGCCCTAAGTGAGAATTTTGCAAAATCTTGGACCAATGCATATTGCAGCCTCTAATTCACTTCAAACCAACACATAAACATTCTCTAAGTCCTAAAAATCAGAAATGAACCAAGATTGCCTATGGTTTATGTTTGGTTAGGCAAAAGAATCACATGTGAACCAAAGATACAACAAGTTGCAAAACTCATGATCATGCTCCCTCCTACTTGCAGCCTTGGATGCTGAGCTTTACTAGCCTCTCACCTCACCTTGCTGCGCCAGCCCATGCCCATGTACTTGCCTAGATCATGAGCCATGCTTCTCTTACACATTATTTGACTTTTTGCAAAAGTTAACTCACCTATCCATAAAGCACATGTCAAATCAACTGACCAATGAGAGAGAGTTATGTGGACAATTTGCAAGCAAAACATAACAAAAGGCAAGGCTGAAACCATCTCATTAGACACATTCACAAAAACACACCACATTGCATTTGTCTTCGAATTTGCCTCCACAGCCACAAAACACCCAAGCCAACTTCACCATTCAACTCACCTTGCTCCATAGACCACAAAGCACCAAGGATCCAAGCCTGAAACAACCAGAACATCTCACTGCCATTTCTCACCCCATTTTGCAGTTTCATTCGAAACTCTCATCCTAGCTCACAAACAGCCAAACAAACCTTGCAGACCTTCTCCACATAACATTTGGACCTCAAGCAACCATTCACAATGGCCTGAAACCACCAGAATCACCATTGCCATTTCTGACCAAGCTTGAGCAGGAGCTTTCGAAACTCACTATCCAACCAACACAAACTCATTTTGAGCATTCAAACATCTTTGGGGGATCAAGTGGAGTGGTTTGCACAAGGAAAAGTGGCCAGAAAGTCCTCAAGTTGAAAGCTCCAAATCTCAGGTAGCTCGAAAATAATTTTTTCCAGAAATCATTTTTCTTGTTACAAACTTGTTCTTCATGTCTTGCTGATCACTCTGATGTTCTTGGTTTTAAAAATGGTTGAGAAATGAGCATTTAATCTTGCTCTGAAACTTTTCTGACCTAAAAATGTTTGCTTTCGATTCATGTGATTGATGAAGAATAAATTTGTTTGGGGTTAGGGTTTTGATTCAGGAGATCATGGGGTTCATTTCTTTGTGCTTAGTTTTCATTTTCGTTACGATTTGAGGGATTTGGAGGTTTCTCAGGTGAGATGCTGGCCGGAGAAGACGACCGGAGGTCTTCTCCGGCCACCTGAAAGTCATTAGGGCAAATCCCTGTAATTATGAGAGTTTGAATGGTGAGCGTTGGATGAGTTGACTTGGTCCATTCCCGCGCGTGTTCAAGGGCCCAGATTCGTTCACTTAACCCTAATCCACGTCATTAACCCTTTTAATTCAGTTTAATTAATTTAATTAAGATTATCCCAGTTTGAATATGAGCCACTGGATTTGGCGCGTGGTCAATGGTCCCCTTTCCAGATTGAATCTCAACCCTTCTTTGTGCATACTTCAGTTTTATTTAATTTTTATTCATTTTCTTTTCAATTAATTTGCATATTTATTTAAAAATAGCAAAAATATCTTAAAAATTATGAAACTTTTTCTTTAAAGTTTTATTAATTTTTAAGACCCAAAAATATTTTTATTTTATTTTTTATCATTAAAAAAGTATTTTTAAATATTTAAAAGATTATTTTTAATTGATTAATGAGAATTAATTAATTAAAAATACTTTTAGGTATTTAAAAATTACAAAAAAATTCATGAAATGTTCTAAGACATTTATAAACATTGTCCAACCTTCAAACCAAATTTCTTTTTGATCTTGATGCATTTTAAGAATTTTTCATTGAATTAAATCATTTTTTATGCATTATTTTGATCATGGATTCAAAAATTCATTTCTGCCTATTGGAGAAGGTTTGGACATTGGTTCTTCTTGCATTGTTTTCTATTTGACATGTATTTTCTAGGATAAAAAGGCCTTGATTTGTTTCTTCATTTTCCATTTGTTTGATGATTTTCTTGTTAAGAACCCTAAAAAACCCTAATAATTTAGGAAATTCATATCTTGAGTTTGGTTGAGAGTTGAGAGCTCCCCTTTGGGCAGTGGTTCATTATAGGTTTAAGGTTTCTTTGGGTAGCATTTCCCATTTTTTGTTTTAGGGTTTGCTTCTGTTTTGGGTTTTTGTTTGATGTTTGATCCATGAACCCTAATTTGGGCTTTCTCTTGCATCCTTCTTGCACTTCCTTGCATAACATGACTTGTCTTTGCATTTTGTGCATTCTTGTGATTCATTTGACATCTTAAGACATGTAGAAAGCATGTTTGATCATTGCATTACATATTTGCCATGTCATTTGCTTTGTATGCTTCATAACATTTCATGCTTGCTCATGCTCCTCAACTTGCACCATCTGCATCCATGATCTTGTATGAACATCCCCATGTCCTGCCTCATGTTTGCAACACCTCATAACATCATAATCATCATCAACATGCTTCTGGTTTGGTCTAGCATCATACCATTTCATCTCATCTTGCATTGCATTGCATTTCTTTCTAACATTTCAGGTGGTAAGTAAACTTGAGAAGTGAATTTGCCTTCACTTCTCATAACTTTCCCTTTCATCTCTTTTGCATCCTTTGCTGCATTCTTATATGTGCTTGAGTTTGAGCTTGCTCATTCTTCTTCCTCCCACCTTCTTTCTCCAAGTAACTTGACTTCTTGAATGAAGCAAGTCACTTTGCTTCTCTTGATCCTGTTCATCTGCTTCCTGGTGGCTCCTTTGAAGATTGTTCTTGAAAACCTCACAAACCTTAGGATCAACCATGCATGACAATGAATTAGGGTTTTGATTAGTCCCCCTTCTTAGTTTTACCTTTGTGTCTCTTTTGAGTCTTCTCTTCTCATCTCATAATCAGGGACTAAACCCTAAAGGCTTTAAGGCTTTGTGATTAAGCTTATGCCTGCATCCTTCTATTAGGATGGAGTGTATAACTTTAATCCTAAGTGTTGAACCCTTAATGTGTTTAACTCCTTTAATCAATTCATCTAATAATCATCAAGACATCACACTTGTAACTTGGGCCTTGCATTAGGGTTCTAATTCTTCCTTAATTGGTTAAGAAGGACTAACCCTAGTGTTAATGGACAAGTCCCCCTCAAGTTGTCTTACAAATCATAAAATTCACTTCATCATCATATCATTAACTAAAATCCACTTAATCAAAGGTTTGTTTTGTCATGGGTTTAATCCCTAATCATGGATTAAGTTGAGGAGCCTTCCTCAGCTTAAACATTCTCATCTATTATCCTTCTTTTAGGATGGTGTAATGAGTCTGTTTAATCCTTGATTATGGCTTAATCTCATTACTCAACACTAAACAAAAACAACAAAAACATCTAATTAATCACAAGTAGGTTAATGATCTTAATCCTACACCAAAGGTGATTAAGTGTGAGAAGCTGACTTCACACTTAAGGTATTCTCATTACCCCTAATCAGAGGGAAGATGTGATGAGTTTACTAAATCTATTGGTTTAGACTTAAGCTCATTAACTTATGACAAACTTTCAAAAGCAATAAAAGACTGAAAACTCAAAACAAACAATAATCGTCTCCTTCGGGATTCTTTTCTCATCACCTTCACTCACAAACGAGAACTTGCTTCTTCCGTCTAATGCAAGACAGTTTGCACCTGAGCCAGACAGGTCATACACTTGAGCATTGACAAGCAAGCAGTTCACAAGTCAATCTACCTTTCAGTCTCTTTGGGTCGAACTACGGTGTTCTGACTTCCTCATTGCACGAGAGGATACGTAGGCATAACTTAACGGTTATCGAACAAAAGTCTCTGTACATTCCCCCCTCCTTCTAGCATCTTTCTTTTAGCCTCATGATCATGAGCAGTTCTTTTTCATTCTCACACTGACACTTTCATACTTCATATCACTTATACACTATACACTGACACCTGTACATTCTTTCCCAGCTATTTTATACACAGATTGCACTGACACTACCCCTTTAAAGCACAAATCTTTTAAGCGTGGATCCCGTCGAGTACGGCGGACAATCTGGGTGCTAATACCTTTCCAGGTTGTAACCAACCCCCTTTCTCAGTCTCTCTGGTTCGCAAACCGTCTTATCCACATCTTTTTCTAGGTTTATGCAGCATTACCTTTCCTCCGGGATAAAAATGCCTAGCTGGCGACTCTATTCATTCTCCAGTGAGTTCACGGCTGTGTGTTCTCATTGTCCCTCTCGCCGACCGTTCGCGTCTGTACCCTATCTGACTTAGCTTCATTTAGTGGGAGCGACAGCTTGGCGACTCTGCTGGGGATTTTTATACTGCAACCAGGGCTTCTGGTTCTTTTTGTGGGTTCCTCCTAGCGCTTGATTGATTTGTGTTTACTGGGGTGTTATGTGCTATCTGTGCTTGTATATTTGTTTTGTTTATTGCTTTATGTACAGTTGATTTATTGCTTTCTTTATAGCTTTATATTTTTCATACTGTCATACTGTGCTGGCTGGATCTGTTTTGTTGCTTTGGTGGGTGGGTGTTCTATTGAGAGTTAAGGTCCTACACCTGGGACCTGAGTGACACCTAGGCTAGAGTGAATCATATTCTTTCCCATTCCATTTCGGTCTGGTGCGGGAATATGAAACACGGTTCAGATATGGGTTTCTTCTTGAGAACTCTGTGTTGCAGATTTCCTGCAATGCTAGGGCTATCTGGGAAGCCTGCTAAGTCTGGATGACCTTTTAGTATTGACCTTCAGAAACTGAGGTGAATTAGAGGAGGAATTGTTATGGTTATTGTAAACACTGTACCTCCGGGTTAGAAGTGTTTACACTTCTCATAACTGATCCAAGTCTGAGGATCCTTGTTCTAGATCACCACCTGTGAGGGGGTTGGGCTGTTTACAGGTTTGCAGGTACCTTGACCTCAGAATACCCTGTTACTTTGACTTTGTTAAGAGTACTCCATGTTGGATAGTTCTTGTGATTCTAAACCCTGGACATGTGGCTCTTTATTTGAGTCCCCCTACCTTGGTTACTGGATTTTTAGACCTCCACCTGGAATTCTTGAACACACATGGATCTACATCAGGGCATTCTAATCAGATCCAGCTCAGTCACAAACCCTTGCATATCATTTGCATACATACCCATTGCATCATATTAACATGTGCTTATTTGTGTTTCAGGGTATCCATATTCATCTGGTTTTGGTTTTGACCCCATCTGCAGTTTTGACCTGTCTCCACCAGCACTTGTTTCAGCTTGTCAGCCATATACTTCAGTTACTTGCACTAGCCAGCCAGTGGCCCACTTCTCAGCATCTTCATCAGCACTTATTCTACTCAGTCTTCAGTACTCATGGCTCCAAAGAAAAGCAACATCACCTATCATTTCTTCCAACCAGACTTATCAGACATCAGGAGGATCCAAACCCTGATCACTCCGGAGCACATACCTTTGTTCAGGGATCATTATGGGGATATACTTGACTTGGTTATAGATCTGGACCCATCTCAGAGGAGTTTGATCCACACCTGCATTCAATTTTATGACCCCCCACTGAGATGTTTCACCTTTCAAGACTTTCAGTTGGGGCCTCTGTTAGAAGAATACTCATCTTTGATTGGTTTGCCTATCAGGAGGGAAATCCCTTTCAATCCTGAAATGGTCTTTCCCAGCAATGGGGAGGTAGCCAAAGCTTTGCACCTGGAACTTGTTTTGATTGAGCAACACATGACCTCTAAAGCTGGGATCCCTGGGTTTCACCTGGACTTCCTAATTTCTCAAGCTAGTCTGAAGGCCTCCCTGGGGGATTGGAAAGTTGTTTGTGCTTTGTTGGCTTTAAGTGTATATGGAATTGTGTTGTTTGCAGATGAGCCTCGATTCATCAGCAAGAATGCAATCCATTTGTTCATCCTGAGGAACCCAGTGCCAACCTTGTTAGGAGATCTCTACTACTCAGTGCATCAGAGGAATGAGAAGCAGAGGGGTAAGTTAGTGAGGTGTTGTGCTCCGTTATTCCATGCTTGGCTTCTCAGGCATCTACCCAGGACAGATGCATTTCTAAATCCTCATCAGCAAAGCAACTGGGCTAAAAGACTCACTGTCCTAACTTCAGCAGATATCAGATGGTGTACTCAAAGCACCAAGGGCAGAGATATAATCACCAGCTGTGGACATTTTCCTAATGTGCCTTTAATAGGAGTTAAGGGAAGTATCAATTACAACCCTCTGCTGTTCAGGAGGCAATTGGGTTATGCACTGGTCCACACTCCTAGGGTACAGGATTTGGTGGAGACCCTCTACTGTGAGAACAAGGTTAGTCTGGCAACTGTTAGGCAGGCTGCCTGGGCCTGGGATCATGTTCAAACCAAGGGAGTCACCATTCTGGGGAAGTGCAATAATGTGGCATCAGTCCAATATTATGAGTGGTCCCACGCCAGGGCCCAATTCTCTGGATTGCCCTTCACCATAGAAGACATGCCTGAGTCATCTTCAGCACCACCCCCTGCCACTATCAGTTTGGGAGAGTTTGAAAGCTTGAAGGAAAGAAATGAGAAGCTAACCCAAGCCTTGCAGAAGACCCTCCGGGAGAGGAGTGAAGGTGTGAGGGAGATTGAAAGATTGGAGAAATTGAGAGTAGAACACTTGACTAAGATTGAGAAGTTTGGGGATTATATCAACAAGTCTAAAGCTGGTGAGCAGATTCTGAAGAACGCTTGTAAAGAAGCCCAGCTCCAAAGAGCAAGAACAGACTTGTATTTGAAAGAGAGTCAGGCCAGGTGGGTCCGGATCACTGAGGCCCGTACTCTAGAAGACAAGAGAGTTCAGGACAAGATGGAGCAGATGGAGGAAGCCCTGGCAGCAGCCCAGAAGGAAATATCAGAACTAAAGATCAAAGCTGGAGTGAAGAAGTCCAAAGATCAAAGTCAGAACAAGAAGTTGACTGCAGCCGTTGCAACAAGAAACCTTCTCATCAGAAGTCTCACGGAGCGTCCGGCTAATCCTGTGACCGAGGCACTTCTTAAGGAAGTTCGTGAGGATGAGTTTGGCCTCGGAGTTTGATCATTTGCTTGTTGTTTTTCCCTATTTCCTGTACTTTTGCTTTTTGTGATGTATTTTGACCCCTTAGAGGGCTTGTGTTGTAAAAAGAACAATTTGTATCATTTCACCTTTGTAATATATTTGTGTTGGTTTCCATCTGAGTTCACTTCAAAAGCAACTTCAACAGCAGCATCTTCAAGGGTCTGGAAGGGTCAAAACTGAAGGCCAAACCGGATACCTTGAGAGCAAATAAGCATAATCGCATTGCATACTAACCCTTTTGTTTGTTTTGTAGGTTTTGTTTTATTGTTACTAACCTCTGTTGTGATATTCAGGAATTATTGCTCGCCGCCGGGTATTTCCTCTCAACAGGCCACACAGGTACCCAACTAGAAACAACCTTCCGGGAATCCAGATGGATCAGATGCAACAAGACCTTACAGAGGTCAGAAACCAGATGGCCAACGAAAGGTTGGAGATGAGAACCCAGATAACGCAGTTCATGGAAGTGATGAACAACTTAGCTCAAAGCCAGGAGAGGCTCAGGGCTTTGGTGGAAGGGAGGAATCAAGATGAACCTCATGTGGGGACTGCAGGCACAAGTAATAATGAAAGGGTGCAACCACATGTTAACCCCCCTGTGGTTGGTCCACATCTACATCCTGAGATCAATGTTCCTGCAAATGTTCAAGGAACAGCCACTGCAGCCAGAGTGCTTCAAGAAGATCCTCAGGAGGACCAATTTACAGTAATGGGTGCTGGAGAGGAAACTTATGATAGGAGATTGGAAGAAATAGCTGAGAAGTTGAGGTCCTTAGAATCTCAAAATTCTTTGGGTTTCGACGTCATGGACATGGGTTTGGTAGACGGGGTTAGGATTCCCCACAAGTTCAAGCCTCCATGTTTTGAAAAGTATAATGGGACTTCCTGTCCCCGAACCCATCTGCAATCTTTTCTCGGAAGATTAAAAGCTTATACCATGGACGAGAAATTGTGGATGTTTTACTTTGAAGACAGCTTGACTGGAGCATCAAGGGAATGGTATTCCCACTTGACAAGGGCAACTGTGAGATGCTGGAAGGACCTGGCAGAGGCCTTCATCAGACAGTATCAGTATAATCTGGATATGGCACCCAATAGGACCCTCCTAATGGGAATGTCACAATCATCCAGAGAGAGCTTCAGAGAATATGCTCAAAGATGGAGACAGCTTGCTGCTGCTGTCCAGCCACCAATGTCCGAGAGAGAAATGGCTGATATGTTCATGAATACCCTTCAGGGAACCTATATTGATAGGCTAGCTGCCTTCTCCTCCACCAGCTTTGCAGATGTTGTCATAGCCGGGGAGAGAATTGAAAGCCTATTGAAAATGGGTAAAATTTCTGATAATGGTGCTAGTTCGTCCAGTGGTACAAGAAAGCCTTTTGCAGGTCCGAGAAGAACTGGCGAGACCAATGCCATTCACACCAGCAGGGGTAGGCCCCAATATGTTCAGAGGTCAATAGCAGCAGTCACTATCCCTGCTCCAGCTCATCCTCAGCCCGTCTATCAACCTCCGCAACAAAACTTCCAACAACAACCTCAGTATCAGCAAAATCAATATCCTCCAAGAGGCTTCAACAACAACAACAACAACAATCAACAGAGGCCATTCCAACAAAGGCCATCTCAAGCTAACCGAGTGATCGACCCGATCCCAATGCCGTATGCTGCCTTGCTGCCACAACTTCTGAAACTCAACCTGGTTGAGCTAAGAACGTTGGCACCTCCGGATCCCAACAGTCTACCAAGAAACTATGACTCTAATGCTAGGTGTGCTTTTCATTCAAACGCACCTGGTCACAGTACGGAAAAATGCAGGGCTCTGCATATGAAGGTACAAGACTTGGTAGACTCCAAGGCTCTGAATTTCGCACCTCCGCCCAATGTCAATAAAAACCCAATGCCGAACCATGGTGGTCCCCGAATTAATGCTATTGAAGAAGACCAACCGTCTTATTTGATAACTAGTGTGGATCAGATCAGGACACCATTGATGGAAATCAAAGCTCAACTCCGTGAAAGCAATATATTTCCGGGGTGTGAACTAGGGTGCCCATACTGCAATATTTCATGGAATGGGTGTGAGGACCTGAGGAATGGCATTGACAGCCTTATTCAGAGTGGCCTACTCCAGATCACTACATCATTTCCGGCAAACCCAACAACTTCATCAACAACGGTTTCAGACCCTCCTACAACTGCAGCAACTAATGTTCCCAACAATTCTACAGCATCAGCAGGTACTTCACCTGTCCTTCCAAATGATCAGTTTTCAACAGTTTCTCCTGCTACAACTTCAGCTTCATTCCATTTCGACTCTCCATCAACAACAACAACAGTCCTTCCAACAGTACCCCCTACAACACCAGCAATCAATCATGAAGATGTCTCTACTGTTACCATATTCTACGATCCTGAAAATAATTCTGCTTATCATTCAGAAGGTGCTGCTCCCGCCAGAGCACCAGTTACAATCTTTTATGATCCACAAACAATTACAGTCCCTTCAGCAGCAGCAATCAGTCCAGTCACTGTCACGGTGCCTGGACCAGTACCATATGAAAGCAATAGGGCCATCCCTTGGCACTATGGCTCTGACGTGTATTGTGAAGGGAAAAGAATCACTCTTGAAACAACAGCACCTGCACCACAAGTAGATAATGTGGGGGGAGGCGGAGGCTTCACTCGAAGCGGACGTCTCTTTGCTTCACAAGTCCAAAGACCTGCTGCCGAAGCAGAAGCTGCTGCCAAGGCAAAGGGAAAGAGCCCGGTGCAGGAGGATCCAGCTGCCAAGGAAACCCTGAAGACTCCATTTGATCAGGAAGTTGATGAGTTTATGCGGATCATCAAAAAGAGCGATTATAAAGTTGTGGATCAGCTTCACCAGACGCCATCCAAAATCTCCATCCTCTCACTGCTTATGTGCTCCGAAGCCCATCGGAATGCACTACTTAAAGTCCTGCACGCAGCTTACGTGCCTGAGGAGATTACTGTCAACCAATTGGAAACCGTGGTTGGGAATGTTACTGCTAGCAATGGGCTAGGGTTCACCAATTCTGACCTGACAGTGGATGGCCGCAATCACAACAAAGCCTTGCACATAACCGTGGAATGCAAAGGAGTTGCCCTTTCTCATGTGCTGGTGGACACAGGTTCTTCCCTAAATGTCTTACCAAAGAAGGCTCTGGTGAAGTTAGAATATGATGGATTGGCATTGAGACCCAGCAACCTGGTGGTAAGAGCCTTTGATGGTTCTAAGAGATCGGTTCTGGGAGAGATTGAGCTGCCCGTGACAATTGGCCCGCAGACCTTTAAAACTATCTTTTATGTGATGGACATTCAGCCCGCCTACAGCTGTTTGTTGGGTAGACCCTGGATTCACGCCGCCGGCGCAATAACGTCTACCCTTCACCAAAAGTTAAAATTTGAGTGGGAAGGCCAAGTTGTCACTATCTGTGGAGAGGAGGACATTTTTGTCAGCCACCTGGCTACCTATAAATACATTGAGATGGATGGAGAGATCCATGAAACAATGAGCCAGGGGTTTGAAGCCTTGAATGTGAATGAAGCATCTGCTGTATCTGGTACTCCAATGTCATCATACCAACAAGCCCGGAAGGTTGTTGAGGAAGGAACTGCCCTAGGCTGGGGCAAGATCTTAGCTGTGGAGGAGAAGAAGGACAAATTTGGGTTGGGTTACAGACCAACTCAACATCAAGCAAAGGCTGCTGCAGAGCCTGGTTTTGTCAGTGGGGGGATGCTTACCCCCGATGCTATCAACTGCCTGGAAGACGAGCTGGAAGAGGAGCGCAATCTGGAGAATTGGATTCGTCCAAAGATCCCGGGGAGCAGTGTCTCGAACTGGTCTTCCCAAGAAATTATAAGAGTTACTCATGCAGAGTAATTATTATTTCCTGCATTTTTATAGCATGCATCAAAGTCTTGCATCTTGCCCAAGATGACAAGACTCATTTTGTAATCAGGGCCATCTGTACTTTTGTGCAAACAAGATTAAATTAATGAAATATCAGACATCTTTTTGCAAACGAGTCTTTTTCTTTTCTGCTCACTGTTTTTCCATTTTTCTTTTTGTACAAAAATAAATGGCGGTGTTTTCAAAATGATAACTTCATTTCACTTTTTTATAAAGCAAGATTAAAATCAATCACTAAAATGAACCAACTTAACCCTTGCAGAGAGTGCCTTCCTGACAGCACCGACAACAGCACGGCTATGACATCGTATGACTTTGACAATCCGATCAATCAAGCTGATGAAGGGGTTGATGAAGAATATGAGCTTCCTGAAGAGCTAACTAGGTTGTTGAGACAAGAGGAAAAGGTCATTACTCCTAACCAGGAGGAGATTGAAGTGATTAATCTTGGTACAGACAAAGACGTGAAAGAAGTTAGAATCGGGGCCTGCCTGCAAGACTCGGTGAAGAGACAACTGATAGATCTGCTTCAAGAGTATGTTGATGTGTTTGCTTGGTCATATCAAGATATGCCAGGGTTGGATACTGTGCACAAGCTGCCTTTGAGGGAAGAATGCCCACCGGTCAAACAGAAGCTGCGCCGTACTCGCCCAGACATGGCTATGAAAATCAAGGAAGAGGTACAAAAGCAATGGGACGCCGGGTTCCTTGCCGTAACTAGCTATCCGCCGTGGGTTGCTAACATAGTACCTGTGCCTAAGAAAGACGGCAAAGTAAGAATGTGTGTTGACTACCGGGATCTGAACAGAGCCAGCCCGAAAGATGATTTCCCATTACCTCACATTGATGTATTGGTGGACAACACGGCTCAGTTCTCGGTATTCTCCTTCATGGATGGATTTTCAGGATACAATCAGATCAAGATGTCACCTGAAGACATGGAGAAAACAACATTCATCACACCTTGGGGCACGTTCTGCTACAAGGTAATGCCATTTGGGCTTAAGAATGCCGGTGCAACGTATCAGCGGGCTATGGTAACATTATTCCACGATATGATCCACAAAGAGATAGAATGTTATGTGGATGACATGATCGCCAAGTCCCTTACTGAAGAAGACCACCTGGTAAATCTGCTAAAGTTGTTCAAGCGTCTGAGGAAGTACCAACTGAAGTTAAACCCCAACAAATGCACATTCGGGGTGCGATCCGGTAAGCTGCTGGGATTTATTGTGAGTGAGAAAGGGATTGAAGTTGACCCTGATAAAGTCAAAGCCATCCAAGAGATGCCTGCACCAAAGACAGAGAAGGAAGTTCGAGGGTTCTTAGGTAGATTGAATTACATCTCGAGGTTCATCTCTCACCTTATGGCTACCTGCGAACCCTTGTTCAAGTTGTTAAGAAAGGAACAGACGGTCAGGTGGAATGAAGACTGCCAGAAGGCTTTTGACAAGATCAAGGAATACTTACAAGAGCCTCCAATCCTTATGCCTCCAGTTGAAGGAAGACCTCTGATAATGTACTTGACAGTATTAGAAGAGTCGATGGGGTGTGTGCTGGGCCAGCATGACGAGTCTGGTCGAAAAGAGTATGCAATATACTACCTAAGCAAAAAGTTTACCGACTGTGAACAACGTTATTCACTGCTCGAGAAAACTTGCTGTGCTTTAGCGTGGGCTGCTCGCCGGCTGAGACAGTATATGTTGACCCACACTACTTTATTAATCTCAAAAATGGACCCAGTTAAGTACATATTTGAGAAGCCAGCTCTTACCGGACGGGTTGCAAGATGGCAGATGATTCTCACAGAATACGACATACAGTACACGTCTCAGAAAGCCATCAAGGGCAGTGTACTATCTGAATATCTTGCTGAGCAACCCATTGATGACTACCAGCCTATGCGGTTTGACTTCCCTGATGAAGACATCATGTTCATTAAAGCAAAAGATCATGAAGAGCCTATTCACACCGAAGGGCCTGACCCGGAGGAGGAATGGACTATGATGTTTGATGGGGCTGTAAACATGAATGGTCGTGGTGTTGGTGCAGTACTCATCTCACCAAAAGGGGTTCACATGCCTTTCTCGGCAAAACTCACTTTCAACTGCACTAACAACGAAGCTGAATATGAAGCTTGCATTATGGGTCTTGAGGAAGCCATTGACCTCAGGATCAAGACATTGACCGTATTCGGAGATTCAGCTTTGGTAGTCAATCAAACCAACGGGAAATGGTACACCCATCAGGATCATCTGATACCTTACAGGGATTATACAAGAAGGTTATTGACTTTCTTCACAACAGTCAAGCTCGAGTATATCCCTCGGGATGAGAATCAGTTTGCAGATGCCTTGGCTACCATTTCGTCCATGATCAAAGTTCAAGCTGCTAACTTTGTACCTCAGATTTCAGTGTCAAGACTTGATAAACCAGCATATGTATTTACAGCAGAAGTTGTCAAAGATAATAAGCCTTGGTTCCATGACATTAAGTGCTTCTTGGAGGGTCAAACGTACCCACCTGGGGCATCTTCCAATGATAAGAAGACTTTGAGAAGGCTTGCTGGTAGTTTCTTTCTAAACACTGATGGGTCTTTATACAAGAGGAACTTTGATATGGTACTCCTCAGATGTGTTGACAAGACGGAAGCAGATTTGCTGATGCGTGAAGTGCATGAAGGGTCTTTCGGTACCCATGCTGGAGGGCATGCAATGGCCAAGAAGTTGTTAAGATCAGGCTATTATTGGATCACAATGGATGCAGACTGTTGTGCTTATGCCAGGAAATGCCACAAATGCCAGATCTACGCAGATAAAGTGCATGTGCCTCCCAACCCTTTGAACATCATGTCTTCACCATGGCCCTTCGCTATGTGGGGCATTGACATGATTGGTAAGATTGAGCCGACTGCTTCAAACGGCCACAGATTCATCCTGGTCGCCATCGATTATTTCACAAAGTGGGTTGAAGCAGCCTCATATGCAAATGTCACAAGGCAAGTGGTAGCCAGATTTCTGAAGAGAGATATCATCTGTCGATATGGAGTTCCCGAGCGAATCATTACTGATAATGGTTCCAATCTCAACAATAAGATGATGGCTGAGTTGTGCCGGGACTTCAAGATTCAACATCACAATTCTTCTCCTTACAGGCCAAAGATGAACGGCGCTGTTGAGGCAGCAAATAAGAATATCAAGAAGATTGTGCAGAAGATGGTAGTCACCTACAAAGACTGGCATGAAATGCTACCGTTTGCCTTGCATGGGTACCGCACGTCAATCAGGACATCCACTGGGGCAACACCGTATCAGCTTGTGTATGGTATGGAAGCAGTCCTACCGGTTGAAGTTGAACTACCCTCTCTGCGGGTATTGATGGATGTTAAACTGAGTGAAGCAGAGTGGGTTCGGTCCCGATTCGAACAACTGAGTCTGATCGAAGAGAAAAGATTGGCTGCAATCTGTCATGGGCAGTTATATCAGAAGAGAATGAAGAAAGCCTTCGATCAGAAAGTCAGGCATCGAGAGTACCAAGTGGGAGATCTTGTGCTGAAAAGAATCCTCCCTCCTCATACAGACCACAGGGGCAAATGGACTCCTAATTATGAAGGACCATTCGTGGTAAAGAAGGTTTTCTCTGGTGGAGCACTGATGCTCAGCACCATGGATGGTGAAGATTTCCCATCCCCTGTGAATTCAGATGCAGTTAAAAAATACTTCGCATAAAATGACCCGCTGGACATAAAAACAGAATGTAAGTCCAGGCAAAAATAGGGCATCCCGGCGAGTCAAAAACAGAATAAAAGACTCGGGCAAAAATAAGGGAAATAAACAAAAAATGTACACCCGCTGAGTTGAAAAGCCACATTGGACGACTCAGGCAAAAATGGGTATCCCGATGGATCGAAAACCCGAAAGGGCGATCCATGCAAAATAAGGGAATAAGCGAACAACTGCATTCTGAATTCGTCTGTATCATCTACAACTTGGTAAGTTCCAAAGGATCAAGCTTCAATCAGAATCAACTCTCTCCAGAAAGCAAGACGAGAAGAACGTCATTGTCATACGAGTCATAGCAGAAGAGGAAGCTCCTTAAAGCGTCGTCAACATCGCCAGCACTTTATTTCTCAATTTGTAACAATCTTCTCATTTCAGGAGATATGTTTCTTTGACTGTATCTTGCCGATTCAGGGCACACGAATTAATAAAATCAGATTTTTCAGTCCTGTTTCGTTTTACATTTATGTTTTGCAAAGAATTGTCTGATATCTCTAAAAATACAACTGCATAAGTACAGATGCCTTTCTCTGAAAATAAAAACACATGCTCACAGGGAATGTGATTACTCTCGAAAGTACTTATCTCCTATGACGGAATCCGGTAAGGGATACCTCGGGACCCTTTGCGCGTTTCCTTATCTTTGCAGGATTGCAGGTATCCAGAACGCAACTTGGGGCATATAAGCGGCGGTTCAGCAAGCTGGCAAATCAACAAACAGGCTTAACACCCAAAATGTTTTCTCCCCAGCCGAGTTGCCTCTCACCACTCTCCCCAGCTGAGTGACCAACAACCTCCCCCAGCCTCTATTCAGAAGAGCAACGCACGAAGAAGTCACAACAGAGTACGGGAAGCTTCTACAAACCCCAGCTGGGTCCCGTATTATAAAGATATGTCAATCAGTGACCTATATCCCCAAGCAGATACATCATTAGGTCTACCAACGATCTCATCCCCAGCTGGGATGTTCACTTCACGCAGATCAACCAGAGATTTTCGCAGCAACGGGATCCGAATCCCGGATCTGTACTTCTTTGCATAATCATAGCATTCGCATCATATTATACCCTCAAAGCGTAGCATTCCGTCTGATACGGAGCATTACGGCAAAAATCAAATACATAGCATAATCATAAGTCATTGTTGTGAATTGAACACTTGTAAATATTAACCATTCATCGGAATACAGAATACAATACCCAAAAATCCCCACCAGGGTCCCAGCAAAAAACAGTTGCCTCCCCAATCACAAACGCCCGTATATTTCCTTTTGATACCCGTCCGTATCATCGCTCCTCAGTAAAGTCGCCTGAACACTCTTTACAAACAAAACCACTCGTATTACAGATACTTCCTGGCACCCGTCCGTGTCAAATCACCAGCAGAAAGCCAAAGACATCCTCTTTGCACTCACGGATACATATATACAATTTTCTTGACACCCGTCCGTGTCATATCCCCAGCGCAGTCGCTTATACCATCATCATTCATACACTTGTTAATATTATACTTTTCTCTCTTGACACTCGTCCGTGTCACTCTCCCCAGCAGATAAACACTCATCAACACATTATATATACTCACTACTCATGATACACTTGTACAGATACTCGTCCGTATCTTGTATACATCACTCATATCCCCACAGATTCAACAGTAGTCTTTGTTCTTTGTTAACCAGTTGGTACTCGTCCGTATCATCATCTCAGAACATTGCGTCTAATGTTTGTTTCTACATGATACTCGTCCGTATCATACTCTTAAGGATGCTCGTCCGCATCTTTAATCCATACATTGTGTCAAACACTTTTGTCTTCTTGAATATAGACACTCGTCTGTGTCTACTATTCCCTAGAGAGTCCCTTCAGATTCAACACTCGTCCGTGTTCCTTGTTAACCAGTTGATACTCGTCTGTATCATCGTCTCTGAACATGTGTCAGTTGTTTCTACATGATACTCGTCCGTATCATAGTCTTAAGGATGCTCGTCCGCATCTTTAATCTATACACAATACCAAACACTTATACCTTTTGTTTCTTGGATGTAAACGCTCGTCCGTGTTTACTATCTCCCCAGTAGATCGCCAACAAAGCAAATCTTTCCTTTTTATCTAACGCTCGTCCTGTGTTATGATAACCCTGAGAGCAGCCGTACCCTGCTGAGTGGTCGTCCTCCACTTCTTGATGGTCGTCCTCCATCATGCTCGTCCGATGGTCGTCCCCATCGTTGATATTTTAGCAGCCGTCCCCTGCTAGGTGGTCGTCCTCCACCTCTTGATGATCGTCCTTCATCATTTTATCCAATGGCCGTCCCCATTGTTGATTTTGGTTATCTGACATTCGTCCTATGTCATGATAAACCCTGAGAGCAGCCGTCCCCTGCTGAGTGGTCGTCCTCCACTTCTTGATGGTCGTCCTCCATCATGCTCGTCCGATGGCCGTCCCCATCGTTGACCTTTTCTATCCGGCATTCGTCCTGTGTCGTGATATTTTCGGCAGCCGTACCCTGCCAGGTGGTCGTCCTCCACCTTTGATGGCCGTCCCCATCATAATTCCTTTATTACCCAACAGAGCAGCCGTCCCCTGCTAGGTGATCGTCCTTCACCTTTGATGGTCGTACCCCATCACCTGTTTATTTCGTTTATTCTTTAACCCGATGGCCGTCCCCGTCGTGGTCCCTTTTCCTTTTTAGCCCGATGGTCGTCCCCATCGTCGGTTGCACTACTTTATGAACTTGGTGGCCGTCCCCGTCATGTTTCATTAATCCCCAGAGAATTTTACAACTTTATCTTGATGGCCGTCCCCATCATAATCTTGTTTCCCAGCTAGTCGGCCGTCCCCGTCTTAGCCTTACCTTTTATCCCCAGCATGTCGGCCGTCCCCGTCATTGCTTTATTTTACACACTTTCCCCAGCATGTCGGCCGTCCCCGTCATTGCTAGTTGCCTAGCAGTCGTCCTCTGCTCGACGGTCGTCCTCCGTCGCCTACACTCACAATATACTTTATTTTCCTTTTACAATCTATATCCCTTTTCTTCTTCATTTCTGTGAGTGCAAATTTTGGACTGTCTTTGGTATTCAACCACAAGTTATCTTGTTTGGCCTGTTAAGCCGTCGCTTACATCCTGCACAGCTAACTCATGTTTGAATAGGGGCAGCTGTAAACACCCCAAATTTGCCCTCACCCATTCACACCATGGCTTGTAATCACCTCATATGCATAAATACAATCATATCATCTCACATCTCATTTTTTTTATTCACTGCATAGATTCAAAGTCATCTGCACCTAGGGTTTGTGATCTGAGCAATCCCAAAGCCTCTTGAGCCATTCCAAAGGTCACCAATCAACTCAAAGGGGTCCATGTGTGTTCTTACATCATATTCCATCTCCTCAAAGTCAAAAATGCAGAGGAGTCACAAGAGCTAGGGTTTGAGTGGATGCAGGGCCAGGTTGAACTGCACAGTTGACTGAAAATTAGGGTTTTGGTTTCAGAGGCCATAACTCCAAATTTTTTGGTCATTCTTGTTTCCATTGATCCCTATATGGTATAGTGAGTATGCATATCAATTTTCATGAAGAAATTCCATGGGGAAGTCATCTGATCAAGAATTGACTTTTCAAGCAAGTCAGTGCAAAATCAGGGCATCTGAGGCCCCCAGTGACCCAACCAATGGGTGATCTTCATCATTTTGAGTGTATTTGATCCTTATTTGATCATGGAAGAAGGTTCAAGTTCATAGAAATCAAGAATTTAGGGTTTTTGCAAATGTTGACTTTTTGGGCATAGTTGACTTTTCAAGAATGCATCATTTTAGGTCATTTTCCAAGCCTTGATTCTTGATCCAAAAAGGTTTCAAATGGAAAAACTTTGGTCATGAAAGTTGTAGATCTCATCTTTCCCTTTTCAAAAAGTACAAGAACATGATCAAACTCTTCTTGGATCAAAAGTTATGGCAATGCAAAGTTGGCAAAAATCATTGATTTTCAAGGCATGCCCTAAGTGAGAATTTTGCAAAATCTTGGACCAATGCATATTGCAGCCTCTAATTCACTTCAAACCAACACATAAACATTCTCTAAGTCCTAAAAATCAGAAATGAACCAAGATTGCCTATGGTTTATGTTTGGTTAGGCAAAAGAATCACATGTGAACCAAAGATACAACAAGTTGCAAAACTCATGATCATGCTCCCTCCTACTTGCAGCCTTGGATGCTGAGCTTTACTAGCCTCTCACCTCACCTTGCTGCGCCAGCCCATGCCCATGTACTTGCCTAGATCATGAGCCATGCTTCTCTTACACATTATTTGACTTTTTGCAAAAGTTAACTCACCTATCCATAAAGCACATGTCAAATCAACTGACCAATGAGAGAGAGTTATGTGGACAATTTGCAAGCAAAACATAACAAAAGGCAAGGCTGAAACCATCTCATTAGACACATTCACAAAAACACACCACATTGCATTTGTCTTCGAATTTGCCTCCACAGCCACAAAACACCCAAGCCAACTTCACCATTCAACTCACCTTGCTCCATAGACCACAAAGCACCAAGGATCCAAGCCTGAAACAACCAGAACATCTCACTGCCATTTCTCACCCCATTTTGCAGTTTCATTCGAAACTCTCATCCTAGCTCACAAACAGCCAAACAAACCTTGCAGACCTTCTCCACATAACATTTGGACCTCAAGCAACCATTCACAATGGCCTGAAACCACCAGAATCACCATTGCCATTTCTGACCAAGCTTGAGCAGGAGCTTTCGAAACTCACTATCCAACCAACACAAACTCATTTTGAGCATTCAAACATCTTTGGGGGATCAAGTGGAGTGGTTTGCACAAGGAAAAGTGGCCAGAAAGTCCTCAAGTTGAAAGCTCCAAATCTCAGGTAGCTCGAAAATAATTTTTTCCAGAAATCATTTTTCTTGTTACAAACTTGTTCTTCATGTCTTGCTGATCACTCTGATGTTCTTGGTTTTAAAAATGGTTGAGAAATGAGCATTTAATCTTGCTCTGAAACTTTTCTGACCTAAAAATGTTTGCTTTCGATTCATGTGATTGATGAAGAATAAATTTGTTTGGGGTTAGGGTTTTGATTCAGGAGATCATGGGGTTCATTTCTTTGTGCTTAGTTTTCATTTTCGTTACAATTTGAGGGATTCGGAGGTTTCTCAGGTGAGATGCTGGCCGGAGAAGACGACCGGAGGTCTTCTCCGGCCACCTGAAAGTCATTAGGGCAAATCCCTGTAATTATGAGAGTTTGAATGGTGAGCGTTGGATGAGTTGACTTGGTCCATTCCCGCGCGTGTTCAAGGGCCCAGATTCGTTCACTTAACCCTAATCCACGTCATTAACCCTTTTAATTCAGTTTAATTAATTTAATTAAGATTATCCCAGTTTGAATATGAGCCACTGGATTTGGCGCGTGGTCAATGGTCCCCTTTCCAGATTGAATCTCAACCCTTCTTTGTGCATACTTCAGTTTTATTTAATTTTTATTCATTTTCTTTTCAATTAATTTGCATATTTATTTAAAAATAGCAAAAATATCTTAAAAATTATGAAACTTTTTCTTTAAAGTTTTATTAATTTTTAAGACCCAAAAATATTTTTATTTTATTTTTTATCATTAAAAAAGTATTTTTAAATATTTAAAAGATTATTTTTAATTGATTAATGAGAATTAATTAATTAAAAATACTTTTAGGTATTTAAAAATTACAAAAAAATTCATGAAATGTTCTAAGACATTTAGAAACATTGTCCAACCTTCAAACCAAATTTCTTTTTGATCTTGATGCATTTTAAGAATTTTTCATTGAATTAAATCATTTTTTATGCATTATTTTGATCATGGATTCAAAAATTCATTTCTGCCTATTGGAGAAGGTTTGGACATTGGTTCTTCTTGCATTGTTTTCTATTTGACATGTATTTTCTAGGATAAAAAGGCCTTGATTTGTTTCTGTAGATGTTTAAGAATTGGCAGAATTTTTGACCAAACAAGAAATGTTAGATTCAGTTCAGAATGTCCTATCAGATGTTGGGACATTAGAAAACAGAGTATGTGAACTTATTTCAGGATGTCTCATCAGATGTTGGGACATTGTGTAAATGACTAAGTTTAGTTTTGTCAGGATGTCCCAACAGATGTTGAGACATCTCAGACCTGCTACCAGAATTAATTATTGATTAACAGATCAGAGATATTTAAGGAGAATTATCTGGAATTAATTAATGATGGATATAAAACAGAACAAGGCGCATCTGTAGGGAGTTTTAAATTGAAGATTCAGATTAAAACAGAAGACCTAATGCACCTAGAATATAGGAGGTAACAAACCCTAAATTCAAGGTGACAGCTGCTGCACATTAGGGCTGGATCATTCTACAGAAAGCCCAAAATTCAGAGACCTATTTAAACAACAGAAACTCATAGAATTGAGTACGAATTTTAAGAAGATCAAATAGGGTGTCTAGTGTTTTAAATAGCAGGTTGTTTTTAATTGTACCACTTTATGAGCTTTTAAGCAAAAGTGCATTTGTGACTTGATTGAAACTGTGAAGTAAGATCAAGCTGTATTGTTTGAAGGATGTCTTCAATTTCTGTAAACTTGTAATCCTGATCACTGGGTGATTGAGGGGGAGTGAGTAGGGTACTCTTATCTAAGTGAGTCTTAGGTAGAAATTGCATTGGGTAAGTATTAAGTGATAGATTAAACAGGGTGGTTTAAGTCTAGAATTAATATTACTAATAATGGATTTCCTCCTGGCTTGGTAGCCTCCAGATGTAGGTGTGGTTATACACTGAACTGGGTTAACAAACTTCTGTGTTGTTTACTTTTCTTGCTGTTTAAGTTTTGGTTAAATTTGTCAAATGTCCTATTAAGTGTTGGGACATCTCTTAGGACATCTCATTACAGAATTTCAATTGGCATCAGAGCAGGCACCCTGCCTGTTTATACTGGGTGAGATCTAGGGAAAACAAATTCTGTAACATGGACAGAGATATAGGGTCAGTAAATAGACCACCTATACTGGATGGATCTAATTATGACTACTGGAAGCCAAGAATGATTGCATTCTTAAAATCTCTTGACAACAGGGCATGGAGAGCAGTAAATGTTGGATGGAAACATCCTGTCCAAGACACCAAAGATGGATCAAAAGTTCTGAAACCTGAAGAAGAATGGAGTAAAGAGGAAGAAGATTCAGAACTAGGCAACTCAAAAGCCTTAAATGCTTTATTCAATGGCATTGATAGGAATATTTTCAGACTTGTGCATCATTGTGAGCTGGCCAAAGATGTTTGGGACACTCTCAAAACAACTCATGAAGGAACATCAAAAGTAAAAATGTCAAGACTTCAACTTCTCATCACCAAGTTTGAAAACTTGAGAATGAAGGAAGATGAATCAATTCATGAGTTCTACATGAACATCTTGGATATAGCCAATACCTCTGGAGCTTTGGGAGAAAAGATGACTGATGAAAAAATGGTAAGAAAGATTCTCAGATCTTTGCCAAAAAGATTTGACATGAAAGTCACTGCAATAGAAGAAGCTCAAGACATATGCTCCATGAAAGTTGAAGAACTCATTGGTTCCCTTCAAACTTTTGAGATGGGAATGAATGACACAAATGCTAAAAAGAACAAAAGCATAGCCTTAGTGTCAAATACAGATGAAGAAGAGGATGATGAATCAGCAAATGATAAAAGCTTATCAGAAAACCTTGCCTTGCTTGGAAAACAGTTCAAACAAATTCTCAGAGGAATGGAAGGCAAATCCAAACCTAGTGGAAGAAACACAAACTCTGAGAACAGAAGACCTTATGATGCTAACAAAAGATTAAAGTATGCTGAAAAGACCAGTCAAGATAAAGGAGTCAAATGTCATGAATGTGAAGGATATGGACACATCAAGTTTGAATGTCCTACCTACTTAAAGAGGCAAAAGAAAGGACTCTCTGTGACCTGGTCTGATGAAGACTCAGGAGAGTCAGAAGAAGAATCAGCTAAGCACATTACTGCTTTAGCTGGACTGTGTGAATATGATAGTGATTCCAGCTGTGAAGAGCTTACTTATGCAGATCTTGAGCAAGCTTTCAAGGACCTGTACAAGAGAAGTACTGAAATATGCAGTGAGGTCATAAAGCTAAAGAAGCAGAATGAAGTACTAGAAGAAGAAAAAGCAAGTGATCAAGTAATCATTGAGACCTTGAAAAGTGAAGTAACTCTTCTCAATTCTAAACTGGAACATATGTCCAAATCTGTTAGAATGATGAACAGCAGTTCAAATACACTGGATGCTATTCTCTGCAACAATAAACATTCAGGGGACAAAAGTGGACTGGGATATAACAAAGATGAAGCCAGCTCTAGCAAAGCTACTTCAAAAATTAGACAGTCAAACAAGATGTCTCAACAGATGCTTCAACATCAGAACACAAAGACAAACATAATGTTCCAACAGATGTCTCAACATTCTGGAAAGAACAAAATGAAGAAGAAGTATCAAAGATGGAGATGCCATCACTGTGGAAGATTTGGGCATATCAAACCTCACTGTTATAAGCTACATGGATACCCAAATCAGATGTATCAGCAACCTTCCAAGCAAAAAGCAGAAGGTACCAAGAAAGTGCTGCAAAAACATCAAAGAAATCAGCAATCTACTAAGCAAAAGACAGAGGTCATCAAGAAGGAATGGAGACCAAAAGCTAGCACTCAGACTGATCAAAGCCACATACCCAAGTCCAAGATCAACAATCAAGCTTGGAGATCAGCTGATCAACATACAGGGCAGATGAATCAAAAGAAATCTCAACTCATCTGGTCAAAGAAAAATACTGCATATATAGCACATACATCACTAAGAGTATCAGCTAAAGAATACTGGTACTTTGACAGTGGATGTTCAAGGCACATGACTGGATTGAAGAACCTTCTAGTGAACATAAAATCACATTCATCCAGGTATGTAACTTTTGGAGATGGAGCTAAAGGAGAAATCAAAGGAGTTGGAACCTTGGACTGTCAAGATGTTCCAAGACTAGATGATGTATGGCTAGTTAAAGGTTTAACTGCTAACTTGATCAGTATAAGTCAACTATGTGATCAAGGGTACAGTGTAAACTTTACAAAAACTGAATGCATAGTGACTAACCAAGAGCAAGAAGTTGTCATGAAAGGAGCAAGGTCTAAAGACAACTGCTACATGTGGAAGCCACTAGACTTCAGTTCCACTTCAATCTGTTCTCTAGCTAAAGAAGAAGAAGTAAAACTATGGGACCAAAGGCTAGGTCATCTTCAATTCAGAAGCATAAAGAAGATTATATCTATGGATGCTGTAAGAGGTATTCCTAAACTGATAATTGATAATGGTCCTACAGATGTCCCAGAGGATGTTGGAACATCTGTTGATATCAAGACTGAAGCAGAAGAAAAGAATGATCATTATAACTGCACTCAATCTGATACAAGGAAAGAAGAATCCAGTAAACCTCCCTCCATCAGAATACAGAAGGATCATCCCAAAGATTCAATAATTGGTGATCCCAACAGAGGTGTAAGCACTAGATCAAGAGAAGTGATTTCAGGTTCTTGTTTTGTTTCCAAAATAGAACCTAAAAATGTCAAGGAAGCTCTCACTGATGAATACTGGATTTGTGCTATGCAAGAAGAATTAGGTCAATTCACAAGGAATGAAGTGTGGATTCTTGTTCCTAGACCTGATGACATAAATGTGATTGGTACAAAATGGGTGTATAAGAACAAGTCAAATGAACAAGGAGTTGTTACAAAGAACAAAGCTAGACTTGTGGCTCAAGGATACACTCAAATTGAAGGGGTAGACTTTGATGAAACCTTTGCACCAGTAGCAAGGCTTGAATCAATAAGACTACTGTTGGGAATTGCTTGTATCTTAAAGTTCAAGCTGTTTCAAATGGATGTGAAAAGTGCCTTTCTTAATGGTTATCTTAATGAAAAGGGTGAGAATGTAGATCAAAGCTTATACAGAAGCATGATTGAAAGCTTGTTATACTTGTCTGCTAGCAGACCAGACATTGCATTAGGAGTGTGTGCAAGATATCAAGCTGATCCAAAAGTCAGTCATCTAAATCAAGTCAAGAGAATCCTTAAATATGTCAATGGAAGTGCTGATGACAGAAAAAGCACTTCAGGAGGATGCTTCTTTCTAGGAAACAATCTGATTTCTTGGTTCAGTAAGAAACAGAATTGTGTATCCTTATCTACTGCTGAAGCTGAGTACATAGCAGCAGGTAGCAGGTGCTCTCAGTTGGTTTGGATGAAGCAGATGCTCACTGAGTACAATGTCCCACAGGATGTCATGACATTGTACTGTGACAACTTAAGTGCAATCAACATATCTAAGAATCCTATCCAACACAGCAGAACTAAGCATATTGATATCAGACATCACTTCATCAGAGATCTTGTAGAAGAAAAGGTGATTTCATTGGAGCATGTAGCTACATATCTGCAGTTAGCTGATATCTTTACCAAGGCATTGAATGCTACACAATTTGAGAACTTAAGGGGCAAACTTGGAATCTGTTTATGTGATATCTAGCAGTTAATGAGATGTGCCAACATGTCATATGACATTGCATGGCTTAAATTCCAGATGGCAAAACTGGTCTGGACAAGATCTTTGGGAATTCCAATCCTAATCATTTGGACTGTAACAGCTACTTATTTAGTAACTCCTTATAATCAGCTATCAAGAGTCTCATCACACCATCACAAGCGAATCACATTAACTAGCAATTCTTCAGAAATCATAAACCCTAAAGCTGCACATTCATCTTCTTCAACAATGTCTCAAAACCCTAAATCATCTGAAGAAGTTCTCAACCAGGAAGACGTGGTTCATGCCACTCCAATTTCTGTGGTACCAATGAAATCAACACCATTGGACGAGCTCAGGGGAAGCGCTTCTCACACTAAAAAGGCAAGAACACCAAAGAGAGCTAAAGATCAAGTTTGTAGCAAAGCCAAAGGAGGCATCCTTTCTCCTGCTAACATGCCACCCAAATCTTCAAACTATGTGGATGATTCAATCAAGGAGATTGTCACCCAAATTCTGTTTGAACAAAGAAAGGTGAGTGGGATCTCTGTTCCATTGCAAACCATGCCTGCACCCCAAGAAGAATCATCTCAAACTGCAGAGGACACTCCTGCAGAACAAGATGTTCCAATAAATGTTGGAACATCTGCAGATGAAAAAGAAAATTCATCTGATGCTGAACAAACTGAGGACCAAGAAAAGGTCTCAAGTGAAAGTGATAAATAAAACTCTGGGGATCAGAATAAGGCCTTAAATGAAGATGATGACAAAGTCTCTGAGGATCAGACCAAAGTCTCAGATGAAGATCTAATCCCTGCTGATCAACAAGCTGAAGAAGAGACTGCTCAATCTCCTCCAGTGGTCAACCTGGAGCAGGACTCTGATGCAGCAATCATAGCATCTGTCAAACCCAGCATAGCCAAAAGACTCAGGTCCAGGAAGGGTAAGATGCAAGCTGAAGCAGCAATTCCTGAAAAGAAGAAAGCCTCTCCAAAGAAAGGGAAAGCTAAAGCCTCTTTTGGGCCATCAAAACAATGGAGTAAAGTTCAAACTCAGAAAAGGAAGGCTGTCACACCATCAGATTCAGATGTTGAATCAGATGTCCCAACATCTCCTCCCAAGAAGAGACCAGCAACATCCAGAGCTTCATCTGCTGTACCAGAAGCTCCCTTGGACAACATATCATTCCACCATGTATCTAGTGTGAACAGGTGGAAGTATGTGTACCAAAGAAGGGTTGCCCTGGAAAGAGAACTGAGCAGCAATGCACTTGAGTGCACAGAACTGATTGATCTCATCTCTGCTGCAGGACTATTCAGAACAGTCTCAGACCTCTCTCCCTGCTATGAACTTCTTGTCAAAGAGTTCATTGTGAATCTTCAGGAGGATTGCTCAAATGGTAAGTCCTCTGAGTTTAGAAAAGTTTATGTTAGAGGTAGATGTGTGGAGTTTTCTTCCCAAATCATAAATCAGTATCTAGGAAGGGAAACAGATGGACCAAATGAGCTAGGCAAGACAGATAATCAAGTCTGTAAGGTGATAACTGCTGACCAGGTCAAGGCATGGCCTGTGAAGGGAAAGCTATCTGTAAGCATGCTTACCAGAAAGTATGCCATGCTGAACAGAATTGGAACTGCTAACTGGGTGCCTACCAACCACACTTCATCAATCTCCACTGGTCTGGCCAGATTCATTTATGCTGTGGGAACTCAGACCAAGATGGACTATGGAGCTTTTATCTTTGATCAAACTATGAAGCATGCCAGCTCCTCTGCCACAAAGCTTCCAATAGCTTTTCCATCATTGCTGTGTGGTATTGTGCTCAATCAATATCCTGGGATTTTAACTGACAAGGATACTGCCTGCAAAAGAGAAAGCCCCCTAGCTTTTCACTACAAATTATTTCTCAGTCACCATGCTGCAGATGTTGAAGCACCTGCTGGGACATCTGCTGGTACCTCAACTGTTAAGAATCCAATCTCCAAGAAGGCCTTAATTGCTGAACTCAAAAGCACCTGCAAAGAGCTTGAAGCTAGAAAGCAGAAGCTTGAAGAAATAATTAAAAGATTGGAAAGTGAAGAAGATCAGAATGTTGCATCTGATGAAGACAGTGAAGCTGGTGAAGATAGTGAAGCTGATAAAGATGAAGACACTGAAGTGGAGGAAGCAACTGAGAGTAATGAATCTGAGTGATCTTTGTATGTGAGGCATTTGTAATGACAGCAATGATTTGTAATTCTGGATAATAGTTCTTTGGCCCCTAATTTTGTGTCTACCAAGGGGGAGAACAACATCAAATGTAATTGCTGTTTAAATGAATGAAAAATTCTGTTTGTTTGCTTCTGAACTGAATAAGTTTTTCTGTTGAAACAAGACTGGATAAAGACTGGACACATATATGTTTGAGGGGGAGTAATCTCAAATAAGAATCAACAGAAAAGTAATGATATACTCTGATAAAAGGAACTTCTGCTGCACTCTGAAAACCAGAAAAGATGTTAGCCAAAAATTAGCCAAAGGGGGAGTTTGTAGATGTTTAAGAATTGGCAGAATTTTTGACCAAACAAGAAATGTTAGATTCAGTTCAGAATGTCCTATCAGATGTTGGGACATTAGCAAACAGAGTATGTGAACTTATTTCAGGATGTCTCATCAGATGTTGGGACATTGTGTAAATGACTAAGTTCAGTTTTGTCAGGATGTCCCAACAGATGTTGAGACATCTCAGACCTGCTACCAGAATTAATTATTGATTAACAGATCAGAGATATTTAAGGAGAATTATCTGGAATTAATTAATGATGGATATAAAACAGAACAAGGCGCATCTGTAGGGAGTTTTAAATTGAAGATTCAGATTAAAACAGAAGACCTAATGCACCTAGAATATAGGAGGTAACAAACCCTAAATTCAAGGTGACAGCTGCTGCACATTAGGGCTGGATCATTCTACAGAAAGCCCAAAATTCAGAGACCTATTTAAACAACAGAAACTCATAGAATTGAGTACGAATTTTAAGAAGATCAAATAGGGTGTCTAGTGTTTTAAATAGCAGGTTGTTTTTAATTGTACCACTTTATGAGCTTTTAAGCAAAAGTGCATTTGTGACTTGATTGAAACTGTGAAGTAAGATCAAGCTGTATTGTTTGAAGGATGTCTTCAATTTCTGTAAACTTGTAATCCTGATCACTGGGTGATTGAGGGGGAGTGAGTAGGGTACTCTTATCTAAGTGAGTCTTAGGTAGAAATTGCATTGGGTAAGTATTAAGTGATAGATTAAACAGGGTGGTTTAAGTCTAGAATTAATATTACTAATAGTGGATTTCCTCCTGGCTTGGTAGCCTCCAGATGTAGGTGTGGTTATACACTGAACTGGGTTAACAAACTTCTGTGTTGTTTACTTTTCTTGCTGTTTAAGTTTTGGTTAAATTTGTCAAATGTCCTATTAAGTGTTGGGACATCTCTTAGGACATCTCATTACAGAATTTCAGTTTCTTCATTTTCCATTTGTTTGATGATTTTCTTGTTAAGAACCCTAAAAAACCCTAATAATTTAGGAAATTCATATCTTGAGTTTGGTTGAGAGTTGAGAGCTCCCCTTTGGGCAGTGGTTCATTATAGGTTTAGGGTTTCTTTGGGTAGCATTTTCCATTTTTTGTTTTAGGGTTTGCTTCTGTTTTGGGTTTTTGTTTGATGTTTGATCCATGAACCCTAATTTGGGCTTTCTCTTGCATCCTTCTTGCACTTCCTTGCATAACATGACTTGTCTTTGCATTTTGTGCATTCTTGTGATTCATTTGACATCTTAAGACATGTAGAAAGCATGTTTGATCATTGCATTACATATTTGCCATGTCATTTGCTTTGTATGCTTCATAACATTTCATGCTTGCTCATGCTCCTCAACTTGCACCATCTGCATCCATGATCTTGTATGAACATCCCCATGTCCTGCCTCATGTTTGCAACACCTCATAACATCATAATCATCATCAACATGCTTCTGGTTTGGTCTAGCATCATACCATTTCATCTCATCTTGCATTGCATTGCATTTCTTTCTAACATTTCAGGTGGTAAGTAAACTTGAGAAGTGAATTTGCCTTCACTTCTCATAACTTTCCCTTTCATCTCTTTTGAATCCTTTGCTGCATTCTTATATGTGCTTGAGTTTGAGCTTGCTCATTCTTCTTCCTCCCACCTTCTTTCTCCAAGTAACTTGACTTCTTGAATGAAGCAAGTCACTTTGCTTCTCTTGATCCTGTTCATCTGCTTCCTGGTGGCTCCTTTGAAGATTGTTCTTGAAAACCTCACAAACCTTAGGATCAACCATGCATGACAATGAATTAGGGTTTTGATTAGTCCCCCTTCTTAGTTTTACCTTTGTGTCTCTTTTGAGTCTTCTCTTCTCATCTCATAATCAGGGACTAAACCCTAAAGGCTTTAAGGCTTTGTGATTAAGCTTATGCCTGCATCCTTCTATTAGGATGGAGTGTATAACTTTAATCCTAAGTGTTGAACCCTTAATGTGTTTAACTCCTTTAATCAATTCATCTAATAATCATCAAGACATCACACTTGTAACTTGGGCCTTGCATTAGGGTTCTAATTCTTCCTTAATTGGTTAAGAAGGACTAACCCTAGTGTTAATGGACAAGTCCCCCTCAAGTTGTCTTACAAATCATAAAATTCACTTCATCATCATATCATTAACTAAAATCCACTTAATCAAAGGTTTGTTTTGTCATGGGTTTAATCCCTAATCATGGATTAAGTTGAGGAGCCTTCCTCAGCTTAAACATTCTCATCTATTATCCTTCTTTTAGGATGGTGTAATGAGTCTGTTTAATCCTTGATTATGGCTTAATCTCATTACTCAACACTAAAAAAAAACAACAAAAACATCTAATTAATCACAAGTAGGTTAATGATCTTAATCCTACACCAAAGGTGATTAAGTGTGAGAAGCTGACTTCACACTTAAGGTATTCTCATTACCCCTAATCAGAGGGAAGATGTGATGAGTTTACTAAATCTATTGGTTTAGACTTAAGCTCATTAACTTATGACAAACTTTCAAAAGCAATAAAAGACTGAAAACTCAAAACAAACAATAATCGTCTCCTTCGGGATTCTTTTCTCATCACCTTCACTCACAAACGAGAACTTGCTTCTTCCGTCTAATGCAAGACAGTTTGCACCTGAGCCAGACAGGTCATACACTTGAGCATTGACAAGCAAGCAGTTCACAAGTCAATCTACCTTTCAGTCTCTTTGGGTCGAACTACGGTGTTCTGACTTCCTCATTGCACGAGAGGATACGTAGGCATAACTTAACGGTTATCGAACAAAAGTCTCTGTACATTCCCCCCTCCTTCTAGCATCTTTCTTTTAGCCTCATGATCATGAGCAGTTCTTTTTCATTCTCACACTGACACTTTCATACTTCATATCACTTATACACTATACACTGACACCTGTACATTCTTTCCCAGCTATTTTATACACAGATTGCACTGACACGACCCCTTTAAAGCACAAATCTTTTAAGCGTGGATCCCGTCGAGTACGGCGGACAATCTGGGTGCTAATACCTTCCCAGGTTGTAACCAACCCCCTTTCTCAGTCTCTCTGGTTCGCAAACCGTCTTATCCACATCTTTTTCTAGGTTTATGCAGCATTACCTTTCCTCCGGGATAAAAATGCCTAGCTGGCGACTCTATTCATTCTCCAGTGAGTTCACGGCTGTGTGTTCTCATTGTCCCTCTCGCCGACCGTTCGCGTCTGTACCCTATCTGACTTAGCTTCATTTAGTGGGAGCGACAGCCATGGGTTGGGATGTTAAGCCCATCGAATCCCTAAGGGTGACGCCGAATTAATAAATCCAACAATCTCCCCCCCAGTGTCAGCCGGGAGGATTCGAACCCATGACCTGGCTCTGATACCAATTGTAGGATCAAGCGCTTACCACTGCACTAAAAGCAATTGCTGTTAGTGAAGGCGCAACTTTATTTCCTTATAGTATAGAGTCTTTCAAGGGGCTGCGCCTATTAAGCGCCATGGGTTGTGATGTTAAGCCCATCGAATCCCTAAGGGTGACGCTGAATTAATAAATCCAACATCCAAGATAGCCTATCTGGAGCGTCATTAGAATGGTACATGCAGCTTGAGCGCAACAATGTTCGTACTTGGATCGATTTATCTGATGCATTCAAAAAGCAATACAAGTACAACACTGACCTTGCTCCTAACCGTACTCAGCTTCAGAGTATGTCTCAAAAGGAGAGCGAATCCTTTAAGGAGTACGCCCAGCGCTGGAGGGAGTTAGCTGCCAGAGTTCATCCACCATTGGTTGACTGTGAATTGATTGACATCTTCATGGGTACCCTACAGGGGCAATACTACGAGAAGCTGATCAGCAGTGTATCTTCTGGATTTTCAGACATGGTGATGGTCGGAGAAAGAATTGAAGAAGGTCTGAAAAGTGGAAAGATTCAAGGAGGTTCTAGCAACCAAAACAATGTCAAGAAACCTTTCAACGGGTACAAAAAGGGCGAAACAAACGCCGTTTCTGCTGCAAGTGGGAATTTTCAACAGAGTGCACCTGCTCCAGTTCCCTACTATCAACACCCCTATGTTGCTGCGGCGCAATATGCTCCTATGCCATATCAGCCAGTTCCTCAAATGCCTTATCAGCAGGCCTTCCAAGCTCTACTTCCGCCACAGATGGCTCATCAACCACGTCCACCCCCAATGGTTGCAGCCGCGCAATATGCGCCCAATCCATACCAGCAACAGGATTATCCACCACGGCCTGGTCAACAGCAACAACGTGCTCCTCAACAACGCCCACCATATCAACAAAGAAGGCCCGAAAGAAACTTTGATCCATTGCCTATGTCATATGGAGAAATCTTTAACGGACTGATGGCAAAAGGAACTCTTGTGTTGAAGGACATGCCACCTCAAACTGGTAACGCTCGAGATTATGATGCCAATGCTCGCTGTGAGTATCACAAGGGTGCTCCAGGTCACACAATTGACAACTGCAGGTTATTCAAGCACAAAGTCCAAGATCTAATCGACTCTAAGGATCTTACCTTCACTCCGAGGAATCCAAATGTCCAGAACGATCCAATGTCGTTGCACGGTGCCAACAAGTGAAGACATCTGAAGGGGTTGTTGAAGACCAAGCTGAGTAGTCTCCAACTTTGAAGTATTCAATCAAGAGAAGTTCAATTCCTCAAATCAAGGCAGCCATCGCCATTTATTATTTCCACATTCCTGTTGTTTTGTAATGTTTGTTAAGTTCTATTTGCTTTGAACATTATTATCATTTATATTTGGTTATGTTAATGTTTTGTTTATGCATGTTTTGAATCAATTATTTCGCATTCGCTCACTATTTATCATTTATCACAAAATCACAAAAATACTTCCCTCACTTCACTTTGACAAATATTTGAGGGAGGATGATGAAAACAAAATACCCATAACTGTTGCGGTATGCTTTCGGATAAAACCTCGTCAATGATGTACAGGCATTCTTTCAAATCCCCAAACACTGGAGATATAAGGAGTTAATCTTTAGTCAACCACTTCGAGCCTAGAAGTAGGAGTTTCTTTCGGATACAACCCTTACATTTAACCCGGGGCAGGGTAGTTGTTCAGTTAACATGACTACACTTTCAAATTGCAAGATGAGACATCCCGTCAGAGGACCATCAACAAATGACTTGGCAGTCACAGCATTCAAACAAAAAAAAGAAAAGAAAGAACCACTAAGTTGAGCACCCGAAGGGAGACTTAGTCGAAAAAGAAGAAATCAAAAGAGGAACTCAAATCCTCAGCAAAAGCAAAACAAATATCAGTGATCACCAAATCAAGAATCAAAGGGTCACCAGCAAAATAAGATGACTGTCACTTTCAAGCGAACTTTAAAGCTTCATCTTCATTCTTGCAAAGTCAAAACAAATACGCATGTAGAGTTAACTGAACGTAGGACTGGAGAATATTACGAAGAAGGGAGGGGTACAAATCAAACTTTTAGCCTTATACCTTTGTTTCTCAAACCTTAACCAGACCACGTTACAACCCTCAAAAGTCCTAATTGAGGCAGGGTTTATTCTGAAAGCATGCTACCAACAAGGTTGCGTGAATTGACTCCCATATATTTGCTAATCTTCCATATCGATAGCACATTATTCTTGCTGCATCTTTTCATACACTTTCTAAATCAACACCTCGTTTGGACTAACAGTCCATTCGTTACACTATCACAGTCATTCAAATAAATTGACTTTTTCAAAACTTACATGAACTTTACATTAACATTACCACTTGTATATGAACAATTTAATTGCAAATCATTGCTTGACATCAGTACAATCCCAACAAGGGGCAATCAAAAGAGGAATTTGGATCAACATTTCTTCAACAGCCCAATCAGGGGCAAGTCACCTTCAAAGGCTCAATCAGGGGCAGGTCAAGTCATGGACATTTTCGAAGCTTCCTCACCAGATTTATTTCAAACACCCTACGGACAGGGGCAAGCAAACAAGGAGCGAGTCTTACTCTCTCTTCTCCCCAGCTGAACAGGCAGTTCTTGCTAGACGTTGGCAATCATTCAAAGCGAAATCAATCTTCATGTGTCAATTAATTCGCTCCGCTCATCAGCAAGTGACCGAACTTGGAGCTTTCAGATCCATCTTCTGATCATACATCGTCAAGGATCGAGTGTCGGGAAATCAGTCCCTCCTCCCACCCAAAGTCCAATCATTATTGGCGACTACCAGACCAAAAGTCCACCAAGCTGGCACCTTTCTTTTTTCAATCACTCATATGCATCATTATGCATCATCAAACGTCATAAAGCATCATTACATCAATCATTTGCAACATATGCATCATATGCATGCCTAAATAAATCAGCTTTTCATATCCCCAACATTATCGAATTTATATCTCAGTGCATAAACATTCGCATCATATTTCCATCATTATGGGACACCATTTCAAATCTAGTCAAACATACGTGCATAATTCAGGATCCGGGATCAATCCAAGATTCCAGGCCTTCCCCCAGCGGAAGTCAGGATCCAGGGTCGATCGAAGAGTCTCCTAAGGTGTTATTCAGTGGGCGTCCCCGTGGGATATTCCTCTTCCGATTATTTAAATTTTTTGTTACTCAGCATCCATATCGACCTAGTTCGAGTGCTGAGGTCGCATTATCATCCTCGCGGTGGTAAGCGATTATTTTAATTTTCTGTCTTTCGGCATCCATATCGACCTAGTTCGAGTGCTGAGGTCGCATTATCATCCTCGCGGTGGTAAGCGATTATTTTAATTTTCTGTCTTTCGGCATCCATATCGACCTAGTTCGAGTGCTGAGGTCGCATTATCATCCTTGCGGTGGTAAGCGATTATTTTAATTTTCTGTCTTTCGGCATCCATATCGACCTAGTTCGAGTGCTGAGTTCGCATTATCATCGATTTATCGCACATTTTCTTTTATCGGACAAATTTGGAGTCTGTTAGTATCTAATTATCTTATACCTTGAAAGCTTGAACGTGAGGCAGTTCATCTTACTCGGTCTAAGCCAATTCGATAGGGGCATCTGTCATACCCCAAATTTGTCCTACCTTTATCATTATTATTTTCTGTTTATTAACCATTAGTCAAAAAGTAAAAAAATATGCATTACTCCATTTTATTTCCGTCTAATAGATATCCCAAAAATCTGTTTCCATTTAAATCCATTTAGTCCGTAAATCCATCCCATTTTCATTTTTTTTATATAAAAAAAAAGTCAATTTACAAAATATAAAAAAAATCTTCTTCTAATCCTATTATTATTATCATTACTATGTTTCATTATTATAATTATTTTCATTATTATTTTTATTTCCTATTTTTATTATCACAATTTCTTTTTACTACTATCATTTTATTATTATTATTTTATTATTTTATTCTCTTACTTTTATTATTATTCCACTATTCTTATTTTATTGTTATTATTATTATTTACATTTTATTAAATCATCAATTCACTTTTTTTTATTACTATCATGTTTATCCCATTTCTTTGTTACTATTATTTTTTGTTCTCACTTTTATATTTTATTATTAGTATGGTTATTTTTATTAGTATCATCATTATTATTATTTTATTTAATTCCTAAATCAATAAAGCCCAATTCTTAAAGTTTTTATTATTATTTTTCTTTCCACTAATTGATATTAGCCTTTCTATTTATTCTCATTATTATTTAGTTTTTTTTATCATTATTATTATTATTATTAGTTGACTTTTTATATTTTTATTATCTATTACTGTTATTCTTATCATCTTTACTATACTAATATATCAAGTCATTATTACATATTTTTCTTTCATTTTAATTGGTCTTTTATTATTGTTTACTGTGATTCCTTTTCACTTTTCACTACAGGTTTCGTTTGTTTTCCTTTTCACTACACCAAGCATTGCCAACACACACTCATTCATAAACAGGTACTAGACCCACTCAATTTGTACGTCTGCGTACAAACAAACCCATTCCACTACCAACTTTTTGCAACCTGTAAAACAAATCACAGCTCACCAAATCTTTACAAAATCTGTCAAATTCTATCCAAATTTCAATACAAAACTCTATTCTACCCTCGGTTTTTTTCCCTATAAATCAATCTCATTTTATTCCTAAAATCAAGCTTGGAGAGCCATATTACTACCCTGCAAAAATCCTTCCCAATCCAAGTTTCAACCCTTTAAAATATCAAAAAAAAATCAAAAATAATCTTCACGCCAACTTTCACCTTCATCATTCTGTTACAGCCATAAACATGAAGCCACCAAATCACCTTCAATACACCGTAAACACTTCACCAACACCCACAAACCCTTTTGACAACTGTGAATAAAAACTGAGAATCCACAAAACGAAACTCGCCGTTCACCACCAGAACCAACACGGATACTCCGCCGACAACCACTGATGTGAAAATAGCAAGTGTACTATTTTTCTCACTGTAGTAATAAAAGGGAAATTCCCCGTTTGTCGATCTCAAGGACTGCTTGACGATACAGAGTTTATAGATTGTTTCAATTAGACAAAAGCCTTTGGTTTTTGCGTTGTGGTGTAATTATACTACCAATTGCGAATAAATAAAACAAGTAAAAAGGTTGAACGAGATACGAATGAGAGAAGATTGCTAGGGTTCGGTGAATGAAACTTCTTGTAACAGATATAATTTATGACGGCGTAGAGCTATTCCTGTCAAATTAATTCCGGTCCTCAAGGGTATCTATTCTTAAGTCCTTAGTAATAGACCTTTGATTATGTAACCTAATTACTATGTCCATAAACAATTAGGTTCATACTCAAGCATTCACATATCAAGAATTCCCAGTCAGATAGAAAATCCCTAGTCCTAGGTTATTTTTACTATCCAAAGTTCTTATCCAGGTCAATGAATAATTGTTGTCCCGCTTACACTATTCATAAGAATCATCATTCGTTGGTCCGACAAATAACGCATAAAGAACGGCGATAAGAACAAATTAATGGAAAAGAAGAAATAAGCAATACTTTCATAAAAATCAATACTGTCACATTCAGAATCAGGGTCACCCCCTAGCAATGGGGAGTTTAGCTACTCATAATAAAAGTAAAAACAAAGATAAATATTGTTGTCATTACAGAATTTCGTGAGGAATCAATCTTCAATAGTCGGAAAACTCTTGAACATATGAATCCTGTGATCTTCCTTTAGTCTCCAGATCTCAAAACGCGTATCTTTTCTCTCAAAAAATGTCCAACCCCCGGAAAATTGTGGTCTGGCCTTTTAATAGCTATTCAGTTGGATTTTTCCTGAATTTGTGCTCCATACGCGTACTGCGCTGTCCCATACGCGTACTGCCTAGTAGGAAACGCGTATTGGACGTAACACAGCATCTGGTACGCGTATTGGCCAGCCTGTTACGCGTATTGCTCAAATTGTTACGCGTATCACCAAGTTGTTACGCGTATCACCAGAAGCTTGTATTTTGGCTGAATTTTCCTTCCCTCTGGTCATTTGCGTATGGTACGCGTACTGGAAGGTCCATACGCGTATCAAGTAAGTTCATACGCGTATGGACAGCAGGTTCTCCAAAAATTGACTTTTTCTTCCGTTTTCTTGCTCGGGCTCGATTTCTCATCTGACGTTTGATCCCCTGAGCTTCCAAACTAGCTTTTTACCTGCTGACATACCAAAAAGTGTAAAATATCCTCAAGAAACTCATCAGTAACAACACACTTACTATCATGGAATTGAGCTTATTTCTAACGAAAAATGCTTCAGTTTACACAGTTTACCTGATTTATTTACGGTTAAATAGTGGAATGTCTAGCATAAATGGTGACTGATCACAACCCCAAACTTAGCTTGTTGCTTGTCCTCAAGTAACATCTTATTACCTTCAAAAATCATGTCACCCCAAACTTACTGTAAAACAGTTCTTACCACAATACTGCTGAAATCTTTCGCACTGGACCTCTTGATGTTTTTCAGGTTTTCTGATTCTTCCACATAGCCAACGAGCTAGAAACTCTTTCCCTCAGATATATGACTTCACCTGTCAGCTTATATCACACTCTCACCAAGTCTCTCTGGGTTAAAGTTTTATCACTCTCAAATCACAATATGCAATATCAAATCAACAGTTTGAATAAATTCTCTCATCCTATCAACATGTACAATCACACACACTTTTTGAGGTCTTTTAGGGTTGTAACTGGGCTTGGGTTTAGGTAGGCTATGAAGGTGGAACCTAAGGTTTATGTTTATTATATTTATTTATTTATTTATTTATTTATTTATTTTTTTTGGTTCAGAGTACATGAAATCATTCTCTTACTACGTTTCTTTGTTATTATTCCTGTAGGGTTATGCAATCCTCTTTTCCTTTTATTTCTAGTGAATGTAGCATCTTTCAAACGCTGTTCTTCGCTTTTCTCTTTCTTTCTTTTGGTTATTATTAGTTTTTTTTTTTTTTTTATACGACATTCACTTACTATTCATTGACTGCAAAGCTACCCCAAACTTAAAGGTTGCTATACCAACAGCAACCCCAAACTTAGATAGAAACGTAGATATGAAATCACTTCTCACATACTCTGAACAGGGTAAGATAGGTCCAGGGTCATGGGTTTAGAAAAAAAAACGGGTATATCAACAATAAATGATTAAAGGCTCAACGGGGTAAAACAATGGATAATAATGATAATAATGGGATGGCTAGAAAGGCTCTAGGTGATAACAAAAACATGCCTCAGTGTGTGTATTCGTACAGCTAATAATAACAAAAGAACGTACGCAAACCAAGATTGATAAAGACATACCTGATATCGCTCATATGATAATAAGTGTTTGGCTTTTTATGAACTCACCAGGACGGGTTAAGCTGACTTGTTCTATCATACCTCTGAGTTCAAAGCTCATGCTCGTGGTTCTGATGTTAATCTTAACCAGTGCGTCCAATCATAAACAACAGTATCTAACGTCAGGGGACTGAAAGGGAGGATGCCCAAGTAGTTGGTGTAAGTGATCGCGAAACCAATAGCCAGACATAGTCACGTATCTAAGGAAATAAACAGGAAAATTGAGATAAACCAAATCACATTCATTAGAATTCGCCAACCCATAATAGGTGGTTACATCAAAGCAACAGAAATTAAACTGCATAACTAAAAAAAAAACAAAAATTAAACAAATAAAACCAAAAGTACAGAAACAACAATCAAATGAAAGAAAGAATCAAACCTCCCTTGGGTTGCCTCCCAAGCAGCGCTTCGTTTAACGTCGCATGGCTCGACGGGACACCTCATACTCAGAGGAATTTAACGGATTCAATTGGCCCCCCTTCACCGGGATTGTATGGGTTTAACCTCCTCTGTGGTTGCACTACCGGTTTCTGATTATCCTCCATCAGTATCTTATGCATGCATACTGTGGGGCTAATACCTTTTAAATCCTCAATAGTCCACCCAATAGCACTCTTATGCTTTTTTAGTACCTTTTCATTTTCTAATTCTGGTGAAGATCTCAGGTCCTCCCACCGACGTGGTTTGGATTTCATCCAAAGAGGTTGTGTATCCAGCATGGCAAGCACTTCTTTTTCTTTTTCATCATCATTCTCTTCAATCTCTCTAACTGACAGACTCAGAACTCTTTCCAATGGTGATTCAGGAAACTTTCTTTGCATTGTGCTAGTCACTATTTGATCAATTACATCAACAAAGTGGTTTGTACACATTTCCTCTTTATGTTTCATAGTATCCCGGACATCAATTCTGAGCTCTTCATCATATACCTTTAGGGTCAAGGTACCTCCCTCAATGTCTATCATGCATCTACCTGTTTCTAAGAACGGTCTTCCCAGAATCAGAGGTATCTCTTCATCTTCTGGCATTTCCAAAATTACAAAATCAACAGGAAAAACAAATTTATCAACTTTGACCAGAACATCCTCAACCACCCCAAAAGGTCTCTTCACTGAGTGGTCAGCAAACTGAAGTGTCATTCTGGTATCCTGAACATTGCCAATTCCCAGCTTCCTGTAAATAGACAAAGGCATAAGGCTAACACTAGCACCCAAATCAATCAGCGCCCTTTTAAAAGACCTATCTCCAATGGTACACGGGATGGTCACAGACCCTCTATCTGGCTTCTTTACTGGAATCTTCATACCCTGCAAAATAGCACTACAAGTTTCAGTTAATATAACAGGGTCAGCGTCAGTGGTGCGCTTCTTGGAGATGATGTCTTTCATGAACTTCGCATAGATAGGCATCTGCTCGAGTGCCTCAGAGAATGGAATATTGATTTCTAATTTCTTGAACAATTCCATGAATTTCTGAAAATTTTTCTCATCTTGCTTCTTCTTTTTGTTTCTTTGTGGGAAAGGAAGCTTAATGATGGGTTTTGGTTCAGGTAGCTTTTCTTGTACTACCGGCATTTTCACACTTTCTTCCTCAGGTGGTGTCTTATTCTCTAAGATTTCCAGGTCCACTTCACACAATGTATCTTCTTCTTCATCCTTCTTCTTAAGATCTTCAACAGATTTTCCGCTTCTTGTTGTTACCGCACTCACATTATTGTGCTCTCTTGGATTTGTCACTGTTGCACTAGGTAATGCGCCTGGTATTTGGGAATTTGTTATCTATTGTGCTATCTGACCCAATTGAATCTCCAGATTTTTAATTGATGCATTGGTGCTTTTCTGATTATTTCTGGTTTCCTCCTGAAATTGCATATTATGAGTTGCCATCTTCTCTATAGCAATCTCCCAATCCGCTTTCTTCGGTACCTGTTGCTGATAAGGTTGCTGTTGGTACGGTGGTTGTTGTTGTGGAGGTCCTTGAATATTACCTTGCTGATCTATCCAAGAGAAATTAGGATGATTTTTCCACCCCGGATTATAAGTATTTGAGTAGGGATTATTCTGTCTCAGGTAATTTATAGCTTGCACTTGTTCTGCGGTTGCAACACAATGCATGGTAAAATGTGGTCCACTACAAATCTCACAAATCATGGTCGGAACCGGTTGCACTTGAGCAACAGTCTGGGTACCTATATTCATAGCTTTCAATCTTCTTTCAACCTCAGCTGCAATTTGGTCTTCCATTTTCACTACCTGATTTGCTAATTTCAAGTCAATTTTTCCTTCCGGCTGATTCACAGTGCGGTCATATAATTCCAAATGCTCATTTGCTGCAATAGCTTCGATGATCTTTTTGATACCGGTTGCTGTTGAAAAATTAGATGAGCCACCAGCAGCTGTATCAATGAGTTGCTTAGTTTTCATTTTCAGCCCGTTTACAAAATTCTGCATTTGTTCAGTTTCATCCAAATTATGTGTAGGACATGCAACTAAACATCTCTTGAATCTTTTGTATGCATCTCCAAGTGTCTCTCCGTCTTTCTGTTTAAAATTCACAATGTCATACCTCTTACGGATATACACAGAAGCAGGAAAATACTCGTTCAAGAATGTTGTTTCCATTTGTTGCCAAGTAGTAATGCTTCCTGCGGGTAGGGAATAGAACCATTCCTCAGCGTCCTCAGATAAGGTGAATGGGAACATGACCAATCTCTTTGCCTCTTCAGAATGCCCATCAATTTTTAATGATGTGGTCATAGTCAGAAACCTCTGCAGATGCTTGTTTGCATCCTCATTGATTTTTCCTGCAAAAGGTTTACTTTCTAACTGGCGGATGGTTGAGGGATGTAACTGGAAGTGAGCAACATTAACAGGTTGGTTAACAATGGTCAACCGCACTGCTGGGTTATTCTGTCTGCCATAATCACCTAAAAGTCTCTCTGCTGGAGGTGGGTCTGCAGCCATGTTTTCAGAGTGAACAGAAACTGGAGTGACAGGTGTGGCCGGTTCTTCGGTGTCAGAATTAGCTAGTTTCTTTCTTCTTGGTTCTCTGAGCTTTTTGCGCAGTGTTCTCTCTGGTTCTGCGTCAAAATGAAAATGAGCTGAGGCCTTACCTCGCATACACTGATTAGAAGAAGTTAGTTATTATAATAATAAAAATAAAATTAACAATAAATAAAATTTTGGATGCAGAGCAACAAAATTCTAATTGAAAATAAATTAATAAACTCTACTATCTTTGGCAGTCCCCGGCAACGGCGCCAAAAACTTGATGTGAAAATAGCAAGTGTACTATTTTTCTCACTGTAGTAATAAAAGGGAAATTCCCCGTTTGTCGATCTCAAGGACTGCTTGACGATACAGAGTTTATAGATTGTTTCAATTAGACAAAAGCCTTTGGTTTTTGCGTTGTGGTGTAATTATACTACCAATTGCGAATAAATAAAACAAGTAAAAAGGTTGAACGAGATACGAATGAGAGAAGATTGCTAGGGTTCGGTGAATGAAACTTCTTGTAACAGATATAATTTATGACGGCGTAGAGCTATTCCTGTCAAATTAATTCCGGTCCTCAAGGGTATCTATTCTTAAGTCCTTAGTAATAGACCTTTGATTATGTAACCTAATTACTATGTCCATAAACAATTAGGTTCATACTCAAGCATTCACATATCAATAATTCCCGGTCAGATAGAAAATCCCTAGTCCTAGGTTATTTTTACTATCCAAAGTTCTTATCCAGGTCAATGAATAATTGCTGTCCCGCTTACACTATTCATAAGAATCATCATTCGTTGGTCCGACAAATAACGCATAAAGAACGGCGATAAGAACAAATTAATGGAAAAGAAGAAATAAGCAATACTTTCATAAAAATCAATACTGTCACATTCAGAATCAGGGTCACCCCCTAGCAATGGGGAGTTTAGCTACTCATAATAAAAGTAAAAACAAAGATAAATATTGTTGTCATTACAGAATTTCGTGAGGAATCAATCTTCAATAGTCGGAAAACTCTTGAACATATGAATCCCGTGATCTTCCTTTAGTCTCCAGATCTCAAAACGCGTATCTTTTCTCTCAAAAAATGTCCAACCCCCGGAAAATTGTGGTCTGGCCTTTTAATAGCTATTCAGTTGGATTTTTCCTGAATTTGTGCTCCATACGCGTACTGCGCTGTCCCATACGCGTACTGCCTAGTAGGAAACGCGTATTGGACGTAACACAGCATCTGGTATGCGTATTGGCCAGCCTGTTACGCGTATTGCTCAAATTGTTACGCGTATCACCAAGTTGTTACGCGTATCACCAGAAGCTTGTATTTTGGCTGAATTTTCCTTCCCTCTGGTCATTTGCGTATGGTACGCGTACTGGAAGGTCCATACGCGTATCAAGTAAGTTCATACGCGTATGGACAGCAGGTTCTCCAAAAATTGACTTTTTCTTCCGTTTTCTTGCTCGGGCTCGATTTCTCATCTGACGTTTGATCCCCTGAGCTTCCAAACTAGCTTTTTACCTGCTGACATACCAAAAAGTGTAAAATATCCTCAAGAAACTCATCAGTAACAACACACTTACTATCATGGAATTGAGCTTATTTCTAACGAAAAATGCTTCAGTTTACACAGTTTACCTGATTTATTTACGGTTAAATAGTGGAATGTCTAGCATAAATGGTGACTGATCAACCACCCAGTAACAATCACACGTAACTAAAAACAAACTCAAAAACCGTCACCAAACCACAAACCTGCGAAAGCCAGAAAACAACCTCAACCACCCTAAGCCCCTCACTGTGAATAACAAATGAAACGAATCCATCACAGAAACCAAAAAAAAACCAGAGAAAAAAAGCTGGAAAAAAACCATCATCACCTCCTTCATCAAACCCGGCTAACGATTTCAACACTCTGCCACCCTCATTCAAACCCAGAAGCCAGCAATAAACCGAAACCAAGCACACATATTTGAAGCTGAAGCAAAAAATATAACAAACTCAACTGGCCACCTTCAAAACCAAACACAAATCTCCGAACCACCTCATCCAATCCGCCGCTCAGCCTCAGCCCTCCGTGACAGGCCTAATCACCAACAAACCTCAAAACTTGGAACCTTCAAATCCGCCATGACCTCTCACTAAACTAAACAGAACCGCCGTCCGATTTCTGTGAGAAAATCGCGCCGTAAAACCCTCTCACCACCCCAAGCCGGAGCCACCGCAAAACGATCCTCTTTCCGAAAACCATCATCAACCTTCGCAACACCATCAACCCCAGACCGCCGCCGGCAACCGCGTTGGAACCCAATCGCGAATCCGACCTGCACATCCAACCGCAAACCGCTCAACCACTATTTCAACGCACAAACCGAAGCAAGCCGTGAGAGCACGAGATCCGCCGCCGAAAACGCTCGCAGAATCGTCGATTGAGTAAGCCGCCGCAAAACCAACCGCGAACCACCTCTGTTCGGAATCGAAACCCACCGTCGCGAAGCAGACCAAATGAGAGAGAAGGCCGTGAGGAAGATCCGAATCTGAGCCGTCCGGGAGAGACGAAATCGTGAGTAAAATCAAATCATGCCGACACCGCCATCGTTGAAATTGGTGAGTTCTCGTTTTCTCTGTTTCTTTTCATCGTTGAGAGAGAAGAGGAAGTGTGAGATTTGCAAATGTGTTACTGATATATCTTGTTTCCTATGTTATTATATTATAAATATTTTTTTTAATGCTGATCTTCAAATGTTGTTTTCTTTTTAAAGTCTCATTTCTTTTTCTTTTTTTTTGTGATTTGTTTTAATTGGTTTTACAAAACCATATCTCTGCGTTATTTATTTCTTAGGCCCAAACACATACCATTTGTTTTTCTTTTTCTTTTTATGTTCTGCATATTTATTTGTTTTATTTTGTTTAATTATTTGATCAATTTAACACATACACACTCTTAAAATAGAGTATCCTTCTTTTGCTGACTTTATTTTTATATTATTTCAAATTCTCTATTCTATGGTTATTATTTGAATTGTTATAACTTATTATTTAAAATAGTTTTAGAAGTTTTAAATTTGTTTGTTTTTATTCATATCTAACTAACTTTATTTCCTTTTAAATTGGATGACTTAGTTTATTTTCTTTTATTATTTCTTCATTTCTCATTTTAAGGGCCGATGATATTATAAAAGGTCGTTTTTCGCCCGATTACATTTAATCGGTGATGAGTGGTCAATATGAGGCCCTCCTTGTAATTAATTTTTCATTATTTCATTATTTCGATAAATAAACATCAATGTAATTTATTTCATATTCTTAAATTATTTATTTCATTTAATTATTTAATTCATTATTCATTATTTTATTTTTAATTCTAGCAAATACAATTCAATTCATTTAATTTATTTATTTTTTCGCATTTTAAAAAGTATCGATTCGACTCCTTATAGAATTGTTCCCATTTTGAACCGATTCTAAGGCAGTTCACGAATAAAATTTCGCCGCGTCCCAAAAAAAAAGGTCCAACGCCTTCGAATAGTTGCGCTAAAAAAAAGGTCCAACGCCTTCAAATAGTTGCGTCCCGATTAAACAGGCTGAACGCCTTCGAATAGTTCAAAAACACACTGCACACACGCTTTCTCTTGGGCTAATTACAACGAGACCATTTATTTCTCGCAATCCCCTGTATTTATTTTGTACCCCTCTCCCATTATTTTGTATGCATTTTATTTCCCGTATTTTATTTATTTTTGAATCCTTGGTCCAACGCCAAGCGATCTCACTTGCACACTTGCACTTTATTTTCCAGTTATTATTTTGTTTATTAGGATCCTCATATCCTTGCGAGCCGAGCGCATTGTGCCTCGCTAACAAAACCACAAAAATAAACCTCCAATTGCATTTACCCTTTAAACCTCAAAAAAAAAACCAAAACGTTTCGATTAGATCCAAACCCTTGATCCAACGTCAAGCGGCTTTAGGAAATAAAACACTTTAATAATACGAGAAGATTTGTACGCCACGAGCCTTAAGCGGTAGAAAGGAGGATAACGAGCTCTCGTTACTCGCTCCGATTATTTCGACGCAGGACACTCGTCTTGTTGGGCGAGATAAACTATCCATAGTCTTTAGTACATTCGACTCCTAAACCCTTTCATCGACGAAAGGTAATAAAATCAACAACCACTACCCTTAGTAGGCCGAACTACGAGGCTCTGACTTTCCCATTGCACACGGGAGTACGTAGGCACGAGGATTTCAATCCTTGCCGAGCACCTAGGTTCAATCTAACTTATAATTCAACTCATTTCCCTCTAGCAAGCAATTCGTTTAAGCATAGGCATCCTTTCACGCGCGTTAACTTAGATGGTTCCCATCGAGTACGATGGATGTAGGGGGTGCTAATACCTTCCCCCTGCATAACCGACTCCCGAACCCAGACAATGGTTCCGTTGACCTTTGTCCTCATCCTTTTCCTCCCGGGTTGTATCTATATCTCCCCTTTCCCTCTTCGGGAATAAATAGAATTAGGTGGCGACTCTTCAGTCCGTCCGGCGCGCGGCTCCGTCCTTTCGGATCGCGTGAGGTCGTATTTTTCGGGGTACGACATACTATATTATCAAACAAGACGGGAACTAGTTCCTCATATTCTCCGGCAACAAATCGGGATTTATTTTCCCTGGCCAGCTGTTGTTATAACGAAGATATCCAGACGCTTCAAGCTGCATGATATATACATACATCATTTACATCATAACATACATATACATAGATACATAATACATTACTTAAGTGCATCATATTATACATGCATACATAATGCATAAACTAATGTTATTATGCAGAATGTTATAATTTTGTTTTTCAGATTAATTCTCCAGCAGACAGACTTCATCAACAACTTGTGACTTTGGGCCGTTGTTTATCTTCCCAAAAGTTATACCTCATGACGTTGTTTATCCTCCTGAAAGCATATCATTACCTCAGAACGTTGTTATCCTTCTGAAAGCATATCATTTCCTCAGGGTGTTGTTTATCTTCCTGAAAGCATATCAAGACTTTGGGCCGTTGTTTATCTTCCCAAAGGTTACACCATACCTCAGGACGTTGTTTATCCTCCTGAAAGCATATCATTACCTCAGAACGTTGTTTATCCTTCTGAAAGCATATCATTTCCTCAGGGTGTTGTTTATCTTCCTGAAAGCATATCAAGACTTTGGGCCATTGTTTATCTTCCCAAAAGTTATACCTCAGGACGTTGTTTATCCTCCTGAAAGCATATCATTACCTCAGAACGTTGTTTATCCTTCTGAAAGCATATCATTTCCTCAGGGTGTTGTTTATCTTCCTGAAAGCATATCAAGACTTTGGGCCGTTGTTGATCTTCCCAAGTACCTTATCATGACTTTGGGCCGTTGTTTATCTTCCCAAAAGTTATACCATTACCTTGGGCCGTTGTTTATCTTCCCAAAGGTTACATCATTCCCTCAGGACGTTGTTTATCCTCCTGAAAGCTATCATGACCTTGGGCCGTTGTTTATCTTCCCAAAGGTTATCATTTCCTCAGGACGTTGTTTATCCTCCTGAAAGCATATCATGACTATTGGGCCGTTGTTTATCCTCCCAAAAGTTATACTTATACCTCAGAACGTTGTTTATCCTTCTGAAAGCATATCATTTCCTCTGGATGTTGTTTATCCTTCTGAAAGCATATCATTTCCTCAGGGTGTTGTTTATCTTCCTGAAAGCATATCAAGACTTTGGGTCGTTGTTTATCTTCCCAAAAGTTATACCTCAGGACGTTGTTTATCCTCCTGAAAGCATATCATTACCTCAGAACGTTGTTTATCCTTCTGAAAGCATATCATTTCCTCAGTGTGTTGTTTATCTTCCTGAAAGCATATCAAGACTTTGGGCCGTTGTTGATCTTCCCAAGTACCTTATCATGACTTTGGGCCGTTGTTTATCTTCCCAAAAGTTATACCATTACCTTGGGCCGTTGTTTATCTTCCCAAAGGTTACACCATTTCCTCAGGACGTTGTTTATCCTCCTGAAAGCATATCATTTCCTCAGGACGTTGTTTATCCTCCTGAAAGCTATCATTCCATCAGGATGTTGTTTATTTTCCTGAAAGCATATTATTACCTTGGGCCGTTGTTTATCTTCCCAAAGGTTACACCATTTCCTCAGGACGTTGTTTATCCTCCTGAAAGCATATCACGACCTTGTGCCGTTGTTTATCTTCCCAAAGGTTATCTCCTTACCTCAGGACGTTGTTTATCCTCCTGAAAGCTATCATTATATCTTCATATTTTGGACTGCTTTATCCTCCAAGAAATGTATCTGAAGAACTTTTCTCCAAGTGGCATCTTTAAGCCCACTCAAGCATATTCAACTAGTCATCAGTATTACTCTACGCATCGGTAAGTGCAAATTTTTGGGCTTTTATGTTCAATCCCCTTCAACCTTCCAGGTCACGACTGGCACATATACCAATCTAACTCCTCAGGTTTCAGAAAATTGAACAGGGGCAGCTGTTGCACCCCAAAATTTGCCCTCACAATACAAGACTTTGTGTGCTAAGAAGGTTCACAAGGTTCACAAGACCTTTCATGAGGTTCATAAATTTTACCAAACACTTTATGAGGTTCACAAGGTTCACAAGACCTTTCATGAGGTTCATGAAGTTTACAAGACACTTTATGAGGTTCACAAGGTTCAAAAGACCTTTCATGAGGTTCACAAGATTCACAATACATCTTACAAGGTTCACAAGACATCTTATGAGGTTCACAAGGTTCACAAAGTTCACAAATAGTCAGAAAGTTTTACAATTCCCTCAGACAATGCATCCTCCTAAGCAGTGCATCCAAAACTAGGGTTTTGACTTTAATCAGGCTAAATGGACTTCCAAGACTTCAAGTGAGCTTCATAACATCTTATATGTGTTTAAGAATCCCCATGACAAATTTCAAGACTTTTCACAAAGGTTTGCTCAGTCAAATGATCAGATAAGTCAAAATCAGTCAAAGCAGTTAAAAAGTCAAACTGAGGTCAACTGTGGTCAAACCAAAGTCAAACTTCATGATTTTTTGCCAACATCAATTATATGAAGTAAAATTCATCATTGATCAAGGGTTTATCATGACTCATCAAGGAGATTTCAGATCATCAAGAATCAGAGGTTTCTAAATTAGGGTTTCCTTAGGAAAAGTCAACTGAACTTTGACTAGCCATAACTTTCACATGATTCATCATCAATTCCCCATCCAAAGCTCATTTTGAAGGAAATTGAATTCTCTACAACTTTGTGTCTCACAAGCCAAGCCCAAAAATGCTTCATTTGGAAGGTATGAGCTAAGACATTATAGGTCCTTTTGAAAGTCAACAAAAAGTCAACAACTTCAAAAGGGCATAACTTGAGAATGGTAAATGATATGAACATGAAACCAGTGGGGTTGGTTAGAGGACTCTTCAAGCTTTCCAAAATGTCCAAGAACACCCTCATAGCATTAAAATTGAAGGATGTGTGCCCTTGCAAAGTTGGGAAATTTTTGGTTGGTTTATGAAGAAAATGGAGGTTTAAAACCAAATTTTTCTAAATGGGCTTGCCATATGATGATCCAATTCATACCAATACTTCATGCACGACCCAACCCTCAAATATTCAGATTTTTTATTATTTTATTTTATTTATTTTGATTTTATTCATCTAAAATCATTTTAAATTAAAATAAAATAGAAAAATCAAATATTTAAATGGGATATTGCTTCTAGAGAGTCATAAAGGTGATTTGGATCAAATTGATATAAGAATCATGGTGATTGGCTTGAAATAGAAAGGTTGAATTCACAAATATTTGAAGTTTAAGTCCTAATATTTTTCAATCTTTTTCAATCAAAAACTTCACACAACAATCAATTTTTTTGACCTAGTTCCATTGTACTATAAGTAGACAACATAACCTAATGCATTGGACACGAAATTTCTACCTCAAAGAGTAAGTTGCAACTTTCAAAATTCATCACAAAACTCAAATTCGGATTCCAAGCTACAACCACTTTCAAGACAATTTGAAGGTTGCAATGCGTTCCTGGATGTTCATAGAATGATTTTGGATCATAAACAACATCTAAAACATCTCCATTTGCATAATCCGATTCATAATGTTCATCATATTTTGATTTTTCGATTCTGGATATTGACTGGTTTTTAATGAGTTTTGATCATTGTTTTGTGTTTATATTAAGTTGTTGATTGATTCTGGATAGTTTGATTGAAGTTTCATTGCAGGTTTGAGAAATCACCATGGCTAGGGTTTCGGCCATGAGATTAGGGTTCTGCTTTAAACCAAACATAAACAAATTCCAAGAACATAGAACAATCATATGAAGCTTAAGGATCATGATGCACTAATTAATTTTGAGAAATTGTACCGTTTTGATGATGTTTCAAATTTGTAGGATTTCTGTGTTTGAAAATCGCAGGAAATATGGTAACAAAATCCATAGAAAATTTCGCAGGTCTGGAGCTAGGAGATGAAGTTTTGCGCGTTCTGGAAATTTGAATTCTGGACATATTTTTTATATTATTTGTTTCAGTTATAATCACCAACCTGCAGTTGGTCTGGTGGTAAAGGGACGCGCGTGTGAGGCCAAGGTCCAGGGATCGAATCCTGGGTTCAACAATTTTTTCTTGTTTTTCCATTTAGTTAACAGGTTTAATATATAATTCATTAAAGCCATTATACTATCAGAAGCGCCCTCCCGGCTGGAATGGTAAGAGTGTTTGTGTGCTGCGTAAAGGACCTGGGTTCGAATCCCCCCCAGGCCTTTTGTGTTGTTTTCTTTTTTATGATTTTTCCAGGATTAAGCAACAAAACCAAATGAATTCCTTTCCTTAGCACCTGTGCGCGCGCTGGCCCAGTGGTTGATCTTGTTGGCTGGAGTTTGTGAAAGCAAAGGGGCTGGGTTCAACTCCCAGCCCAGGTAAGTTCTTTTTTTTCTTTCTTTTCTCCATTATTTGTTTTTGTTTGTTTATTATCATTATTAAATTTAAATTAAACTATAATCCTAATTTAATTAGTCTTAATAATATTTTCTAAACCCTAAAACATTTTTATAAAACCTAATTTTCTATAAATCCTAATTGTAAATATTAGTTTATTTTAATTTCATAGTTCTTGTTTGTATCTTAATTAATAAATAAATCTTAATGTTTTTTTATCAAACCCTAATTTTCTTCTATTTAAAACTTAATCCTATTTTATTTAATCATGTACATTTTTTTTAATTTGTTTATAATTTAAATCTTGTATATAAATATGTTTAAAATTAAAATTCTTAATTGAATTTTGTTAATATGATAATATGACATAAATTGTTTATAATTTAATTTTTGTATATAAATAATTTTTAATATATGTTTAGAAATAGTTAAAAATTGCTGATTTAATTTTGTAATTATAATTTTATTTTCATAATATGTTTATAATTAACTTAATTTTTTTTAACTTAAAACTTTATGATAATTAGTATAATTGCTTATATTTTCTTATTAGTCTTAAATAATAATTGTTTATAAAAAAATTGATTTTTTTTAATTATTATGTTAATATTATTAATTATGTTATATGATATTTCTTTTATTATTACTAACCCCATTTATATATTATGATTTATTATTATTATTTTACTAACCCAATTATATTATTATTATTATTTTGCTTATTTATTTAATTTGTTAATTGTTATGTAACTGTCTCCTGGATGTAATATTGTAATAGTAATGTTTTAATATTTATTTTATGCTATGGTTAGTAAATAGGGAGTGCAACATGTTTGTATGTTTAAAATTAACTTAGCTCATTAAATTTGAAGATAAATATTAAAATTGTACACTCACACACGTAAGTCGATCTTTGATCGCCATCTCACTTCCTTAGCGATACCTCTCATGTTGCCAAAAACTAAAAGGTCAAGTAGGGTGTATAAAGCAAAGTCCCTAATCTCACATCATCTAGTCCCTTTAACAGATAAAAAGATCAAGTCCCTTCGAATGTTGCCTTCGTAATAATCTTGTCCCTTTCGAATAAAGATGATAAGTCCCTTCGAATTGCTTATACATCCTACAGTTGCCTAAATAACAGATGTCCCTTCATTTGTCCCACACATCCAAGGTAATGACTACTTATTCCTTAATAATAGGGATAGTCTTACCACTTAAAGGATATTTAAGAACAGAAAAGACTTAACTTAGGGTAGGTTCCTCTTATGTACTTGCTCACTCTTCAAAAACATTTCAAACACTTCACATTTTCAAACAAATTTTCAAAACAAAGACTTTATATATATATCCGTACATGGATCATTATAAAGTACTTAAAGAAAATTCTAATCACACACTACACTTTTCAAAAACATTTTAAAGTGAGCTAAGTAACTAAGAGCCCATGGATAACCATGGATGTAAAGGGTGCTAACACCTTCCCTTTACATAACCTACCCCCCGAACCCAAAAATCTTTTAAAAGGTCTTTCCTGTTATTTTATGCCTTTCCTTTGGATAAAATAAAAGTCGGTGGCGACTCTTGCTATTCGCAACATAACTAAAGTCAGTTCTCCCACCGTGTTACAGATCCCCACAGAGTTTTTCCCCAGAGTTCTCCGGAAAGATCGTGCAGTGATCCTTTCTCCCCACGGATCGCCCAGTGATCCGTTCTCCCAGCAGATTTCAAATCTCGGATCTCGGATCTCTCATTTGCATAATCATAGCATCGCATCATCTCTCCCCAAACAGAGTGTAGCATTCCGTCTAATACGGAGCATTACGGCAAAAAAAATCAAACATTTTGCATGATCATAAGCCAGGTTCGAGCCAGTCACCTGCAAATACCAAAATCACTCCTCCAGCAATACACAAGAACTTATCCCTTGCAGATAAAAGCCAAAACGTCCTTCTAATACTCGTCTGTATCCTACTTATACATAATTCTTTGATACTCGTCTGTATCTTACGCATCTCCCCAGCAGAATAACACTCGTTCGTGTTCCTTGTTCAAATAGTTGATACTCGTCCGTATCATCTTAAGCATGCGCCGGCGTTTGTTTCTATCCATACTCATCTGTATCGTAGGTCTAAGGATACTCGTCTGTATCTTTAATCTATACACACTGTCAAAACACTTACCATTTTATTTTAGGGTTTAAACACTCGTCTGTGTTTATCTATCCCCAGAAGTTGCCAACAAAACAACTTTCTATCTGGAATTCGTCCTATGTAGTGATATCTTTTTTAGGTGATCATCCTTCACCTTTTGATGACCATACCTCATCATGTTATCTGATGGCCGTCCCCATCGTCGATCTTTTTTATCCGGCATTCGTCCTATGTCGAGATAATCCCCAACAGAGCAGTCGTCCCCTGCTAGGTGATCTTCCTTCACCTCTTGATGACCACCCCTCATCATTTATTTTGATGACCGTCCCTCATCATGTTATCCGATGATCGTCCCCATCGTTGATCTTTCTATCTGACTTTCGTTGTGATATCTTTTAGGTGACCGTCCTTCACCTTTTGATGATCGTACCTCATCATTCATCTGATGGCCATCCCTATCGTCGATCTTTTTTATCCGACATTCTTCCTATGTCGCGATAACTCTTAGCAGCCGTACCCTGCTCGGTGATTGTCCTTCACCTTTTGATGATCGTCCCTCATCACCGATTTATTTACTCTTCACCCGATGGTCGTCCCCGTCGCGGTTTCTTTATTCTTCAGCCTGACGGTCATCCCCGTTAGTGCTTTTAAATCCCCAGTAAGGTCATTTTTCCTTACCCGATGGTCGTCCCCGTCGTGGATTTTTTACACCCAACATGATGGTCGTCCCCGTCAGTGCATTTCTCACCGCTTTTATCCCCCAACAGTCGTCCTCTTCTCGATGGTCGTCCTCCATCGCTACCATTTGATATTCAGTTTATATTGTCTATTACAATTTATATCCCTTTTCTTCTTATAATAAAGAGTGCAAATTGGTGACTGTCTTGGTATTCAACCACAAGTTATCTTGTTTGTCTGTTAAGCCAGGCGCTTACATCCTACACAACTAACTCATGCTTGAATAAGGGCAGCTGTAAACACCCCAAATTTCCCTCTCTTTTTCTCACACCTTGGCCTGTGATCCTTCATATTGCATTGCATAAGCATTCCATCTTACACTGCATAGTTTTATTTCACTGCATAGCTAGGGTTTGTGATCAGATGAATCCAAAGATTATTCTGAGCTATCCTAAAGGTCTTGAAGTATGCCAAGAGAGTCCTTGAGTGGTCTATGATCATCTTATGCCCCCATTGTAAACACCCCAAATTTTCCCTCACTAAGTTCACACCATGGCTTGTGATTTTTTCATTTACATAAGTTCAATCATACCACATCATGTTGCATTTTTTGCTTCACTGCATTAGTTCAAGTTCATCTGCATCTAGGGTTTGTGACTTGAGCCATCCAGGATCCATCTAAGCCACTCCAAAGGTCATCAATCATCTCAAGAGGGTCCATGTATGTTCAATCATCATATTTTTATCCTCCAAAGATCAAGGAAATCAAAGAATCACAAGAACTGGCAAAGCATGGAAGCAGAGCTAGGGTTTAACTGCACAGATGACTTGAAATTAGGGTTTTGGTTTCAAAGGCCATAACTCCAATTTTTTTGGTAATTCTTGTTTCTATTGGTCTTAATATGATATAAGGATCATACATACCAAGTTTGATGAATAAATTCATTGTGGAAGTCATCTGATAACTGGGTAACTTCTTGAGCAAGTCAGAACAAAATCAGGGCATCTGAGGCCCCCATCCATGGAACCAAAGTGGATTTTTCATCAAATTGAAGTTGTATGATCTTTATTTTATTATTGAAGTGCTTGGAATTTCATAAAATTGAAGAAAAGTGAGCTAAACTAAAAGTTGCCAAAAATGGAAATGACTTGTAATGTAAACTTTCCATTTTGGGAAAGTTTTTCAACCTCCTCTTTCTCAACCAAAAATGCTTCAAAATTAAAAATTATTGGTCATGAAAGTTGTAGATTGGATCATTCCCTTTTCAAAAAGTACAAGAACAAGATCTAATTCATTTTGGAACTCAAGTTATGGCTTTCCAAAGTTGGCAAAAATCACATAATTTCAAGTTTCATGCCAAAGAGGGATTTTTGCAAATTCGAGTTCTAAACACTTTCAAGACCTCTAAATGACTTCTATGCATCATTACAACATATTTCAACTTGACAAAATCAGAATTGCACAAAATTCACAAAGTTTCATGCCTTGGATCACAAGCTTCCATAAGCCATTTTTCATAAATTCTCAAAAGAGGGATTCTTGCAAGAATGATTCCTAAGGGTTGGTTTGGTTTCTAAATGATCTCAAAACCTCACAATAACATCATACAACACTTCATGACCTGAATTCAGCTTGGAATGAGACATGTCCATGACCAAAAATCTCAAAGTGCAACAAGTTGTGAAAATGCAAAACATGTGACATCTCACCATCCATCCACTTCTGATCACTCTAAATCATCCCATGGCCATCCTTGAAGACAGTTGAACTCAGAGCAGCCCTAAGATAGCTTCTGTCATGGCCCATGCTTGAAGTACACCAACTATTGACTTTTTGGCCAATTGCTCCATACCATTCCCACAGTGCTTGTCAAGTCTTCTGACCCATTCCAATAGTTTAGGGATTGTATAAGGATCATAAAACAAGCCTCACACAAGCTCAGAAGACATACACAATCAGATTGCACAAAACTTGCAAAAACCTTCCCTTCTTCGATTCTCTCAAACCATCCATCAAACTTCAGAAATTCTTTCACCATCCATTCAGAAATCACCCATAGAACACAAACCAACCATTGGAATGGCCTGAAACATCACAAACACAAACCTCAAATTCTGCTACACCATAAATGGAACCTTCAAATTAGCCACCATCAAAGGTTTTGAAACATTCCATTAGCCTTAGGAGGATCAGAGGAGACTTTTTGCACGAAGGAGAGGCCCTGAAAGCTCACATTTGCAGTTCATCAGCTCAGGTAACCTCAAGAACAAAACTTTTCAGAGCTTAGATTTTTTGTTACAAAATGAAAATATGTGTTATGGGGATCACACTGATGCTTTTAGAATTGAAAATAGTCAAGAAATGAGCATGTTATGAGCTTCTGAATTTTTGTCCAGATTTTTGTTCGATTCTCCATGTTTATGTGTTATAAATTATGTTTGAAGGTTGATTTGAGTTTAGTTTGGATAGAGGAACATTTTTGGGCAGTTAATTTGAGGTGGGGTGGCCTGTAGAGAGACTTAGGGTTTTGGTTTCGCTGGAGAAGATGACGGGAGCTCCCCTCCGGTCACCTGAAAGTGATTAGCCCTAATTAGGGTTTAATCTCCAAGTGCGTTGTGGACCCTTGGATTGTGTTTAGTTTAGGAGATTGAGTGGCCCAGATTGCTCCATTAATTCTTAATTCAGTTTAATTAGTTTAAATTAGGATTAATTAATAAATTAAATCAGAATCAATCCTGACCCTCAGATCACGCGCGCAGTCAAACCCCCTTCCCCAAATTTGAATTCCAGCCTTTTGATCAGCATACTTTCATTAAATTCATTTTTATTTCACATTTTTCTTATTTATTTTGTACGAATTATTTAAAATAGTAAAAATGATCAAAAAAATCTGAAATTTTTTATCAAACCTTTTATTAATTTTAAGAACCCAAAAATATTTTTATTTTTATTTTTTGCATAAAAAAGGTATTTTTAAATCATTTAAATGTTTTATTTAATTAATTAATGAAAATGAATTAATTAAAAATACATTTAAGTATTTAAAAATCACCAAAAAAATCAGAGAACATTATTAAACATTTAGAAGCATTTACAAACTCACCATACAAATTTATTTTTGGTTTTGATCATGCTTTGACATTTTTCAATGAATTAGGGTTCTTAAAATTGTTCATTTTCTAACCCTAACTTCAAAAATTCATAACTTTTAAACCAAGTTGAGTTTGTGAATGGTTCTTTTTGCATTGTTCTATGCATGGTTTCTAGCATCCAAAAACATTTTTGTTTCATTTTTATCTTGCATTTTCAAATTATTTGGCATTTTACATTGAGGATCACCCAAAAAAAACCTAGAAATTTAGGAAATTTATAACTCCTTCTAGGTTTAGCTTCTGACCTCACCCTTTGGATGGTAACCTAGTATAGGCTTAGGGTTCCTTTGAGTGCATTTTCAATTTTTTATCATGTCATTTGCTTTTGTTTTTGCCATTTGCATCTCATCCTTTCATAAAACCCTAATTTCTCATCTTCTTTTGCATACATCTTGCATAAGTCTTCATATAAGAACTTGCCATGACATTTTATGCACTCACATGACATATAAGACATCTTAGGACACATTAGAATCATGTTTGATTATTTCATCATCCATTTTCCATGTTATGCATTCATTTCATTTCATGTGCATTCATGAACTTTCATGCTTCCTTTATGCTTCATTTGCATCCTCATCCTTTGTATGATCATCCATCTCTTGGCATGCATTTGCATCATCTCTTAGCATCATTTGAATCATGAACATGCTTCTGGTTTTGGTTTGCATCCTTGCATTCATCTCATTTTCATTTCATTTCATTTCCTTTTACTAACTTTTCATGAGGTAAGTTACTTTGAGAAGTGAATTTGCCTTCACTTCTCACAATCTCTTCTCATCTCTCTTATGCATTCATTGCTGAATTTTGTATTTGTATTAGAGTGAGATTGCTCATTCATGTTCCTTTTTCACTTTCTTTCTTCAAGCAACTTATCTTCTTAAGTGAAGTAAGTTGACTTGCTTCTTTTGCTTCTCCTCCTCTCATCTGCTTCTTCCTTGGTGGATTTCCTTGAAGATCTCTTGAAAGCTTCATAAAACCTAGGAATACCCAAGCATGATAACAATTAGGATTTGATTAGTCCCCCCATTAGTTTTACCTTTGTGTCATCTTTTGTGTCTTCTCTTCTCATCTCATAATCAGGGACTAAACCCTTAAGGCTTTAAGGCTTAGTGATTAAGGTTATGCCTGCATCCTTCTCTTAGGATGGAGTGCATAACTTTAATCTTAAGTGTTAAACCCTTAATGTGTTTAAATCTCTTAATCAATCCATCTAATAATCACTAAGACAATAAGCTTGTAACTTGGGCCTTGCATTAGGGTTCTAATTCTTCCTTAATTGGTTAAGAAGGACTAACCCTAGTGTTAATGGACAAGTCCCCCTCAAGTTGTCTTACAAACCAAAAAAATCCACTTCTTAATCTTATCATTAACTAAAATCCACTCTAATAAAGGTTTTGTTTTGTCATGAGATTAATCCCTAATCATGGGTTAAGTTGAGGAGCCTTCCTCAGCTTAAATGTTCTCATCTATTATCCTTCTATTAGGATGGTGTAATGGGTCCATTAAATCCTTGATTATGGCTTAAACTCATTACTTAACACTAAACAAAAACTCCAAAAACATCTTAATAATTACAAGTAGGTTAATGATCTTAATCCTACATCATGGTGATTAAGTGTGAGGTGCCTACTTCATACTTAAGGTATTCTCATTACCCCTAATCAGAGGGAGGATGTGATGAGTTTACTAACCCTTGGTTTAGGCTTAAGCTCATTTTCTTATGACAAACACAAAAAGCAATAAAAGATTGAAATTACCAAAACAAACAATAATCGTCTCCTCCGGGATTCTTTTTTCATCTCATTCACTCACAAACGAGAACTCGCTTCTTCCGTCTAATGCAAGACAGTTTGCACCTGAGCCAGACAGGTCATACACTTGAGCATAGACAAGTAAGCAGTTCATCAGTCAATTTATCTTTCAGTCTCTTTGAGTCGAACTACGGTGTTCTAACTTCCTCATTGCACGAGGGGATACGTAGGCATAACTTAATAGTTATCGAAAAAAAGTCTCTGTTTATTCTCCCTCTTCTAGCCTTCTTCTTTTAAGCCTCATTGTCCTGATCATTGCACTCTATTCTTACACTGACACTCCTTTTCTTCACTTCACACTTCTTTGCACTGACACTTGCATTCTTTTCCAGCTTTTGCACACAAAATAGCACTGACACTACCCCTTTAAACACAAACTTTCAAGCGTGGATCCCGTCAAGTACGACGGACAATCTGGGTGCTAATACCTTCCCAGGTTGTAACCAACCCCCTTTCTCAGTTTCTCTGGTTCGTGACCATCTTATCCATTTCTTTCCTAGGTTTATGCAGCATTACCTTTCCTTCGGGATAAAAATGCCTAGTTGGCGACTCTTTTCAGTTCATCTTCATGTTCTCTCTCTTTCGCCGACCGTTCGCGTCTGTACCCCTTCTGGCCCTGTGTCATTTGGTGGGAGCGACACCCATGGGTCCATTGAAACCGAGAAATGTCAAAGCATTACAGAGGTATTGAAGCTAAGTTGAGGCTCCTACACAGATGACCTGAAATTAGGGTTTTGGTTTTGAAGGCCTTACACCCAAAAGTTTTGGTCATTCTTGTTGTTATTGGTCCATATATGTTATAAGGAGCATGTGTATCAAATTTCATGGAAAAATTCAATGTGAAAGTCATCTGATCAAATGTTAACTTCTTGAGCAAGAAAAGTCAGATTCTGGGCATCTGAGATCCCAACAGTGGTTCCAAAGGGTCATCATCATCATTTTGAAGTCATATGGTCTTTATTTGATCATTGGAATGTTTGGAAGTTCACAAAGTTGAAGAAAAATGAACAAAGCCAAAACTTGCTAAAAATGGAAATGACTTGTAATGCAAACTTTTTATTTTGGGAAAGATCTTCAACCTCCTCTTTCTTGATCAAAAAGGTTTCAAATGAAATTTCTTCAAACATGAAAGTTGTAGATTGGATCCTCCCATTTTCAAAAAGTACAAGAACTCATTCTAATTCATCCTAGAACTCAAGTTATGGCCTTGCAAAGTTGGCAAAAATCTTGTAAATTTCATGTTCATATCAAAGAGGGATTTATGCAATTTTGAGTTTCAAGCTTCTAAGTGACCTCTAATCCACTCAATTATATCACAACATGTTAATACAACTTGCCAAGATCAGAATTGGCCCAAGGATTGAAGCATTTCATGGCTCAATTTCCAAGATTTCTCAAAATAACCAAGTTGCATAAACATGTCATCCCGGGGGTTTATAGTAGCCCAAGATATTGGTAGATGTGATCCTGGGGGTTTATAGCAGCCCAAGATATTGGTAAATCTAATCCTGGGGCTTTATAGCAACCCAAGATATTGGTAAATGTGATTATGGGGGTTTATAACAACCCAAGATATTGGTAAATGTGATCCTGGGGGTTTATAGCAGCCCAATATATTGGTAAATATAATCCTGGGGGTTTATAGCAGCCCAAGATATCGGTAAATGTAATCCTGGGGGTTTATAGCAGCCTAAGATATTGGTAAATGTGATCCTGAGGGTTTATAGCATCCCAAGATATTGGTAAATGTAGTCCAATGGGTTTATAGCAGCCCAAGATAGACACAAATTCAGTCTTATGGGTTTATAACAGTCTAAGGTATTGGTAAATGTAGTCCTGAGGGTTTATAGCAGCCCAAGATATCGGTAAATGTAATCCTGGGGGTTTATAGTAGCCCAGGATATTGGTAAATGTGATCCTGAGGGTTTATAGCAGCCCAAGATATTAGTAAATGTAATCCTAGGGGTTTATAGCAACCCAAGATATCGGTAAATGCATGTAATCCTGGGGCTTTATAGCAGCCCAAGATATTGGTAAATGTGATCTTAAGGGTTTATAGCAGCCCAAGATATTGGTAAATGTAGTCCCGAGGGTTTATAGCAGCCCAAGATAGACACAAATGTAGTCTTAGGGGTTTATAACAGCCCAAGATGTTGGTAGATGTGATCCTGGGGGGTTATAGCAGCCCAAGATATTGGTAGATATGATCCTGGAGGTTTATAGTAGCCCAAGATATTGGTAAATCTAATCCTAGGGGTTTATAGCAACCCAAGATATTGGTAAATGTAGTTCTGGGGGTTTATAGCAGCCCAAGAATAAGTTTTTGATGACATTCGTCTGCTAGGGAATTAACCTGAAAAATAAGGTTAGTTCTATGGAGTGTCATGATGTATGTAATGCATTGCAAGACAATGTTCTTAACATAAATGAGAATTTTTTATGCGTTATAGATGTGTATGTCATGATATGTTGTAGATGATGTATGGACAAATTATGTAGTTGAAGCATATTAGTAGCTTCATGTAACAACTGCTAGCTGGGGAAAATAGATCCCTGTTCATTGTTAGGGATGATGAAAACATTACTTCAAATCCCAATCAAGGAGATTCGATCGTTCGTCATGCTTTTTTTATTGAAGGATTAAGTTCCCAAATACCTTGACTGGGGATAAAAGAGATGGACATTCCTCTGATGTACTATTTGACTAGGAGTCAACCCTTCTAGGGAATAACAGGCTTAATTGAATTATGTTGGAGAAGAGAATCTTCTCGGGGCTTTGGAGTGTTGGAAATACAATCTCTGTTGGGGTAGAGACTGCTTGAAATGATTGGCTGGAACAACACTATAGAGATTACTCTATGGGGATGAGCCTGTGGAGATCTGTTGTACATGAGCTCTGCTGGGGATTCCAACCTCCAAGAGTCCTTAGTAAAGGCTATTATTGTAATTTTATATTTTTTTGGTAAGCATCAATCATATTCAAAAGCATATATTCATTCAAAATAACCAATGGATTCAGAACTTCTGATATTCTCGACTTCCTTGAGTAATTTTCTAGGAATTATCATGACTGAATCCGAAGACATGATACTGACACCATCTGATACTATTGGCATAGACAATTAGTTTCCACAATGGATTTTTCTGAAACTCGGTATCAAGGCAATGTAACGAGAGGAATGTGTTTTTCAGACTGCGGTGGATCGTGTACGCCCCGGGTAATGGTTAAGGAGCTTGCAACTGAATTTGATCTGATTAGATTTGAAAAGAGAACGTTGCCCCTAGCTGAGGATGATTTGTCCTAGAATGGAAGTATTTGAAAAGAGCTGCCTCAAGAGAAATAAACGAGACGCCCTATAATAATATGCCCCTGGCATCATGAACTTGGTAATGTTACCTCTGGCAATTCAGATGTGGAGACCTGCCCCTGGCTATTAAGCATCGTTGAATCTTGACCTGACTGTCCCAGATGAATTAAATAATAACATGGCATGCCCCTTGATTGAAAGATAGTGATCGTGCCTCTTGTATACATTGGCTTTGATCCAACTGAGTCAGGCCCGGAAAGCAACTTTGTCTGTCGGGGGACTTTGGTTCATTGAATGTTCATCATTAAAGCTTCTCTGTTGTCAAACAATTAATTATATGCAAACAATGATATTCAAAATGCAATGCTTATGTTTGTCTTGAAGTTTTGAAAAAGAATTATTTTAGCAAAACAATGTTTGTAAAAACTGTGATATTAACTCAATATTTATAATAAGCCCTAAAGGAGTCAGGATACCTTTTTGTAGCAGTACGCTTTCGAACTAACCATGCTTCAGTTAGAACTTTTAAAGGGTTGTAATATGGTTTGGTTCACGGTTTAAGAAACAAAGTATAAAGGCTCAAATTTTATTTGTACCCAACCCATCCTTTGTGATGTTCTTCATTCCTATATTTAGTTAACTTATACATTGAGGCTCCAAAGGAGTTTTGTAATTGTAACACCGACATTTGCGATTGTTCAGAAACCAGAAGTTTATTTGAAAAGCCACTCATCTTTTTTTTTGTTGATGATTTGTAGTGACATCTTTTTCTTTTGACTTCGTTATCCCTTCCTTTTTCCTGAACTCTTTGTTTCAAGATTACAGACAGCGGGATGTCTCAATTTTTAATAAGTTGCCTTCATAGGTTTTGACTTAGTGAGCTTTTCTTTTGCTAGATAATGACTGTCGGACTTAGTGATTACAGGGAACCATCATTAGTTGTGTACAAAAAGGATAACTGGCATAATTGAGTTAACCGAGGAACTATCTTGCCGCAGGTTATGATTAAGGGTTTTAATTTGCGTGAGAATGAAAACTCTTACTTCATAGGCTCAAAAGGGTTGACTAAGGATTAACTTACTTATATCTCCACTGTTTAGGAATCGAAACAATGCCTGCACATCGTCAGCATAGTCTGTTTATAAGCATATTGTATGAAATTATGGTATCATCTTCATCATCTTCCCTCTAAAGGCTTACAGCTTTAACAAGAGTTAAATATCACAAAAAGAGAAGTAAGAGGCATAGCTTAAATATAGTGAAGCGAATGAATTAATTCAAAACAAATATATGCAACACATTAACGTGAAAACAAAAGTTTGACATAATAGTAAGTGCTTAAGCCAACAAAGGAAATTAAAAATGAAAATTCAAATGTTCTCAAAGCCTCCTCCTCTAAACTTGTCACTCCGGATGTCTGGTAGCTTCGATGTTTGATGGACGATAAAAGAATTCAATTTGGTCTTCTGGCATAACCTCGAGGACTCCTTCGTCAATCAGGTCTTGAATCTTATTCTTCAATGCCCAACAATTATTAGTGTCATGTCCAGGACTATTGGAATGGTATGCACACCTTGCATTAGGATCATAGCAAGGAGAAGAAGTAATGGGTCTCTGAGGAGGTTCCCTTAACGCAACTAGATTCATCTCCAATAGGCATTGCAAAGTTTGCGACTTTGGCGTGTTTATTTTTGGTAAACTGTTGTAACACGGTGGGAGAACTGACTTTCTATAAATGTTGCGGATAGCAAGAGTCGCCACAGTCTTTTATTTTATCCATAAGGAATGGACATAAAAGAACAGGAAAGACCGTTTTGAAAAGACTTGGGTTCGGGGGGTAAGTTATATAAAGGGAAGGTATTAACACCCTTTATATCCATGGTTATCCATGGGCTCTTAGTTACGTAGCTCACTTAAATGTTTTGAAAAGTGTGGTGAGTGATTAGAAAATTTTCTAAGTACTTTGTAATGATCCTCGTATGGATGTATACAAAGCCTTGTTTGAAAATAGTGAGGTGTGAAAAGTATTTTATTTTTGAAGTGTGAGCAAGTAACTATGAGGTACCTACCCTAGACTGGTCTTTCGTATTCTTTTATTTCCTTTCAAGGGTAAGACTACCCTTACTATTAAAGAGTAAGTAGTCATTACCTTGGATGTATTTGAGGGATAGGCGTAGTGTCATTGTATGGTCAATGAAGGCAACTTGAAGGGGGTCTTTAGAAATTGGGAGGGACTATCATCTTTTAAACCGAAGGGACAAGATAATTTATCGTAGGCAACCTCGTAGAGACTTGATCTTTTAGAAATCTGGGAGGGACTAGATGATTTATTTTAAGGAGGGACTTTGCTTAAGACAACCTACTTTCGAGGGACATGGCCATATTAAGGCAACTTTAAGAAGGGTAGCCCTAGGAGGTGTAGACAACGATCATAGATCGACTTACGCGTGTGAGTGATTATGTTCAAGTATTTAATCTTTTTAATTAAATTATCTAAATTTATATTAATTTCAATTAGGTTTTGTCACTCCCTATTTACTAACCATGCAATTATCAAATAAAAATAAATGGCGGAAAATTAAAGGCAAAAAAAAGAGAAATTCCTAAGCTATTACAATGCTTCGGGGCAGTTACATAATTATGACGCGAAAAATAAAAAGATAAAAAATTTACATATGAGAAACATTTACATAATTATAATGGCGAAGCAGAAAAATATCAGAGCAACAATAACAAGGCAGGTTATGAATAACATAAAAAAGAGGGAAAAGGTTTAAGGTTTAAGGTTTGAAAAAGTTTAGGGTTACTAAGAAAATAAATTTTTTAGATTTATGAAATTAAGGTTTAATAAAAATAATAAAAAAAGTTAGAAAAGTTATTTTTTAGTGTTATCTATAACAAAAACTAAATTTTAAAAGTGAATAAAAATAACTCTAACATAACTAAATTATAAAATGGTTTATGAAAATATATAAAAGAAGTTTTATTGTTAAAAAAGAACTATATTGAATTATTAATTTACAATAAAAGAAATAATTAATTAATATTATGAATGGATTATGAAGATAAGTAATTAAAAAAAAGTTAAGAGTTTTTTAGAAAATAAACAAATAAAATTAATCTAAATATTTAAGGTTAGTTAATTTAAGAAATTAGAGAATTAAAAAAATAGAGGAAATTAGGAGAAATTAGGAAAAAAAAAGATAAAATTCATGTTTCTTTGTCAAAATGCCCTCAAGATTACCAGCATTGCCTTCTTGACACTAAGACACGCGCGCACATGTGAATGTACCTGGAAAATAGTTATTATATAATAAAATAAAATGTATTAAAAAATGGTTGAGGCAAAATCGTTAAGGTTTAGGAAAAAAAATCAGGGTAGTTAGTTATGAAAAAAATGTGCAGATCTAAATATATGTATATGAATAACATAAAAATAATATGAATTAAAAAAAGAACAACGACGTTGCTAACGCAAAATTGCGATCATCGCAACTGGATCGGATCAACACAAGTGTTACGCCTCATACACACAAATGTACAAACGGCGTATCGACACGATCCGATCCGAATAATCTAAAAATTAGTAAAGTAAAATAAAATATTTATTTAACAAAATATTTATATATTATATATTTTTATACAATACATATTATAAACATTATTATATATTATATATATAAAGTTATATATATATATATATATATATATATATATATATATATATATATATATATATATATATATATATATATATATTATACATATGATAAATAAATTAATTAATTAACAAACAGAATATAAAAAATAAAAGAACATAAAACGTTAATAAAAGAATGTAATACGTTTGTTAGAACATATGTACGTGAGAACCTAAAAAGTTTATATAAAACAGAATAAATAAAAATAGTTTTTTCTATCTACCATACCTAATCAAACATGAGATGTAAGAACATATGTATACCACGATAAATTTAAGTGTTAACAAAACATGAAAAGTTTATATGCCATAATAACCAATAAGCATCAGTATACAATATGATATATCAGTGTACGGAAGCCAACCAAAAATGTTTATGTATCCCAATATCAGATCTGCCGCTCCGCTACAAAATATTTTTCTTTCTGTCCTCCTTTTTCGTCTTCCACTAGTTAGTATATATAGGGACGAATTAGGGTTAATTATAATGGACCTTAATGTTTATTTTGGAATCCAATAAAATATTAATTTAAAATTAAATAAATTTCAATAATTAAAATAGTTAAAATTAAAATAAAAACTAATAATCCTATTTATTTATTCTAGACCCAATATAAAAATAAACAGACTAACAAAATAAAAAAATCGGACGCCAAAGTGCTCGAAACAATAAAATGAACACATCAAAATAATCAGCACGAAATAAATGACTCGGAAAAATACAGCGTTTGGTCGGATTTTGAAATAAAAATTATGACCGTTTAAGTTGCTCAGACTGATCAACATATAACCAAAAATAGTCGTAAAATTATTTTTAGCATGCCAAATTAAACCACGTGAACCGCAAATTAATATTACCGACATTTGCAAACTTAAGCTTGACATTTTTTCGTCCACTGGTTTTAGACATTTAAAAAATTAATTTGACCAGTCTATCTGTAAATTCCGAGAAATTATTCCGACTAATATTAAGAAAAAAATGTTTTGCTATGAAGATGATGCAAATGAATGCGAAACAAAAAGTCGGTTAGAGTTAAAAATAGAGGGCAAATTTTGCGGTACAACAGCTGCCCCTGTTCAATTTTCTGAAACCTGAGAAGTTAGATTGGCATGTACGCCATTCGTGACTTGAAGGTTGAAGGGGATTGAACACAAAAGCCCAAAAATTTGCACTCGTCGGTGCGTAGAGTAATACTATTGGTTGGTTGCATTGCTTGAATGGGCTTAAAGATGTCATTCGGAGAGAAAATTCTCCAGATATACTTCTTGGAGGATAGAGCAATCCAAAGAGTAAATTGATGCAATCTTGGGGGAATGTAGCAGTCCAAGAGGTTGTTTGATGTGATCCTAGAGGGTAGAGCAGTCCAAGATATTGTGATATAGCTTTTGGGAGGATAAAGTAACCCAAGGTGTTCTGATATAGCTTTTAGGAAGATAAAAACAACCCAAGGTAGGATGGTATAGCTTTTGGGAAGATAAAATAACCCAAGATGATGATATAGCTTTTGGGAAGATAAACAACGGCCCAAGGTAATGATATGGATTTTGGAAAGATAAACAACGAACCAAGGTAATGATATGGCTTTTGGGAAGATAAACAACGGCCCAAGGTGTGATGATATAGCTTTTAGGAAGATAAACAACGACCCAAGGTGATGATATAGCTTTTGGGAAGATAAACAACGGCCCAAGGTAATGATATGGCTTTTGGGAAGATAAACAACGACCTAAGGTGTTATGATATAGCTTTTGGGAAGATAAACAACGGCCCAAGGTAATGAGATAGTTTTTGGGAAGATAAACAACGGCCCAGGGTTTTCTTAGATGTAATCTTGAAGGACGTAGAAGCTCAAGATATTGGTATATGTATTCCTGGAGGATAACACAATCCAAGATGTCGTTTGAAGTAACCCTTAGGGAGATATAGTAACCACGAGAATAAGTTGTTGATGACGTTCGTCTGCTGAGGAATTGACCTGAAAAACAATGTTAGTTTTGTGCAATAATATTTTTGCAAGATGATGTTCTTATGAGAATGTCATATGCATATGATATGAAGTGAATGACGCATGTATGAGTCATGTAGGGAAGCTTATCAGTAGCGTCGTATAACAAATGCTGGCTGGGGAAAATAAATCACAATTCATTGTGGAGGAATATGAAGATATCATTCTCGTCTTGTTTCTGAATTTTTTACTTTAGAATCTTTTGTATCTCGTTCTTCGTACTTCTTATTGAAGGATTAAGTTCCTGAATATCCTGACTGAGGATAAAAGAGATGGACATTTCTCAGGGAGACTTATCTGGTCAATTATCAATTCTTCGGAGAATATATTGTATTTGAAATGAAACTATTTGAAGACTTCGTAGAGTTGGAAGTACAAGATACTACTTGAAGTATTCTGCAAGAATATCCGTAAAGCTTACTATGTGGGGATGAACCGACGAAGATTCGTTGGATTCCTATCTCCGATCATCCTTGGTAAATACTATTATTGTATTTTATGCATTTCTGGTAAACATCAATCATATTTAAAAGCATATATGCATTCAACCATAATCAACGAATGTTTTCGCTTAAATAAAAGGGAAAAGTAAACCTGAATTCAGAGATAGAGTTGTATCAATTTTGAAAGTGTATACTCATTCAAAGTAACCAATGGATTTAGAACTTCTGATATTCTCGACTTCCCTGAGTAATTCTCTAGGAGTTATCATGACTGAATCCGAAGACATGATACTAACACCATCTGATACTACTGGCGCAGGCAGTTAATTTCCACAATGGCTTCTGCTGAGAATCCAATATCAAGGCAATATAATGAGAGGAACGTGCTTTCAGACTATGGTGGACCATATACGCTTCGGGTATTAGATTTGGAAAGAGAGCGTTGCTCCTTGGTTGAGGATGAATTGTCCCATAATGGAAGTATCTGAACGAAGCTACCTCAAGAGAAATAAGCAGAATGCCCCACAATAATATGCCCCTGGCATCGTGAACTCTGTAATGTTACCTTTGGTAATTCAGATAGATGAGGAGACCTGCCCCTGACTACTTAAGCATAGTTGAATCTTGACCTGATTGCCCCAAATGAATTAGACTGTATCATGGCATGCTCCCTTGATTGGGAGATAATGACTATGCCCCTTTGTATACATGGACTTTGATCTAGGAAGCAACTTTGTCCATCGGGAAGGCTTTGATTCATTGACTATTCATCATGTAAGTTTCTCTGTTGTCAAACACTTAGTCATATGCAAACAATGATTTTCAAAATGCAATACTTATGTCTATCTTGAAGTTTTGGAAAAGAATTATTTTAATAAAATAATGTTTGTGAACAACTGTGATATTAACTCAAGATTTATAATAAGCCCTAAAGGAGTCAGAATACCTTTTTGTAGCAGTACGCTTTCGAACTAACCATGCTTCAATTAGGACTTTTAAAGGTTGTAACATGGCCTGGTTCACGGTTTAAGAAACAAAGGATAAAGGCTCAAATTTATTTGTGCCCAACCCATTCTTCATGATGTTCTTCAGTCCTATGTTTGGTTAACTTATGCATTGAGGCTCTAAAAGAGTTTGGAAATGTAACACTGACAAAAGCTTATTTGAAAAGCCAGTCATCTTTTTTTTCGTTGAGGATTTATAGTAACCTCTTTTTTCTTTTGACTTTGTTATCCCTTCCTTTTGCCTGAACTGTTTGTTTCAAGATTATAGTCAGCGGGAGGTTTCGATTTTTACTAAGTCTCCTTCATAAGTTTTGACTTAATGAGCTTTTCTTTTGCTAGATATTGACTGTCGGACTTAATGATTACATGGAACCATCATTAGTTGTGTACAAAAAGGACAACTAGCACAATTGAGTTAACCGAGGAACTACCCTGCCCCAGGTTATGATTAAGGGTTTTTAATTTACGTGAGAATAAAATAAAACTCCTACTTCATAAGCTCAAAAGGGTTGACTAGGGATTAACTTCCTTTATATCTCCACTGTTTAGGAATTGAAACAATGTATGTACATCGTCATCATAGTCTGTTCAAAATCATACTGCATAAGATTAGGGTATTGTTTTCATCATCCTCCCTCTAAAGGCTTACAACTTTATCAAGAGTTAAATATCACAAAAGCGAAGTAAAAAGCATAGTTTTAAATATAGTGAAACGAATGGATTAATTCAAGACAAACATACATAATGCATTAATGTAAGATAAAGTTTTAACATAATATTAAATGTTTAAACCAACAAAAGAAACCACAAATGAAATTTCAAATGTTCTCAAATCCTCCTATAAACTTGTCGCTCTAGATGTCTAGCAGCTTTGATATTTGGCGGGTAATAGGAGAATTCGATTTGATCTTCTGGCATAACCTCAAGGATTCCTTCGTCAATTAGGTCTTGAATCTTATTCTTCAATGCCCAGCAGTTATCAGTGTTATGTCCAAGACAATTGGAGTGATACACACATCTTGCATTGGGATTATAGCGAGGAGAATACGTATTGGGTCTTCTAGGAGCGTCTTCCAAGATAATCAACTTCATTTCCAACAAGCATTGCAAAGCTTGTGACATTGGCATGTTGAATCGGGAGAATTGTCTTCTACACTCCTTGTATTATGGTGGATTAGCCCTATAATACCTTCCTTCTTCAACTGAATAATTATCAGTAGTAGCCGGTCTCTTTCCTTCTCTTATCCTCGTTCTCCTTTCAACCAAGTCAGCTTGTTTAATCGGAGGTTGACTGTTACCTTGAAACTTGTTGACAAAGATTCTCAGCTCTTCTTGCCCCTGGGCTAAGCTCTGGATAAGAGCCATCTGGTCATTCATCTGGATTCTCATCTCTGATATTTCAGCTTGCAGTTGTTCCAACTAATCACTCTTATTGTCTTCAGGATTCTTCCTTTTCATGTCCTTAATGAGGAGTGCTTTCAACTCTTCTTGCCCCTTGGACAAGTTCAGGATCACCTCTTGAAATTGAGCAATCTGGGTTTGGATATCTTTGACAGATTGTTCGAGAGTCATTTCTGCTGAAATAAACAGCGAGAATATGAGAAACCTGTAGGGACAACCTGTTATGCAATGATATGGTATGTAGATACATATGCAATGTTTTCAAGGACCATATAGGATTTAAATTTGTTTAAACAAAAACAAAACAAAACTTTTATTAGTAAGCGTTAAAAGAATTTTCCCCTTGGGCTTATAATGAAAGGAAATAAGAATAAAGTACAAAAATAGATATATGGGGTTTTAAGTCTCCCACGGACGTTTCCTCTTTGTGTGGAGGTATTTGTTGAGGTTCCGCTCCTCGTGAAGTTGCTTTGTCAGCTATAACACTTTTTCTTGGCTAGCTCTGAACTGAGCCTCAAAAGTATCCCTTTAATCCTTTAATTGGATCAAGGACTTCTGCAGCTCCTCTATATCAGTAGGAATATCAGGATGGAGAATGGTGTAAGGAACATCTCCTTCAACAATAGGATCCATAGTAATTGGCAGGACATCAAGATATGGCATCATAAGAGTATGAGCACGAGATCACACCCATCTGAGGTAAGGTTCCATAGGAATGGAGTACTTTAGTTACAGAGTCTTGCTATCAACTTTGTTCACCTTGTTCCAATCTCGTATAAACCTTTGATGGTAACCTTGAAGATCGTTGCCATAGTCGAACACAATACCCTAAATAAGCATGTCACGAGGACCATTACTCTGAGCATAACCAAACTGACGTAGAACTAAAGAAGGGTTGTAAGTAATGCCCCCTCTTATGCCAAGGAGCGGCACATTAGGGAACTCCCCACAACGGTCAATGATAGTAACATTCTCCATAGATCGAGAACACCAAAGAATGTCTGAATGAGAAAGTGACATGATCCTCTTAGACCACCTTAACCCTTGTTCATTCTTCATCACTGATCGAGGAAGGTGAGAAATAAACCACCTTGATAATAGAGGTATGCAACACATCAGAGTTCCTCTCGCTTTCGTAGTACGAGTGTGAAGAGTGCAAGATATCTCCAAGTAAGATAGGCACTCTATTGTGAGTCAGAAATATGTTGATGGCGTGTACGTCTATGAACTGGTCTGGATTAGGGAACAACACTAAGCCATAAATTAATAAGGCTAAGATCTCCTCAAAAGCATCATAGCTCATAGCATCCAAGAACACTTGAGCTTTCTCCATCAATACCTTATAAAGAATACCCTTAATTTCGTTTCTCGTTTCTAGGATAATGTCTGATTTCCTCAAATGTAGGGCTACAACAATGACTTCAGGTTTAAGCTCTTTATCTAAGCCTGTGAAGGGTCTTTGATCAAGGATAGGCACACCCAGTAGCTTGGAGAACTCCTCCATTGTAGGAACCAGCTAATAGTCGGGGAACGTGAAGCAATGATATTTAGGATCAAAGAACTGAAATAGGACACTCATCATGTCTTCATTGAATCCTGAAGTAACTAGATCCAGCAGGTAACCATGCTTCTTGATGAATTGGGAGTTTTCAGAAACTTGAGAGACCAATTCCTTAAGCTTAGAAGGTATCCCTACAAAGTTGATCTGTATAGTGTTTCTACGAGCAGAAGCCATGTCCTGCAACAAAGAACAAAGATAAATCCTTTGGTCCTTGAAATGGTTAGTGAAAATGCTATGCTTATGATATCATGATGTTATGCTCAATTACAAACATGTGGCACACACAAACAAGTCACACCATAGCCCTAGGTATAGAGGCTTGCATGAGGTTTAAAGGTAAGTACCCTCCTCCCTGATGTTTAGTTGGTTCATCCTGTCCTATAAAAGTAACCAGGTTCTAAGGGATCTCAATATCATTGATCCTTCTCAAGGGTTGTTGTTCAGTAGGCAACTGACTTGCCAACCAAAACCTCCCAAGATTAGAATCTCAATGAGCGTAACATCGAGTATCAACCAACTTTAATCTTCACCAAAGACGGCTATCTCACTACTTTCTAAAGGCCAAGCTGGGTTAACTAGGGTTCTACAAACTCATTTAGTGTAATGACAACATATGGCATCCCCAGGTTATCCTCAACTTACTTAAGGAACATGAGAACCAACCAATAAGTCACACTAACGTAGCCACCAGATCAACCATATCGGTATACGCCGTATAGTTTCTTTGGCCTATTGCTACTTACCTAGGGTACACTAGATTCAGGTTAGGATCTTTCATACAAAAGCCCAACAGATAATATAAATCAAACAAAGCAAACAATTAAGTGATCTAATTCCTAAGGGTACCTCTCTTTACTTAGTAACTCCCCAGCAGAGTCGCCAGTTCTGTAACATGGTGGGAGAACTGACTTTCTATAAATGTTGCGGATAGCAAGAGTCGCCACCGATTTTTATTTTATCCATAAGGAAGGGACATAAAAGAACAGGAAAGACCGTTTTGAAAAGATTTGGGTTCGGGGGTAGGTTATATAAAGGAAAGGTATTAGCACCCTTTATATCCATGGTTATCCATGGGCTCTTAGTTACTTAGCTCACTTAAATGTTTTGAAAAGTGAAGTGTGTGATTACAAAATTTTCTAAGTACTTTGTAATGATCCTCGTATGGATGTATACAAAGCTTTGTTTGAAAATGTTTGAAAATAGTGAGGTGTGAAAAGTATTTTCTTTTTGAAGTGTGAGCAAGTAACTGTGAGGTACCTACCTTAGACTGGTCTTTCGTATTCTTTTATTTCCTTTCAATGGTAAGACTGCCCTTACTATTAAGGTTTAAGTAGTCATTACCTTGGATGTATTTGAGGGATAGGCGTAGGGTCATCGTATGGTCAATGAAGGCAACTTGAAGGGTGTCTTTAGAAATTGGGAGGGACTATCATCTTTTTAACCGAAGGGACAAAATCATTTATCGTAGGCAAAATCGTAGAGACTTGATCTTTTAGAAATCTGGGAGGGACTAGATGATTTATTTTATGGAGGGACTTTGCTTAAGACAACCTACTTTCGAGGGACTTGGCTATATTAAAGCAACTTTAAGAAGGATAACTCTAGGAGGTGTAGACAACGATCATAGATCGACTTACGTGTGTGAGTGATTATGTTCAAGTATTTAATCTTTTTAATTAAATTATCTAAATTCATATTAATTTCAATTAGGTTTTGCCACTCCCTATTTACTAACCATGCAATTATCAAATAAAAATAAATGGCGGAAAATTAAAGGCAAACAAAATGAGAAATTCCTAAGTTATTACAATGCTTCGGGGCAATTACATAATTATGAGGCGAAAAATAAAAAGATAAAAAATTTACATATGAGAAACATCTACATAATTATAATGGCGAATCAGAAAAATATCAGAGCAACAATAACAAGGCAGATTATGAATAACATAAAAAAGAGGAAAAATGTTTAAGGTTAAGGTTTGAAAAAGTTTAGGGTTACTAAGAAAATAAAATTTTTTGATTTATGAAATTAAGGTTTAATAAAAATAATAAAAAAAGTTAGAAAAGTTTTTTTTAGTGTTATCTATAATAAAAAATAAATTTTAAAAGTGAATAAAAATTACTCTAACATAACTAAATTATAAAATGGTTTATGAAAATATATATAAAAAAAGTTTTGTTGTTAAAAAAAACTATATTGAATTATTAATTTACAATAAAAGAAATAATTAATTAATATTATAAATGGATTATAAAGATAAGTAATTAAAAAAAGTTAAGAGTATTTTAGAAAATAAACAAATAAAATTAATCTAAAGATTTAAGGTTAGTTAATTTAAGAAATTAGAGAATTAAAAAAAATAGAGGAAATTAGGAGAAATTAAGAAAAAGAAGATAAAACTCATGTTTCTTTGTCAAAATTCCCTCAAGATTACCAGCATTGCCTTCTTGACACTAAGACACGCGCGCACATGTGAATGTACCTGGAAAATAGTTATTATATAATAAAACAAAACGTATAAAAAAATGGTTGAAGCAAAATCGTTAAGGTTTAGGGAAAAAAATCAGGGTAGTTAGTTATGAAAAAAATGTGCAGATCTAAATATATGTATATGAATAACATAAAAATAATATGAATTAAAAAAAGAACATCGATGTTGCTAACGCAAAATTGTGATCATCGCAACTGGATCGGATCAACACAAGTGTCACGCCTCATACACACAAATGTACAAACGGCATATCGACACGATCCGATCCGAATAATCTAAAAATTAGTAAAGTAAAATAAAATATTTATTTAACAAAATATTTATATATTATATATTTTTTATATTATACATATTATAAACATTATTATATATTATATATTAAAGTTATATATATTATATATTATATACATATGATAAATTAATTAATTAACAAACTAAATATAAAAAAATAAAAGAACATAAAACGTTAATAAAAGAATGTAAAACGTTTGTTAGAACATATATACGTGAGAACATAAAAAGTTTATATAAAACAGAATAAATAAAAATAATTTTTTCTATCTTACATACCTAATCAAACATGAGATGTGAGAACATATGTATACCACGATAAATTTAAGTGTTAACAAAACATGAAAAGTTTATATGCCATAATAACCAATAAGCATCAATATACAGTATAATATATCAGTATACAGTATAATATATCAGTGTACGGAAGCCAAACGAAAATGTTTATGTATCCCAATATCAGATCTGCCGCTCTGCTAAAAAATATTTTTCTTTCTGACCTCCTTTTTCGTCTTCCACTAGTTAGTATATATAGAGACCAATTAGGGCTAATTATAATGGGCCTTAATGTTTATTTTGGAACCCAATAAAATATTAATTTAAAATTATATAAAGTTTAATAATTAAAATAGTTAAAATTAAAATAAAAACTAATAATCCTATTTATTTATTCTAGACCCAATATAAAAATAAACGGACTCAAAAAATAAAAAATCGGACGCCAAAGTGCTCGAAACAACAAAATGAGCACATTAAAATAATCAACACGAAATAAATGACTCGGAAAAATACAGTCTTTGGTCGGATTTTGAAATAAAAATTATGACCGTTTAAGTTGCTCAGACTAATCAACATATGACCAAAAATAGTCGTAAAAATATTTTTAGCATGTCAAATTAAACCACGTGAACCGTAGATTAATATTACCGACATTTGCAAACTTAAACTTGACATTTTTTCGTCGACTGATTTTAGACACATTTAAATAATTAATTTGATCAGTCTATCTGTAAATTCCAAGAAATTATTCCGGCTAATATTAAGAAAAAAATGTTATGCTATGAAGATGATGCAAATGAATGCGAAACAAAAAGTCGGTTAAAGTTAAAAATAGAGGGCAAATTTTGGGGTACAACAGCTGTCTTTTATGTTCCTTGTGTTGAGGCGAATTAACCCTATAAGACCTTATTCTTTTAATTGAAAAACTATCAGTAGTAAACTGTCTCTTTCCTTCTCTTATCCTCATCTTCCTTTCTACCAAGCTAGCTTGTTTCACCGGAGGTTGACTGATGATTAGATCCCCGACTCCGTTGTCTTGAAGTTTATTGATGAAGAATCTTAGTTCTTCTTTCCCTTGGGCTAAGTTTTGGACAAGAGCCACTTGACCGTTCATATGGATTCTCATCTCTGTCATCTCGGCTTGCAGTTGTTCCAACTGATCATCTTTGTTGTCTTTAAGATTCTTCTTTTTCATATCCTTAGTTAATAGGGATTTCAACTCTTCTTTACCCTTGGACAAATTCAGGATCACTTCTTGAAATTGAGTATTCTGGGTCTGGAGATCTTTCACAGACTACTCAAGAACCATTTCTTTACTGACATAAATAACGAGAAAGTAAGAATTTTGTCTTTGACAACCTGTCATCCAATGATATGGTATGTAAATGCATATGAAATATTTTCAAGGACCTTATAGGATTTAAATTTGTCAAAAGAGGAAACAAAAACAAAACATTTTTATTAGTAAGTTTAAATTATAATTGCCTCTTAGGCTTACAATAAAGGGAAAAACAAGAAGTAAATGGAAAAAATAAGATTATAAGGACTCAAGTCTCCCATGGACACTTCCTCTTTGTGTTGAGATATGCATTAATATTTCGTTCTTCATGAAGTTGCTTTGTTAGTTCCAAAACCTTCTTTTCACTAGCATAGTATTGAGTCTCAAAAGTACCCCTTTCTTCCTTCAATTGGATCCATGATTTTTGCAGCTCTTCGAGATAGGTAGGCATGTCTGGATGGAGAATGGTATAAGGAACGTCTTCGTCATTACCAGACTCTAGAACCACTGAGAGAACGACATGATATGGCATCCTAAGACTTTGAGCACGAGATCACACCCACCTGAGGTAAGGCTCCAAAGGAATAGAGTTCTTTGGTCCCATTGTTTGAGTTTCAATTTTATACACCTTTTCCCATGCGTGTATAAACTTTTGACGGTAATCTCGAGAATCATCTTTATGGTTGAACATAATGCCTTGAATAATCATATCATGAGGACCTTTCCTTCGAGCGAAACAGAACCGGCGCAAAGCTAATGAAGGATTGTAAGTGGTGCCTCCCCTAATACCAAGGAGCGGCACATTAGGGAATTCCCCACAATGATCAATAATAGTAAAGTCATCCTAAGATCGGTAACACCAGTAAATGTTTGTATGAGAGAGTGACATTATCCTTCGAGACCAAGGCATCCTTTGCTCATTCTTTAACACTGATATGGGAAGATGAGTATTGAACCACTTGGATAGCAGAGGTATGAAACACATGAGAGTTCCTTATCTTTAAGTAGTACGAGTGTGGAGTGAGTGCAAAATATCTCCCAACAAAGTAGGCACTGGGTTGTGAGACAGAAATATCTTGATTGCATGCACATCTATGAATTGATCTGGGTTAGGGAATAACACCAATTCATATATCAATACAATAGAGCCAAGACATCCTCAAAAGCATAGTAACTCATAAAATCAAGGAAGAAACAAGCTTTCTCAATCAAGAACTTAGAAAGAAGACCTCTGACTCCACTCTTTGTTACCCAATTAGATACAATATCTGACTTCTTCATATGTAAGGATGTTGCAATAACTTCAGGATTTGGAACATTCTCTAAACCTGTGAATGATAGCTCATCAAGGATGGGTAGATCAAGTATCTTAGAAAATTCCTCCAGTGTAGGTACCAACTGATAATCTGGGAAAGTGAAACAGTGATGCTTAGGATCAAAGAATTGGAACAAGACTCTCATCATGTCTTCTTCAAAATCTGAGGTAACCAATCTAGGTAGATAACCATGCCTTTTGGTGAATTCAGAATTCTCGGGAATCATTGAGACCAATTCTTTGAGCTGGGCAAGAACCTTTACAAAGTTGACTCAGATGAAATCTTTGGTTGCCATGACATGCGACAAAGAATAAAGATAAATCCCTAGGTCCTTGAAATGGTTACTGAAATGATATGATGTTATGATGTCATGTTCAAAACAAGCGAGTGGCAAACACAAACAAGTCACACAAGAGTCTCATGTTTAAAGGCTTGCATGAAGTCCATAGGTAAGTACCCTCCCCCAATGAGGTTTAATTGGTTCATCATGTCCTAGAATAGTAATCGGGTTCTAGGGATCTCAATATCACAGATCTTTCTCGAAGGCTTTATTTTGGTGCAACACTTAAGTGTCCGACCAAAATATCTTTAAAGTCAGATATCAATGAGTGTAGCTTTGAGTATCAATCAATATTCAGTATAAATCCAAATCCAATTATCTCTTTACTTTACTAATGGCCAAAGATGAGTCAATTAGGGTTCTACATATTGTGACCATCACTTCAACCAGTTTGGTACATGCCAAGCAGTTTCCATGATCTATTGTCACTTACCTAAGATATCACTAAATTTGGGTGTAGGATCTTTCACACAGTATCCCCAAGACAAAAACCCTTAAAAGTAAAGCATAAAAGTCAAACAAATTATAAAGTGAACTAATACTCTAAGATAACCCCTCTTTAAATAGAACTCCCCAGCAGAGTTGCCAATTTTGTAATACGGCGGGAGAACTGACTTTGTCGTTTTTGTTTTTATAAAAACAATGTTGCGGATAGCAAGAGTCGCCATTGACTTTTCTTTTATCCAAATAGGAAAGGTGGAAAAGAACAGGAAAGACTTTGGTTTAGATTTTGAGTTCAGGGGGTAGGTTATACAAATGGAAGGTGTTAGCACCCTTTGTATTCATGGTTATCCATGAGCTCTTAAATGCTTTAGCTCACTTTTCTTTTTTTGTTTGAAAATAGTGCTGGTGTGTTTTAGGAAAAAAAGGCCCAACTTTGTAATGATTCTTGTATCAATTTATAAAAAGTGGTTTTTTGAAAGATGTTTTGAAAATGCGAGGTGTAAAGAGTGTTTGTTTTGAAATTGTGAGCAAGCAGTTAATGGATCCTACCTACTCAAGGTCATTCATGTTATGCTCCTCCTTCCTTAGAGATAGGACTGTCCTTACTATTAGTTAGTAAGTAGTCTTATCTTTGGATATAAGGAACGGGAGTAGGGTCATCATATAATCATAGAAGGCAACCCTGTAAAGGTATCTTAGCAACTCGAAGGGACTATCATCATTTTTTATAGGGTCATCGGGGGACTAGATAATTTATTTGTAGGAAACTTGAAGGATCATCGAGGGAATATGATCTTTATATCAAAGGGACTATGATGATATTTATTTAGGCAACTTTTCTAAGACACCTCTACGTTCGAGGGACTTGGCCATTATTCGTAAGGTAACAAGAGAGGTTACCCTAAAGGTGAAAGTGTGCAAGGTGTGTCATTTTCAGTTATTTTATCTTAGATTAAAAGTTTTCTAAGTTGTTTTTAGTCTTATTATACAATCATATTAGTCATACATCTAAGCAGTTTATAGGTGCGGAAAGTAAAAATGCGGAAAATAAAATCCTGGACTATTACAAGGCCTTGGGAGAGTTACATAATTGAGGAGTGCAGAAAGTAAAATCCTAATTAAACTATTACATTCCATAGGCAGTTACATAAGTAAAAAGAAATTGTGGAAATAATAAATTACAAGTCTATTTAGCACCTATACATTTTTCTAGAAATCGTAAAATAATCAAAACGAAAAGATCGGAAGAATATTGAGTCTTTGAGATAAGAGGAGGATATATTTTTTTTAATATGTAGATTATTTTTATTTTTTTGATATATACTATTAGAAGAATAAAAAAAATAAGCAGAATCAAATAAAATCACTATAGATTTTAAAATAATGGAAAATAAGAAAAGCGATTAAAATAAAATCTAAAAAAATATTAAAACAATGCTAAAAGTCTAATAAAATCAAATAAAGAGCGCACAATTTTTTCAGAGTTTTTTTAGAATATGGAAATAGAAAATAAATTAAGTAAATAGAATAAAAAAAGAATTTGTGATTTTGAGGGTCAAAATCTTTTCGAATTCTATTCTAAAAGAGTATTGTACCTCGATTTTTTTTTCTGAATTTCTGGAAAAACTCAGAGTAAATAGAAACAGTAGCACTTCCAAACTTATCAGACAGACTGAAATTCTTATCACTACTGCAGCCCTCAAAGTGTAGGCGGAAACTGATTACCAACAATTTAGTTCTCCATGGAATAAGTAAAAAGCAAAAGAAACATCGTAGTTCTTTTAGATCAAGCTTTTTTTATAATGAAATTTGAAAATATTTTAGGGTTTGTGGAGGCAAGGATTTCGTGAATTGTGGGTGAGGAAAAAATGAGAAAAATAGGGTCAATTTATAGATAAAGGATTAGGTCAGTAATTGAATGTGATTGTCTAAATTAAGAAAGATTTAATCTGACCTGATTTTTCTCATTTCTTAAAGCCCAAGCCAATGAATCTGGATGGATTCATGGCTCGATGAATTTAAATAAAAATATATATTTAAAATAATAATCTAATAATGATGATGAAAAACATATTTTATTTAATTGTATTTTTGTGATTTTTTGGAGATTTTTTCCTTAAAATAATGATTTTAATGAAAAAAATCATATTTTTAAAAATGCATTAAATGTAAATACATAAATTAAAAATTAAATAATAAAAAATGCTATTTTTGTGATTTTTTTATAAAAAAATAAAAATAGAAAAAGTTATTAGTAAAGGAAAAATAGAGAAAAATTAAAAAGAGAGGAATGTGTGATTTGAACTCACAACCTCTCACATTTATATCCCTTATACCCATATTTCTACCAATTGTGTTATTTTATTTATTCAAAATAAAGAGGCACCAGAAAACATATGAAGCGGGTCAAAATTTGGGGTACGACAAGTGTGAGAAGACCTTTTGAATCAATTTGTCTCAAATATATGAAGACAAATTTTTGGGTACAACAGGCGCCCCTAGGTGCCATCTCTAAAGTCCACAGTCAAGTTGATGGTCATTGTAAGAGTCAGTGAGAACGAAAAACAAAGAAGGAGAAACTTTTAAAAATCCTGGAATCACATAATAAAACAAACCAACACAACAATCAGTGAATTTAAAGCATTTTGAAAATTAGAATTTTGAAAAATGAAAACTAAAAAAATAAAATAAAATAAAGTCGAAAATAAAATTGTGGGTTGCCTCCCACAAAATGCTTCATTTAATGTTGGGGCTCGACACAACTAAAGGGAAATTAATCTAAGGTTTCTGATGGAAATTCTGTTAGTTTAAAACCTATTGTGAATTCCTTATTCTATACGCAATTATAATACTTAAGGCGTTGCCCATTTACTATAAATGGTGCACTGGACCTACCCTTAATTTCTATAGCGCCACTAACTAAAACTTTAGTTATTTCAAAAGGATCGGACCATCTGGATCGTAATTTTCCAGGAAACAACCTAAGCCTAGAGTTGAATAGGAGAACAGCGTCTCCCACACTAAATTCTTTTTTAGAAATATGCTTGTCATGCCATCTCTTCGTTCTTTCCTTATATATACGGGCATTCTCATAAGCGTTCTTTCCTTAAAATAATTTTTGTCTTCTAAAGACCCTGTATATGTTCAACTTACTTTAGAATTTCTAAATTCTATGATTTTTGATCCAGATGAAGAAAAAGTCCAAATTGGAATGTTTAGTAACGAATATAGGTTCACTTTTGATGAAATTTCTACTTTACTAAATTATCCTTATTGAGAAGAGGATGTATGTTATAATGTGTCGAGTGGACCCGTGTGGGTACATACTTATGATTTCCTCTGGAAGGCAATAACGTGAACACACACACACACACACACAACTACTTGTGAAGGCAATAAGGCCATACTAATTCAAAACCCGACTATAATATATTTTGGCCAATTGTTGGCTCAAATGATTTTCGATCAGTCAAATTCCAATAAGGTAAATGAGAAAGAACTTTTTTTATCTTATTACTGCCTTTGCACCTAAACAAATTAATCATGTCCCGTTCATGTTTAATCATATGTGTACAATAGTCAACTCAAACAAGGGTCCTATCACTTTTGGTGGTCTGATAACTGTTGGATTTATTAATTCAACGTCACCCTTAGGGATTCGATGGGCTTAACATCCCAACCCATGGCTCTTAATAGGCGCATCCCCTTGAGGACTCTATACTATAAGTAAATAAAGTTGCGCCTTCACTAACAACAATTGCTTTTAATGTAGTGGTAAACGTTTGATCCTACAAGTGGTATCAGATCAAGGTCATGGGTTCGAATCCCCCTGGCTTACACTGGGGAGGAGATTGTTGGATTTATTAATTTAGCATCGCCCTTAGGTATTCGATGGGCTTAACATCCCAACCCATGACGCTTAATAGGCGCATCCCCTTGAGGACTTTATACTATAAGGAAATAAAGTTGCGCCTTCACTAACAGCAATTACTTTTAGTGCAGTGGTAAGCGCTTGATCCTACAATAACCATGATAGCCCAAGCTCTTAAGCTCGAAGCTAATTTCTCATCCATGCCACCACTACCTCCCAGTACTATTAATCTTAAGATGACTGAGCATATGAAATTAGTAAAGAAAATGAGAGATGGTACTTATGAGTTGATGATTGATAACAAAGTTTTCCCGAACTTCATTCTTCCAAACCCCAGTTGCACAAATGTATGTGATGAAAGAAACTATTGTTATGCTCCTAAGCCAGGCCCCACACATATTCTTGATAATGTTGCTGCTGGCAGGGTCGGCGCTAACACACATGCACACATCGCACCACCATCTTCTAAATTTGTTGCAGGTACCTCATATAGGCATATACCAAGAAGAAGGGAGGAAGAGTCATCTGAAACCCTTGATATCATTTATGATGCGATGATGAGACAGAGCAAAGGGAATGCTCTACACGACCAAAGGATACAAAGCATCAAAACTCAGCAAGCTCAAATGCTGACTCAACAAGCTCAAATAATGATGTAGCAAAGCCAAATGTATACTCAACAAAACTAAATATTGCAAATCCTTCAACGACTGTAATAAGGCCAAAACGACATGGCTAAATTTATCCATGGGATGACCGATATGTCCTTTCAGGCGCAAGATTCAGATCTGGGTCCTTAAGATCAACAACCCGGAAATGTTAGGCAATCACGAACTCAAGGAAGAGGTCATCAGTAGCCTGACATTCCAAGTTTCTCCTTCCTTTTCTACCTTACATTGTTTTCTTTATTCCTAGTGTCAGTTGGTTGCATAGAGCCGTTACTCAATCACTGTGATTACCCTCCTTATCCTCAGTGTCAACAGTTACATTTGAACCTGCTAATCTACTGCTTTGAATACTCTGACTACTTTGTCTTTATCATTCTTAGTATCACCCGGTCTTGAATCTGTTGCATATTCACTTTGAGTGTATCTTGGTTTCTATTCTTAGTGTCAATAGGTGTCAAACTTATTGCGGATTCACTTCGAATATTTTGTTGGTGTTATTTATAGTTTCAGTTGGACGCATAGAACCGCTGCACTTTCACTTTGAATGTTTATTTTGTTGTTATTCTTAGTGTCAGTTGGTCGCATCGAGCCGATGTGCATTCACTTTGAATATTGTGTTTTTTCCATTCTCATCGCCAATCGGTCTTGAACCCGTGGCACAGTCACTTTGAATTTTCTCTCTATCCTTAGTGTTAGCAGTCACATTTAAACCTCTTGATCCATCACTTTGGATGTTCATATTTTTTTATCCTGCCTTTATTCTTAGTATCAGTTGGTCGCATTGAGCCACTGTGCATTCACTTCGAATATTTTGTTGTCTCCATTCTTAGTGCCAACCAATCTTGAACCTGTTGCGCATTCACTTTGAATGTTTATCTTGTTCTCGTCTTTTGATATTCTTAGTTTCAGTTGGTCGCATCGATCCACTGCGCATTCACTTCGAATATTTTTTTTCCATTCTTAGTGTCAACCGGTCTTGAACTTGTTACACATTCACTTTTAATGTTCCATTTGTTGTTATTCTCAGTGTTAGTTGGCCGCATCGACCCACTGTGCATTTACTTCGAATATTTTCTTGTCATCCTAAGTGTCAACTTGGCTTTAACTGTGTTCGTTGATCCAACGCGTTAGATTTCCTTTTGTTTCCATCTTTTGTTATTCTTAGTGTCAGTAGTTACAATTGAACCTGTTGATTTATCACTTTGGATACTTCCTGTTTTCGTTTCTTTATCCTCAGTACTTGTCATCCCCAGTGAGTCTTTGCCCTTGATCGTCGACATATCTCATACTTATCATTCATATCATAATCATCATTCATTGCATAAAAATTATAAAAAGAGTCAGTTAGCCCGTAGTCTAGCATATCATTGCATTTAGGGGAAAATTTATGGTTACTTCTATATTTAAATGCCTTTCACCCTGATTCCATGAGGATTAACATCACTCATGCCATTTGATAAAGTTATTTAAATAAGGGCGATTGTCACACCCTAAATTTTACCCCTAACGTTCAGTCATACATTTCATAATGCATATCAGGCATGTTTGGATTTGCAAGAGAAAGTGCCAGGAAAGATTCTTGGTTATGTGACATGTGTTTGAGGAGCTAGAGTTTTATGCTGAAAGCGCATGGTTTTGAAGTGGTCACATAAGTGTTGAAATGGGAATTTCAAGGTTGAATCATGGATATGTTCGAGACCTCAGGCCACTTGTGGTTTAATGGGTGAGGTCTCTTAGCGAGAATTGTCGATATTTGGTTTGGGTGGTTTCTTGTGAAGCAAGTCTTGGTTGTTGTTTGGAAAAGAAGGAAAGGATAAATCCTGAAGTTCGGTTTTCAATTTAGAAGTGGACTTCGAATCTTTGGTTCTTTGCTAAGGGATTTATTTCCAACCACAAATTCCATTTCAAGTTTTCTTTTCAATTTTTAAGATTTATTCTAAATTTCTAGTCCAAATCTCAATTCTAATTCAAATTCTCAATCCAAGTTCCATTTCAAATTTCGTTGCAAGTGTAATTTCAATTTTCCAAATTTTCATTTCAAGTTCAAGTCCCAATTTTACATCCATGTTTCAATCCAATTTTAATTTCAAGTTCAAGCTTCAATTTCATTCCAAATATCTTCTTAATCCAAATTTAATTCAAATCCATATCTTTCAAAATTTCTAAATTCCATTCTCAATTCTATTTTCTTTCTCATTTCACATCATTATTCATTTAACCCATTTTAAATTTTAAATTGAAAACTCATGATTATTTCAATTCCAAGTCTTAGATTTCAAACTCATTCCATAGTCGATTCAAGTTCAAACCTTTTTTTCAATTTCCAAGTGTCCATTTTGTTCTATACTCAATTCCAAATTTCTTTCCAAATTCAAGTTTCAAATTCTACCTCTTTTCACAGTTCTCATCATTCATTCATATTCAATTATTCCATAACCTTCATCCATTCATTACATTCATATTCAATACATTTTTGTTCATTACATTCAAACATTGACTCATATACATGTTCCTTCATTTGTCATTAAAGTTCAAAATGATACAAAGATTAAAGACATTAAATACAAATTTCATAGCCTAGTGAAAACCAAGTTCTTCCAAAAGGATTTGAGTCCACATCTTGAAAGCTTTCAAATCTCATACTTGGTGACTTTAGTCTATCTCTTCAAGCTCCAAGAATATCCATGCTTCTTCCTTTCTCATGAAGGTTCTCATGTACATGACATAATAATAATAATAAGAGTTAGCATTCATCAATTTCATTCAAACATCATATGCATAATCATATCAACATCACATTCAAATTCAATTCAATCAAATTCACATTCATCACATGTCAAGTTCAAGAGACATTACATTCAAAGAAACATTCATATTCATTCTAAGTTTCACATAAGCATGTTCATTTAAGCATACCCATAATTATAATCATTCACTCAAAAGTTTCATCAAGTGCATATCATAACCATTCAAATTGCATCATTCAATTTCAAATTTCACATTAGATTATGATACATCTTATTATCGTCACAACATGTTCAATTCCAAGCATTCATCATAATCTATCATGTTCACCTAATGCTCAAACACATTTCAATTTCAATTTCAAATTCATATCATTGTCACATATTTAAACATGCCAAGCATATTCATTAATAACATTCAAATTAAATTCAATGCATTCAAGCATACATATATCATTATTCATACTAGTTAAGTCATCAAACTCATACATAAACAAATTCATCAATTTTAATTCATAACCATAATCATTCATATTTTCCATTCATATCATTACATTTTTTATGTTTTCAAACTTCACAAAATTAGTAATAAGCAAAAATCAGGGGACCACATACAATAGCAGACAAAACCAAAATACCCAACCTCTCTCCTGCTGTATCTGTACAGCCACCTTCCCTCCAAAAACAGACAAAAACTCAGTAAAAAAGACATGCAAATACACACCACCCTGTGGTTTATACCACTACTATCTCCACCCATAACAATTCAGAGTTGTCCCCTCTCATACATCCCTTCATCAACAAGTTATGTAGTACATTTTTTCAAATTCACACACCAGAAACCCTAATTCATGCCTATATAAACCTATTACTATTAACATCAAAACTCAGCAACCAAGCAATAAGAAATGAAACCCTAGATATCACTATATTCACCACACAAAAAATCAGCAAGGCATAACCCAGAAGCAACAAAAGACCTAGCCACCAAGAACATAAACAACAGACCAACAAAAACCTAAAGAGCACAATGAATAAAATGATACTCATCCCTAAACCATTCACTCAAAGCTCATCCTCAGAGACCATTAGAGTTTCACATTGAAACCTCTAACTTTGGTCAGAGCTTAAACCTCTCACATGCAACAACAACGCTACAATCATAACCACAGAGGCAAAGGTTTTCTTTTTACTCAGATTCACAGAAGTTTCAGAAGAGAAATAGAAGAAGTTAAAGGTTCAAAGCATAAAGAAAAGAGAACTCACCTGAATCATATCGGAGCTTCGTCGCAGGCTATCCTCGGAGACGTCCAAATTCGTACTGAAGCTTTCACCGTGCAAAGGTTCTTCTGGATTTGTCTTCGATCGGTAATCATTACTTCCTCCCTCATTTGAATTGCTTTTACTCGAGACTGAGTTCATGTTTGATTTCTAAATAATATTGGTGGCTTATCGCGTGGTATTTTATCCATCATACTTGTTCAACCACCCTTTTGGTTTAAGTTTATTTTGCGTCTAATTGGTATCGATCTGATCGTTTTGGGGAGTTTTAGAAAAGGTCTCATATTTGGAAAGAGGGGAGAAAATAATGTGGGGTTAGTGTTACTAAGTTTTAACGTTTGGAGTTGTGCTCGCCGGAGAAGATGGCGGTCTTCTCCACGAACCCCCACAGGTTCGTCTTCTCCGGCGAAGGGCTTACGTTTCCGGTGGCTTAGTTTTTGTGAGAGAAGAGAGGGTCTGAGATGAAAAATTATGAATAGAGAGAGGTGAAATATTGAGAATAGTGTGAGAGAGACATTAAGGAAGGTTGAGAGTGTTTTGTTAATGTAGATGTTTAAGAATTGGCAGAATTTTTGACCAAACAAGAAATGTTAAATTCAGTTCAGAATGTCCTATCAGATGTTGGGACATTAGCAAACAGAGTATGTGAACTTATTTCAGGATGTCCTACCAGATGTTGGGACATTGTATAAATAACTTAAGTTCAGTTTTCCAGGATGTCCCAACAGATGTTGAGACATCTCAGACCTGCTTCCAGAATTAATTATTGATTAACAGATCAGAGATATTTAAGGAGAAGTATCTGGAATTAATTAATGATGGATAAAAACAGAACAAGGCGCATCTGTAGGGTGTTTTATATTGAAGATTCAGATTAAAACAGAAGACCTAAATCACCTAGAATATAGGAGGTAACAAACCCTAAATTCAAGGTGACAGTTGCTGCACATTAGGGCTGGATCATTCTACAGAAAGCCCAAAATTCAGATACCTATTTAAGCAACAGAAACTCATAGAATTGAGTACGAAATTAAGAAGTCCAAATAGGGTGTCTAGTGTCTTTAATAGCAGGTTGTTTTATGTACCACTTTATGAGCTTTTAAGCAAAAGTGCATTTGTGACTTGATTGAAACTGTGAAGTAAGATCAAGCTGTATTGTTTGAAGGATGTCTTCAATTTCTGTAAACTTGTAAACTTGATCATTGTGTGATTGAGGGGGAGTGAGTAGGGTACTCTTATCTAAGTGAGTCTTAGGTAGAAATTGCATTGGGTAAGTATTAAGTGATAGATTAAACAGGGTGGTTTAAGTCTAGAATTAATATTACTAATAGTGGATTTCCTCCTGGCTTGGTAGCCTCCAGATGTAGGTGTGGTTATACACTGAACTGGGTTAACAAACTTCTGTGTTGTTTACTTTTCTTGCTGTTTAAGTTTTGGTTAAATTTGTCAAATGTCCTATTAAGTGTTGGGACATCTCTTAGGACATCTCATACCTGATCACAGAATTTCAATTGGCATCAGAGCAGGCACCCTGCCTGTTTATACTGGGTGAGATCTAGGGAATACAAATTCTGTAACATGGACAGAGATTTAGGGTCAGTAAATAGACCACCTATTCTGGATGGATCTAATTATGACTACTGGAAGCCAAGAATGATTGCATTCTTAAGGTCACTTGACAACAGGGCATGGAGAGCAGTCAATGTTGGATGGGATCATCCTATTCAAGACACCAAAGATGGATCTAAAGTGCTGAAACCTGAAGAAGAATGGAGTAAGGAGGAAGAAGACTCAGCACTAGGCAACTCAAAAGCCTTAAATGCTTTATTCAATGGCATTGATAGGAATATTTTCAGACTTGTGCATCATTGTGAGCTGGCCAAAGATGTTTGGGATACTCTCAAAACAACTCATGAAGGAACATCAAAAGTAAAAATGTCAAGACTTCAACTTCTCACCACCAAGTTTGAAAACTTGAGAATGAAGGAAGATGAATCAATTCATGAGTTCTATATGAACATCTTGGATATAGCCAATACTTCTGGAGCTTTGGGAGAAAAGATGACTGATGAAAAGCTTGTAAGAAAGATTCTCAGATCTTTGCCAAAAAGATTTGATATGAAAGTCACTGCAATAGAAGAAGCTCAAGACATATGCTCCATGAAAGTTGAAGAACTCATTGGTTCCCTTCAAACTTTTGAGATGGGAATGAATGACACAAATGCCAAAAAGAACAAGAGCATAGCCTTAATGTCAAATACAGATGAAGAAGAGGATGATGAATCAGCAAATGATAAAAGCTTATCAGAAAACCTTGCCTTGCTTGGAAAACAGTTCAAAGAAATTCTCAGAGGAATGGAAGGCAAATCCAAACCTAGTGGAAGAAACACAAACTCTGAGAACAGAAGACCTTATGTTGCTAACAAAAGATTAAAGTATGCTGAAAAGACCAGTCAAGATAAAGGAGTCAAATGTCATGAATGTGAAGGATATGGACACATCAAGTTTGAATGTCCTACCTACTTAAAGAGGCAAAAGAAAGGACTCTCTGTGACCTGGTCTGATGAAGACTCAGGAGAGTCAGAAGAAGAATCAGCTAAGCATATTACTGCTTTAGCTGGACTGTGTGAATATGATAGTGATTCCAGTTGTGGAGAACTTACTTATGAAGAACTTGAGCAAGCATTCAAAGATCTATACAAAAGAAGCTCTGAAATATGCAGTGAAGTTATAAAGCTAAAGAAGCAGAATGAGACTTTAGAAGATGACAAAGCAAATGATCAGGAGATCATTGAAGCCTTAAAAAGTGAAGTAAGCCTTCTCAACTCTAAGTTGGAACATATGTCCAAATCTGTTAGAATGTTGAACAACAGCTCAAACACACTGGATGTTATTCTCAGCAATAATAAACATTCAGGGGACAAAAGTGGACTGGGATATAACAGAGATGAAGCCAGCTCTAGCAAAACTACTTCAAAAACTACACAGTCAAACAAGATGTCCCAACAGATGCTCCAACATCAGAACACAAAGACAAACATAATGTTCCAACAGATGTCTCAACATTCTGGAAAGAACAAAATGAAGAAGAAGTATCAAAGATGGAGATGCCATCATTGTGGAAGATTTGGGCATATCAAACCTCACTGTTATAAGCTACATGGATATCCAAATCAGATGTATCAGCAACCTTCTAATCAGAAAGTAGAAGGTACCAAGAAAGTACTGCATAGACATCAAAGAAATCAGAAACCTCCTAAGCAGAAGACAGAGGTCATCAAGAAGGTTTGGAGACCAAAAGCTGACATTCAGACTGATCAAAACCACATACCCAAGAACCAGATCAACAATCAAGCTTGGAGATCAGCTGAACAACACACAGGGCAGAGACATCAAAAGAAATCTCAACTCATCTGGTCAAAGAAAAGTACTGCATACATAGCACATACATCTCTGAGAGTATCAGCTAAAGAAGACTGGTACTTTGACAGTGGATGCTCAAGACACATGACTGGATTGAAGAATTTGCTAGTAAACTTAAAATCACATTCATCCAGGTATGTTACCTTTGGAGATGGAGCTAAAGGAGAAATCAAGGGAGTTGGAACCTTGGATTGTCAAGATGTTCCAAGACTAGATGATGTGCTGCTAGTTAAAGGTTTAACTGCTAACCTGATCAGCATAAGTCAACTATGTGATCAAGGATACAGTGTAAAATTTACAAAATCTGAATGTATAGTGACTAACAGAGAACAAGAGGTTGTCATGAAAGGAGCCAGATCTAAAGACAACTGTTACATGTGGGAATCCCAAAATCTCAGTCTCACTTCAACCTGCTCTCTAGCTAAAGAAGAAGAAGTGAAACTGTGGCATCAAAGACTAGGTCATCTTCATTTCAGAGGCATAAAGAAGATCATTTCTATAGATGCTGTAAGAGGTATTCCTAATCTGAAGATTGATGATGGCAAAATATGTGGTGAATGTCAAATAGGCAAGCAAACCAAGATGTCCCATCCAAAGCTCCAACATCTGACAACTTCCAAAGTTTTGGAACTTCTACATATGGATCTTATGGGACCTATGCAGGTTGAAAGTCTTGGTGGTAAGAGGTATGCCTATGTTGTGGTTGATGACTTTTCCAGATATACATGGATAAACTTCATCAAAGAAAAGTCAGATGTATTTGATGTATTCAAAGAATTATGTCAAAGATTGCAAAGGGAAAAATCCAGCTGTGTGATCAGAATTAGAAGTGATCATGGAAAAGAATTTGAGAATCAAAAGTTCTTAGATTTCTGTTCTTCAGAAGGAATTAATCATGAGTATTCTTCTCCTATCACTCCTCAACAGAATGGGATTGTTGAAAGGAAGAATAGAACCATTCAAGAATCAGCAAGAGCTATGATCCATGCTAAAAAGTTGCCTCTATACTTTTGGGCTGAAGCTATGAACACTGCCTGTTACATCCATAACAGAGTTACTTTAAGGAAAGGAACTTTGTCCACAATATATGAAGTCTGGAAGGGCAGAAAACCCACTGTGAAGTACTTTCATGTGTTTGGAAGTAAATGCTATATTCTGGCAGATAGGGAGCAAAGGAGAAAAATGGATCCTAAAAGTGATGAAGGGATTTTCCTTGGATACTCTATAAACAGCAGAGCATATAGAGTATTTAATTACAGAACAAAGGTTATCATGGAGTCCATAAATGTGATAATTGATGATGCTTCTACAGATGTCCCAGAAGATGTTGGAACATCTGCTGATATCAAGATTGAAGCTGAAGAAAAGAATGATCAATATAACTTCACTCAAAATGATACAAGGTCAGAAGATTCAAGCAAACCTCCCTCCATCAGAATACAGAAGGATCATCCCAAAGACTTAATAATTGGTGATCCCAACAGAGGTGTAAGCACTAGATCAAGAGAAGTGATTTCAGGTTCTTGTTTTGTTTCCAAAATAGAACCTAAAAATGTCAAGGAAGCTCTCACTGATGAATACTGGATTTGTGCTATGCAAGAGGAATTAGGTCAATTCACAAGGAATGAAGTGTGGAATCTTGTTCCTAGACCTGATGACATAAATGTGATTGGTACAAAATGGGTGTATAAGAACAAGTCAAATGAACAAGGAGTTGTTACAAAGAACAAAGCTAGACTTGTGGCTCAAGGATACACTCAAATTGAAGAGGTAGACTTTGATGAAACCTTTGCACCAGTAGCAAGGCTTGAATCAATAAGACTACTTTTGGGAATTGCTTGTATCTTAAAGTTCAAGCTATTTCAAATGGATGTGAAAAGTGCCTTTCTTAATGGTTATCTTAATGAAGAGGTATATGTAGAATAGCCTAAAGGATTTGTTGATCCAAGCTGTCCAAATCATGTATACAAATTAAAGAAAGCACTTTATGGTCTGAAGCAAGCTCCAAGGGCATGGTATGAAAGACTGACCACATTTCTTATCAAGCAAGGATACAGAAAAGGTGGGATTGATAAAACCCTGTTTGTTAAAGATGAAGAAGGAAATGTCATGATTGCACAAATATATGTTGATGACATTGTGTTTGGTGGGATGTCTGATAAGATGGTCAAACATTTTGTCAAGCAGATGGAATCTGAATTTGAGATGAGTCTAGTAGGTGAATTAACCTACTTTCTTGGTCTGCAAGTAAAGCAAATGGAAGACTCAATGTTTATTTCCCAAAGTAAGTACTCCAAGAACATAGTGAAGAAATTTGGAATGGAAAATGCTTCTCATAAAAGAACTCCTGCTCCTACACATTTAAAGCTGACTAAAGATGAAAAGGGTGAGAATGTAGATCAAAGTTTATATAGAAGCATGATTGGAAGCTTGTTATACTTGACTGCTAGCAGACCAGACATTGCATTTGCAGTAGGAGTTTGTGCAAGATATCAAGCTGATCCAAAAGTCAGTCATCTCAATCAAGTCAAGAGAATCCTTAAATATGTTAATGGTACCTGTGACTATGGCATAATGTACTTTCATGGGTGCAAACCAATTCTCACTGGCTTCTGTGATGCTGATTGGGCAGGAAGTGCTGATGACAGAAAAAGCACTTCAGGAGGATGCTTCTTTCTAGGAAACAATCTGATTTCTTGGTTCAGTAAGAAACAGAATTGTGTATCCTTATCTACAGCTGAAGCTGAGTACATAGCAGCAGGTAGCAGTTGTTCTCAGTTGGTTTGGATGAAACAAATGCTCACTGAGTACAATGTCCCACAGGATGTCATGACATTGTACTGTGACAACTTAAGTGCAATCAACATATCAAAGAATCCTATCCAGCATAGCAGGACCAAGCATATTGATATCAGACATCATTTCATTAGAGATCTTGTAGAAGAAAAGGTGATTTCATTGGAGCATGTAGCTACAAATCTGCAGTTAGCTGATATCTTTACCAAAGCATTGGATGCTACACAATTTGAGAACTTAAGGGGCAAACTTGGAATTTGTTTATGTGATATTTAGCAGTTAATGAGATGTGCCAACATGTCATATGACATTGCATGGCATAAGGTCCAGATGGCAAAACCAGTCTGGACAAAATCCTTGGGAATTCCATCTCTCATCATTTGCACTGTAACGGTTACTTATTTAGTAACTACTTATAAGCAGCTATCAAGATTCTCATCATACTATCACAAGCGAATCACATTAACCAGCAATCCTTCAGAAATCATAAACCCTAAAGCTGCACATTCATCTTCCTCAACAATGTCTCAAAACCCTAAAACAGCTGAGGAAATTCTCAACAAGGAAGACGTGGTTCATGCCACTCCAATCTCTGTTGTGCCAATGTCATCAACACCATTGGACGAGCTCAGGGGAAGCGCCTCTCACACTAAAAAGGCAAGAACACCAAAGAGATGTAAAGATCAAATCAGAAGCAAAGCTAAGGGCATTCCCTCTCCTGCTAACATGTCCTCAAAATAATCCAAATATGTTGATGATTCCATCAAGGAGATTGTCAACAAAGTTTTCTCTGAACAAAGAGTGGTGAAAGGGATCTCTGTTCCTTTGAACACCATTCCTGCACCTCAAGAAGAACCAGCTCAAGATACAGAGGACACTACTGCAGAACAAGATGTCCCAACAGATGTTGGAACATCTGAAGATAAGAAAAAGAACTCATCTGATGTTGATCTGGAACAAACTGAGGACAAAGCCTCAAAAGAAAATGATGAAGAGGTCTCTGAAGAACAGGTTCAAGGCTCAAATGAAGATCAAATCCCTGCTGATCAACCAGCTGAAGAGGAGGCTGCTCAATCTCCTCCAGTGGTCAATCTGGAGCAGGACTCTGATGCAGAGATCATATCATCTGTGAAACCCAGCATTGCTAAAAGACTCAGGTCCAGGAAGGGCAAGCTGCAAGCTGAAGCAGCAATTCCTGAAAAGAAGAAATCCTCTCCAAAGAAAGGGAAGGCTAAAGTCACTTTTGGGCCATCAAAACAATGGAGTAAAGTCCAAACTCAGAAAAGGAAAGCTGCCACATCATCAGATTCAGATGTTGGATCAGATGTCCCAACATCTCCTCCCAAGAAGAGACCAGCAACATCCAGAGCTTCAACTGCTGTACCAGAAGCTCCCTTGGACAACATATCATTTCACCATGTCTCTAGTGTGAACAGGTGGAAATATGTGTACCAAAGAAGGGTAGCCCTGGAAAGAGAACTGAGCAGCAATGCACTTGAGTGCACAGAACTGATAGACCTCATCTCTGCTGCAGGACTATTCAAGACAGTATCAGATCTCTCTCCCTGCTATGAACTTCTTGTCAAAGAGTTCATTGTGAATCTTCAGGAGGATTGCTCCAATGGTAAGTCCTCTGAGTTTCAAAAAGTTTATGTTAGAGGTAAATGTGTAGAGTTTTCTCCCCAAATCATAAATGAATACCTAGGAAGAGAAACAGATGGACCCAATGAGCTAGGTAAAACAGATAACAAGTATGCAAGGTGATCACTGCAAACCAGGTCAAGGCATGGCCTGTGAAGGGAAAGCTTTCTGTGAGCATGCTTACCAGAAAGTATGCCATGCTGAACAGAATTGGTACTGCTAACTGGGTGCCTACCAACCACACTTCCTCAATCTCAACTGGTCTAGCCAGGTTTATATATGCTGTGGGAACTCAAACCAAGATGGACTATGGAGCTTTCATCTTTGATCAAACCATGAAGCATGCCATCTCTACTGCAACAAAGCTGCCAATAGCTTTTCCATCATTGCTGTGTGGTATTGTTCTAAGTCAATACCCTGGGATTTTAAATGAGAAGGACACAGTCTGCAAGAGAGAGAGCCCCCTGGCTTTTCATTACAAATTATTCCTCAGTCATCATGCTGCAGATGTTGAAGCACCTTCTGGGACATCTGCTGGTCCCTCAACTGCTAAGAATCCAATCTCCAGGAAGACTTTGATTGCTGAACTCAAAAGCACCTGCAAAGAGCTTGAAGCTAGAAAGCAGAAGCTTGAGGAAATCATCAAAAGGTTGGAAAGTGAAAAAGATCAGAATGCTGCATCTGGTGAAGACAGTGAGGCTGATGAAGAAAGTGAAGCTGATAAAGATGAAGACACTGAAGTGGAGGAAGCAACTGAGAGTGATGAATCTGAGTGATCAATGTATGTGAGGCAAATGTAATGACAGCAATGTAATGACAGTAATAGTGTCTTTGGCCCCTAATTTTGTGTCTACCAAGGGGGAGAACAACAACAAATTTGTACTGCTGTTTAATTTTTGAATGAAATCTGTTTGTTTATGTCTGAACTGAATCAGTGTGTATTTCTGTTGCAACAAAATTGGATACATATATGTTTGAGGGGGAGTAATCTCAAATAAGAATCAACAGAAAAGTAATGCTATACTCTGATAAAAAGAACTTCTGCTGCACTCTGAAAACCAGAAAAGATGTTAGCCAAAAATTAGCCAAAGGGGGAGTTTGTAGATGTTTAAGAATTGGCAGAATTTTTGACCAAACAAGAAATGTTAAATTCAGTTCAGAATGTCTTATCAGATGTTGGGACATTAGCAAACAGAGTATGTGAACTTATTTCAGGATGTCCTACCAGATGTTGGGACATTGTATAAATAACTTAAGTTCAGTTTTCCAGGATGTCCCAACAGATGTTGAGACATCTCAGACCTGCTTCCAGAATTAATTATTGATTAACAGATCAGAGATATTTAAGGAGAAGTATCTGGAATTAATTAATGATGGATAAAAACAGAACAAGGCGCATCTGTAGGGTGTTTTATATTGAAGATTCAGATTAAAACAGAAGACCTAAATCACCTAGAATATAGGAGGTAACAAACCCTAAATTCAAGGTGACAGTTGCTGCACATTAGGGCTGGATCATTCTACAGAAAGCCCAAAATTCAGATACCTATTTAAGCAACAGAAACTCATAGAATTGAGTACGAAATTAAGAAGTCCAAATAGGGTGTCTAGTGTCTTTAATAGCAGGTTGTTTTATGTACCACTTTATGAGCTTTTAAGCAAAAGTGCATTTGTGACTTGATTGAAACTGTGAAGTAAGATCAAGCTGTATTGTTTGAAGGATGTCTTCAATTTCTGTAAACTTGTAAACTTGATCATTGTGTGATTGAGGGGGAGTGAGTAGGGTACTCTTATCTAAGTGAGTCTTAGGTAGAAATTGCATTGGGTAAGTATTAAGTGATAGATTAAACAGGGTGGTTTAAGTTTAGAATTAATATTACTAATAGTGGATTTCCTCCTGGCTTGGTAGCCTCCAGATGTAGGTGTGGTTATACACTGAACTGGGTTAACAAACTTCTGTGTTGTTTACTTTTCTTGCTGTTTAAGTTTTGGTTAAATTTGTCAAATGTCCTATTAAGTGTTGGGACATCTCTTAGGACATCTCATACCTGATCACAGAATTTCAGTTAAGGAGAATAGAGATAGAATTATAAGAGTTTAAGAGTTGCAGAGAGACTCGTTCATTGAGAGAGAGCGAATAAAAGCGAGAGATATAGGGATCAAAGAAGAAATTTGGCTATTGATTTCAATCGCTTTCTAATTTTTCATCCTAGTTACCTTCACATGGCCATGTTGTTGGTTTGTGTTCCTCAGCCGGTGACAAGTGTCACCAGTCTTAGATACTTCATACAAAAATCCCATACACGCCTTTACCTTGGTCTTACCATGCACCCTCTTTCATAACCTTTAGATTTGGTCAGCAGCTTGACCAAAGATTCATCCTATGCTTATGATCGATCCTGACAGTCAACAGTTGACTGAGTTTCCACTATATGCACCTTACGCCCTCTGGACTTCCCTCCTTAGGGATGAACCTTTTTATTGATAACATCCTTGTTTTACTTATTTGCAGATCCATATTATTTGTTTCTTTTATTTGTTTTTTTTTTAAATTTAATTTCTAGTTTCTTTTTATTTTCAGTAATTATTATTAACATATTATAAAATACAAAAAAAAACATTTTCCTTTATTTTTATTAAACTTTATTTTAAAAAAATATTTTATTTCACATGTAAATTATTTTAAAATTAGTTTCTTTTTGTTAAATTTCCTTTAAATACGCCTAAAAAAACAAAAAACAAAAAATCTTAAATTTTATAATTAATTTTGTTAGTTCTTTTATTTAATCTTAGTATTTTCATTTAGGTTTTAGTTCTTAAGTATCGATTTTTAACTTATTTATTTTATTTCTTGGTCAGTTTTATCAAGATAAAATTGAAAGCGCACACCTTTGAGACTTTAATTTTCAAGATAATAATCCTTGGTCCAACGCCAAGTTGAGTTCACATACACTTCACTCACACACGTAAGTCGGTCTTTCTACAATCACCTTATGCACAGTCTTTACACTTCACAGCTTTCCAACTTAAGCAAATTGACGCACCGCGTTTGTCTTCCACCCATGCATTCTCGATCCATATATCGAGCCATAGCCCGATTATTAAGCCTTTTATCTTGCATTTCCATTTAGTCCATTTTTGCAAGTAGCAACCTATGCCTTAGACTTAGGACCTTGCACCCTCATTTAGTTACTCTCTTTTTTGCATTTCAATCCAAAAGGGAAAGAATTCCTGTAGTTGACTCAATGTCATAAGAAGTTTAGCCATCCCTAATTCCTTTTCGACCTTAGCCATTGACTTTTTATTTTACAACTTTTTGTGACTTTATTAAGTCACGTGAGTGTCTTCCATAACACTTACTTCCCCGCGAACCTTGATCACAATCAAGTGTTCGTTCATCCTTAGGAGAACTACGAGTGCTCTGATTTTATTCCCAATACGTAGGCGTCAATACGATGTTGTGCGAGCACCATTAGAAATAAAAAAATTAGGTTCCCTTAGTCTTAACAAGAAACAAATAACAAAAACATAAATATTAACAAGAGGTTCTCGTAGGATACTACAGATGCTTAGGATGCTAACACATTCCCTAGGTATAATCAACCCCTAAACCTAGATTCTCCACAATTAGGGTTTTTACGATCTTTTTCCCTTTTCTCTTTGGATTAAATTAAAGTCAGTGGTGAACATTAAAATAATTTTGATTAAAGTTAACTCAATAGCTTGACATCCGATTCTCACCATGACAAGCAGGTCTTTGGAAGATGTCGGATAAGATGTTTCAGCACAAGCTATTCGACATCTTTATCTATCATAGTTTTAGTAACTATTATTTTCTGTACAAATCACATAATATTATGTTGAATATTATGTGATCCTAGTTGGCATCCAAGTGTGAAGATTTTCAAATATTGAAGACTTAAAGATCGTAAATCAATGAGATTTGGTTTAGAAACTAAAGATTGAAAAAGTTTCTATTTTATTTGAGAATATCTTGCAGATTCACTAGGATCAAAATTGGTGTGTTTTAAAGCCCAAACTCAATATGTTTTTTTGTTATAAATAAGATGGTTTAGCCCTAGTTTGATAACAATAACAAATACTAAAGTATAGAGTATTAGGGTTTGTATTTTTGTGAGAGTTTCTTAGATCAAGTTGATGTTAAGAGTAAGATGACTTTATTGAGTTATAAAGTGTTGATTACTCTAAAGATTTGAAGTATATATTGTGTTGTTGATCACATTGTGGTTGTTAAGGAATTGAGGAAGGCCTCGACCTAGGAAGTGACTTAGGTAGAAATATAGCATGGATAATGATTAAGTGACAAGTTGAAAACCGAAGGTTGTTTCACTTTGAATTAATACTATTTAGTGGATTTTATTCCTGGATTGGTATCCCCCAGAGTAGGTGAGTTACACCGAACTGGGTGCAAATTTGAATGTGTTTTCTTTACTTTTTGAAACTATAATTGTTCGTGTTCATCTTGTTCATTGTGTGAAAAAGTAGAGATCAGTTATCTTGACATCTCATTGGACATTTGTGATCTTCTTACCAGAATTTCAGTTGGCATTAAGAGCTTGCACCCAACTTCGTTTTGGCATTAAGATCAGTTGTCTTGACATCTCATGATGATGTCAATACCAAAATAACACTTGTAAGATATTATTTTAGATATATGTTATATGGGAAAAGCATGGAAAGTTGTGGTAAAAGGATTGGATCCTCTAATGGTCAAAGACAAGGACAGTACAAGCATTGATGTAATAGAACCTGAAGAAGATTGGGATGATGAAGATGATAAATAGACTCAAGGGAACTCCAAAGCACTGAATGCTATATTCATGGAGTGGATAAAAACATATTTAAACTAATCAGCAAGTGCACTGTTGCAAAAAAGGCGTGAGAGATTCTGTAGACTGGTCATGAAAGGACGTCTAGAGTGAAGATGTCAAGAGTTCAACTTCTTACAACCAAGCTCGAGAACTTGAAGATGAAGGAGTATGAGAGTATTCAGGATTATCATATGGTGATTGTGGTTTTAGAAAATCAGTTTGACACTTTAGAAGAAAAGATCTCAGAAGCCAAACTGGTTCAAAAAATTCTAAGGTCTCTTCCAAAGAGATTCGACATGAAGGTGATTGACATTGAAGAAGCTTAGGACATCAACACCCTGAAAGTTGATGAGCTTATTGGGTCACTTCAAACCTTTGAAGTTGGGATCAAATGTGATAGGTCTGAAAAGAAAAAGGACTTACCCTTTATGACTAATGAAGATGAAAATAATTAGTACACAAAGGGGAGTACGTCTAAAGCTACTGGGGTTCTTGGAAAATAGTTTAAACAAGTATTAAATACCTGGAGTCCAAGACAAGATGTCAAGAACATGCCTTTCTACATAAACAGAAGGAAAATATCTAGGACAAGAACCAGACCAGAATACAATCAAGGGAAGGGAATCAAGTGCTTTGAATGTGAAGGATTTGGGCACCTAAGGTCTAAATTCCCCACTTACCTCGTGAATGAGAGAAAATGTCTAGCTTCATCTTGGTCAGAAAATGATTTTGGAAGTGAAGGAGAATATGCTAAACAAGTTTCTACCTTTATTGGAGTTTATCATGGATCTGAGATAGAGGAGCTTACGCTTGATGAACTTATAAATGCATTCAAAGTATTATGGCTCAAGATTGTAGAAGTAGTTCAAATAGGAAAAAAACAACATAAACTCGATGATAGACTTCAGGATGACAAAATACAAAATTCAAATGATATCTCTGATTCTGAAGCAGAGATTATGATACTCAACTCAAAACTTGAGTTTGTGATTAATTCTATGAGAATGATTAATAATAGTTCCGATATACTGGATAAGATTCTTCAAAGTGAGAAGAATGTTGGAGATATTACATGTCTTGGTTATCAAGATGATAAAAAGAAAAACAAAAGGCCGACAATGATGTCAAATGAGATGATTCGACATCGTAGATGACATCAAAGAAGACAGCTAGAAAGCAAGCCAAGAGGCAAAAATCAAGGTTTAATATGCCATCATTATGGTAAATTGGGTCACATAAAACTATATTTCTACAAATTACATGGCTATCCCAAATCTGATGTTCAGTCCAGAAAAAAATAGTATTCTATCAAAGTCAAGAAAAAGGTTGTTGAAGAAAGGATTAATGCCTTCATGGTCCACACCTACCTAAAGGTCAACACCAAAAATATAGGTATCTTGATAGTGGTTGTTATAGACACATTACTGGTGTCAAGAAATGTATGAAAAACCTTTAAACTCGTTCATCTGACAATGTCACTTTTGAGGATTGTTCAAAAGGTGAAATAAAAGGAATTGGAGAGATGAGCTATGTGGGATTATGTAATACCCTGTATTTAATTAAATACTCTGGATAATATTAATTAAGGTTAATAAGGTTCGATGTGCTCTAAGAGTTTCAATTTAGAATAATTAGAGAAACTGATGAACTTAACTTAATTAATTAAATATTATCTGACTCAAAGGCTTTATCAAATGTTTGACTCAGAGACATTTTTGGAAACTGATGAACTTAACTTAAAGAAATACGATGTGCTCTCCACTACCATATTATTATGTCGAACCTACTGAACCACATTATCGACATTCTGGTTCCTATTCACCATTATTACCCTTGGTTCTTCCTCTTCAAGAATAGGAATTCGATTCCTCAGAGGTTCGACCCTAGGAGGTTTGACTATCCCTTGATATTATGGGTTCGCCTGTTAAACATTCTCCCTGAATTCGACACCATGACTTTCTCTCATATATTGTCTAGTTGGATGTCGAGGAGGGGATAACACTCCCATGAATTTTGCTATTCGAAGTTGGATGTCAATAGTTGAAAGACTTCCTCCAATGTTTGATACAAAGTGTGTACCATATGCATATTGCTTTCGTCTATTTGTTGCCTCAAATAGTTTGCAGATTAATTTGTCAATCCAGGACCCTGGGTAGAATATCCCAACCATATTGTTTGAATATGTTTACTCCAGATCTCGATTCTTGGAAGGGCGAAGCAAGCACATTTTCTGAAAATACCGCCGGCGCGTTGTGTAAGGTTTGTATCACCGTCGTTGGCATGCCATAGGCTGGATTCCTAGGCAAAGGTTGTGAAAAACCTAGGAGGAAAGACCTAAACATTGTTGTGTTTAGTGGTGGAGTTTGAATATTTGCTCCAATATATTTTAACACTATTTGAGTATAAGGTCTATATATCATTCCTCTCGTTCCTGCCATCGAAGGAATTGGTTCTGACACAATGGCTAACATTGTTGATGCTTTGGTCGAAGGAATTAGGAAAGGCACCACATCACTACTAGGAACATCTTGTGGACTGATGTTGGTGCTAGGGGAAATCAATCTTCTTTGTTGAGGATTCAACCCAATCATGTGGGATTTGAAGTACTTGTGTTTCCATGACCAGATGCCATTTTCCTCGTATTTCTTTATTTTGGTATGTATTCATCTGTGGTAGCTACCTTTCCACTTCTCAAATATATGCAACGAAAGATTACACTACACTTTGATCAATCGAACACGTAAAGAAAAAGAAGTTATAAACTTCTTAAAATTGGTTATTTTGAAGGAAGTTAATAAAACTTCCAAAAATTGGTTATTTATAACACTGTCCCACTGGGCGTGTCAATTTGTTTACCCTAAAAATTATAAACAATTGTTGGTCCTCTAAAACCAACACAATGCTTTCAGTCACTCACATGATCAACCAAATTGATCCTATGACATGTGATATAAATATGTTTTAATTAGTTTTTCAGGAATAGTGTCACAAACTCTTCGACAGACTTTATGAAGTATTTTAGTAAAAAGAGAAAATGAAAACAAACAAGACTCAAAACAATTGAAGTCTAAAGTAAAGTTCAATAAAGTATAAATGGCAAGGAAGTGTAAAGAAATCAAGTAAAAGACAATAAAAAGACTGAATAATAAACTTGCTTGAAAGTAAAGGAAATGCAAGATAAAAAGACTTCAAAATAAAGGCTTAAACATAAATTTCATTGATATGAAAAAATGGTGGTGATCTCATCACGTACATTCTCGCCTTCACTCGTTTCTCTACACACGGGTACTTTGAGTTTTTATGGAGTAACTTGTACAATATGATTCACACACAATTCTAACACTAGAACTAAATTATTTATACTAGTCGAAAGTAACCGCTATGAGCAGTTTACTCCTAGAAATATGCCACTTGACATTTTGCATTTTCTTGGACTTCCAATGTACGCCACTTGTCATTATTCAAATTTGAAAGAAACATAAATTTCCCTCCACTATTGATCTCAACCCCTGCACATTTGTCATTCCAAGGATACAAGTTGAAGCTACTTCTTTTATACTTAGAAAATACTCTAAGCCCGCGTCCTTATATTCCTTGCGTCTTCGACTCAGGCCTCTTCAACTTTAAATTAGTCGAAGACTTTTCCTATCTACCAAAACATAACACTAAAATAAATGTTTCTTAAAATCAACTTGGTGTCAAAATTGGGACCTAACACACACACACACATACACAATGACGACCGACATGCCCTTAATGACGACTGTCATGCACTCTGCATAATACATGTTATCTTGTGCTACGATTCAAACACAACACAATTCTAATATACCAGTCTCCATTTATTCGCGGTTAATTGTCTCCAGTTTTCCACTTATTCCTTAAACTCGTCAAACTATTCTCATAATCTTCTTTAGTTGGAACTCAAACAACCTACTATTGTCTATTTTCCAAAATAAAATCAATTATAATAATAACGATTACAGACCCCTTACCTCTTGATTACCGCTTTCCGGTCAAATTTTTCCTCGTTCTTCCGATTCCTCGGATCCTCCTCAATTCCCTCGTTCTTGGTTTTTTCCTTCTATTTCTCTTCTTCGGGAAAACCTTCAGAATGAGTTTTTCTCACTCTCCACTCATCTATGTAACCCTTATAATTCTCAATTATGATTTTCCAATAATACCCTTACTAACCTCCCACAATGACCACAATGCTCTTTAGTTCTATAATTCACATATTATTCTATTTCCTAGTAATCAATTTAATTCTAACAAATTCAATTTCTGCAAATTAACTCGGTAAGTCCTCAAAACGTCATTCGTCAAATATTTCTCGTCGACACATCACCGAACTCAATGGTTCTCGCCAAAAATTCAATTAATTCAATAATCAACTTAATTAACTAAATAAACAATTATTCATAAATACTCGATAATTCCTCGACGCACTTAAACATCCCATAAACTAGAAATTCTTCAAAACCATCAAATAATCGTCATCAAACCATCATTGACTTCAAATACTTCACATCGACTCATAATGTTCATATATATACGCCAAATTAATCAAATAGATAATTAATTCTGAAATCGGGGCGTTACATAACACATTACAACAAACATAAAATAACAATAAGGAACATGAAAACCTAGGCAGTACCAAATAATTTTGGACGTTTCAACATCTTGAATATGTCGTCCACAAATCTAGAGATTGTCTCATCAAACTCAATCGGTCCCTTAGTTTTCCTACAGTGTTATGCTTTCCACAGAGCTTTCATATCATCATCACTCTTCAACTCAATATGATTGTATTTCACACTGCTATCAGTATCAATTCAATCTTCACGAAACTCGTTCTTTCTCACCTTTCTATTATCAGTGTCAGATAACAATTCATTTAGCTTGAATGTGAAGGAGGCGAGACTTGTGGTACCCTCCAGAAGCCGAAACTCTACGGGAGTTTTCATCCCGTTGAAGTACACTTCTGCCTTGAACAAAAACTGAGGAAGAGACAAAGTATGATGTTATGCAAGTTAAATAACACATGAACCCTATTTATATAACTTTAGAATTATTTTGGACCACACAATACAGTCGATTACAAATAACTGATACTACGCAAATATTTCAGATATTTTCATATATCTGATACACCGGATATTTCACATACACTAAGGATATTTCGATCCGTACATAATTTTTTTTTCAACTACTAGATATTTTATCCAAATTTTTAGTCTCGACTTCCCATAAGAACAACTTGAATATTTGAATATTGTTAAAATATGGGGTATTAGATTTAAAATGAGGGGTGACTGAAGATTCTTTAATTTGTAAGTGTAGTAATGCCTTGATCAATATCTTTTTAAGTGGCCCAACATAAACAGGTCTGGACAAAGGACAAAATTCCAGTAGCCCAAAGCCAGTGGTTGGTTCACGGCAATAAAAAAAAGAAATATGAAAAATTAAGTGGAATCTTGTCATCGTGTAATCGCTAGCTATGGTGGCAGGCAAGCAGGCAGACACCGTGTCTGAGAAAACACCTCAGATTCATTCGAGTACCAAGGAGACAAGTTTGTTGTTTTGTTATTATCAATGAATTCTACATCAGTGGTACACTGGTGTACTACGATGCGACTCATTTTTTGATTTTCTCCACACGTTATATTCAACCGACTGGCAAATTTAAGATTCCATTTGAAGAAGGAAAAATAGAGACAAAAGTTCTAGAACTTACAAATCAAAACAGTCTTGAATGTAAATTTAAATAGTCACACTAGGAAGAAAGGCCGACACAAATAGTTAAGTGCTCAAGTATTCAACTCATTAAAGTTTTAAGTGGTATACACTATTTATGTAAAATATTTTTACATAGTTATCCATTACACCATTTAATGGATATATATGTTTTGACTTTTTTTTTTTTTCGGTTTTCAAATACATTGATAATCTATAATAATGAATTTATTAACCAACAATGAAAAGGAAAATATATACATATTATATGCAAATATATTGAAATATGTTTAAATAATTAAAATATAATATCTATTTTTAATTATAAATCACTTCACAAAGAATATTTAATACAAAAAAAATTTATACAAAAATTATAATATTAATTCTATCATACAATTTATTAATTATTATTTTCTTTTTAAAACTTTTATTAAATGTTCTTATTGATATTGCTAGTGAAGTTAATTTTGTAAAATAATTAATTTCTTTATATAAAATTAACTAACTTTTTTAAATTTAATTTGTAAAATATTGTCAAAGTGAGTGTAATTTATAACCCATATATATATATCGGTCTAGTATTTTCTTATATTGTTTTTCAATGTTTCGTGTTTCTTTCTTGTCTAGAAGTCGATCGTGGTTTTTTTATCGATATATTCTATATTTAAAAAGTATATACCAATATATCCCACTTTCGAAAAAATAATAATTAGAATATCCTATTTTTAATGCATGCTCAGTAGTTAATTAGCATGCTAAGGTAAAAAACTTCGTATCGGTATTTCAGTTATAACACTTGAATAATTTAATAATTTTTTACTCTTGTATGTGTGTTTGGGTTCTCAGTTGCCAAACATCAGATTAATTTTTTTTTTTTGGGATTTTTTAGTTTATATTTTGTGGTAAATGATTTTAATAATATTTATAATTATAATTAAAATATTTTATTTATAAAATATTTTTTAATTTTTTTATAAAAAAAAAAATTGAAGAGAAATACTCAGTCATTGAACACTCGAGCAGTAAAAGTTGCTCGGACATTGAATGACTGAGTTAGCATATAATATCTGATTATAAATAGCCTGATGCGTTTCAATAAAAATCATCTCACATATCAATTTGCATATTTAGAAATTTTTGTTTGGGCTGTTGCGTTCTACAGATCACTAGACACAAAACAAAAGAATCAATGTTTACCTAGATCCATAACGGAATTTTAGAACACTGATTGCAGCCATCAACATGGGTCTTCGACAGGTGGGTGGGCGTCGCATAAAGGTGAGAAAATAGAGTATCGTTGTCCATACATAACGTTGCCTGATGCTAGCCCTGATGGTACATACATGTATTACATGGATCGTGTAGAAAATGATGAAGATGTCCAATGTATGTTTTCAGCACATAGTGGTGAAGTCAACAGAGGAGTCGAAGATCCACTTGTGTTGGTTGTTGTTGTTGATTAGTTTGTTAAGTAAGTTTTTCAAGTTTAATATTCTTGTTGTTTATCGTATTGATGGTTGAATGTTGAATTAAAAGGAGACTTATGAAAGGTAAATCCATTACTAAAAGATTGAAAAAATAAATAAACAAATTAAACTACATGGGTCTGTTAGATTGGCCTGCGATGTTTGGACATTTTCAGCGCATGTGGCCAATTTCTCGACAAAGCCTACATCTTTTCTTTTCTTTTTCACCAGTGTCCATTTCGGTTCTAATTTGGGTGTTGTTGGGACGCCCCTTCTTCTTTCTTCTCATAGATTCGTCGTGACAAAGAGTAAGTCCTTCATAATGTGGTTAGTTTTCCTTGTGGGGTAGTCCCAAGAAGCTTTTCTTGTAGACATTGAATATGTTATAAATTTTGAAGACGTCTGGAATGTGAATGAAGTAGTCTTGGCATATACTTGAACATGATGCAATTGCGTGGGAGCAAGGTAACATCTTGACGGTCATCACTATCGTGTTCTTTTGTCTAGGATTCTCTCATATAATATCAATAAATTGTTATGTGACTTATAGATGAGTCACCTCCCTATTTTCAAAGTTGATTCAAACTTCTATAGTTCATTGATCTTTCTCTTTCTCTCATCATATCATAGTGAGTTAGTCAATAGGACTCGAGGTCAAACTCATCTTGTCTATGTCAATTTAAGTACTTTTTGATGATTCATTGTGCATAGTCCCTTAAGCACGAGGCTTATAGGGGAAATGTTTAGAAAGACAATTTTCAAGGTTGTTAGTATCATATTATTAAGGATATTGTAAAATAAAATCTCTCAATTTAGGTGAGACTTTTAAATTTTTTAAAAGAAAATATTTGAAAAAAAAGCCCTTTAAACTTCACTTTCTAGTTATAAAGATAATTTTGGGAATGACAGTTCCAAGTGGGTCATCCATTAATTTGCATGTCTATAAGTGGAACTGTTGATGTTCTGCCATGTTAATGTTGGCTATTAGGCTAGAAGAGCTTGCACATTAATGTATTGTTGTTCTTTTTGGGTTGACTAGATTATGCAAAACAAAATGGTATGAACACATGTTGGACATGATATTATAGCTGGTGTGGCACATTTGGTCTCTATTGCTTTTGCGAAGAAAACCTGTAAAAAACCGGAGAAACATTCTGAAAAATGTCAGAAAACATTTGAAAGAAATTCTGAAGAATTGGAAACATTTACTGGGTATGTAGAAAATCAATCACTGCAATGAGGTTGTGATACAAAAGTGCTACAAAATGTTCACTTAATGAAGAAAACCATAGAAAATGAAATCTCATTGTGAGTCACCAATCTGATTCGCACACCATTCTTTTTCCAGGTTCCTTTTTAGACCATGAAATCTCACCCATCTTCAATAAATCCAACCACCATCATGAGCATTCAGCCACCGTGAGTCACACGAAGAACCATCACATCACCGCCGATTTACACCTCAGTTCTGCATTCTCAAACGGAATCCCACTGTTTCGATGGAAAGGCAGTTTGGTTCAGAGAGAAGAATAGGCAATGGAAGCAAAAAGGAGAAGAGAAAGAGGGTTAAGGAAAGAGAAAATGTAATGCTATAGAAATGGAAGCAGTTTAGAGTTTCAATGCATCGAGTGTGAAGCTAGTCATGGTTGTTGGAGACAGAATAATTAGAATTCAATTTAATGGGTGTTTAGTTGATAGAAAAATAGAAGTTAAAAGTTGATATGGTGTGGTTTTAAGAGTAATTAAATGGAAAATGTCCAATTAGAAGGTACTATAGTTAAGTTTGGGGTATGGAAAGACAATATTTTCACATAAGTACTTATATGGCATAATTTAGAGAAAGGGTAGAGAGGTAAAATCCAAGGCCTTAGTTTTTCTTATATAGTTAGATTTCTAATTGAAAATCCTGAGTATACTCCGATCGGGAATGCTTCTCTTGATCCATGCGTGAATCTTTATATTTGGGGTTTATCAACATGCAGGAAGGGAGAAAATTAGTGTTTTATTGGTCTTGGATCTTTGGTTGGCGACTATAGAAAAGGGGATAGAAATTTATTTCAAAGACTTGAAGATGGGGAAGGAGGATCTCGTCCTCCAGAATTGACAGTCAAAATGCTAGAAACAGTGAGACAACTAGATCAATCAGAGGCGAGACATGAGACAAAGGCATACGAGGCAACTCTAAAGGACGAAATGGAAGAAATGAGGAATAGGTAAAATGCTTAAATTGAGGAAATGAAGAAGAGACAATTTGAGACGGAGTCACAAATGCAAAGATTTTTTTGCCTCACAATCGAACCGATATGTCCAAGAAGATGAAGAAGATGATATATTCAGTAGTGATGATTGTAACACCCCAAAATTTGCCCTCATATTTATAACCTAGCTGGCTTATGCTTCACATTTTGTCCGCATTTCCCATTAGGTCATGTAAACACCCCAAATTTGCCCTCACCCATTCACACCATGGCTTGTGATCATTTCATATGCATAAACTCAATCATACCATCTCATATCACATTTTTGATTCACTGCATAGATTCAAAGTCATCTGCATCTAGGGTTTATGATCTGAGCAATCCAAGAGCTTCATGGGCCACTACAAAGGTCATCAATCACTTCAAAGGGGTCCATGTAGGTTCAACCATCATATTATATCCTCTCAAAGTCAAGAATGTCAAAAAAATCACAAGAACTGAGATTGGCATGGAAGCAGAGCCAGGTTTAACTGCACAAATGACCTAAAATTAGGGTTTTGGTTTCAAAGGCCATAACTCCAAATTTTTTGGTCATTCTTGTTTCTATTGGTCTCTATATGGTATAGGGAGTATGCATATCAATTTTCATGAAGAAATTCCATGGGAAAGTCATCTGATCAAGAGTTGACTTTTCAAGCAAGTTAGTGCAAAATCAGGGCATCTGAGGCCCCCAATGACCCAACCAAAGGGTGTTCTTCATCATTTTGATTGTATATGATCTTTATTTGATCATAGAAGAAGTTGTAAGTTCACAAAATTGAAGAATTTCAAGTCTTTTGCAAAGTTGACTTTTTGGGAAAGTTTGACTTTTAATGAAATTGCCATTTTAGGCAACTTTTTCAACCTTTACTTTTTGATTCAAAAAAGCTTCAAATGGAAAAACTTTGGTCATGAAAGTTGTATAATGGATCATTCCCTTTTCAAAAAGTACAAGAACATGACCTAATTCATTTTGGATCAAAAGTTATGGCTTGTCAAAGTTGGCAAAAATCACAAAATTTGAAGTTTTCCACCAAAGAGGCAAAGTTGCAAATTCACTTCTCAAGGCAAATTAAGTTATCAAATGGATTTCTAAACTTCACAACATGATCATACAAGACCTAAAATTCAGAATGGGCCAAGAAGTCTCTCATTTTTATGGCCTATGGAGCAAGATATCTCATAAGAATAAAAAGTGAACCAACTTGCAAAACTCATCATAAGATACAATCCACTTGCTTGCTGACTTGCTGATCAATCCTAGGGTTCCCCCCACATCATGCTGCGCAGGACATACCTTTTGTCCTTGGCTAGAAAGTAGCCCATGCTTCTCTTACACCAACTTTGACATTTTGGCAACTTGAGCCATACCAATCAATAAAGCACACATCACTTCATCTGACCTATCACAATAGTTTATGCAAATCAAAAGCAAGCCAAAGCATACAAAACACAGGCCTGAAACCATCCATAACACAGCATTCTCATTTTCACACCATCTTGCAAAAGCTTTCGAAACTGCTTGCACAAACCTCAAACACACAAACCAACTTCACAAACCATCTCACCATGCTTCACTGAACACAAACCAACCCTCAAAACAGCCTGAAAGCCACTGAATCAAAAACACGATCACCACCTGCCATTGAACAGAACTTCTGCCATTTCCCAAACCATCCATTTTAAACTCCAACCAATCATTGCAAGCTTCTTAGGAGGATCATTGGAGTGGATTTGAGCCAAAGAAACAGCCAGAAAGCACCAGAAATCAAAGCTTCAGTTCAGGTAGCCATCTCAAACTTTTTTTCCAGAAGCTTCATTTTAAGTTCTTAAAAGCTTCTATACACTTCCTTGATCATGAATATGTGTTTACTTTTTGAATTGGTTGAGAAATAAGTATTTAATCATGTTCTGAAACTTTTCTGACCTAAAGATGTTTGGCTTCGATTCGCATGATTAATGAATGAAAAATGAGTTTTGGTTAGGGGTTTTGATTCAGTGATGTGTGGGGATGATTTCTGGGCTTTTAGTTTTCATTTTTATGAAGATTTGAGGATTTTAGAGATTTTCAGGGAGGAAGGTCACCGGAGAAGACGACCGGAGCTCGTCTCCGGTGACCTGAAAGTGATTAGGGCATTAATGAGGATTAGGGCTAGGTTTGAATTCTGAGCGTAGGATGAGTTGACTGGCATTGACTCCCGCGTGAATGAACGCACCAGATCTGCCACTTAACCCTAATTCAGATTAATTAGTTTAATTAATTAGGTTTAAGTTTGAATTTCCCAGAAGCAATCCCAGTCGTCCATAAGCGCGCGCAGTCTTTCCCCCCTCTGTGAGTTTGAATACTGGCCTTAGATTATGTTGACTTCTCATTAAATCCAATTTATTTTCTTTTTATTTCATTTAATTTGTCCATTTATTTTAAAATAGCCAAACAATTCTAAAAATTCTGAAAATTTTTGTACAAACTTTTATTAATTTTCAGAAACCAAAAACATTTTTATTTTTATTTTTTGCATTAAAAAATATTTTTAAATCATTTAAAAGTTTATTTTTAATTAATTAATGAGAATTAATTAATTAAAAATACTTTTAGGTATTTAAAAATCACCAAAAAATTCATGAAACCTTTAGAAACATTTAGAAACATTGTCCAACCCTCAAACCAAATTTCGTTTTTGATCTTGATGCATTTTGACAATTTTCCATGGAATTAATTTCCTTTCAAAGCATTATTTTGATCCAAACTTCAAAAAATCATTTCTGCCTAACCATTGAGAGTTGGACTTTGATTCTTTTTGCATTGTGTCTTGCATATCATGTAGTTTGTAGGATTAAATTGGCATGATTTGATCTTGCATTTCCCATTTGTTTGAAATTTTTCTTGTCAAGGTACCCTAAAACCCTAGAAATCTTAGGAAATTCATAACCCTAATTAGGTTAAGAGTTAGAACCCCTCCTTTGGGCAGTGAGTTTGTATAGGTTTAGGGTTCCTTTGAATGCATTTTCAATTTTTTATCTTGATGTTTGCTTCTGGTTTTGAATTTTGTTTTGTGCATTGATCATAAACCCTAATTTGGGCTTTCATTTGCATCCATCTTGCATTTGCTTGCATACCATGACTTGCCATGACATTTTATGCATCCATTTGATTCATTAGACATCTTAAGACATATGAGAATCATGTTTGATCATTGCATCTTTCATTTGCCATGTTGTATGTCATTTGCATTTCATAACTTTTCATGTATGATCATGGTTCTAAGCATGCTTCTCTTGCATCCACATGTTCATATGATCATCCCCATGCCTTGATTCATGTTTGCATCATCTCATAACATCATTATCATCACACATATGCTTCTGGTTTTGATTTACATCATGCCATTTCATCTCATTTTGCATTGCATTGCATTTCTTTCACTAACTTTTCAGGTGGTAAGTTACTTTGAGAAGTGAATTTGCCTTCACTTCTCACAATTTCTTCCCATCTCTCTTATGCATCATTGCTGCATTTTACTTTGTGTTTGAGATTGAGATTGCTCATTCTTCTTCTTCTTACTTTCTTTCTTCAAGTGACTTGTCTTCTTAAGTGAAGCAAGTTACTTTGTTTCTCTTTGCTCCTTTCATCTGCTTCCTAGTGGTTCCATTGAAGATTTCTCTTGTAAACCTCACAAACCTTAAGAACAACCAAGCATGACAATGATTAGGGTTTTGATTAGTCCCCCCTCTTAGTTTTACCTTTGTGTCTCATTGAGTCTTCTCTTCTCATCTCATAATCAGGGACTAAACCCTAAAGGCTTTAAGGCTTTGTGATTAAGCTTATGCTTGCATCCTTCTATTAGGATGGAGTGTATAACTTTAATCCTAAGTGTTAAACCCTTAATGTGTTTAAATCCTTTAATCAATTCATCTAATAATCATCAAGACATCAAACTTGTAACTTGGGCCTTGCATTAGGGTTCTAATTCTTCCTTAATTGGTTAAGAAGGACTAACCCTAGTGTTAATGGACAAGTCCCCCTCAAGTTGTCTTACAAATCATAAAATTCACTTCATCATCTTACCATTATCTAAAATCCATCTAATAAAGGCTTTGTTTTGTCATGAGTTTAATCCCTAATCATGGATTAAGTTGAGGAGCTTTCCTCAGCTTAAACATTCTCATCTATTATCCTTCTATTAGGATGGTGTAATGAGTCTGTTTAATCCCTGATTATGGCTTAACCTCATTACTTAACACTAAACAAAAACAACAAAAACATCTAAGTAATCACAAGTAGGTTAATGATCTTAATCCTACATCAAAGGTGATTAAGTGTGAGAAACTGACTTCACACTTAAGGTATTCTCATTACCCCTAATCAGAGGGAAGATGTGATGAGTTTACTAAATCCATTGGTTTAGGCTTAAGCTCATTTTCTTATGACAAACTTTCAAAAAGCAATAAAAGATTTAAAACCCAAAAACAAACAATAATCGTCTCCTTCGGGATTCTTTTCTCATCACCTTCATTCATAAACGAGAACTCGCTTCTTCCGTCTAATGCAAGACAGTTTGCACCTGGGCCAGACAGGTCATACACTTGAGCATAGACAAGTAAGCAGTTCATCAGTCAATCTATCTTTCAGTCTCTTTGGGTCGAACTACGGTGTTCTGACTTCCTCATTGCACGAGAGGATACGTAGGCATAACCTAACGATTATCAAACAAAAGTCTCTGTATATTCCCCCGCTTTCCAGCATTATTCTTATAGCCTCATGATCTTGAGCATCTTATTCCTTTTCTTACACTGACACTGTACATTTACACACTTCACATTTTTCTTTACACTGACACTTGCATTCTTTCCAGCTTTGATACACAAATTGCACTAACACTACCCCTTTAAAACACAAATCTTTTAAGCGTGGATCCCGTCGAGTACGACGGACAATCTGGGTGCTAATACCTTCCCAGGTTGTAACCAACCCCCTTTCTCAGTCTCTCTGGTTCGCAACCGTCTTATCCATATCTTTATAGGTCTATGCAGCATTGCCTTTCCTCCGGGATAAAAATGCCAAGCTGGCGACTCTTTTCATTCCCTATGAGTTCACTCCTGTGTGTTCTCGCACCGTCCTTTCGCCGACCGTTCGCGTCTGTACCATATTTGAGCCCGGTCTCATCTTTTGGGAGCGACAGGTCATAACATCAATCATGCAGTACAGCAGTTCCTAAGGCATGCGATCAATGACATATGAAATTAGGGTTTATAAGGTGAATTCAAAGTTTTGGTTATGTGGTTATTTAATGACCTAGGCTTCTCATGCACTTGCTATTCGATTATGGTTTATTTCTCTGATTAGGAAACTCGCTCGTAAAGGCTTTTCATTGGCACATCAGACTCATTACCAAGGTGGATTAGGGTTTTATTCGTGATTGAGTTTGAGAGCATTTCACCAACTGAGGTCTCTTATGATAGAGACTGATTTGGGATTATTTGATGGAGATATTCATTCGCGTATAGTATTTTTAAGTGAAGCAAGAAGCATGGTTCAAGCTATCGATTTTGGGGATTTATTATGACATCAAAGTCTGGGTCCAAGAATTCGGTTCTCATATTGGGGATTTGAAAAAAGGGCACGGTTACGATTTGTTTGGAAGTCGCCGTTCACTTTCGAATTCAAGTCCTCGACATCCATTTCAAATACAAGTCCTTATCATTTTCCATATCCATCTTTCGATCCAACTTAATCCATTAAACAAAAACCACTTTCAAGTTTAGTTTGCCAAAATCCTTTCAAGCCCACTTTTGTTTTAGCCCATTTCAAATCCAAATTCTTGTGTGTCCATAAAATTCTTTTTTTTACTTGTTTTAAACCGACTTCTTAAGTTTTGATTTACCCACTAATCCATATTTTATCCTAGTATCAAAATTTGAAGTCCAAACCATGAACCAAATTCTTTTTTAATTTATTCAAATTCTATCCTATCTTTATTTGATACCAAATCCTTGCTAATTCGTTCAAATTCTATCCAAATTTATTGGACAAATTAATTAGCCTAGGTTTGAAGGTCCATGTAGTTTGTTTAAGATATGGGCATTACAAAAAAAACAAGTAAGAAAGTCCATAAAAATAAGAAACTCATTTTTGAATAAAATAAAAAAATCTAACTCAGCAGAAAAGAATTGATCACAATAAAAATTCAGCAGTGAATCAATATTAAAAATTCAGAAATTCAGTTATACAGCATCTAACCGAATCGGTTACAAACTGTAACAGAATCCTAACAGAAAAATCTAGAAAAAAGTTCAAAAGGATCTCCATCATGGGACAGCTAAAAATTAACCCTGCTGCAGCAAACTTTCATCACTCTAGCACTCTTCTTGCTCAAAACTTTAATGGTCATCATCACCCACAACGAGAGACCTGCATAAGTGAAAGCCGAAAAAATCATGGTAACGAAGGGGGAAAACCGATATAATAGAATGAAGATACAGGCTAAAGGGGGATCTAACTGAGTTCAATAGAAAGGAAGTGAGAAAATTCAGTTATAACTAACTTCATGACACTTACAACTAAAACTCACTTTTACCTGATTTTTTCATTTTTTCAGCCTTGAATCCTTCTCCTATAAATAAAATATCAGAAAATTCTTCAAGAGAGTTTTTGGCTGGTTGTCTTCATTCTTCTGCATTTTGTCATCAGCTTCCACCTTCTTCCTTATCCTTCTCATCAACCAACTTCAAAACCTTCAATAAAAACCTCCATCTCCAACCATTTTTATCATCGGCATCAGTGCTCAAAACCTGTTTTCAACATATAATAGAGGGAGAGATAGATATTGTTGCACCCTAAAATTTGCTCTCACAATACAAGACTTTGTGTTCTAAGAAGGTTCACAAGGTTCACAAGTTTCTCAAAGCTTTCAATACCTTTCATGAGGTTCATGAAGTCTACAAGTCACTTCATGAAGGTTCACAAGGTTCACAAGCTTCTCAACACTTATATAACCTTTCATGAGGTTCATGAAGTCTACAAGTCACTTCTTGAAGGTTCACAAGGTTCACAAGATTCACAATGATTACAAAGCTTTCCTGAGATTCATGAGGTCTACAAAGTCACTTCATGAGGTTCACAAGGTTCACAAGCTTCACAATACCTCCCATAAGGTTCACAAGACATTTTATGATGGTTCACAAGGTTCACAAAGTTCACAATTGGTCAGAAGAGTTGACAATTCCCTCAGACAATGCACCTCCTAAGCAGTGCATCCAAAACTAGGGTTTTGACTTTAATCAGGCTAAATGGATTTCCAATACCTCAAGTGAGCTTCATAACATCTTATATGTATATAATAACCCCCATGACAAGTTTCAAGACTTTTCTCAAAAGTTTGCTCAGTCAGATGATCAGATAAGTCAAAATCAGTCAATGCAGTTAAAAAGTCAAACTGAGGTCAACTGTGGTCAAACCAAAGTCAAATTTCATGATTTTTTGCCAAACATCAATTATATGAAGTAAAATTCATCATTTGATCAAGGGTTTATCATGATTCATCAAGGAGGTTCCAGATCATCAAGAATCAGGAGTTTCTAAATTAGGGTTTCCTCAGTAAAAGTCAACTGAACTTTGACCAGCCATAACTTTCACATAATTCATCACCAAGTCTCCATCCAAAGCTCATTTTGAAGGAAATTGAATTCTCTACAACTTTGATCTTGCAAGTTAAGCCCAAAAATGCTTAATTTGGAAGATATGAGCTGAGACATTATAGGTCATTTCAAAAGTCAACAAAAAGTCAACAACTTCAAAAGAGCATAACTTGAGATTGGTAAATGATATGGACCTGAAACCAATGGGGTTGTTTAGAGGACTCTTCAAGATTTACAAAATGTCCAAGAACACCCTCATACCATTAAAATTGAGGGAGATGTGCCTTTGCAAAGTTGGGAAATTTTATGATGGTTTATGTTGAAAATGGAGGTTTAAAACCACTTCTTTCCAAATGGGCTGGCCAAATTGTGATCCAATCCATACCATATCATCATGCACGACCCAATTGATTAAAAATAATAATTTTTATTATTTTATTTTTATTTATTTTGATTTAATTCATAAAAAATCATTTTAAATAAATATAAAATATGAAAATATATTTTTGGATGAAGATTGAGCTTCTAGAATCTCATCAATATTGATTGAAGTTGAAAGAGAAAGAAATCATGTGATTGATCCAAAAATAGCAAGCTTTCATGAGCCAATATTTGAATTTCATGGCATGATCTTTTTCAATCTTCAAATATCCAAACTTCCACACAACCAATGAATTTTCTTAACCTAATTCACTCACATATAAGTACTTAGCATAAACCTAACACTCATTCACGAATCCAGCAGCTGCAAAGGTAGGTTTCACACTTCAAAAAAATCACAAAAATTTCAAATTCGGATTCCTCTCTTAAGGACAGAAAAAGGTATTGTGAAGACATGGAGATGTTCCTTGAGCCTTCTTGAAGCAAACTCAATCATCCATTGCATCAAAACCATACAATTTCATGCTAGCCGAATCAATTTTACTCTCCAAAATTATGTTTTTCGATTTCATATACCTAACCGATATTAATTGATTTTGATGATTGATTTGTGTTAGTTAGGACCTAGGGATACTTTCTGGATCATTAAACTAAAGGTTCATGACCTGAATCCGAATTAGCCATTGTTAGGGTTTCACTCTTGAAATTAGGGTTTGATGATTCAATGAATTTAAACAAATTCTGAGAACATAGGAATGTTCTATGGATCACAAGGATCATAAAACATTAACCAATTTAATGAATCAATGCTGTTTGGTATGAGTTTGATTTTCGCAGGTCCAAAACCATGAAGAACTTGCAACAAAACTCGCAGGAAAAAGGGCAATAAAATTCGCAGGAAAAAGGTTGAAGACGAAGTCCATTCGCGCCTGTTTTCAAAATTTAAATTCTTGTTTAAAAATATTATGAATTAGTTCTGGATTTATTTCACAAACGCACGTTTGTCCTGGTGGTAAGGCTGATACGCGTATTATGTGAAGGCATTGGTTCGATACTTGGCTGGGCACATTTTTTTTCTCTTATTTTTTCAGGTCAAGCGTACATAATATATTATGCATTGTTACCATTCCAGTAGCAGATGGGCTCTCCCAGCCAGGCGGTAAAGCATGCGCGTGAATGATCAAAGGTCCTGGGTTCAACACCACCCCAGGCCTTTTTGGTTTTATTATTTTTTCTGATTTTTCAAGATGAAGCATAAAACAAATTCCTCCCTCTCTTTTGTTGCCTGCGTGCATAGTGGCCTGATGGTGGTTCTTCTTGCTGGTAAACACACTGACCTGGGTTCAAATCCCAGTCAGGTAAGTTTTTTTTTCATATTTTGTTTTCTTCTTTATTTTGATTATTCTATTAATTAAATTAAATATAGTTTTGTATATATGTTTTTTTTCTAAATAATTAAAAAACAATGAAGCATGTTTAAATTTTTTCCAAATTCTAAAATATATAAATGTTCTTAAATTATTTTCTTTATCTTATGATTAAATTATAAATATATGTATATTATAAATTAAACCCTAAAAATATTTTTCTAATAAAACCCTAATTTATTTTCTAAATACCTATTAAAACCTAATTGTTTATTTTCTAATTTGTGATGTAATTATTATTGTACATGTTTATTTAAAAATAATTATAACTTATTTGTAAATATATTTATAATCCAAATTATTTTTCTTTTAATATATGTCTAGAAACAATTTAACTTACAATAATTATATTTTGTATACGTTTAAAATAATTTGTAAATATAATAACTAATAAAATTAAATTTTATAAATATGATTAATTTTGTGAATATAATATTTAAAACTTATTTTCTCCTTATAATGTGTAAATAATTGTTTTTTTTAATGAATAAATGTTAATATATGTTTAAAAATGATTAAATTTGTAATAATTAAAATTTATAATTATGTTATGTTTAAAAATTTTATATTATAGTAATTATTTAATTATTCATGTTTCTAAATAAATGTTTATATATTAAAATCCTATTTTGTGTTTATTATTCTAATCATGTCATTATAATATTTTTTTTATTTAATTATATTTATTTTTATTGTTACTAACCATATTATTATTGTTTATTATTATCTTATATTTTATATTATTATTTCTCTAACCTTGTTTATTTTTCTAATTATTATTATTTCACTAACTTTATTTATTTTTAATATTTTTACTAACCTTATTCTTAATTATATTTATCACTAACCCCTATTTATTTATTTACTGTTTATTTATTATCTTTGCTTATTTATTTATATTTTTCTAATTACTTATTTTTGCTATTTATTTTAATTTGCTTATTATAATTATTATGTAATTGCTTCCCGGATGTAAATTTTGTAATATTTAATTATTTAATTTTGTTGCTATGGTTAGTAATTTAGGGAGTGTAAACATGTATTCAACTTAAAAATAAATTTAGCTCATTTTAATTAAAGATAATTAATATTAAACACTCACACACGTAAGTCGATTTTTAATCGCCATCTCACATTTCTAAGGTTATCCCTCAATGTTGCCTAAATCATAAGGTCAAATGGGGTGTATAAAACAAGTCCCTTTAAAAGAAAAAATCATCAAGTCCCTAATGGTTGCCTTTAAAGATCAAGTCCCTTCGAATAATGATGATAGTCCCTCCTATATGCTTAATACACCCCACAGTTGCCTTCGTAAAAACAGATGTCCCTCACATGTCCCTTATATCCAAGGTAATGACTACCTGCTCCTTAATAGTAGGGATAGTCTTACCACTTAAAGGATAAAGAACAAGAAAGACTTAAAACTTTAGGGTAAGTTCCTCTTATGTACTTGCTCACTTCAAAAACTTTTCAAACTCTTCACAATTTCAAACAAATTTTCAAAAACAAGTTTTTACGCATCCGTACATGGATCATTATCAACTATTATGAAAATTTTTCTATTCACACACTACACTTTCAAAAACAATTCAAAAGTGAGCTAAGTAACTAAGAGCCCATGGATAACCATGGATGTAAAGGGTGCTAACACCTTCCCTTTACATAACCTACCCCCCGGACCCAAAAATATCTCTTAAGGTCTTTCCTGTTCTTTTATACCCTTTCCTTTTGGATAAAATAAAAGTCGGTGGCGACTCTTGCTATCCGCAACATAACTAAAGTCAGTTCTCCCACCGTGTTACAGAACTGGCGACTCTGCTGGGGATTTAAATTTAAGAGGGGTACCCTTAGGAATTAAGATCACTTTAATATTGTTTGATTTGTTTGCTTTATTATTATATTGTTGGGGTGCTCTTATGTGTGAAAGGTCCTAACCCGGATCTAGTGTACCTTAGGTAAATGGCAATAGACCAAGGAAACTGTACGACGTATATCGATACGGTTGATCTGGTGGCCATAGTTAGTGCGACTTCTTGGTTGGTGCTTATGTTCCTTAAGTCAAGTTGAGGATAATATGAGACTGCCATATGTTGTCAATGCACTAACTAACTTTTAGAACCCTAGTTAACTCATCTTGGCCTTTAGAAGGTAGTGAGGTAACCGGCTTTGGTGCAGACTGAAGTTGGTTGACACTCGATACTACGCTCATTGAGATCTTAAACTTGGAGGGTTTTGGTTGGCAAGTAAGTTGCCTTCTGATCAACCACCCTTGTGAAGGATCAATGATATTGAGATCCCTTAGAACCTGGTTACTTTTGTAGGACAGGATGAACCAACTAACTTCAGGGGAGGGTACCTACCTTAAACCTCATGCAAGCCTTTAAACCTAGGGCTATGGTGTGACTTGTTTGTGTGTGCCACATGTTTGTGATTGAGCATAACATCATAACATCATCATGCATCATAAGCATAGCATTTTCACTAACCATTTCATGGACCAAAGGATTTATCTTTGTTCTTTGTTGCAGGTCATGGCTTCTGCTCGTAGAAACACCATCAGGATCAACTTTGTGGGGATACCTCCCAAGCTTAAAGAGTTGGTTTCTCAAGTGTCTGACCACTCCCAGTTCATCAAGAGACATGGTCACCTATTGGATCTAGTCACTTCAGGGTTCAATGAAGACATGATGAGTGTCCTGTTTCAGTTCTTTGACCCTAAGCACCATTGCTTTACATTCCCTGATTATCAGCTGGTCCCAACCATGGAGGAGTTCTCTAAACTTCTGGATATACCTGTTCTTGATCAAAGACTCTTCACAGGCTTAGAGAAGGAGCTTAAACCAGAGGTCATTGCTGCAGCCCTACATCTGAAGAAGTCTGACATTGTTCTAGAAACGAGAAGTGGAGTCAAGGGTATTCTTGCCAAGGTGCTAATGGATAAGGCTCAAATGTTCTTGAAGGCCATGAGCTATGATGCTTTTGAGGAGATCTTAGCCTTGCTGATATATGGCTTAGTATTGTTCCCCAATCCAGATCAGTTCATAGATGTTCATGCCATCAACATATTCCTGAGTCACAATCCAGTACCTACATTGCTTGGAGACATCCTACATTCTCTCCATACTCGTACTACAAGGGCAAGAGGAACTTTGATGTGCCGCATACCTTTACTTTCTAGGTGGTTTATTTCTCACCTTCCTCGCTCAGTAATGAAGAATGAGCAAGGGTTTAGGTGGTCCAAGAGGATCATGTCACTTTCTCACTCAGACATCCATTGGTGCTCCAGATCTATGGACAATGTCACCATCATTGACCGTTGTGGGGAGTTTCCTAATGTGCCACTTCTAGGCATAAGAGGAGGCATCACCTACAACCCCTCCCTAGCTTTACGACAGTTTGGTTACGCCCGAAGTAATGGTCCACATGACATGTTGATTCAGGGCATTGTGTTTGATTACGACAACGACCTTCAAGGGTACCGTCAGAGATTCATACGAGCTTGGGGAAAGGTAAATAGGATTGACAGCAAGACACTGGAGCCTAATTACACTATTCTTATGGAGGCTTATCTCAGATGGGTACGATCTCGTGCTCAGACACTCATGATGCCATATCCTGCCGTCCTACCAGTTACCATGGAACCTGTTGCTGAAGGAGACACAGCTTATACCATCCTTCACCCAGACATGCCTACTGATAAGGAAGACTTGCAGAGATCATGGATCCAACTGAAGGAGCAAAGGGATACTTTCGAGGCTCATTACAAAGCAAGCCAAGCAAGAATCCTAGAGCTAACAAAGCAACTTCACGAGGAACGAAACCTCAACTCTTACCTCAATACAAAGAGGAAACGTCCATGGGAGACTTAAAACCCCATCTTTTGTACTTATTTCATTTCATTTTTGTAAGCCTAAAAGGCAAAACAAAGTTATTACTAATAAAAGTTTACTTTCTTGTTTGTTTAAGCAAATTTAAATCCTGCGGTCCTTGAAAACATTGCATATGCATACCATATCATTGCATCACAGGTTTATTGCACACAGGTTTCTCATCTTCTCGCTGTTTATTTCAGCAATGGCTCTTGAACAATCAGTTAAGGATCTCCAGGCACAAAATGCACAGTTCCAAGAGCTGATCTTGAACCTGTCCAAGGGGCAGGATGAATTGAAGGCACTGCTGGCCAAGAAGACTAAGAAGGCTAGAAGGTCTGCTGGGTTGATTAACATGGGAAGAAGGTTCAAAGGTCTTGCCAAGACCAAAGAACCAGCTGAAGACTATGAATCTGAAGAATCTGAGCAAGAGGTAGGCAGTCTCCACCATACAATGGGGGACTCTGATTCTGAGGCTAACTACTACCATGAGCCTAATGAAGACAAATTCAAGATGCTGGTGGATAGGATGGATGCTATGGAGTTGCAGAAATCATCTGGGCTGGATTTTGAGGATTTGAGTTTGATATCTGGGGTAGTCATACCCATCGGGTTCAAGGTTCCAACATTTGTTGTCTATGATGGGGTCTCTTGTCCCAAGCTGCATCTGAGGTCCTATGTCAGAAGAATTCAACCCCACACTACTGATAAGAAGTTGTGGATCCATTTCTTTCAAGAGAGCTTATCTGGAGCTCAGCTGGAGTGGTATTATCAGTTGGAAAGTGTCAACATCAGAGACTGGAATGATCTTGCTGAAGCTTTCTATAAGCAGTATCAATACAATGCTGACTTAGCCCCCACTCGCATGCAGCTTCAGAGCATGTCTATGGGTGCCAAAGAGAGTTTTAAAGAGTATGCCCAGAAGTGGAGAGATTTAGCTGGAAGAGTTCAACCCCCTTTGACTGACAGGGAATTGGTTGATATGTTCATGTGTACGCTGAATGGTCCGTTCTACAGTCATCTCATTGGAAGCTCATCATCTGGCTTCACTGAGTTGATAATGACAGGAGAGCGAGTAGAAAATGGTATAAAGAATGGTAAGATCCAAGTGGGCACTTCATCATCAGGTGCTGCAAAGAAGCCTCCCACTGGGAGGAAAGAATCCAATGCTGTTTATGGTCAGCCTGATCGTAACAGAAGGCATCAATCTGTTAGTGCAGTTCATATTTCAAATCCAACTCCTGCAACAACAGAGCAGCCACAGGGCAACCAACAGAGGGCTAGAAGGCAGTTCACGAAGATCAACATGTCAATGGCTCAGGCATTGCAACACTTGTTGAAGGCTGAACTCATTACTTTGAAAGAGGCTCCTCAGAATCCCAATGTTACCTCTCCCAGGTACAATCCCAATGCACGGTGTGCATACCATTCAAACTGTCAGGGACATGATACTAATAACTGCTGGATCTTGAAGAATAAAATTCAAGATATGATTGATGCTGGAGAAATTGAGTTTGATCCTCCGGGTACTCCCAATGTAATTACTGCTCCAATGCCAAATCACGAGAAGACTGTCAATGCCATTGATGAAGATCTACATGTTTATTCAGTTATGGAGTTGACCACACCATTGTCTGTTATCAAAAAGAGGTTAGTACAAGCTGGGATCTTTCCAGGTTGTCGTGAAGATTGTTTGTATTGTACCTATAAGCCGGATAGTTGCTTCATATTGAGAGATGGAATTCAACGTCTCATGGATAAATATACTATAGTGTTTGAGAAGACTCCGTCGTCTGTAGAAAGTATGGTGGATCATCTGACTCAAGGTAAGAAGACTGAAGAGGTTGACATGGTTGACAAAGTACCAATAAGAATCACTTCAAAGGGTCCCATTAAAATCGCTCATCAAGGTCCAATCAAGATTACTGCTGAAGGTCCCGTGAAAGTTGTTGCTGAAGCCAGAGTAGCTCCTGTGGTCATTACTACTCCTGGTCCTATTCCGTATACGTCTGACAAAGCTGTGCCTTGGCATTATGGATCTGATGTTTACATCCATGGTGTTAAGCAAGAGCCTTTATCTGATGTGCCTGTTGATGTTGACAATATTGCTGGATCTAGCAAGATCACTCGTAGTGGAAGAGTCTTCTCTCCTCCAGATTCTTCTAAGAATGCAGTTACTCCTGCTGCTACCTCCACCACTGATGCTCAGGGCAAGGGTCCTGTTATTGAGCCTGTATCTACTGATGTGCCAGCTGCTGATGACCTCTCTAAGCAGATGGAAGAAGTATTGAAAATCATTCGCAAGAGTGATTATGACATTGTTGATCAGTTGGGGCATACTCCCTCAAAGATTTCTATGCTGTCTTTGTTATTATGTTCTGAGGCTCATGCAAAGTCCTTGATCAAGTTTCTGAAGACTGCTCATGTACCCAGTGCAATTTCTGTTGACCAATTTGAGAACTGTGTTGCCCACCTGACCTATGACAATGGGTTAGGGTTTTCTGATGCTGATTTGACCCCTGCCAAGAGAGATCATAACAGGGCCTTGCATATTTCAATTGAATGCAGGGGCACTACCTTGTCACATGTGCTGATAGACAATGGCTCCTCTTTGAATGTGTTGCCTAAGGAAGTCCTGAATAAGCTGAGTCCTGAAGATGCTGTGCTGAAGCCCAGTAATATTGTGGTGAAGGCTTTTGATGGTTCTAGAAGAGTAGTACATGGAGAAATTGATCTTCCAATCCAAGTTGGTTCCCAGGTTTTTACTGCTACATTTTATGTAATGGATATTCGTCCTTCGTACTCTTGTCTGCTTGGTCGTCCCTGGATCCATGGGGCAGGTGCTGTAACCTCTACATTACACCAAAAGTTGAGATATCTGGTGGATGGAAAGGTTGTTACTGTCTACGGAGAAGAAGAATACTTTGTCAGCCATGTAAACACTTTCAAGTATCTGGAAATGGAAGGTGAATACATTGAAACTCCGTGTCAGACATTTGAAGTGGTTCCTTGGGTTGTTAATGATTATGTAGCTCCTCCTGTTGTGAAGAAAGTTCCTGTGGTCACCAGAAAACCTCCAACAATGGCAATGGCCTCCCTCAATGATGCCAGAGCTGTGGTGGATGAAGGTGGTTGTACTATTTGGGGTCAGCTTCCTGATATTCCATACAAGTCTGACAAGTTTGGTTTGGGTTTCACTGCAGAGTCCCAGAAGGCTGTTCGTCGTGCTCGTGCTGCTCGTATCACTAGTCAAGGGGTTGTGAAGGACCAGATTAATGTTGTGGGAGATCAAGATGAAGACTACAACTTGGATGCATGGATTTTTCCTACTGTGGGTGCTGGACTCAATAATTGGAAAGCTGAAGATGTTATCCCTATCTCCTTTAGTCAGGAGTAAATACTATTACTGTATTGTTATATTTTAAATTTTGTAATTTCTTGAACAATAAAACTTTCAAGCCATGTGCCTTACCCGGGGCATAATGGTGTGTTTGTTACGGGCTGTCATTTCATTTGCATACTTCATTCAATAAAATCAGTGGACGTTTCGTTTTCGTAAATATTGTGTTCCTTGTCTTTCTTTTCTTTTATGTTTGTTTTATCAGCTATGTGTTCTTACACACACCCACATCACTAAAATGCAGATCCTCATCCACTCTGGATCCTGTTGATAACAGTTCTACTATTGCCAATTATAATTTCGAGAATCCGATCTATCAAACTGAAGACGGAAATGAGGACGATTGTGAAATACCTGTAGAGCTTGCTAGGTTATTACAACAAGAAGAGAAAGCTATACAGCCACATGAAGAGCCAGTCGAAGTTGTGAATCTGGGAACTGAAGAAAACAGAAAAGAAGTCAAGATAGGGGCTGATTTAGAGGACAGTGTCAAGAGCAGGTTGATTCAGATGTTACGTGACTATGTGGAGATCTTTGCTTGGTCTTATGAAGATATGCCAGGGTTGGATACAGACATTGTGGTTCACCGTTTGCCAGTGAAAGAAGATTGTCGTCCAAAGAAGCAGAAGGTTCGTCGTATGCGTCCTGAAATGTCAGAAAAGATCAAAGCAGAGGTAATGAAACAGTTCAATGCAGGGTTCTTAGCAGTGACTTCTTATCCTCAGTGGGTTGCAAATGTGGTGCCAGTTCCTAAGAAAGATGGTAAGGTGCGTATGTGTGTAGACTACAGAGATTTGAACAAGGCTAGCCCTAAAGATGACTTTCCACTCCCTCATATTGATATTCTGGTAGACAACACTGCTCAACATAAGGTATTCTCTTTTATGGATGGTTTCTCTGGTTACAATCAAATCAAGATGGCACCTGAAGATATGGAGAAGACAACATTTGTGACACAGTGGGGCACCTTTTGCTATAAGGTAATGCCATTTGGTTTGAAGAATGCAGGGGCAACATATCAGCGTGCTATGGTGGCTTTGTTTCATGATATGATTCATCATGAGATAGAGGTATATGTAGATGATATGATAGCCAGGTCTCAGAATGAAGAGCAACATCTTGATCATCTGCACAAGTTGTTTGAGAGGTTGAAGAAATACAAGTTGAGGTTGAACCCAAACAAGTGTACTTTTGGAGTTAGATCTGGTAAACTCCTGGGTTTTATTGTCAGTGGAAAAGGTATTGAAGTGGATCCTGCAAAAGTGAAAGCTATACGAGAAATGCCAGCTCCCCGTACTGAGAAGGAGGTTAGAGGTTTCTTGGGACGATTAAATTACATTGCAAGATTTATTTCCCAATTAACTACCATCTGTGAGCCAATCTTCAAGTTGTTGAAGAAAGATCAGGTAATGGAGTGGAATGATGAGTGCCAGACTGCATTTGATGAAATCAAGAAGTATCTGCTAGAACCACCAATTTTGATGCCACCAGTTGATGGAAGACCCTTGATTATGTACTTAACAGTGTTAGACAACTCAATGGGGTGTGTGTTGGGGCAACATGACGAGTCTGGTCGAAAAGAGCAGGCAATATACTACCTTAGCAAAAAGTTTACCGACTGTGAAACAAGATACTCACTGCTCGAGAAAACTTGCTGCGCTTTGGCATGGGCTGCTCGCCGACTAAGACAGTATATGTTGACCCATACTACCTTGTTGATTTCGAAGATGGATCCAATCAAGTACATATTTGAGAAACCTGCTCTCTCCGGAAGAATTGCAAGATGGCAAATGATCTTGACAGAATATGACATACAATACACTACTCAGAAGGCCATCAAGGGACGTGTTGTTGCTGATCATTTGGCTCATCAAGCAGTAGATGATTATCAGTCAATGAATTTTGAGTTCCCTGATGAAGACATTATGATTATTACCAAAGAACCTGGACAATATGACGGACCTGAACAAGGATCCCGATGGACTATGGTTTTTGATGGTGCCTCTAATGCACTTGGTAATGGTGTTGGTGTTGTGATTAGTTCCCCTGAAGGTTGTTATACCCCGATTACTGCCAGGCTTTGTTTATATTGTACCAATAACATGGCTGAGTATGAGGCATGTATCCTGGGTATTAAAGCTGCTATTGATATGAAGATTCAGTTCCTTGATGTGTATGGAGATTCAGCCCTGGTAGTAAGTCAGATTAAAGGAGATTGGGATACCAAGCATGATAACCTCATTCCTTACAGAGAGCATGTGTTGTCTTTGATCCCACATTTCAAAGAGATTACCTTTGGACATATTCCACGGAGAGAGAATCAGTTGGCAGATGCATTAGCTACCATGGCATCTATGTTTGAGATCAGCTGGGATGATGAAGCTCCCAAGATTACTATTGATAGATTTGAAAAGCCTGCATACTGCAATGAGATTGACACTGAAGGGGTAGAGGAGAAGCCTTGGTTCTATGAAGTGAAAAGATATCTTGAAGCTCAGGAGTTTCCTGAAGGGGCATCTGTCAAAGATAGAAAGTTCTTGAGAAGGTTTTCTGCAAAGTTCTTTTTGAGTAATGGCATTTTGTACAAGCGCAATCATGATTCAACGTTGCTTCGTTGTGTGGATAAGAAGGAAGCAATTGAGATTATGGGAGATATGCATGATGGGATCTTTGGCACTCATTCTAGTGGACATACCATGGCAAAGAAGATATTGAGAGCAGGTTACTATTGGTCTACCATGGTAGCTGATTGCTATCAACACTCTAGAACTTGTCACAAATGTCAAATCTATGCTGATAAAGTTCATGTACCTCCATCACCATTGAATGTGTTGACTGCTCCTTGGCCCTTTGCCATGTGGGGCATTGATATGATTGGTGAGATCAAGCCTACTGCTTCTAATGGGCATCGTTTCATCCTGGTTGCTATTGATTACTTCACGAAGTGGGTGGAGGCAGTTTCATTTGCATCTGTTACCAAGAATGTCGTGGCTCGGTTCATTAAGAATAATCTCATATGTAGGTATGGCATCCCTGAAAGGATTATCACTGACAATGGCTCTAATCTGAACAACACTATGATTACTGATCTCTGCACGCAGTTCAAGATTAAGCATCATAACTCTTCTCCGTATCGTCCGAAGATGAATGGGGCAGTTGAAGCTGCTAATAAGAACATTAAGAAGATTGTACAGAAGATAACTGTTACTTACAAGGATTGGCATGAGATGTTACCATTTGCTCTTCATGGTTATCGCACCACAATACGTACTTCAACAGGGGCAACCCCATTCTCCTTAGTCTATGGTATGGAAGCAGTTCTGCCCATTGAAGTTCAGATTCCCTCCTTAAGAATTATGAAGGATGCAGGCTTGGATGAAGATGAGTGGATTCAGACTCGACTTGACCAGATAAATTTGATTGATGAGAAGAGGTTAGCAGCAGTTTGTCATGGCCAGATGTACCAAAAAAACGGATGATCAAAGCTTTTAACAAGAAGGTTAAGCCAAAGGTATATCAGGCTGGTGACTTGGTAATCAAGCGTATCATATTACCACAGGGTGATCCTAGGGGCAAGTGGACTCCAACATATGAAGGACCATTTGTAGTCAAGACAGTGTTCACAGGAGGTGCCATGATACTCACTACAATGGATGGTGAAGATTTCCCACAGCCCGTAAACGCAGACATAGTTAAAAAATACTACGCATGAAAAGAGACCCGCTAGGTTGACAGGCCTAGGCAAAAATAAGGGCATCCCGGCAAACCAAAAGGGTTTGGGCAAAAATTAGGGATATATATAAAAAGATGTACACCCGGCAAGTCGAAAACCTGAAAAGGCGGCTTGGGCAAAAAAGGGTATCCCGGTGGATTGAAAACCTGAAAGGGCAATCCAGGAAAAAGTTAGGGATTAAAGCGTATGACTATGTCTCGTTTGGATCACTCATAAAGCTGCAACCAGTTGTACTACTTATTCAAGCTCGAACAGATAAAGCTCAATCCAATCGTTTCCGTCTCAACAGCAGAAGATGAGATACTTGAAGATAATGGCAATAGTAGAATTGAAACTCAATAGGATTGTTTCCCACATAGTTGATTTTCCTTGTTTTGTAAAAACTTTATGACAAAATTCTCTTACTAGGGTTTATGTCTCCTTGTACAAACTTACCCGTGTATGGGTCACTTTTCGATATAAATAAATTTCATCTTTTGAATCCAGATTTACTTTTACCCTATTTGCATAAGCGAAACGTCCATTGGTTGTGTTTGAATGTATGTATGCTTTTGAATATGATTGATGTTTACCAAAAAATGCATGTATGCTTTTAATATGATTGATGTTTACCAGAAATGCATGAAAATGCAGTAATAGTATTTACTAAGGACGAACGAGGGAAGGATTTCAACGAAGCTTCACCGGTTCATCTTTACAAGACAGTTACAAACCCTCAGTAGGACGAATCCATCTTCACAAAGTCTCATCTCCCCTGGAATTTATATCCATCTCTTTTATCCTCATACGGATATACAGGAATTTACTTTCCAATAAGGGTACGACGAACGAAGACGGAGGTGATATCTATCCTACTATCAAACGAAGACGGGAGGTTATGTATACCTTACTATCCCCAACGTACGGGAGGTTATATATACCTTGCTATCCCCAGCATACGAGAGGTTATCTATACCCTGTTATCCCCAGCAGATGTAAGGTTATGTATAATATATTCTTCAACAACGAATCGGGATTTATTTTCCCTGGCCAGCAGTTGTTATACGAAGATATCCAGGCGCTTCCGGCAGTATCATATCATACATACACCATTTACATCATACCATAACATACATATACATGAGTGCATAATACATTACCTAAGTGCATCATATTATACATGCATACATAATGCATAAACTAATATTATTATACAGAATGTTACCTTGTTTTCAGGGTAATTATCCAACAAACAAACTTATGATCATCAGGACTGCTCTATCCTCCTGAAAGCTTATAATCTCATCAGGACTGCTCAATCCTCTTGAAGACATGATGTTACATCAGGATTACTCCAGTCTCCTGAAAGCATATCATTAATATCATCAGGATTGCTCAATCCTCCTGAAGACATGCTGTTACATCAGGATTACTCCAGTCTCCTGAAAGCATATCATGTTATTACCACAGGATTACTCCAGTCTCCTGAAAGCATATCATATTATTACCACAGGATTACTCCAGTCTCCTGACATCTATCATCATTACTTCTGGACTGCTTCATCCTCCAAGACTTTCTCAGAAGAACTAATCCTGACGTTCTTTTGATCATTAAGAGCAAATCCTGACGCTCTTTTAACCCATTGTTCAAGACATCTTTCAGAAGAACTAATCCTGACGTTCTTTTGATCCTCAAGAGCAAATCCTGACGCTCTTTTGGCCACTTGTTCAAGACATCTTACTCAGAAGAACAAATCCTGACGTTCTTTTGATCCTTAAGAACAAATCCTGACGTTCTTTTGGCCCTTGGAGAATAGGCAAATGGTCTGTATAAAGATCCATTCCCTAATCCAAAATATTTCCAACTCAAAATCATGTTGCATAAATGATTCAGAGACGGCCTATACAAAGACCTAGTACTGATATCCACTATCAACATAAAGACATCATCATATTCTGATGCTTTAGATGGCATCTCTAAGCCCATCACCAGTTCCTCCAAGTGGCATCTTTAAGCCCACTCAAGCATATACAACCAACCATCAATATCACTTTATGCACTGGTGAGTGCAAATTTTTGGGCTTTTGTGTTCAATCCCCTTCAACCTTCCAGGTCATGACCGGCAAATATACCAATCTAACCCCTCAGGTTTCAGAAAATTGAACAGGGGCAGCTGTTGCACCCTAAAATTTGCTCTCACAATACAAGACTTTGTGTTCTAAGAAGGTTCACAAGGTTCACAAGTTTCTCAAAGCTTTCAATACCTTTCATGAGGTTCATGAAGTCTACAAGTCACTTCATGAAGGTTCACAAGGTTCACAAGCTTCTCAACACTTATATAACCTTTCATGAGGTTCATGAAGTCTACAAGTCACTTCTTGAAGGTTCACAAGGTTCACAAGGTTCACAAGATTCACAATGATTACAAAGCTTTCCTGAGATTCATGAGGTCTACAAAGTCACTTCATGAGGTTCACAAGGTTCACAAGCTTCACAATACCTCCCATAAGGTTCACAAGACATTTTATGATGGTTCACAAGGTTCACAAAGTTCACAATTGTCAGAAGAGTTGACAATTCCCTCAGACAATGCACCTCCTAAGCAGTGCATCCAAAACTAGGGTTTTGACTTTAATCAGGCTAAATGGATTTCCAATACCTCAAGTGAGCTTCATAACATCTTATATGTATATAAGAACCCCCATGACAAGTTTCAAGACTTTTCTCAAAAGTTTGCTCAGTCAGATGATCAGATAAGTCAAAATCAGTCAATGCAGTTAAAAAGTCAAACTGAGGTCAACTGTGGTCAAACCAAAGTCAAATTTCATGATTTTTTGCCAAACATCAATTATATGAAGTAAAATTCATCATTTGATCAAGGGTTGATCATGATTCATCAAGGAGGTTCCAGATCATCAAGAATCAGGAGTTTCTAAATTAGGGTTTCCTCAGTAAAAGTCAACTGAACTTTGACCAACCATAACTTTCACATACTTCATCACCAAGTCTCCATCCAAATCTCATTTTGAAGGAAATTGAATTCTCTACAACTTTGATCTTGCAAGTTAAGCCCAAAAATGCTTCATTTGGAAGATATGAGCTGAGACATTATAGGTCATTTCAAAAGTCAACAAAAAGTCAACAACTTCAAAAGGGCATAACTTGAGATTGGTAAATGATATGGACCTGAAACCAATGGGGTTGTTTAGAGGACTCTTCAAGCTTTCCAAAATGTCCAAGAACACCCTCATACCATTAAAATTGAGGGAGATGTGCCCTTGCAAAGTTGGAAAATTTTATGATGGTTTATGTTGAAAATGGAGGTTTAAAACCACTTCTTTCCAAATGGGCTGGCCAAATTGTGATCCAATCCATACCATATCATCATGCACGACCCAATTGATTAAAAATCATAATTTTTATTTTTTTATTTTTATTTATTTTGATTTAATTCATAAAAAATCATTTTAAATAAATATAAAATATGAAAATATATTTTTGGATGAAGATTGAGCTTCTAGAATCTCATCAATATTGATTGAAGTTGAAAGAGAAAGAAATCATGTGATTGATCCAAAAATAGCAAGCTTTCATGAGCCAATATTTGAATTTCATGGCATGATCTTTTTCAATCTTCAAATATCCAAACTTCCACACAACCAATGAATTTTCTTAACCTAATTCACTCACATATAAGTACTTAGCATAAACCTAACACTCATTCACGAATCCAGCAGCTGCAAAGGTAGGTTTCACACTTCAAAAAAATCACAAAAATTTCAAATTCGGATTCCTCTCTTAAGGACAGAAAAAGGTATTGTGAAGACATGGAGATGTTCCTTGAGCCTTCTTGAAGCAAACTCAATCATCCATTGCATCAAAACCATACAATTTCATGCTAGCCGAATCAATTTTACTCTCCAAAATTATGTTTTTCGATTTCATATACCTAACCGATATTAATTGATTTTGATGATTGATTTGTGTTAGTTAGGACCTAGGGATACTTTCTGGATCATTAAACTAAAGGTTCATGACCTGAATCCGAATTGGCCATTGTTAGGGTTTCACTCTTGAAATTAGGGTTTGATGATTCAATGAATTTAAACAAATTCTGAGAACATAGGAATGTTCTATGGATCACAAGGATCATAAAACATTAACCAATTTAATGAATCAATGCTGTTTGGTATGAGTTTGATTTTCGCAGGTCCAAAACCATGAAGAACTTGCAACAAAACTCGCAGGAAAAAGGGCAATAAAATTCGCAGGAAAAAGGTTGAAGACGAAGTCCATTCGCGCCTGTTTTCAAAATTTAAATTCTTGTTTAAAAATATTATGAATTAGTTCTGGATTTATTTCACAAACGCACGTTTGTCCTGGTGGTAAGGCTGATACGCGTATTATGTGAAGGCATTGGTTCGATACTTGGCTGGGCACATTTTTTTTCTCTTATTTTTTCAGGTCAAGCGTACATAATATATTATGCATTGTTACCATTCCAGTAGCAGATGGGCTCTCCCAGCCAGGCGGTAAAGCATGCGTGTGAATGATCAAAGGTCCTGGGTTCAACACCACCCCAGGCCTTTTTGGTTTTATTATTTTTTCTGATTTTTCAAGATGAAGCATAAAACAAATTCCTCCCTCTCTTTTGTTGCCTGCGTGCATAGTGGCCTGATGGTGGTTCTTCTTGCTGGTAAACACACTGACCTGGGTTCAAATCCCAGTCAGGTAAGTTTTTTTTTCATATTTTGTTTTCTTCTTTATTTTGATTATTCTATTAATTAAATTAAATATAGTTTTGTATATATGTTTTTTTTCTAAATAATTAAAAAACAATGAAGCATGTTTAAATTTTTTCCAAATTCTAAAATATATAAATGTTCTTAAATTATTTTCTTTATCTTATGATTAAATTATAAATATATGTATATTATAAATTAAACCCTAAAAATATTTTTCTAATAAGACCCTAATTTATTTTCTAAATACCTATTAAAACCTAATTGTTTATTTTCTAATTTGTGATGTAATTATTATTGTACATGTTTATTTAAAAATAATTATAACTTATTTGTAAATATATTTATAATCCAAATTATTTTTCTTTTAATATATGTCTAGAAACAATTTAACTTACAATAATTATATTTTGTATACGTTTAAAATAATTTGTAAATATAATAACTAATAAAATTAAATTTTATAAATATGATTAATTTTGTGAATATAATATTTAAAACTTATTTTCTCCTTATAATGTGTAAATAATTGTTTTTTTTAATGAATAAATGTTAATATATGTTTAAAAATGATTAAATTTGTAATAATTAAAATTTATAATTATGTTATGTTTAAAAATTTTATATTATAGTAATTATTTAATTATTCATGTTTCTAAATAAATGTTTATATATTAAAATCCTATTTTGTGTTTATTATTCTAATCATGTCATTATAATATTTTTTTTATTTAATTATATTTATTTTTATTGTTACTAACCATATTATTATTGTTTATTATTATCTTATATTTTATATTATTATTTCTCTAACCTTGTTTATTTTTCTAATTATTATTATTTCACTAACTTTATTTATTTTTAATATTTTTACTAACCTTATTCTTAATTATATTTATCACTAACCCCTATTTATTTATTTACTGTTTATTTATTATCTTTGCTTATTTATTTATATTTTTCTAATTACTTATTTTTGCTATTTATTTTAATTTGCTTATTATAATTATTATGTAATTGCTTCCCGGATGTAAATTTTGTAATATTTAATTATTTAATTTTGTTGCTATGGTTAGTAATTTAGGGAGTGTAAACATGTATTCAACTTAAAAATAAATTTAGCTCATTTTAATTAAAGATAATTAATATTAAACACTCACACACGTAAGTCGATTTTTAATCGCCATCTCACATTTCTAAGGTTATCCCTCAATGTTGCCTAAATCATAAGGTCAAGTGGGGTGTATAAAACAAGTCCCTTTAAAAGAAAAAATCATCAAGTCCCTAATGGTTGCCTTTAAAGATCAAGTCCCTTCGAATAATGATGATAGTCCCTCCTATATGCTTAATACACCCCACAGTTGCCTTCGTAAAAACAGATGTCCCTCACATGTCCCTTATATCCAAGGTAATGACTACCTGCTCCTTAATAGTAGGGATAGTCTTACCACTTAAAGGATAAAGAACAAGAAAGACTTAAAACTTTAGGGTAGGTTCCTCTTATGTACTTGCTCACTTCAAAAACTTTTCAAACTCTTCACAATTTCAAACAAATTTTCAAAAACAAGTTTTTACGCATCCGTACATGGATCATTATCAACTATTATGAAAATTTTTCTATTCACACACTACACTTTCAAAAACAATTCAAAAGTGAGCTAAGTAACTAAGAGCCCATGGATAACCATGGATGTAAAGGGTGCTAACACCTTCCCTTTACATAACCTACCCCCCGGACCCAAAAATATCTCTTAAGGTCTTTCATGTTCTTTTATACCCTTTCCTTTTGGATAAAATAAAAGTCGGTGGCGACTCTTGCTATCCGCAACATAACTAAAGTCAGTTCTCCCACCGTGTTACAGATATCACTAAAGAAACAGTCTCACAACTGATAACAAAAAGAAGAGAGAACTGAACCAAAATACACAAAAGAAGAACTGAAACCAGGAATTCAGTAACAGGTCAGTTACAAAAGCTTACCAAATATCACAGAAAAGAGGGCAATTGGAGAAAAATCATCAATCTCTCATTTTCCAGAATCTCCATCGAATCTTCATCACCTTCTTTAACACTAGTCCAATTCTCCTTCAATACCTCTTCTTCAATCACCCTGCAACAAGCAAACAAAAATGCAGCAAGAACATTTTCAACAACCACACAAGATTAACCTCCAATCTTTCACAACAATGGCTGACAAGAAATCCGGTATCATCGGTTACGCGTTAGCTCCCAAGAAACAGAACACCTTCATCCGCGAACTCACTCCTAACTCTCACGAAATCACGCGGAATCCAACTCGTCCGAGTCGACTCTGAACGTTCTCTAGCAGATCAAGGTCCATTCGATTGCATCCTCCACAAACTCTACGGCAATGACTGGAAACGCCAGCTTCAAGAATTTCAAACAAGAAACCCTAATGCGGTGATTCTTGATGCTCCTGAAGCGATTGAATGGCTTCACAACAGAATCTCAATGCTTCAAGTTATTCTGAGCTTAGGGTTGATGATCGAACCGAGACGTTCGGGATCCCAAAGCAGATTGTCATTTACGATAAAGGAACTCTCTCTGACGGTCAGGCTTGGGAGAGTTTGAAGTTTCCGGTGATAGCGAAACCACTTGTTGCTGATGAAGTTTGTTAACCATGGTGGCGTGATTTTCAAAGTGTATGTTGTTGGTGATCGCGTTCGTTGAAGAAGGAGGAAGATGAAGTTTAGAGAAGAAGAAGGTCGCGGAAGATTACCAAGGAAGAAGGTAAAGAGGCCGGAGGACGGATGGAAGAGGGTTTGCGGCTGTAAGGAAGAAGAAGGATTAGGGTTTGGTTTGTAGAGAAGAAAGTGAGAAAGGGGGGAAGAACACGGTTTGTTTCTAGGGAAATCTGAGGTTAGAGTTTTTTTATTTTACTTATGATTTGTAGATTAATTTTGATTTGGATTTAAAAAGAGGTATTAAATTAATAAAACTTAGTTAATACACCATTAAAGAATATTAAATCTCATAAATCACAATTACTCCTCCACCGCCAGTTTTTTTTATTTTTATTCATAAGGTTTTTGAGGATTGTGGTCCACTCCGACGGTGACACGTGTCACCGTCCGGTTGAACCAATTTCGTTGGTCTTCCCACTCCCCTCTATGCGTTCTGGGCCTGGGAAAATCGCTACTAACACCCCCATATGCAAGCCCAGTGAAATTCTAGCAAGTAAAAATATACTCTTCTCACGCCCCCCTCTTCTATTTCATTTCTTCTATTATTCTATTTTACATAGCTTTCAAATTAATTCATAAAAAATATTAAAATGCTCAACAAAATTCTACAAAAATTATAGTATGATATTAAATCAATTTAGAAACATTCTCAATTTTTACTTTCTGAATTTTGTCATTTCTCAATTTAATTTCGATTTTTCATTTTAATTGATTTATATTGAATTCCTTCATGGACACATAAATTTGTACAATTTATTTCTACCACTTCCTGTAACATGTTTGATCCATTCTTTTTGCTTTGGTTAGAGGACAAATTAAAGTACCTAGAATATTTTTGGTGTATTTTTTAGGACAATTTATCCACTGTTTTGGTAGTGTGATTTGTATAAGTTTGTGATTAAACCTTAGATAGATTTAGGTGACCATTTACCATAGTTAGACTTAGAATTTTTAAGATATTTTTTAACACAATGATATAATCAGGTTAGAGACCATAGGGAATTAATTTCACAATTTTTCCATGACTTTTGATATTTTTGTCATTTTAATTCATTCCATCATATTATGCACATTCATGATTCATGTCATTCACTAACTATTCTCTTTTTGTGCAAGGTATCTTCCGAGAATTTGAGTATGGATTTGGATATTTTTTATGCCTCAATTATGTTTGTGTGATTTGTGATGTAATAGCTTAGAACTTGTATGTTTTTATAGTTTCTATAATTAGGATAGAAAAGGTAAAACAAATCGATAGAAAAGCAAAAATCTCAAAAAATAAATAAGACTCGATCCAACGTCGAGTAAATTTTCAAATAAATAAATAAAGTTGCATGTGACTTTAGGGTTCCTCGATTACTATCTTTCCACTCCATTCAACCAAAAGCAAGCCTTGTATGTTGCACACCATAAGTCGTGCGTCTCAGAACCACGCAATCGACCCACCTGATCCATCGTTTCATCCCGTTTATGTTCATTCACGTTTTTACCCACCATGACTTAGGAGGACCATATTGTTCACTATAACTTTTTGTACTTGCATTTTTAGCTCAATATCTCTTAGGTAGATTTAGTATTTCAAACCTCACTAACCATAGGTCATCCATGAATTCAACTAACTTAGGGTAAGTCTAGTTTCCCTTAGAATTTTTCCTTTTGATAACTTGAGTCTCACTTCTCATCTCAAAAGAAAATAAAAAACACTTAATAAAGGAAAAGGTGTACAATGCGCCACGAGCCTTAAGCTATACGGGAAATGATTAGTGGAGGTATCCTTCACTCTTCTAGGATGCTTTACAAACGTTCCATTCGGGGCGATCTTGGAAAGTATTCGCTCATGTATCATAGTCTTTAGTGTTGTACATACAACAAACACAAACTTAAAAACACTTCTTATAAAAGACAACAAACCAAGAAGTCATGTCTTCTCATCTATTCTCATACTCTTTGCGGACGAACGTGACTTGTCTCGACAGTTCAAACAGCGATACGGTAAACACCCTCGAGTTAGAGCCGGTAACACCTGAGCTAGAGCTATGGCAATGTCATCCTAAAAATCACAAACAAGTGTCAGCCTTAGTTAGATGAACTACGGCGTCTCTGATCCTCATTTATCCCGATGAGGTACGTAGGCAGTGGTGTAGGGCCCATTCGAGCACAATCTTTCTTTTTCCCTACATTTCCCCCTTTTTTATTTCATTTGTCAATTCCTTTACTTTTCTCATTTTCATTCCATTCCAGATAGCCGTTCTTTCATTCAAGCAGCATATTATTTTTCACCCTTTGAAACAGATTAACAAGCGTGGATCCCGTCGGGTACGACGGACGGATTGGGGTGCTAATACCTTCTCAATTCGTAACCGACTTCCGTATCCAGATCTTTGGTTCGCAAGGCCTCATCCTTTTCCTTCTTCCTCAGGTTTGTGCAACATTACCTATCCCATTCCTTTGGGATAAAAATGTCTGGCTGGCGACTCTAACTTTTCCGCGCCACTTTCGCGTTTGTACTAGGATGAAAATCCCGGGAGCGATAGCTGGCGACTCTGTTGGCGACTTTTAGAAATTCTAATTTCCCCTTTGAGAGTCAATCCTAGCGCTCGTTTGTTTCTATTTTCTTTGGGTGTTTATTCGTTTGTTGTTATGCTTTAGTTTAGCTTTACTGTTTTATTTACAGTTTATCGCTTTCCTTTACGACTTTATTTACAGCTTTCTGCACTTTATTTTACCGTCGCATATACTGGCATATACTGTACTGGCTGTTCTGGTTTTCCTTGGCGGGATGGGATTATTGTGAGATAAGCCAAATACCCGGCTTGAGTATACACATAGGATTTAGAGTGGGCAGTCATGTGGCTTGCGTGGTTTTGAGCACGTGTAGTTTTCACGAGTTCCACACCCAGATCAGGCTCTCTTGGGATATGTTTTATACTGCCTAGGCAGACCATAGAATGTTCCCACCTGAGCTGCTAACACTGGGAACCGATCATCGAGGACCTTAGTGGAAACAACCCTCTCCAGTGGTGACAATGGCAGACCACATTTCGTGGCAAACCCATTCGCACCCGAGGGCCCACTAGGAAATCACATAGGATGACCTTGTTCTCTCGTAGGAACCTGGTTAAAGCAATTGGTCGTATGACGGTAGTATTGTACCCTTCGGGATGAATGTACTATTGTTTCTCGACTTCAGTGCTTGAAGCCGGGAACTTATGAGGGATGCTTGTTTTTCCAAAATTCAACTGAGGCCTCCCTGAGTAGTACATAATGCCAAACCGATTCCCTGATTTGGTCATGAGCCATTTTTTGTAAATGGTGAACGTATTATTGCTATTCAGCTTTGAGAGTCCATGATGTTGACCCGTAGTAGCACACCCGTGAGATTGGGAAGGGGTTTACAGGTTTGCAGGAACCCTAAAGTTTCCAACATACCCGCTTTTGCCAGTGTTACTTCGTGATATGATCTGGTCCTATATGATACTGGTTGAGAATTCTGGAATTTCTGCACAGAGATACTGATATCATGATCTTCACCAACACTTGGTTATCTGATCCACACCAGCTTCAGACCGCTGACCACATGCCAGTTGCATACATGACATCATGGCATTTTAGCATACATGTTCAGTTACTTCTAAGGATCCCATATCTGAATTATGTCAGGATTTTTTCTGCATTTTAACTTGGATCAAAACAGATGGACTCCTTGGAAATAACTGAACATGGCATTTGCATACATCCTTGCATTTTTGACAGGTATTCAGGGACAACAACTTCTTATCCTGACTTGGTTTCTCTTCAGAATGGCCAATTTGAATCACGATTGTCAATGTTTAGACATGGAACAACTCCGAGCAGAGGTGACTGAGATGAAGGCTCAAATGGGGCATTTTATAGTGGACATTCGAGCGTTGTCCCAGGATCAGAAATTGTTGAGAGAAGAATTCAACTTGATGAAGACTCAAATAAAGTTGCTTACAGGAATCATGAATGCTATGTCGAAAAAGGAAAATAGTTGTGTGTCTGCTTTTTAAACAGAAGGTCATGTTTCTCCCATCTCTTTGGGATGTCCACTAAATCAGGGTTCTTTAGGTGGATCTCCTCTACAGTTCGAATTTCTTCACCAGCAATCGCCGCTTGGCAGTCAGGAAGAGCATCAGATAGGAACCAACTCCACATATGAGCTAAATGATCCTACATCAATCGTTACCAAAGAAGTGAGCACTTTCTTTCCTTATCAGGGATCCTCCTCAGCTGCTACGCCTTGGTTTCCAGGAGAAATGCTTCAACAGGTTTCGTCTATAGCTCCTCCATTGTTAGCAATCCGTCATCAACAGGAGAAAGAAAGGGTTATTGACTCGATACCCATGTCTTATGCTGAATTATGTCCGCAACTGCTCAAAATGGGATTGATTGAGTGTCACGAGCTAACTCCTCCTTCAGCATGCAAAACTAAAAAAGAAATGGTCAACTTTCCTTCTTCTAGAATCATTGCTCAGGCCAAGTCTTCAAAGGGACTGCATCAACAATCCTCATTCGCTCCTCGACCGAGTATGAGTAAGAGAGTACAAAGACATGTCATGCGTCCAACGCAATGTCAACAACGAAATGTTCAATCACAGTCTCAGGGTCAGCAACAACAGGCACCGAGACCATTTTAGGAAAGAACAAGAGCGAGGAACCGCGGACTTGATCCTATCCCATGTCCATATGTTGTATTGCTTCAAGAACTTCTGAAGTTGAACCTGGTTGAGCTCCGTACCATGAGAGCTCCTTCTACTGATAATCTACCACCAAATTTTGATCCTAATTCCAGGTGCGAATTCCATTCAGGTGCCCAAGGGCACAGTATTGAGAAATGTTGGGCTTTTCAGAACAAGGTACAAGAACTAGTTGAGTCCAAGGCAATCAATTTTTCTCCTCATCCAAAGGTATTCCAGAATCCGATGCCTAATCACGATGGAACCAGTGTCACGGTTATTCTACCAGATGGACCACGTTAAGCTGAAGTCTTCAAGTTAATCACCCAGGACGCTAGGGTCTTCATGAAGCAAATATAGCCAGCAGTATTCAAATACTCTTAGTGATGGCATTTATGTGTTTTCCTTTCTTCATTGATCATTTTTCATCACTATTGAGGGGAATTACGTCGCTCTGATTCTTCATTGGTTATCAGTCAATGGAGATACGTAGGCAGAAGATCGTCAGGTCTTTCCGAGCAACCTTATGGGGAAACTTTACTCCCCAGTTTCACTCTTTCCTTTAGATGTCTCGTGTCAGAGTCAGAATAGCTAGAAGAAGAAGTATGACTGCTATGGTTAGGTATACGGCTGCAAATTGAAGATTACAAGTCTGTGAAAAGAGCTATTGATCGCTGAGAGTATCCAAGACTGACAGGTCCAGACGGAGCCAAGCCTCCTCAACTACGGCAATATTCAGTTTCTTTACTGCATTTCCATTTGTAGTTTCTTTTATATGCTAAACATTTGTCTACATGTATGAAGTTTGTTTGCTTTTGAATGTTAGCAATAATAAAACTCACATGTTTTTCTTGAAGTAAATTCATTCGCATTCACTTATAATTTTTCATGTGTACATCGCAATACCAGTTGTCGTGCTTAAATTCTATGAAGGATAATGACGAAACAAAAAAACGCAAAATCCTCATTCGCTCCTCGACCGAGTATGAGTAAGAGAGTACAGAGACATGTCAGGCGTTCAACGCAATGTCAACAACGAAATGTTCAATCACAGTCTCAGGGTCAGCAACAACAGGCACCGAGACCATTTCAGGAAAGAACAAGAGCGAGGAACCGCATACTTGATCCTATCCCATGTCAATATGTTGTATTGCTTCAAGAACTTCTGAAGTTGAACCTGGTTGAGCTCCGTACCATGAGAGCTCCTTCTGCTGATAATCTACCACCAAATTTTGATCCTAATTCCAGGTGCGAATTCCATTCAGGTGCCCAGGGGCACAATATTGAGAAATGTTGGGCTTTTCAGAACAAGGTACAAGACCTAGTTGAGTCCAAGGCAATCAATTTTTCTCCTCATCCAAAGGTATTCCAGAATCCGATGCCTAATCACGATGGAACCGGTGTCACGGTTATTCTACCAGATGGACCACGTTAAGCTGAAGTCTTCAAGTTAATCACCCAGGATGCCAGGGTCTTCATGAAGCAAATATAGCCAGCAGTATTCAAATACTCTCAGTGATGGCATTTATGTGTTTGCCTTTCTTCATTGATCATTTTTCATCCCTATTGAGGGGAACTACGTCGCTCTGATTCTTCATTGGTTATCAGTCAATGGAGATACGTAGGCAGAAGATCGTTAGGTCTTTCCGAGCAACCTTATGGGGCAACTTTACTCCCCAGTTTCACTCTTTCCTTTAGATGTCTCGTGTCAGAGTCAGAATAGCTAGAAGAAGAAGTATGACTGCTATGGTTAGGTATACGGCTGCAAATTGAAGATTACAAGTCTGTGAAAAGAGCTATTGATCGCTGAGAGTATCCAAGACTGACAGGTCCAGACGGAGCCAAGCCTCCTCAACTACGGCAATATTCAGTTTCTTTACTGCATTTCCATTTGTAGTTTCTTTTATATGCTAAACATTTGTCTACATGTATGAAGTTTTTTTTTCTTTTGAAGGTTAGCAATAATAAAACTCACATGTTTTTCTTGAAGTAAATTCATTCGCATTCACTTATAATTTTGCATGTGTACATCGCAATACCAGTTGTCGTGCTTAAATTCTATGAAGGATAATGACGAAACAAAAAAACGCAAAATCTCTAATTGTGTGCTCTCGAGTAAGGCCCTGTTGACGATGTACAGGCTTTGTTTCAAATCCCTAAACACTGGAGATATAAGGAAGATAGACCCTTGCTAACCCCTTTGAGCCTTGAAGTAGGAGTTTCCTTTCACATAAAAAAAACCTCACATGTAACCCAGGGGCAGGGTAGACGTCAGCTAGTTAGACCAAGCGTTCAGACTTTCATAAAGAAGTGTATTTGAAGATCCGTTGCATTCTACTATGCTAATCAAGAGGTCCAAAGACCCGAAACCAGAATGGTTATCCAAGTCAAAAGGTCCAAAGATTGAAAACCACAATGGTTATCCTTCGTCGACCAAGGAATGAGGCAGTCACAACCCTCGCGAAGCAATCAAGACAAACAATGTCACGCGACTTGTTCAAAATGAAAAAAAGAAAAAGAAAAGAAATGGCCCGCTAAGTCGAAACTTGAAAACAAATGACTTAGGCAAAAGTTAGGGCATCCCGCTGGACTCCACAATCAAAGATTCACAAGAATCAGTCCAGGCAAAAGTTAGGGATAAGCAAAATAACGCAAAAGCGAAAGACAAAAAGGATTACACAAGAAAGGTCCTCAAATAAGAACGAAGTCATGTGACACAGACACGAAAGATAGAGGAGTGACTGACTCTCAACAATAACCTGATTGGTGCTTGAACTAATAGCAGCAATGGTTCCTCAATCAACACGAAACCCTTACGAAAGGTGAATGCTTATGAAAACTAGCTGAATGTAGGAATGGAGAACATCACGAAGAGTGGGTGGGCACAAATAAACTTCGAGCCTATATCCTTTGTTTCTATAACCATGAACCAGGCCACGATACATACCTTAAAAGTCCTAACTAAAACAGGGTTAACTTGAGAGCGTACTACTACGAGACCGCGTTCCTGACTCCTATGAGTTATGCTAAATGACATTTGTCGGTATTGCATGTACATACTTTCATTCAAAATAATGTCGTATCTTAACTAGTGAATCACTCACGAAGGTTTGCGACACCTTTTTCAATAAAGACTTCAAGTTTGACATGTGTGTTGCATTAGAATTTTCATTCTAAGAATAAATATTTTTTGCTTGCATACATTTGTTTGGCATCATAAATGGTTCACATGCGAAAATTCAATACAGAAGCCTAAGCTTGCCAAGTTGAGAAGTCTAAAACTTCTGAAAGACAGTCAGGTCGAGGTGCACTTTTCCGAGATAAGCTTCATTGAGTAAGGGCTTCCCCAACTAGTCATGTTAAGAGCTAGCCAATCCTGGGCATTTACGTCGAGCAATCTCTTCAAATTTCAGTCAAACTGGGGCAATCACCTCGAGATTCAAATCTCTCCAAGAGCGAAGATTAGTAAGTCAGGTGCAAAAGTATTCAAATACTCGTACTGGGGCAGGCCACCCCAATAGTACGAGAGTTCATTCTTTCCCGAAGACAGACAATCGGAAGCATTTACCCGGAGTTCAGAGTACCAGTACGGTTACACTCTCAAAGAGTTTCTACGGCATCCTCGTGTCATAATTCCTACAGACTGAGTCTACTACCCATCTAGCGGTCGCTCGTCAAGTCAATTAACTCGTTCAGCACTTCTGACAGATATAAACTCATCTGCATTGGCAATGGTTACCTCCCCAGCAAGGTTGTTACGCTAATTCATGCAATCGTTACAATACCTAAGAGTTTAAAGACGCCAAGTCTTTTGTAAAATCCTCTTGAGGTAAAGTCCATACAGAAGCAACTGATCCCCATCACGAGACAATTTGAATTTTTCCTCCTCAGCATGATGTGTCTCGGTTTCGTCATCCCCAAACAGACGAATGGAAGTTATCCCCAGTAAGTCACCAAGCTTTTCCTTTGGCCGGTTTCCTTGATCTCGGTTCCTCAACAGATCTAAGGCAATTCCTATTCCCCAAGAAGATTTCAGATAAATCATTCTCCTTCCCAGCAGATCCATAAGAGTGGATAATCCATAATAGTCGAGGTATCCCCAGGCACGACCCTCAAATCTAAAAGTCCAATTTATTTTTGGCAAAGGTGATAATTCGGGACAGATGAATTATTCACGCTCTTCTCCAACAGAGATGTTATCCCCACAGGGCTTCTTGATATCAAGTTCACGATCATTGTGTTTCCCCACAGAGTTAGCAGAGACTTATTACTTCCGCGTCAAGAATTCCTTTACATTCACACCAGTTCATTAACAATACTCAAGGCATAACATCCCCAATGTCATGGGGCAACATGCCATGCAATTCAACATATGTAAAGTCCAGTTACAGACTGGCCAAAGTCCATCTTCAGGTGGCAGATTTCAAAGCCCATCCACAAAATGGCCAAAGTCCATATTCGGGTGGCAAATTTCAAAAGTCCACCCGCAGTGTGGCAAATTTCCAAAGTCCACCCGCAGTGTGGCAACTTATCCCAAGTTCACCCGCAGCGTAGCAATTCATTCAAAGTCCAACCGCAGATTGGCCAAAGTCCATCCTCTGGGTGGCAAATTCTTAAAGTCCATCCGCAGACTGGCCAAAGTCCATCCTCCGGGTGGCAAATTCTTAAAGTCCAGCCATAGACTGGCCAAAGTCCATTGTGTGGCAAGAAATCAAAGTCTCCCGTAGTGAGCGAAAGTCTCCCGTAGTGAGAAAAAGTCTCCCGTAGTGAGCAGCATCCCCCGTAGTGTGGCAAGAAATCAAAGTCTCCCGTAGTGAGCAAAAGTCTCCCGTAGTGAGCAAAAGTCTCCCGCAGTGAGCAGAAGTCCACCCGCAGCGTGGCAGATCGTATCGTGAAGTCCAACCGTAGATTGGCAAAAGTCCATCCTCAGGGTGGAAAAATTCCAAAGTCCACCCGCAGTGTGGCAAATCATCCAGGCTCCACCCACAGCGTGGCAGATCGTATCGTGAAGTCCAACCGTAGATTGGAAAAAGTTCATCCTCAGGGTGGCAAAGTATCTTAAAATTCTATTGCAAGCTGATCAAAGTCCACCCACAGCGTGGCAAGTCGTCATTCGTCTAACTCCATCCAATAATACACCATTAAGGCATTGTTGCAGCCTATCAAAGTCCACTCGCAGTGTGGCGAATCAATAGCCGTCCGACATCATTCAAAAGGCATCCCCTGTTTTCTATTCTTCACATCATAATTGTATTCAAGCAGAGTTCGTTCGGTTGAGTTTATTTCTCTGTTCTTCCGTCACAGAGTGCAAATTTTCTTGTTGTTTCTAGTATTCAATCCCTGCATACTTCAAACGTGTGAAAGCAACTGCTATCATCCATTCAAGTCTACAGTGATTGAATAGGGGCAGCTGTAACACCCCAAAATTTGCCCTCATATTTATAACGTAGCTGGCTTATGCTTCACATTTTATCCGCATTTCCCATTAGGTCATAACATCAATCATGCAGTACAGCAGTTCCTAAGGCATGCGATCAATGTCATATGAAATTAGGGTTTATAAGGTGAATTCAAAGTTTTGGTTATGTGGTTATTTAATGACCTAGGCTTCTCATGCACTTGCTATTCGATTATGGTTTATTTCTCTGATTAGGAAACTCGCTCGTAAAGGCTTTTCATTGGCACATCAGACTCATTACCAAGGTGGATTAGGTTTTTATTCGTGATTGAGTTTGAGAGCATTTCACCAACTGAGGTCTCTTATGATAGAGACCGATTTGGGATTATTTGATGGAGATATTCATTCGCGTATAGTATTTTTAAGTGAAGCAAGAAGCATGGTTCAAGCTATCGATTTTGGGGATTTATTATGACATCAAAGTCTGGGTCCAGGAATTCGGTTCTCATATTGGGGATTTGAAAAAAGGGCACGATTACGATTTATTTGGAAGTCGTCGTTCACTTTCGAATTCAAGTCCTCGACATCCATTTCAAATACAAGTCCTTATCATTTTCCATATCCATGTTTCGATCCAACTTAATCCATTAAACAAAAACCACTTTCAAGTTTAGTTTGCCAAAATCCTTTCAAGCCCACTTTTGTTTTAGCCCATTTCAAATCCAAATTCTTGTGTGTCCATAAAATTCATTTTTTTACTTGTTTTAAACCGACTTCTTAAGTTTTGATTTACCCACTAATCCATATTTTATCCTTGTATCAAAATTTGAAGTCCAAACCATGAACCAAATTCTTTTTTAATTTATTCAAATTCTATCCAATCTTTATTTGATACCAAATCCTTGCTAATTCGTTCAAATTCTATCCAAATTTATTGGACAAATTAATTAGCCTAGGTTTGAAGGTCCATGTAGTTTGTTTAAGATATGGGCATTACAAAAAAAAAACAAGTAAGAAAGTCCATAAAAATAAGAAACTCATTTTTTGAATAAAATAACAAAATCTAACTCAGCAGAAAAGAATTGATCACAATAAAAATTCAGCAGTGAATCAATATTAAAAATTCAGAAATTCAGTTATACATCATGTAACTGAATCGGTTACAAACTGTAACAGAATCCTACTGGAAAAATCTAGAAAAAAGTTCAAAAGGATCTCCATCAAGGGACAATTAAAAATTAACCCTGCTGCAGCAAACTTTCATCACTCTAGCACTCTTCTTGCTCAAAACTTTAATGGTCATCATCACCCACAACAAGAGCCCTGCATAAGTGAAAGCCGAAAAAAATCATGGTAACGAAGGGGGAAAACCGATATAATAGAATGAAGATACAGGCTAAAGGGGGATCTAACCGAGTTCAATAGAAATGAAGTGAGAAAATTCAGTTATAACTAACTTCATGACACTTACAACTAAAACTCACTTTTACCTGATTTTTTCATTTTTTCAGCCTTGAATCCTTCTCCTATAAATCAAATATCAGAAAATTCTTCAGGAGAGTTTTTGGCTGGTTGTCTTCATTCTTCTGCATTTTGTCATCAGCTTCCACCTTCTTCCTTATCCTTCTCATCAACCAACTTCAAAACCTTCAATAAAAACCTCCATCTCCAACCATTTTTATCATCGGCATCAGTGCTCAAAACCTGTTTTCAACATATAATAGAGGGAGAGATAGATATCACAAAAGAAACAGTCTCACAACTGATAACAAAAAAAAGAGAGAACTGAACCAAAATACACAAAAGAAGAACTGAAACCAGGAATTCAGTAACATGTCAGTTACAAAAGCTTACCAAATATCACAAAAAAGAGGGCAAATGGAGAAAAATCATCAATCACTCATTTTCCAGAATCTCCATCGAATCTTCATCACCTTCTTTAACACGGGTCCAATTCTCCTTCAATGCCTCCTCTTCAATCACCCTGCGACAAGCAAACAAAAACGCAGCAAGAACATTTTCAAAAACCACACAAGATTAACCTCCAATCTTTCACAACAATGGCTGACAAGAAATCCAGTATCATCGGTTACGCGTTAGCTCCCAAGAAACAGAACACCTTCATCCGCAAACTCACTCCTAACTCTCGCGAAATCACGCGGAATCCAACTCGTCCGAGTCGACTCTGAACGTTCTCTAGCAGATCAAGGTCCGTTCGATTGCATCCTCCACAAACTCTACGGCAATGACTGGAAATGCCAGCTTCAAGAATTTCAAACAAGAAACCTTAATGCGGTGATTCTTGATGCTCCTGAAGCGATTGAATGTCTTCACAACAGAATCTCAATGCTTCAAGTTGTTCTGAGCTTAGAGTTGATGACCGAACCGAGACGTTCGGGATCCCGAAGCAGATTGTCATTTACGATAAAGGAACTCTCTCTGACGGTCAGGCTTGGGAGAGTTTGAAGTTTCCGGTGATAGTGAAACCACTTGTTGCTGATGAAGTTTGTTAACCATGGTGGCGTGATTTTCAAAGTGTATGTTGTTGGTGATCGCGTTCGTTGAAGAAAGAGGAAGATGAAATTTAGAGAAGAAGAAGGTCGCGAAAGATTACCAAGGAAGAAGGTAAAGAGGCCGGAGGACGGATGGAAAAGGGTTTGCGGCGGTAAGGAAGAAGAAGGATTAGGGTTTGGTTTGTAGAGAAGAAAGTGAGAAAGGGGGGAAGAACACGGTTTGTTTCTAGGGAAATCTGAGGTTAGAGTTTTTTTATTTTACTTATGATTTGTAGATTAATTTTGATTTGGATTTAAAAAGAGGTATTAAATTAATAAAACTTAGTTAATACACCATTAAAGAATATTAAATCTCATAAATCCCAATTACTCCTCCACCGCCAGTTTTGGTTTTTTTTATTGATAAGGTTTTTGAGGATTGTGGTCCACTCCGGCGGTGACACGTGTCACCGTCTGGTTGAACCAATTTTGTTGGTCTTCCCTCTCCTCTCTATGCGTTCTGGGCCTGGGAAAATCGCTACTAACACCCCCATATGAAAGCCCAGTGAAATTCTAGCAAGTAAACAAATACTCTTCTCACCCCCCCCCCCTCTTCTATTTCATTTCTTCTATTATTCTATTTTACATAGCTTTCAAATTAATTCATAAAAAATATTAAAAGGCTCAACAAAATTCTACAAAAATTATAGTATAATATTAAATCAATTTAGAAACATTCCCAATTTTTACTTTCTGAATTTTGTCATTTCTCAATTTAATTTCGATTTTTCATTTTAATTGATTTATATTGAATTCCTTCATGGATACATATATTTGTACAATTTATTTCTACCACTTCCTTTAACATTTTTGATCCATTTTTTTTGCTTTGGTTAGAGGACAAATTAAAGTACCAAGAATATTTTTGGTGTATTTTTTAGGACAATTTATCCACTGTTTTGGTAGTGTGATTTGTATAAGTTTGTGAATAAACCTTAGATAGATTTAGGTGACCATTTACCATAGTTAGACTTAGAAATTTTAAGAGATTTTTTTAACACAATGATATAATCAGGTTAGAGACCATAGGGAATTAATTTCACAATTTTTCCATGACTTTTGATATTTTTGTCATTTTAATTCATTCCATCATATTATGCATATTCATGATTCATGTCATTCACTAACTATTCTCTTTTTGTGCAAGGTATCTTCCGAGAATTTGCGTATGGATTTGGATATTTTTTATGCCTCAATTATGTTTGTGTGCTTTGTGATGTAATAGCTTAGAACTTTTATGTTTTTATAGTTTCTATAATTAGGATAGAAAAGGTAAAACAAATCGGTAGAAAACCAAAAATCTCAAAAAATAAATAAGACTCGATCCAACGTCGAGTAAATTTTCAAATAAATAAATAAAGTTGCATGTGACTTTAGGGTTTCTCGATTATCATCGTTCCACTCCATTCAACCAAAAGCAAGCCTTGTATGTTGCACACCATAAGTCGTGCGTCTCAGCACCACGCAATCGACCCACCCGATCCATCGTTTCATCCCGTTTATGTTTCATTCACGTTTTTACCCACCATGACTTAGGAGGACCATATTGTTCACTATAAATTTTTGTACTTGCATTTATAGCTCACTATCTCTTAGGTAGATTTAGTATTTCAAACCTCACTAACCATAGGTCATCCATGAATTCAACTAACTTAGGGTAAGTCTAGTTTCCCTTAGAATTTTTCCTTTTGATAACTTGAGTCTCACTTCTCATCTCAAAAGAAAATCAAAAACACTTAATAAAGGAAAAGGTGTACAATGCGCCACGAGCCTTAAGCTATACGGGAAATGATTAATGGAGGTCTCCTTCACTCTTCTAGGATGCTTTACAAACGTTTCATTGGGGGCGATCTTGGAAAGTATTCACTCCTGTATCATAGTCTTTAGTGTTGTACATACAACAAACACAAACTTAAAACACTTCTTATAAAAGACAACAAACCAAGAAGTCACGTCTTCTCATCTCATCTCATACTCTTTGCGGATGAACGTGACTTGTCTCGACAGTTCAAACAGTGATACGGTAAACACCCTCGAGTCAGAGCTGGTAACACCTGAGCTAGAGCTATAGCAACGTCATCCTAATAATCACAAACAAGTGTCATCCTTAGTTAGACGAACTACGGCGTCTCTGATCCTCATTTATCCCGATGAGGTACGTAGGCAGTGGGGTAGGGCCCATTCGAGCACAATCTTTCTTTTTCCCTACATTTTCCCCTTTTTTCCATTTGTCAATTCCTTTACTTTTCTCATTTCCATTCCATTCCAGATAGTTGTTCTTTCATTCAAGCAACATATTATTTTTCACCCTTTGAAACAGATTAACAAGCGTGGATCCCGTCGGGTACGGCAGACGGATTGGGGTGCTAATACCTTCTCAATTCATAACCGACTTCCGTATCCAGATCTTTGGTTCACAAGGCCTCGTCCTTTTCCTTCTTCCTCAGGTTTGTGCAACATTATCTTTCCCATTTCTTTGGGATAAAAATGTCTGGCTAGCGACTCTAACTTTTCCGCGTCACTTTCGCGTTTGTACTAGGATGAAAATCCCGGGAGCGACAATGATGAATAACTTTTTTATTATTATTATTATTTATGTTTGTGACGTGAACCCTGTGACTAAATATTTTATATTTCTTAATAAAAAATTATTGTAATTTTTGAATTTTATTATTTATTTATTAATTAGTTTTTATTCATTATTATTTATCAATTTTTAGATTTTATTAAATATTGCGAACAAAATTTTATGTGGGAATATAAAATACATCGGTGACATGAAATTCACGACGTCACTAAAATTAAAATAATTTTGAATTTTCTGACCTGATAATCATGTCACTAATTAGTGACGTGAAAATCTCATCACTTCATATTTACACATTCAGAGCTATTTGTTGTGACGTGATAATCATGTCACTAAATAGTGATGTGGTTTTCACATGGGAAAGTTCTCCCAATAATATTGTGGTTTGCGACGTGATATACCTATTACTAATTAGCGACGTGAAATTCATGTGACAAAAAGTTCTCATGGGTGCTTTTCCGACGTGATCTACCCACGTCGTTATATTTGCTCAGTGACATGATTTTGAAATTAGTGACGTGAATATCATGTGGGAATTGACCATATTTATTGTAGTTGGGACAAGATGGTTCTTCATGGCATCTTGTTTTCTCTTTCCTTTTGCCATCACGACATTGACTTTAGAGTATTCAGCGGATCGTAGGTGGCACTCGATGTTCATAATTTTTTATAAAAACTTTTAATATGAGTGTCACTTTCTATGTGAGACTTTTTTTCAAACATTTATTAGTATTTAATCACTTTCACTTTTCTTATTATTTTGAAGCACACTCATGGCCATTTATTGATCATAAAAATCCATATTCAATGGAGACCTCCTTCGACAGATTGGATGTCGATTGGTGTTGATGATGTTGTGAGGGGAAATGAGAAAGAAGGATGTAGGGACTTGCTATGGATCAATGCGAGAAACTGAAAGGGATGATTCTAAAGTGATATTAATACACTTACAACATTGTTGTTGCAGAGTTATGGGGTATTCATGAGGATCTCAAGCTCATTTTCATAAAAGGCATCGATAAAGTAGAGCTCCAAATTATAGCAAAAGTTCCACACATACAATTAATATCAAAAGACCATACTTAGGTGCATCGTAGGGACTAATCCATCAAATCGGGAAGTGGATCCAGGGACAGAGCTACATGGGAGAGTATGGGGGCATGTTCCCCGCTATGTTTTAAGAAAAATTTGAAAATCTCCATTTGTATATTTATATAACAATTAATAAGGAAAATAATGATTTAAAATGGTATAATCTGTTAATTAATTTTAATTGAAATCCCTTTAAGATGTTTGTGAGTTTCTTTAATTTAAAAATCTATTTTTTACTACTGGTGATAGGTATATCCGATTCGAGGGTCAATTTTAATATTAAGCAATTCTAGTTCTTTCCCGATCGTAGTTGTGGGAGATCAAACTAATTTTTCTTACTAAGTCTAGCGTCAATCACATTTGAACCAATTAATGATTAATTAATATTTTAAATTAAATATAATTAATTAAAATATAAATTGGTTTTGTATTAAATTCAAAATAATTTTTCACTAAAATTTAAAAATAAATAAAAAAATTGTTTTATATGATTTAATTTTAACACTCAAATGTCATCAATCTTATATTATTATTAGCTACCTATATATAGATGGTTAGGTAAATATTTTTGTTTGAAGATAAAATTGAGAAAATCATACAAATGAAAATTGAAAAAGGTCTCACCCTACAAGAAATACATCATTTTCCCACATGATTATCAAGTCACTAAAATAAAATCACTTCACTATTCAACATTTTCGACGTGGGCAGAACACTTCGGAAAGTGAACAGAGGAAACATTTTCTCACCTGAAAATCAAGTCAGTAATTACTGACCCAAAAACTACTTCGTAACCCACAAAAATATTTGAATATGTTCCCACGTGAAAACCAAGACACTAATTAGTGACTTGGAAAACACATGGGAAAACACCATTCTGCGCGGGACAGAGATGTGGAAGAGTGTGTCAGTCTTCATATTTCCCGCCTGTAAATCATGTCACTATTTAGTGACGTGATAAAAATATGGGAAATTAATTTTTTGCACTCTTGTTTCCCACGTGAAATTTAAGTGTGTAATTAGTGACTTGTTTACAAAGTCACATACTTCAAAATTTTTTAAAAAAATTAAAACGAATTCACAAATAATAATAATTTTAAATTAAAATATTTTTTTAAAATAATTTTTAAAAATGAAAATAAATTATCAAAAGATATTATAATTTTGTCACATAATATTCACGTCACAATTCTTAATAATAATAAAAAGTGTCACCTAATATTCACGTCACAAACATAAATAAAAATTAATAAAAAGTCATTCATCGTCACCACTAAATGAACCATCTTCATCATCTTGAATTGATTGTGATGCAAAAAAAATTTGCATTTTCGCCTCCATCTCAGATTGCCTCTTCTTCATTTCATCAATTTCAACATTTTGTCTCAACTCGCGTGCCTCCCATTCAGCCTTTAGCGCCGCCTCATGTGCCTCCGACTCTCGTCTCGCCTCGGATAGAGCTAGCTGTCTCACTGTTGCCAACATTTCAGGTGTCAATTCTGGCGGACGAGATCCTCCTTCTGTTCGCAGTGATTTCTGGCGAACAACCTCTGGTTAACCAATTTCTCAGAAAACTGGGTTACTTGCAGGACCAACCAAACAAGTCCTAGGACACATGTGCAATTATTCTGTCGAACTACTCTTAGTATTTGTGATTGGTTTATGGTTTGTTCGTTTATAGTGGCAAAGTATTCAATGTTTTGAGTTTGAAATTAAAATAAAGTAAAGTCTTAAACGAAAGTAAGAAAAAGTGTCGAAAGATGTAACTTGCAGAAAAGTAACTAAACTTAAAGATAAAATAAACTTGATGAAATAAACTGGTAATTTAAATAACTTTAAAAGAAAGATGGTGTTCAAACGTACATGGTTCCAAATATTAAACTCATTTTCTCTCACACTGGGTACTTAGAGTATTTACAGGAATTTTGTATCAGTTTTCACACACCTATTCTAAACAAAAACTATTCTATTTATATACAAACAAAGTAACTGCCTAGAACGGAAAAATCACAAATAAATGACAAGTGTCAGCCTGCATGCAACTTCTTTTCCTGAACCTTCCATGTGTCTAACTGCCAAAGGTTACAACGTTTAAATTTGAATTCTCCCCTTTGGTGACGAAACCTTGCACCTCTTCAATCTGTCGAAGTCTTTAAAGAAGAAACACCCCTTTCAAAATCTGCCAAATAATGCTTCTATCAAACAACTCTTCTCTGTCGAAATGTCAAAAGACAACCTTATTCTGTCAAATGCCTAGCTACAAACAATTTTCCAAACTTATCCTGCCAGAATACTATTTGTCCTTTTGTCGAAGCATTGAAGCTTTTAACCTTGTCAGCATATTTTGAATTTCTTTTCTTTCATCATTCTTCGACAGAGATGGCTTCAAGTTCCAAATTTCAACATGTCGAAATTATGAGCTTACAAATTGCCCCCCAGCAAAGATGTTTTCGACTAGTCCTGGAGAAATATCTTTTGCTGTCGAAATGACCTTTGACATCATGTCAGTCTCATTTATTATAAAGTGAATTTGTTGAGTCCCAAGAAAACACCATGATTTCCACTTTCTGAAAAACGTCACGTCTAGCCCACGTTTACACAATCTTCCATGACCCTATATTTTAGCTAAATCATGGCTCCCTACCAACCGTTACTTTCCATCACCACCAATGGATCAAACGCATGTTCCCATTATTCCAACTGAAAAGTCTTTTCAGTTCTCTTTTTATCATTTCATTTTTTCTATAAATACCACCTTCAAAAACCTTTTTTCTTTTTCACATCCTCAAAACTCTTCTCCTACCCAACGCAGAAACTCCATTAAAAATCCTTTTCAAAGCTTTCTGCTCCTTCAACTTCTCATCTGCTCACATCAATGGCTCCTCCAAAAACTGTTGCTGACCGTAGTGCCAAGAAGACAAAGAAAACAGCTGACCTTCCTCCTGCTCATACACTATCTGGACCCATGCAAGTGCAGCAACAACAATACATTCCAGAACCCCCAAATGAAAGGGAGAAAGCAAGCATCTACAGGTCTCAGGTAATGATTCCTATCTCAGTTTCTGGAGTTCACCATGCCATGCTAGGTCCCATTTTTGATCCTAATGCTGACCCTAATCGCTTGAAAGACTTTTATCCCTGTTACTCTGCTTCCAAACCCATAGCTGCTAGTAAGAACCTTAGGCCTGTCGAAACAACATCTAAAAAACCTGAAATTCCCATAGCTTCGACAGAAATATATCTGTCTTATTTGAACCAAACTAGGATTTTTAGGAGTCCTCCCCTGACAAAAGATCCTTCTAACTACTTAGCTTGGCTCACTAGAGTCGAAAGGGTCAAAGAAAAATTCTGGAAGAAAACTGGCATCTACGACCTGATCCAACTGTCAAAGGAAGGTCCACGCTATTGTCAAAACATGTTGCTGGCCTCTTTGTACTTCTGGGATAGTACCTTCAACACTTTCCACCTACCCTGTGGTATGGTTACTCCTACCCTGTTCGACATAGCAGCCATTACTGGCCTCAGTCCTTTAGGAGAAATTTTCAACCATGAACACTTAAATAAGGACCCCATAGGCTTCGACACCAAGCATGCTGGATATTCTGTTTTTATTGGTCATCACCAAGGCGAAGACAATAAGGAAGTCTCTGACAGAGAGCACATTGCTTTCCTTACTCTGTGGTTAGCTAAATTCGTATTCTGCACTAGGTCACTCCAGGTTGCCAGAAGTTATATTATCATGGCTAATCAACTTCATAATGGAGTTGCATTCTGCCTGAGTGAGTTGCTTTTGGCAAACCTCTACGAATCCTTGAGTGAGAGTGTGAGTAATTTAAAAACCCTCAAGGACAAAGGCAATATTAGTCTCACATGCCCCTTCTGGCTCCTACAATTGTGGTTGAACGCAACCTTCGAAGCTTGCATCCCTGTCAAAATGTCAGTTGACGAAGAAGAGGTGAAAGAAAGGCGCGTCGAATGGCCTAGGTTAGTCCAACTAACACCTACTGATGACAACATAGGTATTCGACAAGCATTCACCAGTTACATAATGATGTTCTCCAAACGTTATAAGTTCACTCCCTCTATGGCACCATTTGCCAACAGAACTGTGGGTCCCAGATGGTTCACAAGACAACTCCCAGTGGAAAACCAGAAAGAAGAAGATTCTTATATATCCATCTGGGAGGCTTTCCTTATGCCAAGGCACCTTTTCTCCCACCATAGTCTCAACAACACTAAAGTGTCTCTCATTGTCTACCAACCTAACTTGGTAGCTAGACAATTTGGGCTAATACAGACAAAGACGAAACCCATTTATCACAAGAAAGGCTCTATTATGTTCTACAACTCATTTCAAAATTTCGACAGAAGTTTAGAATTGTACAACAAATACTTCGACTCATCTCTGGAAGTTTACCCCACCATCTTTCGACCAAGCTTCCTATGCACTGAAGACTTCGACGTTTGGTGGAAGGAATATTATATTAACAAATTCTTTGATGTAGAAACTTTCACCACTCTCCTGACGAACGCTTTTACTTTTGTGCAGGATAAGAAGAAAAAAGGTACAGATAAACATATCAAATAAATTCAAAAGTTTCAAAAGTATTTTGAAACTATTTACAGGCCCAATGATCTTCGTCGAACCATAGGTGAAGCAGCAGTAACTTTAAAACAAAAATTTACAGAAAAATTGGATAGGTTGGAGGTGCCTTCGTACATTCCAACACATGCACGTTACAACTTTGCTCTCACCTCCTTTCCTCCAAAGTTTCCCCCACTCCCTTCTGCAGATTGGTTTGTGTGTGGCCTTGTGCCCTCCATTCCCAGATTGGTTTATGTGTGGATCTGATTTAAAACTGCTTCGCGAGTCCAGCAAAAAACTTGCCGAACGTGTGGTTCCGACGAAGTATCACTTGGGCAACTTCACTGGGCACCTTCATGTTGGGATAGAACATGTTAGTGTGGAAGAACCCATTCTTGAAGGTGTCGAAGAGATCACATTCCTCCTCTCATTTCTAACTCATTTTATATCAATGTTCATGCAATTCTTTCTCTTTCAGCTGTTAGAATTGTCAAGAAAACTGCTGGTGAAGGAACGTCCTCCAAGAATGTCGAAAAATCACCCATCGCTGCCAAAAAGGTTTCGAAAAATAAAAAAAAACAACTTCTTCTTATTTATGTATTTCAATATTCCTTTATACTGAATATCTCTTCTTTTTTGCATACTGCAGGTAACTCGTACACCAGCCAAGAAAAGAAAACAAGAAGAAAAGGAGATGAGTGTCGAAGAGTCTGAGGATGAATCTCCTGAACCTCAACCTCTGAAAAGAAACAAAGGTCTGAAAATAAAAACAGTGGCTTCCCAAAGATCCATAGTTCACAGACGAACTCCTCCTGCCAGTCCAACCAACAAAATCCCTTCAAGAAGTGAAAAAAGTGGGGACTCAAGCATTCACACTGAGATCCCTCAGGTATTTATTTTCGACTGACAATATTCCTAGTCTTGACTGCATATATTCTTGTCTTAACTTCCCTTTTATGCTCTCTTTAGGTTGTTATTGATGTCGAAGAAACTTCTAAAGTCCAAGAAGAAGTTATTCCTTCTGACTCTGAGAAGACTCTGGCCGAAATGCTTCAAGATGAAGCTACCCCAGATGCAGGTATCTATGGACCTCAAACTTTCGACGAATTCAACATTAGTGACTCTGAGTCTTCTGGCAATAATTCTCCCTTTTGCCCAGACTTTACTGTAGAGGAAAAGACAGCTCCAGACCAGGATGCACCAACTCAAGGACCAATTGATGCAACAGAAGTTGACGAAGATGCTCTTGGCCAGGACGCACAAGCTCAAGAGCCAACTGACACCACAGAGGCTGACAAAGAAATTGTCGAAGAAGAGGTTGATCTGTCGAATCAACCAGAAACCAACTTGAGCCTTGGAGGAACTACCCAAAATGTTCCCACTCCATCAGAAGTTCCAACAGAAACCCCTTTGGGTACTGGTTCGACAAGCTTATCACATGAGGAAATTGAAAGCTTGAAAGTTAGAAAGCCTTTGGAATATTTAAAAGCTCTACTCAATTCCAGGTACAACTTCCAAGACTCTTCCCACAGCGGTTCGATAGCTTCAGGGGCTACTTCTGACATTCAACCCATCAGTGTCATCATGGATGAAATCAAGGCAAAAATCCTTGGGGTGGACCTGTTTGAGACTCTGGCTGAAAATCCTTCTGCCCAGTATGACTTAAAGAAACTTCTGAAACGAGCCAATCTGCTGGAGGCTTCGACTGAAGAGAGTCGCCTGGTGATGGACCTGATGTCAATGATTGATTCTGTAAGTGCTGACTTGGTTCGTCAGAAGGAATTTTCTCAGAACATTACAGCTAAATCTGAAGAACAAGTTTCAGAATGGAATATCGTAGCTTCTTCAACATACAAAATTTCAGAGCTGAACAAGCTTTCTGACGAATACACCAAAGCTGCTGCTGAGTGTGAAAACAACATTTAGGCTTATCAGGCTCAGATTGCTGAACTTCAAAAGAAAATCCTCCAAGAGAAGGAACGCCAGGCTATCCTCCAGAAGCCCAACCAAGAGGCAATCGACAGTGAACTTCAAAAAGGTCTCCAACATGCAGAATCAGCTCAACAACTTCACAGGGAGATTGACGAACTGACTGTCAGTAAGAGTCTCTGCGAGCGTCGAATTCAGCTTCAGATGAAAAAATTCGACGAACTCAAAGCCACTTTCCTTCAACAATAGTTTGTAATAGAAAATAGGAAATTTTATTGTTTTAAGAATTTTTTAGCAATTTCATATGTAATGTTATTTTACGCCATCTGTTTGGCGAAGACAAGTTTTTATTTGCAATTTCATATGTAATGTTATTTTACGCCATCTGTTTGGCGAAGACAAGTTTTTATTTGCAATTTCATTCTGTTCCTATTTTTATTTCTTGCAATGTTGTTTTATACTTCTTCAAGTACTTGCCATTTATTTTCATCACTCTCCTGTCTTTTTCTATTTCTTCGACTTCATATGCACCATTTGAAAAAACTCTTAAAATTTTGAAAGGTCCTTCCCATTTAGGGGACCATTTTCCCATCAATCTATCTTTCTTCTCCATGGGCAAAATTACTTTCCAAACTAAATCATCTACTAAAAAGGCTTTAAATTTTACTCTCTTATTGTAAAACTTTTCGACTCTTTCTTTCTGCCTTTTTATTAGTTCTAAAGCACGTAACCTTTCTTCATCTAAATCAACCAACTCATCCATCATCATACTCCAATAAACTTCAGATGGAATCTCATGATGCCTTCGACACTTTACAGCCTGAGGCCAGTTGGGCCAAGTCATTTGCTTCCTGATTTTCTAATCTAGGAATGTGTCTAAAAACTACACTGTCGAATCTCTTGAGGAGTCTGTTGGCTATCACAAAATACATGATCAAATTTTCTTTGACACATTTGTACTCTTTTGTCAATTGTTTTATCACCAATTCAGAGTCACCCATTATTTCGACCTCTGTTGCCCCCAATTCCAACAAAATTTCAAGTCCAGCAATTAATGCTTCGTATTCTGCCTCATTATTTGAACAGAACCCTTCTATTTTGTACTTGAACTTTGTTGGAATTTTATTGGGAGAAATGATTAATACCCCAACACCTGTTCCATTTTTGTGACTGGAACCATCAAAATATAAACTCCAAGGTTTTCTTTCGACATAATTCGTCTCATCTCCAAGTATGGAGTGGTCAGCTATAAAATCAGCAACCACTTGTCCTTTGACAGCTTTTAGAGGCATATATTTTAAAGAATATTCAGTCAAGGCTAAAGCCCATTTCCTAATTCGACTATGTAGAATAGATTTAGACAACATATGTTTTATTACGTCAAAATGAGAAGATATATGTACATCAATGGGTTTTATATAATGCTTTAACTTTGTACAAGAGAAATATACACATAAACATAATTTCTCTATCATACTATATCTAGTTTCAGCATCATTTAAGACTCTGCTGAGATAATAGATGTCTCTTTCGACGCCATGTTCATCTTCCTGACAAAGCATGCTTCCCAATGTTCTGTCGGATGCTGAGATATAGAGCCTCATACTTCTCTTTCGACAAGGAGACATTAAAACTGGAGGACTCGCCAGATATTCCTTGATCTTGTCGAAGGCATCTTGCTGTTCTTGCCCCCAAGTGAAGCCCTCCTTCTTCAGTCGAAGTAGAGGTGAGAAGGCCTGTGTTTTTCCACTAAGGTTGGAGATGAACCTTCTGAGAAAGTTGATTTTCCCTAGTAGAGACTGCAATTCCTTCTTTGTCGATGGCGCTTTCGCTTCCATTATGGCCTTGGCTTTGTTTTCATTAATTTCAATCCCTTTCTTGTGGACCACAAAGCCTAAGAAGTCCCCTGCCTGCACACCAAAAGCACATTTAAGGGGATTCATTTTCAAACCAAACTTCCTCATCCTTTCAAAGGACTGTCGAAGATGGCTAATATGGTCTGAGCCTGAGGCAGGTTTAATCACAATATCATCTATATAAACTTGCATAAACGTTTCAATGAAATCATGAAAAATAGAATTCATGGCCCTTTGGTAAGTAGCTCCAGCATTTTTCAAACCAAAGGGCATGACTACCCACTCATATGTTCCTATCGCCCCTGGACAACGGAAAGCTGTTTTTGGAACGTCTTCTTCAGCAATGAAAATCTGGTTATAACCAGAATATCCATCAAGCATACTTAAATACTCATCGCCTGCTGCAGAATCTACTAGCATTTCTGCTACTGGCATGGGATATTCATCCTTAGGGGTAGCTAAGTTTAGATCTCTAAAATCAATACATACCCTTAGTTTGCCATTTTTCTTAATCACAGGAACAATATTAGCAATCCATTCGACATACCTTGTTGTACAGATGAATTTGCATTTTAGAAGCCTTTCGACTTCCTCTTTGATTTTCGACAGAATTTCTGGTGCAAAGCGTCTGGGAGTTTGCTTTATTGGCTTTTTTCCTTCCAGTATTGGCAACTTCAGTTCGACCAAATTTTTGTCTAAACCAGGCATTTCGTCATAATCCCATGCGAAGAAGTCTTTAAACTCATTCAGCAGTTGGATCATTTCGACTCTGAGTTGAGGATTCATCTTGGCACTGATGTAAGTTGGCCTTTTCTCTGCCCCCAGTCCCAGATTAATCTCCTCCAAAGGATCCCGTGCCACCATTTTCATGTTGGTTAGGGCTGGATCTTTTTCAAACCCCAAGGGTTCGTCATCATAAATGGCATCAAGTCTTTGACTCTGCCATTCGCCATTAGAATCTTCTTCTAAACTCTGCTTTGTATGTTGTTCCTCAATGTTTTCTTGAGGATGTTGCTCTTCGACAACTTGTGTGTTGGCTTCGACAGCCATGTTTCTTACTTCAGCCTCAAGGGCCGCTTTGAGTTGTTTTTCGGCTATATAAGCCGAAATCTTTTCTATTGTTGATGCCTCAGTCATTTTCACTGAACTCACTCCCCCACCCAGTTGGATTGACATGGGCAGTTCCCCAAGTGTAATTTGTCTCCCCAATTACTTCTTTATCCCACTAGAAGCCATGCGTAGGGTGGAGGTACATGGAACAATAGGCGTTGTCGGAGGCTGTTAGGTCAAAACCAGCAGGATTGCATGGTGCTATATGGGCCAGGTTTTTGTCGAAGTTACGACTGGTGACATTGTTCACATCAACTGTGAAGTAACTTTGATCTGCTTCTATGTTTTCGACAATCCCATCTGGCCTCCAGATTGCTATCCTTTGATGCATGGAGGATGGCACAGCCCCAATCCCATGGATCCATTCTCTTCCCAACAGCAAGTTGTAATTTGCCTTTGATGCTATCACCACAAACATTGTAGGCCTGGTAATGGATCCTACAGTCAAGTTCAGTTGTATTACTCCCAGTGTTGTCCCTACCTTACCTTCATAGTTGGACAACACCATGTTGTGAGGCTTAGTGTCGGAGTCATCTTTTCCAATCCTCTTTATCATATAATGAGGAATTAAATTTACAGCTACTCCTCCGTCAATCAGAATTTTGTTGACACCCATGTTTTCTACCTTTCCTTTTATGAAAAGGGGCTTTAAGTGAGCCTTCATTGCATTATCTGGCTTTTCGAAGAAGGCATTTTGCTCTTCGACACAACCATTATTCATTATGTAGTAGCATACAGGCTTAAGGCCTATGCTGTCATCTGCCATGTCATCCTCTTCGTCTTCGACTTCCATTATCCTATCATAATCTCTGGGCAACACAGAAACCACATTGCAGGTTACGTCGAAGGACGCATCAGACTCTGAACTGAAGTCATCTGTAACTTCTTCGTCCACTGGCATTTTGTTGTTTGTTTTCTGCATTTCTGTGGTGTCATTAGATCCATTCTTCTGAGGGGGTTCTTCTTTTTCCAAAGGTCTCCCCTTGCTTGTAATCTGCACATACTTGTTTGATTCAGCTCCCTTCTGCCCAACCCTTTTGTGTTCTACAGTTTCCTTTTCAGTTTTCTTCTGCCTTTGGAATCTTCTCCATTGGGACCTGTACATAGGATTCTTCCCTTTGTAGTTTTCAGAGACATACTTTGGCCTTGCCTCCTTTTTTACTTCCATTGAGGCACCCCTGTTCACTTCAAAACTCTTCCATCTCTTCTGACCTTGGGCATTCCTTATAGGTTGAACCCATCTGTCGTCATTTGGCCTGTTGGATGGTTTATAAGTGTTGAAACGTCTTTCTCCCACTCCTTGGATGTGATGCTCTCTTCTTCTTGGGTCGAATCTTTCGTTTCTGGTTGGTGGGACTGGTCCCCAGTTTCTTTTCCTCTGGGTCTTTTCTGCTGCCTCTAAGTCATCAGCTGCTTTCCTGTCGAACACAGCACTGCATCTTGGGCAAAGCATAACTTCTGCGTTTTTCCTTTGACACCTCTGGATGAATTCGACAAGACTTTCGTTCTCTTCTGGGTAAACCAGCTTCTGATGTTTCTCTTGACGTTTCTTTCCCTTGTTGGTGTCTGGTCCTACCTTCTGAGTGATTTCCACCATATGAATCCCAGCATTTTGTTCAGTTGTGATTTTCAATTTATTCATTTTTTCGACTAGCATCATTTCCTCCGGGATATTTTCCTTTGGCTGATTCACACTGCCTTTTGGGTGTAAACCTTTATAGATGTATTTGCAGCAGTGTGCAACACCTTCGACAGATTTTTCTTCAGTTTTGATGGTACTACTGTTTATTTGTTCGACAGTAAGGGCATTGTCATCAGTCCCTGTTGTTTTGATCTTATTTTGGCTAAGGCCCTCAGTGGCCTCTTCTTGGACAGTGAGGGTTTTGTTATCCTCCTCTTCATCATTATTTTTGAAAGAATCTCCCCATCATGTGGGTTTGATTTTGTTGATATCCGTTTTGGAGCTTGGTGGTGCCGAATATTTCACCATGAAGTCGAACTTCCCATTTGATTCTCCTAAAGTGTCCCAGATCACCCCCTGCTCAGCATCTCTTTCATAATTTTTCTTGTCGAAACTTCTGCTCACCTTGACTGTATGTCTTTCGTCAAAACCTTCAGTAGTTTCAATGGCATTCTCACTGTCGAAGTCTTCAGAAGCTTTGACTTCTTCTTCCTCAGCCTGGTCTGCAAGGTCATCACCCTCTTCCACCACATTTACATGGGTGTCGAAACCTTCAGCAGCCTCTATCATGTTGAAGTTGGTGTCGAAACCTTCAGTGGCTTCTACTATCTCAAAGCTTTCCTCAAACATGACTTCCAATTCGACCATATTCACCATTTTAGGTTCAACATAGTTGGCTTCCACCACTTGCATGGGATTGGAGTCAATTCTCATCTGTTGCTTAGCTTTGTCTCCAAACTTCACCCTTCCATTTTGGATTGCATTCTGGACCAGATCCCTGAAAAGGTAACATTGAGAAGTTTTATGACCCAAAAAATTATGGTATTTGCAAAAACCTCTCTTTTTCTGTTGGTCTACAGGAGGCTCCTTAGTGCCTGCTGGTTTTATTAACTGACCATCTTTGACTAATAAATCAAAGATTTCATCACATTTGGTGATGTCGAATGTATAGGTTCTTTTAGGGAACCTGTCATTCTTTTCCACTTCGACTGGATTTTTTCCATTCGACGGGGCTAAAACTTTACAAGAATATGGAGGGCCTTGTTTTAATTCTGCCAGATCAATTTCTTGCTGGTCGAAAATGACTGGTTCGTTTTCGTCATAATCATCTTCTTGAACTATTCCTACATAGGCCACTCTTTCCTTCTTGTTTTTATTTGATCTAAATTTTTCATTTTTTAGTCTTTCTATTTGTCTCACTCTGTCTGCCAGTTGTGCCATGTCTCTCAAGTACTGGGTATCCAGTTTTTTCCTTATGGAATAATCTAGACCCCCTGCAGCCATTTCGACTAGTTCTTGTTCCGGCACTTGTGTAAAGCATCTGGCTTTTAATAATCTAAACCTATTCAAATAATCATCTATAGGTTCAGAAAATTTTCTTTTGACACTTGCCAACTCTTTCAAACTTATCTTGGTTTGTCCCATATAGAATTGTTCATGGAACAATCCTTCTAATTGGGCCCATGTGAATATTGAAGTTGCAGGAAGAGAAGTAAACCAAGTGAAAGCATTTTTTGTCAAAGAACTTGGGAAATATTTCATCCTTAAGTTCTCATTATTAGCAATCTCTCCTGCCTCTATCAAAGAACGCGCTACGTGTTCTATGGTGGACTCACTAGTATCCCCTGAGAATTTGGTGAATTTGGGGACTTTCCACCTTGGTGGTAATTCTTGTTGTAAGACAAATTCAGACAAGGGGGAAGTATAACTAGGCCTTTGTAATCCTACGTTTACTCCATTTTGCGCCATTATTCTCTCAACCATGGTGGCAATATTATTTTCGACAGGCAGGTTATTGTAACGCATTCTCTGCTGTAATATTTCATCAGCATTTTGGTCTCTCTGGACTATTATTCTTCTTGGTTCCTGTCGAATGGGCTCTTCTACATTAGGTTGTTCAACTATCACCTCTTGGCCCCTGGGATTTTCATGAGGGTTTCCTAATGGCCTTTGGTTTATAGTAAGTTCCTCTTCGACAGGCCTATTGGCAGGATTTTGATTCAATTGCATTCTTTGTTGTGCTTGAGGGACTCCAAAAAAGTCATCAATGCGTGCCATCTGTTCTGCCAATATTTGGTTAGTTTGGGTAGTATTTTGTATTAAAGGATTGAACACCTCTCCCATTTGTTGTGTCAATTCCTGCACCATATCATGATTGCTTTCATCCATCTGTTGACGAATTACTTGTGCAGAATGGTTTGTCATAGTGGGCATATGGAAACCTGGTGGAACTTGATTCATTCTATTTCCATTTCCACCATATCCTGATCCCTGCAATGGTGATGACATTTGAACCATAGCATCAGAGAATAATGGTGACGAATCATGTAGGCTTGCCATCATTGAAGTTGGCATTCCATATGGTTGTTCCCTCCCAGTCAAGGGCTGAGAATAATTCAGATATGGCCTGAACGTATTCCCTCCAGGGGGAGGGGTTCCAAGGGGTCTGGCGTGTCCCATGGTGGAAGAACTAGGCGCATTCTGGGACACTGAACCCGTTGGTATTGAATCCCCTAATGGAGGCCTAATCTGTTCTAAAACAGGGCCAGAAACTGGTATTGCTCCTGACGAAGGGACGGGATTGGAAACTGGAATGGTTTCGTCAGGATTGTTTGAAGCATTTGGCAAGTTAGCCATCCTTCTTCCTCTTGTTCTCTTTGGTCTTTCTACGTCGGTTACGGCTAGTTTACCACTTCTAAGAATCATACAACGTAGCAAGGAACAATTTGTCTAAGAAAGTTCTCTATTTAGATTTTATTAACTGCACTAGTCCCACTGGGCGTGCCAATTTGTTCGCAGTGATTTCTGGCGAACAACCTCTGGTTAACCAATTTCTCAGAAAACTGGGTTACTTGTAGGACCAACCAAACAAGTCCTAGGACACATGTGCAATTATTCTGTCGAACTACTCTTAGTATTTGTGATTGGTTTATGGTTTGTTCGTTTATAGTGGCAAAGTATTCAATGTTTTGAGTTTGAAATTAAAATAAAGTAAAGTCTTAAACGAAAGTAAGAAAAAGTGTCGAAAGATGTAACTTGCAGAAAAGTAACTAAACTTAAAGATAAAATAAACTTGATGAAATAAACTGGTAATTTAAATAACTTTAAAAGAAAGATGGTGTTCAAACGTACATGGTTCCAAATATTAAACTCATTTTCTCTCACACTGGGTACTTAGAGTATTTACAGGAATTTTGTATCAGTTTTCACACACCTATTCTAAACAAAAACTATTCTATTTATATACAAACAAAGTAACTGCCTAGAACGGAAAAATCACAAATAAATGACAAGTGTCAGCCTGCATGCAACTTCTTTTCCTGAACCTTCCATGTGTCTAACTGCCAAAGGTTACAACGTTTAAATTTGAATTCTCCCCTTTGGTGACGAAACCTTGCACCTCTTCAATCTGTCGAAGTCTTTAAAGAAGAAACACCCCTTTCAAAATCTGCCAAATAATGCTTCTATCAAACAACTCTTCTCTGTCGAAATGTCAAAAGACAACCTTATTCTGTCAAATGCCTAGCTACAAACAATTTTCCAAACTTATCCTGCCAGAATACTATTTGTCCTTTTGTCGAAGCATTGGAGCTTTTAACCTTGTCAGCATCTTTTGAATTTCTTTTCTTTCATCATTCTACGACAGAGATGGCTTCAAGTTCCAAATTTCAACATGTCGAAATTATGAGCTTACACCTTCCCCGTCATCAAGCTCTTAAATAAAGTTCTATCGCCTTTTCTGTACTAGGAAGCCAAATTTCCAAGACCAAAAAAATACCCATTTTCTCCTTCCCGCCTGATGCTAATCGCCAAATATAAAGATCCACACGTGGATCAAGCGGATTATCCCCAATCGAAGTATACTTAGGATTTTCAGATAGAAATTTGGCGAGTAAGGTCTGATACTACTCCTACACACATAAAAAAAATTACATTAAATATAAATTAAATATTTTAGTTATATAAACAATGATATTAAATTAAATTAAAATAATATAATATCAACAAGTTACCATGGTTGATTTGGAACGACCGTCAACAAACTCCCCCGTTTTTTTGCACCGGGTCTTCACAAATAGCTCATTAATCTGCGGCTCCCTCCCCAAATCATTTTTCTGATTAAAATAATTAAGTTTTATTAAATATGTATATAATAATTCAAAATAGAACTTAAAAATTAGTTATAATTACCATTCGTCGACGATGTTCGCCGGTAGTGATACTTCCAACTGTACTGAGGCAACCACCTAATTCAGATGCCCTCATCTTTTTTGCATGTTCAGATCTTTGCGAAAAATCTTCTGTCTTCCACCAGTCAATAAGTTCCTCAAATATTTCCACGCCTATCCAACTGGGCCGAGATTCATCCTTTTCCCAACGTTTTCTAGCATTCATAAGCATGTCAGATAGTCGGCTAGACACTTTACTCTTAAAATTCCTATAAATCTTGACCTCGTCAAATACTTCCCACGTACACTTATCCTGCAAGTTGTATGACATTCAAATAAAATGTTAGATATTTATAACAAAACTTAATTATAAAATACAATATCTTTAATAAAAATAAAATTTACCTTAAATTTATCAAACCATACTAGTTTCTCTTTCTCGTCGAGCGCTCCAAAAGACTTGATGAGTTTTGTATACTGCAGTTGAATGACATAGTTTATAGCTTTTGCAGCAGGTCGACACAGAGCAAAACTAAATTAAATAACAACAATAAATTGAATTAGTATTTAGTATAAAAATGATAATATATAATTAAATAAATATTATAAATTAAAAACTTACCCTGATCCATCGGGCCTAATAACATATCGTCCATCAACCACCAAAATCTCATCAGCAACAGGATTTTCCTGCTCCTCATGAACAGGGTCATCCTGCAACTAACACGCAGGTATATTTGTGAGGTGTGGAATGCGGCGGGAACTAGATCCCCCTGGCTGCTGTGTGAAGGAAACCTATTGAAGAAAACCAAATCCCCCAGGATGCTGCGTGAAGGAAGTCTCCTGAGGAAAACCAAATCCCCCAGGCTGCAGTGTGAATGAAGCTTGTTGGGGAAAACCAGATCCCCCAGGCTGCTGCGTGAAGGAAGTGTGCTGAGGAAAACTAGATCCCCCAGGCTGCTGCGTGAAGCCAAGCGGTACCGGAAGAAAACCAGATCCCCCAAGCTGCTGCATGAAGGATCCCCCATACAGACTAATAAAAGATGGATTCCCAGATGGAACCATATGGGAGGAGGAGAGTAATGTCGTAAATGGCTGTGAAGTGTCTACAGAAATTAGATCTGCCTGAGTCTGTGGGAGAGAAGCATATGTGGACGAGGGAGGTACCTCACATACCCTAGCTCTCGGATGGGGCTGAGTCTCCTTAGCCTTACCCTTACCCTTGTCAGTTTGGGGTGGCATTTTATCTATTTTGAGAGAGTTGTCAATACGTAATAAAAACTGATAATAAAACTGTCCGAATAAAACTGATAATACATTAATAAAAACTGTTTATACACACACAAGACGTAGAAATATTTTCCATTCAAATAAAACTGATAATACATTGATAAAAAAAGTCTGAACACATTAATAAAAACTATTTATTCAAACTCATCATCCATATTATTTTCATCATCTGGTCCAATAATATCCTCAGATCCAAACTCTTCATGTTCTTCGTCCACATTATTATCTACCAACAACACAGATGCATCAATTTTATTACGCTCGACCATTGTATCGCACATATTTGTAATTTGTTCAACTTCAACCACATCATTAATTTGAGAAATTTCATCGTCTTAGTAAGCAACGTCTTCCACAAGATCGTCAATTTCAATATGACCCAATGGTTTTGTTTTGATAACAACACACCATCAACGTTTACGTGGCTGAATTGAAGGGTAAGGAACATAATAAAATTGTTTAACGTTATGTGACATTATGAAAGGGTCATACTCTTTGTACCTTCTATCCATTCGAATCTCAACAATGTTATATTTCTTATCTATTTTTGTGCCCATGGGAGATGGATCATACCAATCACAATTGTAACACCCATATAATATATATCTAGAATAATATCATACAGTGTTAATTTTTGGTACTGACACCATCATAAATACCTACTAGTATGATTCATATTCTTGTCCAATTCTAAAACTATACAAATATGGCATAAGACATGGAAATCATACTAAAATAAAACCTAAGATCAATACAATATCCATTATTGTACAAAGATACATGAATACACAGTGGAAGACTAAACTAAGCTTCACTTGAAACATCTCGAGCATAGCTCCACTCGTAAATCAAACCTGCAAAAGAAACCTGAAAAGCAACAACAATAGAGGGGTAAGATAAAACATCTCAGTGGGTTCCCTATCTTAGAGTTCCCTCGGCTCTAAAAGGTTTGGTTCCTAGAATCTCAATTACTCACTGTTTCCTCACTCACGAAACGGAACCAAGTGGAACTAAAGTCCACATGTACTACCATAATAGATATAGAGAATGAAACATCTACCTCAAGTCGTTACGGATGCTTCCCGTGGGACTCAATGTAATACCCACCTCAAGACTTACTCAAGACCTTATGGAGGATTCGACATAACACTCTCTTCGATCCTTAAGGGTGCTCTTGCGAAACACAAAGTAACCACAAAGAGACTTACTCAAGATCGTTGCATAGATAATGTAGCTCTCACCTCAAGTCCTTACGGGTACTTCGCATGGGACTAAGAACAACCCATCTCAAGATTTATCCAAGACCTTACGGAGGATTCGATGCCTACATATCTCGATTCAACACTCACGTCGAAATAACCGATTCCTCAAGTCCTTAAGGATGCTCGTGCGGAACACAAAGTAACCACAAAGAGACTTACTCAAGACTTCCTGCGTAAACCAGTGTAGTACTCACCTCAAACCCTTACGGATGCTTCCCGTGGGACTCAGAATAACCCACCTCAAGACTTACTCAAGGCCTTACGGAGGATTTGTAACATACACACCTCAAGTCCTTACGGATGCTTCACGTGGGACTCAACATTACCCACTTCAAGGCTTACTCAAGACCTTACGGAGGATTCGTACGCGATACATAGGAACAACCACAAACCACAACACCTAAGCGGTACCTCAAGCCCTTACGGATGCTTCTCATGGGACTAAACATCACCCACCTCAAGGCTTACTCAAGACTTTACGGAGGACCCGTGCAATACACCCCTCTAGCCCTTACGGATGCTTCACGTGGGACTCAAAATTACCCACCTCAAGACTTACACAAGACTAATACGGAGGATCTAATGCATAGCACACTAGTGGTTCATACAATCTAGGGTGAACCTATCCATTCACACGAGTTACGTCATCTAACAAGACGGGTTACAAACTAGGCCATACTATAGGTTCAAGATAAGGTTTTCCTCACTCTTCTCCAATTGATGCTTTTAATCATATAGTTTTCATATATATAACTCTAACTCTTATAGTCTAATTATCATTATTAAATTAATCTCATTGCCTTTATTTCCATTCAATTCTCACAATTATCGCATATTTCGCAACTTGCACAACTAACATAATTACCACAATTCCTTATCTAACATAATTACGGTTAATCGGAAAAGTCGGGTAAAATTCGGGTAAAAATAACATTTCTTGGCTTCAAAAGATAGTACACGTTTTTAGCTTCGAATCGATATGTGGAACGCTAAAAACGGATACCCGAATCAAAAGTTATGAATTAAATACCAAAATTGAAACCTACAGGTCTCGTTGAGCGAAAATCGCCCTGGAACTTTCGCTGAGCGAGGTATGCTCGTTGAGCGAGCTAAACCAGTTCAGGAAGTTCCAGCCTTACGGGAAAACACTCTTTTCACCCCCAATCACTCCCAAACATCAACCAATGCAACAAGACATAATCAAACATGTTCATTATCATCATATGAGTATTTTAGTTAGGTTTTAGCCGAGTTTTAACCGTTAATCCATTATTTCTCAAGATTTCTACCAAAAACCCTAAAACTCTTAAACTCCAAAACTTGACCAAAAACTAAAATAAAAGTATCTAACTACAAACCCACCTCGAGAGTTGAAGATTGGCGGAAAGAATGAGCCGATTCGACGGACGGTTGATGGAGAATGATGGATTGAAGCTCTAGGGTTCACTTTCTCTTCTTCTTCTCTTCTCCTTTCTTTCTCTCCCTTTCTTTTCTTTCTTTCCAATTCTCTTACTAACTTTCTCTCTTTTCTTTTTCCTTTTATAATACTTAACTTATTTTCCTTATTAACCAAACAAATTATATCTCTCAATTAATAATATTAATGGGTCCAATTTGAGAGTATCCAAAAAATGTCTCTAAACTGAATATTTAATGAAGCCTCTGTTTCAAATGATACTAATTAATCTTAATTAATAGTATCCAAAGCGTTAATTAAATACGGGGTATTACATCCTCCCCTCCTTGAATTGAAATTCGTCCTCGAATTTCCTTTACTCATCCACAACAATAGTTTACATCACTATCATAGATCCATACTTATCCTTAATTCTCTTACATATCCTGACATACTCAAATTCCAATTTGACTCCGCGACTCAAATCCCCGTTTCTCGATAAAATCAAACCTCGCGTCCTTACTCATACGCACGTTTCCAATATCGGGTTAACTTATAAGTTACTATTTCTGCAACTTATCCGTTGCTTCATGCTGAACACTTAGTCTCATTCCTCATTCGGAGATGACATACCAGTCTAATTCTTTTTCATTGAATCACAACACAGAACATAACACTCTGGCTTCATTCCATAACATTCAACACTTGACAATCTCTACAAGATATCTTGGTGAAATATTAACCACCTTCAATTTCTAACGAAACTCTTATTACAAACCTTCAATTATTAAAATCATTTCAAAAGTTGTCAAACGACTTCTTTAGCAATTCCACTTGGTCTTATACTAGAATTGTAATCATTTACATCAGACGATTCATCCTATCGGTATCTTACCATAGACAACCTACTCAGGACAAGGTTCCCTTCGACACTTATAAATAGATCATCTCAATTTCTCATAATCTAACAAGACTCTTTTATCTGTCTCCTTCCATTAAGCTTCAAAAGCCTAACAGTGGAGATACCACAAATTCTCAAGCAATACGAAGTATTTGATAGTCGTCGAAGAAAACACTTATCCATCGAAGCTCTCATCAACCAATAGAATAAGAACTTGCAACCATGTGACGGTAGAATAATTCACTTGTCTACTGCACAATTGACAACCTTGGTCCAAACTCTCCAATAACAAGGACGCAAGGTTGCACTACTGCAAACACAACCAATACAATTTCCATTTCCATTCAAAACTCGGAGTAATTCATCCAATTAAACTTAACCAATCTGACCATGATCACAATGCTTCATATCGATTCTCTTAACAAAATTTCCATTCATTCAAGGTTTATGTTGACATAAAGTATCCATTAATAACAACACAATCACGTCATAAAACTTACAACAACCAGCGAAACACCAACACCAAACTCAAACCTTCCTTAGTACACTTGCGGGTTTCCATAAAACTTGCCTCCTAAATACAATATTCCGCTTACTAACCGTTTTGGATCACACAAAACTTATCATTCGAATTCACTTCTCTCAAGGGTCTTGTTCCTTAAACGACCCGATATACATGCTTAGCTTCGGGACATCATCTCTTATTCACACAATAATTCAGATACTAAAACATTTCAGGAAAGACCAACACTTCACAAATCTCTTATAACTTCTCAATTTAGGTCCTTAGTAGTCGCAATGACAATACGCCAAAAATTCAGATCATTTACTGTTTACCAATCCTGCTCAAAAGGTAATTCAACACTTTAACCTCTGATACTTCGATCGGAAGCCAAAATAGACTTACAATTCATAAAGTACCATTCTCTAAAGTCTTCCACAAAAGTTATGTGTCAAATCGATTACCTATCCGAGGCTAAACGGTCGAACACAACTAAACTTACTCCTCTTGCTAATAAATAATCCAACTCAGAATTACCCATCTAGTCCATACTAACTTGTATTATGATTCTCACTTGCGGTCTCTAAATAGGTGCAACAATCGTTCACCATCCACAACCCAAGATAACACAAACGGGCACAACATGCAACTTATGCTCTCTAACAAACGACGAAGTAGAAATACCATTTTGTTACGTTCACAATACGAATACTCAATGGAATAGTCCGATTTCATTCTTACAATGATGTTAGTAGGAATCGACCAGGACAACATCAAAGGGTTTTAGCTACAAGCTAATGCTTGGTTCGTCCGTAAACAAAATCTGACACCCAATCCTTATCGGGTAAAACAAGGAAAAACAAAGGACATCTTATTCTTACTATACAACTTTGTCCCCTCTCTCTAATTCCTTGAAAGAATTAGTATCAACAACAACATTCATAACCTCATCAGGGCATAATCCAAATACTTTCGATTATTCACAAACACCAGATTTTTCCTTACACCTGAAGACTGAGGTAAATCACTCATCTGAAGAGCATCGCTGTCTATGCTTACATATTAACCTGGGTTTCCTTACCCTCTACCAAACATTTCATAGAAAGTTTCCATAGTTCTCTATCTGTATCAAGGACGATCCGATTTGGTACTCACATCAAAATGTATGCATTCTAGAAAAATCCAATTTTTCCGAAACTTAACAACGATAACCAGTCACTACCAGGAGGTTAACTGATCAATCAGTATGATCTAGTACTTCTAGTAACTGAAAGAGATTTAGAAACACAATTATGTAATCGGGTATTACCCAGAGGACAATCCGATTACTCAGTGCAAAAGCAAACTTCTGACCTTCATTGTTACCCAAACCTCTCAAACTTATTCCAATCACGCCCAAAAGTTACGACCATACTAAACGACGATTCCGCACAAAAGTAATCATACCACCAGAGCCTAATAAGTGAACCATCTCTGCTTACACTTCTCAACCTTAGTCTTAACAATAACTTAACAATTCCACTATACGCTTGTCCAACATACCTTCCGTTATCATTGTCTCATATTGTACTACTAAGACCGTTTCCATACCATATCAACTTCACGCTCTGCGGTAATCTCCTTACACCTAAACATAATTCATCTCACTAGAGTTCTCCCGAAACCAATGTGCTTACTCTAACACTTAACATAACTTCATCTGGTCCATACCAAATTCTCCTCACGATGCTGAACAAGGCTTACTCTCTCTCCTGCATTATACCCTATACCATTCCTTAGGTAATTCAACATTTCCGAAATGATCCCTTACTAAAATATAACACCTTGATGTATTACTCTAAACTTGTAGCTCCCGTCATAGCTGGATATACAACTCTAGTCTTCTATCTTTCGTTCGGGGTATACTTGTCTCTCTAGAAACGTGTAATCACATCCTCATGTTTCTTCCTAAGTTTTGCCACAACTTTAGGTTCCCAAAAGAAAATGAAAATTATTCACTCGTAACTCCTATCCATTTGCAAGGTATTATCCAAATACATTCCTTGAAACACCCTCGCTCATCCAAGATGCCACTACGATCTTAGGTCCAAAACACTAACAATTAACTCATTCCAGAACCTTAAGCCACATATTCCATAAACATCTTCTCTTCTCGTGAAATGAAACTTCTCAACATTTTTATCCATACCAGTGACCAACACTGATCCACCATTGACTTCACTTATTCCCTGGGCCACCGACCACTAATCCTGCAGATACTTGTAACTTTCAGTCACTATCCATTCCAAAGGATTTCTCGAACAACATACTACTCTGCAACTCCATGTTACAGGAAGTAGAACTCTTATGAATACTCCAACTGAGCTGACCAAAGCCCCTCTTTGCTAACTCTTGGCTTGAATCTACTCTCACAACACAAGTCGCAACAACACTTCGGAGTCCTCATGGTCGCACAACCATGATCCTACCTACCACATACATAGTACTAGGTTGATCAGACCCAATACAACATAGTATGATATTAAGAATCATGTCGGCCAGACACACTTAAGAGGCAAGAAAGATTTACTTAAGATGTTTCAAGGCTAGGTCGATGATACGACCTGCTCTGATACCAACTGTAACACCCATATAATATATATCTAGAATAATATCATACATTGTTAATTTTTGGTACTGACACCATCATAAATACCTACTAGTATGATTCATATTCTTGTCCAATTCTAAAACTATACAAATATGGAACAAGACATGGAAATCATACTAAAATAAAAGCTAAGATCAATACAATATCCATTATTGTACAAAGATACATGAATACACAGCGAAAGACTAAACTAAGCTTCACTTGAAACATCTCGAGCATAGCTCCACTCGTAAATCAAACCTGCAAAAGAAACCTGAAAAGCAACAACAATAGAGGGGTTAGATAAAACATCTCAGTGGGTTCCCTATCTAAGAGTTCCCTCGGCTCTAAAAGGTTCGGTTCTTAGAATCTCAATTACTCACTGTTTCCTCACTCACGAAACGGAACCAAGTGGAACTAAAGTCCACATGTACTGCCACAATAGATATAGAGAATGAAACATCTACCTCAAGTTCTTACGGATGCTTCCCGTGGGACTCAATGTAATACCCACCTCAAGACTTACTCAAGACCTTACGGAGGATTCGACATAACACTCTCTTTGATCCTTAAGGATGCTCTTGCGAAACACAAAGTAACCACAAAGAGACTTACTCAAGATCGTCGCATAGATAATGTAGCTCTCACCTCAAGTCCTTACGGGTACTTCACATGGGACTAAGAACAACCCATCTCAAGATTTATCCAAGACCTTACGGAGGATTCGATGCCCACATATCTCGATTCAACACTTACGTCGAAATAACCGGTTCCTCAAGTCCTTACGGATACTCTTGCGGAACACAAAGTAACCACAAAGAGACTTACTCAAGACTTCCTGCGTAAACCAGTGTAATACTCACCTCAAACCCTTACGGATGCTTCCCGTGGGACTTAGAATAACCCACCTCAAGACTTACTCAAGGCCTTATGGAGGATTCGTAACATACACACCTCAAGTCCTTACGGATGCTTCACGTGGGACTCAACATTACCCACCTCAAGGCTTACTCAAGACCTTACGGAGGATTCGTACGCAATACATAGGAACAACCACAAACTACATCACCTAAGCGGTACCTCAAGCCCTTACGGATGCTTCTCGTGGGACTAAACATCACCCACCTCAAGGCTTACTCAAGACTTTACGGAGGACCCGTGCAATACACCCCTCTAGCCCTTACGGATGCTTCACGTGGAACTCAACATTACCCACCTCAAGACTTACACAAGACTAATACGGAGGATCTAGTGCATAGCACACTAGTGGTTCATACAATCTAGGGTGAACCTAGCCATTCACACGAGTTACGTCATCTAACAAGACGGGTTACAAACTAGGCCATACTATAGGTTCAAGATAAGGTTTTCCTCACTCTTCTCCAATTGATGCTTTTAATCATATAGTTTTCATATATATAACTCTAACTCTTATAATCTAATTATCATCATTAAACTAATCTCATTGTCTTTATTTTCATTCAATTCTCACGATTATCGCATATTTCACAACTTGCACAACTAACATAATTAGATTAATTCCTTATCTAACATAATTACGGTTAATCGGAAAAGTCGGGTATAAATAACATTTCTCGGCATCAAAAGATAGTTCATGTTTTTAGCTTCGAATCGATATGTGGAACGCTAAAAACGGATACCCAGATCAAATGTTATGAATTAAATACCAAAATTGAAACTTACAGGTCTCGCTGAGTGAGCTCCTTCTCGCTGAGCGAAAATCGCCCTGGAACTTTCGCTGAGCGAGCTACCCCAGTTCAGGAAGTTCCAGCCTCACGGGAAAACACTCTTTTCACCCCCAATCACTCCCAAACATCAACCAATGCAACAAGACATAATCAAACATGTGCATTATCATCATATGAGTATTTTAGTTAGGTTTTAGCCGAGTTTTAACCGTTAATCCATTATTTCTCAAGATTTCTACAAAAAACCCTAAAACTCTTAAACTCCAAAACTTGACCAAAAACTAAAATAAAAGTATCTAACTACGAACCCACCTCGAGAGTTGAAGATTGACGAAAAAGAATGAGCCGATTCGACAGACGGATGATGGAGAATGATGGATTGAAGCTCTAGGGTTCACTTCCTCTTCTTCTTCTCTTCTCCTTTCTTTCTCTCCCTTTCTTTTCTTTCTTTCCAATTCTCTTACTAACTTTCTCTATTTTCTTTTTCCTTTTATAATACTTAACTTATTTTCCTTATTAACCAAACAAATTATATCTCTCAATTAATAATATTAATGGGTCCAATTTGAGAGTATCCAAAAAATGTCTCTAAACTGAATATTTAATAAAGCCTCTATTTCAGATGATACTAATTAATCTTAATTAATATTATCCAGAGCGTTAATTAAATACGGGGTATTAAAACAATAAAACAAGACAACTCTATTTTCTGAGTCCAAGTAATTGTATGCCAACTCGTAAATATGTGTAACAACACCATAGAAGTCGTCTTCACCACCATCTGTAACTCCTTTAACAAATACACCACTATTTATAGTTTTTTTCCTTCTGTCCAGGCCTGTGTGTGAAATTTATAATCATTCACAAAGTATGTGTGCCATTCAATTTCTCTTTGAACAGGACCTCTAGACAAGTTTATCAAATGGCGTATTTTTGGAGTAGGTGCAACAATGTATGACAATTGTTCCTTGAACCATGCTGGAAAAGATGCATGTATGTGACCGGTAGTTGCTTGTTCACTGGTGCTTTGAAAATAGAAGTTTTTAAATGCCCTATAAAGAAACATAAAATTAGTTAGAATGTAATAATTTAACCTGTAAAGCCAAATAGGTAGTTAGGGATATGTATACTTACTCAAGATATGTCCTAACTTCAACACAGTTAATCAAGACATGAACATGTGCAGATTGCAATTATTTTTGGGTTAGCCAATGCACATTCTCCTTTCCAGAGGGACGGCCAGGAAGACCGAAGACTGACAAGGTAAACTGACTTCTTGGGTTAACATCAAATTCATTCCTTATGATTTTTGGAGTTAACATCAAATGATTGAAATAATGACTGCAAAAATGTGAAGTCTCCCGATGCAAGTAATGTGCACATATTGATCCTTCAACTTTAGCTTTATTTTTCATTGATCGCTTTGAATCGCCCATGAATATGAATAACATCAAGATTATGTCACAACAAATTATCTTTCCAATATGGGAGGTCCCAAATATACTTCTTTTTGTCCAATTGTGTTTGACCCCATATCCTGGAATTCTGCATGTTTCGCCACAATCTGTGAATTTTGGTAGTTCAGAAACTCGATTCAAGTATCCCGATGAAAGTAATGTGCACATATTGATCCTTCAACTTTAACTTTATTTTTCACTGATCGCTTTGAATCACCCATGAATATGCATAACATCAAGATTATGTCGCAACAAATTATCTTTCCAATATGGGAGGTCCCAAAATATACTTCTTTTTGTCCAATTGTGTTTGACCCCATATCCTGGAATTATGCATGCTTCGCCACAATCTGTGAATTTTGGTAGTTCATAAACTCGATTCCATATTTCCTCTGGTGACAATCGAGGGGGAGACAAATCTTATACTCAAATATCTTTTTTGAAATCAGTCTTGTTTCTTCTAAAGACATGGTCTTGTGGTAGGAATCTGCGGTGACAATCGAACCACAACCTTTTCCCCACAAATTCCAAAGTAAAAGCCTTTGTAAATTCCATGCAATGCGGACATCCCATTTTTCCATGCGTACCCCAACCAGATAACATTCCATACGCGGGAAAGTCATTAATTGTCCATATCAAGGCAGCTCACAAAGTAAAGTTTTGTTTGCGAGATATATCATAAGTCCATTCTCCAATCCACAACCTCTTCAAATCATCAATTAAAGGTTGTAAATACACATTGATTCCAGCTTTAGGACTTGACGGCCCTGGAATGACGCAAGTCAAAAACATGTATGGTTTTGTCATGCACATCTTTGGAGGGAGGTTGTAAGGGGTTACAATAACTGACCAACAAGAATATGCAACTGCAAATGCTTGGACATATGGAGTAAAACCATCAGAACATAATCCAAGTCTGACATTTCTAGGTTCTGCTGCAAAATCAGAATGTACCCTATCAAAATACTTCCATGCCTCACCATCAGATGGATATCTCATAGTGCATGAACTTGTTTTGTTTGTATGATGCCATGTCATTTGACTTGCAGTGTGCATTGAACCAAACAATCTTTTTAACCTTGGTATTATCGGCAAATAAAACATGGACTTCACAGCTACACGTGTTTGGTTATGGTTAAGAGTTTTACTACGAACTTGATATCTCGGACTCTTACAGAACTTACATTCCTCCAACACCTCATCATTAGTACCAAACTCATTGTCATAAAACAACATGCATCCATTTATGCAACAATCAATCTTTTGTACTTCTAAACCCAACTTCGATACCAACCTTTTTGCATCATAATAACTTGTAGGCAGGTTGTCTTTCGTAGGAGTCGCATCCAACATCATTTTTGCAAAGAATTTCAAGCACTGATCAGGAACATTCCAATTTGAATTTGCGGCCAATAATCGCACACACATTGATAATTTTGAATCTGTCGACCCCTCAAACAACGGCGTGTTCATTTCTTTCAACAATTGGTAAAATCTTTAAGCTTCCTCATTTGGCAACTCTTCCACGTCAAAATCTTAAGGTTCATCATATGTCATATTTACACCAAGGGCATTGCCAACCATATCATCGATCAAATTAAATTGTTCCTCAAATTTCATATGTAATCGTCTGCTTGATGCATGTGTATTACTAACTTCGGGATGTACAATATTACTAGGCAGTTCTTCTCCATTATATGTCCAAACCCAATAATTTTTAATGAAACCCCTTATCTTCAAATGACGTTCCACTTCCTCTGGATCATTAATTATAGGTCTACATTCACATTTAAGACAAGGACATCTTACTTCTCCTTCCATTCGACAACGGTCTTGAGCAAATGCCAACGTAATAAACCCCTTAACTCCTTCCTCAAAATTTGGTGTAAGTCCACGTCTTCCTGGTAATGTTCTATCGTACATCCAACTACGATAGTAACGAAAATATTCCATACTGCACATTTGTATTATCATTATCATTTCATTTAAAAGAGATTTTAGTATAGAAGAAAGTAAATAGTATAATTCCTTACAAATTGTTTTATCATAACAATTTTTTCTACATAACATAACATTGTATATAAAATTTAATTATTCAATTTAACCTAATAAAAATAAACTTTATATTAAGTATTTTTGCATTAATATTTTATTTTAATAACTAGTAGTCTTGATACACAATAATATATATCCCACTTAGGAATTAATATTTACAATAATTAATTTTCTATTTTAATAAATCTACATATTTTTTTTAAATACTAATAAAATAAATTTTGTTTTAATTCTATTTTAAAAGCAAAATCTATAACAAATATAATCTATTTTGTTCAAAGAAAATAATATATATTATATCTCTTAAACTAAAATAAATTATGTTTTTTCTATATTTCTAAAACTAAAAAACATTATTATACAAAATCTAATAAATTATAAATTCTGTTTTTAAAATACTAATAAAATAAATTTTGTTTTAATTCTATTTTAAAAACAAAATCTGTTTATAACAAATATAATATATTTTGTTCAAAGAAAATAATATATATTATATTTCTTAAACTAAAATAAATTTTGATTTTACTATATTTCAAAAACTAAAATAATAAAAAATCTATAATAATTTTTGTTTTACTATGTTTAATAATAAATAAAAATAACATATATTCTATTTCTAAAACTAAAATAAATTATGTTTTTACTATATTTCTAAAACTAAAATAATATATATTCTATAATAAATTTTGTTTTTATTATATTTAAAAATCTATAATAATATACACTCTATTTTAATAATATATATTTAAATAAAAATAATTTTTCGAAATAAAAATAATTAATTTTGTAGAATATTGTATTATATGTTTTTAAAATCTATATAATAAATATTTAAAATCTAATAGTTTATAATTTTTCTTGAGACTATTAAAATAATTTTTTTACCCTAACAAAACCTAATATACATATATTTTAAACAATAACAAACAATAACCAATAAAAATCAGAATAAATAAACAAAATTAATAAATTTTGATACTTACCTTTGAAGAAGACCAACAAGCAACAATCAACAACCGGCCTTGACTTGATAAACTTTACAAATTTTTGATCTTAAAAAAATAAAAAAATAATATTATAATCATGAAACAAACAATTAAATTAAATATATTTGTATAAGAAAATGCTAAATACTTACTGTGTGAAGAAAAAAAATGTTGAGTGAAGGAATGGAGGAAGAAAAGATGAAAATGTGAAATGGGTATTGAAGAAATGAGGTTGAAGAAGAGAGGCTGAATTTGAAAATTAAATGTTTACAACAATACATAAGGGAATGCATGAATTAATTTGACCTCGGAATATGTATCAGCTTCCGACGTGATCCTCAGCTTCCGACGTGATCCTCCTGTGTGAAGCATTAATGTCAGCGGCAAATCTTGTCATTTCAATATAGCAGCCTTGGGAAGATAATCCAACCAATTTCCGACGTGGTTTCAAGAAAGGAAGTTAGTGACGTGGTAAACATGTGTGAGATAAGCGTGTCAGAAAACATTTTCATTTTTCCGACGTCGGTGCCAGGTAGGAAATTTCCGACGGGGGAATCAGATGGGAAGCTGACGTGTCTGACACTCAAACTTACTTTACGCATGCGTACAAGCCCAACGGTACATTTTTGATTTTTTTTTCTAGCAAATTTTTCCACGTGGTTTGCATGTGTGTATTTTTCGACGTGTATATAACATGTGAATAAGTTTCATTAATTTTATCCCTACAGTTTGTGACGTTAAAACATAATGTGAATTTTCTCACTTGCATAACACGTGGGTATCCACAACGGTCATTTTTTTTACACTATCATTCAATATTTTTTCCCCAAAACATTTTTACCTTTTGAAATATTTTATAAGTTTACAGGTCACAAATGTCCTTTTTTTTTTGATTTAAAATTTCCCGGTCTCAATTATTATTCGTTTTAATTTTATATTATTATTTTATTTTAGTGTCTTGTTTTCACGTCACTAATATAATTTTTAGTGCCGTTATTTTCATATGAATTAAAATAAGTGGAAAAATAGTGTATTTTTTTTAGTCTCAAACATTTCTTCAAAATATATCTCATAAGAAATAAACGCGATATATTTTTATTTACAAAAATGATACTATTATGCTATAAATTTGTAAATTAATATAGTGCTCTGCAACTTAAATTTTTTTTGGCTCCGTAATCAATGAAGTCTTGGAAGTCCGTATCGCTCGTGTGTATAAAAAAGCCAACCTCTATGCAAACGCCATTGCAAAACTCAGTCTGAATCATAACCTTGACTTCCAAGGATGCTGTTGGGGTTAACACTTAACACCCCTCGTGCTTTCCTTGTTAAATTTTTTTTCGGCTTAAGCTTTTTTTTTATTTATAAAAATCATAGAAATAATAATACAAACTACGTGTTGATCAAAGAAACACTTCAATCAATATGAGTTGGAGCCTGGAGGGTGTAATAGCTTACAAGTGTTTTCATCATGCAACAATCCAATCCCTTATAATCCTACAACACATTCCACCACTTAATTACATATGATCATTACACAAATATAAATCATCATGTCATCCTCATCAATCCCATCACTAATCTCATCCTCACTCCTAAGAAAAACAACCCCCATCACCAAACCTCTCTCCACCACAATCTCAAACTCTAAGAAACCTCTCCCCATCATCAACACCATCACCATGTCGAGTCTTTCCTCAAATAATGACAACAACACGCCCGACTACCCGGGAAAAACCCCACCAGAACTTCCAATCATACCCAAACCCGAACCTCCTTCAGTTCCTAAAGAGGATCCCACCATTCCAACCCGTAAACCCGAAATAGACCCGGAGGTGCCACCCGAAATAGTTACTAATCCTCCTGAGTTCACACCGTTTCCGAAACCAGAACCGAAACCGGAAGGTCCAAAACCTCCACTATCTCCTCCGGGACAAGATACGCCGTTCCCAAAACCCGATGTTGTGCCGCCTCAGCCACCTGAAGTTGTTCCTCCGCGTCCTCCTGGACCAGAAATTGTTCCGCCGCCATGTACTCCACCGCCACCGGGACCGGAAATTGTTCCGCCGCCATGTATTCCACCGCCACCAGGACCAACTATGATTTAAGACTTAAATTGGAAAATGAATGTTTATCTCTATGTATATAAACGTACTAGTATAATAGTAGTATATCTATTTTTTTAAGGGATTAATAGAGTTTGTATTTATTGATTTCAACATATTTAGTTTGTTTTTATGTCATATGTAAGATTGTTTACTACTTCATTTATTTATTTATTTTCAACCTATTTGGTTAAGTTTACTATTTATTAGTAATATATATAGTTCTTTTAATGTTAATATATTTTATATATATATTTATATTAATGACAAAATAAGTCGTGATTGGTTTTCATACGAACCTACTTTGAAGTTGATAGGAAGGGAAAATTTGTCGAAACATGACTCACTCGAATCCATCTCATTAACTCATATAGGTATCCATTCGAACCTATTTCAAAGTTGATAGGGAAAATTCGTAGAAATATGATCCATCCAAATCCATTTCATTAACTCATATAGGTACCCATTCGAGTCTATTTCGAAGTTGATAGGAAATATTTGTCGAAATATGATCCACCCAACTCATATAGGTACTCATTCGAGTCTAGTTTGAAGTTGATAGGGAAAATTCGATAAAATATGATCCATATATGGGTATTTATTTGAACCCACTTCGAAATTGAAAGGGAAAATTTGTCAAAATATGACGTTTACCTCGAATCCATCTTATTTATAAGTTGATAGGGAAAATTCGTTGAAATATGATCCATACATGGGTATCCATTTGAACCCACTTCGAAATTGAAAGGAAAATTTGTCAAAATATGACTCTTACCTCGAATCCATCTCTATAGGGAAAATTCGTCAAAATATGACCCATTTCAAATCCATGTCATTTATAAGTTGATAGGGAAAATATTTATAAGTTGATAGGAAATATTTGTTGAAATATATAGGAAATATTTGTTGAAATATGACCCACCTCAAATCTATCTCATTTATAAGTTGATAGGAAAAATTCATTGAAATATGATCCATCTCGAATCCATCTCATTTATAAGTTTATAGGAAAAATTTGTTGAAATATGACCCATCTCAAATGCATCTCATTTATTTTACTATGTCAATCAGTATAATTAAATTTTTTACTTTCATTCATACATTTATCATAATCATATCAAAAAGTAATCTAATTCACCATGTATTCTTAAGTTGCATTGTATAATTGGAATCAAAGAAGGTTAAATCAAATTGCTCTTCGATCTTGGTAGATATGACTTCCTTTAAAGTGTTCTTGGAAGATAATGTTATGTTGGTGAATACCATGATTTTTGAAAGATTCGCATGTATATATATTTATAAGCATAAGGAAAGGAAATATAAGATGCTATTGAAAATTGTCCATATATTTCTAAGACAGTCATTAACGAAGTAGAACATGTAAAGGTATAAGGTTCTTTGAATTATCTTTAAAGTTATTTTCCTCGATGGTGTCAACTTCTTGAGAAATGGGGTGAAGGAAACCTTTGTTGTGGAAGAAATCTTGAATAGGACGAACATCTTTATCTTTCTTCGCAGTCCTAGCGGGTGCTGGAGAGAAACCAATATCTTTTCTTGTTTTGCTATTGATAGGAATTACAACTTGTTCCCATCCTTTAGTAGTACTGCTTTCCATTGCTCAGAGAGCGTCTTTGTAGGAGGAAATAAACGCTTTTTTTTTTCTTGATTATCCTCGTCACTTACAGAGAGTGTCTGGAATTAAGTTCCAATGATCTCTTCTAGTTCCATGTAGGATAACGATGATAGATTGCTTACAATCAAAGCTCATTCGCTGCAGATTGTAACTAATTTGTTATTCTTTACAAATTTCAGCTTTTGTTGAAGTGTTAAGGTGATTACCCCTGCTTCATGGATCCAAGGTCGTCCCGATAAGCAACTGTATGTTGCTCGAATATCCATTACTTGAAAGGTGATTTGAAAAGTGTAAGGAACAATGGTTATGGGAAGGTCTACTTAGCTGATAACTATCTTTCTGGATCAGTCAAAAGCTTTGACTATGATCTTGCTGCCTCTTATGGGGGTGCCTTGAAAAGATAATCGTACAAGAATCGATTTTGGAATAAAATTCAGAGATGAATCAATGTCTAATATCATGCTAGCCAGAGAATCGTCCATGCAGTTGATTATGATATTGAGAGCCATGTTATGATTTTTACCCTTCTCTAGGAGCTCTTCGTCACTGAAGCCTAAATTGTTACAAGCAGTGATGTTAGCAACTATACTATCAAAATGACCTAATGTTATGTCTTGGTCCATAAAGGTTTGTTCCAAAACTTTCTGCAATGCTTCTTTATGAGCTTCTGAGCTCAGTAGAAGAGATAATACAGATATCCAGGAAGGAGTATGCAATATTTGATCCACGATGTTGTATTCGCTTTTCTGGATTATTCTTAGAATCTCATCATTATTCTTCACAGGAGTTGTGGTGCTTGACTGGCCATTATGTTTATCAGAGACCTCTATTTCAGGTTCATTCTCCTTCATAGGTTCTTTAGTTCCTTTGTTGAAGACTCGACCACTTCTGGTGACCCTACTTATGTCAAAAATGTTGACAATGGACGGTAGTGGAACTTCCTTTCTATCTTCTATCGTGGTGTAGCTGTATTTGTATGGAATGGATTTCTCTGATTTGTATGGTACTGGACCAGGAAAGTAAACGACAAAAGGATTTACATTGGTCTTGCTACTGTCGTAGGAGACGCCTATTGGCTTCATTTTGGGGATATCAAGAGGTTTTCCATCGTCAAAGGGAATTTGTATGCGCTTTGTTTAGCTGGTTAGAGGAATTATGGTGTAAACATTTTCATCCATTTCCTAATTAATGGATTCTCCCTTCTGGACTATTTGCAACAAAATTCTTATTTTGGAACAAGCTCTAATGGAGTAGTATTGTGAACAAAAGAAGACATTAGGTGTGACTTATCTTTGAAGCAATTGTTTGAAGCTTCAATAGAAAGATTATTGAAGCAGTACAATTCACTCACATCAAAAGATACTTCAATGAGAACCAATTTACATGCTTGTAATTTCACATATCACTTGTCAGCATGGAAATCAAAATATGCATCATTATATTTGGCAAATTTTGAAACTGAAATCAAGTTTCTAGTGATTTTAAGTACATGAAGTAAATGGTTTAAGTGTAAAACTGATTTTGACATGCCGTTTAACTTAAAATTGGAAGGACTAACTAACTGAAATAACATGTTATGTCCATTACCAATTACTACTTTACTAGGGCCATCACATGACATTTTCATTTGCAAGTTAGATTCACTAATGATAATATGATGTGATACACTTGAAATTGCAAACCAAGTTTGAGCTTTAAGGCCTTGAGGGATTTGTAACTTATCCTGATGCGCCAAACATGTGTTAGCTTGAGCAGAGGTTGAGATCTGATTCTTCTAATTGTCTAATGCATTGACTAAGTCACTTAATGAAAAAATTTTAGCTTAAACTTTGGTTTGAGCATGTTATCGATGTCAGCAATCTATCACCAAGTGACCATACTTTTTCATATATGACAAGTAGGTATGTTACCTAAGGTGTATACTTGTCTCCCATAACCTTCCATAAATTTTTCTCCCTCTACCTCGAAATACATAGTTTGCACCAAAGTTAATGGCCACATTTAACTATTCTTGAGTTAACCAAAGCTTGTGCTACATTGGTTGTGGCATTTGTGTAACAATTTCTTTTTTATACTTATCTAGTTGAGTTTCTTGCACGTATAATAGAGCTTTCATATCGTAGATATATATTGGTTTACCTTTCCCATATATCATTATGATAAATGGATTGTATTCTTAAGGAAAACCTTTGCAAGATTGCATAAATTTGGTCTCTTTCTAAGATAGGGTTTGTAACACCCTTTTTATCCCAAAACAAATTCAAATATATTATTTACAAAAAATCAGAGTACAACAAAAAAGGGCATCACATTTTCAACATAATCGTCAAATAAACGTCATGTATGTGTCTTGTCCCGTAACACGAGTTGCATCAATCATCATAAATTAAAACAAAACATCATTTAAATACGCAGCAGGTCATTAATATTGACAACTCTATTCAACATTGTTTAAAGATTCATTTGAAATCCAAAACAATCATCAATCATGTGTTAAAACTGTTGGTGTAAGCCCTAGAGGGCAATACTTTTGGTACTTGTATCGAATTATTTATTAATAATAAAAGGCATTTGTTTATTATGTTTGTTTTTTCAAAATGATAAAGTACCTAGAATAACTAGTTCTTTTAAAGAAATATTAAGTGTGACTTAATCATGAGACTCCATTAAACATAAGGACATTATTCTTAAAGCATCCACAGTCGAGCTTTAATGTGAAATATGATAGCCTTAAAGCATTAAGACTATTATGTAGATAAACCGATGATCACATCTCATGGATTATAGATAAGGAGTTGTCAAGTCTTGACATAAGTATGAATATTAGGAGAAATATTTATACTGAATTGACCCACAATGAGAGTACTACATAAAATGTTATGCAAAATGTCATAAGTTACTCTCATGGTGATAGTGGTGTATACAACCTTCGATCTGAAACTACTATGAACCCTAGATGTAGAGTCAAGTACTTTATCGATGATCAAATGTTATTCGTAACTGGATGATCATAAAGACAGTTGATGGGTACTTCACAAAGCATGCTGAGGGACATGAGTAGCCTAGATGGAATTTTTCCATCCCGCATAACAGGATAAATGTCTAAGGGCCCAATATTGAACTGGACAAGGATAACACGGTATATGCCTTGTGTTCAATATAGACATAAGTGCAAAAAGGTAATTGTACACACAAATACTATCACAAAAGGTTTTGTCAGATCACATGACAATTTGGTGACTTGGATAGCAGTGATGTGTTGCTAGATATCGTTCACTGTTTATTATGTTAAATACATGATTTAATATAATTTCCAACATCGCAAAATCCTACAGGGTCACACACGTAAGGACAGTTAGAGAAAAAGTGGAATAAATAAGATACACCGTAAGGTATGGTGCACTAGAATGAAATACGGAATATGGTAAGGTACCATATGATATAATAATAATAATATTTATTATTAATTTTATAATAGTTATAAAATATAATAATAAAAAAATTATGGTTATTATAATAATAGTTATTATAATAATATAATAATTATTATTATAATAATATAATAATAATTATTATAATAATATAATATTATTATTATTATTGAGTTGGGCTTTTAGGTTAAAGCCCACACAAGTAGTTCTATAAATAGAACCCTTGTGAAGAAGCTCAAAATGTTGTTGTTTTGAAATCCTGGCCGTATTCTTTTTTCCTCTCCTTTCACTCTAAACCTTCATTGTAACCAGCTAGCATTGTGATTGAAGGAAGTTATTCATGTGGACTAAGTAGAGGCGCTTTTCTTCGTACAACGCTCGTGATCAAATCGAAATCATAGGTTTCAAGCGCCACAAGAGGTAAATATTTTATCACAGATCATGTCCTTTTGTAAGGATCTCTAAAGGGAAATTTTTATTTTCCACTGCAACTTTATCGGCAATTTCCCTTCAGTGGTATCAGAGCCACTTACGAAATCATGAATCTGATAATTGTTTACTTTCTGTCAATTTTGTTTTAATTGGATTAAAACACGTAAAATTGTATATTTTGTTTTAATTGGATTAAAACACATAAACAAAAATTAAATCAAATCCGGATATTAAATTTTGGCATCAGATTGTGTACGGTTTGGATGGTTGATATTGACTATGCTTCGATATCCAAGAATAGTATGGTGAAACAGCGATATGTTAATCGTCCATAAGTTACACATATATGATCGCTCTAATTCATATATGATATGAATAACTTTGATGCAAAAATGGTATATTGGATATAATATTTTATTTCATCAGTTCAATTAGAATAATGATTATCATTCGTTTGTGCGATCTGTGGTTATATGCTTCGGAATCCGACTTTAGTATGGTGAAGCAATAACATACAGATCAATAATAAGTAATTGTTGATCATGATGCGTTAACTGTATGAAATTATGCATTAGAGAGTGGCGTCATAAGGATTGCGCCGTCTGCAATTAAAAACACGTTGTGACGGTCACCATTGAGAACGTGACGGTCGTCACGCAAGGTAAGACTGTCGTCACAAGGTTTGAGAACGTGACAGTCGTCACATGAATAACGGTCGTTACGTGCAGCGCAGGCGTTGCGAAAAATTCTGCAATAATAATAATAAAAGGGTTTATTATTATTTTTTTGCTGAAATTTAATTTGTTTTGTTTTCTGGATTTTATAAATACGACATGCGTGTCGTGCCTCTCTCCTATTCTCTTCATGTAATATATTTTCTCATCTCACTTCATCGTATGTAAAACGATTTTCTTTGATGTAATGAATTATTATGAAGAAAGAGAAGACTACAAAATAAATAAGTGGTGGGGCGAAGACGTGATGTGTCTAGCGGTATCTGAACTGCAAGTGCACAGCCTATCGCAATAGTAATAAAAAGATGTCGAACCCACATAGACTTTGTAATCACTCTAGTGCTAGAAAGTCTGCTAGTTTAGCTAAGGCGGAAATTTTGTCACGGTTATGGTTTTAAGGATTAAAAATGGGAATTAAACTTAACTTAGGAAATAATGAGAAGGCGGTCGGTACGTAATAATATTAACCTATGCGGGTCAATCCAATCTAAGCTTATAAAGATGTTTCACTTAATTAATTCTGTAGAGATTACCAGTTTAAAAACCCTCGACTCACACTCTCGTGGTCTTATCTCAGATCATACTCCTAAAGACCTATGTCTGCTCTCGCTAGCCCATAAGTGTTTAGAAAATAATTTTTTAAAACTTAATAAGTCTAATTCGTTTTAAAGCGCTCTCGCTGTATTTAAATCGAATGCCTAACTTTAGCTATCCGGTTAAAATCTCACACTCTCGTGGTCTCGACCTAACCTATTTCACTTATCTTACTCTCGTAACAAAAATATATATTTTAATTATAAAAAGTCACAGCCAGAATATAAGTTCATAATTGTTTTTAGCTTAGATTCGATTCATCTGTTTTAGTTGCTTTATTACATACCGACTCGATTAATTTAGCTACTCATATTAATTAAAACAACAGACAGATACAAAATGAAATTAATAAATATTAAAGCATGCATTATATAATGATAATAGAAACTTAACATAAATAAATAAATAAACTTAATATAAATTGCAAAACAAAAACCTGAACAAATGAATTCTTAGGCTCATTCTTCCACAAATTGGCAAGCTCGGAGTGTCGGAATCGAAAAAATAAAATACAAGTTCTGAGGCTTAAAGAAATTTAATTAAGATAACAATTTCCTAATGTTGGAAATTGTTATTAAAGGGTTTGGAAATTAAAAGGAAAAAACAGCAAGAACAAAAGCTGGAAAATAAATTGGGTTGTAAAAACGGCAGAGCTTCCGCATAAAAATTCAATATCAAACTCTGTGTCTTCTTCATTTGATTCTTTGGTATTTATAGAAGAGGACTTTGGCAGTTGAAGAGTAGGAGCGTGGGCTTTGGTTGTTTTGTTTTGAGAGAATCCAGGAGAACATGGTTTACTGGCGTTGCTGAAGTTGAGAGAAAGTAGGAGTCTCTGAAGACTCTTTCTTTTCGTTGCACGTTCTCAATTATATCCAAACAAATTAAATAACTTTTGCTTGTCACGTTCGTGACATGGTGTAACGGGCAGATTTCCTCAAATTAGCGCGTCACGGTCGTGATAATATTGTGACGATCATGATACCTCAAATTGGCGTGTCACGGTCGTGAGGCAGTTGTGACGACCGTGAGAGCAACAAAATATGCAGTCTTTAGCAGAATTGAGCTCTTCCTTTTCTTTTCATGCTAGACTTTGTTCCTTTGATCTTTTTCTCATAATTTGGCTCTAGACATGTTATACCTGCAATGTGACATAAAAACTCGAAACAATCGGGAGTTAAAAGGACCAATGTATGATAAAATGGACTAGAAACATAGTAATAATGCGATACGATTTCTCGTTATCAAACTCCCCCATACTTAAACCTTTTCTTGTCCTCAAGCAAATAGTCAATTGAAAAATGATCGGACAATTTTCATCAGACGCATACACATAAAATACCATACGAGAAGTCATTAGTTATATAGACTGATACTAGAGTAGAACACTAACGATACACTAATGACACAAGCAACAAGCTAAGTCTTCGACTTCCCTTTAAACGAAACATTCAGTAATTGCGTTATGATTCTACCTAGAGTCCTTCGTTCTTATTTCACCCGGTTTCGTTCTAGCGCAATCACATTAAGCCCTTTGTCTTAGCATGCACGTAGTGGAGTAGCCGGTTAGGGACTTTGATCCTTTATTAGCACGGGGTCTGGTACACGAATGTGGCAACCCTTTACATGTTATCCAAATTGGAAGTTGTGGGGGATCGAGCCGTAGCACGCCCTACCAAGTTCAGAACCAGGTACCTCTGAACCAACCAGCAATGGACTCCTTCTTATATTACTCATCTCTTATATGCGACCGTGTACTTTGGTGCAATTTCTCTTTTAATGGCAGCGAGATATGAATGATCGTTTATAGATTAGGCATCAAACACTTATGTTCATCGGCTCCCCACGTGGTTTGTGTCTAGACGGTGATGACTGATAGTATAAACTACTAGGGATTACTTTAGAACTAAAACTTAAGGTGTAGTCATAACAATTATCGAAATGGAATGCTTAAGTAGGAAGTCTAAGGTGTCAAGACTGTATTGATCTTGTTGGATCTTTCTCAGCTTCCTAACTATGATTTCATAGGTATGTCGAGTAATGCGAAGATAAAGCAAAAAAAATTCGGTATGGCTAAATAAAGCGGGGAAGAATTGAAACTTAAGAAATAGCATAAGTATTACTTGTTTAATTGAAAATGCGAAAAGGAAAATACAATGAATGGAAAACGGGAAAGGTACCTCTCCCACACTATATCAGACATTGTCCTCAATGTTGTGATATAACGGCGGGGAAATACGATACAAGAACAGAAAAAACAAAAAGATAATCTAATACTGTTGACGACCACGGCCTCGGCTTCTGGTGCGGGAGCGTCTGGTAGGAGTGGCTTCCTCATCAGAACCAGTGACGGTGAGAACGGTGACGTCTATCCGCAATGCTTCCAACTCGCTTAAGACCTCATCCAACTTCGCATCTGTTGCTTCCTGGTTTCTAACAACAGTGGCAAGGAGTGCGTCGTACTGCTCCCGCTGCTTACGCTCAAGTGCGGCATTCATCTGATTTTCCTGATGAATGGCATGGAGGATTTCTTCAAGGGTGATCTCAGCTGAAGGCGGCTTCCTGGTGGAAGACTCAGCTATGTCCTGAACTGGCTCAGCAACATCCATCGCATCCTGCATCTCATCCACAGGTGCATCAGGCTGCTCGTCAACAATCGGAACATGGCCTGTGGTAGCCGGTAAATCAAATAGCCAATTGGCTCTGTTTGATGGATCAATCCGGTTCCTGCAAGGCAAAACAATATTATAATAGATGGTGCCTTGTATCACAGGGTTGAACCTGCCATCCTCACGCTGAGAGATCATGTGAGCGGACTTGCAGTAGCTCATGGTAAGCAGCTCCGGTGCTCTATGAGGCAAATGAGAGAGGTGGTCACCAAGGTTCAACTGTATAGCAAGGGAAGTGACAATCCCGCCAATGTAGAAGGGAGTGGCGCCTCTTTGTGCTACAGACTGAATGTGGGTCAGAAGGAACGGAGAGGCGTTGATGCGTTCTTCATTCAAGGCACAATGCAAGAATAGGAGCTCTTTGGAATTGAGCTTATGGTTGCTCTCTCTTGCAAAGATGGTGTTGCATATGATACGATGAAAATACCTTATTGCTGGATTATGGATGTGAGTAGCGTTGAGACTCTGGTAGGCAGAAGCACGGCTGTTTGTGATGCTGTGCCACAAAGTGAAAGCTGCTTCATTAAAGTTGTCGGGCACAGGAAGGTGGGCACCGTCACCGTGATGAAGCCTAAAAGTTCAGCGACTCTGGTTTGAGTTAGTTCGAACTCTCTGCCAAGCATTCGGAATTTTGTGATGCCGGTGAGTTGGTTCGTTGATCCAGAAGGTGTGATGTATTGGAAGGAACTCAGGAACTCCAGAGTGAGGTTTGCAAATGTTGGTTGCGGTTGGTTGCATAAGTCCCATAAGCCAACTTTTTCAAGAAGTAGCTTCACTCCGTCAAACAATCCTAACTCCCTGAGATAGTCGAGGTCGACGTACCGAGTAGTTTGGATGCCACAGGTTTGAAACTTTTCAAACTTCGCTCTTTGTGCTGCTCCTTGTTCTTCCTCTCTAAACTGAATGTTTGCCATTGCATGCAAATGAGGTTTATCGTGAGATAGGTGTTTGAGGTTTTGTGATGAAAATGCGAAGAAATTGATTGATTTATAGAGGAGTGAAGGGAATATGTGGAGTTGGGGTTAAATGAGGAAGTGAAATGGAGTAATGGTGAATAATGGGTGATTATGGGTGGTTACGGGAGAAGAATAGGTAATGGGAGGTTAGAAGATTTTGGGAAAAAGAAGTGGAGTTTGCGAAGAAGAACGGCCTCTGTAACTCAGAGGTCGTGTATTAGGATTGTCACGGTTGTGAGGGGGATGTTACGGTCGTGACGCGCTTAATTGCCCGTTACGATCGTGAGGGGATGGTTACGACCGTGATGTTCACAAAATTTGGAATTTCACAGAATGTTTACCTCAGTTCAATCCAATTATAATTCTTATCACATTCAATAATTAATTCCAACATAACACATAGCAATGGATCAATGTATATAAGCATTAGATTTCATCACACACATTCATCAAAATATCCAGCAATTAAAAATATCAGTAAATTATGAAAACATGTAAATAAATTGAATGGAAAATTGCATAAATGGAAATACTTTGTTTTTGACATAACAGAAAGAAATTACAGTGATAAAAATAAACTATGAAATGTTGCAAAAATTCAAAACTAATTAGAAACAAAAATGAAAAAGTAAAATTAATCAAATTACTACGGCTCATCAAAGTCGTTTCTTCAAGTCTTCAAGTGCGGAATTTATATGGTAAAACTGTTCACATGTTATATCAGTTAAGCCTATAATATCCAATCTCATGCTTTTAACTTCATCCTTAACAACATTAATGTCAGCTTGGTATACTTCAAGAGTCGTCAAAATTTTCTTTAAGCTGTCAGCATATCCTACTTGGTTGATTTCAGGGGTCTCAATATCTTCATTAGTGTGGTTGATGTCATGGTAACCAGGAGGGGTCTCAGGGTCACTTTCTACATCAGTCATCATGTCATCCCTAATTTGGTAGGATTGTGGTGTTTCAGGTGTTGTTGGATAGTCAGGAGGAGTAAGCTCATAAAGCCAATTATCTCTATTGTGAACGCTGACTTTAGCATGGTTCGGTAATGTGAACAAGGTTACGATTTCATTCCTAATTAGGTACTCAAATGGTGGTTGTCCTATGTTTCCTATTATTTGGCGGTTAAAGCAGAAATTCAAATTCATAGGGCGAATGGTACCGAAACGGTTGCACTTGTGTAACTGATATCTAAGTCCGAGGGCATTAGCAATCATGGTGACTAGGCCTTCTACCATTATTGGTAGATTAGATTCCTCTTGGATGCGGGTAAAGGTCTGCATCATGAAGGGTACAACATTTACGGTTTTTCCATCGGTCAAACAAGACATTATGAATATCTCGTCTTTAGATACTCCAGTGAGGTTCTCTTCCTTTCCAAAGAAGGTGTGGGCAAGGATTTTGTGAAAATAGCGGATAACGGGGTTGTGTATTTCATCATTTTCCATGTTATCCGGCTCAGGGTGGTAGTCTCCGGTTAAAGTTCCCCAAAAGAAATCTAGCTCAATATCCATTAATTCTACCTGGGTGGTAGTAAAGGCAAAAGGTCCACTAGGAAATCCTAGTAGGTCAGCTAGTTCGTTGTGGTTATAGACATATTCGATACCGAATAGTCGGAAACTAATAAATCCTTTCCTTAGTCCAAATTCGCGCTCAGGTAGGTAAACTAAGGAGCTTAAAAATTCAAGGGTGAGCTCGCGGTAAGTTACAAACTTATGTTTTATGAGAGCGTTCTCCCATCCAAGCTGGTTAAACATGTATAGGATGCTATCATTGATACCTAAGGTTTCCATAGTTTGTTCATCATAATACAGAGTCAAATCCATGTGTCTCTGTGATAATTCCTAAAATTTTCTTCTTTGGTTTCTACCTCTAAATATGGTTTCCATGAAGTTTCTTGGTTGGTTAGCCATAGTTAGTGTTAAAGTGGGAGAAACAAATCAGGGGAGAAAAAGGTAAGGTAGAAAAGACTTTAGAAAATTTGTAGCAAGGTAAATTTAAAAGTGATTTAGAAAATGAAAGTTAAAAATAAAGAAAATAAGGAAAAATACATAAATAAAGTCAATAATAAAAATGAAATATAACAATAAAATGGGTTGCCTCCCACTAAGCGCTGTTTTTTTCGTCATAAGCCTAACGTAGTGCTTAGTGGTAGATTAATCAGGGAAGTTAGTGGACAACTCTAAAAGTTTTAAACTATTCGCATAATCTCTGTTTTCAATATTATGGTAATGTTTTAATCGTTGTCCGTTTACTGTGAACGGTTCACTATTCCTACCCTTAATTTCTAGTGCTCCGCTTGGGAACACTTTAGTAATTTCAAAGGGTCCTGACCATCGAGATTTTAGTTTTCCAGGAAAGAGCCTAAGTCTTGAATTGAAGAGGAGCACAACGTCTCCCACACTAAATTATTTCCTAGATAGGCGCTTATCGTGCCATTGCTTGGTTCTTTCTTTATATATCTTAGCATTCTCGTATGCGTCCAACCTTAATTATTCTAATTCATTAATGTCGAGGATTCGCTTTTCTCCAGCGGCATTGTAGTTTATATTGAGTGTTTTAATCGCCCAATATGCTTTGTGTTCTAGTTCTACCGGGAGATGACAAGCCTTCCCATACACTAGTTTGAAGGGTGTAGTTCCTATGGGTGTCTTGTAGGCTGTCCTATAAGCCCATAAAGCTTCATTAAGTTTAGATGACCAATCCTTCCTAGATATGGCGACAGTCTTTTCTAGAATTTGTTTTATTTCTCTGTTCGAGACTTCGACCTGTCCACTTGTTTGCGGATGATACGGTGTTGCTACACGATGTCTGACTCCATACTTAGATAGTAATTTGTCGAATATTTTCGAAATGAAATGCGAGCCACCGTCACTAATGACAAGTCTAGGCACACCAAATCTTGGAAATATTATATTCTTGAAAAGCTTAATTACTACTCGTGTGTCATTTGTAGGAGAAGCTATAGCCTCGATCCATTTTGAAACATAATCGACAGCTACGAGTATGTACTTATTACCGAAAGATGATGGGAATGGTCCCATGAAATCGATTCCCCAGACATCAAAGACTTTTACTTCTAATATTCCTCTTTGAGGCATTTCATCTCTTCTTGAAATATTACCGGTGCGTTGACACCGATCGCAATTTATAACAGCGATATGGACATCTTTCCATAGATTAGGCAAAAATAGGCCGGCTTGTAAGATTTTTGCACAAGTCTTGGAAGTGCTTGCATGTCCACCATAAGGAGATGAATGACAATGAGCAATGACATCTTCTATTTCTTCTTCGGGAATGCACCGACAGAAGATTCCGTCAGGTCCTCTTTTAAACAATAATGGTTCGTCCCAATAGTAATACTTGAGATTGTGGAAGAATTTCTTTTTCTGCTGATAGGTTAAGTCCGGTGGAAGTGTTCCTGCAGCTAAGTAGTTGACAATGTCAGCGTACCATGGCAGTCCTACGGTTGTTTGGATTGTTTCCACGACTTTTGGTTCATTTATGTCTAACTGAGCTGGGTCGCTTCTTATTTGTGCTATCAGCTCTTCATACGGAAAATCGTCGTTAATTGGCACTTGTTCGGGTTTAATACCTTCTATTCTAGATAAATGGTCCCATACTACATTTTCAGTACCTTTCTTATCTTTGATTTCAAGATCAAATTCTTGTAAGAGTAAGATCCATCTCAAGAGTCTTGGTTTAGCATCTTTTTTGGTTAGTAAATATCTGATAGCAGCGTGGTCTGTGTAGATGATTATTTTTGCTCCTACTAGGTAGGAACGGAATTTATCAAGCGCAAAGACAACTGCTAACAACTCTTTTTCAGTAGTGGCGTAGTTCAATTGAGCAGAATCTAAAGTTCTACTGGCATAGTAAATTGCGTGAAGTTTCTTGTCCTTCCTTTGTCCTAGAACTGCGCCTACAGTATAGTCACTCGTATCGCACATGATTTCGAAAGGTAATCTCCAGTCAGGTGGTTGCATGATTGGTGCGGTGATGAGGGCTGTTTTTAGAGTTTCGAATGCTTTAAGACAATCTTTATTGAATATGAACTCAACGTCTTTCATTAATAAACCGGTAAGAGGTTTAGTGATTTTCGAGAAATCTTTGATGAATCGTCGGTAGAAACCGGCGTGTCCTAAAAAGCTTCGTATTTCTCGAACGGTCTTAGGGGGTTGAAGATCTTTTATGACTTCTATCTTAGCTTTATCAACTTCAATTCCCTTATCAGATATAACGTGTCCTAGTACGATTCCTTCTCTAACCATAAAATGGCATTTTTCCCAGTTAAGTACGAGGTTTACTTTTACACATCTTTCTAACACCATTTCTAAATTTGATAGACATCCTTCAAAACTTTGCCTGCATACAGAGAAGTCATCCATGAACACTTCCATGATGTTATCTATGAAATCTGCGAAGATTGACATCATACATCTTTGAAAGATTACAGGAGCGTTACATAATCCAAAGGGCATTCGTCTATAAGCGAACGTTCCATAAGGACATGTGAATGTAGTCTTCTCTTGATCATCTGGGTGGATAGGGATTTGGAAAAATCCTGAGTAACCATCTAGATAACAGAAATACGAGTGTTTGGCTAATCGTTCTAACATTTGATCTATAAAAGGTAGTGGGAAATGATCTTTTCGAATGGCTTTGTTTAGTTTTCGATAATCGATACACACTCTATGTCCGGTCACTACTCTTTGTGATATCGATTCGCCTTTAGCGTTTTTCACAACAGTGATACCTCCTTTCTTTGGTACTACATGTATTGGACTAACCCATTGACTATCAGAGATTGGATATATTATTCCAGCGTCTAGTAGTTTCTTAACCTTTTCTTTTACTACAGTGCTAAGGATTGGGTTAATTCTTCTTTGATATTCTCTAGAGGTCTTGCAATCTTCTTCTAGCATAATACTATGCATACAGATTGAAGGACATATTCCTTTGAGATCAGATGTGTTATATCCTAATGCAGTTGGGTATTTCTTTAAGACATCTAAAAGTTTCTTCGTTTCGATTGTTCCTAAACTGGAATTGATTATAACTGGTTGCGTACATTCAGTGTCTAGGAATTCGTATCTTAGGTTCTTAGGTAAGGTTTTTAACTCTAATGTAGGTTTCTTCTTACTTGTCATGGGATCCGGTGTAAGTGCTAAACTTTCGCTTAGACTATCATCTTGATACGGTTCACGCCAATTGTCATCTTCGAAAATCGGAGGGATTTGAATTTTCATAATTTCAGAATAAGTAGTTTCTTTCATTTCCATCTCTCTTACACACTCATCAATGACATCCAATAAATAGCATGTGTCCTCTATAGCTGGTGATTGTAAGAATTATGTTAAAATAAATTCAACTTTCTCTTCACCTACTTCAAAGGTTAGCTTTCCTTTCTTTACGTCTATAATAGTTCCGGAGGTAGCTAAGAATGGTCTTCCTAGTATGATAGGTGTAGTGGAGTCTTCAGTGATGTCCATGATTATAAAATCAGTAGGAATGTAGAATTGACCTATCCGTACTGGGACATTTTCTAGTATGCCTACAGGATATTTAATAGAGCGGTCGGCTAGTTGAACATACATTTTAGTGGGTCTTAATTCTCCCATATCTAGCCTTTTGCAAATTGTTAAGGGCATGACACTGATACTGGCTCCTAAATCGCATAGAGCTTTGTCAATGACGAATTTTCCAATTACACGGGGTATAGAGAAACTACCTGGATCTTTTAACTTAGGAGTCATATTATTTTGAATTATTGCGCTACACTCGGCAGTAAATGTAACGGTTCCGTTATCCTCTATCTTCTTCTTATTGGATAAGATTTCCTTTAGAAATTTAGCATACGAGGGCATTTGAGTGATAGCTTCTGTAAACGGAATAGTAATATTCAACTGTTTCAGAAGTTCAACAAATTTCTTAAACTGGCCCATCGTCTTGGAATTGGTTAATCTCTGAGGGTACGGAATTGGTGGTTTATAAGGTGGTGGAGCACATAAGGCTTCTCTTTCTCCACTGCCTCTTGATTATTATCTTCCTTTTCTTCTGGTTCATTCTCCTTTTCAGTCGACTTATCCTGCTTTTGGCACATGGCTGGATTGTCAAGTCTTGGATCGGCAGGTCCGTCAAGTTCTTTGCCACTTCTTAGTATCACAACATTGGCCTGTCCTTTTGGGTTTGGTTGGGGTTGTCCAGGAAATACTCCAGCTGGGGCAGCGGTAGGTGCTTGTTGTTGAGCTACTTGTGAAATCTGAGTTTCAAGTATTTTGTTATGTGTAGCTAACACATCTACCTTGCTCACTAATTGCTTAATCTGCTCGCTAGTGTGTATGTTTTGGTTCAAGAATTCCTTGTTTGTTTGAGATTGGGTAGCTATGAAGTTCTCCATCATTAATTCAAGGTTTGATTTTCTAGGAACATTAGGAGCAGTCTTTTGATATCCTGGTGGTGTAGCTGGCGCTTGACCTGGTGTGTATAAGGCATTGTTGTTCTTATAAGATAAGTTCAGATGATTCTTCCAACCTGGGTTGTATGTGTTCGAGTACGGGTTTCCTTGAGCATAATTCACTTGATCTGTGGGAATTCCTGCTAATAGTTGACAATCAGGGACAACATGTCCTGGAACTCCACATAACTCACAGTTAGGTATTACCGCAGCCACGATGGCTATTGGTGTTATGGCGAAGTTGTCGATCTTTTGATTAAGTTGGTCAAACTTTGCATTGACTTGGTCCATACTACTCACTTCGTACATACCTCCTTTTGTTGGTTTCTCAGTTGCGACTCTCTCGCTTCCCCATTGGTAATGATTCTGAGCCATACTCTCGATAAGTGCATAAGCATCATTATATTGTTTGTCCATTAGTGTGCCGCCTACGGCAGCGTCAATCGTCATTCTTGTGTTGTACAAGAGTCCATTGTAGAAAGTATGGATGACCATCCATTCTACTAATCCGTGATGTGGACAAAGTCTCAGCATATCTTTGTATCGTTCCCAAGCTTCGAAGAGTGACTCGTTTTCCTTTTGCTTAAATCCGTTGATTTGAGCTCTTAGCATAGCTGTCTTGCTAGGTGGGAAATATCTTGTCAAGAAGACTCTCTTTAGTTCCTTCCACATAGTTACTGAATTCGAGGGTAGAGATTGAAGCCAGGCTCTTGCTCTGTCTCAAAGTGAGAAAGGAAAAAGGCGTAATCTGATTGCTTCTTGGGTAACTCCATTAGCTTTTACTGTATCTGCGTACTGCACAAATATCGAAAGATGAAGGTTCGGATCCTCGGTAGGATTTCCGGCGAATTGGTTTTGTTGCACGGCTGATATCAGCAAAGGTTTCAATTCGAAATCGTTTCGGTTGATAGCCGGCGCGGCAATGCTGGAATGCGGCTCAGCTTGTGAAGGACTAGCGTAATACTTTAGCGGATGATTTGGTTCTTCAGCCATTTCTGCGTCCTTCGATGTTCCAACTGGTTTAGGTGGATCAACTTGAAGATCTGGAATGTTGTATTTTCGTTGGTATTCGAATATTCGTCTTCTTAAATGTAAGAAGCGTTCTAATTCAAGGAATGGAGGTTGCAAGTCTTCGCCTTGAGAGCGAGTACTTGGCATACACTCGGTAAATTAGATTAGGGAAAATAAATTGTTACCTTAGTCTAGACAGTGCTACTCTAATAGTGCATTAGTGACTAAATCAAGGTCCCCGGCAACGGCGCCAAAAACTTGGTGGGGAGAAGACGTGATGTGTCTAGCGGTATCAGAACTGCAAGTGCACAGCCTATCGCAATAGTAATAAAAAGATGCCGAACCCACAGGGACTTTGTAATCACTCTAGTGCTAGAAGGTTTGCTAGTTTAGCTAAGGCGGAAATTTTGTCACGGTTATGGTTTTAAGGATTAAAAACGGGAATTAAACTTAGTTTAGGAAATAATGAGAAGGCGGTCGGTACGTAATAATATTAACCTATGCGGGTCAATCCAGTCTAAGCTTATAAAGATGTTTCACTTAATTAATTCTGTAGAGATTACCAGTTTAAAAACCCTCGACTCACACTCTCGTGGTCTTATCTCATATCATACTCCTAAAGCCCTACGTCTGCTCTCGCTAGCCCATAAGTGTTTAGAAAATAATTTTTGAAAACTTAATAAGTCTAATTCGTTTTAAAGCGCTCTCGCTGTATTTAAATCGAATGCCTAACTTTAGCTATCCGGTTAAAATCTCACACTCTCGTGGTCTCGACCTAACCTATTTCACTTCTCTTACTCTCGTAACAAAAAGATTGATTTTAATTATAAAAAGTCACAGCCAGAATATAAGTTCATAATTGTTTTTAGCTTAGATTCGATTCATCCGTTTTAGTTGCTTTATTACATACCGACTCGATTAATTTAGCTACTCATATTAATTAAAACAACAGACAGATACAAAATGAAATTAATAAATATTAAAGCATGCATTATATAATGATAATAGAAACTTAACATAAATAAATAAATAAACTTAATATAAATTGCAAAACAAAAACCTGAACAAATGAATTCTTAGGCTCATTCTTCCACAAATTGGCAAGCTCGGAGTGTCAGAATCGAAAAAATAAAATACTAAGTTCTGAGGCTTAAAGAAATTTAATTAAGATAACAATTTCCTAATGTTGGAAATTGTTATTAAAGGGTTTGGAAATTAAAAGGAAAAAACAACAAGAACAAAAGATGGAAAATAAATTGGGTTGTAAAAATGGCAGAGCTTCCGCATAAAAATTCAATATCAAACTCTGTGTCTTCTTCATTTGATTCTTTGGTATTTATAGAAGAGGACTTTGGCAGTTGAAGAGTAGGAGCGTGGGCTTTGGTTGTTCTGTTTTGAGAGAATCCAGGAGAACATGGTTTACTGGCGTTGCTGAAGTTGAGAGAAAGTAGGAGTCTCTAAAGACTCTTTCTTTTCGTTGCACGTTCTCAATTATATCCAAACAAATTAAATAACTTTTGCTTGTCACGTTCGTGACATGGTGTAACGGGCAGATTTCCTCAAATTAGCGCGTCACGGTCGTGATAATATTGTGACGATCGTGATACCTCAAATTGGCGTGTCACGGTCGTGAGGCAGTTGTGACGACCGTGAGAGCAACAAAATATGCAGTCTTTAGCAGAATTGAGCTTTTCCTTTTCTTTTCATGCTAGACTTTGTTCCTTTGATCTTTTTCTCATAATTAGGCTCTAGACATGTTATACCTGCAATGTGACATAAAAACTCGAAACAATCGGGAGTTAAAAGGACCAATGTATGATAAAACGGACTAAAAACATAGTAATAATGCAATATGATTTCTCGTTATCAATAAGGACAACCTTGGAGATCTTGCTTGGTGAAGTGAAGATCGTTATTAGGTTTAGCTTAATTCTCTCATTGGCTTGGGAGAACAATTGCGCTAGGGGCCATAACTGTTTCATTTGTTTGTATGTTGATATAAATATTGTATGTATGTTAATGCATGTGTGAGGAACGATTTCCATGATAAATAAGCCGTGAGATCAAATTAATTAAAAATCCCTCAAAACTAAATATTAAGTTTTTGCTTTCCAAATTTTAGAACTCATCAAGACTAGTATCGAATTATGTAGGTTTCGCCTAACGCGATGTGCATATTCTATATTGGTAAGGTGCGATGGGATAAATGTAATATTCAATTTCTAAAATAATGGGTCAAATTTAAATAAACAAAATATAATAAGATTATATACGTTTGGAAGCAAGAGTTGGGAATGATTCATATGATGGATTGGAATAAGGAGTTATTCACCCAACTTAAATATTCGAGAATTGTATTGGATGAAATTGGAAGGAGTTCCTACCTAAATAGTCAAGTTTTTTGTAATAAGCCTAATATTGACTTAAAACAAAGCGAAATATGGATCTCGATCCACTAGAAAATCTTCCAACGGGATTTTCCGAATCAAATGATGAGGGTAATTTGTTTTGAGTAAAATAGTGGGAGCATATTTAATTAAATGCCTAATTGAATATGTTTAATGATACTAATATCTCCAGCATCTTTTAATATAGATTACCATGACAAACAACACGTCTAATAACATTTTGCGAAAAATCCTGAATAAGGAAAAATTGTCTAGGACAAATTTTCTAGATTGGCACCGAAAACTGAGGATTATCCTCAAACATGACAAAATGTTGTATGTCTTAGTGACACCTGTTCCTAATGAGGAACCTCATAGTTCTGCTTCTAAGACTGAAAAAGATGTGTATACGAAGCATGTCGATGATGCCAATGAAACTGTTTGCCTCATGCTGACTACCATGAACTCTGAATTGTAAAAGCAACATGAAAACATGGAAGCATTCGATATGATCGAACATCTGAAGATGCTCTATCAAGAGCAGGCAAGGCATGATAGGTTTGAAGTTTAGAAAGCCCTTTTCCAAGCCAAGCTAGCAGAGGGAAGCCCAGTAGATCCCCATGTACTTAAGATGATTGGGTATGTGAAGAATATTGAAAGATTGGGATTTCCCCTCATGAAGAAGCTTGCAACTGATTTGATCCTGTAATCGTTGCCAGATAATTTCGGTCAATTTTTCCTTAATTTAAATATGAATGATATGGACAAATCTCTTTCTGAATTGCTAAGCATGTTAAGATCTGTTGAGCAAATTCAGAAGTCAAAAGGGAAATCCATTCTGATGGTCAGTAATAGAAAGAAACACAACAAAAGGCCCACCAAGCATGGTGGTAAATGGAAAGGCAAGGAAGTTGCCAAACCCAAACATACTGCACATATTTTGAAGCCTAATGGAGGCATAGCTAAGGAGGGCACTTGCTTCTATTGTGGTAAGACCAGACACTGTAAGAGAAACTGCCCAAAGTACCTGGAAGATAAGAATAATGGAGTGGAGACTTCAACTTCAGGTATTTTTGTTATAGAAATTAATTTATCCACTTCTGCATCATTGGTATTAGATACTGGATGTGGTTCTGACATTTGTACCAATGTGCAAGGACTAAAAAGGAATAGAGTTTTGGCAAAAGGTGAAGTTGACCTACGAGTTGGCAATGGAGCAAAGGTTGCTGCTTTAGATGTAGGAATTTATGATTTGACTTTACCTAGTGGTTTAATAATTCAGTTAGAGAACTATTATTATGTACCTACGATTAGCAGGAATATTATTTTCGTTTCTTGTTTGGACAAGTTTGGTTTTTCATTTATAATAAAGAACAATTGTTGCTCTAATTATTTAAATGATATATTCTATGCTATTGCACAAATGAACAATGGATTATATGTCTTTGATCTTGAAATGCCAATTTATACCATTAATACTAAAAGGATGAAACCTAATAAGTTAAATCCAAGTTACCTTTGGTATTGTCGCTTAGGCCATATAAATGAGAAACAAATTTCCAAACTCCATAAAGATGGAATATTTGACTCTTTTGATTACGAATAATATGATACATGCAGATCTTGTTAAATTGGAAAGATGACAAAGAACCCATTCACATGAAAAGGTGAAAGGGAAAATGATCTTTTGGCCCTCATACATACTGATGTTTGTGGACCACTGAGCATACCAGCCAAAGGAGGTTTTCAATACTTCATCACATTTACTGATGATTTCAGTAGATATGGTTATGTGTATTTAATGAAACATAAATTTGAATCCTTTTAAAAGTTCAAGGAGTTCAAGAATGAAGTACATAACCAATTAGGTAAGAATATTAAAATTCTTCATTCAGATCGAGGCGATGAATATTTAAGCCTAGAGTTTGATGACCATCTAAAAGAGTGTGAGATTCTATCCCAACTCACTCCTCCTGGAACACCATAATGGAATGGTGTGTCTGAGAGAAGAAATCGAACCTTGTTAGACATAGTCCGATCCATGATGAGTCACTCCGATCTTCCAAACTCCTTTTGGGGACATGCACTACTGACAACAACTTACACACTTAACTGTGTTCCATCCAAAAAGGTAGAAAAGACACCATATGAGATATGGAGTGGTAAGAAACCACATATGTCATGAAGGTTTGAGGTTGTGAAGTTTATGTGAAACGACAAGTTTCAACTAAACTTGAGCCCAAATATGACAAAGGCTTATTTGTAGGATATCCTAAAGAAACAAGAGGGTATTACTTCTACAATCCTTCTGAGGGAAAACTGTTTATCGCTCGAACTGGAGTATTCTTGGAAAGGGATTTTATTTCCAAAGGAATCAGTGGAAGGAAATTAGAGCTTGAAGAAATTCAATAATCACAAAGCATTGATACACCTATGGAGGAATTAGAGTAAGAATCACAAACAGTTGTTGAAGAGCAACCTGCTCAAGTAGAATAAAACTAGCGTAGGTCGAGCATGATACATCACCAACCAGAGAGATATGGATATCTCATAACTGATCAAGGTGATGTATTACTCATGGATCAAGATGAGCATGTAACCTACCAAGAGGCTATAACTGGTCCCGAGTCAGAGAAGTGTCTAGAAGCCATGAAATCTGAAATGGATTCCATATACACAAACCAAGTTTGGACCTTGGTAGAGCCTCCTGTAGGAGTTAATCCTATAGGATGCAAGTGGGTCTTCAAAAAGAAGACTGGCATGGAAGGTAAGGTACATACCTATAAGGAAAGACTGGTTGCTAAGGGTTATAAACAAATTCATGGGATAGACTATGATGAAACCTTTTCACCAGTTGCAATGCTTGAATATGTTCGAATTTTACTTGCTATCGCTGCATATCATGATTATGAAATATGGCAGATGGATGTCAAGACTGCTTTCCTTAATGTGAATCTTCTTGAGGATGTGTAAATGACATAACCTGAAGGATTTGACATACCTGAAGAAGGCCATAAGATATGCAAGTTACAACGATCAATCTATGGATTGAAGCAAGCTTCCAGAAGTTGGAATCTTTGTTTTGATGAAACTGTAAAACAATATGGATTCATAAAGAATGAAGATGGTCCTTGTGTCTACAAGAAGGTTAGTGGAAACATGATCACTTTCCTGGTATTATATGTAGATGACATATTACTCATTGGAAACGATATCCCTACCTTGCAACAAGTAAAATCTTGGTTAAGGAAATGCTTTTCTATGAAAGCCCTTGGTGAAGCAGCCTATATATTAGGAATTAGGATCTATAGAGATAGATCACAAAAACTGTTTGGCCTAAGTTAGAGTACATACATAGACAAAGTGTTGAAACTCTTTAATATACATGATTCCAAGAAAGGATTCATACATATGCAACATGGCACATGTCTATCAAAAACACAATCCCCTTCAACTAAGTAAGAAAGGGATCGCATGAATAAGGTTCCATATGCATCTGCACTAGGATCTATCATGTATGCCATGTTATGTACTTGACCAGATGTCTCGTATGCTTTAAGTGCAACGAGTAGGTAGCAATCTGATCCTGGTGATGCTCATTGGGTAGCTGTCAAGAATATCCTTAAGTACTTGAGAAGGACTAAGGATACATTATTGTTATATAGAGGTCACGAAGAGCTCGCGATAATTGGTTACACTGATTCTAGCATCTAGGCAGATAAGGATTACTACAAATCACAATCTGGTTATGTGTTTTGGCTAAATGGTGGCACTGTAAGCTGGAAGAGTTCAAAGCAAGAGACAATTGCTGATTCTACAACCGAAACCGAGTATATTGCTGCCTCGAATGCAGCAAAGGAAGTTGTTTGGATCAAGACGTTCATCAGTGAACTTAGAATAATCCCTAGAATTGTGGATCCCATTGATCTTTATTATGATAACAATGGTGCCATCACACAATCTAAGGAGCCTAAATCTCACCAACGATCCAAGCACATACTTAGGCATTATCATCTCATTCGAGAGATAATAGATCGAGGAGATGTGAATATATCTAAAGTACCTACACTTGACAATATTGCAGACCCACTGACAAAGCCTCTTGCGCAGCAGAAGCATGATGGCCATACTAGATCTATGGATATTAGGGATATGCCTGATTGGATCTAGTGCTAGTGGGTGATTTTTGGTGTAAGCCCTAGAGACCAATACTTTTGGTACTTGTATCGAATTATTTATTAATAATAAAAGGCATTTCTTTATTATGTTTATTTTTCCAAAATGATAAAGTCCCTAGAATAGCTAGTTCTTTTAATGAAATATTAAGTGTGAGTTAATCATGTGACTCCATTAAACATAAGGACACTATTCTTAAAGCATCCATAGTCGAGCTTTAATGTGAAATGGGATAGCCTTAAAGCATTAAGATTATTATGTAGATAAACTGATGATCACATCTCACAGATCATGGGTAAGGAGTTTTCAAGTCTTGACATAAGTATGAATATTAGGAGTAATATTTATACTGGATTTAGCCACTATGAGAGTACTACATAGAATGTAATGCAAAGTGTCATAAGTTACTCTCATGGTGATAGTGGTGTATACCACCCTTCTACCTGAAACTACTATGAACCCTAGATGTAGAGTCAAATACTTTATTGTTGATCAAACGTTGTTCGTAACTGGATGATCATAAAGATAGTTGATGGGTACTTCACAAAGCATGTTGAGGGACATGAGTAGCCTAGATGGAATTTGCCCATCCTGCATAATAGGATAAATGTCTAAGGGCCCAATATTGAACTGGACAAGGATGGCACGGTATATGCCTTGTGTTCAATATAGACATAAGGGCAAAAAAGTAATTGTAAACACAAATACTATCACAAAAGGTTTTGTCATATCACATGACAATTTGGTGACTTGGGTAGCAATGATGTGTTGCTAGATATTCGTAACCAACTAGCACTGTGATTGAAGGAAGTTATTCGTGTGGACTGAATAGAGGCGCTATTCTTTGTACAATGCTCATGATCAAATCGGAATCAAAGGTTTCAAGCGCCACAAGAGGTAAATATTTTATCACAAATCATGCCCTTCTATAAGGATCTCTAAAGGGAAATTTTTATTTTCCGCTGCAATTTTATCGGCTATTTCCCTTCAAAAACAACATAAATAATTCAAGAGTTCCCTAATGTTACATGACACAAAGTATGAGACCTCCTAGACTCTCTAAACGACAAGAGACACATTTTGATCTACTTCCGATCACCGAACTATTCTTAAGAATCTGCAGGGTGGCATAATAGACCATCACGAAAGGCAAGCAGGGTGAGTAATTCACATTAAATATAAATAATATAAAGACAGAATTATAAGACGACATACGATCATACAACATTTACATCAAATCTCACCCACATACAACAACAAATCCCATCATCATAAAACAAATGCAATCATGCTATGCCATAAATAATGAAATGCAACTTCATAAATGCACGTGGTAAGGATTTTCAACATGTGATGGACACTGCCCATCAACCCTCTGCAGGGGAGCACAACATAAACAACAATACCTCAATCCACAAAATGGGATTGAAACCTCAATCATCAAAAAAATTCCATGAATGCACGATGCAATAAAAACAACAATATCATCTTAATCAACATTTGCATCAGCATTCATCATTATACATCATTCGTCATTCATATATCTACTTGCCTATTCATATTATCATTACCATATAGCATCATTTTACAACATAGTCATTGTCACTCCCCCGAAAAGACACCGGGTCAAACAGGGTGCAGACGCGAACGGTCGGTGAAGAGAGAAAATGAAATGAAGATGAATAGAGTCGCCAGCTAGGCATTTTAATCCCGAGGGAAAGGTAATGCTGCATAAACCTAGAAAAAGATGGATAAGACGGTTGCGAACCAGAGAAACTAAGAAAGGGGGTTGGTTATAACCTGGGAAGGTATTAGCACCCAGATTGTCAGTCGTACTCGACGGGATCCACGCTTAAAAGATTGTGTTTAAAAGGGGTAGGTGTATGTGTTAATTGTGTGCAAAAGCTAAAAAAAGGGAATGTACATGTGTCAGTGCAGAAAGGTGAAGTGAAATGCTCAGGATCTGAGGCTTAGAAAAGAATGCTGAAAGAGGGGGGGGAGACAAAGAGACTTTTGTTCGATAACTGTTAAGTTATGCCTACGTATCCTCTCGTGCAATGAGGAAGTCAGAACACCGTAGTTCGACTCAAAGAGACTGAAAATGAATTAACTGTGAACTGCTTGCTTGTCTATGCTCAAGTGTATGACTCGTCTGGCTCGAGTGCTAACTGTCTTGCATTAGACGGAAGAAGCAAGTTCTCGTTTATGAATGAGTGTGACGAGAAAAGAATCCAGGAGGAGACGATTATTGTTTGTTTTTGATGTTTTCAGTTTTGTCATTGTTTTTGATGTTTTGCATAAGTTAATGAGCTTAAGCCTAAATCAAGGGCTTTTAAACTCATTATATCCTCCCTGATTAGGGATAATGAGCCTACTTAAGTATGAAATAAGCATCCCAACTTAATTACCATGATGATGTAAGATTAAAATCATTAACCTACTTATGATTAATTAGATGTTTTTGGTTTTTGTTTAGTGTTAAGTAATGAGTTTAATTTCTAATCACAGATTAGTGAACTCATTACACCATCCTAATAGAAGGATAATAGATGAGCACACTTAAGTTGAGGAAGATACCTCAACTTAATCCATGGTTAGGGATTAAATTCATTATATAAAAAGCCTTTATTAAGTGGATTTTAAGTAAGGGATAAGATTAAGAAATGGATTTTAAGTTTGTAAGACAACTTGAGGGGGACTTGTCCATTAAATACTAGGGTTAGTCCTTCTTAACCATAAGGAAGAATTAGAACCCTAATGTAAGGCCCAAGTTACAAGATAAAGTATTGGTGATTATTAAGTTGATTTTATTAATAGGTTTAAACAAATTAAAGGTTTAACACTTAGGATTAAATTTATACACTCCATCCTAAGAGAAGGATGCATGCATATCCCTAATTCCAAAGTCCTAAAACTTTAATAGTTTAGTCTCTGATTATTGAGATGAGAAGAGAAACTCAAGGAGACTCAAAGGTAAAAAGCTAAGGGGGAATAATTACAACCCTAATTATTATTATGCTTGGATGTTCCTATGGTTTGTGAGGCTTAAGAAAGATCTTCAAGGAGGCCACCAATGGAAGAAGCAGATGAAAGGAGGAGGAATCAAGAGAATAAGTTACTTACTTCATTGAAGAAGATAAGTAACTAAAAGAAAGAAAGTGAGAGATGGAACATAAGTGAATCAAATTCACTTCAAATACAAGTTAAAATGCAAATTAAAGAGATAAGAAGAAGTGAGAGGTGAAGGCAAATCCACCTCCCAAAATGACTTACCAAACCTGGAAAGTTAGCATGGATGCATAAAGTATAAAACATAAAGAAATGAAGTGAAATGAGATGAAATGACCAAAGTCAGAAGTGTTTATGCAATTTAAATGTCATGTAAGATGATGCAAAGGCGTACAAAATTCATATGTGTGATCATACAAAGATGGGATGCAAAGGAGGCATGCTTTGAAGTTTGAAAACACATGAAAGTTTATGAAATGAAATGAATGCATAACATGGAAAATGGATAAAGAAATGATCAAGCAAGGTTCTAACATGTCCTAAGATGTCTAAGATGACATATGAATGCATGAAATGTCATGGCAAGTTCATGTAATGATGCATATGCAAGGTGAATACAAATGAACATAAAAATTAGGGTTACATGGACATGTGAGATGCAAATGGATAAAACATAAGCAAATGACATGATAAAAATTTGCAAACCAGCTCAAACAAACCCTAATCCCATGCTAGGTCACACCCCAAAGGAGAAGGTCATAAGCCTAACCAATCAAAAGTTATGATTTTCCTAAGTTTTCTAGGGTTTTTGGGTGGTTCAAAGGGAAAAATGCAAATCAATTTGAAAATGCAAGACCAATTCATGAGGAAAATGACCTATAAACTACATGCAATATGAAACACAATGCAAAAAGAATCAACTTCAAACTCTTCTTGGTTAGGCAGAAATGATTTTTCAAAGTTAGGGTTTAAAAATATGATCTTTATGACCCTTAATTCAAGGAAAATTGGCAAACTATGATCGAACCTAAAAAGAAATATTTGTGAAGAGTTTGAAAATGTTTCTAAATGCATTGGGATGTTTCATGATTTTTTTGGTGATTTTTAGAAACCTAAATGTATTTTTAATTAATTAAAATACTTTAATTAATTAAAAATAAAATTTAAATATTTTAAAAATTATTTTTTAATGCAAAAAATAAAATAAAAATCATTTTTGGAATGAGAAAAATATTTAAAGTCAGAATGCAGAAGAAAATATTTTTTTGGAAATGTTTTGGTATTTTAAATAAATTATGCAAGAAAATGCAATAAAAATGAAATAAAAATGATTTAAATGAGAAGTATTCTGATCCTAAGGCTGAGATTCAAACTAAATGAGAAGTATGATGATTTCAATTTCTGGTGAAAGGTCGACGTAATTGCGCCAGCGGCGTGAATCCATGGTTGACCGAACAAACAACTATAGGTTTGCTGTATGTCCATCACATAGAAAGTAGTCTGAAAGACCTGCGGACCGATTATCACAGGAAGCTCCACCTCTCCAAGAACAGACCTCTTGGAGCCATCAAAAGCTCTGACCACCAGATTGCTTGGTCGGAGAGCAATACCATCGTACTCAAGCTTGACAATGGCTTTCTTTGGCAAGACATTGAGTGAAGACCAAGTGTCAACAAGAACAAGCGAGAGCACATCCCCTTTACACTCCAAAGTGATGTGTAAAGCTTTGTTGTGGTGACATCCTTCTATTGTCAAGTCAGCATTGGTGAAACCTAGCCCATGGTGTCGTACCTCGAAAAATATGATCCTCGCGAATGCGGTCGCGGCTGGGCTGACTTGAGAGTCGCCACCTAATTTTATTTATTCCCAAAGAGGGAAAGGGAAAATATAGATAAAACCCGGGAAGAAAGGATAAAGACAAGGTCGTCGGAACCATTGTCTGGGTTCGTAAGTCGGTTATGCAGGGGGAAGGTATTAGCACCCCCTACATCGATCGTACTCGATGGGAACCTTCTAAGTTGTCACGCACGGAAGGATGTATATGCCTAATGAATTTACTTGCTAAAAGAGGAAAAGGAATTAAGTTTTATTATCTTTCTTTAGGAGTCGAATTGCACTAAAAACTATGGATAGTTTATTCTGAACCAACAAGCCAAGTATCTTGCGACGGAATAATCGGAGCGAATAACGAGAGCTCGTAATCCTCCTTTCTACCACTTAAGGCTCGTGGCGTACAATTTCTCTCATATTATTAAAGTGTTTTAATACCTAAGACCACTTGACGTTGGATCAAGGGTTTGGATTTAAAAGAACCATCTTGGTAGGTCGATTGCGAGGCAGAAAGCGATCACGAAAGGTGAATGCAAAAATGGAGGTTAAGGGTTAAATGGTTACACAAGATCAAATCTTAGTCTTAAGCTAAGACGGAGCCGTTGGAGCTCGAATTAAACCGAAAGCGTCAAAATATAGCTCTTTAACTATCTTAGAATCGATTCAAAGTTAGAATCATTCTATGAGAAGTCGAGCGCTACTTTATAATCAAGTAATTTTTTAAATAAAAGAAATGCAATAAAAAATACAATTGGTCTCATATTGATCTAAATGTCACCGATTTGTCGAAATCGAACATTTAGATCGTTTTTTATATCATCGACCATAAAACTAAAATAAAGTCGAAATAATAATAAAATAAGAGTTTGGCCTCATATTTAATTTAAATAACGTCGATTTATTTGAAATCGAATATTTAAATATTTATTCATCGGCCCAAAAAATAATAAATCGAGATAATATGAAACATTAAGAAGAATAAACGTGTGGCCTCAAATTAGAGGATAACGTCGATTTATTAGAAATCGAATATCACCATTTATCATTGGCTGAATACATAATAATGTCGATAAATAATAATGGATCTAAAATTAATTAGAAAACCATAAAATAATGGAAAGAGGGTCTCATATCAACTTGGACAACGTCGGTAAAATCGAATGTCACAAATCGGATAATAATATCATAGACCACTAATAAATATAAATCAATAAATTGATAAAATAATAAATAAAGAAAAATCGGCCTCAAATCGGTTTAGATAACGTTGCTAAATGGAATATCGATAAACCGAATTTTTATCATAGGCCCAATAATAAAATAATGAGGAAATAATGAAATCGGTCTCAATTTAATGGATAACGTTGATTAAACAATCGAGTATCACATTTTATCATTAACCGAATAAAAAAGTCGAATAATCAATTAAATAATATCGAAAAATGAAAGTGGCCTCATATTGGTGTTGATAACGTTGGCGCGCAAAGATCGAATATCACACCTTAAATCATATCATCGGCCATATATTTAAAAGACTCTCCTAGAATGAAATATAACCATATAATGACAATAAAATTTAGAAAATCCGAAATTGAAAATAAATCTATTTCAAATGAAAATAAACAAGAACATAAACTAAAAATAAGAAAAATAAAATAAACAACAAAAGGTGAGGTGCTATCAGTTCAAAGTTATGTGCAGAAAATAAAATGGGCTGCATCCTGATTTCTAAGCCAAAAATCTAAATAAATAAACAAAATATAAATAAGTATTTATTAAACACACAAAAACAATAATAAAATTAAATAAAATATAAACGATCCAAAAGAGGACCAAATATCCTACCTCTGTTTCCAAACTCAGAAAACGATGCTTCAACGAACACGCCTCAAACTTCTCCTCCCAACTGCAACAGAGAATCCGAATTCGAACCCGTTATGTCCGCCTCCCACTCGACCTTCCCTTCTCGGAATCTCGCTCTTCGTGGTTTTGACTCCTACCGTCGGTTTCAAGTCGCGGTTGCTTCACTCTCACTCTCAGTCTCGCGATTCACACGGAAATCCTTCTCTCTCACGTGCGATTCTGCTCAAGTTTCTGTTGCACTCGGCTCTCAATCATGTCCAGTTTCGCTTGATCTCATGGCTCACCATCTCTTGGTTTCAGTCGCAAACATTCTCATTTGTCCCACCTCAGATCTAGCTTTACCTTCGTGTGACTTGCGTTTCTCTCGCAGTGGCTTCGATGGGTTAGATCACGGTTTTAAGAAGGTGGGTTTTATTTGCTTGCGATGGTGTTCTCGCTCACAGTATGAAAATTTTTTGCTTCCGATTCCCACTCAAGTTTGTTCGTACCTTTGTTCGGTTGTGGATCGCAGCGGTTTATGGTATGATTTTTCTCTGTTTGATTTTGTTGTTTATTTTCTGAGTGTTTGTGTTTGTATGGAATTGGATGAAACAAATGATGATGAAGATTTTTCTGTTTTTTTTATGCAAGTTTTGGAATGTTTGAAGAATGGAGTCTATGGTGGTTATGAAGAAGAAGGTTTGAGAGGAGTATTTGGCAAAATATGCAAAGTGTTTGGTGACCCCCCTCCAAATGCTCAATGAAGAACCAATTTATAGAGGAATTCGTGTGAAAATAAAAGGAAAATGTGTGAGTGAGTGAGGAAATCAGGTGGGGTGAGTTGGATTTTGCGAATCCGTTAGGGAAGATTTTCCAAGGGATCTGGTGGGGTCAGCCCAGGATGAGCTGGCTTGTGGTCTTGCAAGCTGCCTTGAAGATTTCACTGAGGTAAATCCCTTTTTATTACTGTGAATTTTCTTTACCACCACCGAACTTGCTTTGTTTATGCTGACTTGAATTACTTATTTACTTCTGCGTCTTAATTGCTTCTTTGATAGCACGAGACGTGTTTTGGTTGAAAGATGTTAATTTTATATAACCAACAGTTGGGGAATTATCTCCTGAAGCAGGTAACTTGTACAGTCTTGATTTCACTGGATTCACTGTAACTTTCTCTCGCATTAGAGCTAGGTGCTTTATGTCTAAACCACTGCGAATGGTCAATGCAACAGAGCTTCCATCAGGTCCTTGTAGGCGATCAGCAACATCATACAACCCCAAGCTTTCTGTGCTCATATCATCAATGGCCAGGATAACATCTTCAGACAAAACACCAGCCCTATCTGCAGGTCCTCCCGGAGAAGCTGAAATGACAACAAGTCCACCAGATGGCGTGTCAGCTTTGGTAGGGTAGCCTATTGATATCTCCACTCCAGTTAGAGCGCCTTTGGTTCCAGACTGCCCTCAAACTTCTGAACTTCTCATGCTCAAGAAATCTAGTGAAAGGATCCTCCAACGTGGCAAGCATCTTTCTTATCGCCATGTATGTCTCTTCCCGGTTGTTCATGGGTTCATTGCGCAATGCATTTTCTCTATACCTAAACCAACTCTGCCCATTAAAACTCTTGTCAATATATGCTTGGTCAATTGTTCTCCACGCCTCCAGAAACAGAAGATTCTCTTCAGTCAAGGCCCAGGAAGGGCTATTGGAAGCCAAAGAAACTGACACATCCATTACCACTCCGGCAACCAGCCGCACGAACAACAGAGAAGCTTGATTCACTGAGCAAACCTTGTTACATACCCTCCTCTTGCGAAGGAAACCCCAAGTTTGAGAAAAACAAGTATTGCTTAATTTTGGAAGCGCTCCAAGTGAAAATTTATTCGATTTTTTGCTGTTGTGGTGAGTCTTTGAGAACCATTTTGATACTCACTGTATGCATTATGATTCTTATTAATTTAATTTCCAATGAACTTTTGTTGCTTGTGAACTTGTCTTTGTTTTGTGATGAATGCGACTTAACACCACCCTGCTTCTTTCTTATTGGTTCAAGTTGCAGAAACTATGTTTAATGGCTTCCCATGACGAGTGTACCCGGAGAACCCTCCTGCGTTTCATTGTCCTTGTGTTCACATGAAGAATATGAGAGCTCTCTACTTTGATGAATTTTGATTTTCTTGACCTCCTTGGTTTTGTTGGATTTGATTCCACTTCTGTATCATTGCAGGTCTTGATCTTGGCAACAATTAACTGAAGAATGGCACCTCGGCAAAATGGACATGCTGGTCCGGTGGTGCAACTAGTTTGAGGATTGGGCTTCTTGAGACATCATAGCGCTAGGGTACAATGAGCACACATTTGATGACCACAAGGTTTGACCTCAATTATGCAGACTTGATCAAAGCATATGCAACATAACTCCGCATTGCTTTCCTCAGAGTCTGAGACAATGTCATCGTCTTTGCTATCAGAATGAATGGTTGAGCTCACTGATGAACTTTAGCGGAGACGGCCAAACAAGCGGTGCGGCTGAAGATATGCTATGAAGATGAAGTTTGGAGAATACGCCAAGAGACTTGGGAGGAAGAGATAACGTGGATATTCTTGGACTGAGATTGACACAGAGATTAGAGATTAAAACGGAAGCTTGGACAAAAGCTTTGAACTTTGTGCCATTTGAAGTTCCAGCCTAAGCATGTGAAAAAAGCTTTGCAACTTGTAACTTTTGAGTTTAATAACTGTAACCTTATTATATCTGTAATGGGACCTTTGATATCAATCTTACACTTGCAATGATCTCTTTTCTTTTTTTGCTACTGCTGTAAATTTAATCTTGTACCAACATTCTTATATAATATGCTTTATTTCCAATGAATTTGACATTCTCCTGAGAATTATTTATGGTAAATTAAATCTCCAACCTTTCAACTATACATGTGCCCATTTAACATAATACTCCATAGACTTAATCTCACATGTTTTTTTTATTAGTGTCCATTTGCAAACACAACTGATACCAAACGTGACCTCAAGCCTTGATATAATCTTGCAATAAGAAAAGTCCTATGATTTGAACTTGGGAAGCCATGAACCTAAATCACAAAACACTCCTCAAATCCAACCTTGTAACTTAATGTACTTTATAACTTAGTGTGGAGAAAACAATAATGGTCTTGGTGCCTAAATCTTGATAAAGATACTCATGGTGTGATCAAACTTTAACCCCACATGATACCATGATTTCTGATGCATAGCCTGAGCAGGATCTAAGTAACTTACTGAGAATGGGTCTAAAAAATTGTCCAAAAATCACTTAGGACCTAAACAACACTTTGCATTAGTGAGATTCCAATGGATCATGCCTTGACTTTACTGCACCTGCACAAACTTGTTAATTCATAATGATCATGCGCACAAGATTTTGACTTAATTCATAAAAGATCACGGCCAAAGGTCAAATGGTCTTTCAGAGATAAAAAATAAAAAGTAGGACAAATTTGGGGTATGATAGATGCCCCTATCTAATTGTCTTAAACTTGAAGTGAACTGCTGCAAGACATTCGATTCTAAAGTGAAAGTCAATTAGATATACGAAGACCCAAAATTTGTCCAATGCAATGCTATGGTGAAACATGAGATACATGTATGAATGCAATAGCCGAGAATTTTAAATATGAATGTAATATGATATGAGACACAAAGTCTATGGGAGTGATGAAATGATTGAATGAAAAGAAAAGACTGACAAATAGTAAAGATAAGAAAAAATAGCTGGGAAAACAAGATATTCCTGGAAATCTGTCTGGACGACTGGGAATAATCAGGAACACTTGAGATGAGAAGAATAAATCCTGATAAAGATATTAAAGACATCCAAAAAAATATGTGGATGCACAAATACCAAATTTGGAAGTCAACGCCCGAAATATCTAGAAGAGTACTAGATGTGGAATGAGACCAAATTATGAAGGTATACCAAGGGAAAGATCAAACTTTTCAACTTGAAATAGAGATCCTGTCAAAATTCTTAATGGGAATAACCGAAGAAAGAAATTGGAAAGATATAAGGAAACTCGTAATAGGGTTGTTAGAAGAACACACTTTGAAATTCCTCAATGGGATTAACCGGAGAGAGAAATTAGAATGAAACAAATAACTTCTCAATGGGATCAACCGGAGTGAGAAGATTGAAGGAAATAAGAACTTCTCAATGGGATTAACCGGAGTGAGAAGATTTCAAGAAAAAAGATCCATGTCAAACTTCACAAAATTTGAAGGAGGAGAAGATACCCACGTCAAATTTCTCAATGGGAATTATCCGAAGAGAGATCTTTGAAGGAAAGGGATCCACGCCAAACTTACAAAGTTTGAAGGAATGAAAATATCCACGTCAAATTTCTCAGCAAGACAAATTTGAAGGAAATGATCCACGTCAAACTCAACAAAGCTTGAAGGAACAGGAAATATCTACGTCAAATTTCTCAATGGGAAATATCCGAAGAGAGACCTTTGAAGGAAAAGGATCCACGTCAAACTTACCAAAGTCTGAAGGAATGAAAATATCCACGTCAAATTTCTCAGCAAGACAAATTTGAAGGAAATGATCCATGTCAAACTCAACAAAGCTTGAAGGAACAAAAAAATAAATCCACAAAAGACAGGGTGACAGACACGACTGCTTTGGTAGGTGCCAAGTGAGTTGGACTTTGACTTTTGGTAGTTGCCAATGAAAATTGGACTTTAAGGATGCCAAACGAAATTGGACTTTGACCACAAGGTAAGACGACAAGACCTCAGGAAATGCATATGAACATTAAGTAAACTTCGTGCTATGCTTGATATGATGCAAATGGTGCAATGATTGCAATGCAAATGCTAAGACCACGGGATAAGACTCTTTTGGAGAAGTGCGGCTGAAGAAACTGATTCCACAACACATTGAACTTTTACCAACTACAACCTTTGAAAGATGTCTTGAACACAACTTCAACCATTCTTGTATGAAGTATCAAGATGCTGGTCTTTTTAGGAAGGAGTGATAAGCTTTGCTTGGGGGTTGCTTGAAGTAGACTGTCCCATGCTGAATGATTCTGAAGTGACTGCTTGACTAGTCGCTTGAAATGCTTGCCCCAGTACGAGTCTTGGAAGAAGATTCTTTCTGAATAACAAGATCTTTGACTGTAAGGTGCCCCTGAGAGGATCACTGATCAAGTTTCTCAACTATTTAAAATTCCTTGATGATGAGTGCTTACTTGCAAATATTTATCCTGAAAATGTTAATTTTAATGCAATGCTCAAGCACAAATTTTGAAATCAAAATCGTTATTGGAATGATATTGGTGTAAAGAAAATGAAATACTGGCAAGAATGAACTGTTTATTAAGTCATGCGAAGTGCAAAGTGAAAGATAATGCAAATTGAAAAATATGAAAAAGGTATGATACCAAAGAAAATAATTGGAAAATCTCTTGGGGAGTCAGCTTACGCAACCTTGTTGAGATATGCTTTCGAAACAAACCGAACTTCAATTAGGTCTTTGAAGGGTCGTAACGTGGCTTAGTTCACGGTTTATGAAACAAAGGATATAAGGCTCAAAATTTAGTTTTTACCCAACCCATTCTCCATGATGATCTTCAGTCCTACGCTCAATTAATTCAACCTATACATTCAGGTTATTTGAGGTTGCCTCAATGAGGATGGCTCAAAAGACAAAGGTTTATTGCATAGCAGTCATTGCTTCTTCACAACACTTTGTTGGTCTATTTGATGAGGATTTCGGATCAACTCATCCTTGTATTTGCTGAGGAATTTTGGTGACCTCTTTCGATTTGATTTGTGTATTATCCCCATCTTTTGCCTGGACTGTATCTTTGATGTTTCCAGTCCACCGGGATGCTTTTATTTTTCCTAATTCGCCTTTTAGGTGTTGACTTAGCGGCTTTTTTCATTTTTGATTTGGACAATGACTGCCATCAACTTCTTCCACAATTATTTGATGTGTGTGAAGGAAAATTTGGGCCTGAAAACCCTTATTGAAAGGTGTAACAAATAATCCTCCTGAAATTGAATGCATACTCGAATTAATTAAGAACTACCCTGCCCCGGGTTAAGATTACAGTTTTTTCGTGTAGAAAGAAACTCCAACTTCTAGGCTCAATGGGGTTGGCAAGGGATTAACTTCTTTATTTCTCCAGTGTTTGGGAGTTGAAACAATGCATGTATATCATCAGTAAGGTTTTATTTTGAAAGCATACCATTCAACAATTTGGGTATCTCTTTCTCGTCATCCTCCCTCCAATCATTGCTTATACAATAAATGAATTAGAGAAACAATGGTATATATTTTTTGAAAATGAAAAGCATAAATACGCACAAATATGAAGGTGAATGAATTGATTCAAAAACATGTGATGCTCATTTCATTAACATTAACATTAAAGAACAAACAAAGTCTTTAAACAAGTACACATAACACAAACAAGGAAATTAAAACTGAAAAGAAACAAGGCCTAGCGTCTAATTAGTAGCAAGGATGAGCTTTCCCGTCTGATCCACTGGCTTTAGGTAATAACATGTGATTCTTCGATCAAATCTTCAACCATTCTGTTTTGGCATGGGATCTATTTCAACCCTGGGAACCTTTCCCGGTGTGAAGGTGAGTAAGTCTCCCCTGACCAAGTCCTGAACTCGAGCTTGGAAAGCATAACAGTTCTCAATATCATGACCTGCAGCTCCTTCATGGAATGGGCAATGAAGATCGGTCCTAAATCCAGGTGGAAGAGGATTTGGAGGATTGAGAGGTCTAGTAGTAACAAGACCTTTTTTGCATAGTTCAGGGAAAATCTCAGCATACTTCATGGGAATAGGATCAATGGGAGCCCTGGGCCTGGGATTGCGAGTCTGATTCTGACCAACATTCCTTTGTAGATGAGCTCGAGCTGGCGGAGCATTAACCATAGGAGCAATTGTGGCTACTTGGGCTTCACCATATTGTTGCTGCTTGTAGTAGGGTCTTCTTTCAGTAATGACAGCATGAGTATCACCCTCTTTCTTCTTTTGAAAATTCCCGGAGGACTTTCTCGCAGCGTTAGAAGCTTCAGCACTTCCAAACTTGCCCTTTCTAATTCCTTCCTCTAGCCTTTCTCCAATAGTGACTAGGTCAGCAAAACTAGATGACACACTGCCAATCATCCTTTCCCAATAAAGAGGTTGAAGAGTGTCCATGAACAGACCAGTCATCTCTTTCTCTGCCAAGGGAGGCTCAACCTGAGCAGCTAGCTCTCTCTAGCGCTGAGCATACTCCTTGAATGATTCTTTTTATTTCTGGGCCATGTTTTGAAGCTGACGGCGGTCAGGCGCCATGTCCAGATTGTATTTGTACTGTCGCAGGAATGCATCAAGCAGATCCTGCCAGCATTGGATACGGATTTTCTCAAGTCCCATATACCATTTCAAAGATGCCCCACTCAAGCTATCTTGGAAACAATGGATGAGCAGTTTGTCTTTATCAGCATGGGCGGCCATTTTGCGGCAATACATGATCATGTGGATTTTTGGGCAAGTGTCTCCCTTGTATTTTTCAAATATTGGCATTTTGAACTTGTCTGGCATAATCAAATTCGAAACCAAGCACATGTCTGATGCGGCAGCGTTGAAGACATCAAATCCTTCGACAATTCTTATCCTCTTTTCCAAAGTCATACATTGTTCCCTAACATCCTCAAAATTCCCAGCCTCACCTTGTACCGATGATGGTGGGTTATGCACGAAGGGAGGATTCACATAAGCAGTTTGGGCAACAATATGCACATTGGGTTGAGAGTCAGTGAATACTCCAGGTTCGAAAAAAGTGGATGTACCAGTCATCTGAGTAGTCACAAATGGCGAATTATAACCCGGTGGTAATCCAAATTCTGGCCATGTGCTAGCGGGTCTTGAAGACTCTGCGTTAATGACGAAACTACTGTCTTCAGAGGTGACGGTCTTCTGAGCTGGAGTATCCTTAGTAGCCAAGACTTGGAGCATTTCCATGATCTTGCTCACACTACTCTTCAGGTCATCAATGTCTTCTCTGACTCGCTTGTTGTGTTCTTCTTGTTCGGCCATTCTTCTTCTTTCGTGGGCCCTAGTTCTGTATCCGCGTGGAGGAATCAGCTTGACGGGTACTCAACAACTCTGAAGACGAGAACGAATGAACATGAGCGACTATGAATGCAAAATGAATGCAAATCTGAATGCAATGATATGCAAATAAAATGTGAAAACATGTTAAACATAAAGTCATGGTATCATAAGTCCAAGGTACGGATGGAGGATACTCCGATTGCTTTCCTCACCAGGATTTTGCCGGTTAGGCTATAAAGTTAAAGGAATCCCAAAGTTAACAATCCCTATGGTTGTTCATCACACACGCCATAAGCATGACAGTTGATTGACTCCACCATATGAATCTCTTTTGAGTGAGATCTTCGTATCGAGCCACGCGATAGGGAAGTCTCTCGGTGCCCCATACTACGCAATCATCGACACGGGGTTTAAAACAAAGTCTCAGAGTTATGGACCTTTTTTAATTGTTTGATGCACGTGTCAATTTTTTATGTATATCTTTGACAGTCAATCAACTCCATTGAGAAAGTCTATTCTGAGTGAGGTCTTCATATGGAGCCACGCGAAGGTGAACTCCGGTGCCCCATACTACGCGACCATCAAACAATGTTTTAAGCCACACGGTTTAAGGTTCTAAAGGTCCTGAGTCGACGACCCTAATGAAAATAACTGAGCACACACGTCAAGAATTTGACGGTCGTCAGTATTCTCATTAGAATCTACTCCAAGCGAGGTTTTCGTATCGACAACCCACGAGAGCGGTTCCCTCGGGAGCCCATACTACACAACCTCTTCTACCCTATGTTTATACTCAAAGGCCCGGGTATGAATCCCTTCACTCAAGCTTCTTTTGCAATCAAAGTATCGATCTAAGAACCACAAGGTATAATATGGAAAGCGATAAAGAAAGCGATAAAAATAATCAAGTAAGTTATAAAGGAAAACGTACAAACAAGCGTGAAGCAACCTAGATTAGGCTTGACTTGCATAGGGGTGAATCAGTCCCCAGCAGAGTCGCCAGCTGTCGTACCTCGAGAAATACGATCCTCGCGAATGTGGTCGCGGCTGGGCTGACTTGAGAGTCTCCACCTAATTTTATTTATTCCCAAAGAGGGAAAGGGAAAATATAGATGAAACCCGGGAAGAAAGGATAAAGACAAGGTCGTCAGAACCATTTCCTGGGTTCGGAAGTCGGTTATACAGGGGGAAGGTATTAGCACCCCCTACATCCATCGTACTCGATGGGAACCTTCTAAGTTGTCACGCGCGAAAGGATGTCTATGCCTAATGAATTTACTTGCTAAAAGAGGAAAAGGAATTAAGTTTTATTATCTTTCTTTAGGAGTCGAATTGCACTAAAGACTATGGATAGTTTATTCCGAACCAACAAGCCAAGTGTCTTGTTACGGAATAATCGGAGCGAATAAGGAGAGCTCGTAATCCTCCTTTCTACCACTTAAGGCTCATGGCGTACACTTTCTCTCATATTATTAAAGTGTTTTAATACCTAAGACCACTTGACGTTGGATCAAGGGTTTGGATGTAAAAGAACCATCTTGGTAGGTCGATTGCGAGGCAGAAAGCGATCGCGAAAGGTGAATGCAAAAATGGAGGTTAAGGGTTAAATGGTTACACGAGATCGAATCTTAGTCTTAAGCTAAGACGGAGCCGTTGGAGCTCGAATTAAACCGAAAGCGTCAATATATAGCTCTTTAACTATCTTAGAATCGATTCAAAGTTAGAATCATTCTATGAGAAGTCGAGCGCTACTTTATAATCAAGTAATTGTTTAAATAAAAGAAATGCAATAAAAAAATACAATTGGTCTCATATTGATCTAAATGACACCGATTTGTCGAAATCGAACATTTAGATCGTTTGTTATATCATCGACCATAAAACTAAAATAAAGTCGAAATAATAATAAAATAAGAGTTTGGCCTCATATTTAATTTAAATAACGTCGATTTATTTGAAATCGAATATTTAAATATTTATTCATCGGCCCAATAAATAATAAATCGAGATAATATGAAACATTAAGAAGAATAAACGTGTGGCCTCAAATTAGGGGATAACGCCGATTTATTAGAAATCGAATATCACCATTTATCATTGGCTGAATAAATAATAAAGTCGATAAATAATAATGGATCTAAAATTAATTAGAAAACCATAAATTAATGGAAAGAGGGTCTCATATCAACTTGGACAACGTCGGTAAAATCGAATGTCACAAATCGGATAATAATATCATAGACCACTAATAAATATAAATCAATAAATTGATAAAATAATAAATAAAGAAAAATCGGCCTCAAATCGGTTTAGATAACGTCGCTAAATGGAATATCGATAAACCAAATTTTTATCATAGGCCCAATAATAAAATAATGAGGAAATAATGAAATCGGTCTCAATTTAATGGATAACGTTGATTAAACAATCGAGTATCACATTTTATCATTAACCGAATAAAAAATCGAATAATCAATTAAATAATAGCGAAAAATGAAAGTGGCCTCATATCGGTGTTGATAACGTTGGCGCGCAAAGATCGAATATCACACCTTAAATCATATCATCGGCCGGATATTTAAAAGACTCGCCTAGAATGAAATATAACCATATAATGACAATAAAATTTAGAAAATCTGAAATTGAAAATAAATCTATTTCAAATGAAAATAAAAAAGAACATAAACTAAAAATAAGAAAAATAAAATAAACAACAAAAGGTGAGGTGCTATCAGTTCAAAGTTATGTGCAGAAAATAAAATGGGCTGCATCCTGATTTCTAAGCCCAAAATCTAAATAAATAAACAAAATATAAATAAGTATTTATTAAACACACAAAAACAATAAAAAACTTAAAGAAAATATAAACGATCCAAAAGAGGACCAAATATCCTACCTCTGTTTCCAAACTCAGAAAACGATGCTTCAACGAACACGCCTCAAACTTCTCCCAACTGCAATAGTGAATCCGAATTCGAACCCGTTATGTCCGCCTCCCACTCAACCTTCCCTTCTCGGAATCTCGCTCTTCGTGGTTTTGACTCCTACCATCGGTTTCACGGCGCGGTTGCTTCACTCTCACTCTCAGTCTCGCGATTCACACGGAAATCCTTCTCTCTCGCGTGCGATTCTGCTCAAGTTTCTGTTGCACTCGGCTCTCAATCATGTCCAGTTTCGCTTGATCTCATGGCTCACCATCTCTTGGTTTCAGTCGCAAACGTTCTCATTTGTCCCACCTCAGATCTAGCTTTACCTTCGTGTGACTTGCGTTTCTCTCGCGGTGGCTTCGATGGGTTAGATCACGGTTTTAAGAAGGTGGGTTTTATTTGCTTGCGATGGTGTTCTCGCTCACGGTATGAAAATTTTTTGCTTGCGATTCCCACTCAAGTTTGTTCGTACCTTTGTTCGGTTGTGGATCGCAGCAGTTTATGGTATGATTTTTCTCTATTTGATTTTGTTGTTTATTTTCTTAGTGTTTGTGTTTGTATGGAATTGGATGAAACAAATGATGATGAAGATTTTTCTGTTTTTTTTTATGCAAGTTTTGGAATGTTTGAAGAATGGAGTCTATGGTGGTTATGAAGAAGAAGGTTTGAGAGGAGTATTTGGCAAAATATGCAAAGTGTTTGGTGACCCCCCTCCAAATGCTCAATGAAGAACCAATTTATAGAGAAATTTGTGTGAAATTAAAAGGAAAATGTGTGAGTGAGTGAGGAAATCAGGTGGGGTGAGTTGGATTTTGCGAATCCGTTAGGGAAGATTTTCCAAGGGATCTGGTGGGGTCAACCCAGGATGAGCTGGCTTGTGGTCTTGCAAGCTGCCTTGAAGATTTCACTGAGGTAAATCCCTTTTTACTACTGTGAATTTTCTTTACCACCACCGAACTTGCTTTGTTTATGCTGACTTGAATTACTTATTTACTTCTGCGTCTTAATTGCTTCTTTGATAGCACGAGACGCGTTTTGGTTGAAAGATGTTAATTTTATATAACCAACAGTTGGGGAATTATCTCCTGAAGCAGGTAACTTGTACAGTCTTGATTTCACTGGATTCACTGTAACTTTCTCTCGCATTAGAGCTAGGTGCTTTATGTCTAAACCACTGCGAATGGTCAATGCAACAGAGCTTCCATCAGGTCCTTGTAGGCGATCAGCAGCATCATAACACCCCAAGCTTTCTGTGCTCATATCATCAATGGCCAGGATAACATCTTCAGACAAAACACCAGCCCTATCTGCAGGTTCTCCCGGAGAAGCTGAAATGACAACAAGTCCACCAGATGGCGTGTCAGCTTTGGTAGGGTAGCCTATTGATATCTCCACTCCAGTTAGAGCGCCTTTGGTTCCAGACTGCCCTTAAACTTCTGAACTTCTCAGGCTCAAGAAATCTAGTGAAAGGATCCTCCAACGTGGCAAGCATCTTTCTTATCGCCATGTATGTCTCTTCCCGGTTGTTCATGGGTTCATTGCGCAATGCATTTTCTCTATACCTAAACCAACTCTGCCCATTAAAACTCTTGTCAATATATGCTCGGTTAATTGTACTCCACGCCTCCAGAAACAGAAGATTCTCTTCAGTCAAGGCCCAGGAAGGGCTATTGGAAGCCAAAGAAACAGACACAGCCATTACCACTCCGACAACCAGCCGCACGAACAACAGAGAAGCTTGCTTCACTGAGCAAACCTTGTTACATACCCTCCTCTTGCGAAGGAAACCCTTAGTTTGAGAAAAACAAGTATTGCTTAATTTTGGAAGCGCTCCAAGTGAAAATTTATTCGATTTTTTGCTGTTGTGGTGAGTCTTTGAGAACCATTTTGATACTCACTGTATGCATTATGATTCTTATTAATTTAATTTCCAATGAACTTTTGCTGCTTGTGAACTTGTCTTTGTTTTGTGATGAATGCGACTTAACACCACCCTGCTTCTTTCTTATTGGTTCAAGTTGCAGAAACTATGTTTAATGGCTTCCCATGACGAGTGTACCCGGAGAACCCTCCTGCGTTTCATTGTCCTTGTGTTCACATGAAGAATATGAGAGCTCTCTACTTTGCTGAATTTTGATTTTCTTGATCTCCTTGGTTTTGTTGGATTTGATTCCACTTCTGTATCATTGCAGGTCTTGATCTTGGCAACAATTAACTGAAGAATGGAACCTCGGTAAAATGGACATGCTGGTCCGGTGGTGCAACTAGTTTGAGGATTGGGCTTCTTGAGACATCATAGCGCTAGGGTACAATGAGCACACATTTGATGACCACAAGGTTTGACCTCAATTATGCAGACTTGATCAAAGCATATGCAACGTAACTCCGCATTGCTTTCCTCAGAGTCTGAGACAATGTCATTGTCTTTGCTATCAGAATGAATGGTTGAGCTCACTGATGAACTTTAGCGGAGACGGCCAAACAAGCGGTGCGGCTGAAGATATGCTATGAAGATGAAGTTTGGAGAATACACCAAGAGACTTGGGAGGAAGAGATAGCGTGGATATTCTTGGACTGAGATTGACACAGAGATTAGAGATTAAAACGGAAGCTTGGACAAAAGCTTTGAACTTTGTGCCATTTGAAGTTCCAGCCTAAGCATGTGAAAAAAGCTTTGAAACTTGTAACTTTTGAGTTTAATAACAGTAACCTTATTATATTTGTAATGGGACCTTTGATATCAATCTAACACTTGCAATGATCTCTTTTCTTTTTTTTCTACTGCTGTAAATTTAATCTTGTACCAACATTCTTATATAATATGCTTTATTTCCAATGAATTTGACATTCTCCTGAGAATTATTTATGGTAAATTAAATCTCCAACCTTGCAACTAAACATGTGCCCATTTAACATAATACTCCATAGACTTAATCTCACATGTTTTTTTTTATTAGTGTCTGAAATTCTGTGATCAGGTATGAGATGTCGAATGAGATGTTTAAACACTTGAAAACTTAACTAAAACTTAAAGTGCAGGAAAATTAAACAACACAGGAATTTGTTAACCCAGTTCAAGTGTATAACCACACTTACATCTTGAGGCTACCAAGCCAGGAGGAAATCCACTATAAGTAATATTAATTCTAGACTTAAACCACCAAGTTTAATCTTTCACTTAATATCTACCCAATGCAATTTCTACCTAAGACACAACTTAGATATGAGTACCAACTCACTCCCCCTCAATCACACAGTGATCTTGTTTACAAGTTTAATAAAATTGAAGTCATCCTTCAAACAAAATAGCTTGATCTTACTTCACAGTTTCAATCAAGACACAAATGCACTTTGGCTTAAAAGCTCATAAAGTGGTACACTTAAAACAACCTGCTATTTGTCGCTCCCGGGATTTCCATCCTGGTACAAACGCGAAAGTGGCGCGGAAAAAGAATAGAGTCGCCAGCCAGGCATTTTTATCCCGGAGAAAGGGAATGGTAATGCTGCACAAACCAGAAGAAAGAAGAGGAAGGACACGGGTCCTGCGAACCAAAGAGACTGAGCTCGGGAGTCGGTTACGACCTGGGAAGGTATTAGCACCCAGATCGTCCGCCGTACCCGACGGGATCCACGCTTGCGAAAATAACTGTTTCAAAGGGTGAGGGTATGAAAACTGCAGCAAAAGAAATGAAAATGAAAAGAGACTGGAACTGGAAAAGAAACTGAGAAGAGAATTGAAAAGAAAACAAAGAGAAAAAATGTAGGGAAAATAAAGATTGTGCTCGAACGGGCCCTACCCCGCTGCCTACGTACCTCATCAGGATAATGAGGATCAGAGACGCCGTAGTTCCCCTAACTAGGGGTAACAAAGGAAAATTGCTTGTGAATTAAGGCTTGAACTGCCTATGCCATTGCTCAGGTGTTGCAGGCTCGGACGACGAGTGCGTAACCGTCTTGCAAAATGACAAGTAGGAGCAAGTTCGCGGACGGAGCGAATGAGGTGAGAAAAGAATTCCCGAAGGAAAGACGCTTATTGTTTGTTTGTGTTTTTTAGAAGCTTTTATGAGTGTGTCACAAGGAAGTGAACTCAAGCTCTCATCAATGGAATGTGCACTTGTCACTACATTCCAAGATGGAATAATAGAACAAGCACACTCAAGTAAGGAGAAGATCCCCAAAACTCGAACCCACAGATTAGGGCATAGGCTCACTAACTTGTTTACTTATTAAGTGTTTTTGGCTATTTACAATGAAGAAGTGTTTTTTATGTTTTTCTTTTATGAAGAAGATACCTTGATCAGACTTGTGCATCACAAGGTAAACATGTACTATCCCAAGATGGGAAGACTACAAGCATACCTCGTGGGATAAGGCTATGGATCAAGACATCACTTCACATTTATTAAAGTGTTTTTTAAGAGTTATGAGATAAGAAGAGAAGAAGAACCAAAAGGATCTCAAAGGAAAAAAATTCTAAAGGGGACTAAAATAATCCTAAGTATTCACATGCATGGATGGTCCTAGGTTAATGAGGCTTCTACCCTAATGAAGAAGAGGAGAAGAAAAGAAGGGATGAGAAAGGCCTAAGCCCAACAACAAAGGGTTAGTAACATAAACATAAGAGGGAGATGAGAATTGGAGATGTGGAACTCAATTCCCACATCTCACACTTACCATAGCCCCTGCAAGGTTAGCAAAATTCCAGCAAATTGAACAACACAAACATGGAATTAGTCATGCTCAAAGGCTCTTGTAAACAAGAATCAAACAAACATGCCAAGCATTGCAAATACACGACTTACGCGTCGAAAACATGAAAGCATACATCAACCAGCAAGCAAATCACCCTAAAACATCATGTTCAATGATCACACAATGATCCATGACAATTAAAACAAGCAAAGGGATCACACAAACTCAAAACAGCACTAAAAAACCATTCTGCTTCAGTGTTAACCGGTTAACCATATGCGTTAACCGGTTAACCAGCTCAAACCTGCACAAAATACGCACAAAACAGGGGCGTTAACCGGTTAACCATATGCGTTAACCGGTTAACACTGTGAAAACAGCAGCAACTCCTGCAGAAAACAGCACCTCAAAACAGCTTATTCAAATAATCTTGCACCAGACCAGCAATCAATTATACATGGAAAATTAGATCAATTCACATTAATCCATAACATTATGCTCATGAACCATAACAATCGGATCCGGATACAAATCAATCAATCAATTCATGCAACACAATCAAATACACAAACACATGGCGGATCTAAAGCACAAGCATGCAAATAAGCTAAAAACAGAGCTAAATCTGAAATTAACCAACCTACAAAGCGGAGGTATGCTTTGGTAATTGTTGATTGAGCTGAAAACAGTAGATCTCGCGCAAAACTTTGAAGATCCGATGCTAAGCTCCACACTCCATGCAAAATAAATGCAAGAACAAGCTCTTGATGCAGAATTTTGATCCAAAAGCACTTCTAGATCTCAAACCAGATCTGAATCTTCAATAAAACCAGCAAAAAGATGCAAAGAAGCTGTGAATGGAGGTTTAGTTCCAAGATCTACACACCTCAAGGCAAGGTTGTGTGATCTTCAAAGAGGAACTTTGAGTGATTTGGAAAATTGGAGAGAAAAGTGAGAGAATTGTGAGTGAGAGGAATGAAAATTCAGAAAAATGAGAATCAAAAAAATGAGCAGAGTCCTCTTGGTTTGGAGGGAAATGGAATAAATATGATTTAGGCTTGGGGCCCAAAATTTTGGTTTGGGATCCAAAAAATATGGCTTGGCATGAGCTTAGAAAGTGATTTGGATTTAGGGTTGGAATGAGGCTTGGATAAATGCTCTAGATCCTTCTCTCAAAATTCAAATTTAATTCAAATGAATAAAAATCAGAAAATTGGAAAATGGAGCCAAAACCCACATGCTGATTTTGCTGCTGGAAATTCAAATTTCGCAGCTGTTAACCGGTTAACCATATGCGTTAACCGGTTAACGCATGCAAAATTTGAATTTCCCCCCTTTTGGTGGGAAACCTCAAAACTAAGCCGGCGCCTGCCGTTTCGAGCTGATTTTGATCCCCCTCCTTTCTTTTCCTCTTTTAAGCCTTGATCAGGACACAGAGCTTGTGCAGCATGATTCTGTGAGATTCCTGCCAGATCACCATGCTCTTGATTTTGACCTGCCGGTCCAGATTTTCTCAGATGACCGATCATATGCCTTATGCTAGAACATGTGAGTGTTATGCCTCATTTTTCTATGCAAAATGCTAAAGATATGATATGTTATGATGAATTATGATGTGATATGATGCTTAAAAAATGAAGAGGGCAAATTTGGGGTGTTACAGCTGCCCCTATTCAATCATCAGTTAATCTGAAAAAGACGATAGTACGGGCTATCGGCCATTCAAGATAAACTGTGGTTGAATACCAAGAAGACCTGAAATTTGCACTCTGACGAAGAATGCAACACTGGGAAATAAACCCAACCAGATGACGCTCTGGGGATAAGAAGGAGAGAAAAAAGCAGACGAGCTTCTTCCAAGTTGAAACTGATATCTGGGATACTATCCTGCTGACAGACGAGTCTTCGAATGACCTGTGACGCCAGGTGCAGAGAGCGGACGAGCCCTTAAGAATCTTCAAAGTAACCTGAGATGGACGAATCTCCTTCACTAATCCTTACGCAGATAAGTGGAATAAGACGGACGAGTCTTCTTCGGATAACCCTTACGCAGGCTCCGGGAATGCATATAAGTCTGTGGGATAGACATGCAATCAAGGTAGACGAACCTTCTTCATATATTATCCGCGGATATATGGTATAAGACAGACGAGTCTTCTGAGCAAACCTGTTACGCCAGGTGCAGCAACCATAACAATTGGTGCTTGAGACGGACGAGCCTCCTTCGGATTTACCTGTTACGCCAGGACCGGTAACCATTTCGACATTTAATTCCCACTATCAGGATTCGAAACCTCTTCAATACAGACGAGTATTGGATGATCATCAAGATAACACAGACGAGTGCCAAAGGTCAATGATACAGACGAGTATCAGACGATGATCGGAGAAACACAGACGAGTGCTTCAGGCGATGATACAGACGAGTATCAGCCACTGGTATAGACGAATACCAGAAGTTCAAACACAGACGAGCATTTGAAGTAGTCACAGCAATATCAGGGTAAACGGCAAATCTTCACACTCAGGTGCAAGCTAGCACAGACGAGTGCTGAGGATGATACAGACGAGTATCCAGGCAAAGCAGACGAGCTTCAAAACATAAATGACTTCTGGGGAATAAAAGCAGACGAGCTTCGAACAAACACGGACGAGTGCTGAACAGTTGCAGACGAGCAACAACAGGGAATACATATCAAGGCACAGACGAGTGCAGCGAATGATCCAATACCAAACACAGACGAGTGCTGGGAGGTTGCAGACGATGCTGGGGACATCTCCAAGCACAGACGAGTGCTGGAATTTGCAGACGAGCAACAACAAAAATCATCAAAACACGGACGGGTGCTGAGGAGTTGCGGACGAGCAACAACAGAGGCATCACAACACAGACGAGTGTTGAGGAGTTGCGGACGAGCAATCTTCAAAGGAATAACAGGCACGTACGAGTGCTAAGAGATGCGGTCGAGCATCAAATAAAGATGCGAGCACGGACGAGTACTGGCCACTTTCTTGGGGATACGCCTCAAATAAAGAGGAATCTGCTGAGGAGAAGGCACGGACGAGTGCTGAAAGAGGTTGAGCATCAAATAAAGATGTGAGCACAGACGAGTGCTAGTAGATATAGACTCTACCGGGGAAAGAAAACGAGCAATACCATCGAGCTAACACAGACGAGTGTTGAAAGATGCAGACGAGCAGCAATAAAGCAGTGATATGTCCTTGCTGGGGAAAATTTTGCTTAGGAATAACTCATACGAGTGTTGACAAACGCAGACGAGCGGTAGACAAATGCCTGATCGGCAGCAAGAGATACAACTCTGCAGGGGAGGACAAGTCAAGAGGTCTGGACGCTCAACTCTGACTGAGGTGATGAATACCTGGCTGCATCATCAAATACCCAACAATAGGGCAACTTTGCTGGGGAATATTTCACGGACGAAGGTGAAAATCAAATATGAACCCTGTGGGGACAGGAACATCTTCAGACTTGGCTGGGGAAGCCTCTTGGGCGAATACTCTGGCTGGGGAGAGCATACGATGATTCAAGACTCCGAGGGAATATCAGGCTTTCAGGTACCTGATAGGCAAGGACTCTTGCTGGGGATAGAATTCTGATAACTCCAACTCTGGTAATGACAGGCTCTCAGCTACCTGCTAGGCATACTCCGCTAGGGAAGAATGGACTGATACTTCACTGGGGAAGAAAAGCTTGCTTGGGCTGCTGCCAAGGCTTGGTTGGATGAAAATCTCTGCCGGAGATGTCAGGCTTCAGATACCTGCGGGGAGAAGAAATCCCTGCTTGGGAAGATACTCTACTGGGGGAGAGTAAATTGCTTGATGTGACGCCATCCTGCAACCTGCAACAACAGAAAACACACGTGTGTCCCGGGGATTTGCATGGAATGATCGGTTCATCCATCGTCACCCGACACTCAAAGAGGGCTACAGTTTCCCTGCATGTCAATTTTCTTTTCAAAGGTTATCACCATGTTTAGATGCAATGCTATTTTTGCCGAAAATTCAGGACATTTTGCAAACAAAAATAAACACACACAGCTTTTTGACTGAATATTTTTATTGACTGGCCTCTGAATAGGCAAAGATTTACATCAGGAAGCAACCACCTGGAAAGAGGTAGCTACTAAAAAATTGAGAGAAGAAGCTATCCTAATGGCAATGTACACGGCATCCCAAGGAGTTCCATTTCTGCTATGACCTGCACGTCTTCAAAACTCTCCATTCTGCTTTGGCTTTCTGAGAGGACAAGGGGACTGTTTCCTATCCTTCTGATATTGTCAAGCTGTACGAAACGATGACGTGGTTCAGATAACTCGAATCACAGTTGTTCGCTTATTTCCCTTATTTTGCGTGGATCGCCCTCTCGGGTTTTCAATCCACCGGGATACCCTTTTTTGCCTGAGCTGTCCAATGTGGCTTTTCAACTCAGCGGGTGTACATTTTTTTTTTATATTTTTATTTCCCTAATTTTTGCCCGAGCTTTTTATTCTGTTTTTAGCTCGCCGGGATGCCCTTTTCTTGCCTGGACTTACATTCTGTTTTTGTGTCCAGCGGGTCTCTTTATGCGAAGTATTTTTTAACTGCGTCCGAGTTAACAGGGGATGGGAAATCTTCTCCATCCATAGTGGTGAGCATCAGCGCTCCTCCTGAGAATACTTTCTTCACTATGAATGGTCCTTCGTAGTTTGGGGTCCATTTGCCCCTGTTATCTGAACCTGGAGGAACGATCCTCTTCAGTACAAGCTCTCCCACTCGATACTCTCGAGTACGTACTCGTTGGTCAAATGCCCGCTTCATTCTCCTCTGATAAAGCTGACCATGACAGATAGCCGCTAATCTCTTTTCCTCAATTAGACATAGCTGATTGTAACGAGCACGCACCCATTCAGCCTCATCCAGCTTGACATCCATCATCACGCGCAGTGAAGGAATCTCTACTTCAACAGGCAGGACTGCTTCCATGCCATATACCAGAGAAAAGGGGGTTGCCCCTGTTGACGTCCTGACCGACGTTCGGTACCCATGCAAAGCAAACGGTAACATCTCATGCCAATCCTTGTAGGTGACAACCATTTTCTGCACAATCTTCTTGATATTCTTGTTAGCTGCCTCTACCGCACCATTCATCTTTGGTCGGTAAGGAGAAGAATTGTGATGCTGTATTTTGAAATCCCGACATAAGTCTGCCATCATCTTATTGTTGAGATTAGAACCATTATCAGTAATGATCCTTTCGGGCACTCCATATCTGCATATGATATCTCTTTTCAGAAATCTTGCCACCACCTGGCGAGTGACATTGGCATAAGACGCTGCTTCTACCCACTTGGTAAAATAATCAATCGCAACCAGGATGAAGCGATGACCATTCGAAGCGGTTGGCTCGATCTTCCCGATCATGTCAATGCCCCACATAGAGAAAGGCCAAGGAAATGACATGATGTTGAGCGGGTTAGGAGGAACATGCACTTTATCTGCGTATATTTGGCACTTGTGACATTTTCGAGCGAATGAACAACAGTCTGCATCCATTGTCATCCAGTAATACCCTGATCTCAGCAGTTTCTTTGCCATAGCATGCCCTCCTGCATGGGTACCAAAAGATCCTTCATGGACTTCCTGCATCAACAGGCTTGCTTCGTGTCTATCCACGCATCTGAGCAAAACCATGTCGAAGTTCCTCTTGTACAAAACCCCATCTGTGTTCAAGAAGAAACTAGCAGCAAGTCGCCTCAAGGTCTTTTTGTCTTTGGAAGATGCCCCTGTTGGGTACTCTTGCTTCTCCAGGAATAACTTGATATCAAAATACCAAGGTTTCTCGTCAGACACGGCGTCTACAGAGAAAGCAAAAGCTGGAGAGTCAAGCCTGGAGATGTCAATTCTGGGCACAAAGTTCCAACACATGACTTTAATCGACGAAGAGAGCGTGGCCAAAGCATCGGCAAATTGATTTTCGTCCCGTGGTATGTATTTGAGCTCAACTGTCATGAAGAATGTCAACAGTTTTCTAGCATAATCCCTGTACGGAACTAGATGCTCTTGATGTGTGTACCACTTGCCGGTAATTTGGTTAATGACGAGGGCTGAATCTCCGAATATGTCGAGGTTCTTAATCCGAAGATCAATTGCCTCCTCTATTCCCATTATACACGCCTCGTATTCCGCTTCATTGTTGGTGCAGCCAAAAGTAATTCTGGCAGCGAAGGGTAAGTGAACACCTTCGGGATTAATGAGCACGGCACCAACTCCACGACCATTGACATTAACAGCCCCATCAAACATCAACTTCCATTTGGATTCAGGGTCAGGCCCTTCCTCCGGAAGTGGTTCCTCATAATCGTTTGTTTTGAGGTACATGATGTCCTCATCAGGGAAATCAAATCTCATCGGCTGATAGTCATCCTCAAGAGGTTGCTGAGCAAGGTATTCCGACAATACACTTCCTTTGATGGCTTTCTGAGAAGTGTACTGGATGTCGTATTCTGTTAAAATCATCTGCCATCTAGCAACCCTTCCGGTTAATGCTGGTTTCTCAAAGATGTACTTGACAGGATCCATCTTGGAAATGAGAAGTGTGGTATGGGTCAACATGTACTGCCTCAGTCGGCGAGCAGCCCATACCAAAGCGCAGCAAGTTTTCTCGAGCAGTGAGTATCGGGATTCACAGTCGGTAAACTTTTTGCTAAGGTAATAAATGGCATACTCTTTTCGACCAGACTCGTCATGTTGGCCGAGCACACACCCCATCGACCCTTCTAGCACGGTCAAGTACATGATTAATGGTCTCCCCTCCACCGGAGGCATCAGAATTGGAGGTTCCTGCAAATATTCCTTTATTTTGTCGAAAGCTCTTTGGCAATCATCATTCCACCTGACTGTTTGCTCTTTTCTTAGCAGTTTGAATATCGGTTCACATGTGGCGGTTAGGTGAGATATGAACCGAGAAATGTAGTTCAATCTACCTAAGAACCCGCGCACTTCTTTTTCTGTCTTTGGTGCAGGCATATCTTGAATAGCTTTCACTTTAGCAGGATCTACCTCAATTCCCCTTTGACTTACAATGAAACCCAGCAATTTTCCGGAACGCACCCCGAAGGTGCACTTGTTCGGATTCAATCTCAGCCTATACTTGATCAATCTGTCAAACAACTTCTTCAAATTAACCAAATGCTCCTCTTCGTCTTTGGACTTTGCAATCATATCATCCACGTAACATTCGATCTCCTTGTGGATCATGTCATGGAACAATGTGACCATCGCCCGCTGATAAGTTGCCCCTGCGTTCTTCAGACCAAAGGGCATGACCTTATAGCAGAATGTTCCCCACGGGGTAATGAACGTTGTCTTCTCCATGTCTTCCGGCGCCATTTTTATCTGATTATAACCGGAGAATCCATCCATGAAGGAGAACACTGAGAATTGAGCAGTATTGTCGACCAACACATCAATGTGTGGCAACGGAAAATCATCCTTCGGGCTTGCTCTGTTCAAATCTCTATAGTCAACGCACATCCGGACCTTGCCGTCCTTCTTAGGTACTGGTACGATGTTAGCTACCCAAGGTGGGTAGCTAGTCACGGCAAGGAACCCGGCATCCCACTGCTTCTGTACCTCCTCTTTGATCTTTATCGCCATATCCGGGCGAGTTCTTCTCAACTTTTGCTTCACAGGAGGACAGTCTTCTCTCAGGGGTAGCTTATGCATCACGATGTCAGTATCTAAACCTGGCATATCTTGATATGACCAAGCAAAGATATCCACATACTCTCTCAGCATACTGATCAACTCTTGTTTGACGTCGGCCTGCAGATTGGCCCCTATCTTGATTTCTTTCTTTGCATCTTCACTGCCAATGTTGATGGTCTCGATCTCTTCTTGATGAGGCTGAATAACTCGTTCCTCCTGTTTCAACAATCTAACCAACTCTTCAGGGAGGTCACAGTCTTCCTCAACCCCTTCATCAGCTTGGTAGACTGGATTATCAAAGTCATGCATAGTCATAGCAGGAATGTTATCCGTGGAATCCGGATGATCAACACTGCACAAATGATGTGCTTATTCAGAATCTGCTTATTTTGAAAAGAGACGCTAACACAAAGCAAAAATGAAAAACACATTGTCATTTTATATTGTTTTTGTGAAAAAGTTTAAAAACAAAGAAAGAGAGCACAATTTGTCTGAAAATGTCCTTTTATTTCATAGCAAAATAACAATGCGATACAAAACATGATGGCCCACTACAATGGATCCAAGCATCTTGGGCAGAATGCTGGATTTGACAATGCAGTATGCTAATAAAAGGAAACAAACAATTACTTTGAGAGCCAGGTGACTTGAACAATGTCTTCAGCAGACCAATTTCCTAGCTCCTCGCCGGGTGCACACGGGCGGATCCAATTGTTGTCCCAATCTCGGTCACTATCTCCATCTTGGCTTGCCATACAGATTTGATCGCGGTCTAGCAATCCAGCGCTCGTGAATGAGATAACCTTACCACTCTGAGCAGACCCTCCAGGTTGATACCCTAAGCCGAATTTGTCATCCTTCTTTTCCAGCTCCAATAGCTTGCCCCAGCCCTGAGCATTGCCTGATTGGACGACCTCCTTTGCTTCCTGGTAAGAATGAATTGACGTGCCTTCGTTGTTTTTCTTCACCGGAGTCAAGATACTGACATCTGCCTCAAAAGCTTGGCACAAAGTCTCGTGAATTTCTCCGTCCATTTCTACATATTTAAACGTTGACAGGTGGCTGACGAATATATCTTCTTCCCCGCAAACTGTGATGACCTGACCATCCACCACATACTTAAGCTTCTGGTGCAGGGTTGAGGTGACAGCTCCAGCTGCATGTATCCACGGTATGCCCAACAAGCAACTATACGCAGGCTGGATATCCATGACATAGAAGACACTCTTGAAGACTTGAGAGCCAATCTTGACAGGCAACTCAACCTCTCCGAAAACCGATCTTCTTGAACCATCGAAAGCCTTAACCACCAGATCACTCGGCGTCAGGATAATCCCATCAATGTCAAGCTTCATCAACGCCTTTTTTGGGAGCACATTTAAAGAAGAGCCTGTGTCCACAAGAACATGGGACAGCACAGCGCCCTTGCATTCCATCGTGATATGTAGTGCTTTATTGTGATTCCTTCCCTCCGAAGTGAGGTCTCTGTCAGTGAAGCCCAAGCCATGGCTAGCATTGACACTCCCAACAACAGCTTCAAGTTGATTGACCGTAATCTCTTGAGGAACGTAAGCCATTTGAAGTACTTTCAGCAAAGCTTCTCTGTGCGCAGGGGAGCACATCAACAGTGACAAGATAGAAATCTTTGAAGGCGTCTGATTCAGCTGGTCAACCACCTTATAGTCACTCCTTTTGATGATCTTCATAAATTCCTCTACCTCCTTTTCAAACGTCCCCTGCCCAGCCACAGGAGTAGTTGACTCGCCAATCACAGTCTGTTTTCCTTTGTCTTTAGACGAAGCTTCGGCCTCAGGATCCTTTCTCAGTGCAGGGGGAGCAAATAAACGGCCACTTCGAGTAAAACCTCCAACACCTCCCACATTTTCAATAGTCAGGTCAGCAACAGGTCTACTCTCCATCTTCTGTCCCGCCACATAGACATCGGAACCATAATGCCACGGAATGGCCCTATCATTAGTATACGGCACTGGCCCAGGTACAGTTATAGTCACAGGACTAGTCTGAGGAGCGTAAATGGTAACTGGCTCTCGTCTGACGGGCATGTCAGCTTCATCGTAAAAGATAGTAATGGTTGACACATCATCAGCCTTTTCATTACTAATCTTGCTAAATTGCAGAGACCCATCATCAATCAATCCTTGCAAACCCATCTTCAATTTCTCGCAGCCGTTCACAGCACTTATACAGTCTTCGCAATCGAGACAACAAGCAGGAAATACTTGACCCTTCAATAGTCTCTCCTTCACCACTCTCAAAGGTGTCTTGACTTCATCAATACTCAGCACCAAACTCAACTTGTCATCCTCCTCAACAGCATTGACTCTCGCCCCGCCATGGTTAGGTATAGGGTTCGAATTGATATTCGGTGGTGGCGCAAAGTTGATTGCCTTCGAATCCACGAGATCTTGAACTTTGTGATGCAGCGCCCTGCACTTCTCGGTCGAGTGCCCGGGTGCCCCTGAATGAAAAGCGCATCGCGCGTTGACATCATACCCAGCTGGAAGCTCTCCAGGAGGTGGTGGTGCCAAAGTCCTCAATTGAATAAGGTTCAAATCCAGTAGTCTCGGCAACAAGGCAGCATATGTCATCGGAATAGCTTCAATTACCCTGCTAGCAGGACGAGTCTGCCTCGGCGGATAAGGTCTTTGCTGGTAGTTGGTTCGAGGTTGTTGTTGCTGTTGCTGTTGTTGTTGTGGTGGAGGTAGCATCTGTTGTACGGGAGCTGCAGGAATGGTAACAACAGCCATATGCTCATAAGGTCTTCTGTAACCACGACCCTGGCTTCGGCCAAATACCGCATTAGTCTCGCCTTCTCGCCTTCTCGGAGGTCCGCTAAAAGCTTTCCTCGCTCCATTTGAGCTACTAGCACCTGGGTCTTGTATCTTCCCCATTTTCAACAGCGTTTCAACCCTTTCTCCCGCAATGACAATATCGTTGAACTTTGTGGCAGAACTCGACGCCAATCTCTCAAGAAATACCCCCTGGAGAGTACCCATAAACATATCGGCCATCTCATTCTCTAACAGTGGTGGTTGCACCCTGGCAGCTAGCTGACGCCACCTCCGAGCGTATTCTTTGAAACCCTCTTTTGCTGTCTGAGCCATATGTTGCAACTGGGTGCGATTCGGAGCCATGTCCATGTTATATTGGTACTGCTTCACGAAGGCCTCAGCGAGATCTTTCCAGCTCTTGACATTGACCCTGCTGAGTTTCGTGTACCACTCAAGGGATGCTCCTACCAAGCTGTCCTGAAAGTAATACATCCACAGCTTTTCATCGTCTGTATGCGCGGCAATTCTCCCCACATATGATTGCAGATGAGTTTTTGGGCAAGCAGTGCCGTTATACTTCTCGAAAGTAGGAACTTTGAACTTATACGGAATCCTGACTCCCGGAACCAAGCCCAAGTCTGTGATATCGAACCCCAAAGAACTCTGGGATTGAATAGCCTTGATTTGCTCGGCCATCTCTTCAAACCTCTTGTTCATTTCTACCCCTTGACCCTCAGCTTCATCAAGCAAGGTGAACTGGTCATCCTGGTGATCCACATGAATGTTAGGCACCCCTTCGTTGACTACGGTCGCCCCTGGTTGTATAACATGAGGTCCGCCCTGACGTGCGCCCGCACCGGTATGATTGTCAGCATTAGCAGCAGCAGCAGCGTTTCTGTTCTGATTCTCCACCATCTCTCGCAGACGCTCTTGAGTCTGCCCCATGCCGGCCATTAACGTCATGAAGTTGTCCATTCTCTGCCTCAAATCTGCCAAATCTGCCTGCATTTGATCCATGGCCCGCTCTCTGTTAATCTTGGTTGGGTATCTGTGCACGGCTGGTTGTTCTCGGACTTTGCGAGGAGCTATAGTGCCTGTTACCACAAAACACATTAGTAATTGATGCAACACCTGCAAAACAGACAAACAGGTTATATGCAATGCAATGTAACTGTTCACGTTCCCAATTTTAAGCATTTGACATGCCCCAGTTCTGGCGTCTATCTCGATGATCACTTTCAGTGTTTAGCTTTCAAACTTTCTCTTTGATAAGTGTTCAAACATTAGCAGTATCCAGACAAACGAGTCTTGCACATTCAAAACGATAACTTGCACATTAATACTGGGTATGGACAAACCTCCATAGTCTAAAAGTCAGAATATACCCAAGAAAATTTCCCGAGGGGTTACAAATCAGTACATAAAGCCAAAAGAAATAAAAGCAAGACTCCTACGACAAGCCTGTAGGTAGTCTGAAAATAAACTAAGCTAAGGACCCCGGCTCTGTCACCTCTGCTCTGCTCTTCTTGACGCCCGCTCTCAGCTTGAGCTCTTCAATCTCTTTCCTGGCTTCCTCCAGAGCTAATTGACTTTGGGCCAACTGTTGGGTCTTCTCCCTCCGAATGGCGTGGGCTTGTTCCACTTCCTCCTTCTTAAAAACCATCTGAACTTCAAAGAACTCTTCCTTTTCTTTGAATTTCTTTTGGTCTTCATCCCTTTGGCCCTTCAACCAAATAATGGACTGCCGAGCACTCTTGAGAGTCTTTAAAGTCTCCTTGTGCTTGGCTTCTCTTTGCGCTTCCATCATACCCAATCGGTGGAAATGGGCTTCTCTTCCAGCAAAATCCTTCTCTTTGTTTTCTAAAGAGACTTGGAGCTTTTGCAGCTTATCTTCAGCTTCCTTCTTAGCTCTATTAGCCTGGTGGCATAAGCTTACCATCTCAACATTCTCTACTCTGACCGCATGCAGCTGAGCTTCTAGCTTCTTGTACTCCTCCAAGGAAACCGTACTGCTCGGACTTGATACCTCTCGGGGATAAAGTGGAGCTTCGACTGAAAAAGGCATGAGAACTGACTCGATATGCCTTTGCAACCATTCAGCATATGGTGGATATGTCTTGGGATCAACTCGGCCGAAGTCTTTCTTCCCTTTCCTTTTCCTGTGATCCCAGGATTGAACTGCTTGTTGGACTAACTCTCTGTTTCCGTCAACAGGAAAATACAAAGATTCAGCAAACATTTCCATCTGAGGAGGATCCTTCAATGGGTAACCAAACTGCCTTCTGGCTAATGTTGGGTAGTAACTGATGACGCCTTTCCTTCCTAGCAAAGGTACTCCAGCAAACCTTCCGCAACTAACCATCAACTCCTTTCCTAGCAAGTCTCTGTCATAACCCCAAGCAACGTCTTCTTCAGTCAGTCCCATCAATCTTCTGGACCATCTCCATTCATCTCGAATATCCTTGAAGGCACCTGATTTAGGCAACTGTCTGGCAAACCATTCAGCGAACAAAGGAGCACAGCAGACCACTGGACCACCTCTACCCTTCTCGTTTCTGTAATGGACACTAAAATAAAAGTCACCCAATAAAGTAGGCACTGGATTGCCTTTTGCAAAGATTGAGATCACTTCTAAGCTGACAAACTCTTTTTCTCCGGGAAACAAGCTAGACCCATATACCATCAACGCAAGCAAAGCTCCAAAGTCATTCCACCTAGCCTCTGTAGCATATTTCTCAACCTCTGGGATAAGCACACTCCAGGGTAGACCTCTGCCTTTACTCTCTTGCAAAGCCTTTCTGACTGAAACCACTGGCAACCTACAAACCTTGGCTATGTCTTCATCTCTGAGCACAACCTCTGACCCGTAGAACGGCGATGTCTCTCTGATCGGGATACTCAGCATGCTGGAGATCTCTTCTAATGTCGGAGCCAAGATGTAACCTGAAAGAACAAAGCAACGCAGCAGGGGATCATAAAATTGCAACAAGGTATGCAAGCTGTCCTTTTGGTCTGTAGTAGGCTTGTCCACAAACTTCAGTATCTGGCCATATCTTTTCTTGAAATTACCCAAAACTTGATCGTTCATCAGACCTGCTAACCTCTGAACACTTTTAACTTCCGGTTGAAGAAAGGTATAATGCACATTCTTTTTTCTCGGTTCGCTTTTAATTTCTGCCATAGAGATAAGAATACCAGAACTGGGAACAAATGCGAGCAATGACCTGAAAAATGGGAAACATAAACAGTTAATGCAAAGAATGATGCAAATGCAATGCAATGCAAGCATATGACCAACTGGGACCATCTGGACTGGAACACTAACAAGGGCCCCTCTGAATAACTGGCCAACCCAAAAGTTTACTGAGTCACATCCTCTGATAACCACAACCCTCTGATAGGAGATCTCAGAATCAATAGTATCAAGAAATCCAGAATTCCAGAATCACAGGACCAAAGATCATAACTGAACAAATGAGTGTATGTTGAGGTCATGGGTTCCTGCACACCTGTAAACACCCCCCAATCTCACGGGTAAAAGGCTCCGGGTCAGACATCACGGACTCTCAAAGCCACATAGCAATAATACTGTTACCATCTCCGAGAAATGGCTCATGACCAAATCAGGGAATCGGTTAGGCATTATATACTACGCAGGGAGGCCTCAGCTGAGTCCGGGAAAACAAGCATCCCTTATAAGTTCCCAGCTTCAAGCGCTGAAATCGAGAAACAATAGTACATTCAGCCCGTAGGATACAGTACTAATGTCATACGACCAGATGCTTTAACTGAGTTCTTATAAGAGAACCAGGCCATCCTATGCGAGTTCCCAGTGGACCCTCGGGTGCGAATGGGTTTGCCACAAAATGTGGTCTGCCACTGTCACCACTGGAGAGGGTTGTTCCCACAAAGGTTCTCAATGATCGGTCCCCAGCTGCACATAACTGTCAGGGTTATGTAATGAGAGAGGAAGATCCCCAAATCAAGACATTTCCAAGACAATCGCAACCTGGGTGCGGAACTCACTACTACCCCCATGACAAGATCTCATGAGGCCAAAGTGGAACCACTCTAAGTCCTATGGTGCACTCGAGCCGGGTACTTGGCTCATATCTCTCAAGAACAAGCAACACCCATCCCACCAAAGAAAACCAGTCCAGACAGTCCAGTATATACATGATGCGGAAAATAAATACTGAAAACTGTAAATAAAGCTGTAAATAAAGCTGTAAATAACAACAATAAAAATACAACAAGCCACAGCAAACAAACATCACCCCATAAAACAGCAACACACAAGCGCTAGGAGAGACTCACAGGGGAACCAGAGATCATCTGGTGTGCAATTCCCCAGCAGAGTCGCCAGCTGTCGCTCCCGGGATTTCCATCCTGGTACAAACGCGAAAGTGGCGCGGAAAAAGAATAGAGTCGCCAGCCAGGCATTTTTATCCCGGAGAAAGGGAATGGTAATGCTGCACAAACCAGAAGAAAGAAGAGGAAGGACACGGGTCCTGCGAACCAAAGAGACTGAGCTCGGGAGTCGGTTACGACCTGGGAAGGTATTAGCACCCAGATCGTCCGCCGTACCCGACGGGATCCACGCTTGCGAAAATAACTGTTTCAAAGGGTGAGGGTATGAAAACTGCAGCAAAAGAAATGAAAATGAAAAGAGACTGGAACTGGAAAAGAAACTGAGAAGAGAATTGAAAAGAAAACAAAGAGAAAAAATGTAGGGAAAATAAAGATTGTGCTCGAACGGGCCCTACCCCGCTGCCTACGTACCTCATCAGGATAATGAGGATCAGAGACGCCGTAGTTCCCCTAACTAGGGGTAACAAAGGAAAATTGCTTGTGAATTAAGGCTTGAACTGCCTATGCCATTGCTCAGGTGTTGCAGGCTCGGACGACGAGTGCGTAACCGTCTTGTAAAATGACAAGTAGGAGCAAGTTCGCGGACGGAGCGAATGAGGTGAGAAAAGAATTCCCGAAGGAAAGACGCTTATTGTTTGTTTGTGTTTTTTAGAAGCTTTTATGAGTGTGTCACAAGGAAGTGAACTCAAGCTCTCATCAATGGAATGTGCACTTGTCACTACATTCCAAGATGGAATAATAGAACAAGCACACTCAAGTAAGGAGAAGATCCCCAAAACTCGAACCCACAGATTAGGGCATAGGCTCACTAACTTGTTTACTTATTAAGTGTTTTTGGCTATTTACAATGAAGAAGTGTTTTTTATGTTTTTCTTTTATGAAGAAGATACCTTGATCAGACTTGTGCATCACAAGGTAAACATGTACTATCCCAAGATGGGAAGACTACAAGCATACCTCGTGGGATAAGGCTATGGATCAAGACATCACTTCACATTTATTAAAGTGTTTTTTAAGAGTTATGAGATAAGAAGAGAAGAAGAACCAAAAGGATCTCAAAGGAAAAAAATTCTAAAGGGGACTAAAATAATCCTAAGTATTCACATGCATGGATGGTCCTAGGTTAATGAGGCTTCTACCCTAATGAAGAAGAGGAGAAGAAAAGAAGGGATGAGAAAGGCCTAAGCCCAACAACAAAGGGTTAGTAACATAAACATAAGAGGGAGATGAGAATTGGAGATGTGGAACTCAATTCCCACATCTCACACTTACCATAGCCCCTGCAAGGTTAGCAAAATTCCAGCAAATTGAACAACACAAACATGGAATTAGTCATGCTCAAAGGCTCTTGTAAACAAGAATCAAACAAACATGCCAAGCATTGCAAATACACGACTTACGCGTCGAAAACATGAAAGCATACATCAACCAGCAAGCAAATCACCCTAAAACATCATGTTCAATGATCACACAATGATCCATGACAATTAAAACAGGCAAAGGGATCACACAAACTCAAAACAGCACTAAAAAACCATTCTGCTTCAGTGTTAACCGGTTAACCATATGCGTTAACCGGTTAACCAACTCAAACCTGCACAAAATACGCACAAAACAGGGGCGTTAACCGGTTAACCATATGCGTTAACCGGTTAACACTGTGAAAACAGCAGCAACTCCTGCAGAAAACAGCACCTCAAAACAGCTTATTCAAATAATCTTGCACCAGACCAGCAATCAATTATACATGGAAAATTAGATCAATTCACATTAATCCATAACATTATGCTCATGAACCATAACAATCGGATCCGGATACAAATCAATCAATCAATTCATGCAACACAATCAAATACACAAACACATGGCGGATCTAAAGCACAAGCATGCAAATAAGCTAAAAACAGAGCTAAATCTGAAATTAACCAACCTACAAAGCGGAGGTATGCTTTGGTAATTGTTGATTGAGCTGAAAACAGTAGATCTCGCGCAAAACTTTGAAGATCCGATGCTAAGCTCCACACTCCATGCAAAATAAATGCAAGAACAAGCTCTTGATGCAGAATTTTGATCCAAAAGCACTTCTAGATCTCAAACCAGATCTGAATCTTCAATAAAACCAGCAAAAAGATGCAAAGAAGCTGTGAATGGAGGTTTAGTTCCAAGATCTACACACCTCAAGGCAAGGTTGTGTGATCTTCAAAGAGGAACTTTGAGTGATTTGGAAAATTGGAGAGAAAAGTGAGAGAATTGTGAGTGAGAGGAATGGAAATTCAGAAAAATGAGAATCAAAAAAATGAGCAGAGTCCTCTTGGTTTGGAGGGAAATGGAATAAATATGATTTAGGCTTGGGGCCCAAAATTTTGGTTTGGGATCCAAAAAATATGGCTTGGCATGAGCTTAGAAAGTGATTTGGATTTAGGGTTGGAATGAGGCTTGGATAAATGCTCTAGATCCTTCTCTCAAAATTCAAATTTAATTCAAATGAATAAAAATCAGAAAATTGGAAAATGGAGCCAAAACCCACATGCTGATTTTGCTGCTGGAAATTCAAATTTCGCAGCTGTTAACCGGTTAACCATATGCGTTAACCGGTTAACGCATGCAAAATTTGAATTTCCCCCCTTTTGGTGGGAAACCTCAAAACTAAGCCGGCGCCTGCCGTTTCGAGCTGATTTTGATCCCCCTCCTTTCTTTTCCTCTTTTAAGCCTTGATCAGGACACAGAGCTTGTGCAGCATGATTCTGTGAGATTCCTGCCAGATCACCATGCTCTTGATTTTGACCTGCCGGTCCAGATTTTCTCAGATGACCGATCATATGCCTTATGCTAGAACATGTGAGTGTTATGCCTCATTTTTCTATGCAAAATGCTAAAGATATGATATGTTATGATGAATTATGATGTGATATGATGCTTAAAAAATGAAGAGGGCAAATTTGGGGTGTTACACTATTAAAACACAAAACACCCTATTTGGTCTTCTGAAATTCGTACTCTATTCTGAGAGTTTATGTTTCTTAAATAGGTGTTTGGATTTTGGACTTTCTGTAGGTTTATCCAATCCTGAAATGCATGCTGCTTCCACCTTGAATTAGGGTTTGTTACTTCCTAGATTCTTGGTGATTCAGTTCTTCTGATTATGCTGAAGTCACATAACAACACTCCCTACAGATGCGCCTTATTCTGTTTTATCCATCCATAATTAATTCCAAATAACTTTCCTTAATTTACTCAGTTCAGTTAGTCATTAATTAATTCTGGTAGCAGGTTTGAGATGTCACAACATCTGGTGTGACATCCTGAAAAACTGAACTTACTTCATTTACTGATACAATGTCACAACATCTGATGTGACATCCTATAAACTGAACTTATTTCATTAACTGATACAATGTCCCAACATCTGGTGTGACATCCTGAATTAAGTTCATTTACTTATACTCTGTTTGATAATGTCCCAACATCTGATAGGACATCCTGAACTGAATTCAACATTTCCTGTTGGTCAAAAATTCTGCCAATTCTAAACATCTACAAACTCCCCCTTTGGCTAATTTTTGGCTAACATACTTTTCTGGTTATCAGAGTGCAGCAGAAGTTCTTTTCTGTTGAGTCATGTGAGAGTTTACTCCCCCTCAATTCTACATTTGTTCAGACTTGTTGCAACAGAAATTTTTCATTAAAATCACAATTTTAGTTCAGAAGCAAACAAAAGTTTTTCATTAATCACTAATCAGCATCAGACATTATTGTTGTTGTTCAGTTCTCCCCCTTGTTAGACATAAATTTGGGGCCAAAGTTACTAATTCAAAATTACAATGCAGAAGCAGTCATTACATATTCCTCACATACAGGTTTCACTCAGACTCCTCATAATCAGTTTCTTCCTCTTCCTCAGTCTCCTCATCAGAAGAAGCAGTTTTCTGAGCACTTTCTTCAATCTCCAGCCTTTGGATAATCTCCTCAAGCTTCTGCTTCCTTGCATCCAGTTCTTTGCAAGTGATCTTCAGCTCAGCAATCAAGGCAGCTTTGGAGATTGGAGACTTTGCCTTTGAAGGACCAGCAGATGTCCCAGAGGGAGCTTCAACATCAGCTGCATGATGACTCAAGAACAACTTGTAGTGGAAGGCCAGAGGGCTTTCTCTTTTGCAAATTGTGTCCTTCTCAGTGAGGATACCAGGATATTGACTCATCATTATTCCACACAGCAAGGAAGGGAAGGCAATTGGCAACTTTGTTTCAGATGATCCAGCATGCTTCAATGTCTGATCAAAGATATAAGCTCCAAAATCCAGCTTTGTTTAGGTACCTACAACATATATGAACCTGCCCAATCCAGTTGCTATTGAAGAGGTATGGTTGGTAGGGACCCAGTTTGCAGTGCCAATCCTATGCAGCATGGCATACTTCCTTGTCAGCAGGCTAACAGAGAGCTTCCCTTTGACTGGCCAAGTCTTGACCTGATTAGCAGTGATAACCTTGCAAACCTGGTTATCAGTCTTCCCTAACTCATTTGGACCATCAGATTCTCTTCCAAGGTAGTGGTTGATAACCCTAGGAGAGAATTCTACACACCTCCCTCTTACATATACTTTTCTAAAGTCAGCAGACTTACCATCAGCACAATCTTCTTGGAGGTTGACTATGAATTCCTTGACTAGCAGCTCATAGCAAGGAGAGAAGTTGGAGACAGTTTTGAAAAGGCCAGCAGAAGAGATGAGATCAATTACCTCTGTGCACTCAAGTGCATTACTGCTCAGCTCTCTTTCAAGTGCTACCCTTCTTTGATAAACAAACTTCCATCTATTCACACTTGAAACATGATGGAAGGAGATGTTGTCCAGAGGAGCTTCTGGAACAGCAGTTGATGACCTTGAGGGTGCTGGTTTCTTCTTTGGTGGAGATGTTGGGACATCCTCTTCAACATCTGAATCTGGAGGAGTGACAGCTTTCCTCTTTTGTGTTTGCACCTTGCTCCATTGTTTTGTAGGACCAAAGAAAACTTTAGCTTTGTCCTTCTTTGGTGTAGCTTGCTTCTTCTCAGGAGTTGCATGTCCTGCATTCTTCTTTTCCTTCCTAGTTCTAAGCCTTTTGGCTATGCTAGGGTTGACAGAAGCAATTATTTATGTATCAGAATCATGCTCTATGTTCACAACAGGAGGAGGTTGAGCAGTCTCCTCTTCAGCTGGTGGATCAACAGAGGTTTGATCTTCAGTGGAGGCCTTGTGCTGGTCCTCAGATGTTTCTTCATCACTATCAGTGGAGGCCTTTTTCTGGTCCTCAGATGTATCATCAGCAGTATCAGATGAGATCTTTTGCTGGTCTTCAGATGTTTCAACATCTATTGGGACATCCTGTTGAGCAGGAGTGTCCTTTTCAGCCTGAGTTTGTTGATCTTCTTGTGGAGCTGGCATGGTGTTCAGAGGGATAGATATGCCACTTACCACTCTTTGCTCAGATAGGATCCTGTTTACCAGCTCCTTTATGGAATCATCCACATATTCAGAAGCTTTTGGAGTGGTGTTTGATGATGAAGGTTTCCCTTTGGCTTTGCTAAAAACAGGTTCCTTTGCCCTTCTAACAGTAGGGGTTCTTGGCTTTTGAGCAAGAGGAACACTTCCTCTGATTTCTTCCATTGGAGTTGAATCCATGGGTACCACAGAAATGGGGGTTGCATGCACCACATCTTCCTTGTTGAGGATTTCTTCAGAGATGTTAGGGTTTTGGTGTTGAGCCATTTTTAGAATGTGGTGAAGAAAAAGATTGAGATTGGTTGAGTTTGATGATCTCTGAAAGTTAGCTATAGCAAGCAAGTTGTTGTGAGAGAATGATGAGAAGATGAATAGCCGAAAATGAGCTGATATTCTTATAAGAGCCGTTACTTGGAGAATTTATAGGAGTGGAATACACAAGGTGCTTGACCAGACTGGTGTTGCCATCTGGTGATCATGCCACACGATGTCATATGACATGTTGGCACATCTCCATAACTGCTAAATTTCACATAAACAGATTTCCAATTTACCCCTTAGGTTTTCAAATTGGGTAGCATCCAAGGCTTTAGTAAATATATCAGCCAATTGCAGATTTGTAGCTACATGTTCCAATGAAATCACTTTCTCTTCCACAAGATCTCTGATGAAATGATGCCTGATATCAATATGTTTGGTCCTGCTATGTTGGATAGGATTCTTTGATATGTTAATAGCACTTAAGTTGTCACAGTACAATGTCATGACATCTTGTGGGACATTGTACTCAGTGAGCATTTGCTTCATCCAAACCAATTGTGAACAACTGCTTCCAGCTGCAATATATTCAGCTTCAGTAGTAGATAAGGATACACAATTTTGTTTCTTACTGAACCAAGAAATCAAATTGTTTCCTAGAAAGAAGCATCCTCCTGAAGTGCTTTTTCTGTCATCAGCACTTCCAGCCCAATCAGCATCACAGAAGCCAGTGAGAATTGGTTTGCATCCATGAAAGTACATTATGCCATAGTCACAAGTACCATTAACATATTTCAGAATTCTCTTGACTTGATTTAGATGACTAACTTTTGGATCAGCTTGATATCTTGCACATACACCTACTGCAAATGCTATGTCTGGTCTGCTAGCAGTTAAATACAATAAGCTTCCAATCATGCTTCTGTATAGGCTTTGGTCTACATTCTCACCCTTGTCATCTTTAGTTAGCTTTAAATGTGTGGGGACAGGAGTTCTCTTATGAGTGGCATTGTCCATCCCAAATTTCTTGACTATGTTCTTAGCATACTTGCTTTGGGAAATGAACATGGAGTCCTCCATTTGCTTTATTTGCGGTCTAAGAAAGTAGGTTAATTCTCCTACTAGGCTCATTTCAAATTCAGATTCCATCTGATTTACAAAATGTTTAACCATCCTGTCTGACATTCCACCAAAAACAATGTCATCTACATATATTTGAGCAATCATGACATTTCCTTCTTCATCTTTAACAAACAAGGTTTTGTCTATTCCACCTTTCCTGTATCCTTGCTTGATAAGAAAAGTAGTCAGCCTTTCATACCATGCTCTTGGAGCTTGCTTCAGACCATAAAGAGCCTTCTTTAGTTTGTATACATGATTTGGACAGCTTGGATCAACAAATCCTTTAGGATGTTCTACATATACTTCTTCATTAAGATATCCATTTAGAAAGGCACTTTTCACATCCATTTGAAATAGCTTGAACTTTAAGATACAAGCAATTCCCAAAAGTAGTCTGATTGATTCAAGCCTTGCTACTGGTGCAAAGGTTTCATCAAAGTCTACTCCTTCAATTTGTGTGTATCCTTGAGCTACAAGTCTAGCTTTGTTCTTTGTAACAACTCCTTGCTCATTTGACTTGTTCTTATACACCCATTTAGTTCCAATCACATTAATGTCATCAGGTCTAGGAACAAGATTCCACACTTCATTCCTTGTGAATTGACCTAATTCATCTTGTATAGCACAAATCCAGTACTCATCAGTAAGAGCTTCCTTGATGTTTTTAGGTTCTATTTTTGAGACAAAACAGGAACCTGAAATCACTTCTCTTGATCTAGTGCTTACACCTCTGTTGGGATCCCCAATTATCAGATCTTTGGGATGATCCTTCTGGATTCTGATGGAGGGAGGTTTGCTGGATTGTTCTGTCCTTGCATTAGTTTGAGTGAAGTCAGAATGATCACTCTTTTCTTCAGCTTCAGTTTGGCTGTCAGCAGATGTTCCAACATCTTCTGTAACATCTGTAGGAGCATCATCAATTATCACATTTATGGACTCTATGATAACTTTGGTTCTAGAGTTAAATACTCTATATGCTCTGCTGTTTATAGAGTATCCAAGAAAAATCCCTTCATCACTTTTAGGATCCATTTTTCTTCTTTGCTCCCTATCAGCTAGAATATAACAATTACTTCCAAACACATGGAAGTACTTAACTGTGGTTTTTCTGCCCTTCCAGACTTCATAGATTATGGACAAAGTTCCTTTTCTTAGAGTGACTCTGTTATGGATGTAACAAGCTGTGTTCATAGCTTCAGCCCAGAAGTACAAAGGTAAGTTTTTAGCATGGATCATAGCTCTTGCTGATTCTTGGATAGTTCTATTCTTCCTCTCAACAATCCCATTCTGTTGAGGAGTGATTGGTGAAGAGTATTCATGATTTATTCCTTCTGAAGAACAGAAATCTAATAATTTTTTATTTTCAAACTCCTTTCCATGGTCACTTCTTATTCTGATCACACAACTGGCTTTTTCTCTTTGTATTCTTTGGCATAAGTCTTTGAATACATCAAATACATCAGACTTTTCTTTGATAAAATTTATCCATGTATACCTTGAAAAGTCATCAACCACCACATAGGCATACCTCTTACCACCAAGGCTCTCAACCTGCATAGGTCCCATAAGATCCATATGCAATAATTCTAAAACTTTGGAAGTTGTCAGATGTTGTAGCTTTGGATGGGACATCTTGGTTTGCTTGCCTATTTGACATTCACCACATATCTTGCCATCATCAATCTTCAGTTTAGGAATACCTCTCACAACTTCCATAAATATGATTTTCTTTATGCCTCTGAAATGGAGATGACCTAGTCTTTGGTGCCATAGTTTCACTTCTTCTTCTTTAGCTAAAGAACAAGTTGAAGTGAGACTGAAGTCTTGAGGTTCCTACATGTAGCAGTTGTCTTTAGATCTGGCACCTCTCATGACAACATTTTGTTCTTTGTTAGACACTATGCATTCAGTTTTGGTAAAGTTTACACTGTACCCTTGATCACATAATTGACTTATGCTGATCAGGTTAGCAGTTAAACCTTTTACCAGCAGCACATCATCTAGTCTTGGTACATCTGGACAGTCCAAGGTCCCAACTCCCTTGATTTCTCCTTTAGCTCCATCTCCAAAGGTTACATATCTGGATGAGTATGACTTTAAGTCTACTAGCAGATTCTTCAATCCAGTCATGTGTCTTGAACATCCACTGTCAAAGTACCAGTCTTCTTTAGCTGATACTCTTAGAGATGTATGAGCTATATATGCAACACCCTTCTTTGAACATTGGTATTGAGATTTCTTTTGATACCTCTTCCCTATGAATTGTCCATCAGTAGAGCTCCAAGGTTGTTTGTTGATCTTGTTCTTGGGCATGGAACTTTGATTAGCATGAAGACTAGCTTTTGGTACCCATACCTTCTTGATGACCTCTGTCTTCTGCTTAGGGGGTTGCTGATTTCTTTGATGTTGATGTCTATGCAGCTCTTTCTTGATAACCTCTATCTTAGGAGGTTGCTGATACATCTGATTTGGATATCCATGCAACTTGTAACAATGAGGTTTGATATGTCCAAATCTTCCACAATGATGACATCTCCATCTTTGATACGTCTTCTTCATTATGTTCTTTTTAGGATGTTGAGACATCTGTTGGAACATTATGTTTGACTTTGAGTTCTTTTCATGATGTTGAAGCATCTGTTGGGACATCTTGTTTGACTGTATGGACTTTGAAGTAGTTTTGCTAGAGCTAGCTTCAACCTTATGAACTTTGTTAAATCCCAGTCCACTTTTATCCCCTGAATGCTTATTGTTGTTGAGAATAACATCCAGTGTGCTTGAGCTACTGTTCAGCATTCTAACAGATTTGGACATATGTTCCAACTTGGAGTTGAGAAGACTTACTTCACTTTTCAAGGTGTCAATGATCTCTAGATCACTTGTTTTTTCATCCTTTAGTGCCTCAATCTGCTTCTTTAGCTTTATACTTTCCATGCATATTTCAGTGCTTCTTTTGACTAGTTCTCTGTATGATTGCTCAAGCTCTTCAAAAGTAAGCTCCCCATCACTGGATTCACTTTCAGATTCACATAATCCAGCTAGAGCAGTGATATGCTTAGCTGATTCTTCTTCTGAATCACCTCCTGAGTCTTCATCAGACCAGGTTACAGAAAGACCTTTCTTTTGCGTTTTTAAATAGGTAGGACATTCATTCCTGATGTGTCCATATCCTTCACATCCATGGCATTTAATCCCTTTTTCTTGACTGGCCTTTTCATCATAATTTGACCTTCTATCATAAGGTCTTTTGTTCTCAGAAGAGTTTGTGTATCTTCCACTTGGTCTGGACTTGTCTTCCATCTTTCTGAGAATCTTTTTGAATTGTCTTCCAAGCATAGCAATGTTTTCTGATAAGTTTTCATCAGTTTCTGATTCATCATTTTCTTCTTCTTTATCAGTATTTGACATCAAGGCTATGCTTTTGTTCTTCTTTACAATTGTGTCATTCATTCCCATCTCAAATGTTTGAAGGCAACCAATGAGCTCTTCAACTTTCATTGTGCATATGTCTTGAGCTTCTTCTATTGCTGTGACCTTCATGTCAAATCTTTTTGGTAAAGATCTAAGAATCTTTCTTACAAGCTTTTCATCAGTCATCTTTTCTCCCAAAGCTCCAGAAGTATTGGCTATTTCTAAGATGTTCATGTAGAATTCATGAATTGTCTCATCTTCCTTCATTCTCAAGTTTTCAAACTTGGTGGTGAGAAGTTGAAGTCTTAACATCTTCACCTTTGATGTTCCTTCATGAGTTGTTTTGAGAGTGTCCCAAACATCTTTGTCCAGCTCACAGTGATGCACAAGTCTAAAGATGTCTCTATCAATGCCATTGAATAAAGCATTTAAGGCCTTGGAGTTGTCAAGTGCTGAATCTTCTTCCTCCTTACTCCATTCTTCTTCAGGTTTCAACACTTTTGCTTCATCTTTGGTGTCTTGGACAGGGTGTTCCCATCCATTGTTGACTGCTTTCCAGGCCCTATTGTCAAGTGATCTTAAGAATGCAATCATTCTTGGCTTCCAGTAGTCATAATTAGATCCATCCAGTATAGGTGGTCTATTTACTGATCCTACATCTTTGTCCATGTTTCCAGAATTTGCAGTCCCTAGATCTCACCCAGTATAAACAGGCAGGGTGCCTGCTCTGATGCCAATTGAAATTCTGTGATCAGGTATGAGATGTCGAATGAGATGTTTAAACACTTGAAAACTTAACTAAAACTTAAAGTGCAGGAAAATTAAACAACACAGGAATTTGTTAACCCAGTTCAGTGTATAACCACACTTACATCTGGAGGCTACCAAGCCAGGAGGAAATCCACTATAAGTAATATTAATTCTAGACTTAAACCACCCAGTTTAATCTTTCACTTAATATCTACCCAATGCAATTTCTACCTAAGACACAACTTAGATATGAGTACCAACTCACTCCCCCTCAATCACACAGTGATCTTGTTTACAAGTTTAATAAAATTGAAGTCATCCTTCAAACAAAACAGCTTGATCTTACTTCACAGTTTCAATCAAGACACAAATGCACTTTTGCTTAAAAGCTCATAAAGTGGTACACTTAAAACAACCTGCTATTAAAACACAAAACACCATATTTGGTCTTCTGAAATTCGTACTCTATTCTGAGAGTTTCTGTTGCTTAAATAGGTGTATGGATTTTGGGCTTTCTGTAGGTTTATCCAATCCTGAAACACATGCTGCTTCCACCTTGAATTAGGGTTTGTTACTTCCTAGATTCTAGGTGATTCAGTTCTTCTGATTATGCTGAAGTCACATAATAACACTCCCTACAGATGCGCCTTATTCTGTTTTATCCATCCATAGTTAATTCCAGATAACTTTCCTTAATTTACTCAGTTCTGTTAGTCATTAATTAATTCTGGTAGTAGGTTTGAGATGTCACATCATCTGATGTGACATCCTGAAAAACTGAACTTACTTCATTTACTGATACAATGTCACAACATCTGATGTGACATCCTATAAACTGAACTTATTTCATTAACTGATACAATGTCCCAACATCTGGTGTGACATCCTGAATTAAGTTCATTTACTTATACTCTGTTTGATAATGTCCCAACATCTGATAGGACATCCTGAACTGAATTCAACATTTCTTGTTGGTCAAAAATTCTGTCAATTCTAAACATCTACAGTGTCCATTTGCAAACACAACTGATACCAAACGTGACCTCAAGCCTTGATATAATCTTGCAATAAGACAATTCCTATGATTTGAACTTGGGAGCCACACTTAGTGTCTTAAAAGTGAATATTCAACTTCTCAGTCCACACCAAACGCGTACAATAGATGACAAGGGAAGCCATGCACCTAAATCACAAAACACTCCTCAAATCCAACCTTGTAACTTAATGTACTTTATAACTTAGTGTGGAGAAAACAATAATGGTCATGGTGCCTAAATCTTGATAAAGATACTCATAGTGTGATCAAACTTTAACCCCACATGATACCATGATTTCTGATGCATAGCCTGAGTAGGATCTAAGTAACTTCCTGAGAATGGGTCTAAAAAATTGTCCAAAAATCACTTAGGACCTAAACAACACTTTGCATTAGTGAGATTCCAATGGATCATGCCTTGACTTTACTGCACCTGCACAAACTTGTTAATTCATAATGATCATGCGCACAAGATTTTGACTTAATTCATAAAAGATCATGGCCAAAGGTCAAATGGTCTTTCAGAGATAAAAAATAAAAAGTAGGACAAATTTGGGGTATGACACATGGCTAGTATTAACATTAGACACCACAGTCTCAAGCTGATTCACTGAGATCTCCTCCGGAATGTAGGCAGCGTGCAAGACTTTAAGTAGTGCATCTCAATGAGCTTCAGAACACAACAGCAGGGATAAGATGGAGATCTTGGAAGGAGTTTGGTGGAGCTGATCCACAACCTTGTAGTCACTTCTTTTGATTATCCTCATAAATTCATCCACATCCTGATCAAAGGATGATTTATGGGCCTCTTTTGGTACAGGTTCTTCAGGTGCCACACTTTTACCTTTGGCTTTGGCAACAACCTCTTCCTCAGTATTAGTTCTTGGGGCTTGTGACGCGAAGAGGCGTCCGCTTCGGGTGAAGCCTCCGCCTCCCCCGACATTATCCACTTGGGGTGTGTGAACCGAAGAATCAAGAAAGACTCTTTCTCTATTGCAGTAAAGGTCTGAACCATAGTGCCATGGTACAACATTGTCTTTGTCATATGGAATGGGCCCTGGCACCATGATGGTGACTGGACTGACTGCAGCAGAGATAGGAGCTGTTATTGTTTGTGGATCATAAAAGATGGTGACATGATTTCTTATTGATGATGGTGGAGATTAACTGAAGCTTGGTTGTTGCTGAAATTGTTTATTGAGATTGTTGTTGATAATTGTTGGAAACAGGGACCGTTGCAGGGTCGTAATAGATAGTGACTGCGGAGACGTTGTTGTTGGTGGTTGTTGTAGTTGTAGAAGTGGATGCAATTAAACTGTTGTTTGTTGTAGTGATGGAAGAAGTGGTTGCTGATTTTGTAGACGAGTCTGTAGGAACAATTGTCTTTGCAGTTGTAGGAGAAACACTTGTTGTTGAAAAAGGAGTTGCTGGTGTTGTAGAAGGGGTTGTTGTTATTGTCATACCCCAAATTTGTCATACCCTCGTTTTTCTGGTTAATCAATAATTGTTTAAAATCAAAATATGCACTATTTTTATTTTACTGTCTATAAAAAATATGTACTACTTTTCTGTCCAAAAATAAAAATATGTCACTTTTGTTTTATTCCATACCTTTTTTAAGAAAAATATTTCAAAAAATATGTCTATCTTTTATTTTATTTTACATCTAATCCCATTTCATCTTTTGTGACTATTATTAAAGATTCGAAAATATCTTCATTATGCATTATAAGTATTATTAATAAGTAATTTTTAATTAGTCTAATTACCATTACCATTAAATGTATTATTATCACTTATTATTATCTTTAGTTTTTATTATTATTATTATTGTTATTATACTTTTTATTTATTATTTTTATTATACTTTATTATTATTATTATTATTATCATTATTATCATTATTATCATTATTGTTTATTGTAATTAATATTATTATTATAATCCTCTTTTGAAAATTCATATAACATAATCTTTTTACCTTGTTTTTTTTCCAGCACCTTTTTTCCTACACACTAAGTCTCAGCCCACCAAGTTTTAGTTGTTAAAAACACATTTTTCTTTTCAAGCACATTCTAGTGATTACATTGTTATAAAAACCAGCAAGGCATATATTACAGCTTTTCCTTTCATGACCCCACCATGTGAATTGTGATCTACAGGATCTCAAAATCGTACATACCTCACCAACAAACTCCACTCAAAAATGATTCCACTCACCTCCACTATTAATTTTTCACAACTGATACAACAAATTTATAGCTCACAAATTTATCCACAAATATCATATATAAAGATTGATTATTTCATTCCAAAATGAGGAGATTTGTCCTCTGCATTTCTCTCCCTCACAAACTCAGCCTCCTCTCAAATCCGCCACCCTCTGTTAAATCATCGCCCCACGCATCAAACCTATAAACCGAACTCGCTTCCTTTAATACCTTCTACCACCCTTTGTTTCAAACCAAATCAACCCATCGCATCAAACTTCAATCTCCCTGTTAAACCACTCATCAACACGAATCACTCTCTTCCATCAAATCCTGACTATCCTTCGAAACAAAACCATCAATACTCCCCCCTCAAAATGCAAATACCATTATCACCTTCATCATTTCACATCAACAACCTTGATGTTGCGACTACCCTCACCTCTACGATTTTCTTCTGTTCTCTGCAGAAAAACAACCACAAAATTCTCCAACACAAACACACAGCGAACCCACCTTCAACGACACAAACCTGAAACGATCCGAAACCACCTTGAGAAAACAAACCGAAACACAGTCGGAACCGAAACGCGGCCAACCTAAATTTGAAAACACCAAACCAGAAACACGATACAAACCCACCGAAAACTCGCCGTGAAACAACCCTTCCACAACCGACGTGCAACTCCAAACCGCGACCAAACCCACAAGATCTGACCTTTGACGAACCATCACAACACCAAGCCGAATCCGAAACTGTGAGCAAAAGAAGCGAACTCGGAGTGAGAACTGAGACAGAGGCCGCGCGTTTGAGAGAGAGACGCCGCGAGCTGAACGAGACCAGAACCGTGAAACCTGCCGAGAACCACCGCGAGCGCCATTCTGAAACACGGAGAGGGCCGTCACGATTCATCTTTGGGGTAGGTTGCTCCGTTCGTTTTTTTTCCGCTGCGTGAAAGCTATCATCCTGTTTTTCATTTACCCCTTTTGTTTTATTTCTCTATTTTATAAATCCTGTACTCTCATTTATGTTTCCCCTTTTGTTTTATTTTAATTTTCTATTTTTATAAATCATGTACTCTCATTTATGTTTTGTTTGTTTAAAATTAAAACTTTAATCCTTAAGGTTGGTTTGAGGTCTGGGCTTAGCCCATCGATTCTTTTACTATACTCAACATAATCAGCTCCCATTTTCTTTTGTTAGTTTTTTAATGTTATTAGTTTTATTTTTATAATGTTTGTGTAGAGCTATTGGGCCTGATCTGTTCATTATCAACACCCGCAAATCCAACGCATACACCCTGTCTGTATTTAGTTTTTTTTACTTTTGTTATCTTTTTTTTTATTCATAAAGTTAGTGATTATTTTCTACATTTATTTTACTCATCATTTAATAATCTATTTGTTAAATTTTATTCTCTTTGTAAAAAAGTGGTGTTTATTTCTTTAAAAAAAAAATCTTTCAAAAGAATATTTAAATTTTCATTTGATCTTTATTCTTGTTTACGGGGCCGATGATATTATAAAAGGCCGTTTTTCGCCCGATTACATTTAATCGGTGATGAGCGGTCAATATGAGGCCCTCTTTTATTTTATTCTATTATTTTGAACAAAAACACTTGTAATATAATTTAACTCATTTTATTCATTATTTTATTCATTATTTAATTTATTTAGTTATTCAATTTATTATTGTATTTAATATTTCGCAATTCAATTTATTTAATTTATTTTCGTATTTCAAATTACGATTCGAATCCTTATAGAATGGTTCCCATTTTGAACCGATTCTAAGGCAGTTCACGAACAAAATTTCGTCGCGTCCCGAAAAGGTCCAACGCCTTCGAATAGTTGCGCTCGATCAAAAGGTCCAACGCCTTCAAATAGTTGTGTCCCGATCAAACAGGCCGAACGCCTTCGAATAGTTCAAAAACACTGCACACACGCTTTCTCTTGGGCTAATTACAACGAGACCATTTATTTCTCGCAATCCCCTGTATTTATTTTGTACCCCTCTCCCTTTACTTTGTACGCAATTTATTTTCCGTTTTTAATTCTGAATCCTTGGTCCAACGCCAAGCGATTGCACTTGCACACTTGCACTTTATTTTCCAGTTATCTTTTCGTTTATTAGGATCCACCTTACCTTGCGAGCCGAGCGCTTCGTGCCTCGCTAAACAAACCACAAAATCAAAATCCATTTGCATTTACCCTCTAAACCTAAAAAAAATCAAAACATTTCGATTAGATCCAAACCCTTGATCCAACGTCAAGCGGTCTTAGGAAATAAAACATTCTAATAAAACGAGAAGATTTGTACGCCACGAGCCTTAAGCGGTAGAAAGGAGGATAACGAGCTCTCGTTACTCGCTCCGATTATTTCGACGCAAGACGCTCGTCTTGTTGGGCGAAATGAACTATCCATAGTCTTTAGTGCATTTCAACTCCTAAACCCTTTCATCGACGAAAGGTAATAAAATCAACATCCATTACCCTTAGTAGGACGAACTACGAGGCTCTGACTTTCCCATTGCACACGGGAGTACGTAGGCACGAGGATCTCAATCCTTGCCGAGCACCTAGGTTCAATCTAACTTATAATTCAACTCATTTCCCTCTAGCAAGCAATTCGTTTAAGCATAGACATCCTTTCGCGCGCGTTAACTTAGATGGTTCCCATCGAGTACGATGGATGTAGGGGGTGCTAATACCTTCCCCCTGCATAACCGACTCCCGAACCCAGGCAATGGTTCCGTTGACCTTTGTCCTCATCCTTTTCTTCCCGGGCTGTATCTATATCTTCCCTTTCCCTCTTCGGGAATAAATAGAATTAGGTGGCGACTCTTCAGTTCGTCCGGCGCGCGGCTCCCGTCTTTTCAGATCGCGTGAGGTCGTATTTTTCGGGGTACGACAGCTGGCGACTCTGCTGGGGACTGGTTCACCCCTATGCGAGTCAAGCCTAGTCTAGGTTCCCGCGTTTGTTTGGATGTTTGCTCTTATGCCTTGCTTGTTTATTTTTATCTCTTACTTTATCGCATTCCAATTTATATATCTTGTGGCTCCTTGGTACTATAATTTGGATCGATACTTTGCAAAAGAAATTTGAGGGAAAAGCTCTATACCCGGGCTTGCGAGTATAAACTTAAGTTAGCGAGGTTGTGTAGTATGGGCTCCCGAGAGAACCACTCTCGTGGGTTGTCGATACGAAAACCTCACTCGGAGTAGATTCTGATGAGAATACTGACGACCGTCAAATCCTTGGCGTGTGTGCTCAGTTGCTTTCATTAGGGTCATTAACTCTGAGGACCTTTAGAACCTTTTGGTTAAAACATCGGTTGATGGTTGCGTAGTATTGGGCACCAGGGTTCGCCCTCGCGTGGCTCGATACGAAAACCTCACTTGGAATAGACTTACTCAATGGAGTTGATTGACTGTCAAGAATGTATGAAATTGACACGTGCATCAAACAGTTGAGAAAGTTCCATAACTCCAGGGCTTTGTTTTAAACCTTGTGTCGATGATCACGTAGTATGGACTCCCGAGAAAACTTGCTCTCGTGGGTTGTCGATACGAAGATCTCACCCAAAATAGATTCATATGGCGGAGTCAATCAACCTTCATGCTTATAGCGCGTGTGATGAACATCCATATGAATTGATAACTTTGGGACCCCTAAAACTTTAGAATTTACCCAGTGAGTTCCTGATCAGAGTATCCTCCAGCTGTACCTTGGACTCGTGAGACCTTGATCTTGTGATCCTGGATTCTGACATTGCATATCATTTCATTTGCATCAATTCTTGCATTTCATTTCAAAAGCCGAAAACTTATTTTCATGTTCCTCCATCTAAGGTAAATCAAGCTGGTTTCCCGACGCCCGTATCGAGCTAAACGACCGTACTTAACTCGAGCTAACACTAGAGGATTGATGGATCAGATTCGACAAGAACAAGCTGCTATGAGGGGAGAGATTGACTCAATCAAGAGCAAGATCGATCGTATTCATGAGGCCATGCAAGCCTTGGCCAGGATGGTTGTGTCTCATCAGCCTGTTCCTTCAATGCCTGTTCATCCAGCTATTCAAGCTCTGCTTCCGCCTCCGATGGCTTATCAACCATGTCCTTATCCTCCAGGTGCAGCTGCACAATATGGACCTAGACCATGCCAGCAACCGGCTTATCCACGCCAACAACCGGCCTATCCATACCAGCAACCGGCTTATCAACAACAGCCCGGTCAACAACAACAACACGCTCCTCAACAGCGTCCACCATATCAACAAAGAGGATACGATAGGCACATTGATCCCTTGCCTATGTCATACGCCGAAATCTTTAATCAGTTAATGGAAAAAAGATCTCTTACGTTGAGAGATATGCCACCTCAGGCTGGAAAGGCCCGGAATTATGATGCCAATGCCCACTGTGAGTATCACAAAGGCGCTCCAGGTCACACAATTGAGAATTGCCACGCCTTCAAACATGTGGTTCAAGATATGATCAACTCTAAGGACCTCACCTTTACTCAGAAGGGTCTGAATGTCCAGAGCAATCCAGTATCGCCGCTAGTGGCCCCTCAACGAATGCTTTCGAAGAAGTCGCCGAAGACCAAAGCTGAGTAGTCTCCCACTTTGAAGTATTCAATCAAGAGAAGTTCAAATCCTCAGATCCAGGCAGCCAGTGCCATTTATGATTTCTGCATTCCTGTTGTTTTGTAATGTTTGTTAAGTACTATTTGCTTTGAACATTGTTATTTGTATTTGGTTTTGTTAATGCTATGTTGATGCATGTTTTGAATCAATCTATTCGCATTCGCTCATTATTTATCATTTATCACAAAATCACAAAAATATTTCCCTCACTTCACTTTAGCAAATATTTGAGGGAGGATGATGAAAACAAAATACCCATAACTATTGCGGTATGCTTTCGGATAAAATCTCGTCAATGATGTACAGGCATTCTTTCAAATCCCCAAACACTAGAGATATAAGGAGTTAATCCCTAGTCAACCACTTCGAGCCTAGAAGTAGGAGTTTCTTTCGGATACAACCCTTACGTTTAACCCGGGGCAGGGTAGTTGTTCAGTTAACCTGACTACACCTTCGAATCGCAAGATGAGACATCCCGTTAGAGGACCATCAACAAATGACTTGGCAGTCACAATGTTCAAACAAAGTAGAAAAGGAAAGAAAAGCCACTAAGTTGAGCACCCGAAGGGAAACTTAGACAAAAAAAAAAAACAAATCAAAAGAGGCACTCAAATCCTCAGCAAAAAAAAAACAAATATCAGTGACCACCAAATCAAAAATCAAAGGGTCACTAACAAAAGGAATGACTGCCACTTTCAAGCAAACTTTGAAGCTTCATCTTCACTCTTGCAAAGTCAAAACAAATGCATATGAAGAGTTAACTGAACATGGGACTGGAGAAAATTATGAAGAAAGGTTGGGTACAAATCAAACGTTGAGCCTAATATCCTTTGTTTCTCAAACCATGAATCAGACCACGTTACAACCCTCAAAAGACCTAATTGAGCCGAAGTTTATTCTGAAAGCATGCTACCAACAAGGTTGCATAAATTGACTCCCATATATTTGCTAATCTTCAATTTCTGTTGCACATTATTCTTGCTGCATCTTTTACGCACTTTCTAAATCAGCACCTCGTTTGGGCTAACGGTTCATTCGTCACACTATCACAGTCATTCAAATAAATTGACTTTTTCAAAACTTACATGAACGTTGCATTAACACTACCATTTGTGTATGAATAATTTAATTGCAATTTAGTGCTTGACATCAGTACAATCCCAACAAGGGGCAATCAAAAGAGGAATTTGAATCAATACTTCATCAAAATCAGTCCAATCAGGGACAAAGCATCTTCAACAGCCCAATCAAGGGAAATTTATCTCAAGGTCCATTAATCAGGGGCAAATTATCTTCAAACAACTCAACCAGGGGCAGACGTCTACCAAATCCAGATACAGGCGCAAATCTTCCTCTCTTTTCCCCAGCTGGACAACTAGATTTTGCTAGACATTGGCAATCGTTCAAAGCAAAATCAGTCTTCATGTGTCAATTAAGTCGCTTCTCTCACAAGCAGATAGACAAACTTGGAGCTTTCAGATCCATCTTCTGACCATACGACGTCAAAGATCGAGTGTCAGGGAATCAAGCCCTCCACCCACCCAAAGTCCAATCATTATTGGCAACTACCAGACCAAAAGTCCACCAAGCTGGCACCTTCCAATCGCTCATATGCATCATTATGCATCATCAATGTCATAAGCATCATTTACATTAATCATTTACAACATGTGCATCATTTGCATACCTAAATAAATCAGACCTTTTATTTTCCCCAACATTATCGAACTTACATCTCAGTGCATAAACATTCGCATCGTATTTCCATCATTATGGAATACCATTTCAAAAAGTCAAGCATACGTGCATAATTCAGGATCCAGGATCAGCACAAGTTTCCGGTCCTTTTCCCCAGCAGAAATCAGGATCCAGGGTCGATCGAAGATTCTCCTAAGGTGTTATTCAGTAGGCGTCCCTGTTGGATATTTCTATTCCAGTTTATTTTAATTTCCTGTTACTCAGCATCGACCTAGTATCGAGTGTTGGGGTCGCATTATCATCCTTGCGGTGGTAAGCGATTATTTTAATTTTCTGTTACTCAGCATCGACCTAGTATCGAGTGTTGGGGTCGCATTATTATCCTTGCGGTGGTAAGTGATTATTTAAATTTTCTGTTACTAAACACCGACCTAGTATCGAGTGTTGGGGTCACATTATTATCCTTGCGGTGGTAAGCGATTATTTAAATTTCCTGTTACTCAACATCGACCTAGTATCGAGTGTTGGGGTCGCATTATTATCCTTGCGGTGGTAAGCGATTATTTAAAATTTCTGTTACTCAACATCGACCTAGTATCGAGTGTTGGGGTCGCATTATCATCCTCGCGGTGGTAAGCGATCATTTTAATTTTCTGTCTTTCGGCATCCATATCGACCTAGCATCGAGTGTCGAGTTCGCATTATCATCCTTGCGGTGGTAAGCGATTATTTATTTATTTCTGTCACTCGGCATCCATATCGACCTAGTTCGAATGCTGGGGTCGCATTATCATCCTTGCGGTGATAAACGATTATTTAATTTTCTGTCAACCTGTTCTTTGTTTCGTATCACCTTTATTTTCCCAATTTTAATCATCGATTTACTGCACATTTTCTTTTATCGGACAAATTTGGAGTCTGTTAGTATCTAATTATCTTATACCTTGAAAGTTTGAACATGAGGCAGTTCATCTTACTCGGTCTAAGCCAATTCGATAGGGGCATTTGTCATACCCCAAATTTGTCCTACCCTCGTTTTTCTGGTTAATCAATAATTGTTTAAAATCAAAATATGCACTATTTTTATTTTACTGTCTATAAAAAATATGTACTACTTTTCTGTCCAAAAATAAAAATATGTCACTTTTGTTTTATTCCATACCTTTTTTAAGAAAAAAATTTCAAAAAATATGTCTATCTTTTATTTTATTTTACATCTAATCCCATTTCATCTTTTGTGACTATTATTAAAGATTCGAAAATATCTTCATTATGCATTATTAGTATTATTAATAAGTAATTTTTAATTAGTCTAATTACCCTTACCATTAAATGTATTATTATCACTTATTATTATCTTTAGTTTTTATTATTATTATTATTGTTATTATACATTTTATTTATTATTTTTATTATACTTTATTATTATTATTATTATCATTATTATCATTATTGTTTATTGTAATTATTATTATTATTATAATCCTCTTTTGAAAATTCATATAACATAATCTTTTTACCTTGTTTTTTTTCCAGCACCTTTTTTCCTACACACTAAGTCTCAGCCCACCAAGTTTTAGTTGTTAAAAGCACATTTTTCTTTTCAAGCACATTCTAGTGATTACATTGTTATAAAAACCAGCAAGGCATATATTACAGCTTTTCCTTTCATGACCCCACCATGTGAATTGTGATCTGCAGGATCTCAAAATCGTACATACCTCACCAACAAACTCCACTAAAAAATGATTCCACTCACCTCCACTATTAATTTTTCACAACTGATACAACAAATTTACAGCTCACAAATTTATCCACAAATATCATATATAAAGATTGATTATTTCATTCCAAAATGAGGAGATTTGTCCTCTGCATTTCTCTCCCTCACAAACTCAGCCTCCTCTCAAATCCGCCACCCTCTGTTAAATCACCGCCCCACGCATCAAACCTATAAACCGAACTCGCTTCCTTTAATACCTTCTACCATCCTTTGTTTCAAACCAAATCAACCCATCGCATCAACCTTCAATCTCCCTGTTAAACCACTCATCAACACGAATCACTCTCTTCCATCAAATCCTGACTATCCTTCGAAACAAAACCATCAATACTCCCCCCTCAAAATGCAAATACCATTATCACCTTCATCATTTCACATCAACAACCTTGATGTTGCGACCACCCTCACCTCTACGATTCTCTTCTGTTCTCTGCAGAAAAACAACCACAAAATTCTCCAACACAAACACACAGCGAACCTACCTTCAACGACACAAACCTGAAACGATCTGAAACCACCTTGAGAAAACAAACCGAAACACAGTCGGAACCGAAACGCGGCCAACCTAAATTTGAAAACACCAAACCAGAAACACGTTACAAACCTACCGAAAACTCGCCGTGAAACAACCCTTCCACAACCGACGTGCAACTCCAAACCGCGACCAAACCCACAAGATCTGACCTTCGACGAACCATCACAACACCAAGCCGAATCCGAAACTGTGAGCAAATTAAGCGAACTCGGAGTGAGAACTGAGACAGAGGCCGCGCGTTTGAGAGAGAGACGCCGCGAGCTGAACGAGACCAGAACCGTGAAACCGGCCGAGAACCACCGCGAGCGCCATTCTGAAACACGGAGAGGGCCGTCACGATTCATCTTTGGGGTAGGTTGCTCCGTTCATTTTTTTTCCGCTGCGTGAAAGCTATCATCCTGTTTTTCATTTACCCCTTTTGTTTTATTTCTCTATTTTATAAATCCTGTACTCTCATTTCTGTTTCCCCTTTTGTTTTATTTTAATTTTCTATTTTTATAAATCATGTACTCTCATTTATGTTTTGTTTGTTTAAAATTAAAACTTTAATCCTTAAGGTTGGTTTGAGGTCTGGGCTTAGCCCATCGATTCTTTTACTATACTCAACATAATCAGCTCCCATTTTCTTTTGTTAGTTTTTTAATGTTATTAGTTTTATTTTTATAATGTTTGTGTAGAGCTATTGGGCCTGATCTGTTCATTATCAACACCCGCAAATCCAACGCATACACCCTGTCTGTATTTAGTTTTTTTTACTTTTGTTATCTTTTTTTTTTATTCATAAAGTTAGTGATTATTTTCTACATTTATTTTACTCATCATTTAATAATCTATTTGTTAAATTTTATTCTCTTTGTAAAAAAGTGGTGTTTATTTCTTTAAAAAAAAAATCTTTCAAAAGAATATTTAAATTTTCATTTGATCTTTATTCTTGTTTACGGGGCCGATGATATTATAAAAGGCCGTTTTTCGCCCGATTACATTTAATCGGTGATGAGCGGTCAATATGAGGCCCTCTTTTATTTTATTCTATTATTTTGAACAAAAACACTTGTAATATAATTTAACTCATTTTATTCATTATTTTATTCATTATTTAATTTATTTAGTTATTCAATTTATTATTGTATTTAATATTTCGCAATTCAATTTATTTAATTTATTTTCGTATTTCAAATTACGATTCGACTCCTTATAGAATGGTTCCCATTTTGAACCGATTCTAAGGCAGTTCACGAACAAAATTTCGTCGCTTCCCAAAAAGGTCCAACACCTTCGAATAGTTGCGCTCGATCAAAAGGTCCAACGCCTTCAAATAGTTGTGTCCCGATCAAACAGGCCGAACGCCTTCGAATAGTTCAAAAACACTGCACACACGCTTTCTCTTGGGCTAATTACAACGAGACCATTTATTTCTCGCAATCCCCTGTATTTATTTTGTACCCCTCTCCCTTTACTTTGTACGCAATTTATTTTCCGTTTTTAATTCTGAATCCTTGGTCCAACACCAAGCGATTGCACTTGCACACTTGCACTTTATTTTCCAGTTATCTTTTCGTTTATTAGGATCCACCTTACCTTGCGAGCCGAGCGCTTCGTGCCTCGCTAAACAAACCACAAAATCAAACTCCATTTGCATTTACCCTCTAAACCTAAAAAAACCAAAACGTTTCGATTAGATCCAAACCCTTGATCCAACGTCAAGCGGTCTTAGGAAATAAAACATTCTAATAAAACGAGAAGATTTGTACGCCACGAGCCTTAAGCGGTAGAAAGGAGGATAACGAGCTCTCGTTACTCGCTCCGATTATTTCGACGCAAGACGCTCGTCTTGTTGGGCGAAATGAACTATCCATAGTCTTTAGTGCATTTCAACTCCTAAACCCTTTCATCGACGAAAGGTAATAAAATCAACATCCATTACCCTTAGTAGGCCGAACTACGAGGCTCTGACTTTCCCATTGCACACGGGAGTACGTAGGCACGAGGATCTCAATCCTTGCCGAGCACCTAGGTTCAATCGAACTTATAATTCAACTCATTTCCCTCTAGCAAGCAATTCGTTTAAGCATAGACATCCTTTCGCGCGTGTTAACTTAGATGGTTCCCATCGAGTACGATGGATGTAGGGGGTGCTAATACCTTCCCCCTGCATAACCGACTCCCGAACCCAGGCAATGGTTCCGTTGACCTTTGTCCTCATCCTTTTCTTCCCGGGTTGTATCTATATCTTCCCTTTCCCTCTTCGGGAATAAATAGAATTAGGTGGCGACTCTTCAGTCCGTCCGGCGCGCGGCTCCCGTCTTTTCAGATCGCGTGAGGTCGTATTTTTCGGGGTACGACAATTATTTGAAGGATACCCTCTCTGATCAAGCCATTGATGCCATTCCTCAAGCTTGCACACCCGTTCACGGAAACCTTGCAAGATTCACAATAGGCCTCACAAGATTAAGCTTTAGGAGCTGTGGCAACAATGTGGCATTTGGCATTGGTATAGGGTCAATCACCCTGTTGATCTGAGATGGCCGCTACTGGAAAGGGCGTTGTTGTTAGTTGTTGTTGTTGTAGGATCTCTGTTGAGGAAACTGTGGCTGTTGAGGAAAGTGTTGTGGTTGTTGAGTATATTGAGGAGGTGAAGTAGGGATAGTGATAGCGGCAACTGACCTCGGAAGATACTGGGGTCTCCCCCTTCCCAAATGTACAGAATTTGTTTCACCGGATCCGCGGGGTCCTACAAATGGATTCCTTGCACTGCTTGAACTGGCACCGTTGTCAGAAATCTTTCCCATTTTCAATAAGCTCTCAATTCTTTCCCTAGCTATAACCACGTCTGCGAAGCTAGTGGAAGAGAATGCAGCCAGCCTATCAATATAAGTCCCCTGGAGGGTGCTCATGAACATATCTGCCATCTCCCTTTCTGACATCGGGGGTTGAACGGAAGCAGCTCATTGCCTCCATCTTTGGGCGTACTCTCTAAAGCTTTCCCGGGAAGATTGTGACATTCCCATCAGAAGGGTTCTGTTTGGAGCCATGCCCAGATTATATTGATATTGACGAATGAAAGCCTCGGCCAAGTCTTTCCAATTCCTTACTGTGGCCCTGGTCAAATGAGAGTACCATTCCCGGGACTCCCCTGTCAAGCTATCCTCAAAGTAAAACATCCACAGTTTTTCATCCATGGTGTAGGCTTTTAATCTTCCTAGGAAAGACTGAAGATGGGTACGAGGGCAGGAAGTACCATTGTATCTTTCAAAACAGGGAGGTTTGAATTTGTGAGGAATTCTAACCCCCTCCATTAGTCCTATATCAATGACATCAAAACCCAGAGAGTTTTGAGACTCCAGAGACCTTAGCTTTTCCGCTATCTCGTCCAGCCGACGATCATAGACTTCGTCTCCTGCCCCAACCACAGTAAATTGTTCTTCCTGAGGGTCCTCCTGCAAGGCCCTCCCTCCAGTGTTGCCTTGGGTGTTTCTTATAGCATTGATGTCTGGGTTCAGATGAGGTCCAAACTATGGGGGATCAGTGCGAGGTTGTACATGATCGTTGTTGCTGGTACCCCTTGTACCTGGGTGGTTTTCTTCGGGAGTTTGCCGCTCGACTAACTCTCTCAGTCTCTCCTGGCTCTGAGCTAACCCAGTCATCACTGCCATAAACGGATTCATTTGGGCCCTCATCTCATTCCTTTCATTGGCCATTTGGATTCTCACATCAGTTAAATCTTGTTGAACCTGATCCATTTGTAAGCCCGAAAGGTTGTTTCTTGTCGGATACCGGTGCACTCTATTGACGGGGAACACTCTTCTACGAGCAATGTTTCCTGAAATCACAACAAAGTGAGAAACAAAAACAAAAAACAAAACCTACAAAACAAAGAAAAGAGGTTAGTATGCAATGTAGGATGTCTATTTGTCTTCCAAGGGTATCCGATTTGGTTCTTTGGTTTTGACCTTCCAGACCTTGAGGAAATGATGATGTTGCAGAGAGATAAAGCCCATGAAATAATACAAACCATATATTACAAAAATGTGAAGATACATAGTTTGATTACAACACAGTCCCCATGGTGGGTCAAAATACAACAACAAAACAAAAGTACAAACAAAAGGAAGTACAAATACAAAGAAATCAAACATCCAATCCATAATCATCCTCTCTGACTTCTTTCAGGAGAGCCTCAGTCACTGGGCCAACTGGGTGCTCTGTGATGGTCCTGATAAGAAGGTTCTTGGTGGCAATGGCACTGGTCAACTTCTTATGCTTATCCTGATCCTTTGATCTCTTTAACCCCGCCCGAAGCTTCAACTCAGAGATCTCCTTCTGTGCAGCCAACAAGGCCTCCTGACTCTTCTTTTCATTGGCTTCCAGCTGCTCTATCCTAGCCTGGGTCGTTTGATCTTCTTGTACACGAGCCTCAGTGATCCTGATCCACCTAGCCTGGCTCTCCTCTAAATAATGCTCAGCTCTGGCCTTCTGAGTTTTAGCATCCTTGCAAGCATTCTTCAGTACTAACTCCCCTGCTCTAACCCTTCTGATGTAATCATCTGTCTTTTCAATCAAGAGAAGTTCAAATCCTCAGATCCAGGCAGCCAGTGCCATTTATGATTTCTGCATTCCTGTTGTTTTGTAATGTTTGTTAAGTACTATTTGCTTTGAACATTGTTATTTGTATTTGGTTTTGTTAATGCTATGTTGATGCATGTTTTGAATCAATCTATTCGCATTCGCTCATTATTTATCATTAATCACAAAATCACAAAAATATTTCCCTCACTTCACTTTAGCAAATATTTGAGGGAGGATGATGAAAACAAAATACCCATAACTATTGCGGTATGCTTTCGGATAAAATCTCGTCAATGATGTACAAGCATTCTTTCAAATCCCCAAACACTGGAGATATAAGGAGTTAATCCCTAGTCAACCACTTCGAGCCTAGAAGTAGGAGTTTCTTTCGGATACAACCCTTACGTTTAACCCGGGGCAGGGTAGTTGTTCAGTTAACCTGACTACACCTTCGAATCGCAAGATGAGACATCCCGTTAGAGGACCATCAACAAATGACTTGGCAGTCACAATGTTCAAACAAAGTAGAAAAGGAAAGAAAAGCCACTAAGTTGAGCACCCGAAGGGAAACTTAGACAAAAAAAAAACAACAAATCAAAAGAGGCACTCAAATCCTCAGCAAAAAAAAAACAAATATCAGTGACCACCAAATCAAAAATCAAAGGGTCACTAACAAAAGGAATGACTGCCACTTTCAAGCAAACTTTGAAGCTTCATCTTCACTCTTGCAAAGTCAAAACAAATGCATATGAAGAGTTAACTGAACATGGGACTGGAGAAAATTACGAAGAAAGGTTGGGTACAAATCAAACGTTGAGCCTAATATCCTTTGTTTCTCAAACCATGAATCAGACCACGTTACAACCCTCAAAAGACCTAACTGAGTCGAAGTTTATTCTGAAAGCATGCTACCAACAAGGTTGCATAAATTGACTCCCATATATTTGCTAATCTTCAATTTCTGTTGCACATTATTCTTGCTGCATCTTTTACGCACTTTCTAAATCAGCACCTCGTTTGGGCTAACGGTTCATTCGTCACACTATCACAGTCATTCAAATAAATTGACTTTTTCAAAACTTACATGAACGTTGCATTAACACTACCATTTGTGTATGAATAATTTAATTGCAATTTAGTGCTTGACATCAGTACAATCCCAACAAGGGGCAATCAAAAGAGGAATTTGAATCAATACTTCATCAAAATCAGTCCAATCAGGGACAAAGCATCTTCAACAGCCCAATCAAGGGAAATTTATCTCAAGGTCCATTAATCAGGGGCAAATTATCTTCAAACAACTCAACCAGGGGCAGACGTCTACCAAATCCAGATACAGGCGCAAATCTTCCTCTCTTTTCCCCAGCTGGACAACTAGATTTTGCTAGACATTGGCAATCGTTCAAAGCAAAATCAGTCTTCATGTGTCAATTAAGTCGCTTCTCTCACAAGCAGATAGACAAACTTGGAGCTTTCAGATCCATCTTCTGACCATACGACGTCAAAGATCGAGTGTCGGGGAATCAAGCCCTCCACCCACCCAAAGTCCAATCATTATTGGCAACTACCAGACCAAAAGTCCACCAAGCTGGCACCTTCCAATCGCTCATATGCATCATTATGCATCATCAATGTCATAAGCATCATTTACATTAATCATTTACAACATGTGCATCATTTGCATACCTAAATAAATCAGACCTTTTATTTTCCCCAACATTATCGAACTTACATCTCAGTGCATAAACATTCGCATCGTATTTCCATCATTATGGAATACCATTTCAAAAAGTCAAGCATACGTGCATAATTCAGGATCCAGGATCAGCACAAGTTTTCGGTCCTTTTCCCAAGCAGAAGTCAGGATCCAGGGTCGATCGAAGATTCTCCTAAGGTGTTATTCAGTAGGCGTCCCTGTTGGATATTTCTATTCCAGTTTATTTTAATTTCCTGTTACTCAGCATCGACCTAGTATCGAGTGTTGGGGTCGCATTATCATCCTTGCGGTGGTAAGCGATTATTTTAATTTTCTGTTACTCATCATTGACCTAGTATCGAGTGTTGGGGTCGCATTATTATCCTTGCGGTGGTAAGCGATTATTTAAATTTTCTATTACTCAACATCGACCTAGTATCGAGTGTTGGGGTCGCATTATTATCCTTGCGGTGGTAAGCGATTATTTAAATTTCCTGTTACTCAACATCGACCTAGTATCGAGTGTTGGGGTCGCATTATTATCCTTGCGGTGGTAAGCGATTATTTAAATTTTCTGTTACTCAACATCGACCTAGTATCGAGTGTTGGGGTCGCATTATCATCCTCGCGGTGGTAAGAGATCATTTTAATTTTCTGTCTTTCGGCATCCATATCGACCTAGCATCGAGTGCCGAGTTCGCATTATCATCCTTGCGGTGGTAAGCGATTATTTATTTTTTCTGTCACTCGGCATCCATATCGACCTAGTTCGAATGCTGGGGTCGCATTATCATCCTTGCGGTGATAAACGATTATTTAATTTTCTGTCAACCTGTTCTTTGTTTCGTATCACCTTTATTTTCCCAATTTTAATCATCGATTTACTGCACATTTTCTTTTATCGAACAAATTTGGAGTCTGTTAGTATCTAATTATCTTATACCTTGAAAGTTTGAACGTGAGGCAGTTCATCTTACTCGGTCTAAGCCAATTCGATAGTGGCATCTGTCATACCCCAAATTTGTCCTACCCTCGTTTTTCTGGTTAATCAATAATTGTTTAAAATCAAAATATGCACTATTTTTATTTTAATGTCTATAAAAAATATGTACTACTTTTCTGTCCAAAAATAAAAATATGTCACTTTTGTTTTATTCCATACCTTTTTTAAGAAAAAAATTTCAAAAAATATGTCTATCTTTTATTTTATTTTACATCTAATCCCATTTCATCTTTTGTGACTATTATTAAAGATTCGAAAATATCTTCATTATGCATTATTAGTATTATTAATAAGTAATTTTTAATTAGTCTAATTACCATTACCATTAAATGTATTATTATCACTTATTATTATCTTTAGTTTTTATTATTATTATTATTATTGTTATTATACTTTTTATTTATTATTTTTATTATACTTTATTATTATCATTATTATCATTATTATCATTATTTTTTATTGTAATTATTATTATTATTATAATCCTCTTTTGAAAATTCATATAACATAATCTTTTTACCTTGTTTTTTTTCCAGCACCTTTTTTCCTACACACTAAGTCTCAGCCCACCAAGTTTTAGTTGTTAAAAGCACATTTTTCTTTTCAAGCACATTCTAGTGATTACATTGTTATAAAAACCAGCAAGGCATATATTACAGCTTTTCCTTTCATGACCCCACCATGTGAATTGTGATCTGCAGGATCTCAAAATCGTACATACCTCACCAACAAACTCCACTAAAAAATGATTCCACTCACCTCCACTATTAATTTTTCACAACTGATACAACAAATTTACAGCTCACAAATTTATCCACAAATATCATATATAAAGATTGATTATTTCATTCCAAAATGAGGAGATTTGTCCTCTGCATTTCTCTCCCTCACAAACTCAGCCTCCTCTCAAATCCGCCACCCTCTGTTAAATCACCGCCCCACGCATCAAACCTATAAACCGAACTCGCTTCCTTTAATACCTTCTACCACCCTTTGTTTCAAACCAAATCAACCCATCGCATCAACCTTCAATCTCCCTGTTAAACCACTCATCAACACGAATCACTCTCTTCCATCAAATCCTGACTATCCTTCGAAACAAAACCATCAATACTCCCCCCTCAAAATGCAAATACCATTATCACCTTCATCATTTCACATCAACAACCTTGATGTTGCGACCACCCTCACCTCTACGATTCTCTTCTGTTCTCTGCAGAAAAACAACCACAAAATTCTCCAACACAAACACACAGCGAACCCACCTTCAACGACACAAACCTGAAACGATCTGAAACCACCTTGAGAAAACAAACCGAAACACAGTCGGAACCGAAACGCGGCCAACCTAAATTTGAAAACACCAAACCAGAAACACGATACAAACCCACCGAAAACTCGCCGTGAAACAACCCTTCCATAACCGACGTGCAACTCCAAACCGCGACCAAACCCACAAGATCTGACCTTCGAAGAACCATCACAACACCAAGCCGAATCCGAAACTGTGAGCAAAAGAAGCGAACTCGGAGTGAGAACTGAGACAGAGATCGCGCGTTTGAGAGAGAGACGCCGCGAGCTGAACGAGACCAGAACCGTGAAACCGGCCGAGAACCACCGCGAGCGCCATTCTGAAACACGGAGAGGGCCGTCACGATTCATCTTTGGGGTAGGTTGCTCCGTTCGTTTTTTTTCGCTGCGTGAAAGCTATCATCCTGTTTTTCATTTACCCCTTTTGTTTTATTTCTCTATTTTATAAATCCTGTACTCTCATTTATGTTTCCTCTTTTGTTTTATTTTAATTTTCTATTTTTATAAATCATGTACTCTCATTTATGTTTTGTTTGTTTAAAATTAAAACTTTAATCCTTAAGGTTGGTTTGAGGTCTGGGCTTAGCCCATCGATTCTTTTACTATACTCAACATAATCAGCTCCCATTTTCTTTTGTTAGTTTTTTAATGTTATTAGTTTTATTTTTATAATGTTTGTGTAGAGCTATTGGGCCTGATCTGTTCATTATCAACACCCGCAAATCCAACGCATACACCCTGTCTGTATTTAGTTTTTTTTTACTTTTGTTATCTTTTTTTTTGTTCATAAAGTTAGTGATTATTTTCTACATTTATTTTACTCATCATTTAATAATCTATTTGTTAAATTTTATTCTCTTTGTAAAAAAGTGGTGTTTATTTCTTTAAAAAAAAAATCTTTCAAAAGAATATTTAAAATTTCATTTGATCTTTATTCTTGTTTACGGGGCCGATGATATTATAAAAGGCCGTTTTTCGCCCGATTACATTTAATCGGTGATGAGCGGTCAATATGAGGCCCTCTTTTATTTTATTCTATTATTTTGAACAAAAACACTTGTAATATAATTTAACTCATTTTATTCATTATTTTATTCATTATTTAATTTATTTAGTTATTCAATTTATTATTGTATTTAATATTTCGCAATTCAATTTATTTAATTTATTTTCGTATTTCAAATTACGATTCGACTCCTTATAGAATGGTTCCCATTTTGAACCGATTCTAAGGCAGTTCACGAACAAAATTTCGTCGCGTCCCAAAAAGGTCCAACGCCTTCGAATATTTGCGCTCGATCAAAAGGTCCAACACCTTCAAATAGTTGTGTCCCGATCAAACAGGCCGAACGCCTTCGAATAGTTCAAAAACACTGCACACACGCTTTCTCTTGGGCTAATTACAACGAGACCATATATTTCTCGCAATCCCCTGTATTTATTTTGTACCCCTCTCCCTTTACTTTGTACGCAATTTATTTTCCGTTTTTAATTCTGAATCCTTGGTCCAACGCCAAGCGATTGCACTTGCACACTTGCACTTTATTTTCCAGTTATCTTTTCGTTTATTAGGATCCACCTTACCTTGCGAGCCGAGCGCTTCGTGCCTCGCTAAACAAACCACAAAATCAAACTCCATTTGCATTTACCCTCTAAACCTAAAAAAAAACAAAACGTTTTCGATTAGATCCAAACCCTTGATCCAACGTCAAGCGGTCTTAGGAAATAAAACATTCTAATAAAACGAGAAGATTTGTACGCCACGAGCCTTAAGCGGTAGAAAGGAGGATAACGAGCTCTCGTTACTCGCTCCGATTATTTCGACGCAAGACGCTCGTCTTGTTGGGCGAAATGAACTATCCATAGTCTTTAGTGCATTTCAACTCCTAAACCCTTTCATCGACGAAAGGTAATAAAATCAACATCCATTACCCTTAGTAGGACGAACTACGAGGCTCTGACTTTCCCATTGCACACGGGAGTACGTAGGCACGAGGATCTCAATCCTTGCCGAGCACCTAGGTTCAATCTAACTTATAATTCAACTCATTTCCCTCTAGCAAGCAATTCGTTTAAGCATAGACATCATTTCGCGCGCGTTAACTTAGATGGTTCCCATCGAGTAAGATGGATGTAGGGGGTGCTAATACCTTCCCCCTGCATAACCGACTCCCGAACCCAGGCAATGGTTCCGTTGACCTTTGTCCTCATCCTTTTCTTCCCGGGTTGTATCTATATCTTCCCTTTCCCTCTTCGGGAATAAATAGAATTAGGTGGAGACTCTTCAGTCCGTCCGGCGCGCGGCTCCCGTCTTTTCAGATCGCGTGAGGTCGTATTTTTCGGGGTACGACAATTATTTGAAGGATACCCTCTCTGATCAAGCCATTGATGCCATTCCTCAAGCTTGCACACCCGTTCACGGAAACCTTGCAAGATTCACAATAGGCCTCACAAGATTAAGCTTTAGGAGCTGTGGCAACAATGTGGCATATGGCATTGGTATAGGGTCAATCACCCTGTTGATCTGAGATGGCCGCTACTGGAAAGGGCGTTGTTGTTAGTTGTTGTTGTTGTAGGATCTCTGTTGAGGAAACTGTGGCTGTTGAGGAAAGTGTTGTGGTTGTTGAGTATATTGAGGAGGTGAAGTAGGGATAGTGATAGCGGCAACTGACCTCGAAAGATACTGGGGTCTGCCCCTTCCCAAATGTACAGAATTTGTTTCACCGGATCCGCGGGGCCCTGCAAATGGCTTCCTTGCACTGCTTGAACTGGCACCGTTGTCAGAAATCTTTCCCATTTTCAATAAGCTCTCAATTCTTTCCCTAGCTATAACCACGTCTGCAAAGCTAGTGGAAGAGAATGCAGCCAGCCTATCAATATAAGTCCCCTGGAGGGTGCTCATGAACATATCTGCCATCTCCCTTTCTGACATCGGGGGTTGAACGGAAGCAGCTCATTGCCTCCATCTTTGGGCGTACTCTCTAAAGCTTTCCCGGGAAGATTGTGACATTCCCATCAGAAGGGTTCTGTTTGGAGCCATGCCCAGATTATATTGATATTGACGAATGAAAGCCTCGGCCAAGTCTTTCCAATTCCTTACTGTGGCCCTGGTCAAATGAGAGTACCATTCCCGGGACGCCCCTGTCAAGCTATCCTCAAAGTAAAACATCCACAGTTTTTCATCCATGGTGTAGGCTTTTAATCTTCCTAGGAAAGACTGAAGATGGGTACGAGGGCAGGAAGTACCATTGTATCTTTCAAAACAGGGAGGTTTGAATTTGTGAGGTATTCTAACCCCCTCCATTAGTCCTATATCAATGACATCAAAACCCAGAGAGTTTTGAGACTCCAGAGACCTTAGCTTTTCCGCTATCTCGTCCAGCCGACGATCATAAACTTCGTCTCCTGCCCCAACCACAGTAAATTGTTCTTCCTGAGGGTCCTCCTGCAAGGCCCTCCCTCCAGTGTTGCCTTGGGTGTTTCTTATAGCATTGACGTCTGGGTTCAGATGAGGTCCAAACTATGGGGGATCAGTGCGAGGTTGTACATGATCGTTGTTGCTGGTACCCCCTGTACCTGGGTGGTTTTCTTCGGGAGTTTGCCGTTCGACTAACTCTCTCAGTCTCTCCTGGCTCTGAGCTAACCCAGTCATCATTGCCATACACGGATTCATTTGGGCCCTCATCTCATTCCTTTCATTGGCCATTTGGATTCTCACATCAGTTAAATCTTGTTGAACCTGATCCATTTGTAAGCCCGAAAGGTTGTTTCTTGTCGGATACCGGTGCACTCTATTGACGGGGAACACTCTTCTACGAGCAATGTTTCCTGAAATCACAACAAAGTGAGAAACAACAACAAAAAACAAAACCTACAAAACAAAGAAAAGAGGTTAGTATGCAATGCAGGATGTCTATTTGTCTTTCAAGGGTATCCGATTTGGTTCTTTGGTTTTGACCTTCCAGACCTTGAGGAAATGATGATGTTGAAGAGAGATAAAGCCCATGAAATAATACAAACCATATATTACAAAAATGTGAAGATACATAGTTTGATTACAACACAGTCCCCATGGTGGGTCAAAATACAACAACAAAACAAAAGTACAAACAAAAGGAAGTACAAATACAAAGAAATCAAACATCCAATCCATAATCATCCTCTATGACTTCTTTCAGGAGAGCCTCAGTCACTGGGCCAACTGGGTGCTCTGTGATGGTCCTGATAAGAAGGTTCTTGGTGGCAATGGCACTGGTCAACTTCTTATGCTTATCCTGATCCTTTGATCTCTTTAACCCCGCCCGAAGCTTCAACTCAGAGATCTCCTTCTGTGCAGCCAACAAGGCCTCCTGACTCTTCTTTTCATTGGCTTCCAGCTGCTCTATCCTAGCCTGGGTCGTTTGATCTTCTTGTACACGAGCCTCAGTGATCCTGATCCACCTAGCATGGCTCTCCTCTAAATAATGCTCAGCTCTGGCCTTCTGAGTTTTAGCATCCTTGCAAGCATTCTTCAGTACTAACTCCCCTGCTCTAACCCTTCTGATGTAATCATCTGTCTTTTCAATCTTGGTCAAGTGCTCAATCTGGAGCCTCTATAACCTTTCATTATCCAGACGACTATCATTCCTCTCCCAGAGGGTCTTCTTCAAAGCTTCAGAGAGCTGAGTGTTCCTTTCCTTCAATTTCTCAAACTCCTCCAAACGGACAGTAGCTGCAGGCTCCACTGCTGATGGTCCAAGCACATCTTCTATGGTGAATGGCATACGAGTGATATGTCCCCTGACACGAGACCAGTCAAGGTATTGAGCTGAAGCTATGTTGTTGCACTTGCCAAGAATAGCTGTCCCCTTAGTCTGAATATTGTCCCAAGCCCAGGCTGCCTGTCTGACAATGGCAAGGTTGTGCTGGATGTCACAATAGAGGGTTTCTGTCAAGTCTTGCTCTCTTGGTGGATGTACCAAGGCATACCCTAATTGCCTTTTGAAAAGCAAAGGATTGTAGTTGATGCAACCCTTCACTCCAATCAGGGGTACATTGGGATACTACCCACAGCTGGTGATGATATCTTTGCCCTTGGTGCTCTGAGTGCACCATCTGATGTCCTCTGATGTAAGGGAAATCATTCTCTTAGCCCAGTTCCTTGGCTGATAAGGATTCAAGAAAGTGTCCGACTTCGGCAAGTGCCTTAACAACCAACAGTAGAAGAGGGGTGCACAACATCTGACCAATCTTCCCCTCTGCTTCTCATTCCTTTGATGCACTGAGTAATAAAAGTCTCCAAGTAAGGTAGGGACTGGATTCCTCAACAAGAAAAGGTGGATAGCACTCTTGCTTACAAACTTAGGCTCGTCTGCAAACAAGATGACTCCATATATGCTGAGGGCCAGAAGAGCACAAACAGTGTCCCACTTCCCTGCTGCAGTATGAAGGGTGGCCTGAGTAACCAAGAAATCTAAATGAAGGTCTGGGATTCCAGCCTTAGTGGTCATGTTCTGGTCAATGAGGGTGGACTCCAAGTGCAAAGCCTTAGCTACATCTTCATTCTTAGGAGCAACAATCTCAGGGTTGAAGGGAATCCCTCTCCTAATGGGGACACCCAATAACATGGAGAACTCTTCCATCAATGGTCCTAACTGAAAATCTGGGAAAGTGAAACATCTGAGAAGAGGGTCATAGAACTGAAGACATGTGTGGATCATGCTCCTCTAGGATGCATCCAGGTCCATGATCATGTCCATAATGCCACCATAATGTTCCCTGAATAAAGGGACATGATCAGGAGTGATGAGTGCCTGCATCTGCCTGATGCCTGTCAAAGTGGGCTCAAAGAAATGATAGATGATGTTGCTCTTCCTGGAGGGGTCCATGCTGACAATGGATGCTGATGAAGGAGACTGAGGATAACTGCTGAAGATAACTGAAGAAGATACTGGAGAGGATCTCTGATGAAGACAACTGGTGAAGATAACTGGACAAGGTGCTGAAGAAGAATCTCTGATGAAGGTAACTGATGAAGATGCTGGTGCAGATAGCTGAAGGAATCTGAGCAGTAGAACATGTCAAAACCAAACCAAAGATAAGATGTGGATACCCTGTAAAACAAATAGACAAATGTTAAATGATGCAAAATGATGTATGTAGAATGATATGCAAAGGGTTTGTGATCAAGTGCTGGATCTGTTATCTTCCTTGATAGGGTCCATGTGTGTTCATAAGTCCGGATGAAGGCTTAGAAAACTAGTAATCGGGTGGGGGACTCAAATAAAGAGTCACAAGTCCAGGGTTTCACAAGAACAGTCCAAAATGATACAACCTTAAAACAAAATTAGTAACAAGGTATGATGAGGCCAAGGATTCCTGCAAACCTGTAAACATCCCAACCCCCTTACATGTATTGTTCTAGAACAAGGATCCTCAGATTTGGATCAGTTATGAGAAGTGTAAACACTTCTAACCCGGAGGTACAATGTTTACAATAATCATAAAGGTTCCTCCTCTAATTCACCTCAGATGCTGAAGGTCATAAAAGGTCATCTAGACTTAGCAGGCTTCCTAGATAGCCCTAGTACTACAAGAAATTCGTAGTACAGAGTTCTCAAGAAGAAACCCATGTCTGAACCATGTTTCATATTCCCGCACCAGACCGAAATGGAATGGGAAAGAATATGAAGCCACTCTATCCTATGTGGCACTCAGGTACCCGATATGGAACCTTAATCACTAAATGATCCCACCTACCAAAACAGACAAGAGATCCAGCACAAATGATAACATGATAACAATATGAAATGCATATAAACAGTAAATGAAAGCAATAAATAAAGTTGTACATAAAACAATAAATAAAGCAATAAACAACAAGCACAAGTAGCACATAACACCCCCATAAACACAAATCAAACAAGCGCTAGGAGAAACCCACAAAAAGAACCAGAAGCCCTGGTTGCTTCATTTTCCCCAGCAGAGTCGCCAAGCTGTCGCTCCCCCGAAAAGACACCGGGTCAAACAGGGTGCAGACGCGAACGGTCGGCAAAGAGAGAAAATGAAATGAAGATGAATAGAGTCGCCAGCTAGGCATTTTTATCCCTAGGGAAAAGTAATGCTGCATAAACCTAGAAAAAGATGGATAAGGCGGTTGCGAACCAGAGAAACTGAGAAAGGGGGTTGGTCACAACCTGGGAAGGTATTAGCACCCAGATTGTCCGTCGTACTCGACGGGATCCACACTTAAAAGATTGTGTTTAAAAGGGGTAGGTGTATGTGCTATCTGTGTGCAAAAGCTAAAAAAAAGGGAATGTACAGGTGTCAGTGCAGAAAGGTGAAGTGAAATGCTCAGGATCTGAGGCTTAGAAAAGAATGTTGAAAGAGGGGGGGAGACAAAGAGACTTTTGTTCGATAATTGTTAAGTTATGCCTACGTATCCTCTCGTGCAATGAGGAAGTCAGAACACCGTAGTTCGACTCAAAGAGACTGAAAATGAATTGACTGTGAACTGCTTACTTGTCTATGCTCAAGTGTATGACTCGTCTGACTCGAGTGTTAACTGTCTTGCATTAGACGGAAGAAGAAAGTTCTCGTTTATGAATGAGGGTGATGAGAAAAGAATCCCGGAGGAGACGATTATTGTTTGTTTTTGATGTTTTCAATTTTGTCATTGTTTTTGGTGTTTTGCATAAGTTAATGAGCTGAAGCCTAAATCAAGGGCTTGTAAACTCATTATATCCTCCCTGATTAGGGATAATGAGCCTACTTAAGTATGAAATAAGCATCCTGATTTAATTACCGTGATGATGTAGGATTAAAATCATTAACCTACTTGTGATTAATTAGATGTTTTTGGTTTTTATTTAGTGTTAAGTAATGAGTTAAATTTCTAATCACAGATTAGTGAACTCATTACACCATCCTAATAGAAGGATAATAGATGGGCACACTTAAGCTGAGGAAGATACCTCAACTTAATCCATGGTTAGGGATTAAATTCATTATATAACAAGCCTTTATTAAGTGGATTTTAATTAAGGGATAAGATTAAGAAATGGATTTTAAGTTTGTAAGACAACTTGAGGGGGACTTGTCCATTAAACACTAGGGTTAGTCCTTCTTAACCATAAGGAAGAATTAGAACCCTAATGTAAGGCCCAAGTTACAAGATAAAGTCTTGTTGATTATTAAAATGATTTTATTAAGAGGTTTAAAAAAATTAAAGGTTTAACACTTAGGATTAAAGTTATACACTCCATCCTAAGAGAAGGATGCAGGCATAACCCTAATTCTAAAGTCCTAAAAATTTAAGAGTTTAGTCTTTGATTATTGAGATGAGAAGAGAAACTCAAGGAGACTCAAAGGTAAAAAGCTAAGGGGGACTAATTATAACCCTAATCATTATCATGCTTGGATGTTCCTATGGTTTATGAGGCTTAATAAAGATCTTCAAGGAGGCCACCAATGGAAGAAGCAGATGAAAGGAGGAGGAAGAAAGAGAATAAGTTACTTAATTCATTGAAGAAGATAAGTAACTAAAAGAAAGAAAGTGAGAGATGGAACATAAGTGAATCAAATTCACTTCAAAGACAACTTAAAATGCAAATGAAAGAGATAAGAAGAAGTGAGAGGTGAAGGCAAATCCACCTCCCAAAATGACTTACCAAACCTGGAAAGTTAGCATGGATGCATAAAGTATAAAGCATAAAGAAATGAAGTGAAATGAGATGAAATGACAAAATTCATAAGTGTTTATGCAATGTAAGTTTCATGTAAGATGATGCAAAGGCATACAAAATTCATATGTGTGATCATAAAAAGATGGGATGCAAAGGAGGCATGCTTTGAAGTTTGAAAACACATGAAAGTTTATGAAATGAAATGAATGCATAACATGGAAAATGGATAAAGAAATGATCAAGCAAGGTTCTAACATGTCCTAAGATGTCTAAGATGACATATGAATGCATGAAATGTCATGGCAAGTTCATGTAATGATGCATATGCAAGGTGAATACAAATGAACATAAAAAATTAGGGTTACATGGACATGTGAGATGCAAATGGATAAAACATAAGCAAATGACATGATAAAAATTTGCAAACCAGCTCAAACAAACCCTAATCCCATGCTAGGTCACACCCCAAAGGAGAAGGTCAGAAGCCTAACCAATCAAAAGTTATGATTTTCCTAAGTTTTATAGGGTGTTTGGGTGGTTCAAAGGGAAAAATGCAAATCAATTTGAAAATGCAAGACTAATTCATGAGGAAATTGACCTATAAACTACATGCAATATGAAACACAATGCAAAAAGAATCAACATCAAACTCTTCTTGGTTAGGCAGAAATGATTTTTCAAAGTTAGAGTTTAAAAATATGATTTTTATGACCCTTAATTCAAGGAAAATTGGAAAACTATGATCAAACCTAAAAAGAAATTTGTGTGAAGAGTTTGAAAATGTTTCTAAATGCATTGGGATGTTTCATAGTTTTTTTTAATGATTTTTAGAAACCTAAATGTATTTTTAATTAATTAAAATACTTTAATTAATTAAAAATAACATTTAAATATTTAAAAAATGCTTTTTTAATGCAAAAAATAAAATAAAAATCATTTTTGGAATGAGAAAAATATTTAAAGTCAAAATGCAAAAGAAAATATTTTTTTGGAAATGTTTTGGTATTTTAAATAAATTATGCAAGAAAATGCAATAAAATGAAATAAAAATGATTTAAATGAGAAGTACGATGATTCTAAGGCTGAGATTCAAACTAAAAGGGAGGGAGTTGACTAGCGCGTAAATGAGTGGCCGGGATTCAATCTGAGTAATTTAAATTAATTAACTTAATTAAATGAGATTAGGGTTAAGTGGATAAATCCTGGCCATTCGTACACGCGGGTAAAACACATCCAAGGGTCAGAATTCAAACTGGGCAGCTAAACCCTAATTAGGGTTTTAATCACTTTCAGGTGATCGGAGATAGCTCCGATCATCCTCTCCGGCAGGCCAATCACCCTAACTTCTTCCCTAGGTCAAATTAAACCCTCTAACTCTCCAGAATCACTCAACTAACAACCCTAAACACGAATCCAGCAACAAAATCCATTTATGTTTCATCAAAACAAGATTCGAAGCAAAACGGAAAATTACACAAAACTTTCAGAAGTTCAATACATGCTTGATTCTTAACCAATTTCAAAAATAAACATATCAGGATGATCAGCTAAACATGTAGAAGCATTTAAGAACTTAAAATAAGAGTTCTGGAAAAATTATTCATCATAGCTACCTGAGTTGAAGCTTTGTGTTCTTAAGCTTTCTGGCCTCTCTCTTGGTTCAAATTCACCCCAATGAACTTCCTGATGATGATGAGAAGCTTAGAGCAAGCTTGTGATGGCTATTTTGAAGTGTTTGGTTCTGAGTATGCAGAAATCGTATTTCTGATTGAGGATGTTTTATGCTATGGTGAAGGGTGGGAAATGATCCTGAGGTGTTTTTGAGTTGATTGGTGAAGGAAGTTTGAAGTTTCAGTGGTTGGTTTTTGAGATTCAAAGAGAGGAAGTTTTTGACAAATTTTGTGAATGTTGAGTTCTTGGAGGTTTCAGGCCCTTGTGTGTTATGAAATGGCTTGCATAATGTTTGTTTAAGCCAATGGGATTGCTCAGATAGTTGTTGTGGCACAGGCTGATTGGTATGAGGTGTTTTGTAAAAAAGTCAATTTTTGTGTACTTGAGGTATGGGCCATGGCAGGTCTTGCTTTTTGGGGTGTCTGGCCTCATCAAGATTCATGGAGAGCCGTAGAATCAAGATTATGCAGCTGGCACAAGTGGATGAGAGGATCCAATGCATTTTTGCAAATTTTGTGAGTTTTGGCCCTTTTGTGATTTCTTGAAGTTCAAGTCATGAAAACACTTGGTTCAATGCACAATTCTGATGTTTAGAAGTTCATTTGACATATTGTGAAGTGTTTGTGTATATTTGAAGTCATTAGAATGCTTGAACATGCCAAAATGCAAAATCCCTCTTTGACATGAAACTTGAAATTATAGGATTTTTGCCAACTTTGTAAGGCCATATCTTGAGTTCTATGTTGAATCAAGACATGTTCTTGTACTTTTTGAAAAGGGAAAGACCTAATCTACAACTTTCATGACTAAGAATTTTTCATTTGAAGCATTTTTGGTTATGAAAGAGGAGGTTGAAAAACTTTCCAAAAATGGAAAGTTTGCATTTCAAGTCATTTCCAAAAAATGGCAAGTTTGCAATTGGCTCAAAATTCTTCAATCTTGTGAACTTTCAACCACTTTTAGGATCAAATAAAGATCATATAACTTCAATTTGATGAAAATACCCCTTTTGTTCAATTGTTGGGGGCCTCAGATGCCCTGATTTTGACTTAACTTGCTCAAGAAGTTACCTAGTGAACAGATGACTTCCACAATGAATTTCTTCATCAAACATGGTACACATGATCCTTATAACATATTAAGAACATTAGAAACAAAAATGGCCCAAAAATTTGGAGTTAAGGCCTCTGAAACCAAAACCCTAATTTTGGTCATATGTTTAGTGAAAACCCTAGCTCTGCTTCCATGCCTTTGCCAATTCTTGTGATCCCTTGACTTTCATGAACTTTGAGGAGTATAATATGATGATAGAACACACATGGACCCTCTTGGAAAGCTTTGAGGCCTTTGGGATAGCTCAGATGGATTCTTGGATTGCTCAGATCACAAACCCTAGATGTAGATGAACTTGAACTTATGCAGTGAAGTAAATATGTAATATGAGGTGTAATGCTTATGTTAAAACAAAAATGAAAGATCACAAGCCATGGTGTGATATGAGTGAGGGAACATTTGGGGTGTTTACAGTCATCATAACAACATTTTGTCATATTTCCTACATATTTAGCCTATTATAGCACGGTAACAACTCACAACAACATCATAGCATCATAGCACAACAAAACAAATCATCACGAGTCATCCAAGAAAAGAAATAATTTTTTAAAAAACTACAGGTCTCGCTAAGCGAACAACTAGCTCGCTAAGCGAGCAACTTTCCGTGTGTGAACTTCCCAAAAATCTACTCGCTCCTGCTTGCAAAACGAGAAGGAGATTTTTAGATGAAAACCCTGCGATTTTTTGTACATCTCAGATACGCCTAAAACCCTCAAAAACACCAATTAACAGTAGAAATCAACATAAAACGATCATAAAACCTATTATCATCATGTAATAATCACTTATAACCTCTAACAACAAAAAACATCAAAATTTGTCAACAAATTACCCAACCCTAAGGTTTTCCATAAAATTCCCCTTTCCTCATAAGACAATTCAAACATTATAGACATTGAAAGAGAACTACTCCCCATACCTTATTCAATTGAGCTTTCTCTTTCACCTATTGAGCAAATTCCACTTTGTCTCCTTGTTCTTCAGAGCAATCCTTCAGCCTTCACCAAAAACACGATTATGAGAATTTTGATCGTATCCATTTTCTCATAAACTTCACAAAAGACCACTCTACCCCTTAGACCTCCAAATTCTTTTATTTTTTTTATAATAATATTCAAATAATATCCAATTATTATACTATCATTATTTAATAAAATATTTCATTCTTCTTAATATTCCACAAAATACCACAAATTACCACTTATTCATAAATAATTACATAAATAATTAAATTATGAAATTGAGGTGTTATAACTCTCCCCCACTTTAGAAATTTTCGTACTCGAAAATGTTACCTGAAACAAACAGAGTTGGATACGACTCCTTTATCTGATCTTCACGTTCCCAAGACCAACTTTCACATGCTGATCCACCCCACAATACCTTTAGCAAGACAATCTCTTTTCCTCGCAACTGCTTCATTTCTCGGCCATCTATCCGCAATGGTAAAGTTTCAACAGTCAGATTATCTCTTACCTGAATGTCTTTCATCTGAATCACATGCGATGGATCGTACACATACTTCCAGAACTGTGACACATGAAACATGTAATGATAATTCACAAGCGATGGTGGTAACGCAATCCAATATGTTACCTCTTCGATCCTTTCCGAAATCTGATACGGACCAACAAACACAGAGTGAGCTTTCTAGACTTCAAAGCTATTCTGACACCAGTCACTAGAGTAACTCTCAAGAACACATGGACTCCCTCTTGAAACTCAAGAGCTTTCCTCCTTTTATCATGATATATCTTCTGCGGACTCTGAGAAGCCTTCATTCTTTCTTGTATCATTTTAATCTTCTCAAAGTTCTCTTGCACATTTTCAGGTCCGAGTACTGCACTCTCGCCCGATTCGTACCAACACATTGGAGTCCGACATCTTCTTCCATACATTGCTTCATACGGTGCCATTCCAATACTAGCATGATAACTGTTATTGTAGGTAAACTCAATCAATTACAAATGACTATCCCAAGATCATCCTTGATCCAAATCATAAGCCCTCAGTAAATCCTCTAAAGATTGGATAATCCTCTCTGTCTGTCCATCTGTCTGCAGATGATAAGCAGAGCTCATCCTAAACTTATTACCCAAAGCATCTTGTAAACTCTTCCAATACCTCAAATTAAACCGCATATCTCTATCTGATATGATACTCGACGGTATCCCATGTAACTTCACAATCTCTTCAATATACAACTCAGCTAGCTTTTGCATAGAATGATTAATCTTCATCGACAAGAAATGGGCCGACTGGTCAATTTATCTACAATTACTCAAATAAAATCATTTCCCTTAACAGTCTTCAGCAAACTTGTCACAAAATCCATGGAAATGCTATCTCAATTCCATTTTAGAATATTCAACGGCTGCTTCATACCTAACGGTTTCTGATGTTCAATCTTCGACTTCTGACAAGTCAAGCATGTATACACAAATTCAACAACATCCTTCTTCATACCTGGCCACCAAAATAATTTATGTAGATCATGGTACATCTTCGTAGCACCAGGATGGATACTCAATCTGCTACGATGTGCTTCTTCTAAGATACTCTTCTTAATTTCCAGAACATCATGAATACACACTCTATCCTAGAATCTCATTACACCATTCTCATCAACTAGGAATACACCTCCGTTACCTTGGTTAATCAAAGTCAAATGATCATCCAACTTCAAGTCAGATTGTTGTCCTTCCCGGATTCTTTCCATAATTTCACTTTTCAACTTTATGGTCCCCATCTTTACACTCTCAGATGTAGCTTCGCACAACAAACTCATATCTCGGAATTGTTCAATCATTTCAAGTTCTTTCACCATAAGCATCGACATATGCAATGTCTTCCTACTCAAAGCATCTGCAACCACATTTTCCTTACCAAGATGGTAATTCAAATCAAAATCAAAATCTTTCAACAATTCCAATCACCTCCTCTGCCTTATATTCAGTTCCTTATGATCGAACATATATTTCAAACTCTTGTGATTGCTGAACACTTCAAATTTAGAACCAAAGAGGTAATGTATCCAAATATTCAACACAAATACCACGGCTGCCAACTTTAAGTCATGCGTAGGATAATTCCTCTCATAAACTCTCAATTGTATTGAAGCATAAGCAACTACTTGACCATTTTGCATCAAAACTCTTCCAAATTCCATCTTCGACGCATCACAATACACCACAAATGACTCATTTGGATTTAGCAAAATCAACACTTGAGCAGTTGTCAACTTTTTATTCAACTCCACAAAACTCTTTTCACATGCAACATCCCACACATAAGCTTGGCTCTTTCGAGTCAACTAAGTCAAAGGTAGCGCCAACTTCGAAAAACCTTCAATAAACTTCCTATAATAACCTGCTAAACCCATAAAACTTCTAGTCTTAGCAGCAGACTTAGGAGTCTCCCACTGTAACACTGCATCAATCTTCGACGGATCTATAACAATCCCACTACTGGAAATTACATGTCCAAGAAAACTCACTTTTTGCAACCAGAACTCACACTTTGACAGCTTTGCATACAACTTCTTATCTTGCAACACTTGCAATACAATTCTCAAATGCTCTGCATGTTCCTCTTCTGTCTTGGAATAAATCAAAATATCATCAATAAAAACTACCACAAATTCATCCAATTATTCATGAAATATTCTATTCACGTACTTTATGAACACACCAGGTGCATTGGATACACCGAACGACATCATCGTATTCTCATAATGACCATACCTCGTTTTGAACGTTGTCTTCGGAATATCATAAGACTTAACACAAATCTGATGGTAAATAGACCTTAAATCAATCTTGTTAAATACACAAGCTCCCACCAAATGATCCACCAAATCTTTGATTCTCGGAAGTGGATGCTTATTCTTGATAGTAACCTTGTTCAACTGCCGATAATCAACACAAAACCTCATGCTACCATCTTTCTTCTTGACCAACAACACCAGAGCACCCCATGGAGAAACACTAGGTCGAACAAACTTCTTCACTAAAAACTCTTCTAGTTGCTTCTTCAACTCGCTCAATTCTATAGTAGACATCCGATATGGAGCCATAGACACAAGACTAGTACCAGGAAATGAATCCTCTACAAACTCAACTTCACACTCTGGAGATAAATCACTTATATCCTCCGGAAATACATCTGGAAACTCTTGAAAAAACCTGTAAATCAATACTTGAAGTCTTCCCTTCAACTTGCAACGATGCAAACATCTGAGCTTTGTCTTCTAACAATTCATCTACTTGCTTAGCCGTCAAGAACATCAGCTCACCATGATCACCAATTTCAGGAAACTCAACAGTCTTCGCATAGCAATTGATATGCACAAAATTAAACTCTAGCCAATTCATTCTAAGAATAACATCAATTTGGTGTAAAGGCAAGCACACCAGATCCATCAAGAAATCCTTCTAAAAAATAGTCAAAGAACACTTCAGACACACAAATGTAGTAGTAATGGAACCATTAGCTTGCATTTCTATTACCATACTACCACACATACTAGATAACTTCAAACCAAACTTATTAGCACATTCAAGATAAATAAAAGAATGTGTAGCACCAATATCAATAATTGCAATCAATTCAACACCATTAATAAAACATGTACCTTAAAATAGATTGTCCTTCTTAGGAGCTTCAGAACCACTCAAAGCAAACACTCTACCATTGGTTTGAGTAGCAGTAGCAGTCTTCTTAGGCTTCTGACATTGGGTGCTGATATATCCATATTCACCACAATTAAAACAAGTTGGACTTTCATTCGGACAATCATCAACCCAATGACCTCTATTGCCACACATGTAGCATCACACCACTGGATTACTACATACATCCTACTTGTGACCGGACTCACCACACTTGTGGCACTTGGGAGGAATGGAACTTGCTCCCCCACTTAGCTTCTTCCCATATGAAACCTTATACTTCCCCTTCTCAGCAAGAGTCACATAAGGCTTTCCTCTAAGTTGGCATTTCTCTTTCTTCTCACTCAATTGCTTGTAGTGAGCAGATCGAGCTCGATTATCTTTGTCATAAATTCCGCTCTTGTCCACCAATTCAGCATATTTGCGAATCTGCTGACATCCAATTCCCTATTTGATCTATGGTTTCAGTCCATTCTCAAACTTGAGACACTTAGACAACTTAACACAACACGGTTGTAGTGAGGACAATACTTCATCAACCTTACGAACTTGGCAGCATACTCCGATACTGTCATACTTCCTTTCTTCAACTCAAGGAATTCTACCTCCATCTTACCATGAGCATCTTCCGGAAAATACTTTCCCAGAAACTCCCTCTAGAACACTGCCCAGGTCACAGCCTCCAAACGCTGACGGGTATTATCCCACCAGTCTTCAGCCTCTTCAGACAACATGTGGGTACCAAACTGTGCCTTTTGCGCATCCGTACACGCCATCACTCTAAAGATCTTCTCAATTGCCTAGAGCCACTTCTGTGCACTGTGCGGTTCATGATCACCTTCAAACACTGACAGACTGTTACTATGGAACTTCTCCAAAGCACGAAACTCATCATGTTCATTGTTTCGAGTCATAGCCTGAGCTAACGCCGCAACAGCTTCCGCAAGAGCACGCATCTTGTTTCCATCCATTCTGCACAACACTCACAATATCAGAAAATAATAATTATTAACATTTAACGACCGACAAGAGACTGAAAATAACGACACACGATCTGAAAAATCAACCTTCTCTGATACCACTTATGTAACACCCTTTTTACCCCAAAACAAATTCAAATATATTATTTACAAAAAATCAGAGTACAACAAAAAAAAGGGTATCACATTTTAAACATATTAATCAAATAAACATCATGTATGTGTCTTGTCCCGTAACATGAGTTGCATCAATCATCATAAATTAAAACAAAACATCATTTAAATACGCAGAAGATCATCAATATTGTCAACTATATTCAACATTGTTTAAAGATTCATTTAAAATCCAAAACAATCACCAATCATGTGCTAAAACAACAAAAATAACATAAATAATCCAAGTGTTCCCCAGTGTTACACGACACAGAGCAGGACATCACCTAGACTCTCTAAACGACAAGAGACACACTCCGAGCTTCTTCTGATCACCGAACTATTCTTGAGAATCCGCAGGATGGCATAATAGACCATCACAAAAGGCAGGCAGGGTGAGTAATTCACATTCAATATAAATAATATAAAGACGGAATTGTAAGACGACATACAATCATACATCATTTAAATCCAATCTCACCCACATACAACAACAATAAGTCACATAATCATAAAACAAAAGCAATCATGCTATGCCACAAATAATGAAATGCAACTTCATAAATGCATATGGTACAAATTTTCAACATGTGATGGACACTGGCCATCAACCCTCCGCAAGGGAGAACAACATAAACAATAACACCTCAATCCACACAATGAGATTGAAGCCTCAATCATCATAAGAATGTTATGAATGCACGATACAACTACAACAATATTGTTTTAATCAACATTTGCATCAGCATTCATCATTATACATCATTTGTCATTCATATATCTACTTGTCTATTCATATTATCATTACTACATAGCATCATTTTACAACATAGTCATCATAACACCATTTCATCATATTTCCTACATATTTAGCCTATTATAGCATGGTAACAACTCACAGCAACATCATAGCATCATAGCACAACAAAACAAATCATCACGAGTCATTCAAGAAAAGAAAATATTTTTAAAAAAAACTACAGGTCTCGCTAAGCAAACAACTAGCTCGCTAAGCGAGCAACTCTCTGTATGAGAACTTCCCAAAATTGTACTCACTCACTAAGCGAGAAGGGCATTTTTAGCTGAAAACCCTACGATTTTCTGTACATCTCAGATACGCCCAAAACCCTCAAAAACACCAATTTAACAACAGAAAACAATAGAAAATGATCATACAACCTATTATCATCATGTAATCATCACTTATAACCTCAAACAACAATAAAACATCAAAATCTATCAACAAATTACCCAACCCTAAGTTTTTCCACAAAATTCTCGTTTTCTCATAAGACAATCCAAACACTATAGACATTGAAAGAGAACTACTCCTCATACCTTATTCAATTGAGCTTTCTCTTTCACCTCTTGAGCAAATTCCTCTTTGTCTCCTTGTTCTTCAGAGCAATCCTCCAGCCTTCACCAAAAACACGAGTATGAGAATTTTGATCGTATCCATTTTCTCATAAACTTTACAAAAGACCACTCTACCCCTTAGACCTCCAACTTATTTTATTTTATTTTTAATAATAATATTTAAATTATATCCAATTATTATACTATCACTATTTAATAAAATATTTCATTTTTCTTAATATTCCACAAATTACCACTTATTCTTAAATAATTGCATAAATGATTAAATTATGAAATTAGGGTGTTACAGGATCACCTATAGCTAGAAGCGAATCAGAAATAACTCAAAACCTTAGGACATATTCAAAATTTAACTTGCTCCCTTTCTTGTTTATTTTGAGTTAAGATATGATTTGATGAACACGACCTTTCATTTGTGAGTTAAAAGGCTTTGCACTTTATCCCGCACTCCATACGCATGTTTGCAGGAAAGAACACGTGGTAACACAACTTCTGAGATTGTGGAAAGAAACCATGTGAACAATGCTTGATCTTGTATGGTTCAAACTTCATAATTTTTAGAGACAATATTCAGTAACCAATCGTTATCTAATTTGAACATCGGTGGAATCTATGGATTAACCACCATTGTAGAGTTTAGTGAGAGGAATACGCCCTCAACTTGTTGATTCTACAATAGAAAATTTTTTTCATGCATTTTCACCACAAGAAAATTGACAAATTGCGACAGTTCATTTTGGTAGGTTACAAGGGTTAGAACCGTCGCAATTTGCATGTTACGACGATTGCACCTCCATCACAGAAACGTGCTTCGCGAGACTATATTGCAAAACCGTCACACAAACCATCGTTCTCTTTCACAACAGTTAAGAAACTGACGTAACCTGAATATTGTGACGGTTACCGACCCCTGTGGAATTTCGTTTTGATTTTTGTTTTCATTATTGATTACAACGGTAAATTGTGGTTGTTGGAACGGACGAAAATTACGAATATTTAAGAAAAAATCTACTCTTAGTTATTTAGCATTATTATTAAAAAATATCGAACTCTATTCTAACTTTATTAATATTATAAAATATCGATATCAATACTACCATAATTGGATACACCATAAAAGATGAGTAAATAACCTAAATTATTCCTTGATAACAATAACCATAAATTTGGAACTTCAAAAAGATTATCGGTTGAAATGTTTTAGAGCAAATGTGTTTGTTGATCTTGAAAACGCCATTATAGACTTAGTAGCTTTAGATGAATTTTCTACTGGTTATGAATTGAGGAGGGAAGATTCAAGATCCTCCATTGCTTCTTCTTTTAATATGATTGCAGACGATACTCCAAACTCGTACGTACCACCAATTATGAAGCTTCAAACTTCACCTTAATTGAAATGTATGAACACAAAGATGACGACAATGATAATGCAACAAAGATAGGTTCCTTCTTAGGCCGATATACCATGTTGAATGAAGATTCATGCATGTATGTACGGAATAGATTAATCTTCATGCATTGTATTTCATTCTTATCGTTACAAGAGTGAATGCTTATCATATACAGTACCATTGATAATTCTTCATAACTAACTTCCATTATATTGTAACTACCTTCTTATAGTTATTGTAACTAATTAACTAATTCTAACTAACTAAATATTGAAGGTTGAGATTTTTTTCATGTAATAATTAGAATAATTTATTTTCCATACCCTGTAGAGAAGTATGGTTGTTGAGCCAAGAAAGAGATAATTATTGAAATGCTTAGTATTGATTAAATGAAAAACATTCATTGAAATGAATACAATATATGCTCTAGAAGCTTGTAACGAGCTGTTGAAAGTTTGTAACAAACTACTAAAAACTTATAACTTTTGTTAATTTTTCATATTTTTTCTCCGAATAGAGATGAAAGTTATATTCATAGTGGGTATCTGTAAAAATTATCCATAACAGATAAGATAAAAATCTATAAAATAGATACAGATACGGGTACGAATAATTATCCACTAAAATAAACGGGTATGAATGTGGGTATGGGTATATTTGTCTATATATATATTTCATTATTATGTATATATGTTAATCTAACAATTTTATTACTGTTAAATTTCTATGCATTTTAATATAAATATTTATTTTCTCTCTCAATAATATTATTCTCAAATTTATTTAAATGTTATAAAATAATTAAAATGACATGATAAATTATAATTTATCAATCAATTTTTATTATAAATACAAATAAATGGATATGAGTATTGGTACTTAAATATCTATAAAAAAACAAATACAAATATAAATATTGATACCCAGGTATGAATTCGAGTACAAAGATATTTTTAAACAGTACGTTTAGAAATAGATATTATGATATCCAGTCCAAACCATGTTCATTGTTATCTCTATCTCCGAAAAAATAAATGTGTAAATATAAGAAATAAATAATGATATCTACTATATATCTATTACTAAACAATTGAGTGTCTTTCCATTAATGCCCTTTAAACAAAAAAAAAACTCATTGTCAAAAGGTTATTTGAGTAAATAACAAAATACAACCTTAAAACACTTCCTATGCACCATCTACTTCCACGTGTCGGCATTTTAATGGCAATTAGCTACAACAATTCCCCCCAAAACACAATGCATCAGGACAAGAACACTTTCTACTTCATATAACCTCATTCTATTCACTTTCTTTCTCACTATTTCACTTCAAGAACACATATCTCACTTCAAAAACCATAGAATCCTCCTTCCAAAAGGTTAGTGTTACTATTATATTTATTATTCTATTGTTTGTTTGTTTAGTTTATTCCATTATTCTACATTGCTTATGATTTAAAAGTTTTGGATTTTTCTTTAAAATGGTTTCTCCTTATGATATAAAGGTTTATGTTATACCATTATTCTATATTCACTTTGGATTATTCATTATTCTATAAAGGTTTATGTGTTTTCTGTTTCTGAAAAATGGTTGAAGAAGTAAAATGGTTTCTTACTTTTTATGGCTTCCTATTAAGACATGTATGGCCTGCTATGAATCATTGTGCTGTTAATGGTTCTATATTTTCTGTTCTTGAAAAATGGTTTCAACAACTTCATTCTGTAAAATGATATTCTCGGATGGTTCTCGGTTGTTTTCACATGTTTTTATGGTTTTTTGTTGCTTTCTCTAACACTTCCAAAATGATGGTTTTGTGATCTATTGTTTCTAAACTTTTGAAATATAACTTTGCTAATGTTTTGTAGTATCATTTATTAGGTTACTTTTGCATTTTTCAGATCTCTCATTAACAATGTCAAGGCCTCCTATCCACATCAAATATTTGGTTAAAGGTAATCAGGTTTGGAAGATGCACATTCGCATTGTTGATCTATGGATTGTTAGGGAGAAAAGCGGACAACAACATATCGAGTTGGTCATCCAAGATGGAAAAGTATGGCTTGCTATTTGTAATGAGAGATCTTTATTTATTTGTGCTTTTCTAACTAAATGACTCGACAGGGAGACCAAATTCATGTTACGACGAGGAACCGCGATTTTAAGGATTGGGTTCAATAACTAAAAGAACATCAAACTTATGCACTATATAATGGAGAACCGGCTGCTAATGAAGGACCTTTCAAAGTGTGTTCCAATAGCCTAAAACTTGTCTTCAATGGAGGGACAACAATTACTGAGATTGACATACCCGAAATTCCTCAACATCACTTCAAGTTTAAGGCTATTGGAGATTTTCTCAATGGACATTTTCAGATTGACCTGTTATATGGTAAGTTTATGTTTCGTGTAATCTCATTTTATCATCGTAGCTTAACACATATCTGACATTTTTATGATTCTTCAGATGTTATTAGGTGCTTACAAGATGTGGTGAAAACTCAAATGGGTGGTGGTGGTAAGAAATCATGCGCAAATATCACATTGTGTGATGAACATGGTAACATCATTGAGGTTGCATTATGGGATGATTACGGAAAACAATTCATGAACTACAATATGGCTAACAAAATTGATGGACCAACAATCATTATTTTGACACATGCTTGGTGTAAGAAAAATGCAGGTTAGACAAAGAACCATTATTACATGTCATTGTGTCAATTTATAGTTTTTCAATCATTCATAGTACCAATGCATTCTAACTACTTTTCAATGTTCATGCTGCAGTTTCTGGACTGCCTTGCCTTTCTAATGCTTGGAATGGCTCTAGGCTTCATATTAACCTTGACCATCCCCAAGTTGAATCTTTTAAAGCTAGGTAGTCAATATTGCGTTATGTTTATTCTAATATCCAACGGATGCTTCATATGCATTTAATTTATGCCATGTTAACCTTTACCATTCTAACATAACAATGACTTGCAGTTTGTCATCAAATCAACAATCTGCAGCTTTGTCACATTCTCTTAGCCAATCATGTGATTCATCGATTCAATTAACCAACAAAGGTTGGACTAGCCCGAATGAGGTAAAGACTATTTGTCATATCAATGCAATGGGAAAGGATTGTTTCGCCACCACAATTGGGACTACAAAGAGATTTAAAGCTTCCAAACATGGATGGTATTATGAGTCTTGTCCATCTTGCAAGACCTCAAATAAGTCCTTTGGGGAGAATTTTGGGTGCATTTGTGGAGCGAAGGATGTGGAACCTATCACTAAGTAAGCAACCAATAATTTTTGCATCTATGCCATCTTACCTTTTCACATAGAAACTTATAAATTTCTGTTTATTCTCTTCATATTTTAGGTTCAAAATCAAAGTTGAGGTTGAGTATGAAAACCATGTTGGTTGCTTTGTGTTTTGGGATAAGTATTGTATCCCTTTTGTTGAAATGACTGCTACATAGTTACGAGAACTCATGAAGGAGGTATGTCATTCACAAACAACAATGCATACTATTTAATGTTTTCCATCAAATTCCTATATTAACCATGACAACTTTGCTTGTGTTTTAGGCTGGTAAGGACAACCCTAGAATATATCCAGAACAACTCGACAAACTATTGAACAAAGACCTAGCTTTTCGTATCAAGTATCAATCTTTTTTCCAACAATTCTCCATTGTGACCATCATTAAGGATGTTGATGTTTACAAAAACTTGGACAACTTGCTAAACCCTAATGAGGTAACACCTTTTTCTGTTATGAATGTCTATTTTTTCTCAAGTCATACTCATTTTGAAAGTCAATTTGATCAATTTTTCAGCATACATCTAATGCTGAATTTTTCAACTTGGACACTTCCAAGCCAAAGGAAGTTGAAGACCATCCCATTGTAAGACATCTTTTAAGTCTTTCCTACTGCATTTTGGTTTGCGTCATCAATTCTAATGCCTTTTTTCTATTTTTTTTATGCAGAATACACCCTTAGCTGAACATACTAACTCTGCTCAACCATCCACCTTTGTCAACCATACTTGGAGTCCATCTGCCAGCTCAAGCAATACCCCGGCTAAGAGGGTTGCTATCTCAACATCTCTTGATGAAGTTTTCCAAAATGAAGACCTAACTCCCAGGCAACCCGCAACAAAATCCAAACACTTAAAGAAGGAGTGATGTCATGGTCATACCATTGGAAGCCTCAGTTTTTGCAGCTTTGTTTTGTTTGTTGACACCATTTGTGTAAGGAATGATTCTAAACACTAAGCCGTAAGATTGTTTAAGCGTGTCGCAGTGCAACTTTTTTTTGTTACTTGAACTCATTGGATCATGAATTAATATTTTTGTAATGATGCTTCCATATTTAATGTGATATTTCTTACATTTTGTTGTTTGTTGATTTTTAATACAACCTTAGTATAGCATTCCATACTTTATTTGAATTATTAGACTAACTATAGCAACAATTTCCTATGATACTCATTTAATCAAAGACTATGTTTTTGAACATTGCAAATAGTAAAATGCAGATTGCTTCATTATTGAAAATTGGTTCACATAGTGAGTTTAGATATGTCAGTTAGAGTAAACAACATAAGTTAGTAGTCTTATAAGAAGTTATCTTGGTTAGCATTGTTAGTAGTCTTAAATAGTTTCAATTTTTCATTCTACTCCCAATCATTTTTGGATATTTTCTGAATAGATTTTAACCAACATTTCAATATATTTATCCTCTTCAAAGAATTATGAGGGGCATTATATTAATTTTCACCCAAAAAAAGAGAGAAAACAGTTATCAAAACAAAGGAAGAATGAAAAAATTCTGAAATGCTTTTTTTATATACAGTAGATTTCTATATTTATCCAAAAGACTAACAATTTGAAATGTCTTTAACACATGGACCACATAACAAGAACATGTGTAGAACTTTCCTAAATATTATTAATATTATTATTAGTGGGTGATATAAATGAATGAAGCATTTTGTAATAGTTTATAGATGTGTTTGTTCCATTGAGATTTTTTAATATTAAAATAGGAGAAGGTGATAATGAGATCAACTTGAGGTGTTAATAGATTGGCTTGTGTTACTGGAATGCAGCAGGTTTTTTTTTTATAGCAAAGCAGTTTTTGTTTAGAAAAATCCATGTAAGAATGCAGCATGTTTTAAAAGCAACATAACAGTAGGTTCATGTAAGGCATATAGTTGTGTAAAAGCAACTTTTTCAAATAGCAGAACTTGACTACTTACCTCTTTTAACTAACTTCCAGCAATTACAAATGTTTTCATTCCATATTTTAAGGAATAACCAAGTGTATTGTCATGTCTCTATTTAATGCAGCATGCACTCCTCGCCAGCAAGCTATGTACCAGACACGTTATCCAATGTAAGCAAAGCTTAAAATGTCCAAAGGTACATCATTGACTATTTAAATATATCAGATCGAGCAAAGAAACTTTAATTTTATTTTGTAGATACTATTATATAATGCTTTGACACACGAGGCTTTTCACTTCTTATATTTTTTTTGGAAAAAACCAAGGAGTTTTATTAATAAACCAAAAGGAAAAGTAGTACAAGATATGTTAGGACCCCAAAATACAAAACACCTACAGGTATAAAACAACTTATATTAATGCAAAGTCATTGCCACCACCCTGTCATGTGTACAATCAACCATAGAAATGTGTTTCCTTTCTAGCTGGCATAATTGTGTACCATTGTACATTATGAAATAAAAAACTATTTTTTCTAATGATTTCCAACTAAATCATGGTTTATCATTACTAGATTAGTTCCATTGAACTTACTAACATGAGGTACCTTTTTGAAATTATAACAAACATTAAGAAATTGCTTTTCAATCCTCCATCTATCCTAAAATTTAATCAAGTTTAATGACATACAATTCTTCCATTCATGCTATACAGACTGTGCAAAAAAGTGTTGTGATTGAATTGTATGGTAGTTAACACTTTAACAAATGCATTGGAGAGCAATACCAGTTCAGCTATGAGCAACAAATCTCTTGGCGATCAACACATTGATAAGGTTATATTGGCATAAAGGTTAGTTTTTGGGATGGTTTTGCTAATCAGTGAAGGAAGCTTAGAATTCATAAATTAAAATTATTTGATGTTTTACCTTCTATGAATCTATACAATGTTTTACAAAACTATCAAAAAAATATTATCTAAGTTTAGGAACATATTTAATGCTATGGTATAAGTATAAATCAGTCCCTATTGCTTGATAGATCAAACAATAGTTCTAGGCCATATAGATCAAAGTTGTGAAAATTAATGTGTAATGGCATTTGAAAATTTCTGTGTTTTCATGTTGTGATAGATCTTACACTTTTAACAAAAGTTTCATAATTTTCATAAAGCTTTTGTTTTGATTAGAACCGCTACCATTAATTTTTTTCTTCAAATTTAATGGTTCATGTATCAGGTTTAAACACCCTTTAAGTTCTCGATCTTCATTTATGGACAACACGAACAATTACGTCACCGCCAAGAAAGCAAGAACACGTAGATCTTTGATAATAAAACAAAGGCGTTCAAAGCGTCAAAGACTTGCTACTCAACAACATGTAACGCCGAATCCCTCAAATTCTGTAGGAATGAAAACTCCTTTGTCCGAGCTAACACCTTCGCATCTAAACAAAAAAAAGGTTGAGCAAGTCGTTGAAGAAGGAATGTTACTTAGTGCATGGTTTCAAGGTTCTGTACCAAGCCAGACAAGACACGATTTTAGACCAACTAAACACGCGTACAACATTCACAACTTAGGAAAAAATCTATTTTCAAACTTTTCTAACACCATTACAGATGAATTAGATGAAAATCGACAACCTCAAGCCCCAGAATCACTCGAACACATTGGATGCCAACAACGCAACGCCGCTGAATACGTTGCAAAGTCTACTCATAAAAGAATGTAAGACTTATCAATTTTGTAACATGTGGTACATTTTTAAAAGAATTTGTTTCATTATATTTAAATATGTTACACCTTCCATGCAACATTAAGAATACGAGAAAACCAACAGTAGGCACACCTTCCATCAACCAAGACCGTAATGTTACTTCTTCACAAAGTACACATCTGAGAGACAATTCGTGTATAGCAATGTTAGTTTCCAACCTAAAAAGGATTTTTTTTCATGTGGAGGCAAACATGATTTCTATTTCATTTGGATGCTTAATTGGACTTCATGCTTAACATGTTAATTTTGTTATTACAGGGCTGTAGGCTTTGTAAAACCTGCTCGGGGAAGGTCGCGGAAACAATGTGTAAGTCCAAGTTACAACATTAATGTGTCAACCGTTGGCCCGTCGCAACAACATCGTGAAGACATATCTACGAATTCCTTGAACTATGATATGGGATACCACCTCGCGTATGTTTATCACTCAGTCATTTTATAATTGAAATACCCTTGCCATAATTATTGCAACCGATTTACGATTCACCAATTTACCGGTTATTTCACGTGTCCTATAACATTCGTTAAGTTGAATGCTTTCATGAGTTTCAGGTTTCCAGAAAATGGTAAACCTCTTCGTGGCAGACCGAGAAACTCAATGGGAATACCAAATCTTGCTAGGAATCTAACAAGGACAGAGCCACGGCTAAACCGAGTTTTGCGGAACTCTCCATCACCAACACGGTAAATTTTTTTTTGGTTTGGTATGACATATGTTTAATTTCATGAGATGGCAGTGACTAAATAAAGCATTTTATTCTATATTGGTTACTTGATGAAAACTTCTTGACATACTTGTGAGAGTTGTGCATGATTAATGTTTATTTCTATATGTCTGTGACTTGTGACTTGATGGAAAGATACATATACTGGTATAGAAGAAAATAAAAACAATGACTTTTGCAAGGTGTCCTTTTATTATTATTGTGATATGTTATCTACTTATCCTCTATGAGATTTGGATATGTGTAATATGAATACATACACAAATGCACACATTAGTTATTTTAAACTTGAACATGGATACAATATTTTTGAAGTTTAAAATATAGTTATGCTTATTGATTGAATGTTGACAAGGGTATCAATAGGGGTCGACCAATATGATTTGTCTTAATTTCTACTAAATAATTATTATTTCATTCAAATTGTGTAACACTTAAAGAGGGATTTGACATAGATTAGATTAAAAATAATTTTGATTATAAATATTAATTAAAATTGATTCATTCTTTTTTAAATATTTTATCTATAATATCTTTGTAATTATGTCTAATAACTACACTTGAATCTCTATACTAGCAGGATGCTCACATGTTGTATACCTTTGTTGTATGCATACTAGATATGAAAGTTTTATATATTTAATGCATGGTTTATTCCAATTTATGAATAGTTGCATTGCTTCTGGAAGAACTTCAAGTATGCTTGACCAATGTACACTTTCCATGTTGTACAGGAGTACTATAAATCCTATTGTCCAGGAAAAACACATTGATGTTCTAAGTTTTAGAAATGACTCGTCGGTGGAACAAGATGTTCCGCTTCCCAGATCTGATAGTGGTAACGTTGTCCAAAATCAATGTCAAGTTTTTCATCCAACGGTGAATTTAGATTTTAATAGTGACGATGATGATGAATCCAACTATGACCCTTTTGCAAGTAAGTCGGTTGACTTTTAATCTCTTATTTTAACATTATATTATTTTTATCTTTCCATAATAACACGTTACAACTTCACATTTTCTAGCCCATCAATCTGAAGATGATACATGTTCTGATTTTGAAGATGACGATGCGGCTTTTGTTATCAATAACCATCATGAAGGAACAACCGAAGGTTGGATATTTTTTTCGTTACTTATAGAAACTTTAACATGTTTATCATTTAATGACATTATTTTATTTATGTAGAATATTACGACATTGGGGATCCTTTAATCGAATGTCGTCATTGTAAAGCCATGATGTGGTATCAAAAGAGGATGAACAAAAGCTCCCATTCAGCTAATCCCAAATTTTATTTATGTTGTGGGAATGGAAAGGTTGAACTTCCTTTACTAAAGCAACCTCCCGAGATACTGTCACGTCTCCTCTATGATCAGGAAAGTTTAGTTAGTCGAAAATTTCAACAACAAATTCGAATTTACAACATGATGTTTGCCTTCACATCACCCGGTGCAAAGTTGGATAACCGTTTTAACCATGGCGGTGGACCACCAACACTTCGGATTCAAGGTCAAACGTGTCATCAAATTGGAAGTTTGTTGACACCTGAAGGTCAACCGCCGAAGTTTGCTCAACTTTATATTTATGACACCGAACATGAGGTCCAAAATTGAATGCAAGGTCTAAGGTATATTTTCATGACATTTTCTTAATTTCTCTATAGTCGATACATATAGGAAATTTAACGATTTTTAATTTTATGTTATTTTTTAGGAACACCAAAAACATTGATCCCTTGATTGTCCAACAATTGTCTGATATGCTTTATGAACATAACCCTCATGCACAAAGTTTTCAGATGGCTAAACAATGGTTAAGTGATGGAAATACTCAAAACTTGAAATTGAGGCTAATTTCGGATAGAACCACTGATGGCCGAATTTATAATCAACCAACTGTATCTGAGGTTGCTGCATTAAATGTTGGTGATATTGACACAGCAGAAATGAGAGATATAATCATGCAAACCAGATGAGGGCAACTTCAACGCATTAATGAGCTACATGCAGCTTACTTAGCGTATCAATATCCATTGATTTTTCCCTATGGTGAGGATGGTTATAGGCCTAACATTGCTCATAGAGACTTACCTATCTTCCAAGACAACAAGAGAAACAGACTAACCATTAGGGAATGGTTAGCATTTCACATTCAGAGCAGAGTCATTGAAGCCAAGACATTGTTATCATCGAGAAGACTATTCCAGCAGTTTTTGGTTGATGGTTACACGATGTTAGAATCTGAAAAGTTAGAATGGATCCGTAAAAATCAACCAAAACTTCGGGTGTCAAAGTACAACACTCTTAACGAAGAAGGCGATCAAAGTCAAACACCAGGATCAAGTACAGGAAAAAGAGTTGTACTGCCATCTTCCTATGTTGGCGGTCGTAGGTTCATGGATCAATTGTATTATGATGGCATGGCTATCTGTAGCAAAATGGGGTTTCCTGATCTGTTCATAACTTTTACTTGCAATCCAAATTGGCCTGAGATACAAAGAGTCTTATCACCTCTTCATTTGAAAGCACAACATAGACCGGATGTCATCTCACGGATTTTCAAAATCAAGTTTGACCAATTACTTTCAGATTTAACAAAGAAGGGTGTCTTGGGCAAGGTACTTGCATGTAAGTTATATTTCTTAACCTTTGATATACTTCATTTAAATTTTGAAAATTCTAATTCATTGTCTATTACATCTTTTATAGATATGTACACCATTGAGTTTCAAAAAAGAGGGTTGCCACATGCACATATCTTGATATTTTTTCACCCTTCTAACAAGTATTCTGCACCTGAAGATATTGACAAAATTATTAGTGTTGAAGTTCCTAATCCTTTGAAAGATCCAAAGTTGTATAATTTGGTCAAAACACACATGGTTCATGGTCCTTGTGGTTTGGCAAACCTGAATTCACCTTGCATGAAAGACATGAAATGCTCCAAGTTCTACCCAAAAAAGTTTCAATCTTCAACAATAGTGGATCAGGATGGCTATCCAATATATAGGAGAAGAGACAATGGAAACACAATTGAGAAAAATGGAACCATCCTTCATAGTGGTCATGTGGTTCCCCACAATCCAAGTTTATTGTTGAAGTATGAAGCCCATATAAACATGGAATGGTGCAATCAAAGTACTTCGATCAAGTACTTATTCAAGTACATCAACAAAGGTTCTGATCGAATTTATGCTGTTATTCAACCTTCTGAGGACAATGGAAGTGGTGAGAAGAACAACATTGATGAAATCAAGCAATATCTTGATTGTCGCTACATCTCACCAAGTGAAGCATGTTGGAGGATATTCTCATATTCTATACATGGTAGGAAGCCAGCTGTTGAGAGATTGTATTTTCACATGGAAGGAGAAAATTTTGTTTACTTCAAAGACTTTGAGCAAATTGGGAATGTTTTACTTAAACCAAGTGTAACTGAATCAATGTTTACAGCATGGTTTGAGGCAAACAACAAATATGAAGATGCACGGTTATTAACATATGGTGACTTTGTCTCTAAGTTTGTTTACCATAAATCAAGTAGGAGTTGGAAACCTAGGAAAAGAGGTTATACCATTGGTCGTCTTATGTGGGTTCCTCAGAGCACAGGTTAATTATTTTATTTGAGGATGATGTTGACTATCAAGAGAGGGCCATTATGTTATAAAGACATCAAATTTGTTGATGGTGTACAACATAAAACTTTTAGAGAAGCATGTTTTGCTATGGGATTCTTACAAGATGATAGAGAATTTATTGAGGCAATAAAAGAGGCACATGTTTGGGGTTCAGGTGTGTTTTTACGGAAGTTATTTGTTACTATGTTGTTATCATCATCCATGAATAGACCTGAACATGTTTGGAATAATTCATGGTTGTACTTATCTGATGGTATTCTTTATGAACAACGTGCCTTGACAAGAAATCCAGGTACTCTATTTATATAATCGTATGTTATTTTCTATTTTTTTAGATTATGTGTTTTAAACATATTTATTTGTACCCTAGGTTTGACACTTACAGATGAAGAAATACAACAACTTACACTTATGGCTATTGAAACACAATTGCAAAAAAACAAAAAAAGTTTGAAGGACTACAAACCTATGCCATATCCAAAAGATTTTGTAATATCATTTCTTGGAAATAGGCTTATTTATGAAGAGAGGCAATATGATCCGGTTATTCAAGAGCAATTGTATTCAAATTTACACACAACTCTTACAGGTGACATGAAAATGCATGTAGAAAATCATATATTTATATCACTTTGTTGTTGAACATACTTATCCTTTTGTTATTATTATATTCTTTGTAGATGAGCAGAGACAGATTTTTGAAGAAATTATGGAAGCAGTAGAAAAACAAAAAGGTGATGTGTTTTTTTTATATGGTTACGGTGGAACAGGTAAAACATTTATGTGGAACACTTTGTCAGCTGCACTACGTGTTAAAAGAAAAATTGTATTTCCTGTTGCCTCAAGTGGGATTGCAAGTTTGTTGTTACCAGGTGGAAGAACAGCTCATTCTAAATTTAAGATTCCAGTCCCAACTTTGGAATCATCCATTTGCAACATAGACATAAAGGATGAACTTGAAGAACTTTTAAAGTTGACTGATCTAATCATATGGGATGAGGCTCCTATGGAAAACAAGTTTTGCTTTGAGGCTCTTGACAAATCTTTGAAGGATATTATGAGTAAAAATTCTAAAGCTTCTGAGATTATATTTAGGGGGAAAGTTGTTGTTTTTGGGGGTGATTTCAGACAAATTCTTCATGTTATACCAAGAGGTACTAGATCAGATATTATTCATGCGACCATCAATGCTTCTTATATTTGGGATTATTGTAAGGTACTCAAGCTTACGAAGAACATGCGCTTGCAAAGAGGAACAATGACAGGTAATGCTGATGAGATTAAAAAATTTTCAGAGTGGATCTTAAGAATTGGAGATGGAAGAATGTCTGAACCAAATGATGGTTATGTTGAAATTTCAATTCCACCAGAATTTCTCATTTGTAATTTTTCTGATCCTATTGAGGCTATTGTGGAAAGTACTTACCCTAATCTTACTCATAACTAAAATGACTCCAAATATCTTCAAAGTCGGGCAATTTTGGCATCAACCATTGAGGTGGTGGATGATATCAATCAATACATCACAAACCTTATTCCAGGTACTAATCTTACTTACTTAATGTATTCAATTCCATAACATATACTTATTTGTCATTTAACTAATGCATATTATTTCCAAAATTTTAGGTGATGAAAAGGAATACTTCAGTAGCGATTCTGTTGATAGATCTGAGGCGACTGACTTCGATGCATTTGAACATTTAACTCCTGAATTCTTGAATGCTCTTAAAACATCAGGATTGCCTAATCATTCAATCAAGTTGAAAATTGGGAGCACAATTATGTTGTCACGCAACTTGGATCAATCTGAAGGATTATGCAATGGTACTAGACTCACGGTAACAAGGCTTGCTAATCATATCATTGAAGCTAAGATCATTTCTGGAAAGAATATTGGTAACATCATTTATATTCCAAGAATGTCTTTGTCCCCTTCACAGTCACCATGGCCTTTTAAATTGGTTAGGAGACAATTCCCAATTATTGTTTCTTTTGCTATGACTATTAACAAATCACAAGGTCAATCTTTAGATAATGTTGGTTTATACTTACCAAAAGATGTTTTTAGTCATGGTCAATTATATGTGGCACTTTCTAGAGTTGAGAGTAAAGAAGGTCTTAAAATTTTGATTCATGACAAAGATAAACAAGCTATGCATACAACCACCAATGTTGTATTCAAGGAAGTCTTTCACAACATTTAATAGGTATGATAGTTTAAGTTGTTTTGTTACTATTTGTGGTCTTTCAAAATTGTTTTCTATTTTCATATCTAATATAAATGTTATTTTTTACAGGTTATTTTATTTGTGAGTTTTTGAACTTCATGCTAGACAATCTACCATTGATGTAAACACTTGATATTTTGTTATTAATTTTTTGTGGAATCAAACAATAAATTTTGTGTAAACATGTTCCAACTCTTTTATTATTATATCGATATTTTATCTTTCTACATTGTCCTTATAAAATTATATGTTGCATTTTTTATTATTTTTACGATATATTTGTATCTAAATTATTAAATATAATTTTACCTGTGCGGAAGCACGGGTATTCTACTAGTATGATAATAAAATCATTAAAAAAAAGTTGTAAAAACTCTTAAAGTTCCGCAAGAAAATCAAACATGTCTTGTGCTCAGTTAGTGCAGGGCTCTTTATATTTTCCGCACGGGTATTCTACTAGTATGATAATAAAATCATTAAAAAAAAAGTTGTAAAAACTCTTAAAGTTCCGCAAGAAAATCAAACATGTCTTGTGCTCAGTTAGTGCAGGGCTCTTTATATTTGAGCCTTTTGTGAGCCATTGGTTTGGCCCAATCAAGTTAGCTGATTGTTGAATACTATGTTTGAGTTTTTAAATTGGGATTGGCACCCCAAGTAGCTGCACCCTTAATCCCATACAATATTTTAATAGAAGAAAAAAAAGTTAGTAACACTATCTTCAATACATTTTTAAACACACTTTTTATACTTAATGGAAATTCAATTCATCTGTCTTCTAACTTCAAAACATTTTGAAATGTGTTGAGATTTATTAACCAATATAAATTGAACCAAGAGCCTAAAGAAAAGTTTGTTATTCACATGGCAATTTCTCAATCTGACTCTTGTTAGTTATAGGAAGAGACTTTCCAAAAATATAATTTAACCAAGTTATACTACTTCTCTGAAAATAAATAGAGATGAATTGAAAATTTAAACATTCATCATTTGTGTTTGGAGTTTAAGGCTCAAAATTACAAACCATTAAGTTTTTAACTAGGGGATTCCTATTCGCATATTTAGTGGTGTACACGCCCTTACATTTTTTAATTTAATTTTCGGATATATCCAAAATACAACAACAACCAAGTTTTAGACTTATGTTAGAAAAAAATTAAAATAATTTTAATTTTAATTTCTGTATTGTTTATGAAAGTTAATTATTAAGGTGGTGTTATATTCATTTTCAATTTGGTAATTGATTTGACCTGATTAGCAGGAATCTTCCCGTGATGAATAACTACGATGGAGAAACGGATGGGGAGTGTACCTGCAAGGTACTCTGATGTCAAAATGAGTGAAGAGTTGTGGAGTGCAAGTACAGAAAGTAGTAAGAGAATTAGAATACCTTGCCCTCTAGTGAAAGAGGGTATTTAGTATGCCCCCAGCGCTGGACCGAGATTCCTCTGATGGGTTGTATTAGCTAGGCCCAAGGAAGAACTACCAAGGATTGCGTAGGAGCAGATAAGACCTAGCGTGTGATCTTGCCCTTGGTCCAACTACCCCGTAATATTAGGAGCAAATAACTGGGCAGTTGACTTAGTGGAGCACGTGGGGGAGACACTACCCACGTACCTATATATTAGGCCATGGGTCTATGCCCGACAGACTGGGCCTTTGCTCGACATATACAATGCTGGCCCAGTCCGAAATATGGCTCTCCCCACATCCCTATGTATTAGGCCATGGGTCTATGCCCGATGGACTGGGCCTTTGCTCGACATATACAACGTTGGTCCAGTCCGAAATAGGGCTCTCCCCACGTCCCTATGTATTAGGTCATGGGTTGTGCCCGACGGACTGGGCCTTTGCCCTACACATACTGCATTGGCCCAGTCCAGAACATGAGCCCCCAAGTCGCAACTCCGGTGCGGAGTGACGACTTAAGGATAAGTATGGTCAGGCAGGTGGTTTGCAGGTAATAAGACTGATGCGGGTCGAGGACATTTGCCATGTGTCTATGGAGGTTGTTAACAGCGGTGTGGATAGGGCCTCCGTTGGAGTTTTAATTCGTCGAGGAGGATCACACGTTCGAGGGTAGTTGCACACAAGGCTTCTTTGCGTTTTACGATGTCGAGGACAGACGTGCCTGGTATTTTGGAGAGCGTAGTTTGGTGGCCTTTGGAGTTCCCGAGGGTGACGTCTAACTCTTTGTTTCTCATCATTATGGAATTTAATGTGTCGCTTTGTTTTACGCGTGACAACGCATTAAATACATATGATTGCCTAGGGGAATCTAGGTAGCCTAGGTAATGATGGTTAGGCACGCCTTCCCGTATACGCCTATAAAAGGGTTGAAGGTGAGGGTTTCCCCTTATTTCTCCTTTTCATTTCTCAAGTTTCCTCAGAAGTTCACCGGACGCTCTCATGCTCTTGCCGAAAAACTCATCGCCATCGTCACTGCAACCGTGTCACATCTCTGCCGGCGAACATGTCAAGTAAGTTCCTTCTCTTTCTGATAATAGTAGGTTTAATCTGCATTTTTTTCTGGTAGTTTCTTCCACCGGAGTAGCCAAGGAGGCCCTTCCTAGGCAAATTCATATGAATCTGTCTGTGGGAATTCCCCAAAAACTGTCGAGGAAGACCCTCATCGGGTGTAGATTAAGGGAATTAGGATGAATGTCCCATGCATTCTTTGAATTTGAGATGAATATCCTGAGCATTCTAATGAATTTCTGATGAATGTCCCATGCATTCTTTGAATTTATAATGAATGTCTCGGGCATTCTAATGAGTTTCTGATGAATGTCCCGGGCATTCCTTGGAGTTGTGATGAACGTGTTGGGCGCTTCTTTCCCCGGCTCTGGCCTTCGCCCTTTCACTTGAACAACGGTGGAAGGATGGATTTGATGCGACATCGAATTCACCAATTTCCTATGCTTTTCAGGTAATGTGGACCCTCAAAGAAGAGTCGAGGATGTCCTTGCGGATGGCATCGACATAAACGTGGACGAGGATGAGGTGTACGAACAAGAACGCGATGTAGGCAAAGTAGGCCCGTCGCTCCGGGGGCGCCCGATTTGTCTTGGGTCGGAGAAGAACCGCTGGAAACGGGCTCCCGCTTCGTGCTTGATTTTCGCACCGCCCATATGGTCGTGGAGGACTTGGCCCCGGGGGCCCCTCAAAATTGGGAGTGCTACGCCCCTCTTTCTGAGCAACGGATTTGCTTGGTTTTTCGGGGAACACGATTCCCTATGTATGAATTCTCATTTAGATAGGCGCGACTCCGTCTTCCATTTACTAGCTTCCAGAAGGGCATCTTCATATGGCTCGACTTAGCCCCCTCCCAGCTACGTCTAAATGACATCGCTTTCGTCCGGGCGTTCGAACTGGCGTGTTAGTACCTCGAAGTAGGTTGCATGTTCCCTCTCTTCTTTCGATTTTTCCATTTGCAGTAGTCGAGCGTGAACAGGCGACATAGTTAGGTTTTGTTTAAGAAGCCGATGCGGATGTTTAAAACTTATGTTGATTATGTCTGTAACTTCAAGGATAGGTGGTACACGGTAAAGCATGTCACTGTGCGAACCATGTACATTATATACACTGAGCAACGAGATTCCAGATTCAATCCTGACCACTAGATCACGCGCGCAGTCAACCCTCCCCTCCCCAGTTCAAATCTCAGCCACTGGATCATTTTTTTTACTTTCATTTATTTTAATTTTATTTCATTTTTCTTGCATTTCTTTTGTCCATTTTATTTAAAATAGCAAAAACAATTCAAAAAATCTCAAACTTTGCATTTCTGTTTTTAAATTTTTTCTTAACCAAAAAATATTTTTTATTTTATTTTTTGCATTTAAAAAGTATTTTTAAAATATTTAAATGTTTTATTTAATTAATTAATTGATTTTAATTAATTAAATATGCATTTAGGTTTCTAAAAATCACCAAAAAATTCATGAAGCATTCCAAAACATTTAGAAACATTTTCAAACTCACCATACAAATTTATTTTTAGGTTTGATCCCATTTTCACAATTTTCTTTGAATTAGGGTTCTTAAATTTCACATTTTTTAACCCTAACTTGAAAAATTCATTTCTACCTAACCATGATGAGTTTGAACTTGAATTTTTTTTGCATTGTTTCACATATTACATATAGTTTCTAGGTTATTTATCTCTTTTTTTTATCTTGCATTTTCAATTTGATTTGCATTTTCCCTTTAGAAGCACCCAAAAACCCTAGTTAAATTAGAAATTTCATAACTTTCACTAGGTTAAGCTTTTGACTTTCTCCTTTGGGGTGTGATCTTGTATAGGTTTAGGGTTTGTTTGAGATCAATTTCAATTTTTTATCATGGTGATTGCTTCTGTTTTGGTCATATGCATCTCATGTTGTCTTAAAACCCTATTTTGCATCTTCATTTGCATTCTTCTTTGCATTTCATGAACTTATGAACTTGTCATGACATTCCATTATTTTGTATGTCATCTTAAACATCTTAGGACATGTTTTAAACATTTCTTGATCATTTCTTCATTCATTTGTTATGCTTAGCATCCATTACATTTCATGAACATCCATGTGTTTTCATGCTTCTAAACATGCTTCCATTGCATCTCATCCTTGTATGATCATTCATATGCATCTTGTATGACTTTGCATCATCTCATATGCCATTTACATTTCATATTCACTTATTACTTTGGTCTTTTCACCTTCACTTGTCTTATGTCTTTTCATTTCATGTCTTATGCATTCATACTAACATTTCAGGAACCTTTGGTAAGATGTCTGGGAGGTGGATTTTCCTTCACTTCCCACCTCTTCTCATCTCTTCATATGCATTCTTATTTGTCTTTTAAGTGAACTTGCTTCACTTGTGTTTCTCTTTCTCCTTTATTTCTTTTAAGTTACTTATCTTCTTCAGGAAGTAAGTAACTTATTCTTCTTCCTCCTTCTCTTTTCATCTGCTTCTTCCATGGTGGCCTTCTTGAAGATATTTTCTCTTAAGCCTCAGAAACCATAGGAACATCCAAGCATGATAACTTTTAGGTTTGTGTATATCCCCCCCTAGCTTTTTACCTTTGAGTCTCCTTGAGTCTCTCTTCTCATCTCTTAATTAGAGGCTAAACTCTTAAATCTTTAGGACTTTGGAATTAGGGTTATGCCTGCATCCTTATCTTAGGATGGAGTGTATAACTTTAATCCTTAGTGTTAAACCTTTAATTTGTTTACACCTCTTAATCAAAACACATTAATAATCACTAAGACTTTATCTTGTAACTTGGGCCTTACATTAGGGTTTTATCTCTTCCTTATGGTTAAGAGGGACTAACCCTAGTGTTTAATGGACAAGTCCCCTTCAAGTTGTCTTGAAAACTTAAAACTAACTTCTTAATCTCATCCTCTGATTTAAATCCACTTAATAAAGGCTTTTTATATAATGAATTTAGTCTCTAACCATGGATTAAGTTGAGGTATCTTCCTCAACTTAAGTGTTCTCATCTATCATCCTTCTCTTAGGATGGTGTAATGAGTTCACTAATCCCTGATTAAAGATTAAACTCATTACTTAACACTAACCAAAAACCCAAAAACATCTAAATAATCATAAGTAGGTTAATGATCTTAATCCTACATCATCATGGTAATTAAGTTGAGATGCTTATCTCACACTTAAGTAGGCTCATTATCCCTAATCAGGGAGGATATAATGAGTTTACAAGCCCTTGATTTAGGCTTAAGCTCATAATCCTATGCAAAACACTCAAAAACAATAAAAAGCTGAAAACATCAAAAACAAACAATAATCGTCTCCTTCGGGATTCTTTTCTCATCACATTCATTCACAAACGAGAACTCGCTTCTTCCGTCTAATGCAAGACAATTAGCACTCGAGCCAGACAAGTCATACACTTGAGCATAGACTAGCAAGCAGTTCACAGTCAATCCTTTTTCAGTCTCTTTGAGTCGAACTACGGTGTTCTGACTTCCTCATTGCACGAGAGGATACGTAGGCATAACTTAACTATTATCGAACAAAAGTCTTTGTGTCTTTCCCCATCTTTCAGCATTCTTTTTCTAAGCCTCAGTTCCTGAGCAATTCACCTTTTTGCACTGACACCTGTACATTCATTCCTAGCTTTTGTACACAGATAGCACATACATTTACCCCTTTTAAATAAAATCTTGTAAGCGTGGATCCCATTGAGTACGGCGGACGATCTGGGTGCTAATACCTTCCCAGGTCATAACCAACCCCCTTTCTTAGTTTCTCTAGTTCACAATCGTCTTATCCATCTCTTTCCAGGTTTATGAAGCATTACCTTTCCTTCGGGATAAAAATGCCTAGCTGGCAACTCTATCTAATTCAAACCTTTCCCTTCACCGTCAGTTCGCGTTTGCACCGGGATGAAAATCCAAGGAGTGACAACTTGGCGACTCTGCTGGGGATTTATCTTGCAACTAGGGCTTCTGGTTCTTTTTGTGGGTTTCTCCTAGAGCTTGTTTGATTTGTGTTTATGGGGGTGTTATGTGTGCTTTTGTTTATTGCTTTATTTATTGCTTTTTGTACAACTTTATTTATTGCTTTCATTTACTGTTTTATGCATTTCATATTATTGTCATATCATGTGCTGGATTTGTTGGTTTAACTTGGTGGGAGGGGTATATCAGTGAGCAAGGTTCCACATCGGGAGCCTGAATGACACATAGGATTAGAGTGGCTTCATATTCTTTCCCATTCCATTTTGGTCTGGTGCGGGAATATGAAACACGGTTCAGACATGGGTTTCTTCTTGAGAACTCTGTGCTACAGATTTCCTGTAGTACTAGGGCTATCTGGGAAGTCTGCTAAGTCTGGATGACCTTTTTAGATGACCTTCAGCATCTGAGGTGAATTATAGGAGGATTCTTTATGATTAGGGTAAACATTGTACCTCCGGGTTAGAAGTGTTTACACTTCTCATAATAGATCCAAGTCTGAGGATCCTTGTTATAGAACAATAACTGTGAGTGGGTTGGGATGTTTACAGGTTTGCAGGAACCCTTGGCCTCAACATACCTTGCTACTGATATTGTTTTAAGGTTACATTACTTTGGACTGATCTTGTGAAACCCTGGACTTGTGACTCTTTATTTGAGTCCCCCACCTGGTTACTGGTTCTCCAGCCTTCATCCGGATTTCTGAACACCATGGACCTTATCAAAGCAAATGACAAATCCAGCACCTGATCACAAACCCTTGCATATCATTCTGCATACATCATTTTGCATCATTTAACATTTGTCTATTTGTTTTACAGGGTATCCATATCTTCTTTGGTTTGGTTTTGACTGTTCTTCTGCTCAGCCATCTTCATCAGTTATCTTCCTCAGAGATCTTCTTCAGCTGATATCTTCTTCAGTTATCTTCATCAGTATTTCTCCTCAGTTATCTTCATCAGCATCCATTGTCAGTATGGATTCATCCAGGAAGAGCAGCATCACTTACCATTTTTTTGAGCCCTCTCTAGCAGGCATCAGGCAGATTCAGGCATTCATCACTCATGATCATGTCCCTTTATTCAGGGAACATTATGGTGGTGTTATGGACATGATCATGGACTTGGATGCATCACAGAGGAGCATGATTCATAGTTGCCTTTAGTTCTATGACCCTCCTCTTAGATGTTCACTTTCCCAGACTTTCAGATGGATCCTTTGTTGGAAGAGTTTTCCATGTTGTTGGGTGTCCCCATCAGGAGAGGAATCCCTTTCAACCCTGAGATGGCTGCTCCTAGGAATGAAGACAAAGCTAAGGCTTTACATTTGGAAACCACCATCATTGATCAGCATATGACCACCAAGGCTGGAATCCCAGACCTCCATCTGGACTTCTTAATCACTCGGGCCACCAGTCATGCTGCAATTGGGAAATGGGAAACTGTTTGTGCTCTCCTGGCTCTTAGTGTATATAGGATCATCTTGTTTGCAGACGAACCTAAGTTTGTAAGAAAGAATGTTATCCATATCTTCCTGCTGAAGAATCCAGTTCCTACCTTGCTAGGGGATTTCTACTACTCAATGCATCAGAGAAATGAGAAACAGAGGGGAAGACTAGTCAGATGTTGTGCACCTCTCTTCTACTGTTGGTTATTGAGACACCTGCCAAAGAAAGAAGCTTTCCTGAATCCTCACCAGTCAAGGAATTGGGCTAAGATAATTATAGCTCTCATTCAGAAGACATCAGGTGCTGTACTCAGAGCACCAAGGGCAGGGACATGATTACAAGTTGTGGACAGTATCCTAATGTACCTCTCATTGGAGTGAAGGGTTGCATCAACTACAATCCTGTGTTGTTCAAGAGACAGTTGGGATATGCTTTAGTACATCCACCAAGAGAGCAAGATTTAGCAGACACCCTTTTACTGTGATGTTCAGAATAATCATGCCATCATCCGACAAACATCCTGGGCTTGGGATAACATATAGACATAAGGGACTGCTATTCTTGGCAAGTGTAACAACATAGCTTCAGCTCAGTATATTGATTGGTCTCGTATCAGAGGACAGATCACCCGCATGCCATTCACCCTGGAAGATGTTCCGGGGCCATCACCAGTAGAGCCTGTAGCTACAGTCAGTTTAAAGGAGTTTGAGAAGTTGAAAGAGAGGAATGCTCAGCTTTCTGAAGCTCTAAATAAGACCCTCTGGGAGAGGAATAGTAGTTTTCTAGACAATGAGAGGTTAGAGAAGCTCTGTATCGAGCATGTGAATAAGATTGAGAAGACAGACGATTACATCAGAAAAGCCCGAGCAGGGGAGTTGGTATTGAAGAATGCTTGCAAAGAAGCTAAGATTCAGAAGGCCAGAGTTGAGAATTACCTAGAGGAGAGTCAGGCTAGGTGGATCAGGATCACTGAGGCTCGTTTGCAAGAAGATTAGAAGACCCATGCTAAGATAGAGCAGCTGGAAGCTAATGAGAAGAAGAGTCAGGAAGCCTTGTTAGCAGCAAAAAGGAAATCTCGAGTTGAAACTCCGGGAGGGGTTAAAGAGATCAAAATACCAAGACAAGTACCAGAAGTTGACAAGTGCCATTGCCAACAGGAACCTTCTTATCAGGACCATCACAGAGCATCCATTTGGACCAGTGACTGATGCTCTCCTGAAGGAAGTCAATGAGGATGACTTTGGGCTGGATGTTTGATTTCCTTGTATTTGTATTTTATTTTGGGTTGTATTTTATTTCTCATGACAATTTGGTTGTATTTCTCGACTTGATTGTATTTTGACCCACCATGGGAACTTGTTGTAATCATAAACTATGTACCTTTTACATTTGTAATGTATGGTTTATGTATTACTTGTATTTTCTCTTAGGCTTCATTTCTCTTCAACATCTTCATTCCTAGAGGTCCAGAAGGTCAAAACCAAAGAACCAAATCGGATACCCTTGGAAGACAAATAAACATACTGCATTGTATACTAACCTCATTCTTTGTTTTGTAGGTGTTTTTGTTTTTGTTTTCTCACTTTGTTGTTGTTTCAGGAAACATTGCTTGTAGGAGGGTTTTCCCCATCAACAGAGTTCACCGGTATCCAACCAGAAACAACCTTCTGAGCTTACAGATGGACCAAGTTCAGCAAGATTTGACTGACGTGAGAACTCAGATGGCTAATGAGAGGACTGAGATGAGGGCTCAGATGAACCAGTCCATGGCAGTAATGATTGGGTTGGCCCAAAGTCAAGAAAAATTAAGGGAGTTAGTCGAGCGGGAAACTCTAGAAGAGAATCATCCAGGTACAGGAGGTACTAGTAACAATGATCACGGACAACCACGAACAGATGCTCCAGAGTTTGGGCCTCACCTCAATCCTGAAGTCAATGTTATCAGAAATACTCAAGGAAACACTGGAGGTCGTGCCTTGAAAGAGGACCCTCAAGAGGAACAGTTTACAGTAATTGGTGTTGGGGATGAAGCCTATGATCGTCGTCTAGATGAAATAGTGGAGAAGCTGAGATCTTTGGAGTCCCAAAACTAGGATTTGATGTAATGGACATGGGTCTAGTTGAGGGAGTCAGGATTCCTCATAAATTTAAGCCTCCATGATTTGAGAGATATAATGGTACCTCTTGTCCGCGTACTCACCTGCAGTCCTTTCTGGGGAGACTGAAAGCTTATACCATGGAAGAAAAGTTGTGGATGTTTTACTTCGAGGATAGTCTGACCGGGGCATCTCGTGAATGGTATTCTCACCTGTCTAGAGCAATAGTCAGAAACTGGAAGGATTTTGCCGAAGCTTTCATATGCCAGTATCAATATAACTTGGATATGGCTCCCAACAGGACTCTCCTAATGGGTATGTCTCAGTCTTCAAGAGAAAGCTTCAGGGAATATGCCCAAAGGTGGAGACAGCTTGCTGCTGCTGTCCATCCTCCAATGTCTGAGAAAGAAATGGCCGACATGTTTATGAACACATTGCAAGGAACTTACATTGACAAACTTGCTGCTTTCTCGTCCACCATCTTTACAGATGTAGTTATAGCTGGTGAGAGAATTGAGAGTCTTTTGAAGATGGGAAAAATTTCAGACAACAGTGCTAGTTCCAATAATACAAGAAAACCTTTATTGGGACCTCGCAGGACAGGTGAGACCAACTCAGTACATATGGGCAGAAGTAGGCCTCAATACATTCCAAGATTAGTAGTTGTTGTCACCATTCCAGCTCCAACACCTCAACAACAGTATCCTTCACAACAACAACACTTCCCACCGCAACAATAATTTCCTCAACAGAGATCTTACAACAATAACAATCAGCAACAATGTCCGTTTCAACAAAGGACTTCACAAATCAACAGGGTTATTGATCCCATTCCGATGCCCTACACTGCCTTACTTCCACAATTATTGAAGCTCAATCTGATAGAATTGAGGACTCTGGCTCCGCCAGATCCCCAAAACCTTCCAAGAAACTATGATGTTAATGCCAGATGTGCATTCCACTTCAATGCACCTGGCCATACAACAAATAAGTGCAGAGCCTTACACATGAAGGTTCAAGATTTGATTGATTCTAAGGCAGTCAACTTTACACCCCCTCCAAGTGTTACCAAGAATCCTATGCCTTTCCATGGTGGGCCTAGGATAAATGCCATTGAGGAGGGTCAACCATTAAGCCTAATTGACAGTGTTGCAAGTATTCAAACACCTCTGGCCGAGGTTAAAGCCCAGCTTTTAAAGTGCTAAGTGTTCCCGGGTTGTGAGGCCCATTGTGAAACTTGCAAGACTTCTATCAATGGTTGTGCAAAATTGAAGACCGGTATCAACAATCTTATCAAAGAAGGCAATTATAGATCACTTCAACACTCCCAACTCCTACAACATCTGAAATTCTGTGATCAGGTATGAGATGTCCTAAGAGATGTCCCAACACTTGACAGATTTAACCAAAACTTAAATAGCAAGAAAAGTAAACAACACAGAAGTTTGTTAACCCAGTTCAGTGTATAACCACACCTACATCTGGAGGCTACCAAGCCAGGAGGAAATCCACTATAAGTAATATTAATTCTAGACTTAAACCACCCTGTTTAATCTATCACTTAATAACTACCCAATGCAATTTCTACCTAAGACACAACTTAGATAAGAGTACCCTACTCACTCCCCCTCAATCACACAGTGATTTTGTTTACAAGTTTAATGAAATTGAAGTCATACTTCAAACAAAACAGCTTGATCTTACTTCACAGTTTCAATCAAGTCACAAATGCACTTTTGCTTAAAAGCTCATAAAGTGGTACAATAAAAACAACCTGCTATTAAAACACTAGACACCCTATTTGGTCTTCTGAAATTCGTACTCAATTCTGTGAGTTTTTGTTGATTAAATAGGTGTCTGTAATTTGGGCTTTCTGTAGGATGATCCAGCCCTAATGCGCATGCAGCTTCCACCTTGAATTAGGGTTTGTTACTTCCTAGATTCTAGGTGATTTAGGTCTTCTGTTTTAATCTGAATCCTCAATATAAAACTCCCTACAGATGCGCCTTGTTCTGTTTTTATCCATCATTAATTAATTCCAGATAACTCTCCTTAAATATCTCTGATCAGTTAGTCATTAATTAATTCTGGTAGCAGGTTTGAGATGTCTCAACATCTGTTGGGACATCCTGAAAAACTGAACTTAAGTCATTTACACAATGTCCCAACATCTGGTGAGACATCCTGAATTAAGTTCTTATACTCTGTTTGATAATGTCCCAACATCTGATAGGACATTCTGAACTGAATTCAACATTTCTTGTTGGTCAAAAATTCTGCCAATTCTTAAACATCTACAAACTCCCCCTTTGGCTAATTTTTGGCTAACATCTTTTCTGATTTTTCAGAGTGCAACAGAAGATCTTTTGTCAGAGTATAGCATTACTTTTCTGTTGAATCATATTTGAGATTTCTCCCCCTCAAACATATATGTATTCAGTCTTGTTGCAACAGAAAAAAAACACTTATTCAGTTCAGAAGCAAACAGATCTTTCATTCATAATCAAACAGCATTACACATTGTTGTTGGTGTTGTTCTCCCCCTTGTTAGACACAAATTTTGGGGCCAAAGAAACTAAATCTAAATTACAATGCAGCTGTCATTACATTTGTCCTCACATACAGTTAATCACTCAGACTCCTCACTTTCAGTTTCTTCATCATCTTCAGTTTCTTCATCAGAGGCAACTTTCTGATCTCCTTCACTCTCCTGCCTTTGGATTATTTCCTCAAGCTTCTGCTTTCTTGCTTCAAGTTCTTTGCAAGTGCTCTTCAGTTCAGCAATTAATGCAGTCTTGGAGATTGGAGTCTTAGCAGTTAAAGGACCTGCAGATGTCCCAGAAGGTGCTTCAACATCTGCTGCATGATGACTTAGGAACAATTTGTAGTGAAAAGCCAGAGGGCTTTCTCTTTTGCAGACTGTGTCCTTTTCAGTGAGGATTCCAGGGTATTGACTGAGCACTATACTACACAGCAAGGAAGGAAAAGCTATTGGCAGCTTTGTTGCAGATGAGCTAGCATGCTTTAAGGTCTGATCAAATATGTAAGCACCATAATCCAGCTTAGTCTGAGTTCCCACAGCATAGATAAACCTGCCCAATCCAGTGGATATTGAAGATGTGTGATTGGTAGGCACCCAGTTTGTTGTACCAATCCTGTTCAGCATGGCATATTTTCTTGTCAGCATGCTCACTGAGAGCTTTCCTTTAATTGGCCAAGCCTTGACCTGGTTTGCAGTGATAACCTTGCAGACCTGGTTATCAGTCTTCCCTAGCTCATTTGCACCATCTGTTTCTCTTCCAAGGTATTGATTGATGATCTGAGGAGAGAACTCTACACACCTGCCTCTAACAAAAACTTTTCTAAATTCAGAAGACTTACCATTGGCACAATCTTCCTGAAGATTGACTATAAATTCTTTGACAAGAAGCTCATAGCAGGGAGAGAGAGATTGGAGACTGTTTTGAAGAGGCCAGCAGCAGAGATGAGGTCAATTAATTCAGTGCACTCAAGTGCATTACTGCTCAGTTCTCTTTCAAGTGCAACCCTTCTTTGGTACACAAACTTCCATCTGTTTACACTTGAAACATGATGAAATGAGATGTTGTCCAAGGGAGCTTCTGGAACAGCAGTTGAAGCCCTAGAGGGTGCTGGTTTCTTCTTTGGAGGAGATGTTGGGACATCTGCTTCAACATCTGAGTCTGGAGGAGTGACAGCTTTCCTCTTTTGAGTTTGGACTTTGCTCCATTGTTTGGTAGGACCAAAAACAGTTTTGGCTTTGCCTTTCTTTGGAGTAGCTTGTTTCTCCTCAGGAATTGCATGTCCTGCTTGCATCTTTCCTTTCCTAGTCCTGAGCCTTTTGGCTATGCTAGGTTTTACAGAGGCAATGATCTCTGTATCAGAATCCTTCTCTAGATTCACCACAGGAGGAGATTGAGCAGTCTCTTCTTCAGCTGGTTGATCAGTAGAGATATGCTCTTCAGTTGAGGCTTTGGTCTGATCCTCAGATTCTTCTTCATCACTTTCATTTGAGGCCTTTTTCTGGTCCTCAGATTCTTCTACAGCAGCATCAGATGAAGCCTTTTGATCATCTTCAGATGTTTCAACATCTATTGGGACATCCTGTTGATCAGGAGTGTCCTTTTCAGCTTGAGTTTGATGATCTTCTTGTGGGGCTGGCATGGTGTTCAGTGGGATAGATATGCCATTAACCACTCTTTGTTCAAAAAGAATCTTGTTGACTATCTCCTTTATGGAAGCATCCACATATTCAGAGGATTTTGGAGGCATGTTTGCTGGTGAAGGAATGCCTTTGGATTTGCTGCAGACTTGATCTTTAGCTCTTTTTGGAGTTCTTGGCTTTTTAGCATGAGAAGCACTTCCTTTGATTTCGTCCAATGGGGTTGACTTCATGGGAACCACAGAGATGGGGATTGCATGAACCACATCTTCTTTGTTGAGAATTTCTTCAGGAGTGTTAGGGTTTTGAGACATTTTCAAAGAAGATGAATGAGGAGTTTTAGGGTTGATGATTTCTGAAGAACAGCTAGATGATGCAATTCGCTTTTGATAGTATGATGAGAATATGGATAGCTGAATGCATACTTTTATTATATAAGTAGCCGTTACATTGAAAATGATTAGGAATGGAATACCCAAGGTTCTTGACCAGACTGGTGTTGCCATCTGGAACTTATGCCATACAATGTCATATGACATGTTGGCACATCTCATTAACTGCTAAATCTCACATAAACAGATTCCCAGTTTGCCCCTTAAGTTCTCAAATTGTGTAGCATCCAATGCTTTGGTAAAGATATCAGCCAACTGTAGATTTGTAGCTACATGTTCCAATGAAATCACTTTTTCTTCTACAAGATCTCTGATGAAATGATGTCTGATATCAATATGCTTGGTCCTGCTATGTTGGATAGGATTCTTTGATATGTTAATTTCACTTAAGTTGTCACAGTACAATGTCATGACATCTTGTGGGACATTGTACTCAGTGAGCATTTGCTTCATCCAAACCAACTGAGAACAACTGCTTCCAGCTGCTATATATTCAGCCTCAGCTGTAGATAAGGATACACAATTTTGTTTCTTACTGAACCAAGAAATCAAATTGTTTCCTAGGAAGAAGCATCCTCCTGAAGTGCTTTTTCTGTCATCAGCACTTCCAGCCCAATCAGCATCACAGAAGCCAGTGAGAATTGGTTTGCATCCATGAAAGTACATTATGCCATAGTCACAAGTACCATTAACATATTTAAGAATTCTCTTGACTTGATTGAGATGACTGACTTTTGGATCAGCTTGATATCTTGCACATACACCTACTGCAAATGCTATGTCTGGTCTGCTAGCAGTCAAGTATAACAAGCTTCCAATCATGCTTCTGTATAGGCTTTGATCTACATTCTCACCCTTTTCATCTTTAGTCAGCTTTAAATGTGTGGGGGCAGGAGTTCTCTTATGAGTAGCATTTTCCATTCCAAATTTCTTGACTATGTTCTTGGTATACTTGCTTTGGGAAATGAACATGGAGTCTTCCATTTGCTTTATTTGCAGACCAAGAAAGTAGGTTAACTCTCCTACTAGGCTCATTTCAAATTCAGATTCCATCTGGTTGACAAAATGTTTGACCATCCTGTCAGACATCCCACCAAAGACAATGTCATCTACATATATTTGAGCAATCATGACATTTCCTTCTTCATCTTTAACAAACAAGGTTTTGTCAATTCCACCTTTTCTGTACCCTTGCTTGATAAGAAAAGTAGTCAGTCTTTCATACCATGCCCTTGGAGCTTGCTTCAGACCATAAAGTGCCTTCTTTAGTTTGTATACATGATTTGGACAGCTTGGATCAACAAATCCTTTAGGCTGTTCTACATATACCTCTTCATTAAGATAACCATTTAAAAAGGAACTTTTCACATCCATTTGAAATAGCTTGAACTTTAAGATACAAGCAATTCCCAAAAGTATTCTGATTGATTCAAGCCTTGCTACTGGTGCAAAGGTTTCATCAAAGTCTACTCCTTCAATTTGAGTGTATCCTTGAGCTACAAGTCTAGCTTTGTTCTTTGTAACAACTCCTTGTTCATTTGACTTGTTCTTATACACCCATTTTGTTCCAATCACATTTATGTCATCAGGTCTAGGAACAAGATTCCACACTTCATTCCTTGTGAATTGACCTAATTCCTCTTGCATAGCACAAATCCAGTATTCATCAGTAAGAGCTTCTTTGATGTTTTTAGGTTCTATTTTAGAAACAAAACAGGAACCTGAAATCACTTCTCTTGATCTAGTGCTCACACCTCTGTTGGGATCACCAATTATCAAATCTTTGGGATGATCCTTCTGTATTCTGATGGAGGGAGGTTTGCTTGATTGTTCTGTCCTTGCATCAGTTTGAGTGAAGTCATAATGATCACTCTTTTCTTCAGCTTCAATCTTGATATCAGCAGATGTTCCAACATCTTCTGGGACATCTGTAGGAGCATCATCAATTATCACATTTATAGACTCCATGATAACCTTGGTTCTAGAATTAAATACTCTATATGCTCTGCTGTTTATAGAGTAACCAAGAAAAATCCCTTCATCACTTTTAGGATCCATTTTTCTCCTTTGCTCCCTATCTGCCAGAATATAACAGTTACTTCTAAACACATGGAAGTACTTAACTGTGGGTTTTCTGCCCTTCCAGACTTCATATATTGTGGACAAAGTTCCTTTCCTTAAAGTAACTCTGTTATGGATGTAACAAGCAGTGTTCATAGCTTCAGCCCAGAAGTACAAAGGTAACTTTTTAGCATGGATCATAGCTCTTACTGATTCTTGAATAGTTCTATTCTTCCTCTCAACAATCCCATTCTGTTGAGGAGTGATTGGTGAAGAATATTCATGATTGATTCCTTCTGAAGAGCAGAAATCTAAGAACTTTTGGTTCTCAAATTCTTTTCCATGATCACTTCTTATTCTGATCACACAGCTGGATTTTTCCCTTTGTATTCTTTGGCATAATTCTTTGAATACATCAAATACATCAGACTTTTCTTTGATGAAATTTATCCATGTATATCTTGAAAAGTCATCAACCACCACATAGGCATACCTCTTACCACCAAGGCTTTCAACCTGCATAGGTCCCATAAGATCCATATGCAAAAGTTCCAAAACTTTGGAAGTTGTCAGATGTTGGAGCTTTGGATGGGACATCTTGGTTTGCTTGCCTATTTGACATTCACCACATATTTTGCCATCATCAATCTTCAGTTTAGGAATACCTCTTACAGCATCCATAGATATGATCTTCTTTATGCCTCTGAAATGAAGATGACCTAGTCTTTGGTGCCATAGTTTCACTTCTTCTTTAGCTAAAGAGCAAGTTGAAGTGAGACTGAAGTCTTGTGGTTCCCACATGTAACAGTTGTCTTTAGATCTGGCTCCTTTCATGACAACCTCTTGTTCTTTGTTAGTCACTATGCATTCAGTTTTGGAGAAGTTTACACTGTACCCTTGATCACATAATTGACTTATGCTGATCAGGTTAGCAGTTAAACCTTTAACTAGTAGCACATCATTTAGTCTTGGTACATCTTGACAGTCCAAGGTCCCAACTCCCTTGATTTCTCCTTTAGCTCCATCTCCAAAGGTTACATATCTGGATGAATGAGACTTTAAGTCTACTAGCAGATTCTTCAATCCAGTCATGTGTCTTGAACATCCACTGTCAAAGTACCAGTCTTCTTTAGCTGATACTCTTAGTGATGTATGTGCTATATATGCAGCATTTTTCTTTGACCATTTGAGTTGAGATTTCTTTTGATGCCTCTGCCCTGTGTGTTGTTCATCATTGGATCTCCAAGATTGATTGTTGATCTTGTTCTTGGGTATGTGGCTTTGATCAGCCTGAATGCTGGATTTTGGTCTCCATACCTTCTTGATGACCTCTGTCTTTTGCTTAGGAGGTTGCTGATTTCTTTGATGTCTATGCAGCACTTTCTTGGTAACTTCTATTTTCTGCTTAGAAGGTTGCTGATACATCTGATTTGGATATCCATGTAGCTGATAACAATGAGGTTTGATATGTCCAAATCTTCCACAATGATGACATCTCCATCTTTGATATTTCTTCTTCATTTTGTTCTTTTCAGAATGTTGAGACATCTGTTGGAACATTATGTTTGACTTTGTATTCTTTTCACGATGTTGAAGCATCTGTTGGGACATCTTGTTTGACTGTATGGACTTTGAATAAGTTTTGCTTGAGCTAGCTTCATCCTTATGAACTCTGTTATATCCCAGTCCACTTTTGTCCCCTGAATGCTTATTGTTGTTGAGAATAACATCCAGTGTACTTGAGCTACTGTTCAGCATTCTAACAGACTTGGACATGTGTTCCAACTTGGAGTTAAGAAGACTTACTTCACTTTTTAAGGTGTCAATGATCTCACGATCACTTGCTTTTTCATCCTTTAGTGCCTCATTCTGCTTCTTTAGCTTTATAACTTCACCACATATTTCAGTGCTTCTTTTGTATAGATCTTTGTATGCTTGCTCAAGTTCTTCAACAGTAAGCTCCCCATCACTGGATTCACATTCAGATTCACATAATCCAGCTAGAGCAGTGATATGCTTAGCTGATTCTTCTTCTGAATCACCTCCTGAGTCTTCATCAGACCAGGTTACAGAGAGTCCTTTCTTTTGCCTTTTCAAGAAGGTAGGACATTCATTCTTGATGTGTCCATATCCTTCACATCCATGGCATTTAATTCCTTTTTCTTGACTGGTCTTTTCATCATAATTTGATCTTCTGTTAGCATCATAAGATCTTTTGTTCTCAGAAGAGTTTGTGTATCTTCCACTGGATTTGGATTTGCCTTCCATTCCTCTGAGAATCTTTTTGAATTGTCTTCCAAGCATAGCAAGGTTGTCTGATAAGCTTTCACCAGTTTCTGATTTATCATCTTCTTCTTCATCAGTATTTGTCACCAAGGCTATGCTTTTGTTCTTCTTTATATTTGTGTCATTCATTCCCATCTCAAATGTTTGAAGGGAACCAATGAGCTCTTCAACTTTCATTGTGCATATGTCTTGAGCTTCTTCTATTGCTGTGACTTTCATGTCAAATCTTTTTGGCAAAGATCTGAGAATCTTTCTTACAAGCTTTTCATCAGTCATTTTTTCTCCCAAGGCTCCAGAGGTATTGTCTATATCCAAGATATTCATGTAGAATTCATGAATTGACTCGTCTTCCTTCATTCTCAGGTTTTCAAACTTGGTGGTGAGAAGTTGAAGCCTTGACATTTTTACCTTTGATGTTCCTTCATGAGTTGTTTTGAGAGTGTCCCAAACATCTTTGGCCAGCTCACAGTGATGCACAAGTCTGAAGATGTTCCTATCAATGCCATTGAATAAAGCATTTAAGGCCTTTGAGTTGCCTAGTGCTGAATCTTCTTCCTCCTTACTCCATTCTTCTTCAGGTTTCAGCACTTTTGATCCATCTTTGGTGTCTTGGACAGGATGATCCCATCCAATGTTGACTGCTCTCCATGCCCTGTTGTCAAGTGATCTTAAGAATGCAATCATTCTTGGCTTCCAGTAGTCATAATTAGATCCATCCAGTATAGGTGGTCTATTTACTGACCCTATATCTCTGTCCATGTTACAGAATTTGTATTCCCTAGATCTCACCCAGTATAAACAGGCAGGGTGCCTGCTCTGATGCCAATTGAAATTCTGTGATCAGGTATGAGATGTCCTAAGAGATGTCCCAACACTTGACAGATTTAACCAAAACTTAAATAGCAAGAAAAGTAAACAACACAGAAGTTTGTTAACCCAGTTCAGTGTATAACCACACCTACATCTGGAGGCTACCAAGTCAGGAGGAAATCCACTATAAGTAATATTAATTCTAGACTTAAACCACCCTGTTTAATCTATCACTTAATAACTACCCAATGCAATTTCTACCTAAGACACAACTTAGATAAGAGTACCCTACTCACTCCCCCTCAATCACACAGTGATTTTGTTTACAAGTTTAATGAAATTGAAGTCATACTTCAAACAAAACAGCTTGATCTTACTTCACAGTTTCAATCAAGTCACAAATGCACTTTTGCTTAAAAGCTCATAAAGTGGTACAATAAAAACAACCTACTATTAAAACACTAGACACCCTATTTGGTCTTTTGAAATTCGTACTCAATTCTGTGAGTTTTTGTTGATTAAATAGGTGTCTGTAATTTGGGCTTTCTGTAGGATGATCCAGCCCTAATGCGCATGCAGCTTCCACCTTGAATTAGGGTTTGTTACTTCCTAGATTCTAGGTGATTTAGGTCTTCTGTTTTAATCTGAATCCTCAATATAAAACTCCCTACAAATGCGCCTTGTTCTATTTTTATCCATCATTAATTAATTCCAGATAACTCTCCTTAAATATCTCTGATCAGTTAGTCATTAATTAATTCTGGTAGCAGGTTTGAGATGTCTCAACATCTGTTGGGACATCCTGAAAAACTGAACTTAAGTCATTTACACAATGTCCCAACATCTGGTGAGACATCCTGAATTAAGTTCTTATACTCTATTTGATAATGTCCCAACATCTGATAGGACATTCTGAACTGAATTCAACATTTCTTGTTGGTCAAAAATTCTGCCAATTCTTAAACATCTACAACATCAACAACCATTCCTCCTACAACTTCAGCAACAATCATTCCAACAGATTCTTCTACAACATCAACAATCATCCCTTCTTCAGCTTCAACAAACATTAGTTCAACACATCCTTCTACAACAACAACAACCATCAATGTAGACATTTCCACAGTTACCATTTACTATGATCCGACAATAATCCACGTTCCAGATTCTTTCAACATTTCACCTCAACATCTCCATTAACATCAGCAACCTTCATCACCAGCACCATCTCCGGTTAGACCTCCTGTTACCATTTATTATGAACCTCAGACTATCTCAATTCCTTCTTCCACAACAATCAGTCCGGTTACTATCACGGTACCAGGACCAGTTCCATATGACAGCAGCAGTGCCGTGCCTTGGCACTATGGCTCAGATTTATATTGTGAGGGAGGCGGAGGCTTCACTCGAAGCGGACGTCTTTTTGCCTCACAATTCCCAAGAACTAATGCTGAAGCAGAAGCTACTGCCAAGGCTAAGGGTAAGAGTGTGGTGCCTGAAGAATCTATTACCAAGGAAACTCAGAAGACATCCTTTGACTAGGAGGTAGACGAGTTCATGAGAATAATCAAGAAGAGTGACTATAAGGTTATGGACCAGCTCCATCAGACACCCTCCAAAATCTCTATTCTATCACTGCTAATGTGTTCCAAAGCTCACAGGAATGCACTTCTCAAAGTCTTGCACGCAGCTTACATGCCAGAAGAGATTACAGTTAATCATCTAGAAACGGTGGTTTCTAATATCAATACTAGTCATGGACTAGGGTTCACCGATGTTGATCTAACTACGGAGGGCCGCAACCATAATAAGGCTTTACATATCACCTTGGATTGTAAAGTTGTTGTTCTCTCTCATGTCTTGGTTGACACTAGGTCCTCACTCAATGTTCTTCCAAAGAAATCCTTGGTCAAGATGGAATATGATGGTCTTGCACTGCGTCTAAGTAACCTGGTAGTGAGAGCCTTTGACGGTTCTAAAAGATCGGTTCTTGGGGAAATTGAGCTGCCTGTGGTGATTGGCCCACAGATCTTCAAGACTATCTTCTACGTGATGTACATTCAGCCTTCCTATAGTTGTTTTTTGGGTCGGCCATGGATTCATGCCACTGGCGCTGTAACATCGACCTTTCACCAGAAGTTAAAATACAAATGGGGGAGGGCCAAGTTATCAAAATCTGTGGAGAGGAGGATATCTTCGTCAGTTATCTAGCTACTTAGAAGTACATTGAGATGGACGGAGAGATCCATGAGACCATGAGCCAAGGGTTTGAGGCCCTCAATGTTAATGAAGCAACAACTGAAGTGTTTGGTACTTCGATCTCCTCTTATAAGAAAGCTCGAAAGGTTGTTGAAAACGGGAACACCCAGGGCTGGGGCAAGCTGCTACAAGTTCAGATCAAGGAAGACAAGTTCAGGTTGGGTTACAAACCATCCCGACAGGTCCAAGAAGAGGCTGCTGAAGCTCCTAAGTTTATCAGTGGGGGTATGCTGACCCCGGATACAATCAACAATATGGAAGACGAGGCTGAAAGTGACTTCAACCTAGAAAGTTGGATTCGTCCAAGGATCCCAGGCCAACAAGTTCTCAACTGGTCTTCCCAATAAATTATAAGGATTACTTCTGCAGAGTAATTATTATTTCCTGTTTAAGCATGCATCAAGTCATACATCTTACCCAAGGTGTCAGGACTCATTTTGTAATAGGGCTATATTTGTATTTTGTGCAAATGAATGATTAATGAACAAATGGACATCTTTTGCAAACGATCTTTTTTCGCTCATTGTCTTTTCATTTTTATTATTTTCGCACAAAACAATAAATGGCAATGTTTTTCAATAATAACTCCATTCACACTTTTTCTGAATAAAATAAAATCAATCACTAAAATGAACAAATCTCAACCCTTGCAAATATAATCCTCCAGATTGCACCGACAACGACACTACTATGACCTTATATGACTTTGACAATCCAATTAATCAAGCAGATGAAGGGGTTGATGAAGACTATGATTTGCCTGAAGAGTTGGCTAGGTTGTTGAGACAAGAGGAAAAAGTGATTGCTCCTCATCAGGAGGAGGTTGAGACCATCAATCTTGGTACCGAGGAAGATGTGAAAGAAGTGAAGATCGGGGTCAGTCTGCAAGCTCCAGTGAAAGAACAACTCATCAGTATGCTTCGGGAATATGTTGACGTGTTCGCATGGTCCTATCAAGATACGCCAGGTCTAGATGCGGATATTCTCATGCACAGATTTCTACTGAAAGAAGATTGTCCACCGGTTAAATAGAAGCTACGCCGTACTCGCCCAGACATGGCCATGAAGATCAAAGAAGAGGTACAAAAGCAGTGGGACGCCGGTTTTCTCGATGTAACTAGTTACCCGCCGTGGGTTGCTAACATTGTACCCGCGCCTAAGAAGGATGACAAGGTGCGTATGTGTGTGGATTACCGGGACCTGGACAGAGCTAGCCCGAAGGATGATTTCCCATTACCTCACATAGATGTATTGGTGGATAATACAGCTCAATTCTCGGTATTCTCTTTCATGGATGGATTTTCAGGATATAATCAGATTAAGATGTCACCTGAAGACATGGAGAAGACAACTTTCATCACACCATGGGGCACGTTTTGTTACAAGGTAATGTCGTTTGGTCTGAAGAACGCCGGTGCAACATATCAACGGGCTAAGGTAACATTATTCCATGATATGATCCATAAAGAAATTGAGTGCTATGTGGATGATATGATTGCCAAGTCCCTTTCATAGGAAGATCATTTGGTGAATCTGCTGAAATTGTTCAAGCGCCTGAGGAAGTATCAGTTGAAGTTAAACCCCAACAAGTGCACATTCAGGGTGCGTTCTGGTAAGCTGCTGTGTTTTATTGTAAGTGAAAAAGGAATTAAGGTTGATCCCGAAAAAGTCAAAGTTATTAAGGAAATTCCTGCACCTAAGACTGAGAAAGAAGTTCGAGGTTTCTTAGGTAGATTGAATTACATCTCAAGGTTCATATCTCATCTCACTGCAACTTGCGAACCCTTGTTCAAGCTGTTAAGAAAAGAGCAAACAGTCAGGCGGAACGATGATTGTCAGAGAGCTTTTGACAAGATCAAAGAATATCTGCAAGAACCTTCAATCCTCATGCCTCCAATCGAAGGAAGACCTTTAATCATGTATTTGACAGTATTAGAATAGTCAATGGGGTGTGTGTTGGGCCATCATGACGAGTCTGGTCGAAAAGAGTATGCAATATACTACCTAAGAAAAAAGTTTACCGACTGTGAACAACGTTATTCACTGCTCGAGAAAACTTGTTATGCTTTAGCGTGGGCTGCTCGCCGACTAAGACAGTATATATTGACTCATACTACCTTATTGATCTCAAAGATGGATCCAGTCAAGTACATATTTGAGAAGCCAGCACTCACCGGAAGGGTTTCCAGGTGGCAAATGATTCTAACAGAATATGACATTCAGTACACCTCCCAAAAGGCCATCAAGGGCAGTGTATTGTCTGACTATCTGGCTTAGTAACCCATTGATGATTACCAGCCTATGAGATTTGATTTCCATGATGAAGATATCATTTTATTGAAAACAAAAGATTGTGAATAGCCTATTCACACTGAAGGGCCTAACCCAGAAGAAACATGGACTATGATGTTTGACGGGGCAGTTAATTGCAACGGTCGTGGGGTTGGTGCAGTACTTATTACACCCAAAGGATTCCATATTCCTTTCTCATCAAGGCTTACCTTTGCCTGCACTAACAACGAAGCAAAATATGAAGCTTGTATCATGGGTCTTGAGGAAGCCATTGATCTCAGGATCAAAACCTTGAATATATTCGGAGATTCAACTTTGGTAATCAACCAGACCAACGACAAGTGGTACACTCATCAGGAGCATCTGATTCCCTACCGTGACTATACGAGGAGATTTTTGACCTTCTTCACAACAGTTAAGCTTGAATACATCCCTCAAGATGAGAATCAGTTTGCGGACGCTTTGGCTACCATTTCACCCATGATCAAAGTACAAGCTGTTAATTATGTACCTCGGATTTTGGTATCCAGATTGGACCGACCGACATATGTATTCTCTGTGGACACTGTCACTGATAACAAGCCTTAGTACCACGACATCAGATGCTTCTTGGAAACTCAGACATACCCACCTGGGGCATCGTCAAATGATAAGAAGACATTAAGAAGGCTAGTTGGTAGTTTCTTCCTCAATACTGATGGTTCTGTGTACAAGCGAAACTTCGACATGGTCCTGCTCAGATGTGTTAACAAGAAGGAAGTAGACCTCTTAATGCACGAAGTAAATGAAGGTTCTTTCAGTACCCATGTCGGAGGACATGCAATGGCAAAGAAGTTGTTAAGATCGGGTTACTATTGGATCACAATGGATGCAGATTGTTGTGCATATGCCAGAAAATGCCACAAATGCCAGATCTACGCAGATAAAATGCATGTGCCTCCGAATCCTTTGAATGTGATGGCTTCACCTTGGCCCTTCTCCATGTGGGGCATTTATATGATTGGAAAGATTGAACCGACTGCTTCAAATGGTCACAGATTCATCCTGGTAGCCATTGATTACTTCACCAAATGGGTTGAAGCAGCTTCATATGCAAACGTCACCAGACAAGTGGTAGCCCGGTTTCTGAAAAGAGATATCATCTGTCGGTATGGAGTTCCCGAGCGAATCATTACTGATAATGGTTCCAATTTGAACAACAAGATGATGGCAGAGCTTTGTCGGGACTTCAAAATTCAACATCACAACTCTTCTCCTTACAGGCCAAAGATAAATGGTGTTGTTGAGGCGGCTAACAAGAATATCAAGAAGATTGTGCAGAAGATGGTAGTCACTTACAAAGACTGGCATGAGATTCTACCATTTTCCTTTCATGGGTACCGAACCTCTATCAGAACATATACTGGGGAAACACCTTATCAACTTGTGTATGGAATGGAAGTTGTCCTACCTGTTGAAGTTTAACTACCCTCCTTACGGGTAATGATGGATGTGAAACTGGATGAAGCAGAATGGGTCCGATCTCGATATAATCAACTAAGTCTGATTGAAGAAAAGAGATTAGCAGCCATATGTCATGGGCAGTTATATCAGAAGCGAATGAAGAAAACCTTCGATCAGAAAGTCAGACCTCGGGAATACTAGGTAGGAGAGCTTGTTTTGAAAAGACTTCTTCCTCCCCATTCAGACCACAGGGGCAAATGGATGCCAAACTACGAGGGGCCATTCATAGTAAGGAAAGTTTTCTCCTGTGGGGCACTGATGCTCACTATTATGGATGGTGAGGATTTCTTGTCTCCTGTGAATTCAGATGCAGTTAAAAAATACTTCGCATAAAAGACCCACTGGACATAAAAACAGAATGTAAGTCCAGGCAAAAATTGGGCATCCCGACGAGTCAAAAACAGAATAAAAGACTCGGGAAAAAATATGGGAAAATTGAAAAAATGTACACCCGCTGAGTTGAAAAGCCACATCGGACAACTCAAGAAAAAATGGGTATCCCAGTGGATTGAAAACCCGAAAGGGCGATCCACGCAAAATCAGGGAATAAGAGAACAACTGCATTCTGAATTCGTCTATATCACTCAAAATGTGGCAAGCTTTGAAAGGATTAAGCTTCGGTCATAATCAACCTCCTTCAGAAAGAAAGATGAGAAGGACGTCAAGGTCATACGGGTCATAGCAAGGAATCTCACTGGAGCGTCATCTTCAACATTGCCAACACTTTTATTTTCTTAATTTATAGCAATCTCCTCATTTCAGGGGATTCGCTTCTTTGACTGTACTTGCCTATTCAGGGTACACACATCAATAAAATCAGAATTTTCAGTCACACTTCGTTTTATACATTTTTGTTTCGTTTGCAAAATGTCCAAAGTTCATAATACAATACTTGCATAAAACATATGAGCCATTTTAAACAAATGCTTGCAGGAAATATGTTGCTCTCATACAAATCTAACTCCTATGACGGAATCCGATTAAGGATACCTCGGGACACTTGTGAGTTTCCTTTGTTTAACAGGATGTAGGTACTCAAGGCAATATTTCTCAGCAGGGGGCATATCAGGCATTTCCCCCAGCCAAGCCGACAATCACCTCATCAACAGGGTTACTTGACAGAAGTACTCCCCCACGAAGTTGTTATCCCCTCAGAGGATCCTTCTAGAAACTTATTAAATCCCCAACATGTCGCTTGGACGAAGGAGTAGCAACAAATTACTTCCCAGAAGTTATCTCCTCCCCAAGAAGGATCTCTTGAGCAGTGCCTGACGACTTTTCCCCAACAAAGTGGTCAGGAATTTTCTATTCCCCATCAGAGTTGCCAGGATTCTCTCATCCTCAGCAGAGTCAGTGGAATTGTTTCCCCACAGAGTTGCCATTCTCTCCCCAGTAGAGCAATACATTGAAATACTTCCCCAGCGGAGTTACTGAAACTTCCTCGTCCCCAGCGGAGTTCTCCCTCCAGATAGATAAACCAGAGATCTTTATCCCCGCGGGATCCGGATCTCGGATCGGGTTTTCTCATTTTCATAATCATAGCATTCACATCATTTTTCCCCAAAATAAGCGTAGCATTTCGTCTAATACGGAGCATTACGGAAAAAATCAAACATTTGCATGATCATAAGCTAGGTTCGAGCCAATCACCTGCAAATATCAATATCACTTCACCAGCAATATACAAAACTTATCCCCTGCAGATAAAAGACAAAGCATCCCCTTTGCACTCCCAAACATAAATGCCTGTTCATATTTATACATGCTCTTTTCGACATTCGCCTGTGTCATCTTTCCCCAGTAAAGTTGCCAGAATACCTTATGCATTCTCAATACAAATGTTTGTTCATACTTTTACATGTTCTCTTTGACACTCGGCCGTGTCATACTTCCCCAGCAAGTCAAAACACTCGTCTGTCTCCCTTGCCCAATCTTTTTGACACTCGTCCGTGTCTTACACATATTTCACCAGCAGATCATACTTGTACAGAAGTCTTTGATACTCGTTCGTATCTTGTATATATCACCCCTTAGCAGATTCAACACTCGTCCGTGTTCTTTTCTCAACCGATTGATACTCGTCTGTATCATCACCCTTAAACACGTGTCAGCGTTTGTTTCTACCGATAGTCGTCCGTATCATGGTTCTAAGGATGCTCGTCCGCATCTTTGGTCTATACACACTGTCAAACACTTATACCTTTATTTTTAAGCGTAAGAACTCGTCCGTGTTTACATCCCCACAGAAAAAACAACTTTTTCTATCTGGCATTCGTCCTATGTCGTGATATTTGTGGCAGCCGTCCCCTGCCAGGTGATCGTCCTTTACCTTTGGATGACTGTCCCTCATCCTTTCTCCAGTGGAATCCCCATTATTGGAACTTTCTATCCGACATTCTTCCTATGTCGTGATATTTTCGGCAGTCGTCCCCTGCCAGGTGATCGTCCTTCACCTTATGATGATCGTCCCTCATCATTTTATCAGATGGCCGTCCCCATCGTCGACCTTGTTATCCGGCATTCGTCCTATGTCACGATAATCCCCAAGAGCAGTCGTACCCTGATAGGTGATCGTCCTTCACCTCTTGATGATCGTCCTTCATCATTCTTATCTAATGGCCATCCCCATCATTGATCTTTTCTGTCCAGCATTCGTCCTATGTCGCGACAAAGAGCATTCGTCCCCTGCTAGGTGATCGTCCTTCACCTTTGATGGCCGTCCCTCATCAAGTATTCCATTTATTCTTTAGCCCGATGGTTGTCCCAGTCGTGATCCCTTTTCCTTTTCCTGATGATCGTCCTTCATTAGTTTATCCCGATGGTCGTCCCCATCGTTGTTTACTTTACTTTCCAAGTCTGATGGCCGTCCCCATCAATGCTTTTCTCAATCCCCAGAGAATTTTATTTCCTTACCCGATGGTCGTCCCCGTCGCAGTTTCTTTATTTCCCAGCATGATGGTCGTCCCCGTCATTGCTTTGCTTACCATTTTACCCCCGGCAGTCGTCCTCTGCTCGATGGTCGTCCTCCATTGCTTTCATTGTATACTCATACTATACTATCTTTTACAATTTATATCCCTTTTCTTCTTCCCCCCAGCGAGTGCAAATTTCAGACTGTCTTTGGTATTCAACCACAAGTTATCTTGTTCATCTGTTAAGCCAGGTGCTTACAACCTGCACAGTTAACTCATGCTTGAATAGGGACAGCTGTAAACACCCCAAAATTTCCCTCACTTTTTCTCACACCATGGCTTGTGATCTTTCATTTTTGCACAAGCATAAGCATATCATATCCCACTGCATAGTTCATTTCATCTGCATCTAGGGTTTGTTATCTGAGCAATCCAAGAAGTGATCTGAGTCATCCCAAAGGTCTTGAAGCTTACCAAGAGGGTCCATGTGTGTTCCATGATCATAATATGCTCCCCAAAGTTCATAAAAGTCAAAGTATCACAAGGCATGGCAAAGGCATAGAGGCAGACTGAAGATTTCCTGCACAGATGACCTAAAATTAGGATTTTGGTTTCAGAGGCCTTAATCCCAATTTTTTTGGTCATTCTTGTTTCTAATGGTCTTAATATGTTATAAGGATCATGTGTACCAAATTTGATGAAGAAATTCACCGTGGAAGTCATCTGATCATTGTGTAACTTCTTGAGCAAGTAAAGTCAAAATCAGGGCATCTGAGGCCCCCAACAATGGTACCAAAGGGTCATCATCATCATTTTGAGTCTCTATGATCTTTATTTGATCTTATAAGTGGTTATAAGTTCACAAGATTGAAGTATTTCAAGCCAAATGCAAACTTGCTATTTTTGGAAAGGACTTGTAATGGAAACTTTCCATTTTGGGAAAGATATTCAACCTATTCTTTCATGACCAAAAATGCTTCAAATGAAAAATTCTTGGACATGAAAGTTGTAGATTATGTCTTCCCATTTTCAAAAAGAACAAGAACATGTCTTTATACATCCTAGAACTCAAGATATGGCCTTTCAAAGTTGGCAAAAATCCTATAATTTTCAAGTGTGCACCAAAGAGGGATTTTTGCAAATTCAAGTTCCAAGCCATTTCATGACCTCTAATTTACTTCTAAGCATCATAACAACATCACGTGACTTACCTTGATCAGAATAGTGCCTTGGATTACAAGTTTCATTAAGCCATTTTCACAAAATCTTCAAAGTTGGAAATTTACAAAACACATGACATCTCTTGATCCAAGTGTTCCAGCTGCATAAACTTCATCCTAGGGCCATCCATGAATCAAGCTGAGGCCAAGACACCCCTAAAGCCAGCTCTGAACCATGCTCATACCTCAAGTACACAATGTTGACATTTTTGCAACTTGGCCCATACCAATCACACTACGGCACCACCCACTTTCTGATCACTCTCATTGGCCTAAATTAACCTTATGGAGCTCATTTCATAACATACACAAGCCTGAATGAACCCTAAGCTCAGAATCACCAAAAATTCCTCAAAACTTCATTCCTTTAAAACTCACTCCACAACCAACAAAAATTACTGATTCTTTCACCAATCATCTCAACATCACTCAAGGATCATAAAGCACCCATTGTCATGGCCTAAAAGCTCCAAAAATAGAAATACGATTTCTGCCACACCAGAACTAAACACCATAAAATAGCCATTCAAAGCTTGTTTTAAGCTCTCCAGAAGCTTCAAGGGACCAAGTGGAGTGGTTTTGCACAAAGGAGGGGGTCAAAAAGCTCAGAATCACAAAGCTTCAACTCAGGTAGCCATCTCAAACAATTTTTCCAAAACCTTTCTTTTAATTTCTAGAATGATTCTATGCGTCTCCCTGATCATGCTGATATGATTATTTTTGAAAATGGCTGAGAAACCAGGATGTATTGATGTTCTGAAACCTTTTTATTTGAAAATGTTTTTGTTCGATTCATGAGTTTGATGCATGATATATGATTTTCATGGCCTGATTCTTGTTTAGGATGGTTTGGGGATTGATTCTGGAGAGTTTGGGAGTTTGGGGTAGCCTAGGGAGAGAGATAGCATGAAGGGCTCGTCGGAGAAGATGACTGGAGCTTGCTCCGGTCACCGGAAAATGTTTAGGGTTAGGATTAGGGTTAATCTCCCCAGTTTGAATTCAGGCCCTTTGATCTTGCTTAACGCGTATTTTGAATGGCAAGGATCATTTCATTAAAACCCTAATTCATAATTAATTAGATTAATTAGGATTAATTAATTTAATTTTCCAGATTCAATCCTGACCACTAGATCACGCGCGCAGTCAACCCTCCCTTCCCCAGTTCAAATCTCAGCCACTGGATCATTTGACTTTCCTTTATTTTAATTTTATTTCATTTTTCTTGCATTTCTTTTGTCCATTTTATTTAAAATAGCAAAAACAATTCAAAAAATCTCAAACTTTGCATTTCTGTTTTTAATATTTTTCTTAACCTAAAAACATTTTTTATTTTATTTTTTGCATTTAAAAAGTATTTTTAAAATATTTAAATGTTTTATTTAATTAATTAATTAATTTTAATTAATTAAATATGCATTTAGGTTTCTAAAAATCACCAAAAAATTTATGAAACATTCCAAAACATTTAGAAACATTTTCAAACTCACCATACAAATATATTTTTAAGTTTGTTCCCATTTTCACAATTTTCTTTGGATTAGGGTTCTTAAATTTCTCATTTTTAACCCTAACTTGAAAATTTCATTTCTGCCTAACCATGATGAGTTTGAACTTGATTATTTTTGCATTGTTTCACATATTGCATATATTTTCTAGGTTATTTATCTCATATTTATATCTTTCATTTTCAATTTTATTTTCATTTTCCCTTTAGAAGCACCCAAAAACCCTAGTTAACTTAGAAATTTCATAACTTTCACTAGGTTAAGCTTATGACTTTCTCCTTTAGGGTGTTATCTTGTATAGGTTTAGGGTTTGTTTCAGCTCAATTTCAATTTTTTATCATGGTGATTGCTTCTATTTTGGTCATATGCATCTCATGTTGTCTTAAAACCCTAATTTTGCATCTTCATTTGCATTATTCTTTGCATTTCATGAACTTATGAACTTGTCATGACATTCCATTCTTTTGTATGTCTTCTTAGACATCTTAGGACATGTTTGAAACATTTCTTGATCATTTTTTCATTCATTTGTTGTGCTTTGCATCCATTACATTTCATGAACATCCATGTGTTTTCATGCTTCTAAACATGCTTCCATTGCATCTCATCCTTGTATGATCATTCATATGTGTAACACGGTGGGAGAACTGACTTTAGTTATGTTGCGGATAGCAAGAGTCGCCACCGACTTTTATTTTATCCAAAGGAAAGGCATAAAAGAACAGGAAAGACCTTTTAAAAGATTTTTGGGTCCGGGGGGTAGGTTATGTAAAGGGAAGGTGTTAGCACCCTTTACATCCATGGTTATCCATGGGCTCTTAGTTACTTAGCTCACTTTAAAATGTTTTTGAAATGTGTAGTGTGTGAATAGAAATTTTCTTAAATGTTTATAATGATCCATGTACGGATGCGTATAAACCTTTGTTTTGAAAATTGTTTGAAATGTGTGAAGTGTTTGAAAAGTTTTTGAATAGTGAGCAAGTAACTATGAGGAACCTACCCTAAGTTTAAGTCTTTTCTGTTCTTGAATACTTTAAGTGGTAAGACTATCCCTATTATTAAGGAATAGGTAGTCATTACCTTGGATGTGTGGGACAAGTGAAGGGACATCTGTTTATGTAGGCAACTGTGGGGTGTATAAGCAATTTGAAGGGACTATCATCTTTATTCGAAAGGGACAAGATCATTACAAAGGCAACATTCGAAAGGGACTTGATCTTTTATTTGTTAAGGGACTAGATGACTTCATTTTGAGGGACTTTTGCTTTATACACCCTACTTGACCTTTTTGATTAGGCAACATGAGAGGTAACCCTAGAAAGTGAGATGGCGATCAAAGATCGACTTACGTGTGTGAGTGTACAATTTAATATTTATCTTTTAAATTAAGTGATCTAAATTAATTTTAAATAACATACATGTTTACACTCCCTATTTACTAACCATGGCATAAAAATAAATAATTTAAATATTACAAAAAAATTACATCCAGGAACAATTACAATAATAATAAAGCAATTTAAATAGCAAAATAAAATAAATAAGCAAGAATAAATAAATAATTATAATAGGGGTTAGTGAAAATAATAATAATCATAATTTAAAAATAAATAAATGGGGTTAGTAATAAACATGGTTAATAACAATAATAAACAAAAAGATTATAATAAACAAAAACTTTAATGGTTAATAGAAAAATTTGAACGATTATATTAATTATAAAATTTTAAGTTAAGTATAAATTATAAAATTAATTATGAACATAATTAAATTAGCAATTTTAAACATCTAATAGAAACTATCTTCATGTAAAATTAAAGTATAAACAATTGTAGAATATTTACATATTATAAAAAATAAATTAAGCATTTTAATTTTTAAACATGTTTATGTACAAAATTTAAAATTATAAAAAATTTAATAAAAATTAGATTGAATATAAATAATAATATTAAACAAAAATAAAAGAGAAAGAAATTAGGGTTTAGAAATTTAATATGATTAATTAGGGTTTGTAAAATAAATTAGGTTTTATGTACAAAAATTAAATGTTAAGTATTAATCTAATTAATCAAATTATAATATATACATATTAATAATAAAAACAATTTGTTTTAGAAAATATATTAAGATTTATATTAGGATTTTGAAATTATTATTTTTATTAAATTAATATTATTAACAATCAAAATAAATAGCAAGAAAAAATAAAAGAAAAAAACTTACCTGGCTGGGTATTGAACCCAGTACCTCCTGCCCTCATGAACCTATGCCAGCAACCACAACCACTGGGCAACGCATGCGTTGGTGTAAGAAGAATGAATCAAATTGTTTTTGTTCCTTAAACCTAAAAATCAGGAAAAAAGAAAGAAAAGCAAAAGGCCTGGGGGATTCGAACCCAGTACCTTCTCAATGTCACACAAACACCTTACCATTCCTGCTGGATGAGCGAATCTGTTAAAGTATTGACCATAATATATAATATATAATACTTAATAATTAAATTGAAAAAACAAACAAAAGTTTGGGGAACCAGGACTCGAACCCAGGTTCACAAGCAACATACGCGCGCGTCTTACCATCAGGCCAACCACACATTGGTGATACAGAATGGACACAAATACATTATAATATTAAAACAAATTTTAAATTCAAAAAAACGCGCGCGCTGAGTCTTCTTCTTCCTTGAGATTTCGCAGGTTTTCCTGCGAAATTTCCTGGGAGATTTCCTTCAACTTTTCCTGCGTGCATAAACCTGCGTATTCACAAACACCAAGCAAACAGCAAAATTTCTTTAAATTGATGAGAGTAATGAGTTCCTGGAGGTCCATACAACACCACCACGTTCCTCAAATTTATTTATATGTGACAAATCACAAAACCCTAATTGAGGTTAGTAAACCCTAGTTATGGCCGAATCCATTCTAGGCAGTGAAACTTCAATTAATTGGTCCAGAAAGCATCTCTAGATCATAACTAACACGAATCACACAACAAAATCAGTTAATATTGGTTATATATATGAAATCTAAAAACACAATATTGAAGAACAAAATTGATTCGGTTAGCATGATATGGCATGGTTTTGATGCAATGGAAGATTGGCTTCGACTCTATGATGTCCAGGGAACCTCTTGGTGTCTTTAAAATACCTTATAACCTCCTGCAATTAGAAATCCGAAATTTGAATTTGTATGATTTTTTGTGAAGTTGAACAATGTGCAAGAGGCTGGGAATCCCTGGCTTGATGCTTGTTATATGTTGTATAAATATGACACAATGAAATTAGGTCAAGAGATTCATCAAAACTTTGGATTTTTGGACCTTTTTAGATTGAAAAATATTTGATCTTAAAACTTGAATATCCTTGATCTAGCCTTGCTATTTTGGTATGATTCTCATTACTCTTGTATCAATCAAGTCTAAATATAATTTAAGACCTTCTAGAAACCAAATCAAATTAAATTTTCATTATTTTATATTTTATTTGAATTTAAAATGATTTTTTAATATAAAAATCATAATAAATAAAAACAAAATGAATAAAATTATGAATAAATCAATTTAATTTCGTGCATGATGTTTTGATATGGATTGGGTCATTATTTGGCAAGCCCATTTGGAAGAAATTGGTTTTAGACCTCCATTTTCTTCATAAACCAACCAAAAATTTCCCAACTTTGCAAGGGCACATATCCCTCAATTTTAATGGTATGAGGGTGTTCTTGGATATTTTGGAAAGCTTGAAGAATCTTCTAACCAACCCCACTGGTTTCATGTCCATATCACTTACCATTCTCAAGTTATGCCCTTTTGAAGTTGTTGACTTTTTGTTGACTTTCAAAAGGACCTATAATGTCTTAGCTCATACCTTCCAAATGAAGCATTTTTGGGCTTGGCTTGTGAGACACAAAGTAGTAGAGAATTCAATTTCCTTCAAAATGAGATTTGGATGGAGACTTGGTGATGAAGCATGTGAAAGTTATGGCTGGTCAAAGTTCAGTTGACTTTTACTAAGGAAACCCTAATTTAGAAACTCCTGATTCTTGATGATCTGAAACCTCCTTGATGAATCATGATCAACCCTTGATCAAATGATGAATTTTACTTCATATACTTGATGTTGGAAAAAAATCATGAATTTTGACTTTGGTTTGACCACAGTTGACCTCAGTTTGACTTTTTAACTGCTTTGACTGATTTTGACTTATCTGATCATCTGACTGAGCAAACTTTTGAGAAAAGTCTTGAAACTTGACATGGGGGTTCTTACACACATATAAGATGTTATGAAGCTCACTTGAAGTCTTGGAAGTTCATTTAGCCTGATTAAAGTCAAAACCCTAGTTTTGGATGCACTGCTTAGGAGGTGCATTGTCTGAGGGAATTGTCAACTTTTCTGACCAATTGTGAACTTTGTGAACCTTGTGAACCATCATAAAATGTCTTGTGAACCTTGTGAACCTCATGGGAGGCCTTGTGAACCTTGTGAACCTCATAAAGTGACTTGTAGACTTCATGAACCTCATGAAAGGTCTTGTAAGTATTGTGAATCTTGTGAACCTTGTGAACCTTCTTAGCACACAAAGTCTTGTATTGTGAGGGCAAATTTTGGGGTGCAACAGCTGCCCCTGTTCAATTTTCTGAAACCTGAGGGGTTAGATTGGTATATTTGCCAGTCGTGACCTGGAAGGTTGAAGGGGATTGAACACAAAAGCCCAAAAATTTGCACTCACCGGTGCGTAAACTGATATTGATGGTTGGTTGTATATGCTTGAGTGGGCTTAAAGATGCCACTTGGAGAAAAGTTCTTCAGATACATTTCTTGGAGGATAAAGCAATCCAAAATATGAAGGTATAATGATAGCTTTCAGGAAGATAAAGCAGTCCTGAGGTAATAATAAGCTTTCAGGAGGATAAAGCAGTCTTGAGATATTGATAATATGCTTTCAGGAGGATGAAGCAATCCTGAGGTAATGATGATAGCTATCAGGAGGATGAAGCAGTCCTGAGGTAATAATATGATTTTAAGAGGATAAAGCAATCCTGAGGTAATAATATGATTTTAGGAGGATAAAGCAATCCTGAGGTACAAGAAGCTGTCAGGAGGATAAAGCAATCCTAAGGTAATAATAAGCTTTCAGGAGGATAAAGCAATCCTGATGGATGATATGCTTTCAGGAGGATAAAGCAGTCCTGATGAGATAATAAGCTTTCAGGAGGATAAAGCAATCCTGATGTAGTGATATGCTTTCAGGAGGATGAAGCAGCCCTGATGTAGTGATGATAACTTTCAGGAGGATAAAGCAGTCCTGAGGTAATAATAAGCTTTCAGGAGGATAAAGCAATCCTGAGGGATGATATGCTTTCAGGAGGATAAAGCAGCCCTGATGTAGTGATGATAACTTTCAGGAGGATAAAGCAGTCCTGAGGTAATAATAAGCTTTCAGGAGGATAAAGCAATCCTGAGGGATGATATGCTTTCAGGAGGATAAAGCAGTCCTGAGATATAAGAAGTTGTCAGGAGGATAAAGCAGTCCTGATGGATGATATGCTTTCAGGAGGATAAAGCAGTCCTGAGGTAGTGATGAGCTATCAGGAGGATAAAGCCATCCTGAGGTAATAGTATGCTTTCAGGAGGATAAAGCAGTCCTGAGGTATGAGAAGCTTTCAGGAGGATAAAGCAATCCTGAGGAATGATAACTTTTCAGGAGGATAAAGCAGTCCTGATAGTCACAAGTTGTTGATGAAGTTTGTTTGCTGGAGAATTAACCTGAAAACAAGGTAGCATTCTATATGGTAGCATTAGTTTATGCATTATGTATGCATGTATAGTATGATGCACCTAAATAATGTATTATGTATCTATGGATATGTATGTTATGGTATGATGTAAATGATGTATGTATGATATGATACTGCCTGAAGCGTCCGGACATCTTCGTATAACAACTGCTGGCCAGGGAAAATAAATCCCGATTCGTTGTTGAAGAATATGAGGAACTCATTCCCGTCTTGTTTGATAATATATTATGCATAACCTTCCGTCTGCTGGGGATAGCAAGGTATACAACCTTCGTCTTCGTTTGATAGTAGGGTATATATAACCTCCCGTCTGCTGGGGATAGCAAGGTATATATAACCTCCCGTCTGCTGGGGATAGTAAGGTATATATAACCTCCCGTCTGCTGGGGATAGTAAGGTATATATAACCTTCGTCTTCGTTTGATAGTAGGGTAGATATAACCTCCGTTTTCGTTCGTCGTACTCTTATTGGAAAGTAAATTCCCGAATATCCGTATGAGGATAAAAGAGATGGATATAAATTCCAGGGGAGATGTGACTTTATGAAGATGGATTTGCCCTACTGAGGATTTGTGATTGTTTTGTAGAGATGAACCGGCGAAGCTTTGTTGAAATCCTTCCCTCGTTCGTCTTTAGTAAATACTATTACTGCATTTTCATGCATTTCTGGTAAACATCAATCATATTAAGCATACATGCATTTCTGGTAAACATCAATCATATTCAAAAACATACATTCAAACACAAGCAATGGACGTTTCGCTTATGTAAATAGGGTAAAAGTAAATCTGGATTCAGAGGGAAAAGTAAAGCTGAACTTGAAAACAGAATCGTTTCAACTTCGAGAGTGTATAACCAATTGGATTTGGAGCTCCTGAAACTTTTAACTTTCCTGAATACCTTCCCAGAAATCCTCATAGCTGGATCTGAAGACATGATACTGACACCATCTGATACTACTGGCGTAGACAATTAACTTCCACAATGGTTTCAACTGAGAATCCAATATCAAGGTAATACAATGAGAGGAATGTGTCTTCAAATTGTGATGGACCATATACGCTCCAGGTATTAGATTTGAAGAGAAAGCATTGCCCCTTGGTTGAGGATGAATTGTCCCAAAAGGGAAGTATCTGAATGTAGTTACCTCAGGAGAACTAAGCAGAATGCCCCATAATAATATGTCCTTGACATCATGAACTTTGCAGTGTTACCCTTGGTAATTCCAATATATGAGAAGAGCTGCCCCTGGCTATTAAGCACTGTTGGATCTGGAACTGATTGCCCCGAATGATTGGAACAGTAACTTGGTATGCCCCATTGATTAGGAAACAATGACCATGCCCCTGGCATTATGACTTCTGTAATGTTACCCTTGGCACTTCAGATAGATGAGGAGATCTGCCTCTGGTTGCTTAAACATAGTTGAATCTTGTCCTGATTGCCCCAAATGAGTTAGGCAGTATCATGGCCTGCCCCCTTGATTGGGAGATAATGATTATGCCCCTTTGTATACATGGACTTTGATCCAGGAAGCAACTTTGTTTATCGGAAGGACTTTGAACATTCATCCTGTAAGTTTCTTTGTTTATCAAACACTCAAGTATATGTAAACAAATATATTCAAAAATGCAATGCTTATGTCTGTCTTGAAATTTTGAAAAAGAGTTATTTTAGAAAAACATTTTTTGTGAAAACTGTGATATTAACTCAAGTTTTATAACAAGCCCTAAAGGAGTCAGGATACCTTTTTGTAACAGTACGCTTTCAAACTAACCATGCTTCAGTTAGGACTTTTAAAGGGTTGTAACGTGGCCTGGTTCATGGTTTAAGAAACAAAAGATAAAGGCTCAAATTTTATTTGTACCCAACCCAATCTCCATGATGTTTTTCACTCCTATGCTCAGTTAACTTATGCATTGAGGCTCAAATGAGTTTGGAATTGTAACACTGAAATTTGTGATGGTTCAGAAACCCAAAATTTATTTGAATATTCAGTCATCTTTCTTTGTTGAGGATTCATACTGACCCCTTTTTTTCTTTTAACTTTGTTATCCCTTCTTTTTGCCTGAACTGTTTATTTTAAGGTTACAGTCAGCGGGATGTCTTAATTTTTTATTAAGTCTCCTTCATAGGTTTTGACTTAGTGAGCTTTTCTTTTGCTGGATATTGACTGTCAGGTTTTAATGATTACAGAGAACCATCATTAGTTGTGTACAACACAGATAATTGGCATATTTGAGTTAACCGAGTAACTACCATGCCTCGGGTTATGAATAAGGGTTTTAACTTGTGCGAGAATAAAAACTCCTACTTCATAGGCTCAAAAGGGTTGACTAGGGATTAACTTCCTTATATCTCCACTGTTTAGGAATTGAAACAATGCCTGTACATCGTCAGCATAGTCTGTTCAAAAGCATACTGCCTAATATTATGGTATTGTTTTCGTCATCCTCCCTCTACAGGCTTATAGCTTTATCAGGAGTTAAATATCACAAGATAGAAATAAGAAGCATAATTCAAAATATAGTGGAACGAATGGATTAATTCAAGACAAACATATGCAATGCATTAATGAAAACAAAAGTTTAACATAATAGTAAGTGTTTAAACAAATAAAAGAAATTACAAATGAAAATTCAAATGTTGTCCCATCCAGTTGGTTGAATGTCTTCAATTGCAATTTGTGAACTTTGAGGAGCAGTATACTTCACCATGAAATCAAATTTACCACTTGGATGTCCCAAGGTGCCCCATATCTCAACAGGAATAGGTAGGCTTCCTTTCTTGCTACACTGGGCAACTTGTCTTGCAGCTTCGGTGTTTGATGGGTGATAGTAGAATTCAACTTGACCTTCTGGAGTAACCTCTAGGATTCCTTCGTCAATTAGATCTTGAATCTTCTTCTTCAATGTCCAACAACTATTAGTATCATGTCCAGGACAGTTGGAGTGATACCCACACCTTGCCTTGGGATTATAGCGAAGAGAGGAAGTTTTAGGATTTTGAGGAGAATTTTTCAAGGAAATTAGTGTCATCTCCAACAAGCATTGCAGAACTTGTGACATTGGAGTGTTGAATTTGATAAACTGTCTTCTACATCCCTTGCGTTGAGGTGGATTAACCTTATCAGGTCTTTTTTCTTCAACTAAAGAACAATCAGTGTCAACCTGTCTCTTACCTTTTTTTATCCTCATCTTCCTTTCAACCAAATCAGCTTGTTTTAACGGATGTTGATTGACAATTAGATTCCTGACTCCATTACTTTGAAGTTTTTGGACAAAGGTTCTCAGCTCTTCTTGCCCCTGAGCTAAACTTTGGATAAGAGCTACCTGGCCATTCATCTGGGTCCTCATTTCTGTCATCTCAGCTTGTAGTTGTTTCAAATGATCATCCTTGTTGTCCTCAGGATTCTTCTTCTTCATGTCCTTAGAGAGGAATGCTTTCAACTCTTCTTGCCCCTTGGACAAATTCAGAATCATTTCCTGAAACTGAGCATTCTGAGCTTGAAGATCTTTGACAGATTGTTCAAGAGCCATTTCTGCTGAAATAAACAGCGAGAAGATAAGATACTTGTTCATAAGAAACCTGTGATGCAATGATATGGTATGTAAATGCATATGCAATGTTTTCAAGGACCGTAGGATTTAAATTTGCTTAAACAACCAAGAAGGTAAACTATTATTAGTAATAAATTTGTTTGCCCTTTGGGTTTACAAAATGAAATGAAATAAATACAAAAGATGGGGTTTTAAGTCTCCCATGGACGTTTCCTCTTTGTGTTGAGGTATGAGATGAGATTCCGTTCCTCGTGAAGTTGCTTTGTTAGTTCTAGGATCCTTTCTTGGCTTGCTTTGTAATGAGCCTCGAAAGTATCCCTTTGCTCCTTCAGCTGGATCCAGGATCTCTGTAAGTCTTCCATGTCAGTAGGCATGTCTGGGTGAAGGATGGTATAAGCAGTATCTCCTTCAGCAACAGGTTCCATGGTAACTGGCAGGATAGCAGGATATGGCATCATGAGAGTCTGAGTATGAGATCGCACCCATCTGAGATAAGCCTCCATAGGAATAGTGTACTTAGGCTCCAGTGTCTTGCTGTCAACCCTGTTTACTTTTCCCCAGGCTCGTATGAATCTCTGACGGTAACCTTGAAGATCGTTGTCGTAGTCAAACACAATGCCCTAAATCAACATGTCATGAGGACCATCACTCCGAGCGTAACCAAACTATCGTAAAGCTAGAGAGGGGTTGTAGGTGATGCCTCCTCTGATGCCTAGAAGTGGCACATTAGGAAACTCCCCACAACGGTCAATGATAGTGACATTCTCCATAGATCTGGAGCACCAATGGATATCTGAATGCGAGAGTGACATGATCCTTTTGGACCACCTGAACCCTTGCTCATTCTTCATTAATGAGCGAGGAAGGTGACAAATAAACCACCTAGAAAGTAAAGGTATGCAGCACATCAAAGTTCCTCTTGCCCTTGTAGTACGAGTATGGAGAGAATGTAGGATGTCTCCAAGCAATGTAGGTACTGGATTGTGACTCAGGAATATGTTGATGGCATGAACATCTATGAACTGATCTGGATTGGGGAACAATACTAAGCCATAAATTAGCAAGGCTAAGATCTCCTCAAAAGCATCATAGCTCATGGCCTTCAAGAACACCTGAGCTTTCTCTATCAACACCTTGGCAAGAATACCCTTAACTCCGCTTCTCGTTTCTAGAACAATGTCAGACTTCTTCAGATGTAGAGCTGCAGCAATGACCTCTGGTTTAAGCCCTTTCTCCAAGCCTGTGAAGGGTCTTTGATCTAGAACAGGTATACCCAGAAGCTTAGAGAACTCTTCCATTGTAGGAACCAGCTGATAGTCAGGGAATGTAAAGCAATGGTGTTTAGGGTCAAAGAACTGAAATAGGACACTCATCATGTCTTCATTGAACCCTGAAGTGACTAGATCCAATATATGACCATGTCTCTTGATGAACTGGGAGTGGTCAGACACTTGAGAAACCAACTCTTTAAGCTTAGCAGGTATGCCCACAAAGTTGATCCTGATGGTGTTTCTACGAGCAGAAGCCATGACCTGCAACAAAGAACAAAAGATAAATCCTTTGGTCCTTGAAATGGTTAGTGAAAATGCTATGCTTATGATGCATGATGATGTCATGATGTTATGTTCAATCACAAACATGTGGCACACACAAACAAGTCACACAATAGCCCTAGGTTTAAAGGCTTGCATGAGGTTCAAAGGTAAGTACCCTCCCCTGAAGTTTAGATGGTTCATCCTGTCCTACAAAAGTAACCAGGTTCTAAGGGATCTCAATATCATTGATCCTTCACAAGGGTGGTTGTTCAGTAGGCAACTTACTTGCCAACCAAAACCTTCCAAGTTTAGAATCTCAATGAGCGTAGCATCGAGTATCAACCAACTTCAGTCTGCACCAAAGCCGGTTATCTCACTACTTTTCTAAAGGCCAAGATGAGATAACTAGGGTTCTAAAAGTTAGTTAGTGCATTGACAACATATGGCAGCCTCATATTATCCTCAACTTGACTTAAGGAACATAAACACCAACCAAGAAGTCACACTAACTATGGCCACTAGATCAACCATATCGGTATACGCCGTACAGTTTCCTTGGTCTATTGCCATTTACCTAAGGTACACTAGATCCGGGTTAGGATCTTTCACACATAAGAGCCCAACAAGTAAGTATAAAGCAAACAAGGCAAACAATTTTAAAGTGATCTAATTCCTAAGGGTACCCCTATTTTATTAAATCCCCAGCAGAGTCGCCAGTTCTGTAACACGGTGGGAGAACTGACTTTAGTTATGTTGCGGATAGCAAGAGTCGCCACCGACTTTTATTTTATCCAAAGGAAAGGCATAAAAGAACAGGAAAGACCTTTTAAAAGATTTTTGGGTCCGGGGGGTAGGTTATGTAAAGGGAAGGTGTTAGCACCCTTTACATCCATGGTTATCCATGGGCTCTTAGTTACTTAGCTCACTTTAAAATGTTTTTGAAATGTGTAGTGTGTAAATAGAAATTTTCTTAAATGTTTATAATGATCCATGTACGGATGCGTATAAACCTTTGTTTTGAAAATTGTTTGAAATGTGTGAAGTGTTTGAAAAGTTTTTGAATAGTGAGCAAGTAACTATGAGGAACCTACCCTAAGTTTAAGTCTTTTCTGTTCTTGAATCCTTTAAGTGGTAAGACTATCCCTATTATTAAGGAATAGGTAGTCATTACCTTGGATGTGTGGGACAAGTGAAGGGACATCTGTTTATGTAGGCAACTGTGGGGTGTATAAGCAATTTGAAGGGACTATCATCTTTATTCGAAAGGGACAAGATCATTACGAAGGCAACATTCGAAAGGGACTTGATCTTTTATTTGTTAAGGGACTAGATGACTTCATTTTGAGGGACTTTTGCTTTATACACCCTACTTGACCTTTTTGATTAGGCAACATGAGAGGTAACCCTAGAAAGTGAGATGGCGATCAAAGATCGACTTACGTGTGTGAGTGTACAATTTAATATTTATCTTTTAAATTAAGTGATCTAAATTAATTTTAAATAACATACATGTTTACACTCCCTATTTACTAACCATGGCATAAAAGTAAATAATTTAAATATTACAAAAAAATTACATCCAGGAACAATTACAATAATAATAAAGCAATTTAAATAGCAAAATAAAATAAATAAGCAAGAATAAATAAATAATTATAATAGGGGTTAGTGAAAATAATAATAATCATAATTTAAAATAAATAAATGGGGTTAGTAATAAACATGGTTAATAACAATAATAAACAAAAAGATTATAATAAACAAAAACTTTAATGGTTAATAGAAAAATTTGAACGATTATATTAATTATAAAATTTTAAGTTAAGTATAAATTATAAAATTAATTATGAACATAATTAAATTAGCAATTTTAAACATCTAATAGAAACTATCTTCATGTAAAATTAAAGTATAAACAATTGTAGAATATTTACATATTATAAAAAATAAATTAAGCATTTTAATTTTTAAACATGTTTATGTACAAAATTTAAAATTATAAACAATTTAATAAAAATTAGATTGAATATAAATAATAATATTAAACAAAAATAAAAGAGAAAGAAATTAGGGTTTAGAAATTTAATATGATCAATTAGGGTTTGTAAAATAAATTAGGTTTTATGTACAAAAATTAAATGTTAAGTATTAATCTAATTAATCAAATTATAATATATACATATTAATAATAAAAACAATTTTTTTTATAAAATATATTAAGATTTATATTAGGATTTTGAAATTATTATTTTTATTAAATTAATATTATTAACAATCAAAATAAATAGCAAGAAAAAATAAAAGAAAAAAACTTACCTGGCTGGGTATTGAACCCAGTACCTCCTGCCCTCATGAACCTATGCCAGCAACCACAACCACTGGGCCACGCATGCGTTGGTGTAAGAAGAATGAATCAAATTGTTTTTGTTCCTTAAACCTAAAAATCAGGAAAAAAGAAAGAAAAGCAAAAGGCCTGGGGGATTCGAACCCAGGACCTTCTCAATGTCACACAAACACCTTACCATTCCTGCTGGATGAGCGAATCTGTTAAAGTATTGACCATAATATATAATATATAATACTTAATAATTAAATTGAAAAAACAAACAAAAGTTTGGGGAACCAGGAATCGAACCCAGGTTCACAAGCAACATACGCGCGCGTCTTACCATCAGGCCAACCACACATTGGTGATACAGAATGGACACAAATACATTATAATATTAAAACAAATTTTAAATTCAAAAATACGCGCTCGATGAGTCTTCTTCTTCCTTGAGATTTCGCAGGTTTTCCTGCGAAATTTCCTGGGAGATTTCCTTCAACTTTTCCTGCGTGCATAAACCTGCGTATTCACAAACACCAAGCAAACATCAAAATTTCTTTAAATTGATGAAAGTAATGAGTTCCTGGAGGCCCATACAACACCACCACGTTCTTCAAATTTATTTATATGTGACAAATCACAAAACCCTAATTGAGGTTAGTAAACCCTAGTTATGGCCGAATCCATTCTAGGCAGTGAAACTTCAATTAATTGGTCCAGAAAGCATCTCTAGATCATAACTAACACGAATCACACAACAAAATCAGTTAATATTGGTTATATATATGAAATCGAAAAACACAATATTGAAGAACAAAATTGATTCGGTTAGCATGATATGGCATGGTTTTGATGCAATGGAAGATTGGCTTCGACTCTATGATGTCCAGGGAACCTCTTGGTGTCTTTAAAATACCTTATAACCTCCTGCAATTAGAAATCCGAAATTTGAATTTGTATGATTTTTTGTGAAGTTGAACAATGTGCAAGAGGCTGGGAATCCCTGGCTTGATGCTTGTTATATGTTGTATATATATGACACAATGAAATTAGGTCAAGAGATTCATCAAAACTTTGGATTTTTGGACCTTTTTAGATTGAAAAATATTTGATCTTAAAACTTGAATATCCTTGATCTAGCCTTGCTATTTTGGTATGATTCTCATTACTCTTGTATCAATCAAGTCTAAATATAATTTAAGACCTTCTAGAAACCAAATCAAATTAAATTTTCATTATTTTATATTTTATTTGAATTTAAAATGATTTTTTAATATAAAAATCATAATAAATAAAAACAAAATGAATAAAATTATGAATAAATCAATTTAATTTCGTGCATGATGTTTTGATATGGATTGGGTTATTATTTGGCAAGCCCATTTGGAAGAAATTGGTTTTAGACCTCCATTTTCTTCATAAACCAACCAAAAATTTCCCAACTTTGCAAGGGCACATATCCCTCAATTTTAATGGTATGAGGGTGTTCTTGGACATTTTGGAAAGCTTGAAGAGTCTTCTAACCAACCCCACTGGTTTCATGTCCATATCACTTACCATTCTCAAGTTATGCCCTTTTGAAGTTGTTGACTTTTTGTTGACTTTCAAAAGGACCTATAATGTCTTAGCTCATACCTTCCAAATGAAGCATTTTTGGGATTGGCTTGTGAGACACAAAGTTGTAGATAATTAAATTTCCTTCAAAATGAGATTTGGATGGAGACTTGGTGATGAAGCATGTGAAAGTTATGGCTGGTCAAAGTTCAGTTGACTTTTACTGAGGAAACCCTAATTTAGAAACTCCTGATTCTTGATGATCTGAAACCTCCTTGATGAATCATGATCAACACTTGATCAAATGATTAATTTTACTTAATATACTTGATGTTGGAAAAAAAAATCATGAAGTTTGACTTTGGTTTGACCACAGTTGACCTCAGTTTGACTTTTTAACTACTTTGACTGATTTTGACTTATCTGATCATCTGACTGAGCAAACTTTTGAGAAAAGTCTTGAAACTTGACATGGGGGTTCTTACACACATATAAGATGTTATGAAGCTCACTTGAAGTCTTGGAAGTTCATTTAGCCTGATTAAAGTCAAAACCCTAGTTTTGGATGCACTGCTTAGGAGGTGCATTGTCTGAGGGAATTGTCAACTTTTCTGACCAATTGTGAACTTTGTGAACCTTGTGAACCATCATAAAATGTCTTGTGAACCTTGTGAACCTCATGGGAGGCCTTGTGAACCTTGTGAACCTCATAAAGTGACTTGTAGACTTCATGAACCTCATGAAAGGTCTTGTAAGTATTGTGAATCTTGTGAACCTTGTGAACCTTCTTAGCACACAAAGTCTTGTATTATGAGGGAAAATTTTGGGGTGAAACAATATGCATCTTGTATGACTTTGCATCAACTCATATGCCATTTACATTGAATATTCACTTCTGAATTTGGTCTTTGCACCTTCACTTGTCTTATTTCTTTTCATTTCATGTCTTATGCATTCATACTAACATTTCAGGAACCTTTGGTAAGATGTCTGGGAGGTGGATTTGCCTTCAATTCCTACCTCTTCTCATCTCTTCATATGCATTATTATTTGTCTTTGAAGTGAACTTGCTTCACTTGTGTTGCTCTTGCTCCTTTATTTCTTTTAAGTTACTTATCTTCTTCAGGAAGTAAGTAACTTATTCTTCTTCCTCCTTCTCTTTTCATCTGCTTCTTCCATGTGGCCTTCTTGAAGATCTTTTCTCTTAAGCCTCACAAACCATAGGAACATCCAAGCATGATAACTTTTAGGGTTGTGTATAGTCCCCCCTATATTTTTACCTTTGAGTCTCCTTGAGTCTCTTTTCTCATCTCTTAATTAGAGGCTAAACTCTTAAAGCTTTAGGACTTATGAATTAGGGTTATGCCTGCATCCTTATATTAGGATGGAGTGTATAACTTTAATCCTTAGTGTTAAACCTTTAATTTTTTTACACCTCTTAATCAAAACACATTAATAATCACTAAGACTTTTTCTTGTAACTTGGGCCTTACATTAGGGTTCTATCTCTTCCTTATGGTTAAGAGGGACTAACCCTAGTGTTTAATGGACAAGTCCCCCTCAAGTTGTCTTGCAAACTTAAAACTCACTTCTTAATATCATCCTCTAATTAAAATCCACTTAATAAAGGCTTTTTATATAATGAACTTAGTCCCTAACCATGGATTAAGTTGAGGTATCTTCATCAGCTTAAGTGTTCTCATCTATCTTCCTTCTCTCAGGATGGTGTAATGAGTTCACTAATCCCTAATTAGAGATTAAACTCATTACTTAACACTAAACAAAAACCCAAAAACATCTAAATAATCACAAGTAGGTTAATGATCTTAATCCTACATCATCATGGTTATTAAGTTGAGATGCTTATCTCACACTTAAGTAGTCTCATTATCCCTAACCAGGGAGGATATAATGAGTTTACAAGCCCTTGATTAAGGCTTAAGCTCATAATCCTATGCAAAACATAAAAAACAAACAATAATCGTCTCCTCCGGGATTCTTTTCTCATCACACTCATTCACAAACGAGAACTCGCTTCTTCCGTCTGATGCAAGACAGTTAGCACTCGAGCCAGACGAGTCATACAATTGAGCATAGACTAGCAAGCAGTTCACAGTCAGTCCTTTTTCAGTCTCTTTGAGTCGAACTACAGTGTTCTGACTTCCTCATTGCACGAGAGGATACGTAGGCATAACTTAACTATTATCGAACAAAAGTCTCTGTGTCTTTCCCCTCTTTCATCATTCTTTTTCTAAGCCTCAGTTCCTGAGCAATTCACCTTTATGCACTGACACCTGTAAATTCATTCCTAGCATTTGCACACAGATAACACATACACTTACCCCATATAAAACAAAATCTTGTAAGTGTAGATCCCGTCGAGTACGACAGGCGATCTGGGTGCTAATTCCTTCCCAGGTCGTAATCAACCCCCTTTCTCAATTTCTCTGGTTCACAACCGTTTTATCCATCTCTTTCCAGGTTTATGCATCATTACCTTTCCTTCGGGATAAAAATGCCTAGCTGGCGACTCTATTCAATTCAAACCTTTCCCTTCGCCGACAATTCTCGTTTGCACCGGGATGAAAATCCGGGGAGTGACAATGAGCCATTTCTCGGAAATGGTGAATGTATTATTGCTCTCCGGCTTTGAGAGTATGTGATGTTGACTCGGAGTAGCATACCTGTGAGATGGGAGGGGTTTACAGGTTTGCAGGAACCCTGAAACTTCCAATATACTTGCTTTGTTATCATTGTTTAGTATTATGATCAGGTTTTACATGGTCCTTTGGTCCTGAGATTCGGGATTTCGGAGGTACTGTTGTTATGACTATTCAATAGCACATGATTGTCTTCTCAACACCAACATTAGACCAGTGATCGCCAGACCTTTGATCACATGCCAATGCATTGCATAACATCCTCTACATGCTTGCATTACTAACACATGCTTACTCATTTGCAGGGCCGCATTTCGCATCCTCATGAACATATCATACACATTTATTGCACGATTTGCATATTTTGCATTTTACAGGTTATTCGGACTTCCTAACTTATTAAACTTTAGGAAATATAGCTGGTCAACGCCTTCATCGATATCCGACTCACAGAAACTGAGCAAGAATGGCCAACTCGAATCATGATTGTCAGGGTATGGGCATGGAACAACTCCGAGCGGAGGTGACCGAGGTGAAGGCTCAACTAGGGAATTTCAACTTGGTGAAGACGCAGATGAAGCTGCTTACGGGAATAATGAATGTTATGTTAAAGAAATAAAATAGCCATGTGTCTGCTTTTCAACCAGAAGGTCCTGTTTCTCCCATATCTTTGGGATGTCCACTGAATCAAGAGTTGTTATGTGGATTCCTTCCACAGTCTGAGCTTCCTTACCAGCAGTCATTTTTTGGTAATCCAGGAGAGCCCAAGACAGAGGTTAATCTCTGCTTGCCTGATCCAAATAAGTCAATTGATAATGCACCAATTTTTCATAATGAAGTGAGCACTTTCTTCCCGTATCAAGGACTTTCCTCAACTCTTACACCTTGGCTTCCTAGAGAAAGATTTCGGCAGACGTCGGGTGTATCTGCTCTAGTGGAAGCAATCTTTTTTCGACAAAAGCAAGAAAGGGTTATTGATCATGTGCCCATGACTTATGTTGAGTTGTGCTTACATCTGCTCAAAATGGGATTGGTTGAGAGTCGCGAGCTATCTCCTCCTACTGGTGAACTTTCCCAAGGTTGGAATCCCTACGCTTACTGTGTTTTTCACTCGGGAGCCCAAGAACATGATATCAATGATTGCAAAGCATTCATGCATCAAGTGCAAGACCTGGTTGATGAAGGAGTAATTAGTTTTGGACTGAATGGTTTGAAAGTGTCACAGGTTAAGACACATAGGAATTCTGGAGAGTTGGTCAAGTTTCCTTCTTCCAGAGTCATTACTCAAGCTAAGTCTTCAAGGGTTTCACTTCAACAATCATCATTTGTTTCTCGTCCGAGTATGAGCAAGAAAGTACAGGGGCATATTAGACGCTCAAAGCAATATCAACAACAAAATGTTCAACCATAACCTCAGGGCCATCAACAACGGGAAAAAAAGGCCATTTCATCAAAGAACAAGAGCGAGGGACTGCACGATTGATCCCATCCCATGCCCATATGTTGTATTGCTTCCAGAGCTGCTAAAGTTGAACATGGTCGAGCTTCATACCATGAGAGCTCCTTCTCCTGATAATCTACCTCCGAATTTTGATGCAAATGCCAGATGTGAATTTCATTCAGGTGCCCAGGGGCACAGTATTGAGAAATGTTGGGCTTTTTAGAACAAGGTACATGAACAATGGAGCCGGTGTCACGGTTGTTTTACCAAATGGTCTCCAAAACCCAATTCCTAATCACAACGGAGCCGGTGTCACGGTTGTTTTACCATATGGTCCACATTAAGCTGGAATCTTCAAGAAGCAAATAAAGCCATCAATATCCAGATACTATCAACAATGGCAACTGTTTGTTTGTTTTTCTTCAATGCATTTGTCTTCCCTATTGAGGGGAACTACGTCGCTATGATTCTTCATTGGTCATTGGTCAATGGAGATACGTAGGCAGAAGATCGTCAGGTCTTTCCGAGCAACCTTATGGGGGCAACTTTACTCCTCAGCTTTACTCTTTCCTTCAGACGTCTCGTGTCAGAGTCAGAATAAATAGAAGAAGAGGTATTGCCATGGTTGGGTATACGGCTGCAACTTGAAGATTACAAGTCTGTGAACGAGCTATTGATCACTGAAAATATCCAAGACTGACAGGTCCAGATGGAGTCAAGCCTCCTCAACAACTGCAATATTCAACTTATTTACTGCATTTTCATTTGTAGTTCCTGTTATTTGCAAAACATTTGTATACATGTATGAAAGTTGTTTACTTTTGAATGATAATCATAATAAAACTCGCGTGTTTTCTTGAAGTAATTCATTTGTATTCATGTATAGTGCATTGCAATACCAACTGTCATGTTTTAAACTCTATGAAGGGGGGTGACGAAACAAAAACGCAAAAATCTCTAATTGTGTTCTCTCGAATAAGACCCTATTGACGATGTATAAGCTTTGTTTCAAATCCCTAAACACTGGAGATATAAGGGATATATACCCTCGTTAACCCCTTTGATCCTTGAAGTAGGAGTTTCTTTTCGCATGAAAAAACCCTTACGTCTAACCCAGGGGCAGGGTAAGTGTCAACTAGTTGGACCAAGCATTCAGGCTTTCACAAAGGAGTGTATTTGAGGATCCATTACATTCCACTATGCTAATCAAGAGGTCCAAAGACTAGAAACCACAATGGTTATCCATATCAAGAGGTCCAAAGATTGAAAACCACAATGGTTATCCTTCATCGACCAAAGAATGAGGCAGTCACAACCCTCACAAAGCAATCAAGACAAACAGTGTAACACGATTTATTCAAAAAAAAAGAGAAATGAAAAGCCCGCTAAGTCGAAACTAGAAAACAAGCGACTTAGCCAAAAATCAGGGCATCCCGCTGGACTCCATAATCAAAGATTCACAAGAATCAGTCCAGGCAAAAGTTAGGGATAAGCAAAAGAACGCAAAGAGCGAAAGACGGAAAGGATTACACAAGAAAGATCCTCAAACAAGAACAAAGTCGTGTGACACAGGCATGAAAGATAAAGGGGTGACTGACTCCAAACAATAACCTGATTGATGCCTAAACTGTTAGCAGCAATGGTTCCTTAACCAACACGAACCCCTTATGAAAGGTGGGCGCTTGTGAAAATTAGTTGAACATAGGAAAGGAGGACATCACGAAGAGGGGTGGGCACAAATAAACTTCGAGCCTATATCCTTTGTTTCTATAACCGTGAACCAGGCCACGATACAACCCTCAAAAGTCCTAACTGAAGCAGGGTTATTTTGAGAGCGTACTACCACGAGGCCGCGTTCCTGACTCTTATGAGTTGTGCTAAAAGATCCTTGTTGGTATTGCATGTACATACTTTCATTAAAAAACAAGGTCGTATCTTAACCAGTGATTTGCTCACAAAGGTTTGCGACCCCTTTTCAAAACTTCAAGATTAACATGTGTGTTGCATTAGAATTTCCATTTTCAGAATAAACATTTTCTGCCTGCATACATTTGTTTGGCATCATAAAAAGCTTGCATGTGGAAATTCAGTCTATAAGCTTAAGCTTGCCAAGTTGAGAAGTCTAAAACTTCTAAAATAAATTCAGGTCAAGGTGCACTTTTCTGAGAAAGCTCTATTGAGTGAGGACTTTCCCAACTAGACATGGTAAAAGCCAACCAATCCGGGGCAATTACATCGAGCAATCTCTTCAAAATTCAGCCAAACTGGGGCAATCACTCGAGATTCATATCTCTCCTAGAGCAATTAGTCAAAGACTCATACTGGGGCAAGCCACCCCAATCGCATGAGGATTCATTCTTTCCCAAAGACAGATAATCGGAAGTTCGGAATACCGGGGCAATTATACTCCTGAAGAGTTTAAAGACACCAACTTTTGTAAAATCCTCTTAAGGTAAAGCCCGAATCAAAGCAAGTGACCCATAGCACGAAACGACGAGAAGTCTTTCCTCCTCAAGCAGGACACGATTCAGCTTCGTCATCCCCAACAGGCGCATGTGAGTTATCCCCAATAAAGTCGCCAAACTTTTCTTCAGCAGATTTCCTTGATCTTATTTCCCAACAAGCACATGGAAGTTATCCCCAATAAAGTCGCCAAACTTTTCTTTAGTAGATTTCCTTGATCTTATTTCCCAAAAGATCTCAAATAAAATCCTTTTCTTTCCCAGCAGAGCAATAAGGATTATCCCTAGCAAGAGTCTTCTTCCCATAGTGAGACACTTCTTACAAGAATTTAAGTATTCCCGGAAGTCAGCTCAACGGTTTCCCTCCCCACAGAGATTCAGAAAATTCAGATAGACATAGAGTTCTCCTTAGCAGAGCCTTGACAGGACTTTCCCCAGCTAAGTCGAAAAGTTACGGATCACCCTGCTGAGTCTTAGGGGTGAGATTCAATCCCCAGCAGTTGAGGCATCCCCTAGCAGTGCCTTCAAATATAAAGTCCAATTTATTTTTGGCAAAGGTGATAAGTCGAGACAGACTAGTCACACTCTTCTCCAGTAGAAATATCGGCAATTATCTGTATTCCCCACAGAGTCAGCAAGGATTTGTTATTTCCGCGTCAGAAATTCCCTTTGTACCTATCTCCCAGTGTCATGGGGCATCATGTCATACAGTTCAACATATGCGTGTTCAATCCAAGGTTGATATCCAAAGTCCACCCGTAGCATGGCAACGTATCTAAAGTCCAACCGTAGATTGGCCAAAGTCCATCCTCTGGGTGGCCAATTCTTAAAGTCCAGCCGCAGACTGGCCAAAGTCCATCCGCCGAGTGGCGGATTCTTAAAGTCTCCTGTAGCGAGCAGCAACCCCCGTAGTGTTGCAAAATATTAAAGTCCCCCGTAGTGGGCAAAAGTCCCCCGTAGTGGGCCAAAGTCCCATGTAGTGGGCCAAAGTCTCCCGTAGTGAGCAGCAACCCCCGTAGTGTGGCAAAATATTAAAGTCCCCCGTAGTGAGCCAAAGTCCCCTATAGTGGGCCAAAGTCTCCCGTAGTGAGCAATCTACCTCCGTAGTGTGGCGAATTCTAAAAGTCTCCCGTAGTGAGCAAAAGTCCCCCGTAGTGGGCCGAAGTCTCCCGTAGCTGAGCAATGTGCCCCCGTAGTTTGGGTGAATTTTCCAAAGTCTCCTGTAGTGAGCAAAAGTCTCCCGTAGTGAGCAACAACCCCCGTAGTGTGGCAAAAGTATCCTGTAGTGAGCAGAAGTCTCCCGTAGCTGAGCAGTGTGCCCCCGTAGTGTGGCAAATTTTCTGAAAGTCTCCCGTAGCTGAGCAATGTGCCCCCGTAGTGTGGAAAATTTTCTGAAAGTCTCCTGTAGCTGAGCAATGTGCCCCCGTAGTGTGGCAAAATTTTTGAAAGTCTCCCGAGCGAGCAAAAGTCCCCCGTAGAGGGAAGAGTATCCCCGTAGAGTGAGCAAAAGTCAATCCTCAGGGTGGTAAGGTATCAAAAGTCTCCCGTAGCGAGCAGTGACCCCTGTGAAATGGCAAGGTATTGAAGTCCCTCGTAGTGTGGCAAAGCATTCAGAAGACCACCCGTTGTGTGGCACGTCATTAATAGCCCAGTAAAAGTCCACCCGTAGCGTGGCAAATCAGCAATCTCCCAGCGTTATTCCAAAATGTTCACCAGTTCGCTATTCTTCACATCAGAGTTCTCCCCAAGCAGAGTTCAGATGATTGGGTTTATTTCCCTTTTCTTCTTCCACCGAGTGCAAATTTTCCAGTTATTTGTAGTATTCAATCCCTGTATACTATAAACGTCTGAAAGCAACTGCTATCATCCATTCAAGTCTACAGTGATTGAATAGGGGCAGTTGTAATACCCAAAAATTTGCCCTCTCATTTTGGTCAAGAAATGATGGAGAAACTAAAATAAAATGCTCATTTTGTATTGACGCATATGAATTTCGTATCGATACATAAGCATGTATGTATCGATACATACAAGTTTCGTGATACATGATTCAATTAATTTGCCAAAGCTTCAGTATGTATCGACACATACATTTTTGTATCGATACATATCAGTTACAAAACTGACATTTATTGATGCCTACATGTTTCGTATCGATACATAAGCTGTTTTTTTGTTGTTTTTGCTGTTTTTTCTTCTACTTTTTCCTTTCCTTTCCTTCACATTTTGTTCCACACTCTTCACATTGGTTCCACACTCTTCTTTTGGATTACTCTACCACATTCTAGAGTCTTCTACAACCTTCCAAGGAATATTCCAAAGAATACTCTAGAACTCTCTAGAGCCCTAACTAACTCCAAACCTAACCTAACTCCTAAGCAACCTCCAAACCCAAATCTCATGTCAAGCCTACACATTATATAAACCTAAACCATCCTAAAACAAAGCTCTCTCTCATTTTTTTCACTATTCTTCATCATTTTCACTTCATCTCTTTCATTCTTCTCTCTAACTTTTCCACCATTTTTAACCTCTCACCAAAGCTTCTTCATAAGAAGTTCTTCAAATTCTCTATTGGAATTTGAAGAACTTGAAGCTAAACCTCTATTAATTATCTCATTGTGAAGCTTATTTGAAGAATCAATTCTGATTTTGGAAGCGTTTTGAGCTTGTTGGAGGTTATTGATCAAGTGTTCTTCAAGAAACATCATCAACCGCATTTATTTTGCGCGTTCGCAGATCGAAGCTTCGACTCTCCGGTTTTCTTCTCCATTTGCATTCCGATCTACATCGCAACACTCACCGAAGCAATCATCTGCTTCGTAGGTTGGTGATCTAAATTCTCTTCTTGATTTATCTTATTCTCTTCATCTCTTCATGACGGCATTCTTCGTGTGTTTATCATTGTGTATGCGCTTAACCGTTTAATTTCGTCTTGATTATGATTTGATCACTTTGTTTGTTCATAGTTAGAATTATAGCTCATTCTAGGTGTCATTAAGGTTTAGATTATGACTTTTTGGTGTAAAATTTGTGCTCGCTAGATAATAGTTACATTAGGAGCTTTAGGAAATAAGTCGATTGCAAGAAGTGTTTTTCCCTCTTTTTTGGGCATTACTTCTCCCTTTACCACCATAGATTGATATGTCCTGATTTTAGGGAATTTTCAAGATTAGTTTCGACATCTCATTCCTCCATTTCGAGTCGTTTCGACACACTTCCGTCCATTTCGCATATTTTGTGCATGAATTGACTTATTGCATATTGTTGCTATGTCCATGCACCTTTTGTCATGTAAATAATCATGTTGCATTCTGTTTTTGCATCTTTCGCATGTTTCGTTAAACTGTTTTGCATTTCATTGTATCAATATATATGTTGCATTTCACATAACCATGTATGTATGTGCATTTGGTTTCATTTGGTTGCATGTTTGATCACATCATTCATATCAATTCAATTCTGAATTTTGCATTAAGCTTGGCATTCTTGTTAATCCATCATGTTACATTTACATGATCAATGTTCATTATGTTCATATGCCATGTTCATGTGCCATATTTTGCATACTTGTTGCATAACAAATTATGTGGTGCATTCTTGCATAATTCCTCAAAAAATAATCATGACATGCAATTATGTGTTTGATCAATATTCATATTGCATATTCATGTTAATTGAGCATTTCATGATTGAATTTGTGCATTAAAAATAAAAATAATCAAAGCTGCATTTTACATTTCATAGCTGTCTTTCCATATAGGAGCTGTAAAATGTATGCTGTTTGCTATGATGTTCATGCTGTTTGTGAATTTTTACACCTACTTTCATGCTGTTTGATAGCTGTTGTATGTTGTTTGTATTGTGTGTTCTCTTTCATAGCTGATTGTGTGCTTAAGTGTTGTAAATAGCTGCTGAATTTTAGTTTAGCATAGTGTAGGCACCCTTAAACTTAAGATTGAGTCTAGTTTAGGTCCAAGTTGCCTTAGGAAATATTTGGTATGTGTTTACCTCATTCCTTTTTATTAAATGTGCACCATTAATGTAACAGTCCGGGGCCCTCGCAAGGCAATCCCGACACTGCCACCTCACGATCTTCTCTACTCCCCTCACTAGTAGAGTTTTTGCCTTCCGTGGGAATCGAACCCTGTACCCTGGGGTTCAAGTACATGTTCATTCCATTCCCACTACCACTTGAGCTACTAGCTCAATTGGTAGTGGGAATGGAATGAACATGTACTTGAACCCCAGGGTACAGGGTTCGATTCCCACGGAAGGCAAAAACTCTACTAGTGAGGGGAGTAGAGAAGATCGTGAGGTGGCAGTGCCGGGATTGCCTTGCGAGGGGCCCGGGCTGTTACATAAAAAGGCGCCTTTTTTTGTAACAGCTCGGGCCCCTCGCAAGGCAATCCCGGCACTGCCACCTCACGATCTTCTCTACTCCCCTCACTAGTAGAGTTTTTGCCTTCCATGGGAATCGAACCCTGTACCCTGGGGTTCAAGTACATGTTCATTCCATTCCCACTACCACTTGAGCTAGCTCAAGTGGTAGTGGGAATGGAATGAACATGTACTTGAACCCCAGGGTACAGGGTTCGATTCCCACGGAAGGCAAAAACTCTACTAGTGAGGGGAGTAGAGAAGATCGTGAGGTGGCAGTGCCGGGATTGCCTTGCGAGGGGCCCGGGCTGTTACAACTAACCCTTGTTTTATAGGAAGGTTGAGTTATATTTCCTTACACCTTATCCTTTTAATTCTTTTATGCATTTCCTTATGCATTTATTTCCTTTACCTTTCATGTTTGTGTTTGGTAGGATTCTCCCTTTGTTCTCTAGAATCAACTTAACTTCCTTAGGAAGTAAGTTGCATTATATTCCTTTTTCACTTTTGTTAATTAGGATTAGAAACCGCATTAACCATTAGGACCTCCTTTTGCATTGAATAAATAACTTAGGGTTGTATCTTAGTCCCCCTTAGTTTGTCCTTTTCCGATTTGAGTCTTATTCTCTTATCTTCAAACAAAATATAAAATACATTCAATAAAGGATGGAAGTAATCTCTTGTGTATAGCCTTATTCCATGGGGCACTCATATTCATTCCATCTTGGAATAGTGTGTGCTTGTCTAGCATGACACACAAGTCTAATCATGAGGCTACTTTCACAAACGATAAACTCAAAACACTTCTCATAAAAGACAATCAACAAAGACATCGCGTCTTCTCTTCTCATAACCTACTCTATACAGACGAATACAACTTGCCTCGACAGTTCAAACAGCAATACGGTAAACACACTCGACTCAGAGTCGGTAACACCCGAGCTAGAGCTATGGCAACATCATCCTAAAAAACACAAAATAGTTCCCGCCTTAGCTAGGAGAACTACGTCGACTCTGATCCTCATTTTCCCGATGAGGTACGTAGGCAGCGGGGTAGGGCCCGTTCGAGCACATTCTTTATTTTCCCTACATTTCCCCCTTTCTTTCCATTTTCTGTTCCAATTCCCTTTCTCATTTCCATTCCAGTTCCAGTTAGCAGTTCATTTGTTCAGCAGCGGTTATATTATTTTTTCCTTTGAAACAAACAAACAAGCGTGGATCCCGTCGGATACGGCGAACGGTATGGGGTTCTAATACCTTCCCAGGTCGTAACCGACTCCCGAACCCAGATCTTTGGTTCACATGACCTTGTCATTTCCTTCTTCCTTAGGTTTGTGCAACATTACCTTTCCCGTTCATTTGGGATAAAAATGCTTGGCTGGCGACTCTACCTTTTCCGCGCCACTTTCGCGTTTATACTAGGATGAAAATCCCGGGAGCGACACCAATTTTGTAGCGTCATAATCATTCATCCCTGCTAGATTCAATTACTAGACACTTGTGTTCCATCACATTAAGTTCAGTCTTAAAGGTTATATTTTGAGACATAGGTGCCTTCAATAATTACTAACCACTTGAGTTCAGTACTCTCATTATCTTATCTTCTATCAACACTTTGTAATTCTTCTTAATCAGTTGTCTTATGCTGAGCAAATTGCTTTTCATGCCGGGTATGTGCAATACATTGGAAATCACTGACCTTTTTCCATCTTTCCTCATGATCGAAACATCACCTATACTTTGTAATTCTTCTTGATTTGATTCACCAATCTTGTTATTCTAGTAAAGGAATCAACTAAACATTCACGTTCTTCCATCTTATTCAACTTATATGTTCTTTTTTTAGTTCGTAACCTTACTTCTTTCACCTTCTCAGCACCTCCAAAAAATTTCTTCAGGATGTCTTAAGCTTTTTTCGATGAGTCTACATCATGGATTTTCTCAAAGTTGTCTGGATCAATGCATTGATGAATTATAAATGGTGTTTTATAATATTTATTCTTCAAATCTTTATGTACAATATTTTATTCATTTGTAGCATTATCAATAATTGGTTTTACTCCATTTTTTACAAGATTCCAAACGTCTTGATATCATAAGACAACCTTCATCTAGTTACATTAATTATCATAATTCTTGCCATTGAAGATGGGAAGAATTGTTGGAAAATACCCATTTGAATGAGAAGTTGTTGTTATATGCTTCCCAAGAATTGCAACCAGACTTTGATACCAAATTTTGGAATCAATATTGATAGAACAAGATTCAATCAATTTCTTGATTGATCCAAGATTCTTGTTCTTGACTCTGCACTCGAGTGATTTTGTAACGCCCCAAGTTTTATTTAATCATTTTAATTGGATTTTTGTTGTTGTGTGTGGAGGGAAGAAATATTATTTAATATAATATGTGTTTATATTGAATATTTATATGACAAATAAATAAATAATTGGAATAATAAGAATTAAGGGGTAAGGTGGTCATTTGGTGAAATTAGTAAGGGTAAAGGTGGAAGTTCATAAGTTGGTCTAAGAGGTTAAGTGGTATGAAGGAAAAACGATCGTATTTTGTGAAAAGAGGAACGATCGTGAAAAGCTGAGAAGAGAGAAGAGAAATGGCTAAGTCTTGAAGAGGAGAATCCACGAGGAAGAAGAGTTTTCTCGTCAAAACCAAGGTAAGGGTGGGATTATTCCATCTCTTAAGGGCTTTATAATAGGAATTGGGTAGGTTGATGATTAGAGGTTTGGGGTTTTGGTGATTGAGTAGGTATTGTGTTGAATTGTTTGTAATTTGATCTTGTTATACAATAATTATATGAGTTGGATATTAGTATGAGTAATTCTCTAATTGTCTGGTTGGAAAAGTGGTTTTTGGTGCATAAATTTGTAGTGGTTGGAGTGCAGGTCGCAGAAGGGAGAACTGCGAAAATTGCAGAGCTCGCTTAGTGTAACGCCCGTATTTAATTAAATAATTTAATTAAATATTATTGTGTGTGTTTCTCGATTTTAAGTTGCTAAGTGTTGTTTTGTCGTTTGTGTCGTTAAGTCCTTTAATCTGTTAAGTTGGTTTGTATGTTGCAGGTTAAGTTGTGTTTGGGTGGTTTATTTAATTAATTTAAGTCGACTGAATAAAATAAGTGTTCATGAGATAATAATGAGTTGGGCTAGTTAAAGTGGTAAGAGTAGTAAAGTTGGGGGGTGTTGTTTTAGGCCCGTTAGTAATTAGGTTGATTAGTGAAAATTAGTAGGATTAAACAAAAGAAACCTAATTAGATAGAATAATCAGAATTTTGTAAGAGAAGGAAGAACAAGTCTTAGAGGGAGATCAAGAAGAGGCTAGGTTGAAGATTTTTGCGGGAATTTTTACGGTGAATTAGAGTTGCCTTCAATCCAAGGTAAGGGTGGGGTTCGAATTCCATAACCGAGACTATATAATCGTATGTATGTTGAAATTTTTGTGTAGTTTCATTACTGTGTTTTGTTATATGATTGTGGTTGTCAATTTCGTGTTGATATTTGATGAATAAGAATATTGTTCTTGTTGTATTGCTGATATAATCGTTGTTGTATTCTGTTGTTTGTGTTGTTATTGGATTGTTGTTGCAGAATTCGCGTAAAAGAAGTTAAGGTTCGTAAAATCGATCATAGAAATTGATAGATGAATAGATACATGAGTTTTTTTAAGAATAAAATCGATGTAAAAACCAAATTAAGATTGAACAGAATGATGAAAGTGTGAGGAATCGTAGTAGAGTTAGAATTAGAAGCATTCTGGTCATTTGCGTAACAGATCTGGTGTTACACATACCAAGCAGGGCTATACGCGTAACATGACCCTATTACGTATGCCATACGCATAACACTCAAGGGCCATACGTGTATCAAGGTGGCTATACGCGTATGGACATGGCATGTGCAGAAAAATGCGGTTTTTGGCGATTCGACCTATTTTCGCATCTGTTTCAAGTTGGATTGATCTTATACCTAAAGTAGGGATGAAATAAATTAATTATTATAGGTCCTATGACCAATGTTGATTCATGTTGCTTAGCTGTTCAAGTTGTTATGTTGATAAGTTGTTGATTATGTTTCTGTTGTTATAGTATGTCATTCATAGTTGCATAGATGTGCATATTTCAAGTTGGAGCGTATACTCGATTTAAGTTGGCCTGGATTGGAAAATAAGTTGATGATGCCTCGATAACCTGACAATGTTTTAAGTTGGGAGTTTATTCCAAATGGTACCACATGCATATAAGTTGATTCACATCGAGTTGTATAATAATTATGTTGTTTGTTGGATGTAAGTTGTGTGTTGATGTTGCTTGTTGTGTGAAGTGGTGTGATTATACGATTATCTTGTTTATATATTGATTATCGTATCATGTTTATGTTATTCGATATCTCACCCCTTCTGTTTGAATGTTGCCATCTATCGGTAACATGAAGGTAATGAAGAGTCCAATACTTAGTAGCATCGAGTTGGTGTTTGTCGCTCTGATACGTAGAACTTCGGGGGGGGGGGGGGGTTATGAACGCATGTTTTGTCTTTGTGGATTTTGTTTAAGTTTATGAAGTAGTTTTAAGTTGCTTTATGTTGAAGAACCAAGTTGAGATTAATTTGATGTTGATTTATTCGAAGTTGTTTAAAGTTGAAACATGTTGATCCGCTGCGTTATTTTTCAAAGAACTTATATTAACGAAGTTGTTATTTGGTTTTAAAGTTGGAAAATGTGACATCCCATAATTGTTGATGTGATTTTATAACTTTGATTCAATAATTAAAGTCGGTTAGAAATGAGGTGTTACACTTAGCGAGCTGGAGCTCGCTTAGCGAGTAGAGTGGACTTTGGAAGAGTCAAAATACAGTGAGTCGCCTGCTTAGCGAGCAATCTCACTCGCTCAGCGAGACCTGGAGTGAAAAATGTTGTAATTTAATTCCGAAAAATTACTTAAAATTATCTAATTAAATTAGTAATGCTTAGGAATCGAAGTGGTGTGGTTAAAGGCATTGAGAGGGGAGTTATACATGTAATTATAGGAATAATTAGTATAACTTGAAAATGAACATAGATTGGCATGTTCGTTGGTTTTGTTGTTGTTGTAATTGTTGTTCTGACTATATGGTATCGTTGTCGATGCGTGTTGATGTAGTAAGTGGAAGTATGTTACGTTGATGTATATATCCCTGTTGAAGTTGACTTATATCATTGCTAATAAAAATATGTATGAGGTTGATGATGTTGTTGTTGTAGTAAGAGGTTGTATATTAGTTGTTGATGATTTGTATAAGATAGTTGTTGCATATATGCATGTATGTCATTGAAGTTGCATGACATGTGCATGGTTGGAACGTCATATTGTAGACACCCTAAATTTTCCCTCTGATCTTCTATCTTTGTCAGCTTTTCATTTTGCATTCATACGCATCTTCCATTAGGTCATATCACTTGCATTTGCTCTTAAGGCATGGGATCAACGTCATCTGAGGAATTAGGGTTTCACGTTCCTATTTGTGGTTATCAGACAAATCCAAGGCTTTGGCTTACAGCCATCAGTGGTATCATTCTCCTCATGTCGCTGGATTAGGGTTTATTTCCCTGAAATAGTGATCTTCAAGGATTTCCCATCTGCAAGGACTATTCACTATGTATCTGGCTCGTCATCAAGCAATTTTCTCCCTCATCAGGTCACAAGGCTATTCCTCTTTTCTCAGCATCTCAGGATATTCTCGATACCTCAGTCGTTATGCGTCCAAGATCAAATGTGTGGTTTTCTTCAAGACATTGAGTGTTGATTTGCATGAGGTGGTTGTCACTTTAGTGGCAAATTATTCAGTGGTTGGAGATTCATTTTAATCGAATGTTGTCTAAAGGAGCTCAAGTGTAGTGTGTGCGTTAGTGTCATTTATGATAGTTTCCATCCTTTTATTCAGTCCATTTCTATCCCCTTCCATAATAACCATTTTTCTATTTAACTCCATGTTAGTATTCATGATCAATTTCACCAAACCTTTCTCTTATCCAATATTAACATTAAGTCCACATTTCATTTCAATCCCTATCCATAGCATTTCTAATTCTTTTCTTTTTTATTTAATACAAAATCACTTATCCATTTTAATCCATATTTCTAACCAATTTTTCTTTTCCATGTCCATTTCCTAAAAATCCCGAATCACTATTCATTTATCATAAACCATATTCACTTTCAAAACCATTTTTTAAACCAATTTTATTACCTATTTTTATCTTTTTATTTCTAATATTCATTTCATTATCCAATTTTCTTTTACTTTTTTTAATCCATTAGACATTTCTTATTTTATTTTATTTTTCCTCTAAATCCATTTTCCCTTATTGCTAATATCCATTTCATTACTATTATAACAAAAAAAAAAAAAGAAGCAGAAGTCATGAATCCCACATGACCTCACGCAGCCCTCACACAATTTCAACTTTCACTTTTCCTCACTACACACACGCGCAGGCCAGCAACACTTTTTCCTCACTACAACTCTCAGCATGGTCCCACACACACAACATTTTTTTCATTTCCGTTTTTTCTTTCCATGACACACACACAGAACATACATTTTTTCCCCAAATTCCATTCAATCTGCTACTTCACCATGGCCCACACGCAGAAGGGAACGCACAAATTTCACACCTTTTCTTCACGCGATTCGTCCCCACACACTACCAACACTCACACTTTTCCTCCCACCGTCACACCACTCACGCTTTTGATTCACGCATTACATCACCTCAGGTGCAAAACTTTTTTCACGCACAACACAACTCTCATTTTCCTGCATAACAAAATCTCCATACACACACCAACAACGGCAGAATAACAAAACGCACTCTACACTCTCATTTTCATCGCATAACATTCACTCTTAATTTCACTCTCATAAAAACCTCAACCAAAAAAAAGCATGACCTCTCATCCCCTGCTCCAATTCCAAAACCTCACTGAGAGTTACACAGCAAAATAGAACGAAATTCAGAAGAAGAGATCTGAGATGATGAGAGTTGAATGAATTCAAAATCAAATCTGCATTCATGAACAAAACCATAACTCTTCACTACACACAAATCAAACTTTGTTCATAACCACTAACCACTCTCTAATCTCAGACCACACCATTTTCATCACCCTTCATCTTTACTCAACAAAACCTTTTTCTCTACAAACACAACCACCACCATCTTCCTGCGATCGCATCCAAACCTGTTTCAACAGAACATTTCCTATTCTCTTCCAATCACCCTGCATCGAAACCTTCAACTCACCACACCTTCATCATCACTGAGATAAACATAAACCGTGACCACCTCATTCATCTTCAACCGTGTCAAACCCTTAAACCACGTCACAACCAAACCCTCCACTCAAACCTTCACCACATCAACAACAACAGTCGCATAGAACTCAGATCGAACGAAAGAAGAAGACGAAGTGAGAAAATGTGAGACATATTTGTGAAGCAGTTGAGATCGCCGATGATGAGTTTTTCGAGAGCCGAGACGTACGATTGTTGTTGACGTTGTTTCGTCGTTGTTTTCGAGAATAGTTTTGAAGATGAAGCAGATCGGATTACACAGAAGCAGAGAAAGAGGGTGGATTTTGCGACTTCGACGATGAGGTTGAGAGCGCGGCGGTGAAACTGTGATGCTTCCGGAGTTGAGTTGTTGTTGATGGTGACGTTGAACCGACGCGGCTCGAAGGAGAGGCACAACGTCATCCTTTGTGTTTGAGAAGATTGGGATTTCTGAATTGTGCTTTTTAATATCTTTAGAAGCTTTTTTGTTCGTTGCTGTTGGGTCGGGCCATGGGAATCCGATACCCGCATCTTTCCATTCACTGATGACTTTTTATTCGTTTTAACTTTTATGTTATCTTTTTCTTTCTGATTATTGGCGGGCCACCATTGAGCCCAGTTTGAATTCCTTTCTCAGACTGCACCCATGATGCCTAGCGGACTAGCCCCCTTGCTGTTTCTCTTTTGCTTTTTATTTTGTTATTTGTACTCAGTTTTTTTTTATTAATATTAATTATAGTTTATTTTATTTTTACTAGATTTTTCCTTATAGTTTTGTTTAGTTAAATTGCTAGCCTTTTTATTAACATTTGTTATTATTATTAGTTTGGATTTTTATTAGAATTTTATAGCTTTGATTTTTGTATTTTTATTTTGTTTGGTTTAATTAAATAGAAGTTGTGCTTAATATTGGTTCTAGTTTTGGTTGATATTTTGTAGGTCTCTTGCTCGATTTCGAGGACGGCGGATGCAATTTGGTGATGGCATTGTAATTGAGTTTTTGTTCATGGCTTGTTGACTTGTTAATGATTGTGAGAGCCTTGATACAAGTTGTGATTTTCGGTGGATTATTCTCTTGGGCTTGATGAATTATCTGAACGTTTTGTTGGTTGGTTTAATCTTGATGCTCACTTTGAGTTTGAACTTATGACGTCTTTCTTGAATTTTTCTGCGCATTTCGAAGAGGCAACGAACCTTCTCCGTTAGGTACCACTGAGGCCCGATTTTTACCTTTAGCATACTGCTTGCATCTGGAAGTCCTACTGGTGTAGGCTCTGTTTGTGCATTGTCCGATTATTCTCCATTTTGCATTCTCATCTCTTTATCTTATTTCATCTGATTCTTCTTCTTCATCTTATCTTATTCCTCATCTTCTTCTTTTCGTTCTTAACTGGAGGCGTGCTTAGGCCACCATGGTGCTTCTCCTCTCATCTTCTTCTTTTCTTCTCCTTCATTAGGATAGTAAACTTCACTAACCTAGGACCATCCAAGCATGTGAATATTAGGATTAGACTTTTCCCGTTAGCTTTTACCTTTATGATCCTTTTGGTTTCTTTTCTCTTCTCCTCTCATAACCATAAAAAACACTTAATAAGTTTGAAGTGATGTCTTGATCCATAACCTTATCCCATGATATATGCTTGTAGTCTTCCCATCTTGGGATAGTACAAGAATACCTTGTGATGCACAAGTCTGATCAAGGTATCTTCTTCACCAAGAAAAGCATAAAAAACACTTCTTCATTGTAAAATACCAAAAACACTTAATAATTCAACAAGTTAGTGAGCTTAGGCCCTAATCTTTGGTTTCAAGTTTTGGGGATCTTCTCCTTACTTGAGTGTGCTTGTTCTATTATTCCATCTTGGAATGTAGTGACAAGTACACATTCCATGGAAAAGAGCTTGAGTTCACTTCCTTGTGACACACTCATAAAAGCTTCATAAAAAACACAAACAAACAAAAAGCGTCTTTCCTTCGGGAATTCTTTTCTCGCCTCATTCGCCCCGTACGCGAACTTCTCCTACTTGTCACCTTGCAAGACGGTTACACATTTGTCGTCCGAGTCTGCAACACCTGAGCAATGGCATAGGCGGTTCAAGCTTTAATTCACAAGCAATTTCCTTTTAGTACCCCTAGTTAGGGGAACTACGGCGTCTCTGATCCTCATTATCCTGATGAGGTACGTAGGCAGCGGGGTAGGGCCCGTTCGAGCACAATCTTTATTTTCCCTACATTTTTCTCTTTGTTTTCTTATTCATTTCTTTTTCCAGTTTAGTTTCTTTTCTTTTGCTGCAGCTTTCATACCCTCACCCTTTGAAACAGTTTCTTTGCAAGCGTGGATCCCGTCGGGTACGGCGGACGATCTGGGTGCTAATACCTTCCCAGGTCGTAACCGACTCCCGAACTCAGTCTCTTTGGTTCGTAGGACCTGTGTCCTTCCTCTTTCTTTCTTCTGGTTTGTGCAGCATTACCATTCCCTTTCTTCGGGATAAAAATGCCTGGCTGGAGACTCTATTCTTTTTCCGCGCCACTTTCGCGTTTGTACCAGGATGGAAATCCGGGGAGCGACACTTACCAAGGTGGGGTATGTTCGTTGGATCCGAGTGGGATCGTTGCGATGTTGGTGCGGTCATGAAATAGGGATCATATGTGGCCATGAAACAGAGGTCGAGGGTGTGATCATGAAACAGGGATCATACTGGACCATGAAAGAGGGGCCGAGAGTTCCGACGAGAACTGGACCTTGAAATAGAGATCGATTATGGTACTGCATGCATAGAGTCAAGTAGAGTATCATTGCATAATTGCCGTTGTTGTGTATGATGATGATGATGTGTGTATGATGTGATGGTGTAGTTGTTGTTGTTGATAAGTGGTGTCTAATTATGATACTTGCTAGTTCTTATTATATTGCTCTTTTGTGATGTAAGTATCTCACCCCTTATGTTTGAATATTACCCTTATGCTGGTAATGTGCAGGTGAGCAAGATAAGTTGAGTGGTGGTCAGTGAAGTCGGTGTACTTCACGTCTTTAGGGTGTCGGCTATGATACGTCGCTTTGGGTATAGGGACAATATTTGTACTTGTTTATTTAATTTTTAGAAAAACATTTTTTGTAATGGAGTTATTACTAATTATTTTGATTTCCGCTGCGAGTCGAACATTTTTGTAAAAACGTATCTTTGAGCCATGTGTGGTTTTGTCGAATTGTGACACTCAAATGTATTGATGAAATTAAATACTCTGATTTTTATTAATAATTTTGTAGGATAATTTGGGTGTTACAAAGTGGTATCAGAGCAAGTCGTTCTGTCCAACTGTAACACGGTGGGAGAACTGACTTTAGTTATGTTGCGGATAGCAAGAGTCGCCACCGACTTTTATTTTATCCAAAGGAAAAGCATAAAAGAACAGGAAAGACCTTTTAAAAGATTTTTGGGTTCGGGGGGTAGGTTATGTAAAGGGAAGGTGTTAGCACCCTTTACATCCATGGTTATCCATGGGCTCTTAGTTACTTAGCTCACTTTAAAATGTGAAGTGTGTGAATAGAAATTTTCTTAAGTATTTTATAATGATCCATGTACGGATGTATATAAAACCTTTGTTTTGAAAATTGTTTGAAATGTATGAAGTGTTTGAAATGTTTTGAAGAGTGAGCAAGTATCTAAGAGGAACCTACCCTAAGTTTAAGTCTTTTCTGTTCTTGAATCCTTTAAGTGGTAAGACTATCCCTATTATTAAGGAATAGGTAGTCATTACCTTGGATGTGTGGAACAAGTGAAGGGACATCTGTTATTTAGGCAACTGTGGGGTGTATAAGCAATTCGGAGGGACTTATCATCTTTATTCGAAAGGGACAAGATCATTACGAAGGCAACATTCGAAGGGACTTGATCTTTTTATCTGTTTAAGGGACTAGATGATGTGAAATGAGGGACTTTGCTTTATACACCCTACTTGACCTTTTGTTTAGGCAACATGAGAGGTATCCTTAAGGAAGTGAGATGGCGATCAAAGATCGACTTACGTTTAGGCAACATGAGAGGTATCCCTAAGCTTTCAACCCTCAAGACCAGCACACCAACCACTGGGCCATGCGCACGCAGGTGATAGGGAGAACACTCCATTTGGTTTTGTTGTTTAACCTGAAAAAATCATGGAAAAAAAACAAGATAAATAAAACAAAAGGCCTGGGGAGGGATTCGAACCCAGGACCTTTACGCAACAAACAAATACACTTACCATCCAGCCGGGAGGGCGCAACTGATATACAAACCACAACATTGAATAATATATTAAGTTTGATAATTAAAGGGAAAACTAAGAAAAAAGGTTGCTGCATCCAGGATTCGAACACAAGCCTCCAAGCATCACACACGCATCCCTCACCACTGGGCCAACACTGCAGTTGTGTAATAGTCTCAAACAAGATCAATAAAATATTAAACTAAATTTCAAATCAGAATTTTGGCGCCACTGATCATCTTCTTCTTCCTCCAGACCTGGGAATATTGCTGCGAATATTCCTGGGCAATTTCCTGCGAATTTTTCAAAATAGAAACCTACGAATTTGGAATACCATCAAAACAGTGAAATTTTTCAAAATTGATTGGTGTATTATGATCCCCAGAGTTCACATGATCATTCTATGTCCTTAGAATTTATTTATTTTAGGTTTATCATGGAACCCTAAAAACTTGGCCGAAACCCTAAGAATGGCAATTCCTTGTTCCTTGAAACACTTGGTAATGGAGAATCCGAATTGAAGTTTTTGGTGATTTTTTTTTATGTGCAAACTTACTCTTTAAGGCAGGGAAATTCGTCCCTATGCATTGTGATAGTTTGTATACTTATAGTAGAATGAAATTAGGTCAAAAGATTTGATTATTGTATGGACTTTTTGATTTTTGGAGATTGAAAAAGATTAGAACTTAAATTTCAAATATTTGTGAATGAGACCTTTCTATTTCAAGCCAATCTTCATCAATTGTGAATCAATTCAGTCCAAATCATATTAATAACCTTCTAGAACAAAAATATATTTTAAATTTTCACATTTGATATTTTATTTAAATTTAAAATGATTTTTAATATAAAAAATCATAATAAATAAATTAAATAAAATAAAATTATGAAAATATCAAATAAATTTCGTGCATGATGTCATGGAACACTTTGGGTCACAAAAAGTTCAGCCCATTTAGAAAAATTTGGTTTTAAGACCCTATTTTCTTCATAAACCACCCAAAAATTTCCCAACTTTGCAAGGGCACACATCCTTCAATTTTAATGCTATAAGGGTTTTCTTTGACATTTTGGAAATCTTGAAGAGTCCTATAACCAACCCCATTGGTTTCATGTCCATATCATTTATCATTCTCAAGTTATGCCCTTTTGAAGTTGTTGACTTTTTGTTGACTTTCAAAAGGACCTATAATGTCTTAGCTCCTACCTTCCAAATGAAGCATTTTTGGGCTTGTCTTGTGAGACACAAAGTTGTAGAGAATTCAATTTCCTTCAAAATGAGCTTTGGATTGGAAAAATGTGATGAAGCATGTGAAAGTTATGGCTGGTCAAAGTTCAGTTGACTCTTCCTGAAGAAACCCTAATTTAGAAACCCCTGATTCTTGATGATCTGAAATCTCCTTGATGAATCATGATCAACCCTTGATCAAATGATGAATTTTACTTCATATACTTGATGTTGGCAAAAAATCATGAAGTTTGACTTTGGTTTGACCACAGTTGACCTCAGTTTGACTTTTTAACTGCTTTGACTGACTTTGACTTATCTGATCATTTGACTGAGCAAACCTTTGAGAAAAGTTCTGAAATTTGTCATGGGTATTCTTAGACACATATAAGATGTTATGAAGCTCACTTGAAGTCTTAGAAATCCATTTAGCCTGATTAAAGTCAAAACCCTAGTTTTGGATGCACTGCTTAGGAGGATGCATTGTCTGAGGGAATTGTCAAATCTTCTGACTAATTGTGATCTTTGTGAACCTTGTGAACCTCATAAGATGTCTTGTGAACCTTGTGAACATCATAAGATGTCTTATTAATCTTGTGAACCTCATAAGATGTCTTATGAATCTTGTGAACCTCATAAGATGTCTTGTGAATCTTGTGAACCTCATAAGATGTCTTGTGAATCTTGTGAACCTCATAAAGTGTCTTGTAAACTTCATGAACCTCATGAAAGGTCTTGTGAACCTTGTGAACCTCTTAGCACACAAAGTCTTGTATTGTGAGGGCAAATTTTGGGGTGCAACAGCTGCCCCTGTACAATTTTCTGAAACCTGAGGGGTTAGATTGGTATATGTGCCAGTCGTGACCTGGAAGCTTGAAGGGGATTGAACACAAAAGCCCAAAAATTTGCACTCACCGGTGCGTAGAGGGATACTGATGACTAGTTGAATATGCTTAAGTGGGCTTAAAGATGCCACTTGGAGAAAAGTTCTTCAAATACATCTCTTGAAGGATAAAGCAGTCCAAAATATGAAGATATAATGATAGCTTTCAGGAGGATAAACAACGTCCTGAGGTATAAGTATAACTTTTGGGAAGATAAACAACGGCCCAAAGTCATGATATGCTTTCAGGAGGATAAACGACGTCCTGAGGTATGATGATAGCTTTCAGGAAGATAAACAACGTCCTGAGGTATAAGTATAACTTTTGGGAGGATAAACAACGGCCCAATAGTCATGAGTGCTTTCAGGAGGATAAACGACGTCCTGAGGTATAAGTATAACTTTTGGGAAGATAAACAACGACCCAAAGTCATGATATGCTTTCAGGAGGATAAACAACGTCCTGAGGTATGAAGCAACCTTTGGGAGGATAAACAACGGCCCAAGGTCAAGATAGCTTTCAGGAGGATAAACAATGTCCTGTGGTATGATGATAGCTTTCAGGAAGATCAACAACGTCCTGAGGTATAAGTATAACTTTTGGGAGGATAAACGACGGCCCAATAGTCATGAGTGCTTTCAGGAGGATAAACGACGTCCTGAGGTATAAATATAACTTTTGGGAAGATAAACAACGGCCCAATAGTCACAAGTTGTTGATGAAGTTTGTCTGCTGGAGAATTAATCTGAAAAACAAGATTATAACATTCTGTATGATAATATTAGCTTATGCATTATGTATGCATGTATAATATGATGCACTTAAGTAATGTCTTATGTATCTATGTATATGTATGTTATGATGTAAATGATGTATGTATGCATCATGTAGCTTGAAGCGCCTGAATATCTTCGTATAACAACTGCTGGCCAGGGAAAATAAATCCCGATTCGTTACTGAAGAATAGGAGGACCTCATTCCCGTTTCGTTTGATAATATAGATATCCACAACCTCCCGTCTTCGTTCGTTAGTAAGGTATACATAACCTCCCGTCTTCGTCCGATATTAAGGTATACATAACCTCCCGTCTTCGTCCGATAGTAAGGTATACATAACCTCCCGTCTTTGTTCGTCGTACTCTATTGGAAAAATAAATTCCCGACTATCCGTATGAGGATAAAAGAGATGGATATAAATTCCAGGGGAGATGTGACTCGAAGTACTTATGAAGATGGATTTGCCCTACTGGGGGACTTGTAGCTGTCTTGTGGGGATGAACCGGCAAAGCTTCGTTGAATTCCTTCCCTCGTTCGTCCTTAGTAAATACTATTACTGCATTTTCATGCATTTCTGGTAAACATCAATCATATTAAGCATTTATGCATTTCTGGTAAACATCAATCATATTCAAAAGCATACATACATTCAAACACAACCAATGGACGTTTCACTTATGTAAATAGGGTAAAAGTAAATCTGGATTCAAAGATGAAATTTTATTTATATCACAGAATGGCCTTAACATAGGCAAGTTTGTACAAAGAGACGGAAATCCTAGTAAGAGGAATTTGTCATAAAGTTTTTACAAAACAAAGAAAATCAGCTATGCGGGAAATAATCCTTATTGAGTTTCAATTCTACTATTGCCATTATCTTCAAGTATCTCATCTTCTGCTGTCGAGACGGAAACAATTGGATTGAGCTTTATCTGTTCGAGCTTGAGTAAGTAACACAACTGGTCGTAGTTTCATGGGTGATCCAAACGAGACATAGTCATACGCTTTAATCCCTAACGTTTGCCTGGATTGCCCTTTCAGGTTTTTAATCCACCGGGATACCCTTTTTTGCCCAAGCCGCCTTTTCAGGTTTTCGACTTGCCGGGTGTACAATTTTTTATATATATATCCCTAATTTTTGCCCGAACCCTTTTGGTTCGCCGGGATGCCCTTATTTTTGCCTAGGCCAGTCAACCTAGCGGGTCTCTTTTTATGCGTAGTATTTTTTAACTATGTCTGCGTTTACAGGCTGCGGGAAGTCTTCACCATCCATAGTAGTAAGTATCATGGCACCTCCTGAGAATACTGTTTTGACTACAAATGGTCCTTCATATGTAGGAGTCCATTTGCCCCTGGGATCACCCTGTGGTAATATGATACACTTGATTACCAAGTCACCAGCCTGATATACCTTTGGCTTAACCTTCTTGTTAAAAGCTTTGATCATCCGTTTCTGATACATCTGGCCATGACAAACTGCTGCTAGCCTCTTCTCATCAATCAAATTTATCTGGTCAAGTCGAGTCTGAATCCACTCATCTTCATCCAAGCCTGCATCCTTCATAATTCTTAAGGAGGGAATCTGAACTTCAATGGGCAGAACTGCTTCCATACCATAGACTAAGGAGAATGGGGTTGCCCCTATTGAAGTACGTATTGTAGTGCGATAACCATGAAGAGCAAATGGTAACATCTCATGCCAATCCTTGTAAGTAACAGTCATCTTCTGTACAATCTTCTTAATGTTCTTATTAGCAGCTTCAACTGCCCCATTCATCTTTGGACGATACGGAGAAGAGTTGTGATGCTTAATCTTGAACTGCGTGCAGAGATCAGTAATCATAGTGTTGTTCAGATTAGAGCCATTGTCAGTAATAATCCTTTCAGGGATGCCATACCTACATATGAGATTATTTTTGATGAATCGAGCCACCACATTCTTAGTAACAGATGCAAATGAAGTTGCCTCTACCCACTTTGTGAAGTAATCAATAGCAACCAGGATGAAACGATGCCCATTAGAAGCAGTAGGTTTGATCTCACCAATCATATCAATGCCCCACATAGCAAAAGGCCAAGGAGAAGTCAACACATTCAATGGTGATGGAGGTATATGCACTTTATCAGCATAGATTTGACACTTGTGACACGTTCTGGAGTGTTGATAGCAATCAACTTCCATGGTAGACCAATAGTAACCTGCTTTCAATATCTTCTTTGCCATAGTATGACCACTAGAATGAGTGCCAAAAATTCCATCATGCATATCTTCCATAATTTCAGTTTCTTCCTTCTTATCCACACAACGAAGCAAATTTGAATCATGATTGCATTTGTACAAAATCCCATTACTCAAAAAGAACTTAGCAGAAAACCTTCTCAGAAACTTCCTATCTTTGACGGATGCCCCTTCAGGGAACTCCTGAGCTTCAAGATATCTTTTCACTTCATAAAACCAAGGCTTTTCTTCTGCTTCTTCAGTGCCAATCTCATTGCAATATGCAGGCTTCTCAAATCTATCAATAGTAATCTTGGGAGCCTCATCATCCCAGCTGATCTTAAACATGGATGCCATGGTAGCTAATGCATCTGCCAACTGATTCTCTCTTCGTGGAATATGTCCAAAGGTAATTTCTTTGAAATGTGGGATCAAAGACAACACATACTCTCTATAAGGAATGAGATTATCATGCTTGGTATCCCAATCTCCTTTGATCTGACTTACTACCAGGGCTGAATCTCCATACACGTTTAGGAACTGAATCTTCATATCAATGGCAGCTTTAATACCCAGGATACATGCCTCATACTCAGCCATGTTATTGGTACAATAGAAACAAAGTCTGGCAGTGATTGGGGTATGACAACCTTCAGGGGAACTGATTACAACACCAACACCATTACCAAGTGCATTAGAAGCTCCATCAAAAACCATGGTCCATCGGGATCCTTGTTCAGGTTCGTCATATTGTCCAGGTTCTTTGGTAATAATCATATTGTCTTCGTCAGGGAACTCAAAACTCATTGACTGGTAATCATCCACTGCTTGATGGTCCAAATGATCAGCTACAACACTTCCTTTAATGGCCTTCTGAGTAGTATACTGTATGTCATATTCTGTCAAGATCATTTGCCATCTTGCAATTCTTCCGGAGAGAGCAGGTTTCTCAAATATGTACTTGATTGGATCCATCTTCGAAATCAACAAGGTAGTATGGGTCAACATATACTGTCTTAGTCGGCGAGCAGCCCATGCCAAAGCGCAGCAAGTTTTCTCGAGCAGTGAGTATCTTGTTTCACAGTCGGTAAACTTTTTGCTAAGGTAGTATATTGCCTGCTCTTTTCGACCAGACTCGTCATGTTGCCCCAAGACACACCCCATTGAATTGTCTAACACTGTTAAGTACATAATCAAGGGTCTTCCATCAACTGGTGGCATCAAAATTGGTGGTTCTAGCAAATACTTCTTGATTTCATCAAAGGCTGTCTGGCACTCATCATTCCACTCCATCACCTGATCTTTCTTCATTAATTTAAAGATTGGCTCACAGATGGCAGTTAATTGGGAAATAAATCTTGCAATATAATTCAATCGTCCCAAGAAACCTCTAACTTCCTTCTCAGTACGGGGAGCTGGCATCTCTCGTATAGCTTTCACTTTTGCAAGATCTACTTCAATACCTTTTCCACTGACAATAAATCCCAGGAGCTTTCCAGATCTAACTCCAAAAGTACATTTGTTTGGGTTCAGTCTCAACTTGTATTTCTTCAACCTCTCAAACAATTTATGCAAATGATCAAGATGTTGTTCTTCATTCTGGGATCTGGCTATCATATCATCCACATATACCTCTATCTCATGATGTATCATATCATGAAACAAAGCCACTATAGCACGCTGATATGTTGCCCCTGCATTCTTTAAACCAAATGGCATCACCTTATAGCAAAAAGTGCCCCACTGTGTAACAAATGTTGTCTTCTCCATATCTTCAGGTGCCATCTTGATCTGATTATAACCAGAGAAACCATCCATAAAAGAGAATACCTTATGCTGAGTCGTGTTGTCTACCATAACATCAATGTGAGGAAGTGGAAAGTCATCTTTGGGGCTGGCCTTGTTCAAATCCCTGTAGTCTACACACATATGTACCTTACCATCTTTCTTAGGTACCGGTACCACATTTGCAACCCATTGAGGATAAGAAGTCACTGCTAAGAACCCTGCATCAAATTGTTTCATTATCTCTGCCTTAATCTTCTCTGACATTTCAGGACGCATGCGACGAACCTTCTACTTCTTTGGACGACAGTCTTCTTTTACTGGTAAACGATGAACCACAATGTCTGTATCCAACCCTGGCATATCTTCGTAGGACCAAGAAAAGATCTCCACATAATCATGTAACATTTGAATCAATCTGCTCTTGACACTATCTTCTAATTCATCCCCTATCTTGACCTCTTTCCTGTTTTCTTCAGTTCCCAGATTCACAACTTCGACTGGCTCTTCATGTGGCTGTATAGCTTTCTCTTCTTGTTGTAACAACCTAGCAAGCTCTACAGGTACTTCACAATCGTCCTCATTTCCGTCTTCAGCTTGATAGATCGGATTCTCGAAATTATAATTGGCAATAGTAGAACTGTTATCAACAGGATCCAGAGTGGATGAGGATCTGCATTTTAGTGATGTGGGTATGTGTAAGAACACATAGCTGACAAAACAAAAAAGAACAGAAAGACAAGGAACACAATATTTACGAAAATGAAACGTCCACTGATTTTTATTGAATGAAGTATGCAAATGAAATGACATCCCGTAACAAGCACACCATTGTGCCCCGGGTAAGGCACAAGGCTTAAGAGTTTAATTGTTCAAGAAATTACAAACTTAAAAGTAACAACACAGTAATAGTATTTACTCCTGACTAAAGGAGATAGGAATAACATCTTCAGCTTTCCAGTTATTGAGCCCAACACCCACAGTAGGAAAAATCCAAGCATTCAAGTTGTAGTCTTCATCATAGTCACCCACAACATTGATCTGGTCTTTCATTATCCCCTGATTGGTGATACGAACAGCACGAGCACGACGAACAGCCTTCTGGGACTCTGCAGTGAAACCCAAACCAAATTTGTCAGACTTGTACGGAATATCAGGAAGTTGACCCCAAATAGTACAACCACCTTCATCCACCACAGCTCTAGCATCTTTAAGGGAGGCCATTGTAGGAGGAACTCTGGTGACCACAAGAACTTTCTTGACAACAGGAGGAGCTTCATAATCATTAACAATCCAAGGAACCACTTCAAATGTCTGACACGGAGTTTCAACATATTCACCTTCCACTTCAAGATATTTAAAAGTGTTCACATGACTAATCATATACCCTTCCTCTCTGTAAACAGTAACAACCTTCCCCTCCACTGGATACCTCAGCTTTTGATGCAATGTAGAGGTTACAGCACCTGCCCCATGGATCCAGGGACGCCCAAGCAAACAAGAATACGACGGGCGAATATCCATTACATAAAAGGTAGTATTGAAAACCTGAGAACCAACTTTGATTGGGAGATCAATTTCTCCATGCACCACTCTTCTCGAACCATCAAAAGCCTTCACCACTATATTACTGGGCTTCAACACAGCATCTTCAGGACTAAGCTTATTCAGGACTTCTTTGGGCAACACATTCAGAGAGGAACCATTGTCTATCAATACATGTGACAGGGTAGTGCCCCTGCATTCAATTGAGATATGTAGAGCCCTGTTATAATCCCTCTTGGCAGGAGTCAAATCAGCATCGGAGAAACCTAACCCATTATCATAGGTCAAGTGTGCCACACAATTTTCAAACTGGTCAACAGAAATTTCATTTGGAACATGAGCAGTCTTCAGAAATTTAATCAAGGCCTTGGCATGAGCTTCAGAACACAATAATAAAGACAACATAGAAATCTTGGAGGCAGTATGCCCCAATTGATCGACAATGTCATAATCACTCTTGCGAATGATTTTCAATACTTCTTCCATCTGCTTAGAGAGATCATCAGCAGCTGGCACATCAGTAGGTATAGGTTCAATAACAGGACCTTTGCCCCGAGCATCATTGGTGGAGGTAGCAGCTGGAGTAACTGCTTTCTTGGAGGTAATTGGAGGTGAGAAAACTCTTCCGCTTCGTGTGATATTACTAGATCCAGCAATATTATCAACATCAAGGTTCGCATCAACAACAGGCGTATCAGCTAAGGGTTCCTGCTTTACACCATGGATATAAACATCAGACCCATAATGCCAAGGTACAGCTTTATCAGAAGTATACGGAATAGGACCAGGAGTGGTAATGATTATAGGAGCCACTCTAGCTTCAGCAACAATCTTCACAGGGCCTTCAGCAGTAATCTTAATTGGACCCTTATGAGTGATTTTAACAGGTCCCTTGGAAGTAATCCTTACCGGCACTTTATCAACCATATACACCTCTTCAACTTTCGCACTTTTAGTTATGTGATCCACCATACTCTCCACAGAAGGTGGTGTCCTCTCAAATACTATGGTGTAATTATTCATGAGACGTTGAATTCCGTCCTTCAACCTCCAGCAACTATCCGGCTTATAAGCACAATAGACACAATCTTCACGACAACCTGGAAAGAACCCAGCTTGTACTAACTTCTTCTTGATAACAGACAATGGTGTAGTCAAATCTGCAACTGAGGAAATATGTGAATCTTCATCAATGGCATTGACAGTCTTCTCATGATTTGGCATGGGAGCAGTAATCACATTTGGAGTACCCGGAGGGTCAAACTCAATCTCTCCAGCCTCAATCATATCTTGAATTTTGTTCTTCAATACCCAGCAACTATTAGTATCATGTCCCTGACAATTCGAATGATATGCACATCGTGCATTAGGATTATACCTGGGAGAGGTAACATTGGGATTCTGAGGAGGATCTTTCAGAGTGATAAGTTCAGCCTTCAATAAGTGTTGCAAGGCTTGGGCCATTGACATGTTGATCTTAGTGAACTGCCTTCGCCCTCTGTTGATTTCCCTGTGGTGGCTCTGTTGTTGCAGGAGTTGGATTGGAGATATGAACTGCACTTACAGACTAATGTCTTCTATTACGATCAGGCTGACCATAAACAGCATTTGACTCTTTCTTCCCACTGGGAGGCTTCTTTGCAGCACCTGATGAAGAAGCACCCACTTGGATCTTGCCACTCCTTATACCACTTTCTACGCGCTCTCCTGTCATTACCAACTCAGTGAAGCCAGATGATGAGCTTCCAATGAGATGACTGTAAAAAGGACCATTCAATGTGCACATGAACATATCCACTAACTCCCTGTCAGTTAGAGGGGGTTTTACTCTTCCAGCCAAATATCTCCACTTCTGAGCATACTCCTTGAAGCTCTCTTTAGCACCCATAGACATGCTCTGAAGCTGCAAGCGAGTAGGGGCTAAATCAGCATTGTATTGATATTGCTTATAGAAGGCTTCAGCAAGATCATTCCAATCACGGATGTTGACACTCTCCAACTGATAGTACCATTCCAATTGAGCTCCAGATAAACTCTCTTGGAAGAAATGGATCCACAACTTCTTATCAGCAGTATGGGGTTGGATTCTCCGGACATAAGACCTCAGATGCAGCTTGGGACAAGAGACACCATCATAAACAACAAAAGTAGGAACCTTGAGACCAATGGGTATAACTACCCCAGATATCAAACTCAGGTCTTCAAAATCCAGCCCAAAAGATTTTTGCAATTCCATAGCATCCATTCTATCCACCAGCATCTTGAACTTATCTTCATTAGGCTCATGATAGTAGTTAGCTTCAGAATCAGAGTCCCCCATTGTATTGTGGAGACTGCCTCCCTCTTTCTCAGACTCTTCAGACTCATAATCTTCAACCTGTTCTTTGGTCTTGACAGGACCTATGAACCTTCTACCCATGTTGATCAGACCACCTGACCTTCTAGTCTTCTTAGTCTTTTTGGCCAGCAGTGTCTTCAATTCATCCTGCCCCTTGGACAAGTTCAGGAACAGGTTCTTGGAACTGTGCATTTTGTGCCTGGAGATCTTTAACTGTTTGTTCAAGAGCCATTGCTGAAATAAACAGCGAGAAGATGAGAAACCTGTGCACAATAAACCTGTGATGCAGTGATATGATATGTGAATGCGTATGCAATGTTTTCAAGGACCGCAGGATTTAAATTTGCTTAAATAAACAAGAAGGTAAACTTTTATTAGTAATAAATTTGTTTTGCCTCTTGGGCTTACAGAAAATGAAATGAAATAAATACAAGAGATGGGATTTTAAGTCTCCCATGGACGTTTCCTCTTTGTGTTGAGGTATGAGTTGAGATTCCGTTCCTCGTGAAGTTACTTTGTTAGTTCCAGGATTCTTTCTTGGCTTGCTTTGTAATGAGCCTCGAAAGTATCCCTTTGCTCCTTCAACTGGACCCAAGATCTCTGTAAGTCTTCCATGTCAGTGGGCATGTCTGGGTGAAGGATGGTATAAGAAGTATCTCCTTCAGCAACAGGCTCCATGGTAACTGGAAGGATAGCAGGATATGGCATCATGAGAGTCTGAGCACGAGATCGCACCCATCTGAGATAAGCTTCCATAGGAATAGTGTACTTAGGCTCCAGAGTCTTGCTGTCAACCTTGTTCACTTTTCCCCATGCTCGTATGAATCTCTGACGGTAACCTTGAAGGTCGTTGTCGTAGTCAAACACAATACCCTGAATCAACATGTCATGTGGACCATCACTCTGAGCGTAACCAAACTGTCGTAAAGCTAAAGAAGGGTTGTAAGTAATGCCTCCTCTTATGCCTAGAAGTGGCACATTAGGAAACTCCCCACAACGGTCAATGATAGTGACGTTCTCCATAGATCTGGAGCACCAATGAATATCTGAATGCGAGAGTGACATGATCCTTTTAGACCATTTGAACCCTTGTTCATTCTTCACTACTGAGCGAGGAAGGTGAGAAATAAACCACCTAGAGAGCAAAGGTATGCAGCACATCAAAGTTCCTCTTGCTTTTGTAGTACGAGTATGAAGAGAATGTAGGATGTCTCCAAGCAATATAGGTACTGGATTGCGAGTCAGAAATATGTTGATGGCGTGAACGTCTATAAACTGATCTGGATTGGGGAACAACACTAAGCCATAAATCAACAAGGCTAAGATCTCCTCAAAAGCATCATAGCTCATAGCCTTCAAGAACATTTGAGCCTTCTCTATCAACACCTTGGCAAGAATACCCTTAACTCCGCTTCTCGTTTCTAGAACAATGTCTGACTTCTTCAGATGTAGAGCTGCAGCAATAACCTCTGGTTTAAGCTCTTTTTCCAAGCCTGTGAAGGGTCTTTGATCAAGAACAGGTATACCCAGAAGTTTAGAGAACTCTTCCATTGTAGGAACCAGCTGATAGTCGGGGAATGTGAAGCAATGGTGCTTAGGGTCAAAGAACTGAAACAGAACACTCATCATATCTTCATTGAATCCTGAGGTGACTAGATCCAGTAGGTGACCATGTCTCTTGATGAACTGGGAGTGTTCAGACACTTGAGAAACCAACTCTTTAAGCTTAGCAGGTATCCCTACAAAGTTGATCCTGATAGTGTTTCTACGAGCAGAAGCCATGACCTGCAACAAAGAACAAAGATAAATCCTTTGGTCCTTGAAATGGTTAGTGAAAATGATATGCTTATGATGCATGATGATGTCATGATGTTATACTCAATCACTAACATGTGGCACATACAAACAAGTCACACAATAGCCTTAGGTTTAGAGGCTTGCATGAGGTTTAAAGGTAAATACCCTCCCCTGAAGTTTAGATGGTTCATCCTGTCCTACAAAAGTAACCAGGTTCTAAGGGATCTCAATATCATTGATCCTTCACAAGGGTGGTTGTTCAGTAGGCAACTTACTTGCCAACCAAAACCCTCCAAGTTTAAGATCTCAATGAGTGTAGTATCGAGTATCAACCAACTTCAGTCTTCACCAAAGCCGGTTATCTCACTACTTTCTAAAGGCCAAGATGGGATGACTAGGGTTCTAAAAGTCAGTTAGTGTATTGACAACATATGGCAGCCTCATATTATCCTCAACTTGACTTAAGGAACATAAGCACCAACCAAGAAGTCACACTAACTATGGCCACCAGATCAACCATATCGGTATACGTCGTACAGTTTCCTTGGTCTATTGCCATTTACCTAAGGTACACTAGATCCGGGTTAGGATCTTTCACACATAAGAGCACCCAACAAGATAAGTATAAAGCAAACAAGGCAAACAATTTTTAAAGCGATCTAATTCCTAAGGGTACCCCTCTTTTATTAAATCCCCAGCAGAGTCGCCAGTTCTGTAACACGGTGGGAGAACTGACTTTAGTTATGTTGCGGATAGCAAGAGTCGCCACCGACTTGTATTTTTATTTTGTTTGGTTTAATTAAATAGAAGTTGTGCTTAATATTGGTTCTAGTTTTGGTTGATATTTTGTAGGTCTCTTGCTCGATTTCGAGGACGGCGGATGCAATTTGGTGATGGCATTGTAATTGAGTTTTTGTTCATGGCTTGTTGACTTGTTAATGATTGTGAGAGCCTTGATACAAGTTGTGATTTTCGGTGGATTATTCTCTTGGGCTTGATGAATTATCTGAACGTTTTGTTGGTTGGTTTAATCTTGATGCTCACTTTGAGTTTGAACTTATGACGTCTTTCTTGAATTTTTCTGCGCATTTCGAAGAGGCAACGGACCTTCTCCGTTAGGTACCACTGAGGCCCGATTTTTACCTTTAGCATACTGCTTGCATCTGGAAGTCCTACTGGTGTAGGCTCTGTTTGTGCATTGTCCGATTATTCTCCATTTTGCATTCTCATCTCTTTATCTTATTTCATCTGATTCTTCTTCTTCATCTTATCTTATTCCTCATCTTCTTCTTTTCGTTCTTAACTGGAGGCGTGCTTAGGCCACCATGGTGCTTCTCCTCTCATCTTCTTCTTTTCTTCTCCTTCATTAGGATAGTAAACTTCACTAACCTAGGACCATCCAAGCATGTGAATATTAGGATTAGACTTTTCCCGTTAGCTTTTACCTTTATGATCCTTTTGGTTTCTTTTCTCTTCTCCTCTCATAACCATAAAAAACACTTAATAAGTTTGAAGTGATGTCTTGATCCATAGCCTTATCCCATGATATATGCTTGTAGTCTTCCCATCTTGGGATAGTACAAGAATACCTTGTGATGCACAAGTCTGATCAAGGTATCTTCTTCACCAAGAAAAGCATAAAAAACACTTCTTCATTGTAAAATACCAAAAACACTTAATAATTCAACAAGTTAGTGAGCTTAGGCCCTAATCTTTGGTTTCAAGTTTTGGGGATCTTCTCCTTACTTGAGTGTGCTTGTTCTATTATTCCATCTTGGAATGTAGTGACAAGTACACATTCCATGGAAAAGAGCTTGAGTTCACTTCCTTGTGACACACTCATAAAAGCTTCATAAAAAACACAAACAAACAAAAAGCGTCTTTCCTTCGGGAATTCTTTTCTCGCCTCATTCGCCCCGTACGCGAACTTCTCCTACTTGTCACCTTGCAAGACGGTTACACACTTGTCGTCCGAGTCTGCAACACCTGAGCAATGGCATAGGCGGTTCAAGCTTTAATTCACAAGCAATTTCCTTTTAGTACCCCTAGTTAGGGGAACTACGGCGTCTCTGATCCTCATTATCCTGATGAGGTACGTAGGCAGCGGGGTAGGGCCCGTTCGAGCACAATCTTTATTTTCCCTACATTTTTCTCTTTGTTTTCTTATTCATTTCTTTTTCCAGTTTAGTTTCTTTTCTTTTGCTGCAGCTTTCATACCCTCACCCTTTGAAACAGTTTCTTTGCAAGCGTGGATCCCGTCGGGTACGGCGGACGATCTGGGTGCTAATACCTTCCCAGGTCGTAACCGACTCCCGAACTCAGTCTCTTTGGTTCGTAGGACCTGTGTCCTTCCTCTTTCTTTCTTCTGGTTTGTGCAGCATTACCATTCCCTTTCTTCGGGATAAAAATGCCTGGCTGGCGACTCTATTCTTTTTCCGCGCCACTTTCGCGTTTGTACCAGGATGGAAATCCGGGGAGCGACACTTACCAAGGTGGGGTATGTTCGTTGGATCCGAGTGGGATCGTTGCGATGTTGGTGCGGTCATGAAATAGGGATCATATGTGGCCATGAAACAGAGGTCGAGGGTGTGATCATGAAACAGGGATCATACTGGACCATGAAAGAGGGGCCGAGAGTTCCGACGAGAACTGGACCTTGAAATAGAGATTGATTATGGTACTGCATGCATAGAGTCAAGTAGAGTATCATTGCATAATTGTCGTTGTTGTGTATGATGATGATGATGTGTGTATGATGTGATGGTGTAGTTGTTGTTGTTGATAAGTGGTGTCTAATTATGATACTTGCTAGTTCTTATTATATTGCTCTTTTGTGATGTAAGTATCTCACCCCTTATGTTTGAATATTACCCTTATGCTGGTAATGTGCAGGTGAGCAAGATAAGTTGAGTGGTGGTCAGTGAAGTCGGTGTACTTCACGTCTTTAGGGTGTCGGCTATGATACGTCGCTTTGGGTATAGGGACAATATTTGTACTTGTTTATTTAATTTTTAGAAAAACATTTTTTGTAATGGAGTTATTACTAATTATTTTGATTTCCGCTGCGAGTCGAACATTTTTGTAAAAACGTATCTTTGAGCCATGTGTGGTTTTGTCGAATTGTGACACTCAAATGTATTGATGAAATTAAATACTCTGATTTTTATTAATAATTTTGTAGGATAATTTGGGTGTTACAAAGTGGTATCAGAGCAAGTCGTTCTGTCCAACTGTAACACGGTGGGAGAACTGACTTTAGTTATGTTGCGGATAGCAAGAGTCGCCACCGACTTTTATTTTATCCAAAGGAAAGGCATAAAAGAACAGGAAAGACCTTTTAAAAGATTTTTGGGTTCGGGGGGTAGGTTATGTAAAGGGAAGGTGTTAGCACCCTTTACATCCATGGTTATCCATGGGCTCTTAGTTACTTAGCTCACTTTAAAATGTGAAGTGTGTGAATAGAAATTTTCTTAAGTATTTTATAATGATCCATGTACGGATGTATATAAAACCTTTGTTTTGAAAATTGTTTGAAATGTATGAAGTGTTTGAAATGTTTTGAAGAGTGAGCAAGTATCTAAGAGGAACCTACCCTAAGTTTAAGTCTTTTCTGTTCTTGAATCCTTTAAGTGGTAAGACTATCCCTATTATTAAGGAATAGGTAGTCATTACCTTGGATGTGTGGAACAAGTGAAGGGACATCTGTTATTTAGGCAACTGTGGGGTGTATAAGCAATTCGGAGGGACTTATCATCTTTATTCGAAAGGGACAAGATCATTACGAAGGCAACATTCGAAGGGACTTGATCTTTTTATCTGTTTAAGGGACTAGATGATGTGAAATGAGGGACTTTGCTTTATACACCCTACTTGACCTTTTGTTTAGGCAACATGAGAGGTATCCTTAAGGAAGTGAGATGGCGATCAAAGATCGACTTACGTGTGTGAGTGTACAATTTTAAATATTTATCTTTTAAATTAGTGATCTAAATTAATTTTAAAATACAAACACGTTTCACTCCCTATTTTACTAACCATAGCATTTAAAAATAAGTATTAAATATTACTACTAAAATATTACATAAAGGAGACAATTACATAATAATAATAATTAGCAAAATTAAATAAATAAGCAAAATAAATAATAATAAATAATTGGGTTAGTAACAATAATAATAATAAATCACAATATATAAATGGGGTTAGTAAAATAAATATCATATGAAAATAAATATAATTAATAATAAAAATAAACAAAAATATTAGCATAATAATTAAAAGTTAAATTTTTATATAAACAATTATTTTTTAAGATTAAGAAGAAAATATAAACAATTATATACTAATTAGCATAAAGTTTTAAATTATATACAAATTATAAAAATTAGGTTAATTATAAACATATTATGAAAATAAATTATATTTACAAAATTAAATTAGCAAATTTTAATTATTTTTAAGCATATACTAAAAATTATTTACATACAAGAATTAAATAATAATTGTAAACAAATTACAAAATATATACATATAATTAAAATTTATTAAAAGTTATAATTAACAAATAAATTAACATTTATAATTAGGGTTTATAACATAATTAGGGTTTTAGAAAATATTAGGGTTACATGTTTTTTTTAAAAATAAATTAGGATTGATTAATATACAAAAATAAATAATTTTTCTAATGAGATTTAGTTGTAAAAGAAAATGAGTTTAAATTGTAAATAAGAAAATAATAATATATACATTCTATTTTTTTATTATTTAAATTTGTTTAACTATAATAGAAATTAATTAAATCAGAAAATCAGAAAAAAGAATGAAAAAGCAAAACTTACCTGGGCTGGGATTTGAACCCAGTCCCTAAGCTTTCAACCCTCAAGACCAGCACACCAACCACTGGGCCATGCGCACGCAGGTGATAGGGAGAACACTCCATTTGGTTTTGTTGTTTAACCTGAAAAAATCATGAAAAAAAAAACAAGACAAATAAAACAAAAGGCCTGGGGAGGGATTCGAACCCAGGACCTTTACGCAACAAACAAATACACTTACCATCCAGCCGAGAGGGCGCAACTGATATACAAACCACAACATTGAATAATATATTAAGTTTGATAATTAAAGGGAAAACTAAGAAAAAAGGTTGCTGCATCCAGGATTCGAACACAAGCCTCCAAGCATCACACACGCATCCCTCACCACTGGGCCAACACTACAGTTGTCTAATAGTCTCAAACAAGATCAATAAAATATTAAACTAAATTTCAAATCAGAATTTTGGCGCCACTGATCATCTTCTTCTTCCTCCAGACCTGGGAATATTGCTGCGAATATTCCTGGGCAATTTCCTGCGAATTTTTCAAAATAGAAACCTACGAATTTGGAATACCATCAAAACAGTGAAATTTTTCAAAATTGATTGGTGTATTATGATCCCCAGAGTTCACATGATCATTCTATGTCCTTAGAATTTATTTATTTTAGGTTTATCATGGAACCCTAAAAACTTGGCCGAAACCCTAAGAATGGCAATTCCTTGTTCCTTGAAACACTTGGTAATGGAGAATCCGAATTGAAGTTTTTGGTGATTTTTTTTTATGTGCAAACTTACTCTTTGAGGCAGGGAAATTCGTCCCTATGCATTGTGATAGTTTAAATACTTATAGTAGAATGAAATTAGGTCAAAAGATTTGATTATTGTATGAACTTTTTGATTTTTGGAGATTGAAAAAGATTAGAACTTAAATTTCAAATATTTGTGAATGAGACCTTTCTATTTCAAGCCAATCTTCATCAATTGTGAATCAATTCAGTCCAAATCATATTAATAACCTTCTAGAACAAAAATATATTTTAAATTTTCACATTTGATATTTTATTTAAATTTAAAATGATTTTTAATATAAAAAATCATAATAAATAAATTAAATAAAATAAAATTATGATAATATCAAATAAATTTCGTGCATGATGTCATGGAACACTTTGGGTCACAAAAAGTTCAGCCCATTTAGAAAAATTTGGTTTTAAGACCCTATTTTCTTCATAAACCACCCAAATATTTCCCAACTTTGCAAGGGCACACATCCTTCAATTTTAATGATATAAGGGTGTTCTTGGACATTTTGGAAAGCTTGAAGAGTCCTCTAACCAACCCCATTGGTTTCATGTCCATATCATTTACCATTCTCAAGTTATGCCCTTTTGAAGTTGTTGACTTTTTGTTGACTTTCAAAAGGACCTATAATGTCTTAGCTCCTACCTTCCAAATGAAGCATTTTTGGGCTTGGCTTGTGAGACACAAAGTTGTAGAGAATTCAATTTCCTTCAAAATGAGATTTGTATGGGAAAAATGTGATGAAGCATGTGAAAGTTATGGTTGGTCAAAGTTCAGTTGACTTTTCCTAAAGAAACCCTAATTTAGAAACCCCTGATTCTTGATGATCTGAAATCTCCTTGATGAATCATGATCAACCCTTGATCAAATGATGAATTTTACTTCATATAATTGATGTTGGCCAAAAATCATGAAGTTTGACTTTGATTTGACCACAGTTGACACCAGTTTGACTTTTTAACTACTTTGACTGACTTTGACTTATCTGATCATTTGACTGAGCAAACCTTTGAGAAAAGTTATGAAATTTGTCATGGGGATTCTTAGACACATATAAGATGTTATGAATCTCACTTGAAGTCTTAGAAATCCATTTAGCCTGATTAAAGTCAAAACCCTAGTTTTGGATGCACTACTTAGGAGGATGCATTGTCTGAGGGAATTGTCAAATCTTCTGACTAATTGTGAACTTTGTGAACCTTGTGAACCTCATAAGATGTCTTGTGAACCTTGTGAACCTCATAATATGTCTTGTGAATCTTGTGAACCTCATAAGATGTCTTGTGAATCTTGTGAACCTCATAAGATGTCTTGTGAATCTTGTGAACCTCATAAGATGTCTTGTGAATCTTGTGAACCTCATAAAGTGTCTTGTAAACTTCATGAACCTCATGAAAGGTCTTGTGAACCTTGTGAACCTCTTAGCACACAAAGTCTTGTATTGTGAGGGCAAATTTTGGGGTGCAACACCAACCAAGTAGTTGAGTCGTTGAGTTGTTGTGTTGTTGTTAAGTGTTGAGTTTTGTTGTTTTTTTTAATTCTAAATCATTGTCTGGATTGTTGTTGTGCGACATATTTAGAACAACTGGGAGGAACGATGTTGCACTTGCCGCTGCTATGCAAGCGATGGCACAGGCTATACAAAACCCAATGAATGATGGGAATCTCGAAAGTGATGTGTTCAGGAAGAATGATCCGCCTACATTCAAGGGGAAGTATGACCCTGATGGAGCACAAGAGTAGCTCAAGGAGATCGAGAGGATCTTCAGGGTGATAAAGTGTTTGGTAGGAAGTAAAGTGTGGTTGGGTGCGTATAGATTGGTAGCTGAAGCTGATAATTGGTGGGTTGGCACTCGTCAATGATTGGATGCGTCTAGTGAGGCAGTCAACTTGGCTGTGTTTAAGAGAGAATTTCTGAGGAAGTATTTTCCTGAAGATGTTCGGGGAAAAAAGGAGATCAAATTCCTAGAGCTGAAACAAGGCAGTATGTCCGTGACCGAGTATGCTGCTAAGTTTACTGATCTGACGAAGTTTTATCCGCATTGTAGCAAGGCGACTGTTGAGTTCTCAAAATATGTTAAGTTCGAGAATGGATTGAGGCCTGAGATTAAGCAGGTGATTGGTTATTAGAGGATCCGTAGATTTCCGGATTTGGTGGATTATTGTAGGATCTTTGAGGAGGACAACAAGGCTCAATATGAGCATTTCGAGGGTTTAGCTGAGAGAAGAGGAAAACTACAGATGCGTTGTGGGAAACCTTATGCATCTCCTGCTGATAAGGGTAAACAAAAACAGAATGAAGGCAAAAGGCCAAGTGGGGGAGGTGCTCTTACTTCGCTGAAGTGTTATCGATGTAGTGATTTGGGTCGGCGTGTTAGTGAATGCACAATTAAGGTGAAGAAATGTTTCAAGTGTGGTCATCATGGACACTTGATTGTTGAGTGCAAAGCTAATATGGTTACTTGCTACAACTGTGGGGAGCAATGTCATATCAGTACGCTTTACCAAAAGCTGAAGAAAGTTGTAACTAGAGGAAAGGTGTTCGCTTTGACAGGGACACAGACTTCTAGTGAGGATCGTTTGATCAAAGGTACTTGTTATATTAATAGTATTTCGTTAATTATTATGATTGACACAGGTGTTACGCACTGTTTTATTTCTATTGATTGTGTGAGGAGATTAAGACTTGTTATTTCTCCGATGAAAGGAGAGATTGTTATCGAGACTCCTGCTGATGGGTCATTAATTACTTCTCTCATATTTCTAAAATGCCCGTTATCGATTTATGGTAAGGACTTTGGCGTGGATTTGATTTGCTTGCCTTTGGGAGGTTTTGACGTGATTATGGGTATGAATTGGTTGGAGTACAACCATGTTCATATTAATTGTTTTAGTAAGTCAGTTTGGTTTCTTACTCCTGGTGAAGAAGAAGAAGCTGGTTATTTGTCTGCTCGAGAGTTGAAAGAGCTTATGATTGAATAAGTGCAAGTTTTGGCATTATTTGCATCATTGTCAATGGAGAATGATATGTCAATTAGTGAATTTCAAGTGGTGAGATATTTCCCGGAAGTGTTTCCAGATGATGTTGTGGATGTTCCACCAGAGAGAGAGGTGGAGTTCAGTATTGATCTTGTTCCAGGAACAAGACCTATTTTGATGGCTTCCGAGTTATCTGAGTTGAAGAAACAGTTAGAGGACCTGTTAGAAAAGAAATTTATGAGACCGAGTGTATTTCCGTGGGGAGCATCGGTATTGTTGGTGAAGAAGAAAGATGGTAGCATGAGGTCGTGTATTTATTACAGACAACTGAATAAGGTGACAATCAAGAACAAGTATCCGCTTCCAAGGATAGATGATCTGATGGATCAGTTGTTTGGTGCTCGTCTATTTAGTAAGATCAATTTACAATCAGGTTATCATTAGATACGAGTGAAAGATGAAGATATTCAGAAAACTGCTTTTAGGACTCGTATGGACAATATGAATATGTAGTGATGCCATATGGAGTTACTAATGCACCTGGTGTATTCATGGAGTATATGAATCAGATTTTCCATTAGTATTTGGATCAATTTGTTGTTGTTTTGATAGATGACATATTTACTCTAAGTCAGAAGAAGATAATGCTGAACATTTGTGAATTGTGTTTCAAGTGTTGAAAGAGAAGAAGTTATATGTTAAATTGTTGAAGTGTGAATTCTGGTTGAAAGAGGTGAGATTTCTTGGTCATGTGATTTCGAAAAAATTGATTGTTGTGGATCCATCCAAGGTAGATGCAGTACTATAATGGGAGACTCCGAAGTCAGTGACAAAGATTAGAAGTTTCTTGGGATTAGTTGGTTATTATCAAAGATTTATTGAAGTATTTTCGAAGTTGGCACTTTCGTTAACCCAATTGACTTGTAAGAATAAAGAATTTGTGTGGGATTCTCAGTGTGAGAAGAATTTCATTGAGCTATAGAAGAAGTTGACTATTGCCCCAGTTTTGATTTTGACGAAAGTAGATGAACTGTGTGTGGTTTATTGTAATGCTTCTTTGATGGGTTTATGTGGAATATTGATGCAAGATGGTCAGTTTGTGGCGTATGCTTCGCGTCAGATGAGAATTCATGAGAGGAATTATCCTACTCACGATTTGGAGTTAGCAGTTGTGGTTTTTGTATTAAAGATTTGGAGGCATGATTTGTATGGCTCGAGATTTGAAGTTTATAGCAATCATAAGAGTTTGAGATACATGTTTTATCAGAAAGAGTTGAATATGAGGCAAAGATGTTGGTTGGAATTTCTGAAGGATTACAACTTTAGTTTGAACAACCATCCCGAAAAAAGCTAATGTTGTAGCTGATGCCTTGAGTCGGAAGACATTGCATATGTCGGTTATGATGGCTAGAGAGTTGGAGTTGATTGAACAATTTAGAGATATGAGTTTGGTTTCTGAATAGACACCTCATAGTGTAATGTTGGGTATGTTAGAAGGTTAAGAATGATTTTCTTAATCGTATTCGGGAGAGTCAGAAGTCAGATGTGAAACCGGTATACTTGCTGGTTAATGATGAACGAGTTGAAAATAATGAGTTTCGAGTTGATGAACAGGGAGTACTAAGATTTCGGGATTGTATTTGTGTTCCTGATGATCTTGAGTTGAAGAAATGATTATTGAGGAAGGGCATAGAACTGGTTTGAGTATTCATCCAGGAGCAACGAAAATGTATTAGGATTTGAAGAAGATATTTTGGTGGTCTGGTATGAAATGAGATGTGGCTCAGTTTGTTAATGCATGTTTGACTTGTCAGAAGTTGAAAGTTGAACATCAGAAACCTGTTGGTTTGTTGCAACTGTTGGATATTCTCGAGTGGAAATGGGATAGTATATCGATGGAATTTGTTAGAGGATTACCTACTACTCAAATAGGGCATGATGCCATATGGGTGATCCTTGATAGGATGACTAAGTCAACGCATTTTATTCCGATTGGTATTATTTATTCTTTGCAGATATTGGCAGAGATATATGTCGGTGTAATAGTTAAGTTGCATGGAATACCGTTGAATATTGTGTCGGATAGAGATTTGCGTTTACTTCGAGATTTTGGGGGAGTTTGCAAGAGGCATTGGGTTCGAAATTGAAATTGAGTTCAACTTATCATCCTCAGACTGATGGACAAACATAGAGGACAATACAATCTTTGGAGGATTTGTTGAGGGCATGTGTTCTTGAACAAGGAGGTGCTTGGGATAATCACTTTCCATTGATCGAGTTTACTTATAACAATAGTTATCATTCCAGTATCGGAATGGCACCGTTTGAAGCTTTGTATGGTCGAAGATGTCAGACACCTTTGTGTTGGCATGAGTCAGGTGAGAGTGTTGTACTTGGACCTGATATTGTGCAGCAGACTACTGAGATGGTAAAGTTGATTCGAGATAAGATGAAGACTTCACAGAGTAGGCAGAAGAGTTACCATGGCAAGAGAAGGAAAGATCTTGAGTTTCAAGAAGGAGACCATGTGTTTTTGAAGGTTACTCCAATGACCGGTGTTAGAAGAGCTTTGAAGTCGAGGAAGCTTACTCTTTCATTTGTCTGTATCAGATTTCGGTGAGAGTTTGAGTTGTTGCTTATAGAGGGGCGTTGCCATCGAGATTATCCAATTTGCATGATGTGTTTCATGTTTCACAGTTTCAGAAGTATATTCTGGATCCGTCAGATGTGATACTGATGGATGAAGTTGAAGTAATAGATAATCTTACAGTTGAAGCATTACCAGAACGAATTGATGATCGAGAGGTAAAGTAGTTGAGAGGAAAGGATATTATCCTTGTGAAGTTGGTTTGGGGAGGAGCTTCCGGTGGGCACATGACTTGGGAATTGGAGAGCAGGATGAGAGAGTCGTATCCAAATCTTTTTGCATGAGGTAAGTTTTCGAGGACGAAAACCTTTTAAATGGGGGAAAGTTGTAACGCCCCAAGTTTTATTTAATCATTTTAATTGGATTTTTGTATGTTGTGTGTGGAGGGAAGAAATATTATTTAATATAATATGTGTTTATAATGAATAATTAAATGACGAATAAATAAATAATTGGAATAATAAGAATTAAGGAGTAAGGTGGTCATTTGGTGAAATTAGTAAGGGTAAAGGTGGAAGTTCATAAGTTGGTCTAAGGGGTTAAGTGATAAGAAGGAAAAATGATCGTATTTTGTGAAAAGAGGAATGATCGTGAAGAGCTGTGAAGAGAAAAGAGAAAAGGCTAAGGCTTGAAGAGGAGAATCCGCGAGGAAGAAGAGTTTTCTCGTCAAAACCAAGGTAAGGGTGAGATTCTTCCGTCTCTTAAGGGTTTTATAATAGGAATTGGGTAGGTTGGTAATTAGAGGTTTGGGGTTTTGGTGATTGAGTAAGTATTGTGTTGAATTTTTTGTAATTTGATGTTTTTATGCGATAATTATATGAGTTGGATATTAGTATGAGTAATTTTGTAATTGTCTGGCTGGAAATGTGGTTTTTGGTGCATAAATTCGTAGTGGTTGGAGTGCATGTCACATAAGGGAGAACTGCGATAATCGCAGAGCTCACTTAGCGAGTAGGTTGAACTTTGGAAGAGTCAGAATACAGTGAGTTGTCCGCTTAGCGAGCAATCTCACTTGCTCAGCGAGATCTGGAGTGAAAAATATTATAATTTAATTCCGAAAAATTTCTTAAAATTATCTAATTAATTTAGTAATGCTTAGGAATCTAAGTGGTGTGGTTAAAGGCAGTGAGAGGGGAGTTATACATGTAATTATAAGGATAATTAATATAACTTGAAAATGAACATAAATTGGTATGTTTGTTGGTTTTGTTGTTGTTATTATGTGTTGTAATTGTTGTTGTGACTATATGGTACCGTTGTCGATGTGTGTTGATGTAGTAAGTGAAAGTATGTTACGTTGTTGTATATATCCTTGTTGAAGTTGATTTATATTATTGCATGTAAAGATATGTATA